>CM067220.1:117001243-118354506 GCA_034190945.1 Octodonta nipae
CAACTGATTTGTTATGGTAATTTGGACAAATTAGTTCCAAGTTTTATATTTACAATTCCTGGTGGATCAGATTATTTTTTTATCGTTTCAGAAAATATGACACAATATCTACAAAATTAAAGAACTGTAGTAGTTTAAATCTCCCAGAAAGAAGGCTCCATCACAGGCAATTTTGTTGAAGGATTGTTGGATGACAATATATGAATAAACATTAAAGTAAATTCAAACAACAATGAATCCTTGCCTAAATCTATAATATTTTACAAACCAAACTTCTATTCCAACATAAGCAGCTCGTTTAAGGCATTATCTACAATGCTAGTAATTTATACAATTATACCAGAAAAAATGGAATGCAATTTTACATGAAATAAGTTGAATCTGCTTCAACGTTTAAACAGGTAAGAAACGACACAAAAAATAATTCAAAAATTGTCTGTTTCTTTTACACCATTTAAAGAACACATAATATAACATTAACTTTGAATGTCATTCCTGAAATATTAATTTTAAAAAATTGTTGTATTATCTATTTTTTGTTCATCATATGGTTTGCGAGCCGTTATTTTATGAAATAAACCATTTATTTCACAAAAATATACTAATTGTAGATCTAACTCAGGATTTGAATTACTATTTAGGAACCCCATTTGGGGGGCAACCAAAATTTAAAAACAGTATATATTAATAAATGAATTATTATTAATACATTATACATTTTCAACTAACTCCCACATTTAAATTTGCTGTTCATTTCATTGTTAGAATATTCCGGCATGCCAAAGTTTGGACAAAAATTAATAATAAAATTTGACACGCACATATAAAAAGGTTCGCCCTCCCTGCTTTAAATAAATAGGTATTTTGAACATAGTCTAGTACTCATCTGTGCGTTCCAACCTCAATGATAAGTGATTATTAATCACTCTATATTTTGGGTGGAGGGTTTTTGTAAATTCTCACTTTGAATCAATTTTTTCTTGTGTGTCCAAAATATTGACAGTGACAAATTGGCTGGTTGGTGATCACTGGATATTGTGGGTACAGTTTTTTGTTCTTCTATTTCGGATGATTGTTGAGAAGGTCTTTGAGTTTTTTTTAACTGTACTTACTCAGAGGAACAGAAAATGGTACTCGTAATTATTAGTAAAGATATCGAAACGCATCGAACAGTTTTGAATAAATAATTTAAGCTGTTTAAATTTCAGTTGAAATTACTTACTCTGATTATGAATTTTCCATCCAGCGTTGCCCGAATACTTTCAGTAATACATTTTTAATACTAGATATTTGTCTTTTTTTGAAGGCAGTTAAAAATAATTAAGTATCGAATTAAATATATACGGTAGCAGAATACTTAATGGATAACAAAACTGTGCATGCTTAAGATTTTCTTATAACTCTCAATAAATTATTAAGTAATTTTTAGTAAATCGTGTGTCTCTACGTTTATATTTGACCATGCTGATAGGCACTGATTGCATGGTCATTTCACTAAATTAGTATAGCCATTTTTCGGTGATAAGCTAATTATATCCAAACTAGTGTAAATTTCACTAGTCATCTAGGCGTTTAGAGAAATGAAGATCTCAATGAATTGCAGTACTTCTACAACCCAAAGTATTCATGACACTTAACGAATATCACAAAGAATGCCAATGTACCTTATTTATTTTTTCGAATTAGGAGAGCATTTAAGCTTTTCCAGCAGACATAAATATATTGCACCAACAAATAAAGTAAAGTATTGTATCGCAAGATGAATTGCGACATCTTTGAATTTCAGGATAGTATCATATCTTTAGTAGATTTTATTTAATCTATGTTTTTTTTTGTTAGAGTTCTATCTTAGAAATCACAGGGAACAGCTTTACCCGCAGTACCACTCCCAATCTGTAGTGTCTGTGAGCTAGTTTGTCTTGAAACTCCTAAATGTGTAATTCAATCAGCGATAAAACATTTAATTTAGTTATATGTACTAAATACATAAATAATTATTCGAGATTTCAGTCATTAAGGGGGACGCAACTGATGAAAGTTCTCGGCTAGAAACAGTATGTTGTCTTACTAGTTATTATGTCCAGATGTTTGTGAGCACCCAGTGGAAGAAAATCAATTAAATATTTATTAAAATTATTTGTTTCTTCATTTGCTTCATAATTATTTTGCAAATCTCAACTATTAAAAACCAGACCCCTTTTTCAATGGTACTTAAGACAATGCCAAACATTTTACTTTTAAGTTGTACATTGTCACTTCTCTTGTGAAAATTTTCGTATTCTTTGTCTTAACACCTATTGAAAATACGTCATATTAGGCCCTGAAAGTTGGGAAATTGTAAAATGTACAGATCTTTTCACCAAGGCCGTTTCCAGAAAATTTTTCGAGGTGGGTTGGATAATTTTTTTGATTGGTGATGGCTGATTAGGACTGCAAAATTTATATTCTTGTTCATGTATTTCCAGGAAATATACAATTTATTTACATGAAAATCATGATTAATTGGTTAAAATTAAATCTTACAACCCAAAATTACAAATTTCCGGAGAGGTTTGAATTCCCAGATGCCCCCCCGCTGGCTACGGACTTGCTTTCTACCCAAGTATTGTGTTATCTCACAAATAATCCATAAACACAAAATTTAAATTAGGTTTTGCTTCATTCAATAGAGATGGTCCCAAATTGCTGCTTGACTAGTTATAAATATTGTTAATAAGAGAAAGTATTTCCAAAACTCCTAGAAATTGTGAATAAATCTAAACCTTCTAGCAATATCCTCAGCAATTAAAGAATTAACAATCTTGGAACTTTCATGGTTGAAAAATTAGTAGATCTTAAAACTCTCTATACCTTAGTTTATTTTTACCGAAAGCTCCATGTTTCTATATAAATTTATTTCGACGCCAATATCTAATTGTCAATTTACTTGATAAATATCTACTGATGTGAATTTGTAATTTTATTTACGTATAGTTTATTAAGGATTAACTGCTGTTTCTCTAAACATTTCTAATTTATCTGCAACTAGAAGGAGAATGTATTTTAAATGCTGTTAGGCATTTTTTATAATACTTGAGCTGACAGAAGATAACGGGCACACTTGTCTCCAAAGGCCATAAGATAAAATCCGTTTATGAGACATTTTATTGCAAATATCAATTAGATATCGTAAAATTTTCTTAATTAATATAATTCTACTGGCAATTTTTATCGCAAGCATACGAATTTGAAATTTATTGATAACTGTTTACACCAAGATTTGTCCATTTATTTTCACGCAAAAAATTTTAATTTTATTTTGCTTTATTCGAAAAATCCAGTGACAAATTGTCGACAAATTTCAGATGTATTTAGTTTCCAAAATTGTGCATATTTTTATTAATTTATAAATGAATAATTATTTTTTCTTTATTTAAACTTAAAGATAGTTTACTCTTTATTAGAAATCAGTTTTTGTTTTACATTTGGAGCTTGAGGTTTTCAGTTTAATAATATATTGTTTCAAAATTATACTTTTGAGTTTGTAAATTTTTCTCCACTTTTATAATATTTTTAAGACTCACTACATATTTAATTTGTTTTTGCCAAGGCAATAGCATACAAAATTTAATAAAAAAAACAACAAAATATATGAAAATTGAATTTTATTTCATGTTAAGTAATCAGTACAAATAAACTTAGTTTAACTAACAACACAAAAGATTAATAATTTGTTCATAAACAACTTGCTGCCTAACCTAAAAAGAAAGACAAAACGGTAGAGATAAAAATCTCTTACAACTAAAAACAACTTACAAGTATAGAAACTAAAACTAATTTTCCGGAAAATTTTAATAGACAATTCAGAAATCATTTGTTAAGCTGATATCACAGAAAAATATACAAAAGTTTATACATATTTCAAACTACACTTATCACATAGCTTTCTTGAGCATACCTAAGCTTTACAAAAGAAGTTCAGTCTCAAAAAAGTAAGCTATGATGTGCAGAACTAATATGTGCGTGAAAAGAAAACAATAATAAAAGAAATCAGTGCAAGCTTAAAAATAAATTTAGGTGCATGATAATATTCACTGGCATGCTAAATGTATATATACAAATAAAATTGACACGTTTTCGGCCTATATATTTTGGAAAAATGTGATGCAGGATCACAAATTCCGCAAACTTTCCAATCAACATACAACATATTTAAAAATAAATTAAAGCTTTCATTATCACAATTATAACCTACATCTATCAAAACTATAATTAATTAAAGCATCTGTTTTAAAGCTTGAGCAAAAAGTTAAGGTGTTTATGTGATATGTACATCTTATTAAAGTGTTAATTTTAAAAAGTAATAGATAATCACAGATAAAAACTAAAACTAATATCACAAAAAATATATTGCAATCAAAGCTGTTTTGTAAAACAATGAAATTTAATAAAACAGCTTATCAGATGAGAAAAAATGAAAGACGCTATGGCCTAAAGTAGTCTTAATCTCCAAAATATCACAAAGAATTGAATTCTCTATATAATGATTATTGCACACATAAAAAATCTAAAAATATCCAAAAATTGCACTTTTCAAAAGTCAGCTTAACGGGATTCAATTTAATTAAAGCTCTTAAAAGTATTTCTACATTTGCTACGATTACTACTGGAAGACTACTTAGACATTAATAAACTAAAACTTAACTAAAACTGCTTAATTTTAATGAATCACTTGTTACCAAGTTCCAAAAGCTCATTCAGAAAGTTTTCATCCACTGGATTCATTTCTAATTGTCTTAATGGATTTGCTGTAATATCTGAGGCACTGGACAACTCAAAGCTGACCAGTGGTAAGTTCTGCTTGGCTAAATCTTCAAACTTATTCCAGTAGGAGTTAAGATTGATTCTAGCACTTGGCACTACACGTCTAGAGAGTCTCAATTTCATAGACTGCAAAGAAAACATACGTTTAAAAAATATGTTGTGACAAAACTTTGAATCAAATTTGAGCAAAACGATACAAACAAATGAAAATTGAAAATATTATGACTTACCTCGCTAAGATGACGTTTGTATGGAGATCTCGGCGATTTTGGAGTGCGAGATTTGTTGACATCTTGTTTATTGCGAACGCACATGTTGAAAGTTGTAAACTGAAAATCAGCTGATCGACGTAAGAAAGTGAACACTCGAATTCAGCTCGAATACACACAACCAGTCTCTACACCGGGCAGAGGGTGAATGTTAAAACTTGAGTTACCGGTTCAGGTTTTATAGATAGGGCCGTAATACCTGTAGCTTTAGCGCATGTACGAGTTTTAGCGCGCGCTCAACACGCGCTAGGCGTACGAAGCCTTCCAAAGCCGACTTTAAAGCTCGGGTCTGACCTTCTCTGTCTGGTTTTCTGTTTCTGGATTTAAACTCGTCTTTTTTCTGTCTCATTTTTACCTTATAGAGAAGGTAGTCTGTAGGCGAGTTAACGTTTGCGCTTCTTATGGGCAGATCGATAACGGACTTTTGTTAGCTTCCAGCTATGAATTGTTTATTATTTTTATACATTATAGGTAACGAGAATGGCTCGCTGCATTTATTATGTTTAATTTCGGTATAAGTTGTGGTTATGGTGATTACTGATGACCAGAAGCAGTTTCGCGATTATACAGTACCAAGTTCGGAGATTTTTTTTATTTCGTTTTGGTAAAATGTTGTATTTATGGGATGGTCATTGTTTATATTCGTTTCGCAGGCGAATTTGACTGACAGTGAACTGCCACCCGTTGGGTTTTGTGGTCACAGTAACGTTTGACTGCGATACGCATACAGAAACTTTTGATGAGGATAAGTGATACACATTGTAATTAGTTTCTTGTGCTATGGGGCTTGAAATGTGCTGCCAAATGATTTTTAGTTAATTATATATTGAGTTCAGCCCAACAGTAAAATTAAAAAATGGAATGAGATACAACAATGTCATCTATCTGCTTACTACTTTTCTATTTTGCCACCTTCATTGTTCTTAACTGACATCTAAGAGAACGAGGATCTCAATTCGTCTGTATAATATGTTTTGTATATGTCCTCAGTGATTACTCGAAACCGTCTCAAAAAATGTGGATCGTTTAAAGCGGATTCTATTAAGGGGGAGCCCGAAAGGGTCCATATTTTTGTCAATCACAGAGCTTTTTCAGAAAATCGTCAAAAACTTCCTATATTTGGCGAAGGCGATAGTATGAAAAAAAGCAAATGTCTCTGTTCGAAACGTAGGGTGTAAATAATTGAAAATATATTGGAATTAAATCAATCTCAATTGATATCTCTATACAGTGTCTTAGAACGATGGAATCAAATGGAAAATATTTGAAGAAAATGTTATGGTTCTTAAAAAGATTTGCATTGTCTGAAACTTACACTGTAATTATTACATGTCATTTTTCCAACTGAGTATATGGATTTTGAATTTAAATTCCTTTTCCATCAAAAAAAATCATTGTTGTTCTGTTTGTGGCATCTTGCCTATTTTGGTATTTATTATATTGAATAGCTTCTTGGAATCATTACTAATTTGTCTAATCTGATCAGATTAATGATACTATTTTGCTCTATTCAATTGTATACTCAGTTTTAATTGTTTCCTATTTGGAACAGATTTCCATATTTCATAAAGTATTTCCTCAGTTTTATAGGACGCCATGATACCAAGAGTTATCCATTTCTTTGTTGGAACTATTTTAGATTGCTTTCCGTTATTCTGACTCTTTAACGTTTAGGCACCAAGCTAATCTGGTATAGAAATGTCTTCTAACGTTACTCAACATCTCAGGCGTGACTGATATAATCGCAGCCGTGATTCGTTATTTTAGGTCATTTAAGTTGAGGGGATTAGTTTTTTATAAAGTACTTTTGATATATCCCCACAAAATGTAGTCCAATGGCGTCAAATCAGGAGATCGGGCTGGTCATTCTATCGATCCGCGCCTCCCAATCCACGGATTTGGAAAAATTTGGTTCAGGTACTGCCGGACATTGATTTCGTAATGGGGCTGTGCTCCATCTTGCTTGTGGATTTAATAGATCAGGATATAAGTTTGTCAAAGTTGGTACGAAAGAGACCTATGATTTGCAACACTACCCGCCCAAACTTTAAACTTTTCAGGATATTGCGTATGTTTCTCTGTCATTTAGTAAGGGTTCTTATTAGAGCAATAGGGGCAATTTTGAGGATGAACATGACCGTGAAGTTTAAATGTGCTCTCATCAGAAGACAAATCTTCTAATTGGATCACATTGTTATCTAACCTTATCATCATTTGTTCACAGAAATACGTTCTTCTATTGAAGTCGTCTTCCATAAGCTCCTGAGTCCGCATCACAGGGATGCATTTTACTTTCCTTTAGTACTCGAAAAATTGATGTGTGACTAACGTTGAACAGTGAGGCTGCATTTCGACCAGAATTATGTGGGTTTTCTTGAAACTCAAACATAATATCCAATTTAGTATTATCACTTACATCATTGGCAGCTACTTTTTTATCTGTCTTTCATGATCAAGCTCTTGAAACCGCTTTTCCATTTTGCTAATTGTTCCCTGGGATAAAGGCGACAAATTTGGGAAATTTTCGTGAAAAAAGCGAGAAACTTCCATTTGCGTCCGTGTGTTATCTCCATAACCAATCATTTGTAGAATGATTATTTTGTGCATTTCTGTTATATGAACCCTTTTTCTGATATTATTACGTGCAGTTAACGAAATTTAAACAATAGCACTGACACTGATCACCACTGTCATGCAGGCAGATAACAAGATGTTAAGGCTATGAGTTTGGAGGAAAATAACCAAAACCGTTTTTTTTAATCAGTAGAAAGTAACACAGGAATGGTTTTTGTTTACTATCTCAATATTAAGAGCTAAATGGGAATTAAGTATTTAGTGTAATGTAGGGAATTTGTGAAATAAAATAATATTCTTTTTTTGTTAATTTTTGTAATAAATCTGAAAACACTTAATATTTCCGAAACAGTTGGAGATAGGTTAGGTTAGGTTAAGTCTAGAGTTTTCTGGAGAATCCAAAAAAAAATAATATACAGTGGCTTGCATTTAAAATAAGAAAGTTGGTATTCGCCACTGTCACATGAGATGATTTTTTTTGATGAAAAAATGCCCATTTAAAATTACAAATCGATGTGTCCAAGCGTTTTTCCCTTAAGCCCTTCTTTATACGTTATCGAATTTATTCCATTTGGCTGTTCCACATTGTATACTAATTATATATAATGGCATACACATAATGGACCGAAACAAGACTAAGATAAATACTTAAAGAAGAATACACTAAGAAAATCAAAATCAATGAAAGGGTTTTTGTGTTGTAAAACAATGAAGAATTTGGACTAGCGTCTAAAGATGTAAGATGACAACATATTCTAAACAAAGGACGTCAAAAGGAAACTTTAAAATCTATTAGTCAAGAGCAAAATATTCCAAATTGTCAAACAATATTGACAATTACGAAAAGTTAAGGAAACTCAATAGTAGCAAATTGGTTCAGAAAATCATTGTTCCAAAACAATACCTGAGGAGGAATTGAAATGTCACATCACCTTACAGATAAGTGTACTAATGCATAATTTCACATATTACAGGGAAACTAGTTGAAAAACCCATAGATCTGCTTTCTCTCAGTTAATCCTGCGAGACAATTTCTCTCTCTCTCTTTCTCTCTCTGTTTAAGTTATCAATACGTACGAATAATTTGGATCAGCTTCTGTAGTTTCCATTGATTCCTGCTGACTTATAGTATTTTTATTTGCTGGTAGGTTCTGCAGTCAATGTCTTCCATTAACGTATTGTATTTTGGGTATTCCCAACGTGTTTCCCCTTTCTATGGTTCCTTCAGCAAGTGTTTTCAGTAAGCCGTCATGCCTTAGTATATGTCCCATCAATATGTCCCATTATTTATGTATTCTCTTTATCAACGTTCATGTTTGCTCATTCATCCTTGTTAACACCTCCTCATTTGTGATTATGCTCTATCCAACAGCATACTTCTGTAGCACCACATCACGAATGCTTCTGTTAAAGGGGTAGGATGCTCTCTGCTTACTAGTATTTTAGTTTTTTCTGTGTTTATGGTCACATTATTTTCCTTAAGTGTTTCATTCATTTCCCTGACATCTTTCTGCAGCTCTTGCTCATTTTTTGTTATGATCACCATATTATCTGCGTATCTTCTTACAATTTCTCTATAACGAGGCAACTAATTCATTTTAATTTTCAATTATGTACCTTATTTGTTTTTCAGAAATCCTTGTTACTAGCCAAAACCCCAACTTTGTTTACATTTATAAGCTGTGGCGTCGTTTCAGCTCCAAAAAAAAATTGTTGTTAATCACTGTTCGTATTATTTATCCCATTTTTGACCAATACTCGGGTCTGTCAAATAAATTTGACAGTGACTACACTTTGACTATATGACAAATTTTAAATTCATATCTGTTACAGAAAAGAGTTCATGGGCCCTAGGATATGATAAAAAACAGTAGTTAACTGACACATAACTGAAATATGTTCTAAATCTTTCATTAAATACATCATGTCTAGTTATATTAATATCGAAAAAAAATCATTTCGTTGGAATAAAAACAAATACAAAAATGAGAATTTGTAAGTATCAATTTACTTGTAGAAATATATTTTTTGGAATTTTGTATTTTGCACAACAAAATTGGATTTAATATTATCTTCATAACATTTTGACAGATGGCAAATATTCCGCATTTTTGGATAACAATTTACTTTAGAGTATTGGTAACAAAGAAATTTTTTGTGAACTCTTTTGCGCTAACTAGTAATTCTAACCGCAACACATTCTAATATTCAAAAAAAATGTTCTGGCTTTCGGCTATTGTAATTCTATACGAAACGAACGTTAAATTTTAGAGGACGATGTTGGCTACGGGCTATGATATATTCGTTAACTTTTTGGGTTACATATTTACAAGTACATTGTACATGTTCTTGTGAAAATATTAATGAAATAGGGCAATTTAATAAAATATGTCTAACATATTTTATTTAAGAGTAATTGGGGCCAGGAAACAAATAACTAAAAATCAGCAACTAATGTAGAAGATGCATGGAAAAAATAAAATAAATCATCAAGAGCTGTTTAATAATTAATTTAAGAGTAAAGAGGAAAAACACCCTCTGGTTTTATTTCGAAAAATATACAATATCCAAGATTCATGATCGACATTGTGAAATACTCTAACTCTTTTATAAATCTACTAGATACGCTAAAAAAGAGAATTTAAGGAATCGTCAAGAACTGGATAAAAGGCGGTGATGGGTTTACTGTATTTTTGAGGCACTAAAAACTGAATGATTCTAAATGTCGTGTAAATTTGGAAGTCACATGACACTGACACGGAAATACGGTCATCACGAGTTACAATAGATCTTTATTTTTGTTGTGTTGTATACTGGTTGACGGTAAAGCTAGCAAGTTGGAACAATGAATAAACGATAAATTAGCAGCCGCATAATCATTCTTGGAATCTGCTGTACAGAACTGTAAATCCACTGACAGTTTAGGAGAATTTGTTACAGTAGATGAAAAATACAAGATTTCGGAGGACTTTTCTGTTTGGTCCATTTCGCAAATAAGCTAAAACAGTGTCACGAGTAAATTGTAAATTTATTACTATACATAACCAGAAGGGTCAAACATGTCATTTGATTCTCCTACAGATATAGTATATGTATTAACCGCCCACATAGAAGTGGTACTCCAATTATCCAATGACAATGTTTTTGTTGCAAAAAAGTGACACTAACTGAAACTTTTAAAAAATTAAAAGAAGACCTAAGGGTGGAGTTCTTGCCTCGAAAAGAACAAGAAATAAAATTGATTTTATGCTGCTATAAAAAATACAACACTTGCATTTTTTTGTTCTGAAGAACAATAAACCAGAAATAGCGCAACAAAAGGGGCACTAGACACTGCAGATCAAATTTATGCTTTGCTTTCCCAAATTCTATTCACTATTCCACTCTCTACCTTTAAGAAATCTCAGTGTGAACACAAAGACTTCAGACGGGCAAAGTAGCTGGCAAATTCGTCGTGGCATGAGTGCTCTTCTCTTCTTGAGTGAAAGGATTGGTTCAGTATCTGGATTGGCCATGATGTCCTGTATACATTTTGTTTTGTTGTCAAATGTGCGAACCTCTGAGATGGGTACTGCCCTGGGGACTGACGGATGGAAAGTCAGCGTTCACCCCCCTTATACTGACTGATTCCGTGTTCCTGGATCTGGTTTGATTGCGATGACCATTTCTAATTGTTGAAGCCTCACTTTTGTTTTTGAACCTCTCTAGTAGCTACTTTTTCTTGGGGAATAAACGCCACATAAACTTGAAAGACTGTATATTTCAAAAAGTCCAAACGTTTCAAGGTCTAAATCAGACCCCGGTTTCAATGGTATAAACACAAACGAACCAGAAATTACAAGGATTCGTAATGAAAAATTGAGTAAATGACAATTTGACATTAATGTTTGACAAACTCTAACGTCTGCGAAACTTGCTCGTTCCAATATTGTCAAACATTAATGTCATTTTGAAATACACAGACTTTCGAGTTTATTTGGTGTTATTCCTAAAGAGCAAGAACAAAATCCAGAGATGCCACAACTATCATTTAGAAAACAATTCGACCTCTCTAATACCATTTATTAAATTTTATGTAGCCAGTTAATCTTTAACCTCCTTTGGTAGGTCTAAGAACGCTTATTCTGTTAAATGTTTAACGTTGGCTTCAAATTGTTGTAGATTTTCAGCAGATTTGTATGTTTTTAAACTCAGTTGTACCTGGTATTTTTGATTCAGCAGTGATTGTTTGTTATTTCATTTATCTAATGTTAACATCATCTTCTCGAAATTACCCTGTTCATCCTCTTAACCTCTTAAAGAATGTGCTAAAAATGCCGATTTTTTTTGGTCATCCAACCCGCTAATTTCAGCCACTGCTTCAAATTATCATTTGTAGATAGGCCAAAATGAACCACTATCAAAAATTGGTTTTAGAAAGATATCTTTGATAATTACGTTGTTCTGATATCTTCATCTGGCAAGTCTTGTTGGCTAATGGCTACAAGATTTTATGATTTCTTAACAAAAGTTGCTACTAACCTCTCTCGAATTTCCTGCCTTGCCTGGATTTTTATTTTGTCTCATTTTTCCAAGACATTATTTATTTTTATGTCCAGCTTATCGATATCGTTTGAATCTTTCCTTCGTAGTCCTGTCTATTGGAGCCTTCATACTTGTTGTTATCGCCAGATAATGAAGATAGCATTTAAATTCAGGTAATCCCACTTCTGACAGCAATATGTTGAAAAATTCGTGAGTTGAAACAATACAATTACGCCAAAAATCAATTGTCTTCATTTACTCATAACTAAATTTACATACTACTTTTCTCAACTTTATCATAAAATGGCGCTAACTACTGAATTTCACTGCTGGTGTACTGCGACATATATAATCCATCGCAAAGACTCTCAATTCTTCCCCTTCTCAGGAGTATGTGTTTGGAAATTTCGGTACTTTTTATACCATCGAGAAGTATTCTTCTTTTAGTAAAGTAAAATTAAATTTTATAACCATATTTTTTATGTCTTGGTGTGTTCTATTCTACTTCACTGTATTAACATTAACACCCATTTCTGTGTTATTTAAGTAATCAAAACAATTATGTTTGCGTTCTACCTCGTCAATCGTGGGATATTTTTCTTGTTTGTTTGTGAGCTAACGACACACACGAGATTTAAGTGTTATTACAAAATGATTTGAAATAATTGAAAACTCTTTAAACTCCGGTAGAAAGCTGCTGCATTAAGGCACCATTATTTTTTGAGTTGAGAATCATTTAGCTACAGGTCTTAGAACGTTAATGTTTCTTCCTCAGATTTGCTTCATTCATTCATACCGTCAAATCCATTATAATGTTATTTATTTTTCGAAGCCGACGATACCAGTAGCGACAATGAAAGATGAAAGTCAATGTGGCGTGTTTTTGTTTATTTCTATTGAGACAGACCAAGATTGAATGGAAACGAAGAACGACGACTGGGTTAAGTGAAAAACAAGTTCTGTTTCTTTGGACAACTACTGTACGATATTTTATGCGTCCACCATCCCGTTTGTTAAATGTTAATGTGACGTATACCATTTTCGAACAACGCTTCATTGAGTTGAATAAGAAATGTGAATTTTGTTCGCTAAGTTGTTGTATGAGTTGAGTAAGCGATTTGTTTCTTATTTGAGTTATAGCGCACGGTGCACAGCACCAGCTATCAAGATTGCTACAGCTCTTATGAAACTTCGATATTTATGAAAAAATTTGTAACCGGGGCCTTTTGAGTGCACACCAAAATGCTGTTTTAAAAAAGATCAACCATTACTTTTGTTTTATTTTGAAAAGTGTAAAAATTTTGTTTAACAGAAATGCTGAATATATTAGCAGTGAGGAATAGCTAAATTAAATAAATTCGACAACGCATAAAGGATGGCTTGTTGGAAAATACGTTTGGACACGTCGATTTGTATTTTTAAATAGTTATTTTTTCAACAAAAAACATATAAAAATATATAAGGGTGTGTAATGTGACAGTAGCCAATACCAACTTTCTTATTTTAACTGCTGTATATGTTTAATTTTTTGGATTCCCCAGAAAATTATAGACATAATTCTTGTACAATGTCCTACACCTATCTTCAACTGTTTCGGAAATATTAAGTGTTTTCAGATTTATTACAAAAATTAACAATAAAAAAAATATATTTTATTTCACAAATTCGTACACCAAAAACCTAATAAGTACTACTGATTATATTAGAATTGTGCCTTTTTAATCCGTAGTTTCTTAACCATTGACAACTGGGTCTGATCTAGACCCCGAAACGTTTGGAATATACAGCAATTTTCTTTAAACTGTGGTGTTATTACCCAAGAAGCACTTAGACATACCGATTATATATTGATAATATAAAAAAACAAAAACCATTAACGTCAATATAGGAAATGTTCAAAATGCTCACCGTGAACGTCTTATTTAACATCTCAGACGTGATTGATCTAACCGCAAACGCGATTCGTCTTTCTAGGTCATCTAAGTTTAGTTTTGTATACAGTACTTTTGACATATTCCCACCAAAAGTAGTCCAAGGGCGTCATATCTGGAGATCATGCTCATTCTATCGATCCGTGCCTCCCAATCCACCGATTTTGAAAAATTTGGTTCATGTAGTGACGGGCACTGATTTTGTAATGGTGCGGTGCTCTATCTTGCTGAAATGTTATTGTATTGGCAGGAACTTGTGGGTTTACTAGATCAGGATATAAGTTTGTCAAAGTTGGCACCACATTATTTTGAAGCAGTTCTAAATACTTATCTCCATTTAAGATGCCATCAATGAAAAAGGGACCTACGATATGATTTCCAACAATTCCTGCCCAAACATTAACTTTTTTAGGATATTGTGAATGTTTTTCTGTCATCCAGTGAGGATTCTCATTAGAACATAGCGGCAATTTTGACCATTAACACGACTAAATGTGCTCTTATCAGAAAACAAATATCTTGTAAGTGTATCACATTATTATCTAAACTTACAATCATTTGTTCACAGAAATACGTTCTCTTATCGAAATCGTCTTCCATGAACTCCTGAGTCAGCATCATTTTAAAGGGATGCATTTTACTTTCCGTTAATACTCGAAAAATTGATGTCTGGCTAACATTGAACAGAGGGGCTGCTTTTCCACCAGAATTATGTGGGTTGTCTTGAAACTCAAGCATAATATCCAATTTCGTATTATCACTTACAGCATTGGCAGCTACTTTTTTTATTTGTCTTATATGACCAAGCTCACGAAACTGCTTTTCTATTTTGCTAGTTGTTCCTTGGGATACAGGCGGCAAATTTGGAAAATTTTCGTGAAATAATCGAGAAGCTTCCATTTGTGTGTTATCTACATAATTAATCATTTGTAGAATGGTTAGTTTTGAATTTCTGTTAATTGGACCATTTTTCTGATATTATTACGCACAGTTGACGAAATTCAAACGACAACAGCTCTGACACTGATAACCACTGTCAACTAGGCAGACAACAAGATGCTAAGGCTATGAGTTTTGACGAAAATAAACAAAACTTACGAACTCAATATCAAGAGCTAAATGGGAATTAAGTATTGAGTGTAAAGTAGCGCTTGCGATTAGATCGGTCACGTCTGAGATGTTCAATAACGTTAGAAGACATATCTATACCACATTAGTATGTTGACAAGACGTTCGCGGTGAGCATTTTGAATCATTTTGACCTTAATGGTTTTTGTTAGGATCCCGTATATACAATATATGTATACCCTTATAATATCACTCCGGATTTCTGCCTCTGTCACATCACAGCAATTTTCTCCTAAACTACTGACGGAAGAGGTTGAAATTTGGCATCAATGTATAGTTTGGTGACCCGATCAGGACTACATATCCTAAAAGAAAAAATTTTGATTTTAGGGGTACTTTTGGGGGGGGAACTAAAAAATTGACCGACCTCCCCCCCTGATCTCCGAAACTACTAAGCCTAAAATTTAAGAAAAAGTAGGTAATATAGAATGTTGCCCGAACTTTACAGGAAAAATAAGGAGAAACCATTAATATTAATTTTTGGGGGGCAAATTATAGAATTAAATGAAAATTTAAAAAAATCAAACGCATCATGTAATACATCAAATGAAAGGTCCCATTCTAAGGAACACAAACATATCTTTTTCATATTAAAAAAATTAATTAAAAAGATATTAACGAAAATATACCAAAATTTACCCATTCCTTTGCAAAAAAATAGAGATATAGGGTCCGACCTGAAGTTTACTGGAAAAATAAAGAGAAACCTCTACTTTTAATTTTGGGGGCAAATTACAGAATTAAATGGAAAATATAAAATTAAAATTGTTTCTAACGTATATATCAAATGAAAGGGCTCATTATGACGAATTCAAATGTATATTTTTTAATTTTTATAAACTGAATATTTTAAAATATATTTAAAAAAAATACCCATTCCCCCTTTATTCCCCAAACTACAAGACCTAAATTTATACAATTAAACGGAAAATTAAAAAAATATTTTTTAACACATCATGCAATAAATCAAATTAGAGGGCTCATTAAGAGGAATACAAATATATATTTTTCATATTTTTAAAATTAATTGTTTACAAAATATTAACATAAAGATATAAAAAATTCCCATTTCTCGCTTTATTTCCGGAACCATATCTAAAATTTTGAAAATAATTAGGGGTACTGGGGCTCACTTGAAATTTATAAGAAACTTATTAGAAAACCCCCATAGTAATTTTAGGGGCAAATTATACAATTAAATGGAAAATAAAAACGAAATTTTCAAACGTATCATGTAATATATCAGATAAAAGGCTCATTATGTGAATTACAGATATATCATATTTTTATATCTTTTGTTTAAAAGACACTAACAAAAATATTAAACATCCACTTAATTCCCACTTTAGAAACTACACTATTTAAATTTTGAAAAATATATTTTATTTGTATTTTTAAATAATTTTAATAACTGATTTAATAATTTATAATTTAAAACTTGACCTGTTTTGCCCTTTATCTTCCAATCTATAGAGCCTCAGAATTCAAAGAGTCGATTTTAAAAGGCTTCCCTGAAAGTTTATTAGTAAAATAAAACTCTAATGCTAATTTTTAGGGGCCAAATTAGAAAATTAAATACATATGTATTCTTATAAAAATGAAGCGAATCCTGAAGCAGATAAAATAAGAAGTCTATGTGTGGAAAATAAAAGTGTATACTGTCTATAAATTTTATAAATATAAGAAAATGCAGTCATTCCCTAATTATTTGGAACTGAAGCATTAGAATCTTGAAGGAACTACGGAACCCTTAGTATGCGAATCCAACTCACACGTGACCAAATTATTTTTTTATATTATCAATATATAATCAGTATTACTTATTAGGTTTTTAGTGTACGAATTTGTGAAATAAAATATATTTTTTTATGTTAATTTTTGTAATAAATCTAAAAACACATAATATTTCCGAAACAACTGAAGATAGATGTAGAACATTGTAGGTACATGAATTATGTTAAGAAGTTGGTATTGACCATTGTCACATGACATACCTTCTATAATTTTTTTTGTTGGAAAAATGCTCATTTAAAAATACAAACCGACGTGTCCAAGCATTTTTCTCAACACGTCTTCCTTTATTCGTTATCGAATTTATTCCATTTGGCTGTTCCACTGTATATACATACCGATTTATACTGTTGTTCGTCGTTGTCTGATCTTAAGACTCTTTCACAATAGTAAAGTACTGGTTAATGACATTGTAGACGTCTCTTTCTCTCAAAATATCAGGAAGGAAGAATGTCTGTACAAGCAACCAGTTTTTCGAAAGGGCATTACACCTCATTCCCTATTTACAATTTTCAAATATTAACTGTTATTGGAAAAATCTGAGGAGAGAAAACCCAATGTACTGGGAACACACAATTCCGAAGATATTAACTGTAACCCTTGTCGTATCTAAAATATGAAGTTGTTGAAAATCTGGACTTTTGAATTTAATAAACCTCACTCCTTAAGTTCTATATTAGAATCAAAGTAATTTCAATCTTTCTATTGATTAAACATTCCCGATATGATATATTGAATTACTAGTAACTTTCTTTATGCTTATTTAAACTACTACTCGTTTTTTAAGAAATTTTGCTAAAACTGTCAATTTTTTTAGATTTATTAAAAATTGCGCCAGGAGTAACTAGTTCATGACCTGATTTTATTATTTAACGATTTCAATATGATTACTGCATTATTTAAATTAAATCTCTACATGGCATATGTGGACTACAAAAAGACCTTTGATTCAGTTCCACATAATTGGCTCGTTCAGGAGCTGAAACTCTATAAAGTAAATAATCGTATTGTTAATTTTTTACAATATGTCATCACTACTTGGCAAACCAAGATCTTTCTGAATGAAGCCGACTGTTCGATACAAACCGACTCTATCCCAATCAGAAGAGGTATATGCCAGGGAGACTCTCTTAGCCCGCTGTGGTTCTGCCTTGCCATGAACCCACTCTCACACAAAGTGAACTCGACTAGCTTTGGGTTCAGTCTCAAGCACAACAACGTGCAAGCATTGATGATAAACCATTTGTTATACATGGACGACTTAAAGTTGATGGTAGCTACGAAACAACAGCTGCATGATATGCTTAAAATAGTAGAAGGGTTCTCTAGTGACATCCATATGCAATTTGGCCTGGACGAGTGCTGAATTATTAATATAGTTAAAGGCAGGGGCCCTACGAAATGGGAGATGACACCTCAATTGAATTCATGGAGGAAGGCCATAATTACAAATACCTTGGAATAAAGCAGGCTGAACAAATTGATCACACCACCATGAAAAAGGACCTAACAACAGAGTTTTATAGAAGGGTAAGACGACTGCTGAAGACCAAATTTATCATTAAAAATTTGTTTGCAGGCTATTAACACCTACGCGTGTTCAGTGCTTAGTTACTCTTTCGGTACAGTTAACTGGTGCAAGACCAACATTGAACAATTACAACGGAAAGTTCATTTTCATTTCAATACCCATACAACTATGTGAATTCCACACTTCTTACGTGTTAATATAGTGTTTGATGAGGAAATACAAATAATTATTATAGTGAATTACTGTTAAGGCTACCTAGAATTATTATTCCATCCAGTACTTTGCAAAACACATTCCTCAGAATGTTATTTTGTCTTCACTAATTCTATTTTTAATTTGCATTGTACTATACTTTTCCTAGAACAACCTACGGTTCCATAATTAGTAGCTTTTTCATTGCATTTGTTTAGTTCCGCCACGTGCTTGTTTTGATTTATCTCTTTTTTTTTATTATGCAGAATTTCACATTGTCATTTCTTGTAACCAGTAATTTGCTTTCAATCTGCTGAGAAGTCGTCAAGCTTGGTCGTTGGACGCTGGGTTTATTGTACGACTGGAAGAGACCATATTATTACTGTTGCAGAATATGCCACGGCTATAATTTTGGCCTCAACCACCCACAGAGAACGTTAATATCAAATTCTCGGTAGCTTTTAAAAACATATATTTTAAGATCATTACACTACTATTCGTGGTCGGTCACCTTGACTGCAGAATTGATTATTTTAATAACAAATAAGAGTGTACCATAGGTGTCTTCTTGAACTTTAGAATTGCTATAAAATAAAGTTGTAACATGAGAGCTATACAACGATTGTGGGTACTTACCTTATATAGTTTGCGTTATGAATAGTGATAATATGGAAAAATATTTATTTGCTAATTATAATACAAGGTGGACGATGTAGAAGTGATTGATTTTGTTTTTGGACATTGTTGAACGTAGAGGAGAAAATTTTTAATTTTGAATTTGATTTTATTGCTGTAATTTATATATAGAACATAATAGCAGACAAATTTCCACCCTCACTACCCTACATACCCTCGTCTGTTCTATTATTGCAGCGTAAATTAGATCAGTACAGTAATGAAACTGAAATTGTTTATTTCTGAATGATACTTGTGGCATATTTTTCAATGTCTAAGTGCTTCTTGGGAAATAACACCACGGTTTAAAGAAAATTAATGTATGTTCCAAACGTTTCGGGGTCTAGATCAGTCCCCGTTGTCAATGTGTATTTGACAATGTGTATTATTGGATTTTTGACCTAACTAAGAGAATTTTGTTTGTAATATACAGGGTAGCACAGACATTTCTAAAGATCATATCATCATAAAGTTCCTTTCAAATTGGAAGAATTTGAAAGGGAGAACTTCAGAATTTTATGTGGCGCTCCTAGGTGCGACTTTGTTATAAGATAGTGCATTCGCCAAAAATGCGACCAGACAACTTTGTTGATTCAGTGATCCCATTAAAATCATAAGGAAAAACGTTTGGAATATACAGCAATTTTCCTTAAATTGTGGGGTTATTTCCCAAGAAGCACTTAGACATTGAAATTGTTTATGTTTCGACACTTTTTGTATGTAAGAAACAGGGAGCAGTTTATATATTAAAAATCTCTTCAATTCTAGAAAATCAGTATTATATCTAGAAAATCAGTATTATAGTAAATAAACAAGTAAAACATTTAGTTAACTTAAAACACCTACAAAAAATTTGCTTGTCGTTCTAATAAACATTTCAATATTCTGTTTGCGATATTTCAAATTAGAGACTTGACAGACGTCATAATCAAAACAGCACAAAAAGTTCAAGATATGGATGGTAGAGACGAGGATGAGAACTTGAACTTCGCAAAAAGGTCACGTTTATAGATAGTAGTGACAAGGATGACAAATTTATATGGAGATTAAACTGAATAGTGACCAGCTAAAAGTATTAAATAACAAGTTCAATAAGTGACCAGAACGGCGCTATTGTAGAAAAGGGGTATGATGTGAATTGCTGAATATAAAATGATATTAATGTTAAGCTCGGGTTTTCTCTCTTTTTCTACCAAGAATGTGTATCTATGAAATATTCTAAAAACTTAGACGTCATATGGTATAATTAAATTACACATTAGAATTAATACCCGAATCATAACAAAATAGTAACAATTATTTTAATTTTCCTCAAACTTATGCCCATTACTTAGAATGACACAAAGAAACAGAATCAGAGACATGGAGATAACGAGAGAGGGGAAGTATATAAACTCGTAAGAAACTTTCGCTTCCATCGTTCAGTGTAGAATGACGGTCGCTCTTTTCTATTTTTAATATATTTTTACAGTATTTCAATGATTTACTCCAAATGGTATCACAAATATTGTGCTTCAAATCTTTGTTTCTCTCAGGTTTGTTGCATTAAAGCGTATATTTATGAAAAGTCAGAACCATAAAATCTGGCGATCTGGCAGGTCGAAGAATATCATCAAAACGAGAAATTACAAGCTTTTCAAAATGATTTGACACAAAAAGTTATTATGTGAAACTAAAATTCCAAATTGTAGCTTAAATAATCTGAATTGTGCATAACCTCACCAAACTTGGACTTGAAACGTCTCCACATCAAATAAAATACATAATATACAATACAGAAGACTTTATACACGAAGTCTTGTGATTGTAATCTAGGATTACTTTCTCTAAGGACATCTATGAGGAAGAATGAACATCATTTAATAAAAGTATAATATGTAAAATTTAAAATTATTTATAATACTAAGTGGCGCAAGAGAATGTACCCCTACACTACAACTGTGACATACGTACAGCGTCTTTCAGAAAGACCCAAAAAACTTGGCAAAGCATTTAATATTAAAACCACATTCAAAACAAGAAATACACAAAATTCAACTTGTTCAAAAATACAACTAAATTCACAATTCAAAACTAATAAAAGTTGTATTTATAATATTTCTTACAAAATTTAGCTAAATTACATTAAGAAGAACACAACATAAAACGAATGCTAAAAGAGTATGCTTTATTTTTAGGACATGTAAGCAATTCTGCTTATCATTTAAAAATAATACAGACTAGAGACATACATTGTATTAAACTTACCCTCTACTAACAAATAATTTAAATTCTGGTAATTTGTTACCCATTTAATCGCTATTTAAAAAAAATAATTGGAGCGGAATATTTAATTATGAACTGACATTTAATACACATTAATTAATATTGTTACAACGCTTAGTTTGACATTACTAATAGGTATTGCACTCGAAATTAATCCCCCTAATAAAAACTAATTCACCATACAACCAACAAAAGTTTTCTTGAGAATAACACCACAAATGATTTAAAAAAGCTGTATGTTGAAAGAAAATACCAACTTTTCAAAGTCGATTCTGACTTCGTTGTCAATGGCTTTAAAAGAGGTAATGAATATGTAAATTGCAAAATTGAAAGTTTGATTTATGACATTTAACTTAACATAAGATTTTTGTTGTTTTTAAATATACATGTAGCACAAATAATTCTAAAGATCATTTATTATGTTAAACAGCTTTCAAATTTGTAAGAGACGACAATTTGAAAAATCGAAAATTTGGGAACATGCATGGGTCCTAGGCCATAAAATACAACTTGACAATTCAACTATGCTTCACAAAAAACAACATAACACCAAACGAAAAATAAAAGAGTCAGCATTAATTCTTTTGAATGAAGACGATTGTATCGCTTCTACTTCTGTAGAATTCAATCGTATCTGGTTACCGACAATTAAGGAAGAAATTATTAATGGTCATCTCTTTTTGAACAACCCAGTATCGTGATAGTTCATAAGGTTTTTCCTAGGTTTTCCCCTATGACGTTAATGGGATCACTGAAACAGCAGAATTCTTTGATCCCATTTTTGTACCTAGGAACGCCACTTATAAATTCTAAAGACAACTCTTTCAAATTCTTCAAATTTGAAAGCTGCTTAACTTAATACATGATCTTCAGAATTTTTTGTGCTACCTGTATATTTAAAGGCAACAAAAATCGTATGTCAACTTAAATGTCATAAATCAAACTTTCACTTTTGCAATTTACATTTTCATTACATATTTTAAAGCCATTGACAACGAAGTCAGAATCGACTTTGAAACGTTTGATATTTTCTTTCAATATACAGCTTTTTTAAATCAATTGTGGTGTTATTTATTAATTATTCCCAACAAAACTTAAAAATAATCAAGAGCATGCCACAAATAACATTTAGAAGACAAAAATATATTTCCTGAAAGCTATAAAATGGGAACCTTGTAATAAATTACACAATTTGAAACTATGTAGATGAAAATCAAAACGAATAATTGACATTCACATGAGCTCAATGTTACTATTTTTTTTAAAGAAAACAAATCTGACTTTAAAATGTCTTAAATACAAATCATTTTTTACCAATAAATATTGGTACAAATAATCATTTAATAACAAAAGTGGTTGGAATTTTTGAATAAGGTATCATTATTTCCGGAAGATTTAAAGATTTTTTTCCCAGATCAAATTCTTTAAAATCAACAGTATTATGTGCTATTCTTCAAATCCCGTAGGTCATATCATTTTTCAAATCAATATTTCTGTAACGAAAAACCGTTCTCCGGTTCCGCAAATTCCCAAAAATTTCGAAAATCGTACCTGTTTGTACTTACACACGACTTACACACGTCATTTCGACCGTTACTATACTACAATACGTCGTACTACGTCCTCTAATTTTTTTCCCCAATAAAATCGTGCTTTACACACGTTTCGCATCCTCCTCCTGCTTTTAATAGTAAAAGAACCCCTGCCTTCGCGCCATACACCATATTAAGCGGACCTCGGAATAGCGTATAACAGCTATACACACACAAGACGTACAACACATCCTTGCGGCAGGTGGTTCATTCTCTCCGAGCCTGGGAAACTGAGTTTCAGCAGAGTTCCCACACCCAGCACGCACCTGGCATACGACGACCACGATTCGATGATGACGACGATATATGCAGAAGTAGAAGAAGAGATAGTTTGAAAATCTTGTGCTCCTCATGTCTTGCACGTGGTTGAAGGGCGACAACAACAATATACCCAAGGAAAATGATACATTTCAATGGGTTTACATTTACGTACGTGTTTTTTTTTTTCGTTTTTTATTTCATGGTCTAGTAGGCGTTGCATGGAGGTATATGTAAATTATGACGTCAAATTATGTTACTTGTTGTCAGTTGTTCAACATTTAGTTATAGGTAAATTGTTGTGCACCAATATATTCAAATAATCCGTTAAAGATTATTTATTAAAATTCTGACAGTTTTTTTATATAGGATGACGTAGATACCTTAATATTAGATATTTTGTATATTTTCTTAAGGTGTTTTTGTATCGTTAGTATTATTTTTTACCCAACTCTTCAGCTTGAATCATGAAATTACAGGATGTTCGCTGCGATATTTCCTGAAAGAGGTATGGCCCAGTGCTCGATATATTTTTGTCAGTATTACGTTCAAATTTAAAGGCGGCACTTCACTTGGTGTAGCGTATTCGTATATTTGTCCAAAAACGGCGATGTGTGGAGAGGCTATTAGCTATTTTTGCTTTATTTGAACAAATAAATCGAATACCGCTAAGAGCAAATATGCCTTACCGTCCACTTGTGGGTTTTCAATACACATCAAAGGACTCAAATAAGCCAAATATTTACTTTAACTGTCCACACTTAGTTGACATAGTTGCATGCCGCGTTTCTATCGTGATCAACTAGTGCTTTTTTTCATGACAACTGGTGTTTGTGGCAAAATGGACTGATCGAACCAATATGTTATGAACTTTTTGGAGTTGTTCCTACCAAATGCATGCTTGTATTTGGGACCCCAAACATAGCAGACATAAAAATAATAACAAAATAAACGATGCATGGATACGAGGGCTGCCTTTTATATTTCGGGATTAGAGAACAAAAACAAAAATTAATCATCGAAAATCGCTTTATTGTTTTGCAAAATATTCCCCATGAAGATCTATACACTTTTGCATGCGTTTGAACCAATTGTCGAAGCACTTTTTCCACTCTGATTGAGGTATCTCCAAAACATGCATTCTGAACGCAGCAACCGCTTCTTCAGGTGTCGAAAAACGTTGACCTCTCAGTATGTTTTTTACGTACGGGAATAAAAAGAGGTCATTTGGTGACAAGTCAGGACTAAACGGCAGATGACTTATCAAATCGATGTTTTGAGTGGTCAAAAATGCAGTTGTTTGAGCCGATGTGTGAGAGCTCACATTGTCATGGTGAAGAGTGATCCGTCTTCATTTCTTGGAAGACAACTGCCAAACAAATGGTTGTGTACCACTCAGAATTGACTGTTCTGCGTTGTTCTAGTGGTAAGGTTGCGACATGTCATTTGCTTGGAAGTGCTTCGTGCGCGAACAATTTTTGTTGGTTTCGGCTCATCTTGAAACACCCATACAGTCGACTGCTGTTTACTTTCGGGCTCATACGCGTAAATCCACGATTTATCACCTGTCACAATGTCATAAACGTGTTTTGAAGCACCCCGAAGGAATTTTTTGAGCTTTTCTTTCGACCAATCGACACGAGCCTTTTTTTGAACGATTACCAAATTGTGTGGGATCCAAGGCGAAAAAATATATTTTTTTAACAATCAAATGTTTATGCAATATTGAATGTATGCTGATCTCACTAATGTGTAAGGTTGACTCAATCTCACGATAGGTCACATGACGATCTTGCAATATCAGTTCGCGCACAGCATCAATGGTCTCTGGAACAACAACTGTTTTTGGGCGACCTTCACGAAATTCGTCTTGGAGTGAACTACGACCTCGATTAAATTCACCATACCATCGATAAACAGTGGTCCTTGATGGAGTTTCATCGCCAAAAATTAAATTAAGTTCATCCATGCACTCTTGCTGACTTAATCAACGTCGAAATTTGTAAAAAATAATCGCACGAAAATGTTCACGATTTAATTCCATTTTTTGGCCGAGATGAATCCTTTAAGTTACTGTAAACAACACATAGCGCTCGTATGTCAAAACGTTCTGAGGACGTATAACCTCAAAAGTGTCAAACTTTAAGATAGAGCTGTCAGTTGTCAGATTGCAACACTAGGGTTGTCCAATCCCGAAATATAAAAGGCAGCCCTCTTATATATTAAAAATAATATGGAACAACAGTGCACATTGCGGATAAAGCAGGAATATTCGCCATGGTTTTTTAATAACTTCGTAGTTTGTATATATATCATGTACTGATAACAAGAAGCATGGCAAAAATAAGCTGCTGTTGCTGTCAACGCATCCATGACTGTAGTGTTCACTGGTTTTCAAATATATTTGGCATGTTTGAGTGTTTTCGAATATGTGAGGAAGGCACGTTTGGAATATTTGCGAATACATCAAATATTTGGACGAATATAGCAATACAAAACAAAAATACGCTAAAGCCAAGTCAAGTGCCGCCTTAAGAAACGATAATTAACGAAATCGTTTACAAATGAAAATATAGAGAAAATGACATTTCTTGTGAAGATGCGAATCCGCGTTCTCAGCGTCTAGCAGGCAGACGTTACCGGACCCAAATCTGCGTCCAACAGATTTAAGAAATTTGAAACTATAAATCTTAATTGATTAGATTAAATTACCGTTAAAAAAATTTTGCTGAACAAAAATTAAAGTTGAGTCTAATTCAAGTCTTCCAGTGATGTTTTTTTAATTTTACCTAGCTTTCTCTTTTGTTCGTTTGATTCAACATTAATAACCTGTAATCGAAATTCGTTCAAACTCAGTTTTTTACACAATATTCAATGAACAATAAATATATGCATTTAGAATATGTCTTGTAGACCAACAAACAGTAGCAATTGCGGTATTTGCTCATTATGTTCCATCTTCTAGATTCGCAATGTCAACACACTCCGGATTATTTCTTCGCTTCATTCTCAAAGTTTCTGTGCACTAAGTTCCAAAATCTAGTAATTCAACATCAGAGTAATACACGTCATTATCTTCATAAATCTCTTCATCTGCTTGGGCCAAATTCGTTGAATTGTCATTTTCACTAAATGAATTTTAGTTTTAGCGGGTCACTCTAAGTTGTTTAGATTTTGCTATATCATCCTCATATTACTCCATTATATCAAAGCCTCTCATTAATACAGAAACTAACAAAACATTAACCTGAGCTGATATTAGGATGCATTATGCTTCTCGAGTACGCTAATTTATTGTACAATTTTATGACCCAACGCTGGCAAAATACTGGCGAATTTATTTACGGAAGACATAAGTCTAGGTTCAGCGACAAACGCGTAGAGAAATCACCCGAACGGACGAGGATCTGCTTCGGACCGCATTTCATGTGTTAATTAGGTTATAAAGAAAATATTTAGACAAAAGCGGAGCACTACATTAATGTACTTTGAGTTTCCAAATGTCTTGGAAAGAAGTTGCCTTCATCTTTTTTCTCTCCTAGAAGTCTCACATGGGCTGCTCTATTGGACTGGCCCTACCCCAGTACTGCACTGGGGCACAGTGAAAAATGCCTCTTCATTATTTACTTAAGGCCAACATAAATGAGTAAAATTTCACTATCCAATCTTCAAATAAATTTTATTTGTAATCTTTTTGGAAAAAAAATTGCGAAATGTAAATCATAAATTGACACGAATCAAAATGATTGTATTTTTTGTTTTTTTTTTATAACACCACAATTGCTGGAAAGTCTGTATATTTCAAAGGTCCAAACGTTTCAGGGTCTCAACCAGACCCAGTGGATATAAAAGTTAACACAACCGAACAAAAAAAAATAAACCGACTTCAGCTAACTTAAAATAAAAACCGTTTAAAAACCGAATACAATCTATCACTATTCTCAGACATATCTTCTTTTTTATCTGATTTACGATATAATTCTATTGAATATTTTACCGTATTCTCTCGCTCTCTCTCTCTCTCTCTCTCTCTCTCTCTCTCTCTCTCTCTCTCTCTCTTTCTCTCTCCCTCCCTACCCCCCCTCTCTCTTTCTCTCTCCCTCCCTACCTCCCTCTCTCTCTCTATCTCCCTCCCTCCCTCCCTCCCTCCCTCCCTCTCTCTCTTTCTCTCTGTCTCCCCTCTCAATCCTTCCCTCTCCCTTTCTCCCTCTCTCTTTCTCCCTCTCTAATTTGTATTCTTTCCAAATATTTTTAGCTTTTTTTTGTTTTATTATTTGGATCACTTTCTATAAGTATAACTCTAATTCCATCTATATTGCATCCACACTGTTTATTTTTCTATGTATTGGTCACCCCTATATAATTTATTTATCTATCATTTGCTGAACCAGCCAGTATAACTATAATTCAACTCCACATAATATTGCAAAGGATCTGATATCTTTAAAACCACCCTGTATAAGTATAAATCATCTCCACACTATTGACTGTTTATATTTTTCTATTGTTTAAATTATTTCTGTAAACCTATGATTTTAATTCGCCCCATATGTCTAGTATTCCATTTATACAACTCCTCGTCGTCTACCCTATATAACAAAATTCACATTTTTGACCACATTTTATCATTATAATTTTACCCCACAATTTATTTCAATCATCCGGTATATGCAACAGCGTCTAAAATTTTTTGAACCCATGCCGAAAATTATATTATACCCCTTCCTATACTTCAAATATCCTAACTTCTAATGTTTATATAATACAATTTTGATACACCCTGAATAACAATAAATTTACTCCACCCTTACTTCAAACACCCTTTATAACCAACTACTTTTTTAACCGCTCTGTATAAGTGTAATTCTACCTTCACCTTATATTTCAACCATCCTGTATCTTCAACTGTTTCAACATTTTTTTAAGCCTTCTGTATAACTGTAATTATACTTTGTCCTATAACGCAAATATCCACTCTGTATAACTAAAGTTTTGCTCCACTCTTATTCCAACCACTTTGTATACGCAACTACTTAAGTACGTTAAAATACAATTTTTTTAACCATCCTGTATAACTAATTCAATTCCACCTTACCACATGCATTCTTCCAATTTTAAAGAATATATACCCTGTATATATCATATTCTGCAGTCGGCCAGTTTGAACAGCAAAGTTGCAAAGTACAAGTTATAAGTGTACTTCCAAAAATAGTTTCATTTTAGCTTGGTTAGTTAATTTTTTTGAATTCGGTGTTTATTACAATGATATGCATATTAACTATTCATTAAAAATGCATTTGAAATTACTGTACAACAGTTATTGCAACGTTAGCAGATGATGGGGTATGTAGATGATGGAACACTTGTATATAAGAGATCATTAGACGATATCCTGTCATATGGCCTGCAAGATCGCCCGATTTAAGAAATATTTACTTGTTTCTGGGATTATGTAAAAGATCTAACATGCAGAACACCTCCAACAACAAAGGATGACATGGAAGGTAGAATTAACTTCAATTTCTTAAGAAAATCTCCTCAAGACAGTATTGAAAATACGTGCGGACGTTTTATACATCTATGTTAAGATTAACTAAATATATGCTTATGAATTTGTGTTACTGATTTTCCATTTTATGTTGTATTAGTTTTGTTTTTTTACGATTTTATTATTCTGAAATTTTCTTCAAATTAGATTACCATTATATTGTGATGTTTTACTTTTTATTAGTATTCTCGAGTATACAATACAATAGGTTCCATGACGGTTGTGTTCTTAGTAATATTTTGGTAAATTATATTAAATAGAAATAATGACTCAATTAAACATTTTTGTGTTTCTAATTGTTTAAGGATTTCTTATTTTTATATTAACAAGTGCAGGTATTTTGATTTTGTTGTAATGCTCTATTCAGAGTTGCATTGATTACGGTTTTTATATTAGTTCCCTCGTCTGTTTTCATATCATAATTAACTAAAAAAACAAGTGTGATATTCTTGTTCAATAATGATTTCCTTCAAAGAAACATATTTAATTACACCGATGATAGTTTTCACACAAACCTTCATATGCGACAGAAAAAAAAATCCCGCTACCATCATTTGGATTCGCTGAAAACCAGCATCCCAATTTATCGAGATCTCTTTTACTAAAACGGAATGATCGAGTGGACAAGTCCATTCATCAAAACTGAAAAAAAAGTTGCTAGATCTCAAAAGCAACTTTTGTCGTTTAATTTGCACAAATTAATATGACCGACGCGCTGCACAGACCTGTATACATTGAAAAACATTGGAACACGAACACACCTGCTCGAATTTCCCACGACAGATTGTAGTGGGCCGAGGGCGGTCGGCGCCTCGCGCAATTCAACTGACAATTGACTGAATATTTAAGTGAGGTAATTTGTTAATTAATTCGAATTTTATTCAACCTACTGCGGAATTTATAGTGACTGTTGATGGTTTTAATAAGCTGATATATGGGCAGTGACGTTGTTGATAATTATTATCGTAAGATTGAATTAATACGGGACTGTTGATATGCAGACATGAGAATTTATCGATAATCAAAACAATCTCTTGGAGTTCCACATTTTCTAGAATCGGGGTACTGCTAGGGAAACGCTGGTACTGGACAAAATAAATTACAAAAATATTAGCTTTTCTGTTAGCAGGTTATCTCTATATATAAATAGGCAAAGACAAAACGGTTAGGTACCATTTTCTCCTCTGTCTCTCAACCGATTTTATTTATAATGCAGAATGCTAAAATTTATTTATAATATTGGTTCATTCATTAAATAAAATATAATAAAAAAACATTATTGACGTCCATACTGTTAGTGCCAAACAGATAACAGTAACAGTGTCGCCAGATTGCTTGGAGAGAAAATCGTTTCATGGATTGACTCTGATGTGAGACATACGTCTATTTTACAAACAAATATATTTTTTCTTGGAAAACGGTTAAACTATTGAGTAATTATATATGGAAAAAGCGTTACCTGCTGTCAAATAATGTGAAGACCATCTTTGATAGTTCAGCATCAAGCGTTGTTTATTGTTTAGTAGTAAAATAGTCAATGTAGTAAGATCAGTATTTGTTTTTCGGAGCAGTAGCAGTAACTTTCGTTTTAATTATACTGTAAGTTTTTGTTGTGAATTTAATTATTTTATTACTGCATTATTCACACAATCTTCTGAAGGTGTAGTGTAACAAATTGACAATCAGTGGACAACAGAAAATATTTTAAAGATTATAGTTTTTATAAGGTTGTTGAACATACATTTTTTTGATTTTATGAACTCGATTGAAACTGCAAATGACGAAACTTTTAGGTTACAAAGTGCAATCCCACCTAAAACTGGGGGGTTACGCATTTTTGGAATGTTTGATTAAATTCTCATAATTTTTTTCAATAGATTTGTCAATATGATATGAACGGTTTTTTTTTGGGGGGGGGGGGGCGGGGGTTTCATGACGCCTTTTTCACCGGTTTTTCCTTCACTTTATTTCTGATAGACATATACTTTTGTCAAACGAACCTCAATAATGTTCACAATTTGATGAAATAGGGTCGAATTTCGACCACTGGGCGACCACTAGTATTATTTATTGGCCAGAAAATTGCAAAGCATATATGTCTTATACTATATATATCGTAATTCCCACAATAGTAATAATCTTACTTGACATTAAGGGTGGTCGCTAATATTAAAACTATAAAACTTATTCAACAATGACTTCACTGCTTATTGTTACTCACATAGGCTATAAACATTGTATTTACAGCGTGTCTTAGAGCGAAAGCTTCTTAATGGAGGCCCACACTTACACACATATGAAAATAGATGAGTATGGTAATGAAAAACAAAAACTTATTTTGCATTTGTTTCGACACTTCCGGATCGATACCACACTATCTTGAACTTTAAATAGTCATACTACCCAGGTTTTCTCTGTAGAAAACAGGAATCTGGTAATACCATAAGAGTCTCTTCATTTATAGATAACTTGCACTAAAAAAGCAAATTTAATATTCAATTAATATGCAATACGTGCACACAATTCTAATAAATTATTACTGTAGAAAGAATTCTCTGTTGGCGATATTTTAATTGTCTTTTTAGAGACTTTCGTGCATATATTTATAGTAATAGACGGACTCTACAAAAAAGGAAAGTTTATAGATAGTAGAATACAAGTATGAAAGCTTACATGGGGGTTAAACTGAAAAGTGTGTAGCTGAAAGAATTAAATAATAAGTTCAAGAAGTGACCAGAATGGCGCTGCTGTAGAAAGAGACAACACATGTCAAACTTTAAACTGTATGATACGAATTGCAAAGTAAAGTGATAAACATAAAGTAATATTAATGTTAAGCCACCGGTTTTGTCTTTTTTGACCCCAGGTAGGTAAAATATATATATATTTTCTAAATATCATAAAGTGTGGAGAGGAATTATGTATTTTTATAAAAACTCTTTTGGCGTGCTGTTTAAAATTTTCACGAATTATCAGACGTTCAAAAAAAGTTGTAATATGTATTAGCATAAATACATTCAACCTGTCCATTTAAATGAGAAAGTATATAATACAAATTGGTTATACATACATAAAAAATAAAGAATGAAAACTACTCAAAAAAAACTAAAAAGTTGAAAATAAAACATTTAAAAAAATATATGACTTCTACCTATAATGCTAAAAATAATTATAACAAAATACAATGACAACTTAGTAAACATTAAAAGCTCATTTGTACAAATTAATTCACTACCAATCTGCCAAGCATCAATCAAGTTTGATGAATTAGTAGATTCAATGAAGATTTTAATTTGCTTGGCACCGGCTTCAAAAATATACATTGAGTGTATAAAATTTTTTACTTTTAGGTACCTTACAAATTAGGTGTTATTTATTTGCTAGAGTTGTATTTTGTTATAAAACTTTTTAGTTATAGGTAGAAGTGTGTTTTTTATTTCCATTATACATTGGAAGCAACTCCCAATCGAGTGTAATAGCCGTTTGCCCTCTCTATTGACTCTCCCTTTCTAGTCTTGGTACAATATCTGTGCATTGCAGGCTACCTCCAAAAATTGCAGGCTACCTCCAGAGGTATCTATACTATTATAAAATTGTAAGATTGTCTCTTTGTTTGTTTGGTTGTTTGTTTGTTTGTTCGGCCATCACGTAAGAACTACTGAACTGATTTTGCTGAATCGTTTTTTGTTGCAAAGCTTATAGTTTGACTTAAAATATGGCCATGTCATAAAAAAAGTAGCTGCCAATGCTGTAAGTGATAATACTACGAAACTGGATATTATGCTTGAGTTTCAAGAACACCCACAAAATTCTGGTCGAAATAACAGATTTAATAATTTATAATTTAAAACTTGACCTATTTTGCCTTTTATCTTCCACTCTACAGCGCTTCAAAATCCAGACAGTAGATTATATAAGACTTCTCTGAAAGTTTGTTAGTAAAATAAAACTCTAATGTTAATGTTTGGGGGCCAAATTAGAAAATTAAATACATATGTATTCCTATAAAAATCAAGAGAATCCTGAAGCAGATAAAATAAAAAGTCTGTGTGTGGAAAATCATTGTGTATATTTTTTATAAATTTAAAACGCTTCCTTTAATAAAAGAAATTACGGTAAATATAAGAAAATGCACTCATTCCCTGCTTGCCTGAAACTGGAATATTAGAATTTTGAAGGTGATACGGAACCCTTAATATGCGAGTCCAACTCGCACTTGACCAAGTTATTTTAAATCATTCTTTTCTACTGCCTTTTAGTGATACAGAACCTACGACTAACTATGACAGTAAAAACGGTTACATTCAATGAATAATGATATGTAGTTCCAGCAAGGCATTTAGAGTGCAACTATCGCCACAGTCAAAGTTTATAAATGATAGAAATTCAGACAAACATGGTTTGCCTTTATAGTAATATATGTAAACTAGACAAAAAATCTTGGAAAGATTTTTAAATTGAATGTGATAATGCCAGTCTTAAGTCAGATTCTTACACCCACTTTTTCATCAGAATGCCTACAAAAAACCGATATTTCCTAAATTGTACAAAGCAATAATAAGCATATATATCTTCATAAAGCCTCTCATTTAAGAAATTTACATATAAAACCTTTAATTTTCAAAATACCGCATCTCACCAATTACATAATCAAATTAAGCACACAGGCTGACTGTTAAATCTCAATAGCGTTTTATAATAACGTGATTAATAACAGGTTCTAAAAATATTTTTTCGACGTTTATAAAAAATACACCTTCAGAAAAAAATTAATATATGTTTAACCGCTAAGAAAGGAATAAAAAGAAGTCCCCCGTAATACGGTAGCTTAATTGCGGGTCCATATAAATGATTTCGAGACACCTGTCTTAAGTTCTCACGGTTTTAACAGAGTAGCAGGCATTTTTTAAGATGAGTTTCTTGCCTTCTTGCGTTATTCATATGCTTCTGTCTTTCTCGCTCCACAAATAAATAAGAAAAATAAACTGCTGAAGGCAACCAAATTGCGTCACAAATCTGTTGTTCGAAGATCGAGGGGTGATTTTCTTAATAGATCGTTCGAGTGAGCGAAGATGTATGTATGTCTTAAGAGTAGGGGGATGCAGCTTTAAGAAAATGGTGGCAAATGGCGGTTATAGTTTTGTTTTCAATGCGTGGGAACCATTCCAGTAATACGTTACTCTATTGGCCCATTGTGAAAAATTAAAAATGTTAATTTATCATTTATTTTTTTAACGTTCGAAAAAAAGCAATTTTCATGGTTTATTATCAAATTACAGAAAATGGGGAGAAGTTTCTGGAATTCTTTAGGAAATGCATAACAGATACTGTTGAATACTCAACACATAACAAAATGTAAATTTTAATGAACTAAGGAATAATTGAACACCTTAATAAGGGAGAACTTAACTTATTTCACCCTAATGAAAAATAAAACATATATACGTATCTGAATAATATTTGTTTTTATAAAAATATTAGGTAAATGTTATAAATAATATCCATAATATATTTTTTTATTTTCTAGTTTGGCCCTCACAATTCACTCTTACATTTTTAACCGACTGCCAAAAAGGAGGAGGGTATTAATTCGTGGCGTATTTTTTTTGTATGTATGTTACCTGAATTCTTCTCCTGTGGTGAACCATTTTGAATGAATATGTTCTTGTTTAATAGAGTATTTATCCGGATTGGTGAAACTTCAAATTTTGGACAAGAATTCTAATGGTCAAGTGATGAATTTTGTGAAAGAACACATGAGTGCATGGAAAATTGGTCGATTTTTCGAAAACTCTTATATGTGTATAGTAACGTAGCCCCTAGGTGTTTTCTTGCAACTTGCAGTTTTGCAGAAAATCGCCGAAAATTCCAAAATTCTCATCAAAAATGAAATGACATAACGGACATTTCCTCATAAATATTTTATTTCTAACGTAATAGTGCGGGAATTTTAGACACAAGAAGTTTTAATTGCGAATTTGAAAATTTTCTATGTACATCTTAAGCATATAGGTAGTAAAGCATAGTATTTTCGGCTCCTTAAATGAATGAGTACCAAGCTCGTTTTGTTTCTATACCAGGCAAATACCTATTTAAATGAAAATTTTTCCATTTGGCGAAAACGGTGCTTTTGGTTGTCACATTCTCCGGGCCTAATAGAAAATTCAGTGTCAACACATGTCAAACTCTAAACGGATATTTGGTGCGTTCATACACAGGGTGTTTAGTTATAGCAAACAAAATCACAAAATAAAGTGATAGAAGGAGTTGTATTTATATGATTATTAAAATATAGGACGGAGTAAAATGACAGTGGTCCATAGGCAGTCGTATATACAGGATGGTTAGAATATAGGGTGGAGTGGACGTTTGGTGGTATAAAAATCTTGGAAAAAAAAATGTGAAATTAAAATTATATAGGAGTGATTAAAAAACTGTTATATGATGTGGACGTAAACAAATCATACACGATGGTTGAAATATATACTGGAGTTGAATAATATTTATACAGTGTGATTAAAACATTATTTATTTTATAGCCACTAAGAAGTTTAATAAACTCTGGAGAGAAATGAATGTTACACAGGGCGATAATATAAAATGTTAAAAATAAAATAATTTATGGGGTAGCCCACAAGGAGTTATATACTATGGTCGAAACAGAGGACGGATTTGACTCCGTAAATATGGGATGGATTCTACTCCGTCCTATAGTTTACAGAAGGCAGCTAACAAATTTATGCTTGTCCGTCGGCAGTCGTACAGGATAGTTGGTACACGGGTGGAGTGGAATTATCTATAGTTATACAGAGTTGTCAAAAAAGTTGAAAAAGATTACATGGCGTGGTCCATAAGGCATAAATATATTTTGGGCTTATTAAGTCAACGCGTACTAGTCCATTTTGTTCGTAAACATTTACCTATCAATTTAAATGAAAATGTATCGTTCTGTAATGTAACATACCAAATAAAAAATAAAGAATGAAAACTAAAAAGTTGAAAATAAAACAAAAAAAATATTACCGACGTCCACCTATAACTAAAAAGTTAATGATAACAAATATAAATGTTGTTAGGTATAAAGAATGAAAATCTAGTATATGTTTGAAGTCTAAAAAGTTGAAAATATGCGGGATTTTGGATTTAAACAAAAAAATATTACCTTTTAATGTTTACATTTTTTACTGGGTAGGTCCAAAATTGAATGTGTTATGTATTTACTAGAGTTGTATTTTGTTATAATTATTTTTAGCTATATAGTTATAGGTTAAGTCTGATATATATCTTTTTTAATGTTTTATTCTTCAAAATTGTGGGTTATATTTTCTCAGATCTTCCTCAATTAGTTTCAAGCTATGATGTTTAAATTTTACAAATATATAGACTTTTTTTCACAAGTTTTCCCAGTTTATCTGTTAAATGCGTTTGATTTTTTAAAATGTTTAATTTGCATCCCAATATTACGATTAGGGTTTTATTTGGCCACTATATTTCAGTGAGACCCAATCTTATTCTCTTTTTTTTTAAATTTAGGTTCACTAGTTTTGGGAACAATGGAAGGGATTTGTTAAATTTTAAATGTGTTCCCTAAGTTTTTGCAATTATTACTGGTAACATTTATATTTATTTTTCAGACGAGACGTTTCATTATATCATTATTATATTAAAAAAAATCGGTTGCTTTTTTCCATTAAATTGTTTAATTTTGTAATTTAAAATTACCTTTGAGTGAAGCCCTATATTCTCATTTTTCTCCAAGGAAATAAAGGAGGAATGAGTCGATTTTTGCATATTTTGTTTCTTGTCTTTTAAATAAATTATTTTCAAAATATGAATACGTTTTATTCCCCATAACGAGCCCTCTCATTTGATATAGTATGTGATCTGTTGAATAAAATTTTAATGTATCGTTTTCATTTTATTTTATAATCCCCCCCAGCATAATGAAAATACATTCATTTTTTTTTGCAAAACCTATACTGAGTATGTTCGGTAATAAGAGAGAATGGATAGATTTGTGTATATTTTTCTTGGTATCTTTTAAACAATGTTTACTAAAGATTTAAGTTTGGAGAAAATATATTTGTATGCCACATAGGGAACTTTTTTATTTTATATGTAACGAATTAGGTTCTGGGTGCTCTTGTGCTTTATTTGGCAGATATTTTTTTTCTCTATTTAATGATGTTTGTTTGCTGACATCTGGGGCCTGTTTCATTATCAAGTTGTAACTTTTTTTTTCGTTTCGTATTCAACAAAATTGTTCTACAAGTTACAACTTGTAAAATCTAAAATATTAATATTCGACGTACAAATTTCGAATACTAATATTTTGGATTCTACAAGTTGTAACTTGTAGAATAATTTTGTTCAATTGCTAAACTAAATTCTACAAGTTACAAAACTACAAGTTACAAGTTGATTATGAAACAGGCCCTTGATTTTATGGAGTAAATAATTTCACTCTGAATGTAGATTTTGGTGTTTTTTAAAGAAAAAATTATTTAGTATACTCACGGAAAATTACAGATATCAGAGGTAAATATTTACAAATCGAAGTAAATTATTGTACATCGTTTAGTTTTAAATTAGTGATTTCGTGAAAAAACTGAAGCAATATTTATTTATGCAGAAGTACGTCGTAATTTCCTCGAACAGAGCTAATGTTTAGTATTTGTTAATATTGTTAATTATTCCATATGCAGACACTACTCTACGAGAGTTGAAGGAAAAATTAAAAAACTGGTAGTGTATAGCAGAGTAAGGGAACAGGAAGACTCTCAAAAAAAGCTGGTGGACATTATCAATTCTGTTGTTAATAGTCCTAAATAATGAATAGCCACAATTACGTTGGATTGTGAACTATGAAAAAAACCGATTTGAAAAATATATGGTTTATCCAAACTAAAAATACTAACACAAGATAACCATAACAGAAAAATGCAACCTTGCGATTTAAAGATTTCCCGTTATACTCAGAGTTTGTTTTTTTAGCGACATTCAAAATTAACTCACATTTTTTTCGGGAGTATCACATTCAGACTTCTTACAAAGTTAATGTACGTGCAGGAATTTTGAAAAAACGTATTGTAGAAAGTCGTAGGTCAACTAACGGTAAGCAAGCATTGGTATATTCTTCGGCTAGTCAGTTTATTTAGCAGCCAGTGTTGTTTATTAGTGAAACTCAGATCTATTAGGTGTTTAGCAGTCCTGCAAATAACGAGTGAATTACACGATGGCTTATGGAGGACAAAAAACAATGAAGACAACTTAGTTGTAGTGCTACAATTACGGGAAACTTGGAAAACGTATGTTTGAAGCAAGTCAATAGAGACACTGACAGAGGCACGGAACTAACAGTCCGAGAAAAGCGCCATCATCGAAAAAAGGAAGAACTATGATTACAGCGCTCTAGCACAACAGCCCTAATCTCTAAATATTTTTTGTAAAACACTGAACTGAACTGAAATTGTATTTGTTGGAGAAAATTTATCTTGGTGTTTTCACAAAATTAAATCATATTTATTTGGTTTTATCATAACAGTATATTGAATTCAAATATAAATTCATTTCTAGGCATATAAGGATATAAGGATTATAATGCACTGGCTGTTTTGCGTAGTTGCCATATTATAGAAGTTTAATTAATAAATAATTTTAATTTTTGGTTTATTAATCAAACATCTGTATATTAACATGTTTGAAAACCAAATCCATCGGCTAGATCTTTACACCCTTTGTAATGAGCAAGCGCGTTCGGCATGTTAAAAAGGCGGGAATATGAAAGTTTCGGGCACTTTTCAAAATTATGCATGGGGAACTAGTATCAATACCCTTATAATTAATAATTTTTTTTTCAACTTGACCACATAATTGTATTAAGTTGCAATGGTGGTTAAAGTGTTATTTTCATCTACAAGGCGAAAATGAAACTCATGAGGTAATATAATTAAAAGGTTAAGACAAAAATAATACTCATATTAGGTTTAAAGTAATTATTATACTGATAATTAATAAAAGAAACATTAGTAATAAAAAATACAAATTTAATTTATTTATCCCGACTTGACCATACAAGGTATGGCAGCACACTCGCTCTAAGGCACGCATAGCGTACCTTTAGGGGAAATTCACTAAACCTCAGATATCCTAGATATCAAAAGGGTTTAGCTCTTTGGGAGCCCTTGCCAGGTTTTCAGGCCCGTGGTTAGGGTCGTGGCAGCAGTTTCCCATAAACTTCCTGACCGTCCGGGCTGTTCCTAACAGGACGGCTTTTTGCATTTTTTGGTAAAGATGTTCGTCCAGACCGAGGTATTTTAAATTGTTTAATAGATGTTTTGGGACTAGTCCTGTCGTTGACATAAAAATTGGTACAGTTCGTGTGTTGTTCATGTCCCACTGAGTCTTTATTTGAAATTCCAAATATATATTTGGTTATTTTCTCAGCCTGCTTGATATTTATATTATTTTTGTTAGGAATTGCTATGTCAATTAAAGTTGTTTTCTGAGCGACTTTATCTACCGAAACTATATCTGGTCTATTGTGAGCAACACTCCTATCAGTCAGTATCGTGCGGCCCCAGTACCGCTTGTAGTTGTTATTTTCTAAAACAGATTTTGGTTTGTATTTATAGTATGGTAATCTTACCGACTGTGACAGTTCAAGTTTCAGTGCTAGTTCCTGGTGCAGTATTTTAGCTACAGCATCGTGTCGTTCTTTGTATTCAGTTGCAGCGAACGCCTGACAACCTCCTGTGATATGCTGGATAGACTCAGATGTTTGGCAATCGTACCTGCATCTGTCGTTGTTAATAGAAGGGTCTCTAAAACGACGTACTTTAGATATTTCTTAGTTGCGATTACTTGATCTTGGATTGCCAATATAAAGTCTTCCGTTTCAGTCACTGTCCTTTTTACCACATTTTAATTATGTTGGCTATTCATCTTTCGAATGACATATAGAAGAAAGTTAATTTATAAGATTTTCACGAAATCTGTACAAAAATTGTATGCAATATTACTGAAGGCTTTACAGTTGCTATAAATAAAATATAAAATTCATTATATAAATGTTTAGTTAAACTCATTTTGCATGCATATGTCTGGTCACGAGAAAATTATTTACAAAAGGTATTCAATATCTCTGACAGGTGAAGTTAACCTAAATTTTTCATCGTGAGATTCTAACCTAGGAATTAAGGGTAACAGGATTACATGGAACGGCTCCAGGTTCGGAACCTCTATGTGCTAGTTTCCCCGAAAATCCTAGATGTCGGTCTCTACATCTCGCATCTTTAAATTTAACGATATGTATCAAATATATAAAGAAGTGTTCGAGAGGGCATTCAATTGTGGAAAGCGCAACTGATGAAGATTCCCTAACCAGAAACAATATATATTCTCTTGCGTACAAAAGAATGACACCTCGAAGAGGGTATTCAATATCTCTGACAGGTGAAGTCATGACATTCTAACCTAGGAATTACGGTAACAACAATTACATGGAACGGCTCCAGATTCGGAACCTCTATGTGCTAGTTTCCCCGAAAATCCTAGATGTGGCTTTTTACATCTCGCGTCTACAAAAATTAATACATTAATTGAAATAGCAAATTAGTGATAATTATTAGACGTGCCAATCAAAAATGAAAGATTTTATGAATCGCTCATAACACAGTAACTAATCATCACATTTTGGCAAAGCAAAAAGACTTGAATAGAGACCAAAAATATCTTTCATGTAATAATACTCTTTATATTTGAAAAAAATATACTGATGGTGCCCATTTGAATTTGGATAATGTGGCACAAAACAATTTTATGTCAAACTTAATCTGACTTACTGATTTTACATGGTTTATGCTGAAATCGATATTTCACTCCATTTAGAAGTAATAGTGGGAGCAGGGACAAAGTATTTAACCTTTCTGGTTATAGATATGTAAAATATCGACACCCATTGTGTGGCTTTTAAACTTCATTTGCTTAAATTTCTTTTAAAAATAGTCTTTAGGTTTAATTAAAATATTGCTAATTTCCACAAGTGGCTACTTGTATTCATCACCGGGCAAATTAACACTTTCATAGGAATTTAATAGCTGTTTCAAATGTTATTAAAAAATCTGGGTGATAATTGTTCTTACTACTAACCCATAACGATTGCGTGGGACTAAACTTTCTACCTCTCTTACTTTTTAATAAAAGCGAGGGTGATTTTTTTTAACGGTTCGAAAATCTGAAGGGCCGTCGATGCTGACAAAAAGCGAAACCGTTCCTCCTCGGAGCGTTCCCACATAATCATAATAGAAATTAACCTGTTTGGGGTTCTCCCTTTTTTTATATACAATAAAATTCAACATAACTGTGACACCTGTATGCCTACTACCCACATTCAGATTTGTTACTCACACAGGAGACAATTTCAATAGGCCCAGAAGATTAGCTGTCGATTTGGGTCGTTAAATTTTTTTTGTTATAGTTTCAACTTTCTCATGGATCGAGGCAATTATTTTTTCGGTTGTGGATCATTTAGATAAGAAAGGATTTTGGGTAGGAGGGTGGATCGAATAGAAAAGACATTTTTGTATATTAGATTCAAAGATAACCAGAATTGTGTGTGGGAGATTTAAGATATAGATGAATAGAACAAAGGGGATGGAGTCTTTTGATGAAACGGATTACAAAGTTCTTGCTATTTTTTGGTCATTTTTTTTCTTTTGCATTAATATTAAAATGGTCATGTAACTTAGAGTTTCAGTTAAAAATAAGTGCTTTAATTTTTTTCTGGATGAATAATAGTTTCTATCAAAGTTAGCCAATTTATCAGTTTACAAGCTGTAAAACTATAGAAACAAAATAATTCAACCAGAGTTTACTTTTATGTTTTTTTGGGCAATAGCACCACAATCGAAATAAAACGACGTATATTGAAGGAAAACCAAACATTTGAAAGTCTATTCTGACTTCGTTGTCAATGGCTTTAGATTTATTGATTTAAATTGCAAAATGAAAATTTGATTTATGACATTTAAATTGACATTAGAAAACAACAAATTTTCTAAGTTGCGTTTATTTTAATGGTTTGGGGACATGGAAAAAATTCTGAAATACAAAGTTGAATTGACAGTTGATATTAAGTTATTCGAATACTCTCTTCGAGGTGTCATTCTTTTGTACGCAAGACAATATATATAATTTATATTGTTTCTGGTTAGGGAGCCTTCATCAGTTGCGCTTCCCAAAATTGAATGTCCTCTCGAACACTTCTTTATGTATTTGATACATTTCGTTAAATTTGAAGAGACAAGATGTAAAGACCGACATCTAGGTCTTCAAATTTAACAAAATGTATCAAATACATAAAGAATTATTCGAGAGGACATTCAATTGTAGGAAGGGCAACTAATGAAGATTCCCTAACCAGAAACAATATATATCGATATTATATATATATATATATATATATATATATATTATATATTGTCTTGCGTACAAAAGAATGACACCTCGAAGAGGGTATTCAATATCTCTGGGTAACAGCAATTACATGGAAAGCTCCAGATTCGGAACCTCTTTGTGCTAGTTTCCCTGAAAATCCTAGATCCGGTCTTTATATCTCGCCTCTTCAAATTAAGTTATTCGCTCAAATTTTTAAATAATCCAAAACATCCTGAAATATTCAAGAATATGTTTTTCTTTTTAAAAAGCACAGGTATTTTTTAATTTCAATAATAAAAGATATATTTTGCAATTTCTGAACTTGTATTATAGTTATTTTTTTACATTTAAACATTAGTGGAGATCACAGCTAACATACCCAAACCTACATATTCACACATATTCAGTTTCGATATTTTCCAATATATATTTTCTTTTAAACTTCATATTTCCACTTTAAAAAACACTGAGCCTCATTTTTGTAATTATAATAGTTTTCAAGATGTTTAATAAATTTAAAAGTTCAAATTGAGAAATTTTCAACAAACATTCATTCAAATCAAAAGACGTCGATTCCAATTTTATTATAATATATAATAATATTTAATAATATTCACAATGTATTTGTACAGGGAGTTAGCTGTCGTGATGTAATATTTCTAGGGATATGTGCTAGAAATTCTTTGTTATTTACATATCTTTTTTGTCTCTTCAGATTTTTTCCTGCAACAGATAAGCAAAGCCGTAACCAGTAAATTTTTTCTTGGTGGCTTGGATAAATTTATGACAAAGATTCTTAATTGGTTAATATTTAATCTTGAAACCAAAAATTCCAAAATTTCGGGGGTCTATGAACACCCAGACCCCCCGCTCGCTGGCTACGGGCTACTTCAAATAATTAAGCTTCTAATAGGTTTTAAATATCACATATATAAATATATATTATGAACTGCAGGTTGCTTGTCACTGACTTAAAAATTGTACTTAATAGGATAGGTAATGAATTTGTAGTACAGTGCATCCCATTTTGGTTGAGATTGCCAGGTTACTCGATTGTTATTGAAGATAGAGTCTTGCGGTTTTCACATACCTGTTCTACTTTTTTGTGAAACTCAGGATGGGCATATCAGATTTTGCATAAGTGTTTCCATTTATAAGATACAGGGCGATTTTGATAATTTATACTTTTTGGACCCCTTCTATATCTACGAAGTTATTAGAAATACTCTTGCGCTAAGAACTACGTCTAATAGAAAATTTTGCATAGAATCCAGTGGAGTACTCAATTTTTTTTTCCGAGTATGGTTTTGAAGATACTACACAACATTATATATTTTTAAATGGAACACCCTGTATTTTATTGTTTCATTGAATTCGTTATTTTTTTCCCTTTAAAATAATGTATAATACAATACACATGGTATTATTAGAAATGCTAAAAAACACTAAAAAGCTGAGTTTTTTGCTAGTAGGCCCTTTAAAAGGAGAATCAAACAAATAATTCCATTTGAGATTTTTATATGAGGTTATCAGCAAAGAAAAATAATGTTAACAGTAATTCATGAAACACAAAATTTAGGTACCTAAAAGCAACTAATAAATAGTTATACATCGTTCATTATGTATAACAAACAGAACAAGTATTACAAATCAAATATCTATCTTAAAATTAATTTTGGACATTATTTATTACCTTATTGATTTAACTGTTCAAATTGTTGTCCATTTTCCCTAACACATAATTGGCAAACCTTTCCATCTCGCATGAATCCATTTAAAATTATTATAGAATTCCGCCTTTCGGAACAATATTTTATCTAGTGAGAGCTGGAGAGAAAAACGCAAATCTGATCAAGCTGTCATTGTTAGTAACTATTGTGTTTTATCGTGTTGTTTGAGTTTACAAGATCATTATATAAATAATTATTCGTGATTTATCTATATTGGACTTTTTTTGTGGGGTTATTTGAAACATAAAATGTATACCAACAGACAAAACAGTCGCGAAGAACTTCATGCCGCAACGGAGGCAGCTTTTCGGGATTTACAAAGGCGACCTGTTATAATTTTAAATGCACTCAGGCGTATTGAAAAGGTTTGCCAATTATGTGTTAGGGAAAATGGACAACAATTTGAACAGTTAAATCAATAAGGTAATAAATAATGTCCAAACTTAATTTTAAGATATTTGATTTGTAATACTTGTTCTGTTTGTTATACATAATGAACGATGTATAAGTATTTATTAGTTGCTTTTAGGTACCTAAATTTCGTGTTTCATGTTATTGAATTATTGTTAACATTATTTTTCTTTGCTGATAAACTCCTATAAAAAATCTGAAATGGAATTATTTGTTTGATTCTCCTTTTAAATGGAAAATACATGGCCTACTAGCAAAAAACTCAGCTTTTTAGTGTTTTTTAACATTTCTAATAATACCATGTGTATTGTATCATACATTATTTTAAAGGGAAAAAAATAACGAATTCAATGAAATAATAAAATACAGGGTGTTCCATTTAAAAATATATAATGTTGTGTAGTATCTTCAAAACCATCCTCGGAAAAAAAAATTGAGTACTCCACTGGATTCTATGCAAAATTTTCTATTAGACGTAGTTCTTAGCGCAAGAGTATTTCTAATAACTTCGTAGATATAGAAGAGTTCCAAAAAGTATAAATTATCAAAATCGCCCCGTATCTTATAAGTGGAAACACTTATGAAAAATCTGATATGGCCATCCTGAGTTTCACAAAAAAGTAGAACAGGTATGTGTAAACCGCAAGACTCTATCTTCAATAACAACCGAGTAACCTGGCAATCTCAACCTAAATGGGATGCACTGTACATAGTAAGCCCCTTTAATTATTTTTATTATAATTTAATGAATAGGTAACTAAGAAGTGTGAATGTGAGATTATTTTTAATAGTGGTAGCCGGTTATTTAAAAAAAATTTTTGTTTCAGACTTTCTAGTGTTCTATATGTTAAACTGTCGGTCAGAAGTGTCAAAGTCTCATAAACTATGAAGGAACGTGCTCGCTGTATCCGTAGCAAGGACAGTGAAGAAAATCTTGAACCACGTTTATTTTTTTAGTAGAAATATTTTCGTAAGTTAGGAGTTTTAGAAACTGGATGGAATGTACAAAATCCATAACGACTTGCCTCGTCACGTAAAAATGTTCATAATTAGCGAACAGGAGACTGGAAATCAACAAGTAGGGAGAATATCTGATACGAGAGAAACCTCTACTAAATGATGCAGATTAGCACTAGAGTTTTCTGGCGGTCGGTCATTTTTTATATATTATGTAACTTTGTATAACTATACAATACAAATAATATACGAAAATTTGTTATATTAATTTTGTATACTTACTAGGATCTCTATATGAAGTACATAAATGCAAAATATATGTAATTATAAGAAATCCCGCTTATATAAGCAGAAAATCTACCATTTTCATTATAAGTTTCATGTAAATTTGAAATTGAAAGCAAACTCAGAATAAGACATTGACACGGTTTTTTAGAATGTTCAGCCCCATTGATAAGAGAAGTAACACAAATAGGTGAGAATAACTTAGTAAACTCTTGAAATATGTTTTAAATAGAAAATAACGAAAATAGGACATTTTTGCTAACATGTCTTTGTAAATGGATAGAATATGTTAATTATTCAGTGAAAAGTATCTATTTAATTTATAGAGAAATGAAAAGAAGCTATTTTGTACCGTATAAGTAAATTTAATAGCTGGTGTCCATTTGTATTAAGCCATCAATATAACTAATAACTATTATACACAAATTACGAACTCTAATGCCACCGGCGCATTCACCATATCTTTGGGAAAGCTTATAGTTCTCAACATTCCGACACGCAACAATTTTATATTTTAACTATACTTAAATTATTCATTTTTCAACTTTGAATACACATTCATTGAAAGTCATGAACAATATTTCGACCATAAAAGTGTGTATTGTAAAATCTAGTTCATGTCTTGAATACCTATTAGAACTGTTTTATTAACATTTACTAAAACATACATATTGTGGGTTAAGTGTAGGTTATTTGTGAAATATTAATAATGTGAAAGTATTTCATGTACGTAAAGAAAGTATATATAAAATATTCTTCTTATACTATATGGTACCTTTTATCCCATATTGTAGGTATGATATTGGGGTATATGACCGATAATTTTTCTCTGATCCTTTTCTTGTGTTTCCTGCTTTATATAAATTCTGTTCTATGGTCTTTAGCCATGTCTAGGATATCAGAGAAAACCAAGTAGATCAAAGGGATATTTTTTTTACTGTGTCTAAACTGCGAATTTGCTGTAATATATTTATTTTAATTATTGTGCTTAATACATATAAAAATAAAGTAAAACAGTATTAATTGATCTGTTGTGCATTGTGATTTTCTTTCTTTACTCGTTTTCCATAAAACACATGTTTTTTAAATGTATCAAAGTTTAACAATGAAAATTGTACAGGATGACTTCATTACAGATGTACTGACGAGAAGTGTATATTGCTTATGACTATACCCTGAATAATTTATTACAAAATTAAATGGTAACAGGTGAGTGCTTTGTTATAGTCCCTCATAATCAATTAACATTTATTTACAATTGTAAATAGGACTCCTGACTGTTGTAAATACTTGAGGTAATTTTTTCTTGGAATTCACTCATTCAAAACACATATGCTATTGAGTATTACGTTTCGGTTTTATTTATGGACCATCATCACATCAGTATAAATATAGTATGCTAATCAATATCCTAAAAGGATTATGTACAAGGAATGAACCAAACTTAATTACGTAAAAATTTGGGCAAGGTTTATTGGCCGTCTCGATCGAATCTGCACTAAATATGAAATTATTCATGCAAGGTAGCTTGTAGGTAATATGTAGAAGAAATAATACAATACAATATATATTAATTTCAACGAAATTTTAGTAAATATCTGTGAATTACGAAAACAAATAAGTAATTAATAATCTTAATAACTTTACGATGGATTCCCGTTTAAGCCGTCGGGGTAGCCGCACGTGTGTGTTCGTCTTAGGTTAAGTTAAGCAGGTCCAGCGCCTGATATCCACAGTATAAGCCATCAACCGAGTAGTGAACCCATTTTTGGTTATAGAATTCCCTTGTTTTCCATAAAGACGCTTTGATAGTGAAAATGACGTGAGTGATTAGTGATAATTGGTGTTAGTGCGTGTAAAACGGGAATCTAAGGCTACCTCGACTATGTAAATAGTTTTCTAGATTTATCTACTTAATCATACCTACTAGCTATATATGGGGAAGAATTATTAGACATTTTATTTCAAGAAATTGTTTATTTTCAATATTTTTGCATTCGACACATGTGCAAGTTCTCGATAATTGATCTATCAGCTATGCAATTCCACAAGTGAAAAACAGTAAAGTGAAATCTATCTTTAACTGGAAAAAGGAAAAGAAATCCAAGGAATATGAGAATGTATGATTTCAAAGTTGACATTTAAAATCGTGTTAAAATATATCCCCAAAGATGCACATTATTTTAAAGATATAAATCAAGTAAAAACAGCTAAAAGAAAAAACACGTTTACAGTAAACGACGGTATTTATCGAAAATTCTTTATATTTTTTATCTACATTATAAAAACACTTGTTTATGGTCAATAAGATCGAAAGATCAAGACCACTACCGGCCGCAAGGCCAACCTTGGAAGAAGAAGAAGAACTTTACGTTTTTTTTGGGCAATAACACCACAATCGAAATAAAACGACGTATATTGAAGGAAAACCAAACGTTTGAAAGTCTATTCTGACTTCGTTGTCAATGGCTTTATATTTATTGATGTAAATTGCAAAATGAAAATTTGATTTATTCATTTTACAATTTACATCAATAAATATAAAGCCATTGACAACGAAGTGAGAGTATACTTTGAAACGTTTGGTTTTCCTTCATATACGTCGTTTTATTTTTATACCTGTGTTATTGCCCCAAAAAACATAAAAGTAATCAAGAATATGCCACAAATTTTAGTTGTATTGTCAATAGTTATACATGTAGGCAAATGGAATAATAACTACAAACAGAACTTCATTAGATTTCAATATTTAGGTTTATTATTATCTCTATATTTTGAGGGTGTTGATATAGCTGTTAAGCAAAATAAATAATATATTTTCAGTTACACAAAGTTTATATTAAAAAATTAATCGTTGATTATAAGACATCGAAAAATAGTCTAAATTGACTGTTACCAATACTGCGCTCCGAATATATTCCAGTCACTGTCAACTTATTCCCATTTATTATTTGTTTTTCAACTTTTGTAGCACACTAATTACTAACACATGTTGAATATTTATTAGTAACTTCACTTCACAATCTTATATTCCCATTTTCACAAGCTTGAACTAAAAGCACTTTGAAAGCCACACTTCACTCACTAATATTTCCACTTCCAACTTTCACTAAACTTCTTTCTCTGTTATAACATTTTTTAATTAATTTTATTTTAATATTTTAAAGAGCAACTTTTGGTGAGTACTTCTCATCGCACATTTTTGCCAACTAAAAGTGAAATCTTTTCCCGCTCACTATATACCCTTATTTTTCTATTATCTTTAGATTCATTCCAACCAATAGAATAACGGAACCAGGAAGTTAAAGCACGGGGAAGTTCCGAGCACGTGCCCCTCGGACAGATGTTCTCTGATGAGTTGCTCGAAGGGTGGAAAAATCAAACAATCAGAATCCTAATAATGCGACACCAATCCAACTATTGTGTTTGACGATGAATTATGCAAAAAGGGAAACATCATCAGATAGGGTGGCGAGATTGACATCAGAACTTACATGTTGGAAATAGTTCTCACGGTAGTAAAATCACCACATCGGTTAAAATATATTAAAATTACTAAGACATATAGTTTTTGGTGTTTTCGTTTTAATATATTCCTTTGAGGTATTCTTGGTATAATAATAGTATAGTTTTTCCGTTCCATCTGTTTGACATGGTATTTAAATATTTGATGCCATATATGTGTTATTCTGAGAAATAAATATAAATTCCGCTATTTTAGTTTTTCGTGTTGAACCAAAAAGGTTGAAATAGAATTATAAAGATTTAAAAAATGGTATTTTATATTAATAAGTCATCTCAAAAGATTATCACAATTATTTAAAACAACAACCATTTAATTTAATATTCAACAAAGAGCAAAAATATATCAGTTTTCAGTTGAATAAATTAGCAGTATATGCAAAAATCAAAAACATGAACGACATTAGAAGATTTCTATAAAGAAAAACCGACGTATTCATAGGAAAAATTGAACTTATTTCGATAGTTTTTTTAACTATTGAAACAAATAATTTCTGCAAAGAAAGTCTTATAATTATTCCCAAAAATTAATCAAAAATCAATTACTTAGACACGTTTTAATAAAATATGATTTAGACTACCTAAATCAGTTAAGCTGTTTAAGAGAAAACAGTGGATTTAAGGAACAGAAATCTTGAAGCCATTTTTTAAGTTTTATGAAAAACGATAAATTTCATGTTATAGAACGTTCTAATGTACCAGTTCGTGAAATTCTTTAAACATACATAGCATATTTGTAGATGTGAAATGTATAGACCGACATCTAAGATTTTCGGGGAAACTAGCACCCAGAGATTCAGAGATCTCGGACCATTCCCTGGAATTGATGTTCTCCCGTAACTTCTAGGTTAGATTGTTTCCTGAATGTTTTAATTTACATCTTAGAATTGTGCCTTTTTTATCCAAGTTTCTTAACCATTGTCTGACCTAGACCCCGAAACGTTTGGAATATACAGCAATTTTCTTAACTGTGGTGTTATTTCCCTTAAGTACTTAGACATCCTCGGTTAGAATGTCACGATGAACTTTTCAGGTTATTGCACCTATCAGAGATATTGAACATCTGTGTGATAGTTTCCCCGAAAATCCTAGATGTCGGTCTTCACATCTTGCATCTACAAATTTAACGTTATATATCAAATACATGAATAACTGTCTGAGAGGACATTCTATTGTGGGAAGCGCAACTGATGAAGGTTCCCGACCAGAAACTATATATATCTTATATATTTTCTTGAGTACAAGAAAATGCCACCTCGAAGAGAGTATATATAGCATAAGCTATCGAAATCATTTATGCTATATGCTGTGTTTTAATAAATGGCTAACAGAAAGGAATAGTCCTTTTTAAAGGAGGTTAAACACAGCTTTAACTGTGGAAACGGAATACATCAAATCGCATTTATGACAAATTATTTAATGTCACAAATTCAAGAATAGTTCCGACAACTAATCAAGAGTGTATAAATTACAACCTTGATTATTTAATTGCATATGGTATTTTTTTGTGATGTAAACTGTTGAAAATTGCATCTTAGCATAGCATTGATGTCACATATTCCATTGAATTATTGATTTGATCCTAATTTTTTTAAATTTATATGTACAATATTTTTTTGAGCAAGTTAAAATAGATGCAAGCAATTTACTGGCGCATTCACCATAACGTTGAGTCTTCGGTTCTAGCAAATAACAGTAAATCAAATATAAATTTAGTGGGCCTGTTAATGTTACAGTTTTACTGTTTAGGTCCCAGCTGATGTTGTCCATCTCAAGAAAACACCTTTAGTAAACTTATATTTTAATTATAATAAGAACATGAGAATTTGTATGAAGAAGCTCAAAATGTTTATAATATACTCACTTTTACACATTCTTTCTGGGTCACATTAATTTTGCATTTACTTCTGATTTTAATAATATAACAATAGAATATTTAACTTGAAGAAGATTGATTTTTTTTATAGAAAACCTACTTTTTACGCATTTTTTCAGTGTCAACTTAATTTTGCAATTACTCATTAGTAATATAAGAATAGGATAATTTAGGGATTTTATAGTTAACTTATTGTTTTACTCAGTCTCTCTCAATGTTAACTTAATTTGCATTTACTTCTGATTTTAATAACATTAAGCAAAGGAGAATTGAAATGAAAAAGCGACAAATTTTAACAAAAAACTTAGTTTCTAAACACTCTTTCAGTACTTAATTTTGCACTTACTACTGGTTTTAATAACAATAACAATACTAGAATTGATGTTTAGAAGCTGAAAATTTATATAGTAAACTTATTTCTTACACATTCTTTCAATGTCAGCTTAGTTTGCACTTATTCCTGATTTTACTAATAGTAAAAATAGGAGAATTGACATAAGAAAGTTCAACATTTTAATATTTAAATTACTTTTTACACATTCTTTCAGTGTCAACCTAAGTTTGCACTTACTTCTTACTTAAATAATAGCAAAAACAGGCGAACTAACAGAAAGAAGCTCAAAATTTTTATACTATGTTTAATTTTTACGCATTCTTTCAGTGTCAACTTATGTTCGTATTTATTTATGATGTAAATAATAGTAAGAATAGGAGAACTAACAATGAAGCTCAATTTTTATAGTAAACTTATTATTTACACATTCCTTCAAGGTCAACTTAAGTTTTCACTTACTCTTGCATTTTTTACTAGCTATCCAGTACAACATGAACCGTCTTGTTTCAAAATAATAACACCTCCTCTCCATCTTTCGTAATCTCTGACCGGATTTTTTATTTGAAACACTAATGTAACAAATTAGTGCTTCGAACGGAATTTGTAGTGCATAAAATTATAAGATTGTCGTCCGTCCGAGATAAGAGAGAGAGAAAATTCCGTGATCGACAAAGCATTAAATTCGAAACGTAATAAAGTGAACTAAAATTTGTGGTCGATTATATTGAAGTGGCGGCGACAGTTCGTGGAACAGCATCATGTGCAAAAAGCGTAAACACGAATTATTTTGCTGAACGATTTTTCGACATTTGATGGTTTTATTAGGAAAAGGAAGTATTTTATGACGACATTCCTTTGCCGGGAATAATTTCGATGCTTTGGATATTAAGATTCACTAAGAGGTGTCACAATTTAACTTTAGAAATTTTCTAATCATATATACATGAATACACTTTGCTATAGTCAGCTAGGACTTTATTAATCATAATTCTTTAGCAATGGCAACCAGAAATAATTTATTTTAATACTATTATGTTTGATATCGAAATTTACGAATTAAAAAAACAGTGTGTCTCAAACATTTATGTACATACAATTCTCCCAACTCTTTCTATCTTGTACCATCCAGGGCTGTTGATACACATTTCTTCCCGGCAACCTTTCTTATGTCATGGTACCATGGAATTAAAGGAAAACCTCAAATTATTTTTTCTCTTTGTACTCCCACATTGTTTTTCAAGTCCACTGAGATTTATCCATTAGAGCTATATATGCTCCAAATCTCCACTTTGCTTCATTATTATCTCACCAACATCTGCCATTCCTTTTAGTCTTCTTGTGTTTTCATCTTTCAGTTTAATATCCAATAGCTCTTACCCATATTTCCTTGGGTAACTTACTGTTTAGTCAGGCATCATCCTATTAATGTTGGCAATCTAAGTATATATTGGCATTTAGTTCCTCTTCAAATGCTTATTTCAGTTCTTTTAACATTTTTTATAATTTTCTTAGATTACTGCTATCAAAATGTCGTCATCGGCGTAGTTGAGGTTATCTTTCATATATAGCTCTCCCTAACTTTATAATTTCTGTATCTATATTGAGTTTTACTGTGCTGGTCCGTTGTTCTTTATAAGTTGTATATATCGCTATTCTACTGTTTTAGAGTGATGTATTATTGCCCACCTATCTAGAGAATCAACGATTTTATTATACTGAAATTTCGTTTATAGCGATATGTGATTATTTTTGTTAACATTTAATACATTTGGCCACATGACTTATTGACCAATAATTTTTCCAGTTTGGTTTGTTCCCACCGTTGGGAACTAAAATGATCACATCATTGTTTCAAAGTTAAGGAATGGTTTCAATTTCAATATACTTATTTTGTCTATTCATTGGGTTTTCTCTCCTCCAAATTTTTTCCTGTAACAGATAAGTATTTAAAAATTGTATATGTAGAACAGATAAGTATTACACAATATACAATACATTACTTATATACAGGAATACTGGTTGATCATTTTATAGACATCTCTTTCTCTCAGAAAAACTGTGAGGAAGAATCTCTGTACAGACAGCCAATAATCCGGGCAATTTTACGAAATTGCCTTACTACACTTTGTTCTACATATACAATTTTTAAATACTTATCTGTTACAGGAAAAAATTTGGAGGAGAGAAAACCCAATGAATAGACAAAATAATTCAAGACCTCCTCAACAATCTTTTCGAAATTACTTCAATATACTTGACGAGGAGTACTTTTATTTTACTTATAAGCTTTTTATAACTTGACTAGATCCAGAATAAGCCCATTCTCTGCCCTGGTGTTATTTAGTTTATTTAAGCCATCTTTAATTTCTTGTACTGTTACTCCAGGAATTCTGACCCCTTGACTTGGTCTGCTACTTGTGCGTCTTGCATTTTGTGATATTTACACAATTTTATGGTGTTTGATATTTCTAATAATTCTTTTCGGTCTCGTGTTACCATTTCATCTTCTCTTCAAATAAACCAGTTAATAGAGATTTTAAAAATTCATAACATTGTTGTAATCCTAACGATAGCTTATAACGTTGAGATTAATATTACTGAAGATGGATATTTGTACGTTAAGTAGATCTTGCAGAATTGCAATTTAAATAATTTGTAGAAATATATCGCCCAGCGCATTGCATTGACGACGATAGTTCGATAGCTATAAGCAAACTATATTTTGAAATCTCATAAAATGCACTTAACTTCTTATATATTGGATTTTTGTTATAGTGCCGTAAAATATATTATTAGTGCTTTTGACATTTGGCTTAAACGACTGACCCTTATAGTCCCCAGTACATCGTCCAAAAAAATCTATTATTATACCAGTCCTAAAATTGGTCCTAGCTGCTTCACTTTGACCGAGTGCGGGATGGGCGCTTTTTAGCACACTGTGCGCGTAAACGTGTCGCTCTAGCATGGTATTGATTTCTTATTGCAATACTGAATTTTTTTATTTTGACTGATAAATTGTGAGTCAAAAGAAAAGAAAATTATGTTGTCCGACAAAATAGAGGGCGCACTTGTCGAGTCCGACGCATACAATATGTCGCTCTAATAGGATGCTGTTTTTTAATTGGACCACACCGAAATCTTGGTTGAATATGTTGATAATTGCATAAAAAAGCTAGTCCATTACTTCAAATTTCGGGATCTCTTTTTCAGTCCGACACGCTTAATGTGTTAATTATTGCAGGTTATGTTTCCTGATTACAAAATTTCGGACAGACATACCACGTGATAGATTGACACATTTTAAAAGTAAATTTATCGTTGTCTGACAAAAATAGTGGATCATATTTCCAGTCCGACAAAAAGAGTTAAAAAATTATCGTAAAATTAATCGAATTTTTATTTATTTAAATTATTACAACTACAACTACATTAATTGTAATATTTCTAATTCTTATTCAATTGTTAATGTAGTGGATAATTGTATAATATATTTGAAGTCAACAAACACTAAAAAATTAAGAAAAATATTGAAAGTTAGAAATATTAAATTTAAAAATGTATGTGTTTTTTTAATAATTGATATAGTTTTTTCTATTGCGCGCTATTTACTGCACTGCCTAAGTTTACATTTTAAAGTATGGTATTTTGATATTTGTTATAAACATAAGCATATTCTTATTTGATAATTTACAATCCTTATTTTTGTTTATTGCAAAATTATATTCTGTATGAACATGAGTTCATATGATATGAATTTTTCACAATACGAAAAAAATTTTACAAATCCGTCTTCAAACTTTCGAAACCATAATTTTTTTTTCTAATTATTGCCAAAGTAATGTTTATAGGTTCATTTATTTAATAATTTATGTTTAAACTTTGAATTTGTGATTAAAAACTTTAAATTGTAATATATTGTGCAAGGTAGTAATTGAATACGTATAACACTATCTTTCTTATTATATTCTTGAATACGTGCTTTTACTTTCTAATAAAATTCCCGCACATTATTATAGACCTATATATATAGTAGCATATATATATATATATATATATATATATATATATATATATATATATATTCATAAAATGAGCGCGCTTTGACTCTATTTTCAAATATTGAACAAAATGTTTTTTCTTAATTATTTATATTATTGCTTTATAAATATTTACGTTACGTTATATTATTATTTATATTATTCATATTATTTATTTATATGATATAAATTTAAATTATAAGTTTGCAAAATTTTTTTCTCGAAGTACTATTTTTAAATTATATTTTTTATTATTTTTTTGCGTCCTTTTTTTGTTGGACATCTATTTTTTTAGTATATATATTTTATTTTAAAGTAGAAAAAATTAAGATTAATTGTAATCAGGAAACATAACCTGCAATAATTAACACATTAAGCGTGTCGGACTGAAAAAGAGATCCCGAAAATTTGTCGGACAAGTAATGTACTAGCTTTTTTATGCAATTATCAACATATTCAACCAAGATTTCGGTGTGGTCCAATTAAAAAACAGCATCCTATTAGAGCGACATATTGTATGCGTCGGACTCGACAAGTGCGCCCTCTATTTTGTCGGACAACATAATTTTCTTTTCTTTTGACTCACAATTTAAATAAAAATTTTTAGTATTGCAATAAGAAATCAATACCATGCTAGAGCGACACGTTTACGCGCACAGTGTGCTGAAAAACGCCCATCCCGCACTCTGAAAATTTTAGGACTGGTATAATAATAGATTTTTTTGGACGGTGTACTGGGGACTATTACTTCTCCTCCGATCTCTTGACAGTGCGTATCCAGTAAGTGGAAAAAAGTACTTTAATTAATATCAGTAAACTGTATACAGGTAACCATTAACTTAATAAACCAGTGCAAAATAGGGTAATATGCGCATGCAATACTTATGTAAATAAAAACTGCTTATAAAAATACAAAAAAATAATACAATTTACCATAATTTTCATATCGTGCCCCCACCTAAGAAATTCTAGATCCTTTCATGTGCTATTGTCTGTCGCATATTCGTACATTTAATACAATGTTTACTATTATTTTAAATCAACTTTTCAGAATTATAGCGAAATACCAAGATAGACAATACATGGAGGTATCATTCCCCGAAAATCTTAGATGTCGGTCTTTACATCTAGCCTCTTCAAGAGAGACAAATTGAAGTAGAATTTATAAACCATCCAAATATCTTTAGTATATATGGGTCGGATTAGTCTGGTTAATACGGAGGGATGTGCTAAATAGCTCTCTAAATTATTTAAATTCGAATTGTTCAAATACTACTTATTCAATAGTGAGTCCATATAAACTTAATATCACAAACTATGGTTTTAACGATGACTAATATTCCAGTATTAGTTACCAGAAAGTTATAAATTTTAGAAAAAAAAATCACTTTTGACCAGTTTGAGTTTACTCGGTAAAAAATGATTCAACTAGGATGTATAAACACTCATTAAGAATGATTTCTTATTCTATACAACTTTCCTGTAGACGGCATTACGATTCCTCCACTTATTTTCATTATATAAGCAAAAAACAAAAGAAATTCGATTTTTTGCGGGTTTTTATTAATTAAATCGTTTACTTCTACGAGTTTTCTGTTGAAATCTTAGCAATAATTATTTATAAACTGGTGTAAAAGTTGATTTATTACTCTTTTGTTATTACTTAAATGTATTGAGCACGTTTAGACTCTTATTTTATTATATTGTTCTTTGTATACATTCTTCGTTACTCTTACTAATATTAGCTAGTATTTTCTTACTGATTGAGTTTAAGCAGGTCCTCTTGCTTTCTTTATTAAATCTTGAATTTCCAGATATTTCCATATCAGATTTTATTATGTCCTCTAATTGATCTTGTTTGTTTACATTCTTCGTCCGTAAGTTTCTTCTCAGTGCTTCTGATATTGATGTGCCTGTTTTTTAGCGTTTCTCTATCACATCCTACGTTATTATCATTTTTCTTTCTTCTATTTTTGTGCTGAGGTTACACATTGTCATTATTATATGTAAGCGAGAGTAGACCTAAATTCGATTTCATTTTTCTGCGGCCTCCATTTGGACTTCGATCGATGCGCATTTGCGGTTTTATGTCTTCTTAAATATATCGAATTTCAGTAAAAATCATTAACTTTAGCATGCGCCCTCTGTAGTTTCTGTTACTTATTCCAAAGTTACAGCTACATTTTTTTTCATGGTTTTGTGTTAAGCTAATAATATTGCTGCTAATATTGCCCTAGAAACAGATTCATTCTAGAGTAACTAGAGTAATAGAATAGCCATTGTTGTGATTCGCAAGACAGGAGGTAAATATGCTGATAGCGAGCTAAAAATTAAGTAAGATAATTAAAAACACAGAATACATTCCGCGGTGAAAAGCTGGATTCCACAGCATCTTCAGCGCAAATGAAGGTCGAACTAAAGTATATTAAAATGAAGCCGCCCAAATTGTCTTTCTAACAGACAACAAACAAAGCGAAATTATATCATTGAAGCTATTAGAAGCGTTACTCTTTCAACAGCTAGTATGGAGTTACAAGAAACATTTACTGATGGCGTTATCTTAATTGCTTATAAAATTTAATAGCCTTCGATATTGGATTGCCTATTCACCCCCGAAAAAAAAAAACATTTGATCAAATTGTTATACCAATACCGACATCGGATTGTAAACCAGGACTTTGAACTTTGAAGGCCGAATTTCCAAAAACTTCAGAGAGGCCAAAAGAAAAGAAAGCAAATAATAGTTGCCACCCTCAGAGTAAAACATCTGAATTAGCATTGGCCAAAAGACGCTATATTTTAGAAAAATAATTGAATAACGTATTTGTCAGTTTTTTCTGATTGTTGATATATTAGGGAAATATGAGTTTTGAGAAAAGGACTATTGAGAGATTTTATTTTCTGGTTTATTAAGCCGTGATTGGTTAGGTTAGGTTATTAATAAGTGATCCCTGCGCAATTGCCCTGAAAACAAAATCTCTCAGTAAGACTCCGGCCGTGCAACGCTTCATTCTATGAATAATGAACTATTTATGGTAAATTGCATATGGTCATCTACAAATACAGATTTTTAACTATACCATCAAAAAAGTAATGAAGCCGTTTATGTTTATACTCTTAATTGAAAATTCTCCAAATAACTTTGTCTTCCACACATCTGCGATTTACAAATTGAATAACTAATAGTTATCATCTAAGTATGAGCAATTTAATTTTCTTCAGACGACCGACGGCTTGATGGTATTTCATGATTGGCTTGCTTCTAGATAAATCGAAATGAAACGGCTTGTATAATCGCTTTAATTATAAAGTCAGGCGGCCATAGCTAATTGAATTGTAACAGCGAGATTTTTATTTAGCGATATCGCAAGCTATATTTCATAAAGATCTGGCTTAGTTAACAATTATATTTATTCGGTCATTTTAGTTGTCCGATTTTTATTTTGTAAGAATGAATTATGGCGATTTTATTTAATTGATACGCTTTGGTAACAAAACCATCATCAAAAAGTTACGTTCTAGTTTGAAGTTTAATTATGCAGATGAGTTATCATTAAAAAAGTTAAACAACGTGACAACTCGTGATATAATACCACTGGAGATTCTGGTTTTTGCAACTAGAAAAACTGCAGTAGTGGTCACAGTTTCATCATATTTCGTTCCGAAAATATTGAATTTGTGACATTGGTCAACTGACATAATTCAGTTTGGCTAACACTCAACTTTATCTTCCGATTTTTTCTGACATATGCCAAAGTATGGAGTTGCAGCTTTTCTGGTCAGGAAAAAAACCTTATTTTGTTCTATCCATGGTTGTACAAAATGTTGTTGTTTTCAAAACCTATCGTTTTTTTTTTGGGTCGCTGAAATCTAATCTGCAGCTCATTTGGTCTCATAACGTCAGAGTTTTTTAGTAACCCCAAAAAATTACTGAAAAATTGCAGAATTCGACAAAGTCAACCCTAAAACAAACTTAGAACTCCACATCCTTATAATCCAAACGAGCTGGACAGGTCGTAAAATGATAAATCCCAACCGTAGAAACACATAACCTCAAAATTGGATGAACCCAAAACCCAAGAACCCAAAACAAGCAACGAATAAACTTACACATGGGGTACAAACCTTCGGTTTTGAATAGTCACCTAAAACCCCGAAACTCCATAACCTGAAAACACCTCAGTTTGACACCTCAAAACCCCAAAGACCCCAAGAGGGTGACGCGTGATACAGACTTGGAACAAAAAAGCCACTGCCCAAAACTTATAAACTTGCTTTGCTTGCTTATCTGCTGTATGATGAGTTTTGGCAAGTGGCTTCTTTGTTCGAAGTGTGTATCTCTCTGCTCATGTGACTCTAGAAGTTATCCCCACCCTCACCCTTATTAACTCGGAACCTGGTTTTAGGGTTATTCAGCTTCGGGGGTTTGAGGTTTCAGATTGAGGCCTTAATTGTTTTTAGGTTATGAGTGTCGAGGTTTTAAGTTAAAACGGTTTACTATTCAAAAATGAAGGTTTGTGCTCTATATGTACTTTTATTTGTTGCTTATTTTGGGACTCTTTGTTTTGGGCACGTCCAATTTTGAGGTTATGTTCTCAAGGTTTTCATTTTACGGCTTGTCGAACTAGTTCGGGATCATAAAAAGTGGAGGCTGTAGGTTGGAGTTAAAAATTTTCAGCTATTTTTTGAGGTTAGTAAAAAGACTCTGACGTGATAAGACCAAATGTGTTGCAGATCCGGTTTCAGCGACTCACGAAACATAAGACGAGAGGTTTGGCCGAGGAAATCCTTGGTCAATTTTTTTTGTGGTCCTATGAATCATTTAAATTAATTAGTTAAAAAAAGTAATTTCTTCATTTCTATCACTAAAATTTATTGAAAAATATACATGAGTTGTTTCAACGCCTAAAGGGGGGTCAACAAAATTGAACAAACTACAAATATAAAACCACTTGATAAAAATCGTAATAGTACTTAAAAAACTACAGTACCTACTGAGTGTTGAAAATAAACTCAAACATTTAAAATTATTTAAAAGTACTTAAATTGCAATATTTAGTAAATAAAAAAAACAATAGCAAAATTTCACAAATGTAGTTTAACTTAAAAGCAAGAAACAATATTTACTGCAATAAGTATCTACTCATTTTGGGTTGGTGATAAGAAGGGATGTATGACTAAATTATCCGCCCTAAGATATGTTAAAGAGAGAAGAACTGTTAGCAAAATACCCTGAAGATCTGTCTTTCGGCGACCCCTTCAGAACATTCTGCTGCAGGTCCCTTCTTCCTTAGAAAAGTACCTACCGGTGCCAAATAAGACAAAAAATATACATATCTAATTATGAAATCTGAACGTTGGTTTATTATAAAAAACATAATGGGGAACATCAAATTTCTATAATTTAGTCCAGTAATTTCCCAATAGGTTCTAGCAAAAATACGTTTAAATATCTTTCTGAAAATGAATTTATTTGATATCATTGCTTGGTAAGATTTGATGTCAAATATCAGAATTAATGCTGGTTGGTGACAATCCAATGAAGGAACAAATTACGGTAAGGTAAATATTTGTTAGAGCTAGATCTAATAACCACTCATAACTCTACTGTCCTGTATTTTTACTTGTAAATGCGAGAATTGCTTAATATATGACATAGCCCCTTCGCGTCATCATCATAAGCAGCTATGATCAACCATTTTTTCACGGTCTTGACTGAAAGATTGCAGAAGAGCTGTGGAAATAGAGAACTTATGGTCTTGAGAAGAGGCGAAGAAGAAGAGCTTAAAATCTGTGAGAAGGAAGAAGGACTGTATTGAAGATAATTGACGGTAGGTGGACAAATGATCTTTTTGACTAACTGAAAGCAAGAAGAACAGAAAGTGTAAAAACTGCAGAACTAGCTTGAAGGACTGAGAAGAGGAACATGTTTTTGCACTTTTTTTGAACTCAAAGTTAGAGGTCGATGAATTGACCTTTGAAAAACTAAACGCGTGAAGAAATTAATGCAGAGAAAAATTGAAGTGCTGATAGGAGATACTTACTGGCTTGAGAGATGACCCCCCGGAATACATTTTTTTTATCACGCTCCATTTTTTTATAAATTGTGTGAGCCGATGAATTTTTCCACTAAGCCACCGACAATTAGTTTCTTACTAGATATATATTTATATAGATCAAAGTGGTTGAGCCTGTAAAAAGACATATATGAACCCCGAAGTTGTTTTCTAAATCCAAAATCAGTTGTGGTTTCCAATTATACCTAAGATTTGATGCCTGAAAATTATATTAAAAAAAAAACAAACTTAAAACAATTACGATTACAAACTACTATGCTCAAAAATTAGCTTTATAGAACTAGGCGCTACTTTAATAGATCAGTTCTCCATTCATTTCCTCCCTTCATTTTCATTCAACAATTATTTCCTAGGCAAAATTTCAGATTCCTAGTTCCAGTAGTTCGGCTTTGCGCTAATATATCTGGTAGACAATCTGGTAATATAGACATGTAATATGTTGTTTTGATAAAATAAAAGCCAATGCAAAGTCACTGTTCCGGAAAATATATCCAAGAACTGCATATACAGCTCAGTTTCTGAATAAGTATTTTTATTTTATTCCGTATAAGAAGGAACATCGATATTCGACCTGTTAAGCGATGGATGGTACCAAGCAACGGTTAGTTTAGAAATTGATCTTATCCGCCAGATTTTCTTTGATATTGATAATCCAATTAATAAGTGTTTATGTGTTATACTATTGAAGTAACAACAATACAATGTTGGATTAAGGTTGTGTTACTATAGAATTTCATTCTTAAATCTGTATATACGTCCATTTTGATTAACACGGGAACAAAAATAATTCCCAAAACAACGATATGTGATGCCACCTATCCGCTAATAGGTTGAATATAAAAAGTGAGATGACAAAAAAGAAAAACAAAGAATGTCCAGGACAACCCTTTTCTTCTGTTAGAACTTTATGCTTCGAAACTTCTAGCAGCCATGTTTTAATTATTCTTAAAAATCTTGTTAGATTATCTCACATCTATTACCTTATACTTACGTTGGAGTAATTATTTATTTGAATCAACTTTGTTTACAAAGATTAAGATCTGAGAGTATTTATTGTAGGTTACGATACATTATTTTTCGTAGTTTAATTGTCGATTATGCATTGTGGTAAAACCTACACGGAAAAATAAAAAGTAAATTGTCAGCAAAATGATTCTATTGTCCTTTGCGATGACAAGCTTAGGAGGGAGTTTGACAAGGGAAGGAAGAGGACGTATAATGCTGCAAGCAAAAGTGTGCTGCTTGGGCACCAATTTGTTATAAATTAAATCATTCTATACTTTCCCATAAATATAATTTATAGTTGTTACTTCTACACTTGTATGCAACACAACAAACTATGCTAATAATGCATGTATTGGATATTCTTTCATTCAGAAATCACAATTATTGATTTAACAAATTAAGGAAATGGGCACCATTCCGCCTAAAAACCGACAACCTTTCATATCATTTCTCAAGATGTACATTACGTCCTCTCCCTTCCCTTGTCAAAGTGCCAGATGCTATTTGAAAGTGACAGCGTTTTGCTGAGGCCGTGCAAAATTTGGGAGCCACATTAAAGATACCTGCTAAGTAATAAGGCCTTGGAATTTTAGCAGACTCGGAAAATTAGTTGATGGTCAACAAATTCTCAGATTAGAGTCAACCCTTTTTTGAAGAGGTAAACGCAGCCATTTTTTCGAAATAAAATCGTCATGTGTGATGTAATATTTTAGGGTCCTATGGAGCTATTAAAGGAGCTGGTGAAGTTTTTATGGAGATATTATGTCACGGTGAGGCTTATAATAGTGGAAACGTTAGGTCACTACAGGGCCCGTGTGATTTATTTAAATTTTGGTTTTCTAATGGATGAAGTTTTGCCTGTAATGGAACTGGTGTATTACGGTTAGGCATGTGATTTTTTATTCTTGGAGTTTTGGAATCAGTTTTGGAAAGTGTAGCTGTTCACCAAAGGGCTATTTAATATTTAAGCATATGGGATTCATTACTGTGTAGCTATTTGTGGATGGAATTTAGTGATGATGACATGACATTATTGAAATACTTGGCTTTGAGTTTCTACGACTACAGTAATTCTAGAAGTACAGTATTTGATGCATACCTGATAGTAAGCTTTTTCTTCGTACAAGGTAAGGTATCTCTGTTTATTCTGGTATCTTTTTTTTTATAGACTTTGATTATAGAGTCAATTTTGGGTTTTTTAATTTCTAATTTTTACTATTGTTTTTTTAATATATTAAATTCCAGTACTGTTATTTGTAGATATATTAGATTTTCACAATTTAAATATCATAGAGAATATTTCATTTTTCTGATTATGTTTTTTATATAGCATATTTAGAAAAGTATATTAAACTCTTTTCTGTTTATATTTTGTATATTTTTTTATTTTACCCAAAGCTATTGATTGGGAAGAGAAATTTTTTAATTAGGCACAAGTGAAAGTATTGAACACAATTTTTTTGGGAACATTGACCAGTTCATTTTAAGGGACATATATTTTTACGGCGGAGCCTGTGTGAAATAACATCACAACATCATACTGTTTTTTAGTTTTTAGGTATGTTCAGTTACAGGTTTTTTAACAAACTGGCGCCTTTTAATAAAAATAAATTTTGTTGTTTTAATATCCTACCCTCACCCATAGATGTTCTCGATGAAGAGCAAGCCACCTAGCAATTGTGAGCAGGCCAAGGTACGTTTAGTATTGAATTTTGAGTATACTGAGTTTATAAATACCTCATTGCTGCAACATATCAAAGAAACATTAGAATAACAACAGATTAAAAGCCTGCAGATGGAACAATGGTACCATATTCAACAGTAAAAAAATATAATGGGTATATAACGGGGCAATTGTTCCAATTGTGATCCATAGTTTGGCTTTGGGCACCGCAACTGCACACCCAGCTGTACATTTCCAATCACAGTTTCAGTGGCCAATACCTTTGAACGGATTTTCGAAGCCTTCAGCTGCTGATGAACTGATTTTGGCTGATTCTTGTTGGGTCTCAGTCTGTGACTTCCATCTAAGAATAAGATTCAGTGACTCCTTTAAGATTCGGATTTATGAGTAAAGTAAAGTCATCGTATGGCAAATGCCAGTGAATGTTGAAGTACAGTTATTAGAATGTGGTCTTTGTTAAATTGTTCTGTAATTTGCGGCTAACAAACAATAAATTTTACATGCAAATGTCAAAACTAATGACAATATTTAGTTGCAAAACAAACTGTTTAGAAAATCCACCAAATCTGAAAGTTGGGTCCCAGCTATTAATGCCTGAATCACGAATTCCTTGTACCGTACAATTTCTCACAACAAAATAAACATTACGTCCTGGTGGAGCACACCTTCACTCACACCATGATTGAATATTTCGTTATTCCCAAAGCCATAGGAGGTACTTGTCATGCTCAACGCTTAAGGCGTATTGTTTACAAATGAATGGGTTATAATATGTAGAAGTTATAACTACGGATTTCAAAGCGTAGACTCTATCGCAGACATGAGAGAATGCGTCCTTTGCAAGGACTTTTAATATGACGGTTTGTTTATCGGATTACCTGATAGAATGTATTGAACAGCATTCGGAAATGATGGTCCCACGCTGGTTAACGCACGTTCTGATGGATTCATGAATAATTCCACGGCATCGTTGACACGTGTTGTTGAGGTCAAAGAATAACTTAACGATTACACCATTGTGTACCGATGTTTCTCACGAAATTTCAATTTATTTATGAATAATGGAATGACGATAGAAGTTTTATTATGGACAAGATACAAAGCGGATCCTGTAATTTATAATCCATTCACGGCTTTCTTTAAATTGTTTTTTACATTATTTATTTTATTTTACCTACACACTCGAGCTTGCGTGAGGGGATCCTCTTCGGAAGAAATTTATTACAAATAGTCTAAACAGCCTTATTATCAAAAATGGCAATTAAATTGATTTTTAGCAGAATCTTTTCGTGAACACCTATGTCCTTATGGTTAATCATATTGCGGCAGGAGAAAATGTGCAGAACCACTAACAGCGCAATAATCGATTAAGATACTAATTCTTGTCACTAGTTTTCCCGTGACGTATAAATAGCATTTCTCGCCTTTAAAAGGACCAGCCACCTTCCTTATGGAAAACTGTAGTTCCGTCAAATTTTTTAATATGTTGGTACGTTGTTGGGGTTGATGTTCTGACACAACGAGTCCATGGGCTCAAACAGATTCTATTACTAGATATCGAGATATGGGTGATTCTAAGATAACTGTGATTTTTACAAATCAACATTTTTTTTATATAAAAATGCTTTAAAACTTGTGTTCTGGGTCCTATTCGTTATTTATTATGCTGAAAATTAATCCTGTAACGTAATTCTACTACAACTTCAATAGAAAAGAAACGGCCACCATACTGACACCAAAATAAAATATTCAAAATAATTGCTTAATAAGTCTCTTTAAATTCTTAAAATAGTTAAACAAATGATAAATTATAGGACTTTGATAAACATACAGAAACATTTACGGTATTTTCTTTCTTGATTTTAACAATAATTGAAATTTTTTGAAAGTAGAATTAAAATGACAAAATATTGTTAAAATAAAACAAAGTTTAACATTAGTTAAATCTATTATTTCAATCAATACGAGGGCTGCCTTTTAGATTTCGTGATTGGACAACCCTAGTGTTGCAATCAGACAACTGACAGCTCTATCGTAAAGTTTGACATTTTTGAGGTTTCATTTCGGCCAAAAAATGGAATTAAATCTTGAACATTTTCGTGCGATTATTTTTTACAACTTACGACGTGGATTAAGTCAGCAAGAGTGCATGGATGAACTTAATTTAATTTTTGGCGATGAAACTTCATCAAGGACCACTGTTTATCGATGGTATGGTGAATTCAATCGAGGTCGTAGTTCACTCCAAGACGAATTTCGTGAAGGTCGTCCAAAAACAGTTGTTGTTCCGGAAACCATTGATGCTGTGCGCGAACTGATATAGCAAGATCGTCATGTGACCTATCCTGAGATTGAGTCAACCTTACACATTAGTGGGAGCAGCATACATCCAATATTGCATAACATTTGAATGTCAAAAAAAAATTGTTCGCGTTGGATCCCACACAATTTGTTAATCGTTCAAAAAAGGCTCGTGTCGATTGGTCGAAAGAAAAGCTAAAAAAATACGATCGCGGTGCTTCAAAACACGTTTATGACATAGTGACAGGTGATGAATCGTGGACTTACGCGTGAGAGCCCGAAAGTAAACAACAATCGACTGTATGGTTTCAAGATGAGCCGAATCCAACAAAAGTTGTTCACGCACGAAGCACTTCCAAGCAAATGATCACCAGTTTTTTCGGAAAAACTGGACATGTCGCAACCGTACCACTAGAACAACGCAGAACAGTCAATTCTGAAGGTACACAACCATTTGTTTGCCAGTTGTCTTCCAAGAAATGAGGAAAACCAACCGCCGAAGACGGATCACTCTTCACCACGACAATGCGAGCTCTCACATATCGGCTCAAACAACTGCATTTTTGACTACTCAAAACATCGATTTGATGAGTCATGCGCCGTATAGTCCTGACTTGTCACCAAATGACTTCTTTTTATTCCCGTACGTAAAAAACAAACTGAGAGGTCAACGTTTTTCGACACCTGAAGAAGCGGTTGCTGCGTTTAGAATGCATTTTTTGGAGATACCTCAATCAGAGTGGAAAAAGTGCTTCGACAATTGCAAAAGCGTTTGAACCAAAGTGTATAGATCTTCATGGGGAATATTTTGAAAAACAATAAAGCGATTTTCGATGATTAATATTTGTTTTTGTTCTCTAATCCCGAAATATAAAAGGCAGCCCTCGTATTGGGGTATAATTGCAGCACAATTTAATGAATTGTAAAATTTATTTAAAAAACCTAAACTTAATTTTTACATTTAGTTTGAAAAAAAAATCAGACATACCACGGTACTGACATTCCGATTATTGCAGAAAACATTATTTGTAAGCCATAAATATTGGACAAAACAATTATTATTAATTATTTTTTATTACAGGGTGTTTCCAATATACGTAACATGTTTTTTTAGTAAACTCATTTTTTATTATAACCTCGAATACATAAGAAAATTTATTTGCACAATTAATAGACTGATAGAAAAATGAATTCATGGACGTGTTATATTATACAGTGTCAGTCGTAAATATTGCTATAGCGGGAATCTATATTTTTTTCCATTAACCATACGTCCTGTATTTTTTATATTAAATTAAACAAATCTAGAACCCGTCACACTATATTTCACCAGGTTTCCAAAAATTTTACAAATTTATAAAAAGTAGTTTATGCAAGGTTATTCATTAATGGTAAAAATTAATATATGCCCACTATAGCAAAATTTACGACCCACAGTGTATAATATATGAACACGTTCAAGAATTCATTTCTTAATTGTGCGAATAAATCTTATGTATATTATATGAAGCACGTTCAAGAAATTATTACTTTATCGATATATTAATTGTGCAATAAATCTAGTTATGTTTTCAACATTGTAATAAAAAATTATTTTTTCCAAAAAATATGTTACGTATTTTTTAAACACTCGTTAATTCACTAAAATGTATGATAATTGTTTTGTAAAATATTTATATCCGATAATGTACAGGTAACAATTTCTCCAATAACCGAAAATAAAACACATACTTATATCATGCGAAATCTAATAATAAAAATGTGGCATTTTCGACGTTTAACACTCTGTATTTCGATAACTTGTCATAGAATCTGTTTAAGCCCATGGACTCATTTTGTCACGTCAAGTTCTACAATATACCAAGATTTCAAAAAATTTGACGGAAATCCATTTTTCAATAAGAAAGCTTTATGATATCATACAAAAATATGATGCAAGTTGTGATATCAGTTTATCGTGGATTCAATATGCGTGGGACGCAAATCTAGCTCGTCTCCACGTGGTGCACTGGATAACGCTAAAGAGCTAGAAAGATAGGCAATCCAGACTATGAGCAGATTTCCTGGACATCAAAACGTGTATTCTACAGCACACAAAAACACAACAGATGGTTGTGTTTTTGTGTGGTTCTTTGCCCTTTCATCAGAGTCTGCCAACTTAACATTGAAGGTAGTAGTAGATCCAAAACTGAATATCTCTCCAAATTCGTCTTGGACCTTAAACATTGATGCGATACAAGAGACACAAGCTGCTGGCGAATCACAGCTCTGGAATAGGGGAAAATTTCATGGATTCAAATTAGTTGGAGCAACGTACCACTCCCATTACCACATAGCTACTTACTCCCGGGCCAACTGAGACGATGTTAAATTAGTATGCACTTCTGAAGATGATGATATTTTCATAATAACTATTGAAGCTGCCGGAATACTCATATTAAATATATATAAACCTCCTGCAGTAAGTAAGTAGCCAAATAACTTACAATCCTATAAAACTACCAAAATGGTACAAAATTTAATTGATTGGCTGAGGCTGTCCAATCAGTCCAACAGCTTATGGCACAACAAAGATTGTCCAGCCTGGCACTCCATGTTAGCCCCAAAAAATACACCACAAGGTTTCAACGTACCTAGTAAAACCTGTGTCCGGTTTAACAGAATTCGCACTGGCCATGTTTAAAGTGGATTGGCCTTACACAAATGGGGGATGCGCTCAAGTCCAGAATACGATTGCAGTGCCGCTTTTCAGACATTACCTAGGAATGTCCGAAAAAGGGCATTTTCGGGTTTAATTAATGATTTCCTGCAAGCAATACTCATGATATTTATAAATAATTTTATTGATTGATGTTACATTTAGTATCTGTGTATGTTTCTAAATGCCATAAGATATATAAATAAACATATGGGTACTGATAGTACGGAGGTATTGGCAAAGGGCATTTGCATGACGATTCTCGTGCGTGAAAAAATTCGCATTATATATTGTTAAAGTTAAACTTCGGCCATCAGACATTTCTGCTTTGTCGTCAATACATCCCCAACAAACCAGTTTGTACATTTTACGTAATACAAATCTTAGACTTCGAAATATGGAGATGGTATTTTTTTCATGCAACAAAAATCTTCGAACAAATGAATATCTTGTTATTATTTATAGCTTTTTCACAATGGTGCCGCTTTGACAGTAGCATGAACAAAAGAATGACCACATTTCATAGAACCAATGAGATGTGTGTCACTGGTGGTATGTTGTAAGATTTTGTAATTTTTTGGAACTGTCAGGTCTTGTTTCTGCTGTGTATGTCATTATTGGTCATATAGTAGTTTTGTAATTTCTCTACTTAGTTTCCCTAGTAATGTGTTTGTTTGTCCCTATTGTGTTGTTTAGGCAACCCGCTTCTCTATTTGTTCTGTATTTGTTTTTTTACTCGAGCTTTTATATCTACAAGGCGGGCTAAGGTAATTCGCAGATATGTACCTTCAGTAATCCATTATGTTGATGCCATCATAATCTATATTACATCTAATCGGTTTTATTTCTATTGATAAGTGTTCTCTTCTTCTGGACTGGGACGACCAAATTTCAGTTTTTTGCCACTGTTTTGAACTTCTTTCTTCTTCGTTTCTTCTTTTCCCAGCTTATAACCATTACCTTACTTTACTTCCAATAAGATATTATATAGAATCTGGGGGTATAGGGAGTCTCACTGTCTGTCTCTTACTAAACCCAATATGCAACATTAAGCAACCACAGTCCTGGAAAATTATCATTGAAAAAGAGTTATAATTATAAATTTGTAATTAATTAAATTAATGCCTGAATTTAAGTTAAGAAGTTTTTACCAATTATTTATTTTTTTACTTACAAATTTCTGTCGTGCCATAGGTTGGCAAAAAAATGATTGTAATATTTGGCATACGAATATGAAACTGGCAAACTGAATACAAAAGTTTATATGACAATTTCTGAAAATGAACATGCTTCTGAGTACGCCTTAGAAGATTTCTATGACAATCAACTACAATTTTTAAGAAACAACTTAGATTTAAAGGTATTCAGGACGGATCAATGAATTGCTGATTTTAGGGTTCGGTATATACAATATACGGATCCCTTATAATATCACTTCGGATTTCTGCCTGAGTCACATCACAGCCATTTTCTCCTAAACTACTGGACGGAAGAGGTTGAAATTTGGTATCAATGTATAGTTTGGTGACCCGATCAAGTGTACATATCTTAAAAGAAAAAAAATTTATTTTAGGGGTACTTCTGGGGGGGAAAACTGAAAAAATCGACCGTTCCCCCCCTGATCTCCGAAACTACTGAGCCTAAAATTTTGAAAAAAATAGGAAACATAAAACGTTGCCCGAACTTTACAGGCAAAATAAGGAGAAACCATTAATATTAATTTTGGGGGGCAAATTATAGAATTAAATAAAAATTTAAAATTAAAAAAAATTCAAACGCATCATGTAATATCTCAAATGAAAGGTCTCATACTGAGGAACACAAATATATTTTTTTCATATTTAAAAAAATATATATTTTTCATATTTAAAAAAAATATATTCAAAAAGATATTAACGAAAATATACCAAAATTTACCCATTCCCGCCCCCCTTATCTCCGAAACTATAAAACGTAAAGTTTTGAAAAAAATAGAGGTATAGGTTCTGACCTGAAATTTACTGGAAAAATAAGGAGAAACCTCAACTTATAATTTTGGGGGGCAAATTACAGAATTAAATGGAAAATAAAAAATTAAAATTGTTTCTAACCCATCGTGTTATATATCAAATGAAAGGGCTCATTACGACGAAAACAAATATATTTTTTTTTCATATTTTTAAAATAAATTAATTAAAAGATATTAACAAAAATATAAAAAAATTTACCCATCTCCCCCATCTCCGAAACCATACGCTGGAAAATTTTGAAAAAAATGAAGGTATAGCCCCTCACCTGAACTTTACTGGAAAATAAGAAAAACCCCAATATTTATTTTGGGGGGCAAATTATAGAATTAAATGTAAAATATAAAATCAAAATTGTTTCTCACCCAGCATGTTATATATCAAATGAATGGGCTCATTATGACGAAAACAAATGAATTTTTTTCATATTTTTAAAATAAATTAATTAAAGATATTAACACCCATCTCCCCATCTCCGAAACCATACGCTGGAAAATTTGAAAAAAATGAAGGTATAGGGGGCAATATTTATTTTGGGGGGCAAATTATAGAATTAAATGTAAAATATAAAATCAAAATTGTTTCTCACCCAGCATGTTATATATCAAATGAATGGGCTCATTATGACGAAAACAAATGAATTTTTTTCATATTTTTAAAATAAATTAATTAAAAGATATTAACAAAAATAAAAAAACTACCCATTCCCCCCCTTATTTCCGAAACCACAAGCTGAAAAATTTTGAAAAAAATGCAAGTATAGCCTTTCAACTGAACTTTACTGGAAAAATAAGGAGAAACTCCTAATATTCATTTTGGGGGGCAAATTATAGAATTAAATGGAAAATAAAAAATTATAATTGTTTCTAACGGGTCATGTAATATATCAAATCACAGGACTCATTATGACGAATACAAATATATTTTTTCAGTTTTTTTTTAAATTAATATTTTAAAATATATTTAAAAAATATTTTAAAAAAATTACCCATTCTCCCCGTTATTCCCCAAACTATAAGACCTAAATTTTTTTGTTTATAGGAAAAATATGAAAAAATCCCTAATTCTATTATTTGGCCCCCAAATAATAGAATTAAACTGAAAATCAATTATTAGAAAACCCCCATAGTAATTTTAGGGACAAATTATACAATTAAATGGAAAATAAAGATTCAATTTTCAAAAGCATCATGTAATATATGAGATAAAAGGCTGATTATGTGAGTTACAAATATATATATTTTTAAATTATTTGTTTAAAAGATATTAACAAAAATATTAAACATCGACTTAATTCCCACTTTAGAAACTACACTATTTAAATTTTGAAAAATATATTTTATTTGTATTTTTTAATAATTTGAATAACAGAGTTAATAATTTATAATTTAAAACTTGACCTATTTTGCTCTTTATCTTCCAATCTAAAGAGCCTCAAAACTTAGACACTTGATTATAAAAAACTTCTCTGAAAGTTTATTAGTAAAATAAAACTGTAATGTTAATTTTTGGTGGCCAAATTAGAAAATTACATACATATGTATTTGACAAAAATCAAGCGAATCCAGAAGCAGATAAAATAAAAAGTCTATGTGTGGAAAATCAAAGTGAATATTTTTTAAGATATAAGGGTAAATATAAGAAAATGCACTCATTCCCTGCTTGTCTGAAACTGGAATATTAGAATCTTGAAGGTGGTACCGAACCCTAAGTATGCGAGTCCAACTCGCACTTGACCAAATTATTTATACATATGAGACAGTCGCGACAACCAGTACACAGTCCTATGAGGAAATACGAGTATATAACTGGAAAAAGCATTGCAGTTTCTTATGATCGCCTGTACTGCGATCACTACTATCACTACTACGTATTTGTTGAAACCCCAAAATAGAGTAATTTACACTATTTACATAGCAGGCTGTTATTTTGTTAACTGACTAACAAGATCAAATTTATATCTTTATATAAATATATAAATAAGAAGATATTAAAAGATAGAAAGATTACTTTTTGTTCAAAATTCTTAATTTCATATTATGTCGTTAATTGTATGATGCAAGATGGGTATTGAATAAACTAAGACGCTGCACTGCATCTTTGTTTAAGAATGTGCCTTTTATTTTCGTGTTTATTTATTTTAAATAATAGTTTAATATTTGGTTGATATTTACAATTTTGTGGTTTACCATATTACAAAAGATCGCCAAGCCTTTTTTCAAGAATATTACTAACAAAACGTTATTCCCAAAAACTTTCCACCATCTGTATTGACAAATCATGATAATTTCATAACATTATTATAAAATCAAACAAAAACCTGTTGGTAGGTGTGAATGATATGTCATGTTTCAGTGAACCTACAGTTCTACGTATAAACGTTGTTAATATTATGAATAAAGTTTAAAAATAAATTGTTTTTTTCCTCGGTCATATTGTAAATATAAGAAGTGTGAGAGAATTAAATATTTACGTGACTAGAGATGGATAAGATATGATGAAATAAAAGCATGAGATTATATTCTACTCCTCCGTTTTTTTAAACAATTGCAGATCCGTATCCGTGAAGTTTCAAGCAGCACTCGCCTTTTATGAAAAAAAAGGAAATTTACACATTTTCACATTTTACGAGAATTAGGAACTCTTATCAGAGATAATTGTTAGTAGACGGTTTTTTTCCTTATTTATTTATATACTTGAGGACACAAAGAAAATATCTGAAAGACAGGATGACGGAAGATACAAGGAAGCTAATTGAAGAAACAAAATAATCCAAGAAGATAGAGTTAGAATACTTACTCATAAATAAATATTAACAACACAAATGTCGACAAGACAAAAACTGAGCTGCTGAAAACAAGAAATATATTGAGAAACATAAAAGAAATTACATAAAGATGGAAAGGATATTGTAAAAAAGTATATGGTGATGAGACACCAGACGTAAGTGAAACGAACATCGAACACATTGAAACAGAACCTGAAATATTTAGAGCTACTCACAAACTTGGAAATAATAAACCTCTAAAGCTACCCACTAACTTAACACAATAAAGCTCCAGGCTCAGATAAAATAAATAGCGAACTTTTGAACAATCTAGGAAATGAAATAATAATAACAATTTGCGATACCTGCAAGTATATCTGGAGGACATATAAATGACTGTCAACATTGTATAAAAATGGTAACTATAAAATACTCTCGCTTCTGTTACATGCTTCTAAGATCATGTTGAACTTAATAAATGAGCATCTGAAGAATTAGCGGGATCCCCAAATACCTAAGCAAAACGCAGGACTTGCCAAAGGTAGAGGTATGCGAGAAAAAAAATAATGTGAGACAACGGACAAGGAAAAAGCAAAGAATTTTATATGCACCTGCCAACTGGTTTACCCATTACAACAATGTATTTGACTGCGTTAAATAGACCAAACTCTGGAGAATTTAAGATTAATGAGCTTATGTACCAGTATTATTTCCATTTATATGCATCCCAGGGTTTGCAATGTTGTTACTACAAATTCCCATATACTTTGTTGTCCAAATGTTAGTTTTTTAGCCTAAATTTCTACTTCCTTCAATAAACTGATTTAGTTGGGTCTGTAGATCACCGTCATTATCTGTTATTATAGCGGTATCATCTGCATACCCCATGTTGTTGATTGGAATCCAGTTTACTTCCATGCCAATTGGGTTGTTTCCGTAAACACTCTTTCTACAATTATTTCAAACTCTTCCACAGTTGTTTAATCGATACATCCATTTTGATGTATGTTTTTCCCCTCTAGCCTTATTTCATTGAAGTACGACAATAGGAGGTGAAGTTTGACGTTGTCAAATGCTTTTTCATAGTCAATAAAGCATGATCTTCTATCGTCAATGAAAGTTCTGTTCTAACATTTGCAGACTGAAAATAGGTTAGCTGTTTCCAAACCCGCTTTTGAAACCAAATAGGTTGGTTCCACTCACTTCTTCACAGTTCTTATAATTTTTTTGGCGTAGTACACCAAGAGACAGTTTTAGGAAATGTCTCACTAAGCTAATGACACCATCTTCACATTAAAAGTAGAGCGACACCAACCTCAAGGGAAATGTCCACTGTCAAAAATGTTGCCGAAAAGCTTTGTTATCTGTTTATGAGAATATATTGCTAATAGTACAGCCACCAACTGTAAAAATAGCCTGTTACCTGGCAAATTTTTCGTACAACATGGATTTGCATGAAAATTTGGAATTAAGCTTGTCTTACCCTCTTCATCAAAAGTTATATATGTGTATGTGTGCTTCTTGCTGTTTATGGATGAAAACTACACCTTCTCATAAAAATGAAGAAATAAACATTTCAGGAGCTAATTATTGCTTGGATAAATAAAATAATTACTAAGTACTACGCGTTACATATTCCTATAACTGATGGAATGCTAATTATATTTTTTTCCAACAAATCAACCCTTAAAAATCTACCCTTAAAACTAATTTGATAGAAAAAAAATCGTTTTTAATTGCTTAAAATATTTTTACAGTGCATTTTTGATCTTTTTATGGGTTATTAAGAGGTACTACAAAGTTTTATCTCTCAAAAACCACCCCTAATTGCATAAAAATTGTGAAAATTGTACAAAAATAGTATTATGTATGAAAAAATTACTTCAAATTGTAAAAAACATATGAATGTGTTCTTAAGTGTATGTTATTATGGTTTCTTAATTTATTAAGTTTCAACCCTCAAGAACCACCCTCATTCCGTAAATGTTGTAAAAATTGTACAAACAATATTAATGTACAAAAAAAATTTTTCAAACTAAAAAAATCATGAACATGTTCTTAAGTGTACGTTATTATGTTTTTTTTTAAATTAAGGGATAATTTATCACTTAAAAGCCACCCCTCCCCCCCATTTCATAAAAACTGCAAAAATTGGACAAATAAGTTTTTATACGTTAAAATAGCTTCAAGCAACTAAAGAAAATATGAGAACATGTTTTCCAATGTTTTGTAAAATTATTGTTTTTACTTTAATCATTAATAGTCACGCCATATATTTTAAAAAATAGGTCATAGGCGATTTACAAAATTGTTAAACGATGTGCAATATTTAATTTAAATTTTTATTTTTAAAAAAGGATGTTATAACAATAAAATTTAAATTGTAATGTAGGAAATTACATTATTTCGTCAGTATTATAACATATATTTATACATTTATTAAATCGCACTTATTTAAATTTCAAATTACAGAATTTAAAAATATCATTAAATTGTTCTTACAAAAAAAATAATAAATCAGAATATGAACTGATTATATTATTCCATTATTTTTCTTGTAAACTCGATTAATAATTGAAGTAATCTCGATTCCAATAATAATGTTTATATCAAATATCCACTTCAAGAGTTGTAATTATACTTAAAAATTAATTACATTTTTTAGTTCGATAAATTCGCTAAAAATAGCACTACGTCTTCACTCATTTGATTTGGACCTATACTGGATACTTCATACGTGTAAAGCACACTAGCACACTTATTCCTATATATAAATGCTTTTGAATGCTTTAATATACGTGTAGAGATTTGATATCACAAAATTACTACAATAAAAAAACAATTAGTTTATCGACTAAAACTTTCTTAATTTTTAAGATATCCCGACCCTCAGAAACTCATTTTAAAGGTAATTTTGCGGGCTACAAGTCCTGTGATTTTTTAACCCATATATCTCGGTTAATATTCATCATAAATCAATAAAAAAAAAGATTTTTTTCTACAGAAAGAGAACTTTATTCTATTCTTGTGTTTCTTGCATAAAATCGATAGTTTTGCAGTTATTAATAAAAAAATATATTTTTTGAGAATTTAAAAAATAATAATAAGAAGAAAATCGTATGTATTTTTAATATTACGGGATCAAAACGGGACAAACTTCTTGAGCATATTGTTTGAACATCATTATTTGTAAATAGGTAACGTTGAGTTTTCATTATGACGGAAAATTTGTTGATCTAAGTTCTGATTTTTCCTTCAAAAAATAAAGATAATCACTTTACTTTAAACATAACTCTGTCTTTAGTACTAAAAAAGTACTAAATACTTTTGTCATAAAAAGTTTCTATAAATTTTCTTCAAAAAATTTATTGTTTTCCTGCTATTTAGCCTTGAAAAGTCTTTAAGTTTTTAACAGCGAATTTTTTTTAAGGAGGCATATCTCGATAATTATTGCAGCTATAAAAATTAAAAGCAGAATCTTTTTTAATTTATACACATTAATTTTGTTCTTCATTATTTTTTTCGTATAATGTATAGTTTTTCAGTTATTATTAAAAAAAAAAGGTTCAAAAACATGCATTTTTTGGTCGAAATCTCAGCAACTTCAACCTTGAGTAACTAAAAAACTATTGACTTCGGAAAAAATATGCATAGGATATTTTTTGCTTAAAATTGATTCATTTATCGATTTATGAGGTTAGATTGCATTTCTAAATTTGCACCCCCAAGAAGGGGTGGCATTCACCCCCTAGTAAAAAGCACACCTCGGCACAATATAACTTTTGAACCTTGAGGTATTTACTACCTCCATGCCAAATTTCACGTAAATCCATGTTGTCCGAAAGAATTGCTACCCAAAACCAGTTGATGACTGAACTATAAGTCCAGGAGCTTTATTGTTTTTCATGAGTTTCATAGCGTATCGTAATAGGTAATAAGCGAAGATAAAGTAATTGAAGAAGTTTCATTCATTCTCTCATACAAAATCCTACCCAGTATATTTCTAAAGGTCAAATGCTAGAACACACAGGGGCCAATATCAAGTTACTTCCCCGCTAAGAAAAATCGTAGACTTGGGTAATCGCCACTACGGCACATTTATTCTACCTGTAGTTAACAAATTCCGTCTGATCTTGTATATATGACCGTTATTTCAAAAGTCTCCTTAATTCTCTAAAGCAGTTGCATACATGTATCTAAGTATTTGCAGCTTTAAAGAAATCATGAATTTAATCTATTAAGGGAAAGAGTAATATCTGAATCAGTCTCTGTTATGTTAGTACCACCTCTTTAGTAACGTTAGCACGTGGTTGTAGCTCCGGCAGGTGCTGGTCGCACGCGGTAATCGCCGATTGCCCCGCGTGCCCCGCGCATGCTACAGAAGCGTGGGAACGCCGACTACGAGAGCTTCCCAAAACATCAGCGCCACGCCATCGCATCGTAATGTTGGTAACGTACCGCGCAACCCGCACAATCCAATCATAACTTGGCTTGAGTCGCGTCACGAGAGTTTGTTCAGTATACTTTACTCAGCTCACTTAAGTTCCATCTCACTCTGTCTATGTCCGTCTCTGTCGTCGTTTTCAACGAGGGTACTCGCTTTGACGTCACACCGATACAACGGAGTGTTTATTGTCTAAGCAGAAACGGAGTGAGAATATGTTTAATTAATAAATAGGGAGAGAGCTTGACGCAAACTTGGGGTTCTGATGAATATAATGAGACTGGAAATTACCAGTTTTTCTGTATATATGGGGCAGCAAAAATAACTATTTCTTCACTTAGTAAATGTGGGAAACGATAGATAATCAAATAGGTAGTACTACTTATATTCGCATATCCTTAAATTCTCGAAAAAATATCACACATTACTTGAAAGCTCCTGCGTACGACCCAATTCAGCTCTGAGGTAGATCATCTATAGTTTAAAAGGATATGTTCTTATAGGTTCTGCAAAATTTCAGGCTAATCAGTGTAAACTTATCCAGTTTTATGTTTATTGCTCTGTATGAAATATAAACGTCTGTTTGAGATCAAGAGCTCCTCAGACCAATACGTTGTACGTCATGTTTCAAAGAATAATGCAAGTACTCACTCGATCGGTATAACTGTAAAAAGATCACCAGCATCATTTTCAAAGAAAACCAGACCCCTATAGTCTGCATTAAAATGCCACACGCAATTTGCTGAGAGAAGTTATCAGTTTCTTTGAGCATGTTATCAGCTTTGTCAGTTTCATAAGGTATTGACCGCAAGCTAATTATAGTCTATACTGTAAAGACTCATATCCCAGAAATGTATTTATACATTTCAAACATGTGGTTGAATATTAAAAGTTTATTAAAATCCTACATTGCTTGCATTTCTAATTTCGAATTCTTAGTTGCTTAGCAACGACTTCAAAAATGTACTGGATAGGTAAGTAATTAATTGGTACACAATAAAGACCTGCTATTATTTGTATTCATTACTAAGTGCAGGAGTGTTAACGTAGTAATGTTTCTTGTCATTTTTGCATATAAGTTCTTAGTACGTACATGCGTCCGTACGTAAATATTGTGTGGTGTTATGTTTTTGTTGATTATTTTCAACTTTTTGTGCTTTTTTGATGCGGGTCCAAAATAAATAATGTTTGCCTAGTGCTACCCATTTTCAAAAGTTGAAAATTGAAATTGAAAATTGCCCTTAACCATTACATCACTCAGTAGTTTTACCAAATTTGATAAATAATTTTAGTGATTTGAAAAAACACTTTAAATTTGTCGAATCAGTGGCGTATGCCTTTGTTTAAGCCCCTTTATCTTCCCTAGCTGTAACGCTACAAGTTTAGAGATATTTTTAAATTTTACCAAAATATCCTAGTGAATTATGTACTAATAATAATATGTACTTTTCGAGATATTCCTATTTAAGAAAACGTTTTCATCGAAATGTGTAAAAGATAAATAAATAAATAAATAAATACTAGCTTTATTATTCAACAGTTGCCCATTTACAGAATAATATACACTTTAAATTATACATAAAGTAATTGAATAATGATTGAAAAACTAAGGTAATTGCAAAATTAAGATAAGGAAAGCAAAGAATAAAAGCATACAATAAAGTATAAATAAAAATATAGAATAAAAACAGTAAAAGATACAAATAAAATGCTTTTTAATTTCTAAAGCATTTTGAAAAGTTTTTAACAAGATGTTCATGATAAACCTGTGAAATATAGTAAAAAGAATACTAATTATAGGTTGTACAAAATTGTCTATATCAAATACGTTTACATAACAAGTCAGAGGAAACTTTTAGTGACTTCTGAGTTAGTTTTTCCTGAAACTCCTAGATGTCTATATTAATTACGTGTTAAAATACTAATTTGTATGCATTATTAAGTTCAGTGTGTAAAATCAATACTTTATTTTTTTAACTCTTTTGTATTAGCAATCTGTAAGTATTGATTGTACACACGTTTAATGAATATGCTTAAAAAAGATCGTAATAGAAGAGAACCCGAAGAAATCATTTTCCTCGTTAACGGTGTTGCAGTGAGATTTGGTCGTTTGTTTAAACCATAACAAAGAATTTTCGTGGGTGTAGATCAATTCAAGCCGTGCAAAAAGAACATCACATGTTTAAATCCGGCAATTAGTGTCAGAAAAATTGCATCACAGACCAATACAAACTGTCCCAGTACGAGGAAAATCCTAAAATAACAAAAATTATATCTCTATCACTACCAGTAAATTGACACATTGGAATTGACACAAGAGTGTAGATCCTCCAACTCTGTCCTTTGAACTAAGGACGATCTATTGTTTCTAGTCGGGACATTCATTAGTTGGGATTCCCACAACTGATTAAACTATCAAAGAATTTTTTGTGAATTTACTACTTAATATTGTAACGCAAATAGAATATCGACATCTAGTAAGCTAGTTTTCCTTGAAACTTACTTCAGTTACAACACTATAGTTGGTATTACTTTTAGAACTATTTTGACCTGGTGTCTCTCCTAATCTGCTCCAAAAATATGTCGACCCTCATTTGCATCAATCACTTCGTACCTGTTACAAATGTGAAAAGTTCTACATAACTTTGTGTCTTTGAAATAAGTAACCGACTTCTAAAAGGTTATCAATTCGTCCAGAACTTTTATTTATGTATGACGAGCGATTATTCAAAAACGGCTTGGACAATTTTAATGATTTAAACTACATTATATTAAGGAACATTCCAGAAAGGTACCGTATAATTGTCTATAACATGAGTTTTACGGTTTTCTAGAAAATCAGAAAAAAATGTAAAAAAGGGACTAGATTTCAGTGATTTTAAATGAATCATCCCTGTTTTCTCTAATACTGCCCACGCAATTTGAATATTTTCGATTGTATTATATAAAGATATGTTCCAGCTTGATTCCGTACATTTTTCTCTATATCGTAACACATACCATTTTTCTGAAAATCGGAAAAATATACGCACAAAAACTGTAAACATCATGGTAAATGTGAAATTTTCATCATAAATATCTAGTTTAAATGTCAAGATATGCCATGAAAGTATGCCGTACAGGATGTCTGTAATGATTTTCATTTTGATGCTTTTGAAGTCAGTTTATTTTAAAGACGAAGTTAAGTTACAATCGCTTGAAAAACGAAAATTTGTTATTCTGGCGATCCCTTCTGTGTGCAATACGGTTGAAGGTGTGTGCGTGCGTGGATATGATATTAGGTGGTACATAAGCAATTGTACACATAGGATTGTTAAAATATAAGTTGGAATTGAATTAGTTATACAGGATGGTTCTAAAAATATTGTATTGCGTAGCACATAAATAGTTGCGTATACAAGGTGGTTGAAATAAAAGTAGAGCAAAAATATATTGCTTTATAGAAGGGAGAATAATTACAGTTACACAAAAGGCATTAAAAATTGTCAGAAGCAGTTGATTATACAGTATGGTTGAAATATAAGGTGGAGTATAATTACAGTTATACAGGGCGATTTAAAAACGTTATATAGTTTGGAACATAAGTAATTGCTTAGACAAGGTGTTTGAAGTAAGGATGGGCTAAAAAAATATTGTTATTGGGGGTGTATCGAAAATATGGTTCAAAAAATTTTAGAAGCAGATGCATATATATTGAAATAAATGGTAGAGTAAAATTATAGTCATAAAATGTGACTCAAAAAGGTGAATTTTGTCATATAGGGTAAACCATAAGTTGTATAAATGGAATACTACACATATGGGACGAAGTAAAATCATTGGTATACAGGAATAATTTGAACAATAGAATAATTAATAGAAAGAGTCAATAATGTGGAGAGGATTTGTACTTATGCAGGGTGGTTTTAAAGATATCAGAACTGTTGTGATATTGTGTTGAGCTGAATTATAGTTGTACAGGATAATTCAGAAAATGATAGTCCAATAAGTTATAAGGAGTGACCAGTACAAAGAAGCATAAAGATCGTGGATGCTATTTAGAGTGAATTTAGTTACATTTATAGAAAGTGGTCTAAATCCAAATAATAAAAGAAATAAAAAAGTTAAAATATATTTGTAAAATATAGACAAAGAATAAAAATTAGAGAGGGAGAAAAAGAGGGAGAGAGAGAGATAAGAATAAGCTAAAATTTTCAATTGAGTTGTACCTTAATTAAATAGAATAAAAAAGAAGATAAGCCTAAAAATAGTGATTGATTGCAGACGTTTCTAAACTGTGTTTATTTTAAGTCAGCTGAAGTCGGTTCTTTTTTAAATATAAATTGTTTTTCTTTTTAAATTGTCCTAAAACAAAATTTGTTGTTATTACAAATACAATTTTCCTTAATATAATATTCTGTGTGAACGCCTTTAAGTCACTTAGAATGTTACATATAAGAAGCAATAACAAAATTTTAATATTTATAACGATATAAATGCTCATTATAATATCTAAAACAAAATGAATTTAAACGAGAAGAGACGGAAGAGGGCCGTTTTCTTCAGCTAATCGATGGCAGTGCTCGAGGAATGCCGATATTTTTGTTTCACAGGGTGTTAATTAGTGAGAAATCAGTTTTCCGGTGTGTTACGGTCCAACACCGGAAATGGTAATTGGTATTTAATTCTGTGACCGCAGATAATGGACTTACGGACTTTGCGATTGTTTGAAAGGTAGGCAGTACTTATTAACAGATTTGACACGGCTCACTAAGTGGTTTTCAGTGTTTTTTTATGGGCAATAATTTGGACATAATATATTAGGCAGTATTTATCGGAGAAATCGGAAATAATTTTCTACATTCCCATGAGAAATATATTGAGAATTTTTTATTATTGTGAATTGTTTTCTGTGTTGTTTCGGTTCATTTGTTTTATAAGTGCAAGAAAACAATTTTTGAAGTAAACCCATTCGAGTATCAGATGTTACATAAACTGGATTCAAAAACAATACGCATGAAAATGGAATTTTTTTCGGTTTTATGGTCAGAGATGTTAAATGAATAGTGATATATATTAGTTTCGGCATGTAGAGTATACTGTCAGCTGCCCATTCTGAGTACAGACTCTGTTTGTGGCTGCCCGTTTTGGATTAGACGCTGTATCGTTGTAAACTATCTCAGCTTGAGCTCGACCACTTCCAGACTTTACCAGCATTGGTGGCCCTACCAGTAGCTATTCTACGCCTTGCATTATTCCCTCTCACCAACAATAAGGTGATAATCTCTGACAGGATATCCAACTGCAAAGGAATAGTACAAGATGTGACAGCATTTAAATTTAAATTTGTATTGAACATTGATTGCTCAGGGCAAATTCATGACACCATTAAATTAAAAATCAATGACAAAGACTTCGATCAAGAAACGAAATCTAATCTAAATAAATTAAGCTTGAACTGGGTCGAAAAAGTTACGTAGAATGAATAACACATTAGCGACAATAATGAACAATACAATAGAGAAAATATCGATGAAAGAAAGACAAAAAACGAATAAATTAAGGCCGGAACCAAAAGAAATTGAAATTTTCAACAGGGATATAAACAAAATTACGTAAACGAAGTGGAAAGAAGAATAGAAAATAAGAATTCTAAATATCTACCATTATTTTTTGATCAGTACTACTACTTAAAGTTAAACTGTATAAGACAAAGGAACATTAAACTATTGAGAGGGTTTTAAAGGGAAGAATCAACAAAGGTATTATCACTTTTCCAAGTTACTTCAGTGACTTAGTGATCCACAAGCTAATCCTAAAAAGGCCACGAATTTTATTGAATGGCGATGCGTAATATCAAAAAAGCGTCATCTACTAACAATAATTGGCGAGCCCACTGTCTCTTTTATACATTATCGGAAATAAAACAACAGACAAAAATAATAGTTTAAATGATTTAATTGGCTACAACTGTTTTACTTTTATTTTAAGTAGTGTAAAGAGTTATTGTTCTATATAGGCGTGGAAAAATTAATGATTAATGAGCACAAGATCTAAAATGAATTTATTACTAAGAAATATTTTTGTGACCCGATCAAGAGCATATGTCGTAAATAAAGAAACTATAATTTCAGAGAAAATTTTTATATAAACCGAAATTTCCCCTTCTTTATCTCCAAAACTATTGATCCAAAATATTTAAATAAAATAGTAAATATAGAAAGTTATCAAAAGTTTACAAGAGAGGTAAGGAGAAACCCCTAATATTAATTTTATGGGGCAAATTCTAGAATTAAATTGAAAATAGAAAATTAAAATTTATTCAAACGCATCATGTAATATATCAAACGAAATATAGACCCTAAGAAACATTAATTTTTTTCATATTTTTATAATAATTACTATAAAAGATGTAAATAGGAATATACAACTTTACCAATCTCCCCGTTCATCTCCAAAACTAAATAACCTACATTTTGAAAAAAAAATAGAGATAAAGGGCTTGAACTCTAGAGGAAAAATAAGGAGAAAACCCTAATATTAATATTGGGGAGCAAATTATTGAATTAAACGGAAAATTTAAAACTAATTTTCTTGAAACGCATCTTGTGATATATCACATGCATATTCTGAGGAATATAATTATGTTTTATCATATTTTAAAAATTATTAGATTACAAGATATTATCATAAATATACAAAATTTTATCCAAACCGCCCTTAATCTCTGAATCTATAAGACCTCAAATTTTGACAAAGAAATAGGGATATAGGGCCTAATTTCAGAAAAATGTGGAAAAAACACAATATTAATTTAAGCACTCTCTTCGAGGTGTCATTCTTTTGTACGCAAGACAATATATATTATATATAATATACATTGTTTCTGGTCAGGGAACCTTCATCAGTTAGCGCTTCCCACAATTGAATGTCCTCTCGACTTCTTTATGTATTTGAAACATTTCGTTAAATCTGAAGAAGCGAGATGTAAGACCGACATCTAGGATTTTCGAGAAAATCGGCACACAGAGGTTTCGAATCTGGAGCCGTTCCGTGTAATTGCTGTTCTCCCTTAACTCCTAGGACAGAATGTCACGATAAAATTTTTCAGGTTACTTCACCTGTCAGAGGTACTGAATACTCTCCTCGAGGTGTCATTCCTTTGTACGCAAGACAATATATATTATATATAATATACATTGTTTCTGGTCAAGAAACCTTCATCAGTTGCGCTTCCCACAATTGAATGTCCTCTCGAACACTTCTTTATATATTTGAAACATTTCGATAAATTTGAAGACGCGAGATGTAAGACCGACATCTAGGATTTTCGAGAGAATCAGCACACAGAGGTTCCGAATCTGGAGCCGTTTCGTCTAATGAAGGTTTCCTGACCAGAAACAATGTATATTATATATAATTTATATTGTCTTGCGTACAAAGGAATGACACCTCGAAGAGAGTATACAATATCTCTGTCATTTGAAGTAACCTTAAAAATTTTATTGTGACATTCTGTCCTAGGAGTTAAGGGAGAACAGTAATTACACGGAACGGCTCCAGATTCGGAATCTCTGTGTGCTGATTCTCTCGAAAATCCTAGATGTCGGTCTTACATCTCGCGTCTTCAAATTAATTTAGGCAGTCAAATTATAGAACTAAATAGAAAATAAAAGAATTAACCATGCTATATTTGTTAGATGAAAGGGTTCACTCTGAGAAATGCAAATATACTTTTCATGTCTTTGCATTAATTATTTTAACAAAAATACATTTAGCCATTTATTTCCGAAAGTATAAGACCTAAAATTTCGAAAACAATTAGATATAGGTATTATAGGTATAGAGCCTCACATGAAAAGTAAAGATATCCCCAATATTAAGTTTGGGGGACAAATCATAGAATTAAAAGGAAAATGGAAAATTTTAAACACCTCATGTACCTAATATATCAAATGAAAGGGCCCATTATGACTACAAATATTTTTTATTTTATTAAAATAATTTGTTTAAAAATTTTTAACACAAATCTAAATTATTCATTCCCTCTTTATTTCCGAAATTATAATTATTTAGAAAAAAAGATATGGGCCCTCACTTAAATATTTCAGGAAAAATAAATAGAAATCCCTAATATTAATTTTTCCAGCTAAATTATAGAATTTAACCGAAAATTAATACAATTAACCTTTTTTCGAAATGCATCAAGGCTTAATTTTGAGAACTATGTAAGACCGACATCTAGGATTTTCAAGAGAATCAGTACACAGAGGTTCCGAATCTGGAGCCGTTCCGTGTAATTGCAGTTCTCCCTTAACTCCTAGGACAGAATGTCACGATAAAAGGTTACTTCACCTGTCAGAGATATTGAATACTCTCTTCGAGGTGTCATTCATTCCTTTGTACGCAAGACAATATATATTATATATAAATATAATATATATTGTTTCTGGTCGGAAACCTTCTTCAGTTGCGCTTCCCACAATTGAATGTCCTCTCGAACACTTCTTTATGCATTTGATGCATTTTGTTAAATTTGAAGACGCGAGATGTAAGACCGACATCTAGGATTTTCAAGAGAATTAGTACACAGGAGTTAAGGGAGAACACCAATTACACGGAACGGCTCCAGATTCGGAACCTCGAAAAGAATCTACAACTAGCAAGTGAGCTTAAACTTTGGAGAAAATTGAAAATATAGGGCCTCACTCAAAATTTAAACAAAACGAAAAACACAAATTCTGAGATATAAACACAAATGGAAAATGAAGATTAAATTTAAAAATGCATACGAAATGTATCAAATGAAAGGCACCGTCATTAAGAATACAACTTTATTCGTTTTTTTAAATAATTTGTTTGAAAAATTTAATAACTTATTCAGACAAAAGATTATATAGGGCTTCTCTGAAAGTTTATTGGTAAGCTAGAGCGAAAATCTTAACCTTAATTATGTGTAGAAATTAGAAAATTAAATAAATATTTTTATAAAAAACAAGTACATCATGTAGCAGATCGAATAAAAAGGCTCTCGTGACAAATAAATGTGTATATTTTTATAAAACTAAAGCGCTTAGTTCAAAAGATATTACGGAAAATATAAGAAAATCCCCTCATTTACTGCTTATCTGAAACTTTAAATTTAGAGAAAAAAAATTATGATTTGCCTACTTTATAACAAATCTCAGAGATAATATAGAACCGTTAGTATGCGAGTTTAACACTTACTTGAAATTATTATATTTACTTTTTACACATTTTAATAAATATTTTAAAAATATTAAAGGTCTTAGTTTATTTTGTGAATTGTATTTGTTCAATTATTCTTATATGTGCATTTTATTGTACAAAAATAAGAAAGAGGAGATGATATACAGTTTCATAAACCGTGTTCGGTTTGTATATGTTTAATAATTAGCATTTAGAAGGCGAATAAACAATGAAGTTTGTTAATAATCTAAAAATTACATTATACAGAAGGGCAAATGTGCAGCTTATGTATATTTTTTGTTCAATAATGAAAAATACCAAAAGAATTTATTTGTAATTTTATTAAAATATAATCCACTTAAAAGATACAAAGTCTTATATCTATTTTTTTACCATTGAGTTGATCTTACACATATTCAGGTATTAGAACTTTTCTACCTTTTAAGGGTTCTTCATTGTTTTTAGCCACTACTGAGACACATGATGGGAAGTTAATGATAACTGGCCAATAGGCAATTTTAGAAAGTGCACTAGCTGTTGTCTGTACATTCATCTTCAGAACTTGAGGGGGATGAATAAGCTATTGTCACTTTACTTTGCAAGTGAAGTTTTGTGCCGTCAACTAATTTTCCTTACAAAACTCAGCAAACGATTTTTATTAAGTTACCTTATGAAGTTTGCATAGATATGTACGTTCGCACAATTATCAACTACTACTCTTCAACAAAGTTGTAATATATGAAAAATAATATAAACTAGATCGAAAAGATGATACTGGAACCAATTGTAAAACAAATTCCTTGAATATGTAAAAAATTCTCATTGCAAAAGATCAAGCTGCTTTTATAATATAAAACTTGCAATTCCAAACGATGAATTATATGATAAATTCGTTATGATTGATGAATAAATGCACATATTCTCTTCAAGTAAATAAATCATCGAGTTCAGATGCAAGCAATAAAAAATAATATATGTTACAAAGATATTTAACGCAATCAATTTAACTGCTGACGTTGATACATTGCACTTGCTTTACAATCAGCTAATTAAATAACATTTTTTTTTTATAAAAATGTCTTAATAATGTGTGAAATAAAACTTCTTGCATCATCTGTCTGTGTGAAAAATTGTTAAAATACCAAGTAAGATAGAAATAAGTTTTTCAAAATAATTTTGTATAGACGTGGACAGAGTAAGCAACAATGAAAATTTGTAGGCAACCGGAAAGTTAAACTCCCACAAACATAAAGTAACTAATTACGAGTAGCGCCTGTATTGTGGGCTATACTTACGTTATTAAATCCTCTGGGCATGCCTCTAACGCAGTGATAAACCTTTCCTAGGTAAATATATATATACAGATATATATCCACAAATTTAGAACTAACTCATTCAACGTATTATATAAGTACTAAAGTGAAATACTTGGATGTATGTAATACACAACAGTAAGACAACAGTCAGTGTATGGAACCTCAAAACGGCGGCCATACGTTGAATGATATAGTTCTATAGTGTGTTATAGCATAGTATGCCTTCATATACTTAAATTACTCACTAGACGGTAGATGTAACCGACATCTATTACGTTCAATACACTGACTGTTTCGTAGGTAAATTTGGTAACCATTTACCTATAATATTTCACATATCTTCCATGGGCTATAGGTCAGGAGATCTTGGTGGCCAAGGCAACAATTCAATTTAATTTTACCTAAAGTAAAGAAAGAGCTGCAAAATTTCTGACGAGACTATATTCAGAACATTAAAAGTTAATCATTTTCTTATAAAACCTATACTACCAATCATGTTAAAATAGTCTATATAGTTTAATTTAAATTTAAATGTATGTCATTAGAGATGCCCTAATCTATTCTTGGCTTGAGCAAGTTGATAGGTATTGCTGCTTGGAAACCATTTCGTTTATATTTTATTGGACATATTTCAAACGACACATAAAACTGTATAGATTGGGATTTACAGAAAATGTTATAATTTCGATATGGAATAACTTTCTAATATCTATTTCTGGTTATTTATAATATAGGTATTCCTGCAGTCAGGATGTACCTAATGATGTCTATTTATAGTTATCAGTTAATAATTTTCATAAATATTTCCAAAATAATATTAGACCATCCTAACTAACAAATTAACAAATCTGAAGTTAATGACACGAAATTATAATTTTAATACGCCAGATTTTGGTATAGTGGAACATATCTTAATGGTGTGCCAACATTTCAGACTTTAATTTTATTTTCAAGATTTTGGTCACTGCCATAAGTTATGTTTCCTTCCTTTGTGTATATAATTATCTCCATTTTTCTCAGAAATTAGTAGAAATTGAAGAGCCCCCAAAAAAAAACACCCCTGAAATGGATATAGTATCCCAGTCCAAATGCTAAAACATAATGAATCACATTTAAATGAATTTTAAGGTGTAGTGATTTTGAGTAGAGAGTAAATACTGAAGCCTATCTAATAAATTTGAAACGTACTCTCATTTCACGGTGGAAACTATTCCAAATTCTAGAAACATCACAAAAAATAGTTATAATTACCAAAAAAGATTATAGGGTCCATCCTTTGGTTTAAATATCGCAATTGAAACTGAGAAACATCACAAATTCAAATATTGTATAATAATTCTACTTCATAATATACTTCAAAAATGTGCCTATGGATTATTTTGTTAGGTTTAAGAATAACACATTATATTCCATCCATTCTATATATTCTACTGCCTCGGAACCACCCTATAAACATTTTTGTTTGTAATTTTTTAACCACCTACTATAAATTTCTAATCCTCCCTATATTTCAACAATAGTATATATTTTATTTCTTTTCCTTCTTCTTCTTATGCATCCTTTGGTTTAAATATGCAGCTTTAAAGAGTGTATGGGCATGCCGTATGTTTTTGAGCCATGAATATCTTTTCCTTCCGATTCCGCGTTTTCCCTCAATTTTTCCTTCCATGATAAGTTTGAATTGGTATTTGGTGTTTCTGAAATTGCCCCAAATAAGCTGTGCAGCAGATGCGATTTAAAACTTTACGTTGGGCGTGTAGGTTCATGGAATCTTCACTAAACAGTACGCTTCCAGTCTATTCAAGTGTTGGCATTCAGGGTAGGTCTCCACGCCGTGCAACACGGAGTAAACGTCTTTATAATAATTCTTTACTTCATGTTAATAAATACTTCCTAACCTCTCCTCTCCAAATGCTGCCTATGGACACCGACGTTCAGATACATTATATTTTTTAAATCGGCCGATATCCTGTCGATAACTTTGTAGTGATTCCTGAGATTCAGCAATAATGACCGTGTCATCGGCGTAACGAATAACAGGGTGACCATTAATTTTTATACCGTCGTCGATGTCGATTAACCAAAGATGGATCTGTACAAATTAAGAAGGGGTGACAAGACGCATCCCTGCCTTACCCCCTTTTCTATTGGGAAACTTTGTTATATCGTTTCCTACTCACTGTTGCCCATATAAAGGTTTTCTGAAGGCAATATATTCTACTGCCTCGGATCTATGAAGCATAGGCAAACCACCCTATAAAGTGCTTCTCTTGTGCCAAAACCCTGTTAAACCCAAATTTGTGGACTGATTTCTTTTTCGCATCTGTTGTAATTTTTTCATAACAGTTTTAAGACCTGGCCATTAAGCTGATATCGGAATTGATCGCAACGATTAGCGTTTACTTTTTGGTATAGGCCAAAGATGGAACCAAGCCAGTATGCGGTATTTCAACCATATCGTGAACATGAACCAGAAGATATTTTCGTCGTCCAACAATTTAATCGATTCGACGTATAACATCTGGTCCCGTTGCTTTCCCTTGCTGTCCGTGTTTAATAACATTCTGGACCTCTGTATCCAATATTTTGGGAATACAAAGGTTCTTTGGCTGTCTTCCAGTGTTTCTATTCCTTTCCTAAAAAAATGTAATCATCCTGTATAACTACAATTCTTCTGTACCCTAATATTACAATCACCCTATATATGCAACTGCCTATTGGCTACAAATATAGCACTTTTGTTCTAACATTTTTTAAATCAAGATGCACAACTATAATTATACTCCAGAATATATGTCAACCACCCTATAGACGCATCTAACAATGACGACCCAATGTAACATTTTTTGAACTACCCTTTTTAACCATAATCCCACTGTAACCCATACTCCAACCATTCTGTATTAGTATCTGCTAAGTGGCTACCCTACAGGTATTCTTTTGCTAATTTTTAAACCACCCTGTATAACATATGTTCTACTCCGCTATATCTTTCCACTTTCGTATGTAATTAATTGCTTGTGGGTTTGCCGATATAATTTCTTTACTAGCTTTTTGCTAACCAACCTGCATAACTATAATTTCTCTCTACTCCACTCTATATTCTAACCTCTTTGTATATGCTTATGGGCTCACCTACTAAAACATTTAGTTTCTAACGTTTTTAATCAACTTTTATAATTATAATTCTACAACGCCTTACATTTCAACGAATTTATATAAACATATAAACCTGCTTACTACATTTTTTGAACCATCTTGTATAATCAGAACTTACCTTCATGTGTCCCTCAAATTAATATACGACTCGTAAGTTTTTATCCAAGTAATTTTTTTTGTTTGAAAACGTTAATTAACATTAATTCATAACCAGTTTCGATATTGCCCAAAGAAATGGTAGATTCTTCACTATTAAGGAAAATGCATCTTTTTTGACAAACCTCGTATACAGTTATTGATAAATGTGCATTTGATGATTTAGTTATAGGTTTCAGACTATGCAAATTTTTTTATAGAGACTAACTTATTATGTACTAAATATTTTTAATAAGAAAATTTTCCAGAATATTCTAACTTAAGTGCACCCTATATATGCAGACAAATTGAAAACACACATTTGGAAAGCGGTTAATTAACAAATATTTTGATGAAATTCCATTCTATTTTCAACAAATTTCATCCTAAATTTCGAATAAGAATCACAGGTCAACATTTGAACTAAGCGGGAACACGGCATCCCTTATAGGGTACTAGGGGTTTTCCGGGTCGCTGATCACGATGAGATGGCCGGTTGACCTTCACCACGTCAGCGTCAAGGGCATCTGAAGGTCAAATCTAGAGAGTTCTAGCAAAAAATCTGAAAAAATTCATGCTAATGTTTTTAAGGTCTCTGGTTTCGACTCCATAGTTTGTTTGATGTTGCGCTTATCCCAGATGTCATTTGAAGGTCATTTGAAAATTATTTGTAGGACAAACCGAGAGAATTCTTCTAAAAAATTTGAAAAATTCACGCTTATGTTTTTGAAGTCCCTGGGTCCAAATCCATAGTTGGTTTTAGCTTGTCCAAGCCAGTTAAGGCAAGGCCACTCAACCCTCGCCTTGGACACTTTTTGTAAGGATTTTGACTTGTCGCACTGGACTCTACACAATGGCAAAGTGTCCCACCAACCTAGAGCAACGGTCGCAGGATGATGACGCCTGCGGGCCCGCTTTCCCACCCTTATCAGACGCCGATTCTGGGTTTCCGAAGCCTTGTCTTGATTTTTTTTTCTGTGAGGTTGCCATGACGGCATGAAAGCCGCTACCCTAAGACTTCGCTGGATAGTGAAACAACTCCGTTGCCCACCGTCACCGCGTGGAGGTGTCCTGGGTGCAACCACACATTTCTTTCAGATTTATTTGTAGTATTCTCTCGATTTGACGTTCAAATGACCTTCAAATAACCTCTGGGAAAAAGCGCAAGGTCTAACAAATCATGGATTCGAATTCAGAGACTTCAAAAACATAATCAAGAATTTTTTTAAATTTTTTGGTAGAACTCTCTCGATTTGACCTTCAAATGACCATCAAATAACCTCTGGAAATAGCGCAACGTCAAACAAACTACAGATTCGGGCTCAGAAACCTCAAAAACATTAGTATGAATTTTTTCAAATTTTTTGGTAGAACTCTCTCGATTTGACCTTCAAATGACCTCCGGAAAAAAGCGCAGTCAAACAAACTACGAATTCGGACTCAGAGACCTTAAAAATATAGACAAGATTTTTTTCAGATTTTTAGGTTGAAGCCTCTCGATTTGACCTTCAAATGCCCTTGACTCTGATGTGATGAAGGTCAAATTGCCCTCTCATCGTAATCAGCGACCCGGAAAACCCCTAATATCCAACAAGGCATGCCGTGTTTTAGCTTAGATCAAATGTTGACCAGTGTAATTAAAGTGTTTTATACCACCGCATCCGCAATAGATTATGATTCATTAAGAAGTCGGTTACAAGATATTTTTCGATTTTTTTAAAATAGACTATTCACTGTCATTGAAAAAAATTGAAAAAAATATGGGACCAATCTGGAAGTAATTTCGAAAAGATTGTTGAGGAGGTCTTGAATTATTTTGTCTATTCATGGGTTTTCTCTCCTCCAAATTTTTTCCTGTAACAATCTGGAAGTCTATTCTATCAAATAGAAAAAGAATAGTTGCCACAGTACTGAGGTAATAAAGTCTAAAAATAATTAAACCAAATTGAGAACCTCCTCCTTTTTTGAAGTCGGTTTAAAAAAGGAAATTTATAGAAGTAGGAGTTTACACTGGGCTGCCTTTGGAAAGTTGAACGTGATTTTATAAACTAAAACATAGGCCTCTATGAACAATCGATAGAAAAACTAAGAGTCATATAAAGACCAAAGGAGCACCAGACACTAGACATAACACTTAACGATCATGAACAACTTTTTGGAAATAAATATAACAAAAATAACACACTGCCAAAGGAATAGTAGAATAAAAATCGTGAAATGGAGGCCCTATTTCGGTATAAGATCTTCGACGGCAAATAACGAAGGAGGCCTTTGTTCAGAAATGGATCAAAAGAGAAAGCGGATGAAATGATATGAGGTTTACTCCACTTTAAGGATAATTTCTAAACACGGGGTGATTCGCCACTATCTACCCTCCATGGCATATCTGGGTGCGCCCGTTAAAAGCCCTGACTTGTAAAATATTTCTTAATTTATATCAACTGTATTGATTTAACAAAATATAATAATCATTTTAACGGAATTTATTTGGCTTCTGTCTTACGACCGAGCAACAATTTATCATCGACACCGGTATTGCGCTTCCTATTAAATGCCCAGAAGCATTTCGTTTTATTCGTAATCGTTGTATACCCGATGGCAAAAATTCGATTACCTCAACGGCAATCAAATCTTTTTCAAAGTTTCCCACCATAAAAAGCCAGAACCAATTATTAAAATAATTTCAAATTCATTCAGCTCGAACCACTGAAGATGCACGTGATTGTTTTTTAGAAATAAACCTATCGAGCGCTTCCTACGAATACGTAAAGAGCGTGAGCCGAAGTATCAAACGAACTGATAATTTGTGGCGAGAAAAGAGAAAAGAGAAAAAACGTTCGAATAACAGGGGAAAAATAATAGCCCGGTCAAAACAGATAAAGAAATGGTAAGTTTAGAATTATGCGCACAGAACTTCAAAAATTGCTACAGATCTTAGGTACACTATGGCAATTATAATATTAAAGATCCCCTCCACTCCACGTCTGCTGAAAAATTTATTCAAAACATTGTCCCTATACTATTATACTATTATTGCTAAGAATCTCTATTCCTAAGATATCACTATTTGAAAATCTCTATCGGAGGGGGCGGTGTCCAGGTAACGGCGTGATTCAGAAGGGTGCGGTAAGAAAAGGTTGTTGCACTATTCGTTGAAGTGTAAGTATATCTATAGCAATGGTGTTTCGATGGTGACAAGTCAATGTTTTTGCAGAATTTCATGCCCAGAATGGACTGGAGGACGATACTGAAAATGAATGCGAATGTTATAATACTTGTAAAGTTCACAAACCTTGTCGTCCGTGCTCTATTTCATGGCCAACTATTGAATATGTGAGAGTTTTAGTTCGTGAAAATCCATCTCAATCAGTTCCCAACCACAGTCACGAACTTGACATTAAAAAGCAAGATTTAGTTGTAACAGCCTACAGTTGATTAACAAACTTAAAGTTACTGGCTATTTTCTCCGACTGTATTTTGCTAAAGAAATTCTTCAACGCTTCTCAATGATTGGAAACATTTGTTAACTCTCACCTAAACCGTCAGGTAAACAACCAGAAAAGCCCCTACAGTTCCAATGAAAATCGAAGACAGAAACATCAACAACCACTACATAGTTTTAAAGCTATTGTGTGAGCTGCCATATCTGATGAAGCCATAATCAGTCTTACGTGGTCAATAGTTTCAGCAAGATTGTGCCATTTGCCTAACCGCAAACCAATCTCTATTGATTGCCAATGTTCATAGTCCTGAAAAGTTGAAAAGTATCGATCTTACACCTCTTATTTATTTCTATAAAGGAAAAGTGTGTGCAAACTAACCACGTTTCCATTTTGGATTGGAAGAGCGATAGCAGGGAGATGGAGAACGTTTAGGTAATAAAATGTTTGCCACATAAGTTTCCAGAAGTTCCTTTATATATTAACAAAAAATGTGATCTGGATTGTCTTTATTTGCCTTCTTCGTCGCTATCGCACTATCCTCTCATCAACAAGGCATAGAGTACAGAGATGTTTATTTAAGTTGTTAAGGCGTAATTTATGACGATATTAAATACGTTTCAAAGTCGATTCTGACTTCGTTGTCAATGACTTTAAATGTAGAAAATTTTCAATACATTTAAAGTCATTGGTTTTTTCTTTCAATATACAGCTTTTTGTTTCAATTGTTGTGTTATTCCCAAGAAAACATATAAATAATAAAGAATATGCCGCAAATAACATTCGGAAGACAATGCCTAAATTAGATAGTGCTTTATAAACTTCTTGTCCAAGAACCTTATCATAAGTTTTCCTTAGATCTACGAAAGCTAAGTTTTCCTTTGTGTTTTTAGCTTTTTCTTCTTTGTCAGTTACTTTACAATGTATATGTCAATGATGCAAGACTTGTTCGCTGTTAAGTCTCCCTGTTCCGCCCCAATATTTCCTTCCTGAGGTTGCTCTAATTTTTACCAGTGTTAGCTCGTGCTTTCAATGACACTAATTTCTCGATAGTTTTTATAGTATTTTCTCTTGAACATTCCATTCATTAGGAGCATTTTCTCTATTAATTACTTTTCTGAATATTTCTTGTATTATTTTAAATGCTTTGTTTGGTTTTGCATATGACGAACTCCCCTGCAATGTTCCCTGGTCCGTTGATTTTAATATTCTTCTATTGATTTTACTGATTTTATTACTTCTTCCTCATTTATATCAATTGTTTCTTCTTTGGATTATCTATTGTCTTATTTCTTCTTCTCGGTGAATTCCACTCTATTTTCTTTTAGAGGGAAATCCACTACTACAGTGCCTTCTAGGTATCTTTTCTCTTGTTATTAGGGTTTAATAACTGTCCATGTTTCAGAACTTCTAGACCCTTTCTTTGCTTATTGTTTTCTTTCGTCATTTGCTGTTTCGAGTGTGTTTTTTTCATATATTCAAAGTAATCTTCTATCTTTTTAGGGGTGATAATTTAATTTTTAATTTTATTTCTGTCTCTGTATCTATTGTATTAGCATTTAAGTTCTATTGGTTTTGATCGGTCCAAGGCAGCAATACTTTAGATATTACCAGTATATTGTCACTTCTACATTTTGTTCCTCTATATATGTTGAAAAAGTTTTTTGTACCTCTTGAATCATTAGTTTACAATTTTTGCATGACCTACTTCCATAAAAACACCTACTGTTAACGAAAAACTCAAAAACTGATACTCCAAACTTTGAATAAATTTTTTAAGAAACGTTTAATGGGCAGAGAATTTTTTAATAGTACTTCCAACATGTTTACCAATATTCAGCTCTATGCAAATTATTATAAATTGAAATATCTATTTGGACCGGAATATAAGATATCTTAAACGCTGCGAGAAGTTCATGCAACATTATAAGATTTTCGAAGTGAGACAGGTAGATATCAGTATAGTAGCACCTGCCGCAGTTTCCCACGGTTCACCGGAAGTCCAATTATCCATAGCCACCTCAGCGAGTAATAAAGGATTCGCAGAGGCGTTCACTGATTTGACGTCAAGAAATATGAGATCTCGGTAAAAGTAGTCCAAAATTAATAACGTTTTTTCAATCCAAATTAATTACTCGGGTAGTTGTTCGTTTGGTTGTTTCGTTGCCTCAAGGTTATCCTGCAATTTGTGTTTTTGTTTATTTAGGTATTTATATATTTAGTCGTTTATGTTTGCTCTGATGTAAGTTGCTAAGAGGCTGTTTTGCGGAAATGTAACAGTGAAAGAGTTTAGTAATACGCACTGATACATTTAATCAGGTTAATTAATTTTCCATAACTGTGGTTAACATTTTTTCGGTAATATAATCTTAAGTATGGTCCAATTTTTACCAAGCTAACGCTGGTTTTATTTTGTTTAATTAATTATAATATTCCTCAGGTTAGGATAAACGTAATATTCGTTATATATAGAGGCCAAACCAATAGACGAATAAAGTGATGTTTGGCAGAATTCTAGATCGCTTTTATGTGTAGTCCAGTATATGAAGGGTTGAAACTGAGTTACCTTTCACATCAATGCTAGATAGCATTGCGCCTATGGTATAAAAAAAGATTATAACATGAGTACCAAGTAAACACACATATTTATCTATTGACTCAATAACTGAATTACTGACGAAAACTACGGAGCGATTACTTGTATTAACAAGATTTTAGAATGGCCATTGGTTCTTATCTGTCTTCTGCTCTAAGCGTTTGGATTATTTGTAGCATAGAGAGTTTTCAACAAAGCAAATATTGTTCCTACAATGGTTGTAGAGCTTGAAATTTTGTTAAAAATCAATATACTTATTAACCCCTTAATTGGATATTAAACTCACAGAGTTCAAAGCTTTGTTCAAGAGCTTTACACCAAAACTCAAGCTTACTAGTCAAACTTGGTTGTAATAGATCAAAATCCCAAGTTCCCAGAAGTTACTTGTATTGCTACCAAGGCAGTTTCAGACCCTTCATCTCGGCACCACCATTAGGTCAGCCTTAGCGCTTAGGTACTTCAGGGAAGCGATCTTGTACGAAATTTGTCTCAGTAGGGAGGCTTATGTAGAGTTTCGAAAACATTGCTTTGATTGGGTTGTTGTATTAAAAATATTGGATTTTCGGCTTTAAACTCAGAAAATGGCTTTATTCTAAGCATTTGGATGAAAGAATGCCTTGTTCTACTGTGTTTAATGCAATGATCTTTAAGCTCTCAGAGGAAGCCATATCCCCCCATCGCCCCTCCCTGAGCCCACCCCTGAGGGACATATAAGTATTACTCTGACTTCTGCACGCTATTGTGTATTCTTCGAGTAAATCTGATGCAATAGTAATTGAAAATAATTAGGAATTATCTTCAATAAGTTTTCATAGCTTGAATAGTGTATAAAACATTTCAAAATACATTGTTCGACTACGATTCCTGATAACGAATCGAAACCTCACCTACAGGTAAACATAACACAGAACACAAGCTAACTAATTATAGAGGAAAACTAGTTGACAAATCTGTAGGCCTAGTTTGTCACCGTTTATCCTCCGGGGGAGTTTTTTCTATAAGAAGACAACTAGTGTTCCGGGCAGTTTCCACAAACTGCTTCTAGATACTACACCTTGATTTTCAATTACTTAACTTATCGGTACCACCATTGAAAAGGAGTGAAAATCCCAAATGAACATTCAAAATAACTATTTGCCACAATCATTTAGAAAATACTTTTTAACATTTGTAAATTAAATAAATTTGAAAAAAATTAGAAAATACTAATTTTACGAAAAAGTTTGACGACCAAGAGATATTAAATGAACAATAATTGGAATTAAATCAGAATGGATGTGTTTGAACACGTAATGTTATTTATTTATTGTCTGATCTCTAGCCTTGCCTAAGTTATCAGTTATGAGGGCAATATCGTCTGTCAACCTCTGGTGGTGTAGCCATTACGAATCTATGTTGACAGCGTGAAACGCCTCCTTTGATCTTACTTTTTGTAGTGGTCGGTTGTAGATTTATTATAATCCGTTTGGCATTCTTCTAGAGATTTTGTAATAGTTGGTGGTTCCATAGTATCCAAGCTTTTACGGTAATCAACAAAGATTAGCAGGATGTTTTTATGAGTTCAGTAAATTCGTATTTCTATTTTTGGCGTTAATCGTCGTTGTAGAATTGTTTTTATGCAACTAATTCTACAAATTTTTGAACAAATGTCTATAATTGTATCCCTTCCTACGTCTTATAATTCAAATATCCTAACCGCTTATACTTATATAACAAATTTTTGATACACCCTGAATAACAATAATTTTACCCCACCCTTACTTCAAACAACTTGTCTAAGCTACTATTTATGTTCCAAGTTATATAACCTTATATTTCAACCATCCTGTATATTCAACTGCTTCTGACAATTTTGAAAGCCTTTTGTATAACTGTAATTATTCGCAGTCTTATAACGCAAATATTCGGTCTGTATAACTATAGTTTTGCTCCACTCTTATTTCAACCACTTTGTATACGCAACACGCAACTACTTACGTGACACCCAATACAATATTTTTAGAACCACCAGGTAAAACTAATTCAATTTCAACTTATATTTTAACCATCATATTTATTCAACTGTTTATGTACCATCAAATGCACGCACACACTCACCTACAGCCATATACCATATAGAAGAGTTCGCCGACATAACAAATTTTAGTTTCGATAATTTAACGGGATATTTTCTGCCATTTCACGCGACTATAAGTCCCCTAACTTAACTTATTCTCTAAAAAAAACTTACTTCAAACGAATTAAAATGAAAACAATTACAAACACTCTGGCATATCTTGACATTTAAACTGGATATTTAGGAACAAAAATTTGACATTTACCATGATATTTACAGCTTTTTTGCATATATTTTTCCGATTTTCAGAAAAATGGTAAGTTTTACGTTATAGAAAAATATACGGAATCAAGCTGGAACATATCTTTGTAGAATACAATTTATAATATTCTAATTTCGTCAGCGGTTTTACAGAAAACAGTGAAGATTCATTAAAATTCACTGAAATTTAGTCCCTTATTTCCTTTTTTTTATAATTTTCTCGAAAACCGTAAATCTCATGTTATAAACAATTATATGGGACCTTTCAATGTTCCTTGAAATAATGCAGTTTAAATCATCAAAATTGCCTAAGCCGTTTTTGAATTTTCGCTCGTCATACATAACAAAAACTTGTAGACGAATTGATAACCTTCTCCTTTTTGGAAGTCAGTTAAAAAGTTATTCTTCATAAAAAACGGCCTGATTTGAAACCTGAAACGAAATAACTTTATTCTATAGTAAACGAAGTTTGTCAAAAAATTTGAACGTTGCAATATCAAAATATCTACAGAGCATTGCATACAATTATGTTATTATTTCACTAAAAACTGTAAAATAAATCAATTAATAACAAACAAATACGGACTTCAAAAAACACTAAAGTAACTAAGAAGCAAGAATTAATACCTTTCTGGAACAACTAAATACTTAAACCTTATGCACTTATTAGGATAACACCACAAAACTTGATAATGCTGTATATTTCCGAACGTTTCAGGGTCTAGATAAGGTCCCGTTGTCAACGAAAATATAAGAAACTATATGAACAAAAACAATTATATCTAAAAATTGAAATTAAAATATCTGACAACATTATGTGACGTATGACGTAATTAAGTGAATTTAATGTGTTAATATGCAGGGTAGAATAGAAAATGCCAAAGATCATATATTAATAAAGTTTCTTTCAAATTGGAAAAATTAAAAGGGTTGTCTTCAGAATGTTATGTGGCGCTTCCAGATGCGACTCTTTGTTACAAGATAGAGAATTGATAAAACAATTCTGCTGATTTAGTGATCCCATTAAGATGATAAGGGAAAACCCAGGAAAACCTTGCGAACTACCCCGATATTGGGTTGTTCACAAGGATATGACCAATAGTAATTTCGTCCTCATAATCGGCAACCAGGTAGGTATGACTGACTGTTTTCCATTTTTCTTTCTGTAATATAGCTGAATTTTGATATTTTACTTTCAATGTCGGAGGCATATTCACAAATTTTGAACTTTTCAAATTGCCTTTTCTAATGTAATTTTTGTGTTCACTTATTCGAACATTTCGAAGTTTATAGGTAACTCCTATAGAGAATTTATTACATTCATAAGGGATTTTATAAATGGAATATTGGTATTTTGAGCTGTATTTTTTGGTTTTGTTTTTGATATAGTTGATTTCAGCGTATTTCTTATTTTAAATGAGGCTTTAATTTATATATGTTGCCTATTCGTTTTAGTATTCCTAAGAGACCCTGTATGTATGGTATTGGTATTATAGTAATGTTACTATCTTGGGAGTCACTGTTGCTTGGTGGAGTTTGGTGTTCATTGTCAGTGCTTGTTTTGTATTCGATTTTGTTTAACTATTTATTAATACATTTTCTGGGTAATAATTGGCAGATAGCACATTTTTTGTAAACGTTTTTCTTCATTAAATTTATTGATGTCCAGATATTTGGTTTTATCATATAGCGATTTCATGACATCGCTTTTACCGAATTTGGAGATTAGGGTGAGTCAGTTTTCTGTAAATTTCGTTTTAAAGCAACAATTATCATTCAAGAAATATTAAAATAGCTATTTTCAAGTCGATGTCAACTTATACATAAAATTATAATGCAGGTATATTTTCATCAGTTATACTTTGCACAGACCTCAAAATAAGTATTTTAATGTTGCAGAAAATTTATTTGTTGCTTTGTATGTAAGTTATTTTTGTATTCGTTCTTTAATTCGGTTTCTGTTTTTTAAATATATGTACAAATCTTCAAGAGGCAGTTTGAACCATCATGTATATACTAATATTAGTATAGTACCATCATAATTAGTGTACCAGAATACATTCTCCACATTACCTTTCTTAGGTAACATGCGACTACAGTATCATTAAAACCAAATCCATAAATCCCTCCTATTCACTTAATATTCTCCGTGGTGGCACTGGCAGTAAATAATGATTGTTAAATAAATAGCAACCGAGAGTGAGTGAACCAAAGCAAGAGAACGGCAGTGATTGTAAATTGCAGATAATTGTGGGAGACTCGGAGAGTGAATCGTACTCTCATGATGGCATAGAGCAACGACTACTCCGCAGAGTGTTCAATCATTTAACGGAAGCAGCAATCAAGGCGGCCTTACCGGCCTCGCCGTAGCTTGCTGCGACGTTCTCACAGTGCACGAGCCCCACGCCTACTTCGTTTCACAACAACAATCAAGAATATTGTTATAAAGCCAACGAGCCTCCAGGGCCCGAAGAGAACTTTGAGTGATTTGTTCACAATTTATTGCTAAAGGATGCGATAAAGTCGAGAAGGAAGATGCTGTCATTGAACAGTACGATTGACATGTGAAGTACAGAACTTTAAAAATGTTTTACTCGAGTCATTTAACTATTCAATTGGCAAACTGCAATTTACTAATTAATTCTTAAACAGAGTGATTCATTACGACGGACCAATACCTAAATTATATATTCTAAAATATGATGATTTAGTTTCTTGTTGAAAAGTGATAAATAATTTTTTAATTGGCAGGAGGATTACAAATTTAAATTCTAATTTATCAAGGTTTTTAGATGGACCTAGTTAGAACTTGTTACTTTAGTAGATCCAAACAATTTTTTTCAGTGTTAGACTATGATTAAATTATGATAAAAAAATCTAAACCAAAACTTTCTTAATTCGATTATTTTCACCAATGTGCCAACATTTACCGGACGTGGAATTTTCATTTAACAATCATTTATGCCTTCCAAAAAAGAAATATATTTTTAGTAGAATAGTAGTTGGACTTACAATTACGATTGTAAGTCCTGAGCTGAAACGTAGATTACATGTTTCTAATCCTACTATCCTGAAATTATATGGTCTGCCAGCAATTCACAAACCGGGAAAAACAGTACGTCCTATCTTTTCAGCGATTGACGCCCCAACATATAAGTTAGCAAAGCAGTTCACAAAACATTTTGAGAATTTACCTTATCCACAAAAAACTTAGTGTTAAAAACTATTTAGATTTCAATATATCAGTAGAAAAAAGTGTCACTAAAGTCAAAGGATATTTTGTATCGTTTGATGTTACCACTTTGTTTCCTAGTGTACTAATTCCACAGATTTTGAGGGACCTTGAGGATTTATGGTGTGAAAAGTCTTTTTGTGGGCCGAAAATAAATAATTCTATTTCCGTCACAAAATTGTGCATGAGCCAAAATTGTTTGCTTTTATGAGCTAATTGCTAATTGGTTTATGGGCAGATCGAAGTTAAGACAAAGAAAGACTCCCAATATTTTTCTAGGGTATGGCTAAGGTATGTGGACGATATTCTTGCTGTTTATAATACGAATAAGTTTAATGTTAAGGATTTTGTCTTATATTTTAATATTAAATTCCCCACTATTAAATAAAGGTAGTCAGTCTTCCAATTTTAAATGTACTTGTTTTAAAAAATGCTAATAACCGTTTAGAATTTGACGTCTATAGCAAGGATACATTTAGATATTGTTTAAAATTATAAAACTAATATTCACTTTCACTTTTCTAGAAACTCTTATTTACATCGAATATACAACAGCTGATTCTAATATCACAATAAAAATCTTTCATATAAGCTCTTCGCTCCATCAACTGATCTCGCGATCGTGGCGTGCTTCCTTTATAAAACTAGCGTCGAGTTCTCCAGTAAAATCAATCATCACTCCTTCCGCTGCCGAGTCTTTTCGAGAACCGTTTTTTATCTCAAAGCGTTTGTTGTCGTACTGAAATGAAACGGGGTCGGCTTTAGGTAAATTTCGTAACAATATTTACCTAATAATTCTTTTCACTGTCAATAACGCAAAATGGTGGGGATCAATTTCCTTGTACATCGCTTCTTGACATTCCCTTTTACCGCAGACAGGTTTGAGAGAGAAAAGAAAACAATTAGGGAAATAGTGCATGTAATGGTTATCCAGTAAATGTTGTAGGTAAGCTGACTAGAAAGAAACAACTTAAGACAAGAAATGAAGTAACTGTCAACTTTTCGAAACAAGAAACAAGAATAGAATCATTATACGGGATTTAAACGAAACTTGGTATAAGGGTAGTAGTATACAGAACAATGAAAACTTTACGAAAGTTATTGGGCAATCTCAAAGATAAACTTAACGATTTCGCAAAGTCCGGAATATATGAGATCAAATGAAGTGTGATCTAAAAAATATGGGTATAATATGGGTAAAGTATTAAAACTCGATTTAAAGAACATTGTGCACATATAAAATACAGGAGATCTAAAATTACACTAGATTTATAAATCTGGTGTAAGGCATCATGTCTTGGAACACAGTCACTCAGTATATTTAAGTTCGTTACCATTAGTTTGACAAGACAATAATTGGACTCCTACGAAAGCTTAATGTTATATAAAAATAATAACCTTATGAATTCCGACAAAGCTCCAATCCCAAGTAGCCCATTCTATAAGTTATTGCCTAAGAATCCCTAAAGATTTGCATTTTAAGAACTTAAGTATTTAACAACTCAGTTACGGTACCGTATCTTTGAAGGTTATAGGTACTTAGCGATTAGTGATTAATATTAGGGTTTTTCTCCACTAATTTACCCATAGTTTTTTACTATATATTAAGGAATATTTGTAAATAAATATTTTCGGTATTGATTTACTCCTGATGATGACAGATTCATTGTTGAAACATGCGATGAGTCAAAAATGAAAGGTTTGGTGTTAGGGTACAGAACTTTATGACTATACGTCAGTGACACACCAAAGGTTTGACAGTTTTCCCATTATTCGTTCTTCTTTATCAAAATTGTTTCTGGGCTGTTCAACACCGCTTTGATGCCAAATCGTCTTTTGCTGTGACTCTAATTTGTTCAGTAGGTACGTTATAGCTTTAATTTATCTACTATATCAGCAACGCTTCCGATGGTTGACCTGTGCTCTTTTTCTTGTTTGATCGTATAACAGAATTGGAATGCGACAATCTAACTCTAGAATCCTTTTGTAAATGTCCGGAAACTGTTTACACTGATAACCCTGGTATAATTTTTTAGAGTGGTATTTCCCAACAACTGTTTCATCTCGGAGAGAAACTTTGTTTTCATGTCAGTTGTGGCGTCTTTGTTTCCTTGCTCAAGTGATAATAATAATCTTTATGGGAATCTAACTCTAAAATCTCTTTTGAAATATACAGTTTTATCGCAGAGAAAACATATTCCACTGGTAGGGTTGGTATTATTTTTCCTTGTCATGTCTTTTAACAGATTTTACATCTCTGACAGAAACTTGTTAAATATCACTTCCAGCATAGTTGTACAACCTTGAGACCCTTGTTCAACAAGACTGCTCATTTGGCATTGACATATTCATGACAGTACCATTAACTAGAGCGCGACCAAGACCTTCATGACACTTTTTAATACCATTTTGTGGCATACCTTTTTGAAATAAAGCTTTGATTTGCAAATTGTTCTCGAAATTCTTTAGATGACATTGGATATGGTAGATTCACCATCTCTAATAAGTTTTCTCCTCATTTCTGTGTTGCACTTGATAAACTAAGTTAGACTTTGGTTACCATACGGGCATTCAAGGACTGAAACTAATTTGTTATAATATGCCTGCTGCTCTTTTGAAATACCTACTTTGAAGTAACTTTATTGCAGAACTTGTTAAGTAAATTACAAGTGCTGTAGTTTTCTCTTAATTATGATGTCATAATTGTTGGTTGCAATTGCATCGAACTGTCTTTTGAGCATAGCCCACCTTCATCAAAGGTGGGTGGTTTCAAAAGAGAGCTTTTGGTCACTGCTGCATTTTGCTTTTATTATTACTTTTACGCACTTCTCTAATTCATTCTATTTCGTACTTTAGTAAATTAATTTGTACTTGGTCGTCAACTAATCTTGGTGCTTTGTATATTTCGTTCAATACACTGTCTTCAATGTAATCCACTTTCAGCTCAACATTATCAATATATTTTTTTAATATCTGAATTGCCTTACCTCGTCAACTTCTGATTTTATTTCCATTATTTTGTTGTCAATTAATTTATTTGATTTTTTAGATAATAAAATCATAATGACAAGAACAACTTCTTGTTGACATTCCATATCTTGTTGCCTTTGCTTGGCAATAATTGAATGGCAATTTATTATTCCAAACTTTTGAACATCTGAAGCCACTTTGTTACGATTGTCCAATTAATGATAACTTTATTCAACAATGAAAAAACTACAACTTTTAAGTTTAAAATGCAATACAAGTTATAAATTTAATTTACATTCTGACGATTATTGTTAGACTAAAACTTAACTAAATGCGCTGTTCAACTGAACTAAGTAACTCCGCGGAAGACTTCTTCAAGGCCGTAGCCAGGAAATTTTTTCGTGGGGGGTTTTCGGGGGGTTGGATAATTTTTTTGGTTGGTGATGGGCTGATTAGGATTGCAAAATGTATATTTTTGTTCATATATTTCAAGAATATATAAAATTATATAAATATAAAATATATTCTATGAAAAACATGATTAATTGGTTAAAATTCGTGAAACCAAACATTCCAAAATGTCCGGAGGGGGGGGTTGAACCCCCAGACCCCCCTGCTGGCTACGGGCTTGGACTGCTTAATGTACTATTCGACTTTATTGAGGTTTCTAGACAGCTATGTTCTAGAAATCGGTAGAGTTTTCCCGAAAGTCAATTACGATTGGCTCACAGAGATCTAGTTTGTCCTCCCTTGGGCGCTGTTAAAACTTTCCGTGACAATCTCTGATAATAATGGTCTATGAGGTTTTTTTCATATTTTTCTGTATACAACGTTTTGTTATATTCGATGTAATTTCAGGGAACTAAAGTAGTGCACAAAGTAAGCTTACTTGAAAGAATAAGATCCCATATTTCAGAAGGCGAAAATCGAGATTTCACAAAAAAAAAACAATTTCGATAACTGTAATTTAGTTGTACCTTATTTAAACAAATTATACTTTGTATATATTGTTACGAGAATTCATTCGACAGCTGGTGCAATCGGCCATCAACCAATTCGTGGAAGGGACATTATTCCGATACTTCTAGGAATCCAAAATGTTTTATCTCTCAACAGGCCGGTCGCTGCCGTTACTGGGAATTCCTCTTGAAGCTTCCAGAACACATGAAAGAAGTTTCCCGATAGTTCGTCGACTTGCCAGAATAACTCCGAGAGAAATATATAAATGCGGACAGCTGGCGATGGGATTTTTTCTGTTTTCGACGGTCGTATTGTTAAGTTAGGATAAAATAGTAAATTGTTCTCTCAATATAAATTGTGTTAAAGTAGTGGAAATAAATTAGAGTGAGTTGGAATGTGTTTTTAAATAAATCCAAAAACAGAACTGAACCCGAGTGTGAAAATAAAAACATTAGAATATATTGTATATTGTAACACTTTCTAAGAACCACATTACATGTATTATAATTCATACATAGATTTAACGAATTTCTGCTTTAGTACTTTTTGTGATAATGCAATGTTTAAGCTCACAAAAATGGACCTAAAAACCGGTTTTAATCTTGGTTGTATAGAACTAGAGAAATCTGTAAGAAATAAACTAATGTTGTTTGCTAACAAAATAATATGAGACAGAGTAATTCAGTTTATCCGTCATATTTATACCCTTAACCGGTCATGCGTTGATGGTTCGCATCCACTCCTAGTCCTTAGACACGTCTCATCAAATAATGGTAGGCACGCACTCTTTTTCTCCTCCATGGTGAATCTAGTGGATGGTTGTGATCGGTTGGATGCTCCAGAAATGCCGTTTTGTCAAATAATGAAGGTGTCGTCTTGTAGTCTACTTTCAAATTTTCTTTTAAACATTATTCGTCCTCTTAAAGGAAGTTCTGTTTCTTATCTAAAAAACAGTGCACATTTCTTGGAAAAACTTTCTCATATAGAATACAAAAATACCTTTACAATAGCAAGTTTTGATATAGTAAAACTTTATAACAATGTTCCTGTTTCCAAAACACTTCCTATAGTAAAACAACTACTCGAATGGGACTCCTCATTGTACGAACGAACTCAGTTATGTTGAAACCATGAACTACATACTTTCAATTAAACGATGACTTTTACCAACAAGATTTTGGCATGGGTTGTTGTCTCTCACCAGCATTAAGTAACATATTATTTATAGAAAAATTTGAACAACAAGTAATTTTATCAAAAGAAAATAAACGGTTAATTTGGTGACATTTTCGTAATTTGGGAACACAGTCTTAAAGAATTAGATAAATTATTAATTGACATAAATAACAAAAAACCAACTATCAAATTCACCTTAGAAATTTAACAAAAAAACAAACTGTCTTTCCTAGACATATTAATCACAAAAACAGAATCTTCATTCGAAACAGAACTTTATACGAAACTCAGAACTCAAACAACTGCATATACAAGATTCCTTGCGAATGCAATAAATTTTATATTGGAGAAACATCGAGACCATTAAACATACGAATAAATTAACACAAGAATTACATAAAGAAACGACAATTTGAAAAAACGAAAATATGTGAACATGGCATGGGACCTAGACCATAAAATACAGTGTGACAAATCAACTATACTTCACAAAGAACAACATAACACACAACGAAAAATAAAAGAGTCTGCCTTAATTTCTTAATGAAGACGATCGTATCGCTTCTACTTCTGTAGAATTCAATCGTATCTGGTTACAAATTTAGGAAGAAATTATTAACGGTCATCTCCTTTTGAACAACCCAGTATCGGGATAGTTCATAAGGTTTTTCCCAGGTTTTCCCTCATGACGTTAATGGGATCACTGAAACACCAGAATTCTTTGATCGTATTTTTGGCGAATGCGCTATCTTATAACAAAGTCGTACCTAGGAACGCCACTTATTCATTCTAAAGACAACTCTTTCAAATTATTCCAACTTGAAAGCTGTTTAACTTAATACATGATCTTTAGAATTTTTTGTGATACCTGTATATTTATAAACAACAAAAATCTTATATCAACTTAAATGTCATAAATCAAAATTTCAATTTGCAAGTTACATTTTCATTACATATTATAAAGCCATTGATAACGAAGTCAGAATCGACTTTGAAACGTTTGCTATTTTCTTTCAATATACAGATTTTTAATTCAATTGTGATGTTATTCCCAATAAAACATAAAAATAATGAAGGTGTCGTCAACATACTTCAGCGAGAGCTTTGGTTGATCCTCGTACCTCTTCAGCACACCGACGTCCTCATATTTTTGACGAATGATATCCGGACATCATCATTAACAACCCGTTTGAAGAACTACATAAACAAACCAGAGAGGAAGGGGAAACCACGATAGCAACTGTATTACTCCCATACACTAAAGCCTTGTTGGAAAAACATATTGGACACATATATGCAATGCCAAAAAACTGAATAAACAGCATACCTGTGAATGTGGCAATCTCAATGGGGAGACAAAGCGACCACTGGAAACCAGAGTTAAGGAGCACCGTATAGCTAATCATACGGGGAATTAACAAAGTCAGGATTAACTAAATACGCAGGGACCGAACACCATAACATCAATTGGGACCAGGAGGGTAATCCACAAGAAAGAGCACTGAGCATGACCATCGACGCATTAAGGATATAAATATGACGAATAATCTGAATTTGCCATCATTCACTTAATGACGATAGCAGATTCAGAGCTATTGTAATTTCTAGGAACGGGTTACATTGTCGACCAGCTTCAGACTAACAGTAACTCTTTTGTTATCCTTTTTTTATCTCTTAGGTGTAAATAAACTTAAAATATTTCAAAAAACTGGGTTTTAGAGGAATTCGGGGTGGTTGTCTCTCCATATAGAATATTGAATCTAAACATGTTTATTTGACAACTAACCATCTGACATACAAAATTCACGTTAGTTTAGTTGGGTATCTTTTTTCTACAAAGCGAAATACATTATAGTGTGCCATCCAGAGACAAAGTTTGGCATACAGCTAGCCCCCAGAATGTCAAATATGTTGAAGTCAATGCAGATTTATGTGTATAAAGTGTACGCAGAGCGCAATCCTGAAGTTCCTGATTTCGGGTCACATAGTTTTTACATAAAAAGTGTGCCTGTCATTATAGTCTCCAATTAAGAATTGCAATAGAATTTCTATTATTCTCAACACTGATAAAAACTAATCGAGCACTTCTAAAACTCACATAACACTTTGAATAGGCGACTGCTCAGTGTTTTTTCAAATACAACTGATGTTTAGGTAGAGTTTATACATCAAATAACGATAGGTCTTAAGACGTATGCTGTAATGAACCTTTTTGTTGCATATGAAACACCTAATCACTGGTTAAACTTCCAGTGTATGCATAAAATAATTTTCGAATTACTAGTTTTTGAGTTAAACTCGGCGCAATAACTTCATCAAATTGATCAAGCAAGCTATTATTTCCATAAACGCATGCAACTTCTACACCGTGCTGCATGCAAACACAAATTCTAATTATAGATTATCCAGAAAAAATGTTGACTTGCCTCCTTTTAAAATCTACCGTGTGCGCTATAAGTAAATCATAGAACGTTTACTAAACGCTACCTACCAGAACATTACTAGCCTTTTATTATTAATTCCCATGGTGAAGTAAAATTTTTTGCAAGAGTGCCTGTCTGCTATCTAAATTGGTCTCCTCCAAGATCCACAAGTGCTACTTATAATAATCTCAGCCGCATGCATAATTCACCCAAAGTACGTCCGAGACTTTTATTTTGTGAGTAATTTATAATTATGACGGTACTTCGTGACTTGCTGGCTTTGGATTCTTGATGATTTTGATGCAGCATCTACCACGCAATGTCGACTACTACCGTGAGAAACTTTTTAAAACAGCAACGCGTCTATTAAATTGCATTGCGTTCATGCTTTATATGTGTGTGTGTGCCGGTCTCAACGCCGACCTTTATAATCAGCAGCGATTTCAAATAAAGTACTCCGCTATTATGTGCATAAAAGGTTCTTTATTATTAGGTGGTCTTTTTGAGAAACTCTTTTCTGAGATTTAGTTTTGTATTGAAACTACAGCAAAACATAACTCAGTAAACTATTGGTATTTGAATAGATGATTATCTCTTCGTTTCTATCTCACTATTCATTTATGTTGCTTTCAGAGAGCAAACATTCCACAATTTTCGCCATTTTGTATGGAACATGAAAGCCTAATGCAGGATATCCTTGTAGGCATTTTTTATAATTATATCGATGCACACAGGTGGATTTTCTTCTCCTATCGATTGGCTTAAACCTTTTATAAACTAAAATATAAATAAAAAACATTAGTAGCATAAACTAAAGTTTTATTTCACTCCGATTCACAATTTTGTAACATTATTGACAATTGTTAATTCTCACTTATCCATATTTAATATATATTCTTGGATTATTCATTTATTTTAGAATCTTTCTTGTAATATTTTCGGTCGAAATGTCTATAATATAAGGATCTGATGATACTAGAAGGTTATTAAACACATCTTCGATATTTTGAATTCTACTAAATATTTTAGAATAATGTTCTATATACATTTTTATATCTTTATTCCTACACTCCTGAGCTTCTTCTGACAATAATCCCAGAGGCAGTGTACAATTTTGTATTATTTCATAGCCATGAAATAAAATTGTGTGTATTGTTGTTGGTAAGAGGAAACCATGAATAATGTGTAATAAACAGCACAGTTGTCTTCCAACAAAAAAATTAACTTATTTGGATTAATTGGAAATGTACTTGTAAGAGCGAAAAGGATTATAAAAAATCGATAAACTATATATAAACTCTTCATAGAAATGAAAAAAAATTCTTGCCATATTTCCGTCATTGCTACTTCCAAATCCAGGCTTAGGCTTATCGTCTTATTTACTATGAGACCCATGTTTTTTTCTGAATTTATCTTTCTATACGGTTTCTTCTAATATTTATTTTATTTTTATTTTCTGCACTTCGAACTTGCACTTATATATTGTTGTAAAGTCCGTGGGTTCAATTTAAAATTATAAAACTAATATTCACTTTCACTTTTCTAGAAACTTTTATTTACATCGAATGTACAACAGCTGATTCAAATATCACAATAACAATGTTACATATAAGCTCTTCGCTCCATCAACTGATTCGCGATCGTGGCCTCCTTCCTTTATAAAACCAGCATAGAAAATTCTCGTAAAAATCATCATCAATCCTACAGGTGCCGAGTCTTTTCGAGAACCATTTTTTATCTCAAAGCGTTTGTTGTCATACTGAAATGAAACAGGGTCGGCTTTGGGTAAATTTCGTAACACTGCCCCCTTTAATTCTGATCATCCCGATCAGAAACATCCCCTCCATGGTAGGGAGCAAGTCGATCTAAATGGACTACTTTCAACTTAGCTTTGGGGTTTTGACGGATCCGGTAGACGACGTCATTAAGCCTCTTGACCACCTCGTATGGTCCATCTCAGGCGGGTGTAAGCTTTGGGAATTTACCCTTGCTCCATTGGGGGTTGTACAGCCAGACTTTGTCTCTGTCCTGAAACCCGACTGAATTGGCCTTGAGGTCATATCGCTTCTTCATCCGGTCACTGGTGGTCAACATCTGCGTTCGAGCTAATTCGTGTAATGCCAGCATGTTATATCGGAGCTGGTCGGCATAATCCTTGATATCTTGGGAAGGTTCTTCGGGGGAGCCAAATGCCAAATCGCAGGGTAATCGCAGCTCCTTTCCGAATAGGACCCTGGCTGGGGTCAGGCCTGTACGGCAAAGCGATATGCCAACAGGAATAGGGGAATATGTTCATCCCAATCACGCTGGTTATTGCTGACCACCTTGGATAGGTGTTATTCCAAGGTCCTGTTGAACCTTTCCACCATTCCGTCTGACTGTGGGTGCAATGGTGTTGTTCTCGTTTTCCTGATCCCTAACACCGTGCAAACCTTCTCGAATACATTCGATTCGAAGTTATGCCCCTGGTCTGAATGTAGTTCCATCGGGACGCCAAACTTGCTAAATAGTTGTTCTACTAGCACCGTCGGTACCGTGGTTGCCTCTTGGTTGAGTATCGCATATGCCTCACGCCATTTGCTGAAGTAATCCATTGCGACCAGAATGTATTTGTTCCCCCTCTCAGACTCGGGAAACGGACCGACGACATCGATGGCAATTCTTTCAAATGGGACGCCCACATTGTACTGCTGCATTCTGCCCTTAGTCCGGGTCTTCGGGCTCTTACTGGCGGCACAGGAGGCACATTTGCGGCACCAAGCTCTGACGTCTTCGAAGTAATTCACCCAGTAGTACCGCTGGCGAACTTTGTCTAGGGTTTTATTCATGCCCAGGTGGCCTCCTGTAATTCCATCATGTACTTCGGTCAGGATGGCTGGTACCTTTTTCTTCGGAACTACCAGTTGGGACTTGGTTTCTCGTCCATCAGCGCTTTCCCAACCTCGCTTGAGCATTCCATTGTCTACTCTTAGAGAGTCCCACTGAGCCCATAACGATTTCAGCACGCCGGAGTATCTAGCTACCTCGTCCCATCGTGACCTGGGTGCCCCTCTCGCTTTGAGTGACAAGATTGGTTCGATGTCTGGATCAGCCATTTGGTCCTGGATGCACTGTTCCGTTGTCCAGTCTTCATTGGCCTGCACTCGGATCTGCCTAATGGAGATACCCTCTCGCTGTTCCGTCTTCAGACAATGTCCGCATTTCGCTCTACAGGGTCTTCTGGATAGGGCATCGGCGTTATTGTGCAAACCGCCGGCACGGTGTTCCACCTTGAAGTCGTATTGCTGTAATTTCTCCATCCATCTGGCCAGTTGTCCTTCCGGTGTCTTCATGTCCAGCAGCCATTTGAGTGCGGCATGATCTATTCGGATTAAGAAATGACGACCATAGAGGTATTTGTGGAAATGGTCTACAGCCCTTATTATTGCAAGAAGTTCTTTTCTGGTGACGCAATCATTTCTTTTCGGTTTCGAGAATCCACGGCTGTAATACTCGATCACTATCTCTTCACCATCTTGCACCTGGGATAGGACGGCCCCCAAACCTGTGTTGCTGGCGTCGGTGTCTAAGATGAACTTGCCGGACTGTGTAGGAAAGGCTAGGATTGGGCTGGAACATAGTGCTGCCTTCAGTCGCCTGAATGATGTTTCGCAATCCTGATTCCAATGGAAGGTCTCTTTCTCAGTGGTCTGCCGATGTAGAGGGGCGGCGATGGTGGCAAATCCCTCAACAAATCGCCTGTAGTATGAACAGAGGCCCAAGAAGCTTCGGAGTTCATGTTTGTCTCTTGGAACTGGCCAATCACGGATGGCTTCTATCTTGTCTTTGTTGGTGCGGATTCCTGACTCGGACACAATGTGGCCCCAAACTCTAGTTCTTTTTGGAACAAGGAACACTTCTTCGGATTGAGTTTCAGGTTGGCATTATTAATTCTGTAGAATACTTCGTCCAGGTTCTTCAGATGGTCGTCGAATGTCTGACCCATGACTAGAAAGTCGTCGAGGTATACTAAGCACGTCCTCCATCTTAACCCGCTCAGTACATACTCCATTAGCCTCTCAAATGTAGCGGGTGCATTACATAACCCAAAGGGCATGACCGTGAACTGAAACAGCCCTTTACTGGTGGAGAACGCTGTCTTCTCTCTGTCGTTTGCGTGTAGATCAACCTGCCAATATCCACTTATTTGGTCTATTGTGGAGAACCAACGTGAGCCTGTTAGTGTGGTCAAAGTGTCATCGACTCGGGGTAGTGGATAGGTCTTTCTTCATGACATCATTCAGCTTTCTGTAATCCACGCAATATCGGGTGGTTCCATTCTTCTTTTTAAACTAGCACGACGGGAGCAGACCATGGGCTGATGGATGGCTCAATAACTCCATTTTATAACATGGACTCGATGTTTTCCTAGACTACCCGTTTTTGCCCCAATGGTAGTCGTCTAGGTGGTATTCTGATGGGTTGAGCCTTTCCGATATCTATTCGATGCTGGATGATGTTGGTGCGACCGGTGGTTCCATCTTGACTGTTAAAAATTTGCCAGTGCTTTGTGATAAATTGCTTGGCTTTCTTCTGGTTCTCTGGTGTCAAGTGTGTCAAATGGTCAGCAAACTGTTGTAGGAACTCTTTTTCGGGCCCTGTCTCCTTCACCGACGTCTGGTACTCTTCCTCGCAATTGATGATGGTCTCTACTGGCTCGAAACAAGCTATCTCTTGACCATTGGCAATTTTGATGTCGTTGTTGGACAAATTGAGGACTCTGATTGGTATATCTCGTCCGGACTTAACTATAGCTCGTCCAAAATCAGTAGTCATGAGCTGAGTGTACGGGCTCCACCATTCCAACGCAGCTCCCAGGATTGCTGTCTAGCTGTCCATCTGTTCCGTTCGACCGGTAATTCTAGCTTTTTATGGAGGTGACTGAACTGTTGACGGGCCGTGTCAATACAAATTCCTCATTTAGGAACCGAAGAACATCATATCTCGGGTCGAACATAAATCCATGCTGGCTAATTAGGTCCATTCCCAATATAAAATCGTCCTCAATATTCGCTACCAGGACCCTATGCCGGATCATGTTTTCTCCTATCTGTAGCACGACATCTGCCTCACCCTGTATTGACATGGACTCGCCGGTGACTGTTCTGAGCTGGATGTTATTGGTAACTGGCCGAATTTCTGATGATTTCAAAATAGCAATGGACACAGCGGCGCCGGTGTCGATGGTGATGGTAACTGCTCGCCCATTGATGGTGCCTCTGATGACTAGACTGCCGCTATCTCGGCAAAATCCCCGGATGGATAACGTTTTGGGGGCTGGTGGAGGGTTAGTCAGCATTCGAGCCTTATGCTGACTGGCTGAGGGTCTCTGGGGATGTGGCTGTTCTGTTGGTTACCCCTGGTCGGTGATCGTTCAGGTGGCCTCACTCGACAATCACGTTGGAAGTGTCCTGTCCGTCCACAGCGGAAACAGGCTGGTGTTAGTTCTTTGTGACCGTTCTAATATTTTGTTCACACCAGCCAGGAGCGCTTGAAATGGTGACTCTGACTCTTCCTGGTTGAATGAAACTGCTCGGACCCTCGGCTTGGACATGTTCATGGCGGCCTCTACTTCCAAAGACCGAAGTCACTACTCTTCTTGACGCCACTCAGTGTTAAATTTCTTTGAACTTCCACATCTCTGATGCGTTTATGAAACTCTGTGTAGCCAACTGGTCTTTCGTTTCCTCTGGCAGGTCTGGGTAGGACAACTGTACTAACTGTCTAATCTCTGCTTCGAATTCTTGGAGGCTTTCACCGGAGTTTTGCGTTTTTCCATTCAGTTGGACTTGGTATACCTGGCTCAAGGATTGATTGTCGTATCTCTTGTCCAGAATGGCGATTTTCTTGTCGAAATTGCCTTGTTCTTCGACTGGAATGCTTTGGAGGAGTTTTAGGGCCGGACCTCTTAACGAAATTACCAGAGAGGTAGATTTTTGTTGATTATCCCATCCATTAGCTGTAGCCACGGCCTCAAATTGCCGTTTATACATGGGCCAAGATGAACTGCCATCAAATGTGGGTGGTTTGCTAACGGAACCTTTGGTACTCACGGTATTTCCCTCTCTGCAAATCTTGTTGCAATTTTTTAATTGCTGTTTCCACTTTATCTTGTACTTCACTGCGTACTGCGTCTTTACTTGAACTGATTTCAGCTTTTACCTGGCTTTGGATAGCACTTATTTCAAATTTCACCTGGTTCTGTACGTAATCGTGTCATGTACTTTGATTTCAAGAGTCTCCACATTACTTTTACGACGACATAAAGATCCTACTTTATGTCGTCGTTTATTTCTTTTATATCTGATTCAACTATTTGCATTCTTTCATTAACTGTTTCATTAACTTGCGATACTATTTGCATTAATTGTTCAAATTGCAATTGTCTTTTTTCTTCCGTTTTTCCTTGTTTTTCTTCAAATATCTTAAATTCATTTTGTCGTTTTAATTCAATTTGATCTTGTTTTTTCTACAAATTTTGAGAATACTCCTTCAATTAAATTATGTTGTTCACTTTTGATCGTGGAAACTAGATTTTGTTGTTTTTCTTCCATCGTGGAAACAAAATTTTGTTGTTCGCTTTTCATCATAGTGACAAGATTTTCTAATTCTATTTTACGTTTTTCATCAAAAGATTTTACTAACCTTTGTTGAATTTCTTCTTGATGTTGTTTTTCCTTCTTGTCACGTTTTTCTAGAATCTGTGCAATTTTTTCGTCCAGTACTTTGTGTAACCTGCTTGACTATTTTTCTGAATTTATCTTTCTATACGGTTTCTTCTAATATTTATTTTATTTTTATTTTCTGCACTTCGAACTTGCACTTATATCACCAAATTGTTGTAAAGTCCGTGGGTTCAATTTAAAATTATAAAACTAATATTCACTTTCACTTTTCTAGAAACTTTTATTTACATCGAATGTACAACAGCTGATTCAAATATCGCAATAAAATGTTACATATAAGCTCTTCGCTCCATCAACTGATTCGCGATCGTGGCCTCCTTCTTTTATAAAACCAGCATAGAAAATTCTCGTAAAAATCATCATCACTCCTACAGGTGCCGAGTCTTTTCGAGAACCATTTTTTATCTCAAAGCGTTTGTTGTCGTACTGAAATGAAACATGGTCGGCTTTGGGTAAATTTGGTAACAATATAGTTAGTCTCTAAATTCACATTACTCAAACATTCAAAAAACGGATCCAGGCATTTAGTGGATACATTCCCGGTTAACAAACTAAAAGATAAATTACTGTTTTTAAATCTTTTGACCTTAAATGACACAGGTAACATCGTTGGTTTAATTTCGTGTCAGTTATAGCATTTACAGTTCTTCTATCAATGATACAAACAATTAATTTTATTATCTGTCGAATTAGTCTTTATAATATTCAACTAACTGTCGCGACATATGATAACATTCTCAGAAGATGAACCTATAAATGAAAAAATAAATCAACTATTTTTTTTTGTTTTTTTTTTATTTTATTTTTTTTTAATTATTTAATAAAAAGGAGAGTAGCACATAGTAGCAACTGCAATTGAGACAGATATTAAGCCAAGATGTGTAAGTTGATTATAATATTTATAAAGTTGTCTGGTTCTAATAAATTAGTAACTTTCTAAGCAAATAAAATAAATCTTTGAATAAAATTGAAGTTATATATTAATTTTATTCTGTTTATTACAAGCAACCTTGAAAAAAGTAAAAAATCAACTTTACAAACACAGATACATTCCCCCAGGTTCCCAATACATGATAAAATGTTACACCAAACACTTTTAAAACACGACACTATTTTATTTAAAAGCTCAATTTAAACAATGGCCAAGTTTGAAGGATCCAAAATGACACTTAAATATTTGAACTCATTCATCTTACGTACGTTCTTTCCGTTTATATGAACATCAATGGAATGTGGTAAACTATCCTACCGAACTGTTTTATCTATATTCGGGGATAATTTATTTAGGGCTAGCTTTTCTGATATTTGATTAAGGCAGTGATTAATTTTTGATCCTACTCCTTGCCAAGTTTTGTCATAAGTTATTATCACAGTATCATCAACTTAAGAAAAGATGGTGTTACCAGTCATATCCTCTAGAAGATCATTCACATACAATATAGGTCAGAGGTCCAAGTATTGTGAGGAACACCGGTAGTTCCGGGCATAAATTCACTCACTGTGTTATTAATTTTTATTCGTTGTAGGCAATTGCCAAGATAATTCACTAACAATTTATACGTAATACCTCTGATTCCATAGCTTTCTAGTTTTTCAAGTAGGATTTTGTGATTAACTGTATGAAAAGCTTTTGCTTGATCAACAAAAGTTGTAGGTATTGGCAAACTATTATCCATCTTTTCTAGAATTAGATTTGTGACCACATCAAGTAAATCAGTTGTTCTTTTATTTTTAATAAAGGCAAATTGCTTTTTCGATAAAATTTTGCATTTGTTACAAAAAATTCATAATTCGGTTGTAAATATACTTCTTGTCTCTCGTTATCTCCCTTTCTCTATTTCTCTTAGATAAGGAAACTACTTGACAAATCCAGAAAGGTTTTTTCTATACGACGGCAACTAGTGTTCCAGGCTGTTTCCAAAAATTGCCTATATTGGGAAAAATTTTTTCTCAAGCTCAAAATTGTACCGTACTGGGCGCTATCCCAACTAGGGATTCGGTTTTGATTGATCTGGCAACAGTATTCAATGGTGTACCACGAGACCACCACCAACATATAATATAAAATCATTTTGTTGTGTAAGTAACATACACAAATTGGATTTGCTTCGGTAAGTAGCATAAAAATTATAGAATGACACATCACGGGCATTTGGGTTTAGAGGTATGCCTTGACTAGGGCTGTAACTAACATATGTATTCGTTACTGAGTACGCCATCTTACGTATGAATATACGAAAAGTGGCAGGGGCACTAAGGAAAGTACCCAGTAACGTATCCTTTTACAGCACTAGCTCTGACAGTGTCAGGTCTTCATCCGCACTGATTATGATTGTCAAAGGTTAATTATAGTGACTGATAAACCCTTCGTAGCAGCTGATGGAAAGCATACCCAGTGACTAGACTTAGTGGATAGTTGTGAAACAGTTCTTTAAGAGAGATAACTATTTTCACCCAGATTCCCTACCCGATTTGATCCTCACTGTATAGAGGACGAGTGGGTTGAAGCAAATTTGTTTAAATTCAAGTGCTGGTTTTTAGGAAAAACGCTCAGACACTTCGGTTTTTTTTTGGACTGCGGTTTTTGTGATGATAAACTCATTTATACAAGGTGGGCCAGAAATAAATTACGGCCATCAACTTCATTTTTTTCATATGGAAACATTTGTTTTTTATTTTATTTTTGACTTTTTTGCATTTTTTCATGTACAATGTCCTATACCGAAAATTAACAGTTATTAAAAAAATACATTTCTTTCTAAAGTTAAGAAAACAACGGTAAAAATAAGGTGGTTTGAACCTATTTATTTCCGTCTGGTTTTTATGATTGTTGGCGATATTTTAGTTGCATGAATGAAAACCCTTTTTTTAATGCTGGAGTTTTTCACACTTGCTATTTCCATAGAAACTGTACTATAATTTAACTTCAAATAAGTAGTTGTCAAGTGCAGTTGCAAAGTTTCAAAGTATGGCGGGTTTAACTGAATAACAGCGAATAGAAATTTAAACGATATTAACAAAAATGATACTTTAATTTGTAATCAAAATTCCTATTTGATGACAAACCTCGTCTACAGTTAAAAAAGTGACATGGATTGATTACTGTTGACGTTTTAGACCATGCAAATTTGTTTATGAAGAATAACTGTTTCTCATAAAACTGTTAATAAAAATAAATCGTTTGATGTATGAATACACACTGTTTATAAGTATTATCTGACATTTATTTTGATTAATTCAATTTATTTACTATTTTCCGAACAGTTAATACCAGCAACTCCACCAAAACTTAATGTATACGAATTATCGTTAAAAACCTTTTCCCGATTTTCTATAAACCGACATAAGCTGTTATTTAAAAAATATATGGGACAACTTTGGGATCCTCCGGAACTAATCCAATTTCCTTTTAATTTATTATACTTCATGTTCCGAACAGACAATTTTCCATATTTTTAATACTAGCGACTCCACCAAAGTTTACTGTATAAGAAAGTCAGTAAAATTGTTTTTCCCGACTTTCTGAGAAACGGTATTAGCTATTTTGTAATGTACCAGGATTAACTTCATCTATATATAAATAGGCAAAGACAAAACGATTAGGTACCATTTTCTCCTCTGTCACTCAACCGATTTTCTTCATTTTTGTTTTGCTTAGTAGCTACTGACGACCTTCAGTGCAGAATGCTAATATTAATTTATAATATTGGTTCATTCATTAAATAAAATATAATAAAACATCATTATTTACCTCCATAATGTCAACGCCAAACAACTGAATGTGCCGCCGACGCCAGACTCAAAACATTGAGTAATTTTATATAGAGGGACTAATGCTGTTATATACTTAGAACATGTACTTCTGGAAGTGGCATGCAAGTGTTGTTATTGTTTAGTGGTAAAGTAATCGTTGTATATTATAATTATACAGGGCGATTCCAGATATGTTAGAAATCATTTTTTTCATGGGTGGCACATAAGCAGTTGCATATATAGGGTGTTTAAAATATAGAGTAGAGTGCAATTATAACTAATAAAATAATTATATAGGGAAGCCCATTAGCGGTTGAATTTATAGGTTTCTTGGAATAGAAGGCGCAGTAGAATTACAGTTATACAGGGTGGTGCAAAAAATATTATACAAAGATGTATATACAAGGTGGCGGAAATGAAAATGCAACATTTCGTAACCCATAAGCAGTTATATATATATAGGGTGAGAGAAATTATAGATATACAGGATGATGATAAAAAATGTTAGAAAAGGAAATGATTTATAGAGTTGCCCACGAATGGTTCCATATATATGATGATTGAAATATAGGTCGGAGTAGAATTATAGTTACAGAAGATAGTTAAAAATTTTATAAACAAAAAGAGTAAAAACGGTGGCTCATAGACAGTGGCATATACAGAATCGTTTACCGTGTGGTTCAAAAATGTTAAAAAATATTATGCCTGGTCCATGAGCAGTTGCATATACAGGGTGCTGGAAATATATAATGAGATGGAATTATTATAATGAGGATTTTAATAAATGTTAGAGAATTGAGTGCAATTATAGCTATACAGGGAGGTTAGAAAAAATAAATATGTAGGGTAGCCCATTAGCGGTTGAATTTTTGTCACATTAAATTAAGAATTACGAATTTGAGCACAAATAAAGTCCTATGAATTATATCTGATAAAAAACTTGAATTTCGTTACTTATTTGTAGAAGCGAGATGTAAGACCGACATCTAGGATTTTCGAGGAAACTATCACACAGAGGTTCCGAATCTGGATCCGTTCCGTGTAATTGCTGTTCTTCCTAAAGTCCTAGGATAGAATGTCAAGATAAAATTTTCAGGTTAGTTAACCTGCCAGAGATATTGACACAATTGGTCGAATTTCGACCACTGGGCGACAGCTATTATATATTATTGTATTAATTTAAAACACATATTATGTATCTAAATTCTTATTTAAAACATCATCCTGTATAACATATTTTCCATTCATTATGATATTACTCATAGTTGTTGTTAATAGTTAAGTACCTAATGATTATGTAATCCACCTTATCTACGACCCTTATAATTTGCTGTATCAATATGTTTATTAACTAGAATTTCATTTCTTTGTTCAATGTAACCTTACCAATATTTTTATTTATACAATTCTAAGTTCTGTACACAATCGAATAATTTGGAAACTTTCGAAATCATTATTCTTTATCATCTTATTGCTTAAATACGCTGTATTCAACTGTTAGAAAAAGAGTTATTACTTGAATTCCAAACTTGTAACATATTCCCGATTCGACATTTTGTGAAGTTTGTGTTTTTGTACTAGTAAAATACTAAAATTATTGCCACGAGTTTTATTTTGGAAAGTTTCGTCTTCTCCCATTACATGTTGTTGGATAAAATATAGGACAACTTGGGCATATCCCGGAACTTATCCAATTTCTTTTAAATTTATCCCATGTTCCGAATAGAAAAAATCCATATTTTTAAGACTGGCGACTCCACCAAAGCATAGTGCATAAGAAAATCAGTGAAAAAGTTTTTCTCCATTTTCTACGAAACGGTACAAGCAGTGTTAATGAAAAAAATATGAGCCCACTTGGCGATCCCTCGGAACTTTTTGAAGCCGGTAAAAATAGAGGATGTATCACTTCAACTAAACTAAAAGTTTTTACTGATTAAATTTAGCTAGTAGATATTCAATATATATTTTGTTCATTATAGCTCAGTACAAAATGAATCTGATTATTTAACTTGTTACCGTACACTTTTCTCACATACCATTGCCAAAAAAACAAACTTCCCATTACGCCGTTGACACATGTTCCAGTAATTAATCGACTACTGCGTTCGAGTCAAACGTAATTGGCTTATTATAGCGAAGCAGGGAGATGACTCATCAACAGCTTAAAAACAAAACCGTATCGAGTTGTGTGCGGAATACCCAAAAACGAGCAGGCGAGCAGCCAAGTGAAGCGAGCAACCGATTTTTCATCCTCTTCTAGCCAGGTGCTCTTTTTAGAGTGAAGTGAAGGCATCTGTAATCGCTACTCGTGGGAACGCTCTCAATCTCGGATCCCATGAAGAAGAAGAAGACTGCCACTGCCACGATACGGACGACAGGCACCCTCCTACTGAAAAACACAAAACAGTAAATTTGTTTTGAAAGAATTGGCTCGGGCCGGACGCTCGACTGACGCGTTTCCTTGTCCTTTCCTTGTCAAACGGTCGTCATAATCATTAGAATGGACTTTAAACCCCTAGGGGGGTAGGTAACCAAGAAATGATGAATACAATAGGGTGCAATATTTTCGTAAGGCATTAGGGTTGTTAAGTTAGTGAAAGGAAACATTAGAATTGAACACATCGACTTGGCATATTTTTCTTTTAATAAAATTCCACAGGTGTGTGATTAGTTTTAGCTAAAGGTATATCGCATAAAAAAAATTCAATTTTAATTAATCGTATGGGAGGCTAAAATTGTAAAAATCTTAATTTTCATATTTTTTAGATTTTTCAAGTTATTGCAAACTTAATTATTTTATGTTTAATTTTGCACCAACTTCAAAATGGTTGTTTAATCGTTGCAGAAAAGTATTCTTGATATTAGGGATGTAACGAATGTCCATCTTTCCACATTCTCGAATGCGAATACGAATATTCACTTCAGCATTTTAAATATGGTGCCAAAAGTATGCAATCTCAAAGGCTCACTCTGATCACGTTTTTACGACCGATCATGTTATATTCAAAATAATGTAATTTGATTATTTTCGGTTCATCAAAAATTATATCCTAAATTGTAATTTCTAAATATACAAACAGTTATTCGATTGTTAATACATACTAGCTGTCGCCCAGTGGTCGAAATTCGACCAATTGTGTCAATATCTCTGGCAGGTTAAGTAACATGAAAATTTTATCGTGACATTCTATCCTAGGACTTTAGGGAGAACAGCAATTACACAGAACGGATCCAGATTCGGAACCTCTGTGTGCTAGTTTCCTCGAAAATCCTAGATGTCGGTCTTACATCTCGCTTCTACAAATAAGTAACGAAATTCAAGTTTTTTTCAGATATAATTCATAGAACTTTATTTGTGTTCAAAATCGTAATTCTTAATTTAATATGACAACAATTCAACTGCTAATGGGCTGCCCTACATATTTATTTTTTCTAACACCCCCTGTATCCTCATTATAATAATTCCATCTCATTATATATTTCCACCACCCTGTATATGCAACTGCTTATGGACCACGCATAATATTTTTTAACATTTTTCAACCACCGGTTAAACCATTCTGTATATGCCACTGCCTATGTCCCACCATATTTACTCTTTTTGTTTATGAAATTTTTAATTATCTTCTGTAACTATAATTCTACTCCGACCTATATTTCAATCATTATATATATATGGAACTCTTCGTGATCTACTCTATAAATCATTTCCTATCACCATCCTGTATATCTATAATTCCTCTTACCCTATATTTCATCTTAACTATATATACAACTGCTTATGGGTTACGAAATGTTGCATTTCCATTTCCGCCACCCTGTATATGCATCTATGTATAACATTTTTTGCACCACCCTGTATAACTGTAATTTTACTGCACCTTCTATTCCAAGAACCCTGTAAATTCAACCGCTAATGGCTTCCCTATATAATTATTTTATTAGTTATAATTGCACTCTACTCTATATTTTAAACACCCTAAATATGCAACTGCTTATGTGCCACCCATTAAAAAAAATATTTCTAACATATCTGGAATCGCCCTGTATAATTATGATATTCAACGATTACTTTACCCACTAAACAATAACAACGCTTGCATGCCACCTCCAGAAGTACATGCTCTAAGTATATAATAGCATTGGTCTGTCTATATATAATTACTCAATGATTTGAGTCTGGCGGCAGCGACACGCGGCACATTCATTTGTTTGGCATTGACATTATTGACGTAAATAATGAATTTTTATTATATTTTATTTAATGAATGAACCAATATTATAAATTAAGATTAGCATTCTGCACTGAAGGTGGTCAGTAGCTACTAAACAAAACAAAAATGAAGAAAATCGGTTGAGAAACAGAGGAGAAAATGGTACCTAATCGTTTTGTCTTAGCCTATTTATATATAGATACTGGAAAAGCTTGTTGAGCCTTTGATGTGTCATAGATGCATAAACACAGAGTTTTGTATCCTAACAGTAAACACCGGTGTAAACCAAAAAATATATCAGAGAATTCATTATCTTTAAGAGATACCATTAAATTACTGATGGATGCCAGACAAAGTAAAAAAGGAGAAAATGAACAGCCACCATATACAACTTTTAACTAGATAACACTGACGAATATTTTGTGGATAAACAAACGTGTGAAAAATGACAGACCCCCTAACATTGTGGAAGGCGAACAACAATATACGAGGGTGAATCAAATATGAACCTGACATTTCTGTTTCTCGCCCTATAGGTAATTCTAATGGCGTGACGTCTCGATATATGTTAGGTAGGGATGTTAAGAAGAGGGGAGTTCGTCGGTTTAGCCAGGCGTAGTCGATGCGCTGTTAGTAGCATCATGTCAGAGCAAGAGGTGCATACGTCTGTTGCGCAACGTGTTGTTATCAAATTTCTAGCGCGGGAGGGCGTTAGACCGTCTGAAATTTTGCGTCGACTATCTGCACAGTTCGGCAATGAAACACTTTCAAGGACCCAAGTGTACGACTGGCACAAAAAGTTTTCAGATGGCCAAGCCAAGAAAGCCAAGACCCGTCTTTCTGCAAGGAAAATTCTTGCAACAATTTTTTGGGATTCGAAAGGCGTACTGCTGATCGATTTTCTGCACGAACGCCATACAATTAATGCTGAGTATTACTGCGAACTACTCCAACAAGTGAAACTTGCCTATCGGCAAAAGAGGCGGGGTATGTCTATCCGAAGTGGGATTCTGTTGCATGACAACGATCGGCCACATACAGCTGCATTGACTTAAGGAAAATTGAACAAAATGCATTGGGAAACCCTTGAACACCCGCCTTACAGTCCTGATTTGTCGCCATGTGACTACCACATGTTTGGGCCACTTAAAGAAGAACTGGGAGGCCACCACTTGAGAACAACGAAGGTGTAGAAACGTTTGTGCGCAATTGGTTATCGACACGACCAGTTTCATTCTTTGAGAAAGGTATTAAAAAACTTCCGATTCGGTGGGAAAAATGTATACATAAGAGAGGAGACTATGTAGAAAAATAATATGTATTAAAATTTGTATTGATCGTACCAATAAAATTTTTTATATGGTATTCTTTCTCCTATAGCTCGGCAATATTTTTCACAACACCCACCAGTTTACTTAGTGGAAGAGTTTTAGTGGGGTTGATCTTCTTTACACACCCCAACAAAATAGATTGCTAGGCATCAAAACTTTTATTTCCAAAATTTAATATTCCTCTACTCAAATTCAATTACTAAGTACTCCACGAACGACATTATTTAACCTCAATCAGTAAATAAATTATAATGATTATGTTGTTAGAGTATGTTTTAATTTGATTTCAAGACGAAATGTTATATATTATTCCAAGAAAAAACGTTAAACGTTTGTGATGGCATATATAAAGAGTGTCCCATTAAGCCGGAACCGGATGATAGGCCTAGTCATAGTAGTTATCAGAAAAATATAAAAAAATCTAAATTACATATTTTAAAAATTATAACAATAAAAATGTACACCCTGTGACTGTTTTTATCCCTCCTGTTGTTACAATTTTTTACTTTTCTTAATTTCTTTTGCTACGATGTAGTACTGAATAAAGCTTCAGGTTACTGTTGTCCAAAATTCATGCAATTTTTTGTCCAATCCAAGTAGTCAAAATCAATACTCAGCCCAATATTAAAGTGACCGTATTGGAAAACAAGTATTACGTTAGGTTGGCAGGTATATAACTTCAAAAGTTGGTGTATTTAATAAGGATTCCTAAATGGCATAACACTTGCTAGGTTATTTCTTAAATTGTGGAAATTTTTTTTGTAATGACATACATAAGTTAAACAGAATTTTGGTGTAATCAAAGCTTTTCTTAACACCATAACTTCAAGATTGCGCTTCAAGTGAGACAGAAGAAAAACTAGTTTGTTAACTTAAAACTCAAAAATTTTAATGGAAAAATCTCATTTATTCAATTTACAACAGGAGCAATATAAATATTGGATAACAGTTTACAGTGTGTTGTTTGTGGTTTTCTTTAAACAGTTTGCAAGTCAAATTATATAATATTATGAAACTGTCGGAACCTACTTCAGATGGTTAAATTATAACTTAATTACATGATATTTAATGAAACTTGTGTTTTTTACGTAAATCTGTTTATTTTTTTAACTGGGTTCAAAAAGAGGGTGGTTCTCAATTCGTCAGTACATATTTTTTTTATGTGAGCTCAGTGATTATTCGTTTGAACAGGTTCCTGTTGAGGGTGATCCCAAAGTGGACCCATATTTTTTTTCAGGGACATAGCTTCTACTTTTTAACTAACTTTCTTATATAGTAATTGTTATCAATTAACAAAGTACAGCTGCATCCAATTATGCCATATCATCAAAAATTGTATGAATTGAACTGATTTCTTCTTGAATTTCGCGGAGGAGAGACTATTAAATGGGTGCAGTTGGAATTAAAAATCATAATGTCTGATGTTTTCAAATCGTCCCCAAACAGTGGGCCCACCTAAGTTTATAAAACAAGTTCCTCTATGCTATTCAACAGTAAACTCATTGTAAATAATAAGTTTACAATTTACCTTATGGTTAATAGTGTAAATTGTTTATCCCTTGAAGTAAGGCAATAGAACACAGATACGCCCACAATTACAAGTTTGCATCCAGAGGGATTAACCTCCCCCCCCCCAAAAAAAATTGTAATAAAAATTAAATTTTACACAAGTAACAATTTTTTATAAAAATGTTTCTTTATTCTAAACATTTCTTATATACTGGAAACTTAGATCATTTACCATCTAGATATAGCCTGTCAAGCATATAATCGTGACAACGCTAGAAAGAGAGGGCAATAGAGACAGTAAGAGGCTATTTCACTTAGTGGGTGGAAGCAGCTCCCAACTGAGTGAAATAGCCTCTTGCACTCTCTATTGCCCTCTCTCTCCTTAGTCTTACCACGACATTTGTGCACTGCAGGCTATCTCTAGAAAGTAAATGCTCTAAGACTGGAAATGTATGAATAGAACTGCAATATCTGAACAAAATAATTTGGTCAAGTGCGAGTTGGACACGCATACTTAGGGTTCCGTACCACCTTCAAGATTCTAATATTCCAGTTTCAGACAAGCAGGGAATGAGTACATTTTCTTATATTTACCCTTATTAAATCTTTAAAAGAAGCGTTTTAAATTTATATATATATATATATATATATATATATATATATATATATATATATATTCGTGTTCCTCAGAATGAGACCTTTCATTTGATATATTACATGATGCGTTTAAAATTTTTTTTATTTTTAAATTTTTATTTAATTCTATAATTTGCCCCCCAAAATTAATATTAATGGTTTCTCCTTATTTTTCCTGTAAAGTTCGGGTAACGTCCTATATTTCCTAATTTTTTCAAAATTTTAGGATCAGTAGTTTCGGAGATCAGGGGGGGAACGGTCGATTTTTTTAGTTTTTCCCCCCAGAACTACCCCTAAAATCAAAATTTCTTCATTTTCGATTTGTACTCCTTATCGGGTCACCAAACTATACATTGGTACCAAATTTCAACCTATGCTGTGATGTGACAGAGGCAGAAATCCGAAGTGATATTATAAGGGTAAACCCTAAAAACAACCCTTGCAGTTCTAATCATTTCATCCATCTTAAAAAATTCTAAGTTTTCTCAATCCCGCACGCAAGACAAAGATCGCAGTGGCATTCTATGATGCGAACACTACGTCACGAATATTAGGGCATAATTAAAACTAATCATAAAAATAGTTATAAAACCATATTTTTAATACAGTGGGATATCCCATTTTGATGTTTCAGTAATCTCATTAAAATCATAATAATAAAACCTCATATAAAATTAATGCGGGTTTATTTAGCTTTCTTTTAGTGTACTCTTATGTGTGAACGATAGTTGAATTTGTGTGTTTATTTATTTGTATCAGTTACATGTTTTGAGGTTCCACCAATATAAATTTATTAGATTGGTCAAAAGTTTTAAAAATCCTCCATCTTTTTGCGTTTTTTCTTAGGTTTTTGGTTTTGTTTTTGATATAACTGGTTTTGGTTTGGAATATTAAATCTGTATAGTCTTTTAGTATTTCTGAAAGGCTCTATATTATATAGAGTTTCGAAATAGACCAACAGTACTACCTAGGCTACTAAGAGTACTACTACTATTTGTGTAGTACTCTTGTTGATACTTTTAATTTTTATGTAATAAAATTTGTTTATTTTTTTGTTAAAATGTCTTTAGCAAAAAGTATATTGGCAATAAAGGTTTTTTGTTCATTAAATTTATTGATAAGCGTTCATTTGATAAAAAAACCCAGTAGTTTTATTTACCTAACGTTTCTATTTAAGTGGTTTTAATAAAGAAATGGCACCACCAATTCATATACTATCCATAATTAATAATTATACTTTCAAGCTAAAAGCTTAGATGTATTACTTGTTTTTTGCTTACGTTGAAAGTTTGCAAAAAGTTAACCCAACCTCCCACAAGCTGACTTTTCTAGGTTAAATACGAGAAACATATTTACCCAAGCTACTCTTTAATCTGTAGATATCTCACAAAAAACATACCTACCATTTATTACCATATAATCTTATATGATACTTTCCATTACAATTAAATACTTCCTCCAATAATTGTCGCACACTTTCTAAGATACTTTCGAAGTTTTAACGGTTGCTTCCATCCTGAATACTTAATTATTAGACATCTTCAATACTTATAATTGCTAAAAAAACTTATGCGACTGCGATATACACCTGATCCTGAAAATTAATATCGAAAACGACATCAATTACTTTTAACAATTTTTACGTTGCGCTGTTGGAGGCACAATTGGAATCTTTAATTTCCTCTCAATCTCAGTAATTACACGTCTGGTAAAAATGTGAGCGTCAAATTTAAATGAAGAGATATAATTATAAAACCATTAAAATCGAACTAAACTACAGGGTGATTAATTACGTTTAGATGCGTGGCGACACTCTCGGAGGCCAAAGGCGGAATAATGCCAGCCAAACGAAAAATGAAAGTGATTAGGATGTCGCAGTGATTCTAGAATACATGGAAAATTAATGTGAGAGTAAAGTGGGCTTAGCAATTACGATAGTTTGCCGTCTATAAACAGTGTGTTTACTGAAAAGTTAGTATGTCCGATAGTAGGGATCATTTAGAATTGGCATATATAGTGTTAAAAAATTTCCTATTACACTGCCAAAATAAGACAAAATTAATCATCCTAAATAAAAACTAAACTTGTGAATAAATAAACGATATAATTGAGGCAAATAAACAATGCCGACAAGAAACGGATTTCCGAAAATAGGACTGATGATAAAATAATTTATATTTACAAAAGAACAGACATCAACTGGTTTAAAATAAAAACCGTTTAGAAACAGTGTGCAATCAATAACTTTTTCTGACTTATATTATTTTTTTATCAGATTTAAGACACAATTCTACTGATTATTTTAGCGTATCCTTAACTTTCCCCCCCTCTCTCCCTACTTTGTATTTTTTCCATATTTTCAATTTTTTTTTACTTTTATATTTGTTTTATTATTTCGACCACTTTCTAATCGTGTAATTCTAATTCACCCTATATTGCAACCACCTTGTATATGTTTCTATGTATTGGTCTCCTAATATAAATTGTTTGTCTATCATTTACTGAATCACCCTGTACAACTATAATTCAACTCTACACAATGCTGCAACCGCCCTGTATAAGTATCAATCCTCTCCGCCCTATTGACTGTTTCTATTTTTTTATTGTTTATATCACTTCGTATACCTACTACTACTACTTTTACTTCGCCCCATATGTCAAATATAAGCAACTACTTATGTTTCACACTATATAACAATTTGTTAATCACCTTGTATAACTATAATTCCACTCCACCTTATATTTCAATCATCTTTAAATGCAACTGCTTCTGACGTTTTTTGTACCCTCCACCCTATAACTAGAATATCCTTACTGCATTTGCTTATTTAACCATTTTTTTAAAGTTTTTCAGTCCACTCTGTATAACTATAGTTTTACTTCAGTCTTCTTTCAACCAATTTGTATACGCAAGTACTTATGTGCCACCCAGAACAACATTTTTTAAACCATCCTGTATAACTTTAATTCTATTCCACCTTATATTTCAACCACCCTGTATATTTAACAGCTTATTTACCACTCAGTATCACATTTATATTGGTAAGATCTTTTGAACCCACCTGTCTAACTGTAATTTTACTTCACTCTATATTTCAACTGCGCATGCTCTGCTGCTTCAATTTCGATGCATGCGCACACACACACACACCTACCACCGTCTACCGTACATAAAAGAGCGCTCACCTAACATTTTTTCTTTTCGATACACTAATGGAATATTTTATGCTATTTCACTCGACTGGAAGCCCTATGAAATCAAAACCGTTACAAACAACTTGTACTATATACTTTCATGGCATATATTGACATTTAAGCTAGGGATTTATGCAAGGCAGTAGCCATAAACATTTTTCGAGGGGGGGGATGAGAACCGTACATTTTATTTTGAAGGTGAGTGAAATAATTAGAACTGCAGAAGTTATTTTTCTATTCATGTATTTCCAGTATATAAGAAATGTATAGAATAAAAATCAATTTTATATGAAAAAAATTGATAATTCATTAAAATTGGATCAATTTCAAATTTCGGGGGTGGGGTCTTTTAACACCCCTCCCCCCCTGCTGAATTGCGGCCTTGTATTAATGATGAAAATTTGACATTTACGTTGATTTTTAGCGTTTTTTGCAAATATTTTTCATTTTCAGAAAAACGGTATGTTTTACGCTATAGAAAATTACTTGAAATCAAGCTTGAACATCTCTTTGTAGAATAGAATTTAAAATATTCAAATTGTTTGAGCCGTTTTCGAGAGAACAGTGTAGATTCTGTGAAATTCACTGAAGTTAATTACTGCTTTTTCTGATTTTCTGGAAAACCGTAAATCTCACGTTATAGAAAATTATATGCTTCAAAATTGCTCAAGCTGTTTTGAATAATCACTGAGCATACATAAAAAAACGAATTGATAACCCATTTTTGGAAGTTGGTTAATAATGAAAAAAAGTCATTTAAAGCTGAGTTCCCATCCGCCATTCCTCACAAGTCATATTCAAACGACCCAAGTTTTAAAACCAAATATTTTTAAACATTATTTTTAAGTTATAATTTAAGATTACATAAGTTTTTGTGTTTAACCAAATTTCTAATAATCGCAACGATTTCGAAAGCATTTCTCATAATTTGTTTAGCAGACAATCGTCAAATTCCTAACTGAAAAACGATCTGTCACACCATTCATAACCAAGCCTGAAATAATTCAAATTATTCAACACTCTTACAAAAAAATACCGCCACCGTAATCGTGTGACCAACTCATAAAAAAGGAACTCAGACTGCATAAAGTTCCCATAGTCACACGCACAACGCCTGCATCGGCATACGATAAATATTAAAGGGCCCTTTATAAAAACGTCAGTCAGTCTTCCTTCAAGATGAGAAAGAAAACCCGAAGGCCCCCACCATCCGCTAGTGCGGACGAAGATCTATTCATTCACATCGAGAGACCCCACTCTCACAATTTATCTAACCGGGAATATAAAACTAAAATAAGTTGGCAGCGCATTCATTCTACGATAATAATCACCGACTAGAAACGTGTGTCGCATCGCTGAAGTGCAGTTAAGTAACGTGCTTATCGGAAAAAAGTAACAATGGCGCCAGCACCATATCTGGCGGGTAGTGAATACAGTGAGGAGCCGATATCGAGAACATATCAATACAGGAAGGTGATGAAACCCATGCTTGAAAGAAAAAGACGGGCACGAATCAACAGGTGCTTGGACGAACTGAAAGAACTGATGGTCACAGCTTTGCAAAACGAAGGCGAAAACGTATCCAAACTGGAGAAAGCCGATATCCTGGAGCTAACAGTGAGACATCTTCACGGACTGAAACGACAGCAGCAACTGGTGATACCTGAAGAACAAAGTTACGTGACAAGTTTCGCGCCGGTTTCACGCAATGTGCCCAGGAAGTTACACACTTTATAACGACACCATCGGAAATAGTTGATCCTGTAGCTGGAAAAAAACTTCTTCAGCATCTCGGGGCGTGCGTGAGGCAGTTGGAGAACGTGGCTCAAACAACAGCTTTTCAATACGCACAAAGGAAAGGGAGTTCGCAAATTGTAGCTTCTAGTGTTAATAAGAATCCGCCACCTTGTTCAATGTGGAGACCTTGGTGATTAGAGACAGAACTTTTCCAGAAACTAAAGCTTTACTTTTTTACTTATAAGAATTTAGAAAGTATTTACTTGCTCATTGAACTTTCATATATTTTAATATTTTTGTTATCTAAACCACTAGCTTTAACATTGTGATATTAGTGTAATTTTCAAAGTTTAATTGTATTAATAACAAATAAAAACAATTGAAATTTAAACATTTTGCAACTTTTTTTGACTATTTCATTGGTAACATTGTGAAGGATTATTGCCATGTTTTATCAATACATAATAAACAATTTTATGTGTGTATTGAATAAATCTAATTGCCTTAAAATAAAATGTTAATATGAATTCATTTTTCTGATTATTATAAACGTTAGTTGATAATGGTAATGTTTCATGTTTTAGTCAATTTATATAATAAATAAAAGTATAATAAATATCCATCTTTAAAAAATACTAAAATTAGTTGCTGACTATTTATATTCCAAAACACAACAAAAAATATTTTGAAACTCTTGGGAAAAATAACTATTGCGGAAACAATATATTATGGTAACAAAAAGTATATATTTACCAAATTAACGCAATGTGCAAAATCTATTGTTGAAACTATAATAGATGTTACATTGGTCAAAATAAACAATCTTTATATAAAAGAATACGTAGTCATAAAACAGCTTAAAAAATTATAAAAATCTTAGTACTCCTCTTTAAAACATGACATTAATAATAAACTCAATTTTGATTCTTGAAATAGAAAAATTTTAGAAACAGAAACAAGTGCTACCTAAATGATTGATCAAAGAAAAGATGTTTTTTATCCAACTACATAAAAAATCATAAAAATTTATGTAATAAACGGATATAGAAGATCTTAATAATAAATGGTCTCAGTTGAAATAAAACAAGTGTTGCAAAGTTTCATCCTCAGTTGAATATACCAAGTATATTAATAATACTGAAAAGTATTAATATTCTTGTAGTAAATTGTCATTGCATAAAAAAATATACTGTTTTTGATCTGTTCCAATTACTTTCAATAAATAACATTTAACACACAAGTTGTATTAATTTAAATATTGGCAAATATAGATTACATATATAACTAAAATTAAGGGTGTTTTATATAATATGAGAGTTAATATTATTTAAAAAATTGTGTTTTTTAATTTTATTTAACAATACCATCTATGTAAGTTATAATTTATAATTCACAATTTGTCATTAAAGTTATTACAAATATTTATTATATTTTAGAACAAATGTTTACCAACTAATTTTAATGTTTTCTGAAGATGGATATCTTACATAAGGAAAACAATTAATTTTGTTTTTCAGTTTCTATATCAATTGATTGAAACCCAAAAAAATTATGAAAAAATGCAAATAATTTATCTGTAAAAATCAGCAAATAAATCCTCTAAATGTTTTCAGTCTTTAAATCCCTATAAGAAAATATAGATTGAAATTATTCACGTATAAGTATGTCAGATACGATTTAAATAATTTTCAAATTTCTTTGTTTCCTGATTGTCCTGAGTAAAGGTGAGGGTATGCATACCCTGGCCGTATGGGAAAAAGGGAGCTAATAAATTTTATTATTTTTTAACTTATAGATGTTCTTAGGCATTTAATGAATCTTTGAAGGTCTCATAAAAAGATAATATATTTATTTCACCGATTCATAATTTTCTGATACTTTTATTTTAGATACAAATACTTTTTTATCACAATTTTTATTAATATCAACAAATGTAGGTCAAGGGAGGCGTTCGAAAAACCAAATTTTTGAGAGTAGTATTTTGTGAATGAAACTTTTAAAGTAAATTTAAAATATTTTAACAACACTGATAAATACTTTCACTTTCTAGAACTTTATTTACACTTAAAAATTAAATATTCACAACAGCTGATTCTGAATACAATTTAAATCAACATAATAACACTAGCTAAGCTGAACTAACTAAGTCATGAATTCTATAATGACTTATATACGTTTCATCCAATTTTCCCGTCGTTCTGGATGGGTGTTACATTTGTCTGCCCAGCATTCCTTATTATCCCAGAGATTGATGTTTTATCAGAATGAATAATGTTTCCTCTAGTGGCGGCGAATAAATTTTATAACAATATGTAACCGGAATAAATTTTAATATTTGTCCACTTATTTCTTTTCGAAAACGGAAACATTTAAAAAAATGTTTACATTTTGTCTTCACAACTGTGCTGGATTCTTGACAAACAAAAATATATTTTTAGGTACCTATAAAAATAGAACTTCAGTTTCAAAATAAGTTTCATTTAATATAAAATCAAACTATTACTTCTTTTGTTTCACTATTTTTAACGGTATCGTATCAGAGAATTTCTTTAACATAGATAAGGCATCGCTGAAGAACCTCTGTTATGGAATGTGATACCACTTCGTACATAATAACAATTTTGACTTCAACAGGTGTTTGGACGAATTGAAAGAACGGATGGCGAAGGCTTTGCAAAATGAAGGTGATAACATATCCAAACAGGAGAAAGCCTACTTCCTGGAGCTAACAGTGAGATATCTTCAAGAACTGAAACGACAGCAGCATCTGGAGAATTTTGTTAACGTGTACAAGTTCCGCGCCAGTGCTCAGGAACACAGAATACACACTTCATAATCACACCATCGGAAATTGTTGATCATGTAGCTGGAAAGAAACTTCTTCTGCATCTGGGGGCATGTGGGAGATAGTTGGAGAACGTGGCTCCAAATACAGTTTCTCAATACGCACAAAAGAAAGGGAGATCTTGGTGATTACAGACAGACCAATTTCAGAAACTAAAGCTTTACTTTTTTAGTTACAAGAATTTAGAAAGTATTTACTTGCGCTCGTGTATTATCATTGAACTTTAGCTTTAACATTCTGATATTAGTGTAATTTTCAAAGTTTAATGACAAAAAAATTGTATTAAAAATAATTAAAAACAAATTAATTTTAAACATTTGGCAACTTTTTTGTCTATTTCATTGGTAACAGTGTGAGGAATTACTATCATAATTTATCAATCAGTAAGAACGTTTTTACCTGTAAAAAAAGTATGTTATATAAATATATTACCTTGAAACAAATAGCAAATATAGTCATGATTTTCTGACTGTTCCAAATGTTGTTTGATATTTTTGTAATTTTTTTTGGGTTTCATACAGTTGATATAAATAAATAAGAAACACAATTTTAAATTTCAGTATAAAAAAATACCAATTTTCAGACAATATTAGACTTAGTTGGTAACCATTTCTTCTAAAAAAAACTGTTGGAAAAATAGCAAATATTGGGAATAAGCAATTGTGATAATCAAAATAATAAGTTTATAAAATTAATAAATTAACATTTTTATAAAAAAAATAAATGATAAAAAAAGAGCTTAAAAACAATGAAAATCTTAACATTGCACTTTCACAGTATTCCAATAATACGCATAATTTAATTAATACAAACATTTTAGAAACAACAAATTACTCTAAGATTGATAGACAAAATAATATATACTCTCTTCGAGGTGTCATTCTTTTGTACGCAAGACAATATATATTATATTTAATATACATTGTTTCTGGTCAGGGAACCTTCATCAGTTGCGCTTCCCACAATTGAATGTCCTCTCGAACACGTCTTTATGTATTTGAAACATTTCGTTAAATTTGAAGACGCGAGATGTAAGACCGACATCTAGGATTTCCGAGAGAATCAGCACACAGTCCGAATCTGGAGCCGTTCCGTGTAATTGCTGTTCTCCCTTAACTCCTAGGACAGAATGTCACGATAAAATTTTTTAGGTTACTTCACCTGTCAGAGATATTGAATACTCTCTTCGAGGTGTCATTCATTAATTTGCGTACAAAGGAATGACACTTCGAAGAGAGTATTCAATATCTCTGACAGGTGAAGTAACTTGAAAAAATTTATCTTGTGATTCTGTCCTAGGAGTTAAGGGAGAACACCAATTACACGAAACAGCTCCAGATTCGGAACCTCTCTGTGCGGATTCTCTCGAAAATCCTAGATGTCTGTCTTACATCTCGCGTCTTCAAAAATAATATATATCAAACAAAAGAAAAATTCCTTAAATTTACGCGCTGATATAAAAAAATCTTACTTAATGTATAACAGCCTTATTTCAAATTATTATTGCAAATGATTTTATTCTCCCTACAGTATAACTATATTAAGTATAATTTTTAATTAAATTAGTATACTAAAAAATCTAAGATTTAATGCTTAAATAACATTTTTCCATCAAAGTTATTGAATGTTTTATTATATTTTAGAATAAATAGTTAACAAACCATTTTTAATGTTTTCTGAAGATGGATTTTGAATTATAATGGAAAACTTTAATTTTGTTTCTTCGTTAGTATATTAATTGACAATGTATCAAAAATTTTTAAAAAAATTTCAGCTAAAATCATCAAATTAAATGTTTTTAGTCTATAAATACATATAAGAAAGTATAGATTGAAATTATTCTACTATAAATATTTCTGAAATGATTTTAAAAATTATTATCAATTTCTTTTTGTCTTGAGTGGAGGCAGGAGTATGTGATTTTTTTACATTTATAAATGTTTCTAGATTCTTATAACGGGTTGTTTTGGCTTGCCGATCACAAATCTGATAGACAAAATTCAAGATGGGGGATCCTATATGGACTGTGAAAATAACCCACGATATGTCCGCCATCTTGAGTTTTATAAATCCCGGACTCATGATGAGAGACTCCTATATACAATTTTGGCGTATATCGGTTGATGTTAAGAAACATCCGCCATCTTAGATCCTCCATTTTGAATTTGGTAAATCTGACCTCGGATTCGTGATCAGAGACCCTTAAAACCAATTTTGGTATAATTGGCAATAATTTTCAAAAATTTTATTTTTCACAGTTTCTAGGTCATTACTCTGTAGAAAATAATCTTATTTTAAAAAATGGTGTTTCAAAAGATTTGCTAAAAAGCGACCTTTAAAAAGACATATCAAATGACGCCTCTTTGTATTTAAACTTGTAGAAGTGATACTCACCCCCGCTTAGTAGTTGAAACTGCAGGGTGACCGATACGTGTAAAATGTGTTCCCCCGTAAATATAAAAAAAACGTTTTTTTTTCTTTTTCTTTTAAAGGTATTTTAAAAGGTATTGTGGTTTACTAGTTTTGAAATGAAAGCCCTGTATATTGTTTCTAGTCGCTTCCCACAATAGAATGTCCTCCCGAACTCTTACTTATGTATCTTATACATATCGGTTAATCTATAGACGCGAGAAGTAGAGACCGACATCAAGGATTTTCGGGGAAGCTAGCACACAGAGGTTCCGAATCTAGAGTCGTTCCATTTAATTGCTGTCATTCCGTAACTCCTAGGTTAGAATGCCACGATACAATTTTCAGTGTAACTTCACCTCACTAGAAACAATATACAGTGAGGACGCGTGGGTTGGAACAAATTCACTGAAAATTCAGGTGTTGTTTTTTTGGAAATACGCTTGGACACATCGTTTTTTTGGGCTGCGGTTTTTGTGATGAAAAACTCATTTACACATGGTGGGCCAGAAATTTTTTTCAAATGGAAACATTTGTTTTTTATTTTATTTTTGAATTCTGCATTGAAATCTATTTTTCATGTACAATGTTCTATACCGAAAATTAACAGTTATTAAAAAAAATTACATTTCTTTCTAAAGATAAGAAAACAACGGTAAAAATAAGGTGTTTGTTGGTTTGAACCTATTTATTTTTATCTGGTTTATGATTGCTGTCTGTATTTTAGTCGCATGAATGGAAACCCTTTTTTTAATACTAAAGTTTTTAACATTTATTTGTTTTCATAGAAACTGTACTATAATTTTACTCGTGATGAAAATGGCGACGATTTTAAAAACGTATGTCAAAATCTTAATGTTATTCTGAATACTTCAATACTTTCTAGAATATACATTAAACCTTGTAAATTTATTTACGTTTTGTCATGCGATGCGGAATTTATTAATAGGTAAGGAATTCAATTGCTCGCACTTTGGTCGCTTTGCGGCTAGCTACATTTGATCTCTAGGGGGGGCAATTGCCAACACTATCGGTAGTTAGTAAAATAGAAATAAAGTTTCTAGAATTTGGCCACGTAAGAGACAATTAAAAAACCAAACATCTTCCAGAAGATACACAATTAAATGTTTTTCTCGATTTACAAGGAAATCTTCACAAATCCACCAGACAAATAGCCGCAGAACAGTCAATAATTAAATGTTCTGTTCTAAAATGCTTGCATAGAAATAAATGGCACCTATACAAAGTTCATTTAGTTCAAGAACTTACTGAAGATTATTTGGACCGGAGAGTAGAATTTTGGGAAATAATGATGGATAGATGCTTTTCAAGTAAGATAGTTTTTTCCGAAGAGGCAACATTTCTTTAAATCGTTCAGTAAATAACCAAAATTTTCGATATTGGGCATCAGAAAACCCACGTTGGATTATGGAACGTCATACACAGGTTTCCAAGAAAGTTAAAGTATGGGCCAAAATTGTGGATACTTCAATTGTCGGTCCTTTTTAATTGAGAGAACACTTTACTCGCAAAACTATTCAGACCTATTACAAAATGACATAATAACCTATTTAATAGAAGTTTACCTGAATGGTGAAAACCACAATATACTGGCAGATTCGGTATGGTTTCAAAAAGATGAAGAGCCCGCGCATTATTCGCGAACAGTGCGAGATTATATTGACAATATTTTCCCAAATAGATGGATTGGGTGGAGAGGTAATATCGAATGGCCACCTAGGTCTCCAGGTCTAAGCCGCTTAGATTTTGATCTTTGGGGTTACGTAAAATCGAAAGTCTACTTCAATAAGCCGGAAAATATGGAGGAATTAAACAATAGAATTAGGGCCGAAATACAACGAATCCTGCCACAAACGCTAAATGAAGTATTAGGAGAATTTGAAAACCGTCTTAGGTATTGTCAGGAAGATAATAGTCAACAATTTGAACATTTAATTTGATATGTTGATGTTCTTTTCTTCAATTTTGAAATAAATGTATTTTTTTTAATAACTGTTAATTTTCGGTATAGGACATTGTACGTGAAAAATACTTAGAATTCAAAGCAGAATTCTAAAATAAAATAACAAACAAATGTTTCCATTTGAAATATGAATTTGATGGTCGCAATTTATTTCTGGCCCACCCTATATAATTGAGTTTATATCACAAAAACCGCAGTCCCAAAAAAACCGACGTGTCCGAGCGTTTTTCCAAAAAACCAACACCTGAATTTTAAATGAATTTGTCCCAACCCTTCGTGGGTCCACAGAATTTTTTTATGATAAACTATGGTTTTCCGGGTTGTTTTACCGTAGTCTAATAGCATATCTTCCATATGTTTCATTTGAAAGACTTTCAGAAGCAGAAATCTATAGCATAAGCCCAGAAATCCATAATTTATACACTTTGAGAAAATTTTTTATTTATAAAGGTTACTGTATAAAATACATGTACGAACTGGTCATGTTTGGCAGTAAGCTTTTTATAGTCCATCTAATATTTATTCTGTTTAAAATACCCAACTGAGGTATTCCTTACATTATGCCATTATAATTGTTATTCGGTAACATGGCATATAACTCCTTGTAAAAAGCAACAATGGCTTAGTGCATCCATGGACTTTACTTGAACTATTACACTTAAATGGGAGAGTCTCCATAGACCAGAACACAAGTACCTATAATAGTTTTATTTTCATTATGTTCAGTGGATTAACCTTTGCCCGGATAGGTGCAGAAATGTGTCAAATATTGCTGATAAAACACACAGATAATCTAGCAAGATATCTTTTTAACTCCACCGGTTGCCATTTTCTCTATCTATTTTTGTTAGGGAATTTGCTCCCTCATAACAGTCCATAAATAAAATACAACAAAATAGTTATATCCTACCATTTTGAAATTATAAAAAATTAGTAAATCATTAAAAAGGGTAGACACATTATTGAAATAATACTTTATTCAAATGACTCGATTTGTTATAAAAAACATGTAATTTCAATTTTGTGTTTGCCGATTTGGAGATAATCGTCTTTGCAGCTGAATAGAGATAGCTACTCTCACTTGCTACTGATTACAAGTTCTACAGATAATTTTGTAAGGATATCCGGTTGTGCAATTTTTTATTTATTTATTTAAAAACCAGTAATAGGGTATTAGAATTCAAAATTAGAATTATAATGTACTACACCTACAGAGGCAATCTAGTTGCTCGTGTGTAAGACTGGGATATGATATTCCTAAAACTATAACTAAAATTAATAAATGCTAACAATATAGGAAATTATATAAAAATAATATATTAAATATTTGTCTTAATTCTCTTGTTTTATATTTATATGATATTTATTATATTATATTTATAAGATATTAATATTATATATAGATTATATTTAAATTATATTAATATTATGTTTATACTCTATACTTTATAATGAACGTTCTGTGGTTTTCCTAAGCGTTTTGAACTCATTTGGAAGTTCATTAAACAATTTAATAGCCATGACAAGACTTTTTTTCCCCTCCTTCTCTTTTTCATTTTCGGCAACAGTAAACTTTTACATGTGATTTTTGAATTGAATATAATGTATCTATCTATTACTTAATTCTCTATAGTGATATAATAGAGATTGTAGTGAGAAAATTTGATCCAAATTCAGTGTTTTTTTTGGAAAGGTAATTAGTTACTCTTGTTTAAATTTTTTTTGTAACCGTTGCAGTAGGTTAAGATTATTGTCATAACCTCCTCCCAATGCTATATTGTCATATTTGATTATACCATGGAACAAAGCGTAATAAACCATTCTCAATGTTTCAATGTCCATATATGTGGATATTTTATAAAAAATAAATACCAAATATTTTTATTTTTTTAAATAATATATTCAATATGTTTGTGCCATTTTAGATGGGGATCAAAAATGACACCTAAATATATGAACCCATTCACCATATGTACGTCCTTTCCGTTTATATGAATTTCAATAGAATGTGGTAAACTGTCGTATCGATTACCGGAAAGAATATAAACTGTTTTATCTATACTAGAATAGCCTGAGGTCGAAATTCGACAAATTGTGTCAATTGCTAACAAAATTCAACTTGTTCCGTATATACAATATACGGAAACCTTTATAATATCACTCCGGATTTCTGCCTCTGACACATCACAGCAATTTTTTCCTAAACTAATGGACGGAAGAGGTTGAAATTTGGTATCAATGTATAGTTTGGTTACCCAATCAGGAGTATATATCATAAAAGAAAAAAATTATTTTAGTGGTACTTCTGGGGGGAAAAACTAAAAAAATCGACTGTTCGCCCCTTGATCTCCAAAACTACTGAGCCAAAAATTTTGAAAAAAAAAGGAAATATAGAGGGCAAAGCATAGAATTAAATGAAAAATAATTTTTTTTTTCAAACGCATCAAGTCCCTATTACATCAAATGAAAGGTTCCATTCTGAGGAACACAAATATATTTTTTTCATATTTAAAAAAAATAGTTAAAAAGATATTAACGAAAATATACAAAGATTTACCCATCCCCCCCCCCTTATAATCGAAACTATAAAACGTAAAGTTTTGAAAAAAATTAAGGTCTGACCTGAAGTTTACTGGAAAAATAAGGAGAAACCTCTACGCTTAATTGGGGGGGGGGGTAAATTACAGAATTAAATGGAAAATATAAAATTAAAATTGTTTCTAACGCATCATGTTATATATCAAATGAAAGGGCTAATTATGACGAAAAAATTTTTTTTTCATATTTTTAAAATAAATTAATTAAAAGATAAAAACAAAAATATAAAAAAATTACCCATTCCCAACACCTTATCTCCGAAACGATAACCTGTATAATTTTGAAAAAAAAAACAGCTGTATAGTGCCTCACCTGAACTTTACTGGAAAAATAAGGAGAAACCCCTAATATTCATTATGGGGGGCAAATTATAGAATTAAATGGAAAATAAAAAATTATAATTGTTTCTTAACGGATCAAGTAATATATCAAATCAAAGGGCTCATTATGACAAATATACATATAGTATTTAATTTTCTTTAAAAGGATTGTTTTAAAATATATAACAAATATTTAAAACAATTACCCATTCCCCCCTTTATTCCCCAGACTAAAAGACCCATTTTTTTTTGTTTACAGGAAAAATACGAAGAAATCCCTAATATTAATATTGGGGGCCCAATTATAGAATTAAATTAAAGGGCTCGTTATGAGGAATACAAATAAATATTTTTCATATTTTTAAAATTAATTGTTTACAAGATATTAACATAAATACATAAAATTTCATTTCTCGATTTATTTCCGAAACCATACTACCTAACATTTTGAAAATATTTAGGGGTACTGGGGCTCACTTGAAATTTATAAGAAAAAAATATTAGAAAACCCCCATAGTAATTTTAGGAACAAGCTATACAATTAAATGGAAAATAAAAATTCAATTTTCAAATACATCATAAAATATATAAAATAAAAGGCTCATTATGTGAATTACAAATATATCATATTTTTAAATATTTTTAGGGTTCCGTATATACAATATACGGATACCCTTATAATATCACTCAGGATTTCTGCCTCTGTCAGATCACAGCCATTTTCTCCTAAACTACTGGACAGAAGAGGTTGAAATTTGGTATCAATGTATAGTTTGGTGACCCGATCAGGACTACATATCGTAAAAGAGAAAAAATTTAGATTTTAGGGGTACTTCTGGGGGGAAAAACTAAAAAAATCGACCGTTCCCCCCCCCTGATCTCCGAAACTACTGAGCCTAAAATTTTGAAAAAAATAGGAAATATAGAGCATTGCCCGAACTTTACAGGAAAATTAAGGAGAAATAATTAATATTAATTTTGGGGGGCAAATTATAGAATTAAATAAAAATTTAAAAATAATTTTTTTTTCAAACGCATCATGTAATATATCAAATGAAAGGTCTCATTCTGAGGAACACAAATATGTTTTTTTCATATTTAAAAAAAATATATTTAAAAAGATATTAACGAAAATATACTAAAATTTACCCATTCCCCCACCCTTATCCCCGAAACTATAAAACGTAAAGTTTTGAAAAAAAAATAGATTTATAGGTTCTGACCTGAAGTTTACTGGAAAAATAAGGAGAAAATAAAAAATTAAAATTGTTTCTAACCCATCATGTTATATATCAAATGAGAGGGCTCATTACGACGAAAACAAATATATTTTTTTCAAAATTTTAAAATAAATAAATTAAAAGATATTAACAAAAATATAAAAAAATTTACCCATTCCCCCCCCCCCTTATCTCCGAAACCATAAGCTGAAAAATTTTGTAAAAAAATGGAGGTATAGCCCTTCACCTGAACTTTACTGGAAAATTAAGGAGAAACCCCTAATATTTATTTTGGGGGGGCAAATTATAGAATTAAATGGAAAATTAAAATTAAAATATTGTTTCTAACCCATCATGTTATATATCAAATGAAAGGGCTCATTACGACGAAAACAAATATATTTTTTTCAAAATTTTAAAATAAATAAATTAAAAGATATTAACAAAAATATAAAAAAATTTACCCATTCCCCCCCCCCTTATCTCCGAAACCATAAGCTGGAAAATTTTGTAAAAAAATGGAGGTATAGCCCTTCACCTGAACTTTACTGGAAAATTAAGGAGAAACCCCTAATATTTATTTTGGGGAGGCAAATTATAGAATTAAATGGAAAATTAAAATTAAAATATTGTTTCTAACCCATCATGTTATATATCAAATGAAAGGGCTCATTACGACGAAAACGATATTGACCCATTCCCCCCCCCTTATCTCCGAAACCATAAGCTGGAAAATTTTGAAAAAAAATGGAGGTGTAGCCCTTCACCTGAACTTTACTGGAAAATTAAGGAAAAACCCCTAATATTTATTTTGGGGGGTAAATTATAGAATTAAATGGAAAATTAAAATTAAAATTGTTTCTAACCCATCATGTTATATATCAAATGAAAGGGCTCATTATGACAAAAACAAATATATTTTTTTCATATTTTTAAAATAAATAAATTAAAAGATATTAACAAAAATATAAAAAATTTTACCCATCCCCCCCCTTTATCTCCGAAACCATAAGCTGGAAAATTTTGAAAAAAAATGGAGGTATAGCCCCTCACTGAACTTTACTGGAAAATTAAGGAGAAACCCCTAATATTTATTTGGGGGGGGGGCAAATTATAGAATTAAATAAAAAATTAAAATTGAAATTGTTTCTAACCCATCATGTTATATATCAAATGAAAGGGCTCATTATGACGAAAACAAATATATTTTTTTCATATTTTTAAAATAAATTAATTAAAAGATATTAACAAAAATGTAAAAAATTTTACCCATCTCCCCCCCTATCTCCGAAACCATAAGCTGGAAAATTTTGAAAAAACAATGGAGGTATAGCCCCTTACTTGAACTTTACTGGAAAAATAAGGAAAAAGCCCTAATATTTTGGGGGGGGGCAAATTATAGAATTAAATGGAAAATATAAAATTAAAATTGTTTCTAACCCATCATGTTATATATCAAATAAAAGGGCTCATGATGAAGAAAACAAATATATTTTTTCCATATTTATAAAATAAATTAATTAAAAGATATTAACAAAAATATAAAAAAATTTACCCATTCCCCTCATCTCCGAAACCATAAGTTGAAAAATTTTGAAAAACTGGAAGTATAGCCCCTCATCTGAACTTTACTGGAAAATAAGAAGAAACCCCTAATATTCATTTTGGGGGGCAAATTATAGAATTAAATGGAAATAAATTACTAGAAAACCCCCATAGTAATTTTAGGGACAAATTATACAATTAAATGGAAAATAAAGATTCAATTTTCTAACGCATCATGTAATATAGTAGATAAAAGGCTCATTATGTGAATTACAAATATAACATATTTTTAAATCATTTGTATAAAAGATATTTAAAATATTAAACATCGACTTAATTCCCACTTTAGAAACTAAACTATTTAAAATTTGAAAAATATATTTATTTATATTTTTAAATAATTTGAATAACAGATTTAATAATTTATAATTTAAACTTTGACCTATTTTGCCGTTTTTCTTCCAATCTACAGAGCCTCAAAACTCAGACAGTAGATTATAAAAGGCATTTCTGAAAGTTTATTAGTATAATAAAACTCTGATGTTACTTTTTGGGGGCCAAATTAGAAATTTTAATACATATGTATTGTGATAAAAATCAAGCGAATCCTAAAGCAGATAAAATAAAAAGTCTATTTTTGGAAAATCAAAGTGTATATTTTTTATAAATTTAAAATGCTTCCTTTCAAAGATATAAGGGTAAGTATAAGAAAATGCACTCCCTGCTTGTCTGAAACTGGAATATTCGAATCGTGAAGGTGGTACGGAACCCTAAGTATGCGAGTCCAACTCGCACTTGACCAAATTATTTTTTAAAGATATTAACAAAAATATTGAACATCGACTTAATTCCCACTTTAGAAACTACACTATTTAAATTTTGAAAAATATATTTTATTTGTATTTTCAAATAATTTTTAATAACAGATTTAATAATTTATAATTTAAAACTCGACCTATTCTGCCCTTTATCTTCCAATCTACAGAACCTCAAAATTCACGCAGTAGATTTTTGGGGGCCAAATTGGAAAAATAAATACATATGTATTCTTATAAAAATCAAGCGAATCCTGAAGCAGATAAAATAAAAAGTCTAAGTGTGGAAAATGAAAGTTTATATTTTTTATAAATTTAAAACGTTTCCTTTAAAAGCTATTAGAATTTTGAAGGCGAGTCCAACTCGCACTTGACCAAATTGTTTTTTGTATGCAATTAATAGGACTTTATTTGTGTACACATTCTTAATGATATTAGTTAGTTAGTCATATCTTTATTGTCACTGTTAAATTGTATTTCCAAATTTCTTACTCCTAGACCATAGTTTTGATATTTCTTTCCCTAATTTGTTTTCTATGGTACATTCATTTTTTTCACTGAGCTGTTACAAAGCTTATTGATATACGGTATGGCAAAGAGGCAGTAAGTGAATTGAAATTGCAAAATAATTTGTTTTATCTTACTACTCATATTTATTCAATTTCCATTTGTAAAGTTAATTAATAGTACATGGGTTACAAAGTTTACCTCGTAAATCCTAATCTTTCATTTGCACATGGCATAAATATTAATAATTAAAAGTACATTTGCGTATCACATCTTGTGACTGTTTTCGGAAATCAAATCTATCAGTTAGCTTTAGGACTTCTAAATAGTTTACTTACGTAAATTCATTTGGATTCTTCTGTGAATGCGCCATCTTACAAACAAATTCAATTTGGTCATTTTAATAGTTGCTGTCGTCATCGTTTTTGTAAAAATGTAACGTCATAAATAAATAATAAAAAAAAGTTTTTAGGGCATACATCTACGTAAGTAAAAATCCGACTGGTGTCATAGGGAGCGCCATCTCACTTCGATTTGATTGATAATTCGTCTATAAATTACTTATTTTAAAATATATAAATAAAGATTCTTTATCTATTCTGCACTGAAGGTCGTCAATAGCTACTAAATAAAACAAAAATAAAGAAAATCGGTTGGGGGACAGAGAAGAAAATGGTATTGAACCGTTTTGTCTTTACGTATTTATATATAGATTCCCCTGAATCTAATAATTTATTTAAGGCTAGCCGTTCCATATTTGATTCAGGCAGTGATTCATTTTTCATTCTACACCTTTAAAGAACACAATTTTTAAATTAGGCTCATATAGATAAATAAAATAGAAATTTATCATAAATTGGTAGTGCGTGGACTGATACCTAAAGTCCGCAACATTATATATGAAATATTTTTATTAATAGACCCAGACAGATTTTGATTTAGTCACCAGTTTTAGCTTAAAATTTAAACAAAAATGATGCCGACAACTCTCAGCAACTACCTGTTATAGCTGAACTTCGAAAAATCTTACTTAAATAATTTGTTTCTAATTTCAGTTTACGAATACCTATGTACAAAACTTGAGCCGTCTAGAAGAAAGTTGATTTCTCACTTATTTTTCAGGATAAATTAGTTTTAATGTCTTTCAATCGAAATAATAGTTCTTCTACTTTACTAACATCCTTCATAGAATTATTCACAAATTGGGAATTAAAATTAGCACAACTCCTGGTGTCTTCCAAATGTTGAATGTTTTTGAACGGTCTCTGCTTATTATTTTGTTTAAGGTAACTTAAAAAATCTAAAGTAATTAAATTGAGCGATCAAGGTGGCCAATAATTTTCCAAACAACGTCCTATAAACTTATATCTGAAAACTTCATTGAGTTATGGCTTTACTTCTACCGCTTGATGTATTGGAGTCTCCTCAAACTGATTCTATCAATTTCATCAAATGTTTAACCATAACCCTTAATTCATTAATCAGAAAATTACGGTATTTTTCAGCAGTTTAATTTTCCCTAAATAGTATGCTCCAAATATGTGATTATTAAATAGTCTATACAATACATACGTTTTAAATGAATATCAATCAGGACATTCTATTACAAAGTGGTAATCTTCTTCAGACCACCATCCAATTTTGAGAACTTATGGTTCCGTTTGAAGTAAGAGTTGCCTGGTCTGTCCATAAAATTGTGTACGGAGACTGCATATCTTCTGTCTTTTCTTGATACAATAGAGAAATCCTCAGCGAATATTAAAATCATATTATTTTAATGTATTAATAAAATTATAACTCGGGTTTGGTCAGCTTGCATTTAAAAAAATTTTTTAGATCAAAAATAGAAAAAAAGATATTATAGGCGACTTAAATTTTTCACCTATACGTAACATGAAATTAGAAACTAATTATTTAAAAATTGCTTAAAAACAACAAACAATTGGTTATATTTTCACTTTTTTCTTTGTTTTAAATTGACATGTTTCGCCAAATTAAAAAAAATAAAATAAAAAAAGTGAAAATGTAACAAAGTGTTTGTTGTTTTTAAGCAATCATAAAACTGAATGTTCATCAAGTGAAACAATCATCAAATTATTTATGTAAACTTTTTCGAAAATAATCAAAAATGGCAATTTCTGTCATTATATTTTGAGGACACATTTTGTTTGATAAATTTCATGATGCGCCTGAAAAAAATAATTTTTTATTTAATTATCCAATATTATCCCCAAAATTAACAACATTATTTTTCTTGTAAGTTATGACACAATTTGTTTTTAAAATTTTAAGTTTAACAGTTCCAAAGATAAAAAAGTGAATGGGCAGATATCTGCTATTTAAAAAAAAAATAGGTTCAACAGTTAACGGTTCTCTTTTTATGATCTGTGGTTAAGGGTATGAGGAAACTATCTAAATTGCATATTTCCGCAGAAGTATCTGCTACCAAAATCACAATTAGTACATTTCCTATATCATTGTGATTGGGTCAGCAAAATGTGTAGCAAATTACAACATTTTTGGGGTTTCGTTCATCATATGTACGGAACCCTGAAAATTAGAAATCAAAAACAGTGCCAGTCTAGTGTTTCATTCACATTAACAATTGCTAATTGTGTAATCTAGGAATCATAATATATTAAAATTAATACTCGTCCTACCCTCTACCGGTGATTCTACTAACTACTTGAGGTGAAGGAATATTCCATTCTTATCTTACTGAAGTGGTTTAGATTTCCTCTGGTAGATGGGAGAAGCAATATAGGCAATGTTTTATTTTCCAATGAATTCGTTTATTTTAATAAATCAATGTTTTTAATAAAATATATTTTCTTTAAAAATTAATATATTTTTTCTATACCTAATATTGTTATTTTGACCGAAACTTCTTTTGTATCTATTACTTCACCATGGATGCTTTACAAACATTTATAAACATCATTCCAGATATACAGTGTGGAAGAACCCAAAGGAATAAATTGCATAACGAATAAAGGAGGGCTTGTAGGGAAAATCACTTGGATAAATCGATTCGTATTTTTAAATGCGCATTTTTTCAAAAAATATATATAGCGTGTGTCATGTGACAGTGGCCAATACCAACTTTCTTATTTTAAATGCAAGCTCCTGTGTATTATTTATTTTTTGGATTCTCCAGGAAATTCTAGACATAATAATTGTAAAATGTCCTACACCTGTCTTCAACTGATTCGGAAATATTAAGTGTTTTCAGATTTATCACAAACAGTAACATTAAAAAAATAAAATTATTTATTTCACAAATACTTAATTCCTATTTAGCTCTTAATATTGAGATATTTTGCTGATTAAAAAAAACCGTTTTGTTTATTTTCGTCAAAACTTAAAAACTTGTTGCCTGGATGACAGTCGTCATCAGTGTCAGTGCTATTGTCTTTTTAATTTCGTTAACTGTACGTAATAATATCAGAAAAATGGTTCATTTAACAGAAATACACCAAATAACCATTCTACAAATGAATGGTCATGGAGATAACATAAGCACACCAATGGAAGCTTCTCGCTTATTTCGGGCAAATTTTCCAAATTTGTCGCCTGAATCCCAAGGAACAATTTGCAAAATAGAAAAGCAGTTTCGCGAACTTGGTCGTGTGATAATACGAAATTGGATATTATGCCTGAGTTTCAAGAAAACCCACATAATTCTGGTCGAAAACCAGTCCCACTCCTTAACGTTAGCCATATATTAATTGTTCGAGTATTAAAGGAAATTTACACTTAACGGTAATATTAATCGTCAAAATTGTCGCTATTGGTCTAATAAGATTCCTCACTGGATGACAGAGAAACATACGCAATATCCAGAATAAGTTAATGTTTGCCCAGGAACTGTTGGAAATCATATCGTAGGACCCTTTTTCATTGATAGCAACTTGAATGAAGATAAATATTTAGAACTGCTCTAAAATAATATTCTGCCAACTTTGACAAACTTATATCATGATCCAGTATACCCGCAGGATCATGCAAATACAACATGGTTTCATCAAGAGCACCACTCCATTACGAAATCAATGTCCGGCAGTATCTGAATTTTTCCAAATCGGTTGTATAGAATGGCCAGCACGATCTCCTGATTTTACGCCATTGGACTGCTTTTTGTGGGGATATGTCAAAAGTACAGTATACAAAACTAAACCCCTTAACTTAGATGACCTAAAAAGACGAATCACTCTTGCGATTAGATCAGTCACTCCCGAGATGTTGATTCACGGTAGAAAACATTTCTATACCAGATTAGCTAGTTGGCAAGACGTTCGTGGCGAGCATTTTGAAAATTTCCTACATTGACATTAATGATTTTTTGTTTTTTTTATATTATTAAGAAATAAGCAGTATTACTTATTCGGTTTTTAGTGCAATGTGCAATTTTTATAATAAATCTGAAAACACTTAATATTTCTGAAAAAGTAGAAAATAGGTGTAGGACATTCTACATGAATCATGTCCACAATTTTCAGGAGAATTCAAAATATAAATAATATACAGAGACTTGCATTTAAATTAAGAAAGTTGGTATTGACCACTGTCAAATGACAAACATTTTTTTTGTTGAAAAAATTGTGCATTTAAAATTACAAATCGACGTGTCCAAACGTTTTTCCTAACACGCCCCCCTTTATCCAGATGTACAGAAGAATTAAAAACTAGTCGCTTTAAAAATCATACAAAAAAATATTAACTATGAAAAAAGTTTTTGGAATGAAGATTAAAAGATAGTGAGATAACACAGAATCATGTCAGTCTTTGCGAAATGTTTTTGTGTAAATTTTCGGAAACAACCCAAAACTCTATTGATGTGCCTGCAACTTGTAGGTTATTTAAGTTATTTCCTATTGATTCTCATGTAGAATTTATTATTTTGTGTTCTAGCAGAATAGGATATTGTGAAAATCAGAAAAAAACTGTACCTGGTCTTCTTATTTTTAGGGAACGAAATCCGGTATCGACTATGCTATGGGTATAGGTTTGAGTATAGTTTGGCTGTAGGTTGGGATTCAGATATAGGTACCAAAATGACTGCAAACTGACAACGGTTTGCCAAAAACTATCAACAGTCTGCTAACTGACTGCCAAAGGACCTACAAAGATCTTCTAACAGTTAAAGGTCTTTTAAACCAAACCTGCTAACGGTCTTCCAAACACCCAAAGACCATAAAGGAATCGTCTCTACATTTTGTGATCTCAGGAACCCAGCGAATATCAGTATTTATTTCTTACTGTGGCGGGCATTCATCCTATATTTCGTGCAATTAAAGAGGTTGTTTGTCTGACGACTAGAGACCCGTTACAGTCCTAGAGAATTCGAGAATCCATGAAGGATATCTCTCGGCGGCTATTTGACCTTCTAGGTCCTTCGGAGAAGAAATATATAAATACGGGAAGCCAACGGAAGGATTCAGTTAGTATTAGATTGCCGTCTAGTCAACAACAGGTGTTCAAGGTGAACTGTATGCAGTTGGGTGAATATAAGATTAGTGGAAATAAATTATAATAAGCTCCATCGAGTTTTTAAGTAAATTTACGAACACAGAGTGTAAAATAAAAACATTAGAACTAACTTAGTTATATTTACAATATATTATTTAATTGAAAATATTGATTACAGCTGAATGCAATAAGTTTAATGCCTCTAGGCAAAATTCTTTAATTGTAAGTTTTTTCCTTAAAATAGTAAATTTTGGATCAAATGAAACGAACATGTTACTAAGCGCATCAATATTAGTGGCAACTCTATTAAACTTTCGAGAGTGGCATTCCCCATATCTCCTATACTCTTAGTTGCCTGCCTACTGAGTTTCTGTGGAAAACTGTCTAATTGTACTATGGCTGATGACATGTTGAAATAGCTTTTTTAAATGCTTTGTATTCCTAATTATTTTTATAAAACTAAAGCCATATTAAAATTTTAAAAAAAGTATGTGAAACTGTTAAATTAACAAAGAACAAGTAATTTTTTATAATCTAATTTTTTGTAATCTAAGCCTAATTATAAGTTTACTCTAGTGAGGCGCTTTTGCATATCGTCTATATTTATCTAACATAAAATAAAATTAACATTGGTTCCCTAAACGTATTAAATGAACGGTTTATGTCACTTTTGTGACATTTTTCGCGCCTCACTAGTTTAAAGTCTTAGAGCATGTACCTTCTGGAGATAGCCTGCAACGCACAAATTCGTCGCAAGGCTAGATAGAGAGGGCACTCACTTGGTGAGTGGAAGCAGCCAATGAACAACATGCTGATCTTATTTCATTGTAAGCAGTTGCCAAACGAGTGAAATAGCCTCATGCCCTCTCTATTATCTCTCTCTCTCTCTCTCTCTCTCTCTCTCTCTGTTTAGTCTTACCACATTTGTGCACTGCAGGCTATCTCCAGAACGCACAAGCTCTAAGTATAATGTTGACAATTTTATGTAAGTACACGATAAGTCATGTTTTGCATCAATTAGTCATAAAAACAGTGTAAAATGTGGTTAAGTGCATTAAGTGCACCACATTGCAAGCCTCATAAATAATTTACTCCTAAATCGGCAAAAGTTATTTGGTTGACAATAAAGCCTAAGAATTGAAGAACTTAACCGCATTAACAAAAACGTGCAGCTCAATGAAACTTTTGAAATATCTCTCAAATTATATCAAGGTGACATTTTAATTATTTTTGCTTTTATACACAATCTGAATAATTAGTTATTTCCCGTTATTTCACAAAGAATTCTTAGCAATTTATATGACGTAAAACTTTAAACTTACCTGCATCTGGCACATGAATAGCAAGTGTCAAAGACATCCACTTTCAACTATATCGTCTTAAAATTGACCAATTGGTTTAAACAAAATTAGTCAAATGATAAGAATTAACTTTAATAATGTTTGTTAAACCAGCGTGTGTCAACAAAAAAGCCGATTGAAAAATTTCATCTGTTTTTGTAAGATAAGAAACATGCGTCTTTATTATTGAAAACTAACTTTTTCAATGTTTACAGGATTTCTGGCCCACAGTACATCTACAGGTTCGGAAAATTTATATCTGCCGAATAATCCTGGTATGTTGTATTATTGTATAGTTTAGCTCTAATTGATGTAATAAATTGTAACTGACTGTATAGAGGTGAAGGCTTTGTAAGGACAGGTTAAAGGAGTTAGTCCACTTAACGTTTGTTCACACTAATACTGTAGAACAGAAACACATAAAGCATTCTCCTGTTGCTAGACAAGTGACAAATATAAGTTATGGAAATGAATGCTCAGATTTGCAAACGAATTCATTATAGGCTTCTAAACAAATTAAAGGCCGATTTGTGTAAAAAGTTTACTAAAATATTTCAATATAAAATGAGATATTGGATTTCATTCATATTCTGGATATTCATATTCTGGATATTCATCTTTTTTGTCTTCGTTCGTATTTACATGGAAATCCCATCTTCCACTGCCACTTCCCCTCTGATCTTCATCATCAATAAAAGTATTAGCATTAGTTTGTTTTGGGGAAATAGTCCTTAAAGTATCTTGATTTTCCGTTTTTGTGATATTTTTGTTTCGATATATATCTTCTTCATAGCCTTCAGTTCTGCTAGCCCTTACATCCTCGCTTTCTTTATCAGCATCAGTTAGAATTTTATTTCGATACCCCGTCATTTTGTCATTTTCATTTCCAAATGTTTTTCCAATTAATTTTTTGTCTCCATTCATATTTATATCGAAATCTCCACTTACAGTGGCACTACTACTTTGATCTTCATAATCTATTAACGTATCATAGTTTGTTTGTATTGGGGAAACAACTACTAAAGTATCTTGCTTCTCAGTTGTTACACTCAAAGTTACTTTTTCATATCCGTTTAAGATACTCCTGTCAATTGTGTTTCGATTCACATCTTCTACAAAGGCTTCAGTCCTTCTATCTCCTTCACCCTCACTTTCTTTATCAGTATCACTTAGACTTTTATGTAAAGATCCTGTCACTTTGTCAATTTCATTTACAATTATTTTTCCAGTAGGTTCTTTGACTTCGTTCATATGTATATCGAAATCTCCACTAGCACTGTCATTACCGCTCTTATCTTCATCATCTATAATAGTGTCACCAATATTTTGTGTTGAGGAAATAGTTATTAAATTACCTTGATTTGTTGTTTTCACAGTTGAAGGTACTTTTCTGATTTGATTTATGATTGTGTTATCTGTGACAACTTCAATACTGCTTTCCCCAACATCGTCATCTTCTGTATTAGCAAATGCATCACTTGGTGATCCCGATATTTTATTTATTTCGTTTCTAACTGTGTATCCTGAACTTATTTTGTCTTCGTTCATATCTATATCGAAATCGCCACTCCCACTTCCACTACTACCCAAATCTTCATCGTCAATAAAAGTGTCAACTTTAGATTGTTTTAGGGGAGAAGTTGTCACAGTATCTTGTCTTCCTGTTTTTTCTGTTAAATATATTTTGTCATTTTCGTATACAATTTCTTTGTTTACAGATTTTTTGTCTTCATTTACATTTTCAGCGAAATCTCCACTTCCACTTCCACTACTACCCAAATCTTCATCGTCAATAAAAGTGTCAACTTTAGATTGTTTTAGGGGAGAAGTTGTCACAGTATCTTGTCTTCCTGTTTTTTCTGTTAAATATATTTTGTCATTCTCGTATACAATTCCTTTGTTTACAGATTTTTTGTCTTCATTTACATTTTCAGCGAAATCTCCACTTCCACTTCCACTACTACCCAAATCTTCATCGTCAATAAAAGTGTCAACTTTAGATTGTTTTAGGGGAGAAGTAGTCAAAGTATCTTGTCTTCCTGTTTTTTCTGTTAAATATATTTTGTCATTCTCGTATACAATTCCTTTGTTTACTGACTTTTTGTCTTCATTTACATTTTCAGCGAAATCTCCACTTCCACTTCCACTACTACCCAAATCTTCATCGTCAATAAAAGTGTCACCATTAGTTTGTCTTGGACGAAGAGTTGTCAAATAACCTTGTCTTTCTGTATCTTCAGTTAAATATATTTTGTCATTCTCGTTTACAATTACTTTGCTTACAGCTTTTTGGTCTTCATTTATATTATCGTCGAAGCCTCCACTTCCACTTCCGCTGCCATTTTCATCTTCATCATCAGGATATTCGTTAATTATAATTTCACTTTCATGTTTTTCTGAAAATAAAAATGCAATTTAAATTCCACTACAGTTTGTAGATTTACATTATCTATAGTAAAAATATACTTATTAGAACAAGTAACGAGTTTTTAAATGTTTTTTATAAATTCTAATGATAAAAATGGAGCTGACATACGTGAAATATTTATTTTTTCTTATACAGGTTGTAACTGATACCCAAAGTCAGTAAATAACCGAGAACCACTCCCACATTTGATAGTATAATAAAACAAATCATTCAAACATATACAACGAGTATGAAAATTATTTGTAAGGAACATATTCTGAAAATAGTATTAAGCAAGTCATTTTTAGAGTAAAAATCATTTCAAACAGACATTTGGTGAACGAAGCAACCAAAAACAGTTCCCCGTTATGATATAACTTTTTGGGGAAACTGGTTATTTAACACTTCTCTCGAACCAGACGATTATCCAGACCTATGTCCTGGAGCTGAATTTATAAGAATCCCTCATTTCACTGAAAGCAGTCACAATATCAACAGTACAATGCTTTGTGCAGGTTTCGGGAGTTGCGATTTAGACTAATAACAGAAATTTTGTTTACTTGTTTATTTACACAGTCAGTTTTAAATGGAATTGCGAAGTCAGTCACCTCAATGCCCAGACTTTCGACGATATCTTGGTGTCAACTGCAGATGAGCTCATTAATAATCTATCTACTTTAATAATTTCTTCGTTGACTATTTATGAAATCAATACATTGGAGATTCAGATTTCAGTCTGAAAATTACCGGCATTAAAAGTATTCAAAAATATCCTGTTAGCAGACAAAGGAAATGAGGATTACAACAAGAAAATTCGTGATCTACTTGACCCAGTCAGAGACCGGAAATTTAAAACTACGAGGTAGTATAAAAAATACATATTTCCAATATGTATAGTATTTGTAATCAGTTTAACATCCCGTTGATTATAAAGCGACGGATAATATATCTGTTTAATGTCTTATTAAAATTGCAGCACGAATGGTTCGTACAGGGTGACTCATTAATAGGAAAAAATAATATATGCCTTCTCTAGCTATATTTATGGCTCACACTGTATATTACATACAGCACATCCAAAAAATTATTACTTTAACGAGATATTAATTGTGCAATAACATCTTCTTATGTTTTCAACGTTGTAACAAAAAAAAAGATTTTTTCCAAAATCACCTGTTACGTATTTTTTAAATATCCTATGATCCACCAAAACTTATCGCAATTGTTTTGTGAAATATTTATGTACAATAATGTACAAATCACAATTTCTCCAATAACCGCAAATAAAGCATGTATATCATTGGAAATCTGATATCAAATATGCGGCATTTTCGATGTTTAACACTCTGTATCTCGAAAACTAGTCGTAGAATCTGTTTGAGCCTATGGACTCTTTTTTCCACAAGAAAGGTGCCTGGACCTTTTATTTGGCACTTATAGAAATTTAAATTAAGAATTAAATTACACATTAGGATTAATATTTGTGTCATAATAAAATAGTGCCAGTTATTTTAATGCTTCTGAAATTTATAACCATTACTAATGATAACACAAGGAAATTGAAACAGAGACAGGAGATAACAAGAAACGGGCAGTATAATTCATAAGAAGCTTTCGCTTCCATCGTTCAGTCTCAGATGACTGCCGTTCTTTTGTTTTAGAAAAAAATTCTGGAGCTTAAACAGGAAGCAGTTAAAGGTTTCTACTGCATATGGGCGATGAGCTGAGCTCTCATGATTTAACAACAATAACAACTGAACACAGCAGGAGCTAGAAGGAGGATAACGAACGCCCGAGTAAAATTTCACTTCTTCTTCTCCACTCGCATCCATTGACACTGGTACAAGAGATCAAAATATTGGAGGAGTTAACAATAGTATTGTCAAAGTGTAATGAGTTGCATAATGCATTAAAAAAATCCACATCTGAATCAGAGCCAAAATTTGTTGATATTTTTTTGCTAATTTGTTACATTAATAATATATTTTTGCTTTGATTGAGTCTGAAAAACATTAGCTTATGTAGCTTGAATTTAAGCTACTGAGCCCATGGTGTAACCTATTAACCAATAGAGAGATCCATAATTCTAAAAGGGGCACTATATGTTGTTGTTTTGTTACGTTATAAATAATTTTGTAGTTGAACAATGGCATCTGTAAACTCAATTAAACCAACAGCTATTAAAAATGGCGGAATTTGTTGTCATTTGATGAAAGCTGCAAATTCTTCCGATTGATAAAAAAACATACAAAATCATTTTGAAAATGGCATATTTGAGTTACATGGCGAAGAATTTTTCATTATTTCGGGGTTCTAACAATTTAGTTTATTTAGACAGACTCCTTGAGTTAACGTTAACTCACAAACTCAGAAGCACGATCGTCATCAATACTCAATTGGCTGGAAAGGCTGGCTCTGTACAAATTTCATGAAACGCCTCCAGTTCTATCAGAAAGGTACTCGATAATTACCTGCAGTTTACTGCGTTCTGATTCTATCAGTCTCTAGAAAAATGCATCGGCGCGTATATTTGTTATTATCACTATAATGCCAGAAATAATCTTGAACATATTGCAAAACAACTGGGGACAATTGAAATAAAATAAGTTAATATTTTTAATGAGAGTTGGTTGTCAGAACATGATTACTTATTCATATGGCATGACTACTATTGATCAGTAGAGTTTAAATTTCAAGTTCACATATATTTAGTATTTAAAGATAGCATATTACTTTTAGAACATGTGAATATTTGATTTATTTGGCGTTTCAGAGATGAAGTTTACCCTTATAAGTCTTGATTCTATACTTACTTTCTTTTATCGTAGGTTGGCAAACTTTATGTAGGAAGCATTTCGTTTTGCAACACTTTTGGTTTTCAGGGCATTGGTAATCATTAATGCATTCGAAATTACTGGAGAATGATAGAGAATATGTTCCATAACACTGAATATTCACATCTGGACACGTTCCAGTTTTTTCTGAAATTAAAAGCAGATATAATATGAAATGTATTTCTATTATCACAAGCCAACTGCAATGTATTTGTACATTAGCAATATTTATCGTTATAATACAAATACTATCGTTTAGGTATATTATACACATATATATATGAGCAATATTTCTACTTTTAAAGGAATTTTGAAGGGGGGGGGTACTCGGATTTTCTTCAAATTTTAGTATGTTACTGAACCTATTGAAAAAACGCTATCCTGAAAGTTATAGCCCTCTAGAGCCTTTAGGGCCCTAGATAGGGCCCGTCAAAGACACCAAAAGGCCGTTTTTACACTATATTTGACAGGCTGTATCTCGGAGCGCAGTTAACCGATTTCAACTCACCAGCCATCACTTGTTTTGTAATTTTAAGTAGTTTTTTCAGTAAATGTTTCAAGTCTCTAGTTAATAACACTGATTTTTGAGAACATTTTAAGTAAAGTTAAAAATTTTAAAAAATTGTCATTTTCAAAAATTTGCCAAAAGTGGAATATTAATCGGATTTCAGTTTTCTCGACGGCATTTGAAAAGTTAAAAAAACACCTTCAAAATGAGATGTGGTGAGTTAAAATCCGTTCAGTAGATTCGGAGATACACCAGATTGATTGTCATTTTTGTAAATATCGCGTTTTTACGCATTTTCAAAGTGGTGGTACTGGGTCTGGTAAACTTTAAATTACGCAACAATTTTTCTGGAGGGATTTTTTTATAAAAATAATAAGACCTATTGGAGATTTTCTTGGCACGAGCCTCTATCTTCCTCATTTAACCCTCTAAAAAATGAGTATTTTGCTGCTGAAGTAAGTCAATTTAATAAAAACTTACGGCTTATTTCTATCAACCAGAGAGCCTGAAGACATTTGTATATTACAGATTATAAAAGTAGAGATTAAAATCTTTTTAGGGTTGCTACAAACCTCTAGGTACCCTAGAAGTACAGTTATGATAATCCAAAGGCTTAACTAAAATCAAAGTATCAATCAAAGTAATTGTGAAGTTACTTCTCAAAATCTTCTATCTGCGTTCTAGACAACCTAGAACTTTGTTTAACCTTTCAAATTACAAGTATTTTGATGTAGTTTGCTAATCTTTTACAGTTTTTCATTATATTTTTGGAAACTTAGCTCAGGCTTTGTACTGTAGAAATTTTAGTTTGAATGGCATTGATTCCAATTAATTAGAATTAATTAATCCATTGATTTTTTGTACGATTACATTGACCCTCTAAGGACAAATATATGACTTAAAAAAAGTCGAAAAATTGGGGAAAAGTAAAAGTATAAAGGGATTCAAACAGTAAATTAAAAATAAAAAAAATCTAAAATAAAATACAAACTAAAAAATTAATTAAGGTAACGCAGAAAAACCTGTACCTCTTCAGTTTTAAGATCCATTTTCAATTTACTTTTAAAACTTTCTTTATATTTTTACTTTTAGACTATTTCTTTTAAGTTACATTACTCACTTTTGCTCCAAAAATAATGTTTATTTTATGTTAATAATATAACGCAGTGTTGAGGCTGTGGGTACTATCATAGTATCCTAGTAGCTTGTAGCGTGGTAGCAACATCAAAGCAACAAAAGAAGAATTTGAATGTCCAGACCCTGAGGCAATTCTACATTGATGGTATAAGTCGCGACCAGTGAGTAAATACATCTGGAGGGAGCCTTAACATTAAAAGATGTGAAACGTAGGCGTGATCTTAGTTCGACCAATGGGCTTTTGCCTCCGAACGACCTTTATCCAAATTTATATGATAGACTTCCCCTAGTTGCCAGGTCGCAATTATTTCATCCATTCTTAAAATTAAAACAAAAGTAGTGTTGGTAAATTTCAAAATTTTACCAACGTTATAATTCCGAGGACCCCCTCCCTACAAAATTCCTTTAAAAGTATAAATATTGCACATATATATATATATATATATATATATATATATATATATATATTGTTCTGTTTTCAGATTTCAACTTTGAAAATGCCAAATGAGATTTTGGCGAGACGTCAGGTAAAATGTACACACAAACCGCTAAAGGGATATATATATATATATATATATATATATATATATATATATATATATTTGTTTTTAAGTTTTCGCGGGCACTAAACGTGTTATGTGGTTTCCGAGAATTCATGCGCGTAGTTGCCGGGATCGATGGTGAAATGATGTTTCGACAGAATCACTTCTGCCCTCTTCAGGTCAGTTCACATAATTCTCGCAGTCTTCAGCTTACGCTTCTAGTTACTTGAATGCTTAGATGTTCAGTAGCGTGCGCGTTGTTATGTACTCGCGGTTCTGGGCGTATCGGTTGGTACCTTGAACGGTTGCGTGTGATTGGCCCTTGGCGCTCAGTGGCCACGCCTCCCGCTTGCTGATTCGTTATTTCCGGTTGAGTTCTTATGGGGCGGAGTCGGCCCGATACCGATGTTTAAGAGAATTCTCCAAAGAATTAGAAGTACTGGATTTCATTCTGTGCGTGTAGACTGTGAGGCCTCTTCACGATTTCAATTGCCTCCTTTACGAGTCTCTATTTCGGGTGTTCTATATTTGCTCTGATATTCTCAAAGTCTAGTCGTTGTGATGTCGTAGTGGTGTGTCGGCAATGGATGTTGTTTTTTTTGCTTTCTTATGGCGTTCTGCTGGTATTCCTCACGTCTAGCTTGAATTCTTCGGTTTTTGCCCCACATAGGTTTTATGACAGTCTGCCCTTGGCATCTCTTACACTTATTGTTGTTCTAAAGGGATCCTCGTATTCGGAGTCCTCAACACCGTGCTTATTTTTCTGTATGTATTGAAAATAGTACCGATATTGTGTCTCCGTAAAACACTCACCAAATTATATAACAGCGCGCACGCTACTGAACATCTCAGTATACGAATAACTAAAAGCGTAAGCAGAGGGCTACGAGAATTATGCGAACCAACCTGAAGAGGGCAGATGTGATTCTGCCAAAACGGCAGAGATCAGTTATCAACTACGCTTTTAAATTACCGGAAACCACCTAACTCACACACACACACATAAATTAATCATCCTAAATAAAAACTAATATCCGAATAAATAAACGGTAAAAGCCATGCAAATAAACAATACCGACAACAAAGGGATTCGAGAGAATACGTTTGATGATAAAAAAGGCTTACAAATCCATTCCTGAATTAGAAACTATTAACGTTAAAAGACAAAGAAACATCTTGATCTACTGTGAGGATATATAAAGGCGATTTCCTGATGGGAGAAGTAAAAGTTGAATGGATAGCAATATTATTGGTGGCACAGTCTGCCGACTGCCTAAACCTCAGCAATATATTATTATTATTATTCTAGTGGGGAGTATTATTATTAATAGTATTCTATTAAAACTTGAAGAGTATGCCGCTTGACCCCCGAGTTTTGTTTTGCGTAAAAAAAAATCTCGAAATAAAAACTTACCTCTTAAAAAAATACTTGCATACTTGAATGAGCTTGTGTCGTTTTCCTCCATGTATCCATTTTCATCAATCTTCTCATAAAATGTTTTAATTGAAGCAACAAACGTCTCATAGTTCTTGTTGCATGAAGAGTTACAAATAAATGCTACAGTAACTATAAATTGTAATATTCTGTTCATATCCTGAAAAGAAATGTTCCACTAGAAATATAAATATAATGAACTAATAATAATCGAAAATTAAGAATTGAAAATGCAATAATCACTGACTCATTGACTGACTCTTCACAAAACCTATTCCTGAAGATTCTATTGCTTACATCTTATCTATAAACATTTGTCCTTGATTAAATATACGTGAAAAAATTGAATGCGACAATTGCAACGAAAATATGTTCAAGAATGTTGTTAGGGCTCATATTTCGGTATTAGCAACGTCATTTTATTTGCAAGCAGTTTATTTATTTATGGTATAGAACATAACTTGTATTTGTACGGGCTACGCTTATCAGTTTTTCGAGGAAATCAATCCGCTTATAATAATAATGCTACAATTAATTGTGTATTTTGAGTCACATTGACAAATCTCTTTGTAGAGGAGGTCTTTGATTATTCTGTCTGTAATCAAATACATTTAAAAACAAAAACAGACTTCAAACAGAGACTTACAAAAATCAATTTTTTTATGTTTTATTTAAAGTATTTGTTTTACAACTTTTAGTGATGTAATGGCTTAATAGGATGCAGTATTCACATCTAATTAACTATTTCGGTATTGCCAAAAATTTCTCTCGTTTTCTGTTGAATATAATACAGTAACTTGTTTTCTAATTCTTTATATGTTTTGAACAGGCTTCCAACTTGGTGAATTAACGGTATTATAGAGGATTTGAAATAATAGACTCTCCTCCGCGCAATTTCATACAGTGTGGATCAGCCAAATGGAATAAATTCGATAACGAATAAATAATTCTTATTTTAAATACAAGCCGCTGTATAATATTTATTTTTTGAATTCTCCAGAAAATTCTAGACATAATTCATGTACACTGTCCTACACCTATGTTCAACTGTTTCGGAAATATTAAGTGTTTTCAGATTTATTATAAAAATTAACATTAAAAAAAGAAAATTATTTTATTTCACAAATTCGCTACATTACACTAAACACCTAATAAGTAATACTGATTATTTCTTAATAATATTTAAAAAACCAAAAAAAACATTAATGTCAATATAGGAAATGTTCAAAATGCTAGCCGCGATTGTCTTGGCAACATGTTAATCTGGTATGTCTTCTAACGTTACTCAAAATCTCAGGCGTGACAGATCTAATAGTAACAGTGATTCGTCTTTTTAGGTCAGATAAGTTAAGGGGTTTAGTTTTGTATACAGTACTTTTGACATATCCCCACAAAAAATAGTCCAATGGCGTCAAATCAGGAGATCGTGCTGGCCATTATATCGATCCGCGCCTTTCAATCCAACGATTTGGAAAATTTTGGTTCAGGTACTGCCGGACATTGACGTCGTAATGAGGTGGTGCTCCATCTTGTTGAAATCATATTGTATTGGAACTTGTGGTTGTACAAGCATATAAGTTTGTCAAAGTTGGGACGAAATTATTTTTGAGCAGTTCTAAATATGTATCTCCATTCAAGTTGCCATCAATGAAAAAGGGGCCTACGATATGACTTCCAACAATTCCTGCCCAAGCATTAACTTTATCAGGATATTACTTATGTTTCTCTGTCATCCAATGGGGATTCTCATTAGACCAATAGCGGCAATTTTGATGATTAACATGAGGGTGAAGTGTAAATGTGCTCTCATCATAAAACAAAATATCTTCTAATTGGTTCACATTGTTATCTAACCTTACCATCATTTGTTAACAGAAATTGGTTCTCCTATCGAAATGGTCTTCCATGACTTCCTGAGTCCTGAGTCGGCATCATTTTATAGGGATGCATTTTACTTTCCTTTAATACTCGAAAAATTGATGTGTGGCTAGGGTTGAACAGTGGGGCTGCTTTTCCGCCAGAATTATGTGGGTTTTATTGAAACTGAAGCATAACATCCAATTTCGTATTATCATTTAGAGCATTGGCAGCTACTGTTTTTATCTACCTTACACGAGCAAGCTCGCGAAACTGCTATTCTATTTTGTTAATTGTTCCTTGGGAGTTAGGAGGCAAATTTGGAAAACTTTCTTGAAATAAGCGTGAAACTTTTGTTTGTGTCCGTACTCCATAACCAATCATTTGTAGAATGCTTATTTTGTGCATTTCTGTTAAATGAACCATTTTCTGATATTATTAAGCACAGTTAACGAAATTCAAACAACAATGCACTGACACTGATTACTACTGTCATGCAGGCAGACAACAAGATGCTAAGGCTATGAGTTTTGACGAAAATAAACAAAACGGTTTTTTTTTCAAATCAATAAAAAGGAACGCAGAAATGATTTTTTCTTACTATCTCAGTATCGGGAGCTAAATGGGAATTAATATTGGGTGTATTGTAGCGAAATTATGAATTCCGAAACAGTGGAAGATAGGTGTACGGCAGTGTACATGAATTATATCTAGAATTTTCTGGAGAATCCAGAAAATAAATAATATGCAGGAGCTTGCATTTAAAATAAGACAGTTGGTATTGGCCACTGTAACATGACACACCCTATATAATTGTTTTTTGTTGACAAAATGCGCATTTAAATAAACAAATCGACGTGTCCAAGCGTTTTTGCCTACAAGTCGTCCTTTATTCGTTATGGAATTTATTCTATTTGGCTGTTCCACACTATATTATTATTATTTATTATACAATTTTAAGTGTTACCTCATAATTGGATTCAGTTTTTAGTTCTTATAAACTTTGTTCCATAACAGTTTTAGCAATTAACAAACTAAAGGTACTTTACTTTTAAACAAAATTCATATTTGCTTACAAACCTCGTATACAGTTAAAAAAGTGGCATGTAATGATTACAGTATATGTTTCTGACCACGCAAATTTTCTTACAAAGAATAACTTTTTCTCTTAATATTATTCATAAGATAGTTTTCCGTTTTAATCCAACTTTTAAAGACACACTGTATATAGAGACCAACGGAGAACCTCATCTGAAGTTGATTAACTGACATATATTTTGATTTATTTCCAATCTATTTTATATCCCAAATCCCGAACAGAGCCATTTCCTTAAATATTATTTTAATACTGACGCCTTCACAAATGTACCTACACTATATAATGAAATTTAAAAAAAAAATCCGATTTTATAAAAAACGGTAAAAGTTTTGCCCGAAAATCGCGTCTTCAAATTTAACGAAATGTTGCAAATACATAAAGAAGTGTTCGAGAGGACATTCAATTGTGGGAAGCGCAACTGATGAAGGTTCCCTAACCAGAAACAATATATATTATATATATTGTCTTGCGTACAAAAGAATGACACCTCGAAGAGAGGCTAAAAGTTATGCCGTTAAAAAAAATATGGCACCACTTCGGGATTCCCCTTAACAGAATCCATTATAAACGATACAAATTCCTTCAGCTGGTGTTGAGTAACCGCTGAACACATAAAAAACATAGATACAGACGAATTGAGAACCTCCTTCTTTTTGAAGTGGGTTAAAAATAATCAAAAGTAGATACACCAGATAATTTTGAAAAATGGTTGACCTTGCAAAAATTATTTGGCTGAGGCCGCTCCTCCGCAAATCAGGCCCTTATGAGGTTTCTAGACGTGTGTTATTGTGTTATTTTTCAAAAGTAGTTATTTTCCACTGTTACGTACTGCGTTCAATTATTGACCATTCTTAGCTATAAACTGCTCTTTATTTACTTTTAAAACGAAGGGCAGCTGAAACTTTTATACAAAATTAACTCATAAATCCTCAATGTCACATAAATTAAAAATTATTAAATATATATTTTTAAATATTTTGTTAAATGAAATTTACTATTTTGCTCTCATAAATCACTGCCAACAAAACAATAGTTTAGTTTCTTATTATATATATCGATAATAGTATATATGCAACTCGAGCGCTCTCGTGGGCAATCGACAACATCTCACAGGCTGCAGATACTGTTTTTTATTACAAATGCGGGATATAGGAGAGCATAACATTTTATTTGAAACAAGCAATACATAAATTTAAACAGCTCAACATTACTTATTAACAGACTTCCAAAAAGGAGGAGGTTATCAATTCGTCGCGTATTTTTTTTGTTTGTATGTTACCTGATGTCTTCTCCTCTGGTGAACCGTTTTGAATGAATATGGTCTTGTTTAATAGAGTATATATCCGGATTGGTGAAAGTTCAAATTTTGGAAAAGAATTCTATTGGTAAAGTGATGAAATTTGCGAATGAACACATGCGTGCATGGAAATCGACCAATATCCCTAACATATTGGTCGATTTTTCAAAAACTCCTTATGGACGTGTATAGTTTTTTAACGTTTAATCTATCAAGGAAGATCCATAGGTGATCTCATAGACTTTTCTGCGACGTGCCAGTTGCAGTTTTGCAGAAAATCGCCGAAAATTCCAATATTCTTATCAAAACTTCATCGAAGTGACGTAACGGATATTTCCTAATAAATATTTTAATTCCAACGTAATGGTGCAAGAATTGTATGCACTGAAAGTTTTAATTGCGTATTTGATAATTTTATATGTACAGCTCAAACATAAAGGTAGTAAAGAATAGTATTTTCGGCTCTTTAAATCAATTAGTACCAAGTTCGTTTTGTTTGTATACCAGGCAAATATCTATTTAAATGCTTTTTTTTTCATTTTACGAAGACGGTGCTTTTGGTGTCACATTCTCCCGGCCTAATAGAAAATTCAGTGACAACACATCTCAAACTCTAAACTGTTATTTGGTGCGTTTATACACAGGGTGTGTTTAGTTATAGCAAACAAAATCACAAAGTAAAGTAATAGAAGGAGTTGTATTTATATGACGATTGAAAATATAGGACGGAATAGAATGATAGTGCTCCATAGGCAGCCGTATATACAAGATGGTTGAAATATAGGGTGGAGTGGACGTTTGGTGATATAGACATGTCGGAAAAAATGTGGAAATAAAATTATATAGGGTGATTAAATAGCTTTTATATTATGTGGACGTAAACAAATCATATACAGGATGGTTGAAATATATGCTGGAGTTGAATTATATTTGTACAGTGTGATTAAAAAATTATTTATTTCATAAGAAGTGGCATAAAGTGTGGAGAGGAATTAATGTTACACATGGCGATAATATAAAATGTTATAAATAAAATATTTATGGGGTAGCCCCAAGGAGTTATATACGATGGTTGAAATATAGGACGGATTTCAATTTTAAATATGAGATGGATTGTACTCCGTCCTATAATATACAGAAGCCACCTAACAAATTTATGCTTGTCCGTAGGCAGTCGTATGAACAGGATGGTTGTCACATAGGGTGGAGTGGAATTATCTATAGTTATACAGGTTTGTCAAAAAAAGTTAAAAAAAGGTTACGTGGCGTGGTCCATAAGGCATAAATATATTTTGGGCTTATTAAGTCAACGCGTACTTGTACATTTTGTTCGTAAACATTTACCTGCCAATTTAAACAAAAATGTATCATTGTGTAATGTTGGGACTTTGGATGTTACCTGGTCCTGTATATTAAGGTTATACATACAAAATAAAAAATAAATGATGATATCTACCTGACTTCAAAAAAACTAAAAAGTTGAAAATAAAACATTCTTTTAAAAAAATATAACCGACTTCCACCTAGAACAAAAAAGCTGAAATAAATTATAACAAAATATAACTCTAGCAAATAAATAATACATATTGAATCAATGTTGTTAGGTACCTACCCAGAAAGTAAAAAATGTAAACATTAAAAGGTGCTCATTCTGTACATATTAATTACCTACCAATCTAGTATATTTTAGAAGTCGGTGCCAAGTAACAATTGAGTTTCATGAAGTAGTAGATAAGTACGCAATGCAGGATTTTAGAGTTGCTTGGCATTGAATGTGTTATTTATTTGCTTGAGTTGTATTTTATTATAATTATTTTCAGCTTTATAGGTATAGGTGGAAGTCGGTTATATTTTTGTAAAAATGTTTTATTTATTTCTACTTTGTTCAAATAAATTGTCAAATTTGGACAATTTGAAAATGTGATATTAAATTTTTTTTAGTTTTTTTTTTGGTCGTACCATATGTAAAATTTCAAAATTAACAACAATTAAAGGCAAATTATCCTTATTCCAGGCAAACTCACTGCTTAAATTATAATAAATAACAAAAAAACAATCTAATATTAAAGAAGTGAGGTTGACATTACAAAGTTTATATTTTTATTGAGATATCAAAATTAAAAAACTAACGAAGCGGAAGTGGAAGCACCGATGGACATTGCAGTAACTGACCAAGAACATGTTAATTTTGATATCGCCGTTTGCGAGAATTACATATATATAAAATGTATACAAATAAACAAACTTTATATATATATATATATATATATATATATATATATATATATATATATATATATATTAAATAAATAAGTAAAAATATATTTGCTGCATATCACATCTCGTTAAAAAACATTAAACAATTTTTGACTGACTGCTAATTTTTAGATGAGAAATTAATTTAAAAGATTACTCTATATCAAATAAAACTGCAAAATTCGTATTTTATTACTAATACTGTAATAATATTCAACCTTTATTTGCACATGGCATAAATATAAATAATTAAAAATATATTTGCATATCACCTTGTAATAATGGGTGCATATGGTTTTCTAAATTTTAAGTAAATTGTTATTAGATTTGTGAGAAATTCATGAGTGAAAGAATGCACATACTGAATTCGTGAGAATCGAAAACCAAATGTTATCAATTAGCTTTAGAATCTCAAAATAGTGTACTTAGATAAAAACTTTTCATTTGGATTCTTCTGTAAATGCACAAACATCTTATAAACACAATCAGTTTGGTCACTTTAATAGTTGCTGTAGTCATCGTTTTTTTTAAGTAACGTCATAAATGAATAGAAAAGAAGGTTTTAGAGCATACATCTTTGCAGTAATATTTATACTTCGCTACTCGATTGTACACAATTGGGTTTTTACTGTTGATTGCTGTCAAATTTCGAACATTCTATATATATATATATATATATATATATATATATATATTGCACTGAAGGTCATCAATAGCTACTAAACAAACATAAAGAATATCGGTAGAGGGACAGAACCGTTTTGTTTTGCCTATTTATATATAGATATCCTAAAAGTTAGAAATCCAAAAATGGCAAATTCGAAAGTCCGAGAACAAAAATATCTTAAAGAAAGAAAAAATTCGTGACAATTTTAAAAGAGAATTGGGATTACTTGTTGATAAACTTAAGCCCGGATGTGGAACTACAAACGATGGACATACAGCTGTACGGCTTTTTGAAAGAAGCAAGATTTCTGCAACGTTATCTGGCCTAGACAAAAACCTAATTAATAGATTTCATACCATGTTGCAAGCTGTTTCGTGTGGTAATGATATGAATATTGAAAAGTGTAAAGGATACAATTTTGAAACAGCATTTTTTTAATTATGCGGCTGGTACTGCATGCCAACTACTATTCACAAGTTGTTAAGTCATAGCCCTCAAATAATAGCTCATTTGTTGCTGTGGGTGTCCAAAGTGAAGGCGCTCCTAGACTCCGACTGGCGTAGAAACATTCGTCTGATTCTTGATGAGTTAAGGATTTCGTGCGGTAGTGTCCAAAAAATTATTATTATTATGCAAAATGTGTGTTTTAAGTTTGTGCCATGAGTTCTGAGTGATGAACAAAAAGTTAACTGTGCAAAATTTCCAAGAAATTCGGAACTGTGTTCAAGAAAACGCAAATTTCCATGGCAATAAGATTACCAGTGTCGAAACATGTTGTTTTGAGTACGACCCGGAGACCAAAAGCCAGAGTGGCCAACTAAAAACAAAAGTTAGAGTAATTCTCATCTGCTTTTTGGACTGTCGTGCTGTAGTTCACAGGGAATTCGTACTCCCTGGGCAGACTCTGAATATCAGTCTTCACCTGGACCTGCTTGACAGGTCACAGAGACGTGACCACCGCCTGGGTCGAAATAGGGTCGATTCTGGAGTGCTTATCCACATAAAACGTACAGCGCCACACAGTGCTGTTGATGAGGGAGTTTCTGGCCAAGCACAAGGTTGCCACGTTGCTCCCCCCCCTCCACAGTCCAGATTTGGCACCAGCAGGCTTCTTCCACTTTCCTCGGCTCAAGCGGTCGGTAGTGGAACGTGAGTTCCAAAAAGGGTAAGTGTCAGTAAGATTACTTTACTTATCTCAGATTAATTTCTGAAATTTGCTTGTTTTCTCTGAAAACTAGTTTGTTCTATAGTTTGTGAACAGTGCGTACACAGAGTGGCAGATTCCATATTGGGGAGTACAAATATAAATTAAAAAACAGTACTTATAAACTGTACAAAACTACTGCACATCAGTATTTTCTAAGGAGTGTATAAAGATTCTTTTAGTACCTACTTTGGTAACCCCAAAAATGTTATTTGTTTCGTATGGCTTTTAGTTTTAAAAATGGGAGTTTCTGCAATTTTTCAAACCTTAAATAATTCATAACTCGGCAACATTTAACTGTAGAGAAAACTTAATAAGGATCCTTTTTGGTTAGGTTAAGTTAAGAAATCTGAGTAAATAACAATTTGATTTAAAAAAAAAGTTTTAAAAATTTTTATCCAAGTTGCATGTTGACGACATCATGATCTTCTTCTGGGGTATCTTACGACATGACTAGGTAACAAAGCTTTTTTTTCATACATGATCTGTTTATTTATTGTTGCATTTACGCAAGAAAAGTACTTTTTAATGTTTGATAAGTATAGGTTCGTTATAAGTAATTTCTAACTGTATGTGTCATAAGTTCATAGCAATAAAATGAGTGCCAAATTAGTGACAAACATATATATATATAATTTAAAAAATGCTATTTGTTAAAACTGTAGACAAAAGCACATTTCAATTTCGTGGTCTGTGATGTTATATTGTGGCTTATAGGCTGGTTGATAAAAATAAACTTTAGTTATTAGTAACCACCAAAGGAACTCAAATATTGTAATTATTGGTTAGAAAAGTTCACCACTGTTCCTTGGCTTTATTAAGTGGTCAATATTGGTTACTTCTAATTACCAGTGATAAGTTACACTAACTGTTGGTTGTTGGTCGTGTTTACTTGTGGTCAGCAAATGAATTATTTTTAGTTGATGACTTTTACCTGTGTCTTGAAATTATTAGATGGCAAATAAGATAAATACTTTAAATATCATTTCCTTAGATACGTTTGCTATATCTGTTGTCAATTTTTTATTTTCATATTTTTACAAAGATTTTTCATATTTTTGACATTATAGTTTAGGAAATTTGCACATTGTTTGTATTTTGAGTAATCTGTTTTTCACATTTTTTCGAGAAACAATTTTAATTTTTTTTGTGGCCTTGCTATTTCATAAGTATACTTGAACTTGATTTGAGGAGTACTATAAAACATATTTTTGAGATGTTACTATTCTTATGACCTTAAAAAAAATGGAGGTTATCAGTTTGTGGCCTTTTTTCTGTATGCTAATCTATTACTCTAAAAAGGGTAATTTCGAGAATTGAAACTCAATTTTATTAAGAAATATTACCGAGGGATACAATAACCTTTTCTATATCTAAACAGTTATGAAGCGACTACTGCTCAATGAATCTCCACTCATTTCTCGGAAACGGTTTAATCAATTTGAAAACTGAAAATTATTTTCTATAACGTAGAAAATCGGATAAATAGATGCAGAAAACTTTAAACGCTAGAGAAATATTACATGAATTTTCTACACAAATTGACAAATCCGTAAAGAATAATACTTTTGATCGCACTGGGAGTTTGTTTCATGTTAATTTAAATATAGTTGCTTCCTCTTTAAAAATAAGTTATTTAAGATCAAATAAATTTTAAGGATATTTGGCTGATTTCAAAATTGATACCAATTCTTTATTATGAATAGTGAAAAATAATCAAATTGTGCTTTGTAAATGTACTTAAATAAAATTTTGCAATTTTGTTCGAAGTAGTTTTTCTAACCTTTTACCTCATTAAAACGTTTGACTGTAACGTCGGCAAAATATTGTTTCTACTGATGTTTCTCATTTACTGTTTCCAGCGTTGGTCAAAGTTAAAACGCTGGACAATTAAAAATGAACAATTAATTCCCTATTGCTAATAAAAATTTTAAATTTGCAATTGTGATAATTCGCAATTAGCAATTTACTTATTTTTATTCAAGAATTTCCCCAATTAACGAAAGCGTAGTGACCTCAAAACAAATTTAGGGTATGAACAAAATAGTTCATATATCACTATATATATATATATATATATATATATATATATATATATATATATGTGGCTATTTTTCTTGTAATATTTTTGAAAAAAAAAACACTTTTACGACACGTAAGTAGAAAAAATTCTAGTATGATGATATGCAAATACAACCTAAAATATGAGTGTAAGGTGTTCAAACTATACCGAAGGGGGAAATTACAATTAAAAATGTAAATTGTAATTGATTTAATCCAAAATTAATTTTAATTGCAATTAAATAAATCGCAATCTATTGTAAATTCCATTATTTAAGTAGGTCTGTACGAAACGGTATAAAAAGGTTATAAGCATACTTCAATAGTATGATTAGCCAAATATAAGAAAATTGTTTCTAAATTATCTAGGATTCTTTTCAACAGTCCCGTTAATAAAATTATTTATGGCTCAAGTAGAAATCATTTTATAAAAAAATGGTGACCGGATTCGAAGTAAAACTAAAAAGTTGAAAATAATCAACAAAACATAACACTGTTGTTGGGTACCTGCTTAGAATGTAAAAAATGTAAACAATAGAAAGTACAGATTAATTACCTACCTATATATTTTTAAAGTCGCTGTGAGGCAAAACTTGAATTCCTGCATTTTTTAGAAATCTGCAACGTAATCAAACTTGATTGTTGGTTGGCATAGACTTCAAAAATATACCAGATTCGTAGGTAATTAATTTGTACCTAATGAGCACCTTTTATTCTTTACACTTTTTTACGTTTCAACTAGGTTTCCAACAACAATGAATCTGAATCTTATTGTATATTGCTTATATGTTTTGTTTATTATTTTCAATTTTTTTGCTCTACATTGAACTCAGCGAATGTATTTTTTAATTGATAGTTTTTAACCTTACTGTCCTTTTTGAAGTCTATTAATATTTTAGATGTTTTATTTTCAGTTTTTACCAATTTAAACTCCGATAGTTTTTATTTTATTTTTTATGTCAGTCAAATTGATATACAATCAGGTGACAAAAAAATTCGCGCCGGATTGATAACCTCCTTCTTTTTGGAAGTCTGTTAAATATGGGGTAAATTATAAACAAAACATAAAACAGAGAATGATAATCGAAACAGTGGAACACTTACTAGCACAAATATAAATTATCGTAAGACACTATTTAAGTCACAATGCACAAACAATAAATGAGGTAATACTTCCACATAATTATAGAAAAAATTATCGCCAATTAGAATTTCCTGCAAATTAAGTTTTGCGGAGAAGCTATCAGCTTCCTGATGTGGCGCCGGCACACACTTGTAATCTAATTTCTAATCCTAATCACACTAGCCCAGCTGCGATATGCTAATTTTTTACACCATCGTTTAAGTATTAAACTAAAAAGTTCCCAAATCTCGAAAATCTGAATCTATGATCAATAGGTTTACATCTAATTGAGCTCTGAGTAAAATTATAAGCTATCAAATGATCTATAAAAAAGATACTCTCTTCGAGGTGTCATTCCTTTGTACGCAAGACAATATATATTCTATATCAATATAATACATATTGTTTCTGGTTAGGGAAACTTCATCAGTTGCGCTTCCCACAATTGAATGTCCTCTCGAACACTTCTTTATGCATTTGATGCATTTCGTTAAATTTGAAGAAGCGAGATGTAAGACCGACATCTAGGATTTTCGAGAGAATCAGTACACAGAGATTCCGAATCTGGAGCCGTTTCGTGTAATTGCTGTTCTCCTCTCAACTCCTAGGACAGAATGTCACGATAAAATTTTTCAGGTTATTTCACCTTCGCGTCTTCAAATATAAAAAAGATGTTACTCATTTTTTGAATCAAACGTTTTAGCAAGCTACCTCTGCGAAAATCGGTGTGAAATATATATTACTTGCAGATTATTCGAATAAACAGAAGCCTGAACAGACGTATAGGAAAACACTGCCTTTGGACCTGATGAGGGCAGATGTTACTCTTTTTTTAACGACATTCTAATTATAGTAAGCTTTGGTGGAGTTGCTGGTATTAACTATTCGGAACTTGGGGCAAATTGTAAATTAATTGAATTACTCAAAATGAATGTTAGTTAAAATGTATATACAGTGTGTCTTCATAAATCAAACGATTTCTTTTCAAATTAAAGTGTCTATATTTTTGTTAATATCTAAAATTGTTATCAAATAGAAGTAATTAGATATACATCTACCTATGTCATTGCACTAAAAATTGTATAATAAATATTTATGTAACTTTTCCAAATATGTGCTACGTTTCAAGAAATATATTATTATTTTTTTAAAAGTAAGGTACCATTATTTTTTATAATATCTCAAATTGTAATAAAACAATGTTTAAGTTGAAAACTGCACCCAATTGTGATGTATTATTAAAAATTGTAATAAACTGAAAGTTGATTGGAAATAAAACGACATAAATGTTAGTTAATCAACTCCAAGGTGGAGGTTCTCGGTTGGTTTCTATATAAAGTGTGTCTTCATAAGTTGAATTCAAACTGAAAACTTTGTGATGAATATTATTTAGAAAAAAAGTTATTCTTCATAAAAATATTTGCATGATCGGAAACGTATACTGTACTCATTACATGCCACTTTTTCAACTGTATACGACTTTTGTCAGCTAATATGAATTTTGTTTAAAAATAAAATGGCTTTATTTTTCATAATATATAAAACTCTTATCAAACAGGGGTAATAAGGATTATAAAATGCATCTAATTATGCCACATCACTAAAAATTGTATAATAAATATTCATGTCACTTTTCCAAATTTTGTATAGGTTTCGTAAAGAATATAAATTTTGTTTAAGTTAAGTACAAATAAAATATATTTTTCAAAATTTTTAATTTTTATAATAACTCAAATTGTTATCAAACAAAGTAAGTTTATTAGAATTGAAAACTACGTCCTATTATGCGACACCAATTAAAAGTTGTATAACGATTTATTATAAGATTCCGCGTAGATGAGACTATTAAATGAATGTCAGTATAATTAACAGACCTAAAGAATGATGATACTCAGATGGTCTACAATATAGTGGATTCACCTACGTTAGAATCAGATAGAAAATTGTCATAATACATATACATCTCTAGAAATTCTGTAATTTGCCCCAAAATGAAAACTAAGTTATTTTCAGTACTTCAGGTCAACAGCATTTTTTTTCAAACTTTACGTTTTAAGTTTCGAGCTAATAAATGATGCTTAAAAATAAAATACCTTATTTTTTTAAAGTTCGGGGCACTATCGAAAACGGTCGATTTCCCCCAGAAGAAAATGTGCTCCTGCGTCACCAAACTATACCTTCATCCAAATTAACCTCTTCCGCCATTGCTGTGATCAGAAACTAAAAAGGGTTCGACTGTATATTCAAAAAAAATTATCTAAAAAGCATGAAATAATTTTTATGAAGTGCTTTTGAACAGCGAAGTTGCGAAGTATAACTTATAAATATACTTCCCAAAATAGTTTCACTTCCGCTTTGGTATTTAATTGTTCTAACAAAAAATTATTTCATGCTTTTTACCTAATTTTTTAAGAGGTTTTTTGTTTTTTTTTTTTTAATGTATTTATACAGCTTAGAGCATTTACCTCTAGAGATAACCTGCAATGCATAAATTTCGTTCCACGACTAGAACGAGAGGGCAGTAGAGATTTCATTGAAAACAGCTCTCAATCGAGATAAATAGCATGTTGCGCTCTCTATTGCCCTCTCTTTTTCTCTACAACATTGTCAATAATACCAAACACGCGCTAAAGAGTAGGTTTTGTTTAAAGAAAGCAAAACAAAAAATATCACGTATTTTCGTTAGTGACTTGGGCTACAATATTATTTCTGAATTATCTGAATAACAAATGACAAAAAGCGAGGAAAACTGAATATTATTTCAATTGTGATGAGAAAGAGAGAGACAGAAAAGAGCAGCGGGTGAGTATTTTAAAATTTATTTATCAAATATAAATCTTTCAAATTTAAAAATAAAAGTTCGTAAAGAATGCTTTGATTCACAAAAATCATTGATAACCAGATAAACAATTTCAACTGGATTAATTGAATATTCTACAAAATATCAATTTAATAATTATAAATAATTAGCAATACGACTTTTTCTTCTCTATTTTTCAAAAATAATTCCATTTATTATATCCACTATTTTTTTCACAAATCCAATTTGTATTCCCATCGTTACAATCCAATTTTTGCAACTTGCAACAAAAAGTTTATTTCCTGTTAATATTTATTCGTCTAGCCTATAAAAATTTTAACATTTCGAGTGGGATATGCCCACTGCCGCTGCCTTCTTCTGACATGAAATCATCGTCTTTATTGTCATCATCGAATGTGTTTTTATCAGTAGCGTTTTTATTTGTTTCAGAAATATTTCTATTCACATCAGTTTTATCACTTTCCGTCAAATTTGTCTTATGTCTCTCTTTTGTTATGTCTATGTTTGATGGCCTAAGCACTGAATCATATTCTTTATTATTGTTATATTTAGTCTTTGATTTCCGTGTTGGCAAATTTTGAGCTATGTCAAAAGTGTTCTCTCTATTGTAAGGAATGATAGTGCTTTCTCTTTGCTGAAGTTCTTGGAAGGTCGATAAACTGTCTGTTTCTTGGGATTTTGGTACTTTATTTGTAGCTGTGGAAACTTGTGTGCTAATCTGGCCACTTTCCGTGGTGTCATATTCCTTCTTCTGAGCTGATGAATTCTCATCACTTTCTTTGACTAACTTGTCTCCAGTGGATTCTGGCCCCTGTTGTGCATTGTCAACAATTACCCCATTATTTGAATTATCAATATTGAGATCAAGACCGTCTTCTTTGCTGCCAGGTTTATTTGTCTCAGCTGAAGACTTCTTATGACTTTCATTGACCAAATGGTCTCTTGTGGAGTCAGGTCCTTCTTTTGCAGTGTCAACAATTACACTTTCATTTGAATCATCATTATCGAAATAAAGACCACCTGCCTTGTTGTCAAGTGTATTTTTCTCAGCCGATAAGCTACTTTCGTTGACTAGAGCGTTTTCCGTGGAGTCTTGTTCTTTTGTCGCATTGTCTATGATTATACCTTCATTCGAATCATCAATATTGAAATCAAGACTGTCTTCATTGCTGTCAGGTTTATTTCTCTCAGCAGATGAGTTCTTATGACTTTCTTTGACCAAATGGCCTCCAGTGGAGTCAGGTACTTTTTTTGCCTTGTCAACAATTACCCCTTGATTTGAATCATTCAATATCGAAATCAAGACCGCCTTGCTTGTTGTCAGGTTTATTTTTATCAGCCGATGAGCTATTCTGACTTTTGTTGACTAGGACGGTTTCAGGGAATTCTTGATCTTTCGTCTCATTGTCTACGTTTATACCTTCATTGGAATTATCAATATCGAAATCATCGTCATTGTTATGACTTTTGTTTGCATTACTTCTTTCTAATCCATGTTCAGTAGAGGTAGACATATCATCGAATGATATGGGTGAATCACCAGAACCAAATCCTGAACCACTGCCACCATCAAAATCTTCGTCATCTACCACTGTAGTAGAGTGTAGTTCAGTATTATTCGTCAGTTCAACTTGTTTTGTTACAGTGTGAGGTAATGTGGTGACTTTAGTAGTAGGTAAATATGTTATTTCTGATTCAAAACTTTTGTCAGGTCGGACAGAAGTTTCGTGTACGTTACTATTTGATTCAGACGTTGTGTTTGTTACAGTTTGAGGAAGAACACTTGTAAAGACGCTGATGGTGACTGATTCACTGTTTGAGGAAAGGTTGGGTGTTTTAACTTCCGTAATTAGCTGAGATTTTTCACTTGTGGATTTTAAATTTTCAGCTGGTATTATTTCTGTTATTTCTTCTGTTTTTGTGGTTTTCAACTTGTCTAGGTTCGAAGAGGCGGTAAACTCATTCTTAACGATTGTCTTTTCTGTTATGTCTGTATGTGTTGGAACAGAGACTGGTGCGTTAAGTGTAGTTTCTGGACTGTGAACAGGGATTGTGGACATATTAGATTCTGAAACAACATTTGCGTGGGGGCTGGTAGTAAACGATTCACTGAATGAGGTGTTGAAGGACATTTTTGCTTCCGGACTCATCTCAATTCCGTCACTTGTGGATGTTACATCTAAGGTTTGTAAGCCACTGGTTGTTTGAGTTGTTATTTCGGTATGTTCAGTTGTAAGGTCTTTATTTATCGACGTTTCAATAACATTTGTAGTAGTAGAGATGAACTCAGATTTAGGTACTGTTGGTATGTTTTCTGCGACTGAGGAAGCAGTAACTTCATTACCATTTGTGTTGTTTATGAACTCTGAAGATGCAGTTTGCATAGTTGGACTAGTAAATATATTAGGTGTTACAATTTCTGAACTAACCGAAAACATTTCTTCTATTACATTTTTCAGTTCTTCAGAATCATATGTTGTAGATGTTACCGTTGATACCGAAATTGTGGTTTCATCAGTATGGTCGTGAACTCTGGTGGTGTTAAATACAGGTGTTGTGGGCGTTTTAGGTTGTGAAACAACATTTGCGTTGGAGTTAGTAGTAAAAGATTCGTTATATGAGGTAGGGAAGGACGTTTTTGCTTCCGGAATCCTCTCAATTCCTTCACTTGTGGACGTTACATCTAAGGTTTGTAAGTCATTGGTTGTTATTTCGGTATGCTCAGTTGTAAGTTCTATATTTGTCGACGTTTCAATAATATTCGTAATGGTCGAGACGAACTCAGATTCAGGTATTACTGTTGAAATGTTTTCAACGCCTGAGGAAGCAGTAACTTCATTACCATTTGTGTTGTTTGCGAACTCTAAGGTTGCGTTTTCTGTAGTTGGGACTAGCAGTTATATTAGGTGTTGCTAAAATATCTGAACCAACCGAAGACGTTTCTTCTGTTACATTTTTCAGATCTTCAGAATCATATGTTGTAGACTTACTGCTGGTTGTCATTTTCATAACAGTAGTCGATACCGTTGGTACCGAAACTTTGGTTTCATCAGTCAGGCCGTGAAACCTAGTAGTGTTAAATGGCCTACTAGTTTCTTCTTCAGTTTTTTCATTGGCAATAGTTTCAGATTCTGAACTAATTGTTGGTCTTATAGTTATAGTTGTTCTTTCAGTAGTAACATACATAGTTGACATGTGTGTTTCTAATTGTGTCGAAGGACTTGTACTATAAGTGTCTACAATTACTTCCGTTGTTGTTCCGGATATAGTGGGAGAAACATTAGAAGCTGTAACAGTTTCATTCATATTATCTAGGTTCTTTGTTGCATTTGTTAATGAAAACGATTTTGTAGTGATCTCTGAAGTTGTTCTTTCTATTTTTGTAGATGTCTCGCCTTCAGTATGTCTTTCAGTGACTTCAGGTGTCTCAATAGTGGCATTTGTAGCATCCGGCAATACACTTATTATGGGAGTAACAGTAGTAATAGTAGTAATTTCATTTGTTACATCTAGTTTAGTAGTTCCTTCTGGGATTTTTTCTTTATCACTTTGAGGGTATGAGGGAAGTATCTCAACATCTGATTCAGTACTTTCGGTTTCTAAGGTAAACGGCTGGCAAACCTTGTGTAAGAAACAATCCACTTTACAACACTTGTATTCCCGAGGACATTGATAATCATATTTGCATTCGAACACGCCTGTATTTGTGAAGGGAAAAACTTCGTTGCATTGAAATTCGTATGGTTGACATTTTCCAGGTCTGTCTGAAAAAAAGATGGCTGTCAATAAAATAAAATAGAAATATTTCAAAATAATTTAAGAAAATATCATCATCATAATGAAGCTACAAGAGAACCTATAGTCTTGATAAGAACTGAAGAAGAGATTAAGATCTGTGAGAAGAACTGGAGCACTATATTGAAGTGAAGTGAATATCTGTGGACAAATTGTCTTTCACCATCTGACAGAAAAAGGTAAAAGATCTGTAGGGCTGAAGAATTAGAGACTGCCTTGGACGAAGGGGATGAACCTATTTTTGGCAGTTTCTGTTAAGAACTTACTTAGAGATTAAAGAAGTGGCCAGAACATCGAAACGGATGAACAAATTTACTGAAGCGAATCTATACCGGACTATTTTGCCTCAGCGTATAGGCATCTTATCTTTTAGTAAATATCATTGTAAAGTGTAGAAGTGGAAGACAAAGTAAATAACGAAACTAAATAAATCAACTATACCCAAGAAGCATCTTGAGTAACCATGTAATTTTGGTGGCATTTATTCGTAGTCCATGTTTTAAAGATAAATTTAAGCAGTTATCATAGGATGGGCTGCACCGTTGAGAACCTCTATCCCGCAATGATATATTCCAGTAGAACAAAGATGGTACTGCTAGCCGCACTAACATTAATCAACATTGAGCAGCTTCTGGGAATGCCCAACTCATAAGGTTATGCAACAACAAATTGTGGAAGAAAATATATTTGCAAATTTGCTGAACTAAGACATCGAGTCATCATCACCTCTTGTTATGCCCCCAATATACTGGTGAAGACAGTTATCCACTCTTCAGAATAGATGATAGAGCTACGACATTACGTGGGTTTATGTGGTTCACACCCTTAAATCTAAAAATGGGATATTGACCAGTAAGACTTCGGAAAAACGACAGAGAGAGAAAAAAAGATACCTAGGGGATTCAGGGTCTGTTAAGTGTTTCGCTGTGATTACGAATTAGAAGTAATTATTAATAGACTTTCGCGACTTTATAGATTTTATAAAATGCCTTGTTAATCTCAGCTATATGTTAGTGCTTCACGTACGATGACCAGCAGAGGCAAGTCTAAGAATTTTTCCATGTTTCAGAAAAAATAGTTTTGGTGTGCTACATTATTTCCAACATAAGAATAAGAAGTAATGAGTCTTTCTGGGTGCTTCCTTATTCTAGTGTCTAATCGCTACATATGCTGACAAAAGACGATCCACTAGAGTCGAGTTATTAGACATAATTTAGAAGACAAGCATAAAGGTACTTCCAGCCTTATATTTGATTGTCAAGGACCATGGCAAACTTATATTTGATGTATTGAGGTACTCGTTTCCCAAAAAAGAATAGAAGGAGTTACCGAGTCGTTTATAGTCGTGGATTTCCAAGTCCGAGAAGAACTACTATATCACCAAGATGAAACAACTGGCTATAATCATAGCTCTAGAGCATTTTCACAAGTATACATTATCTTCTGAAGTTCAAGGTGCTTTTTTCAGAGGACCTTTTAGAGAAAATTTTGAAAGACATATTAGCCAACCTAAATTACGAACAGTATTTGGAGCTCAATAAGAAAGTGGGCACCTGATGGGAAGAACTAGCTAGCCAGTTGATGATTCTAAAATGTTTAGGGACCCTGTGAGATTACCGTGCAAAGAAAAATAGAATTTTTAGGATAACGTTCAAGGAGACCAAATCCACGCTGGTTGTTCCACTCGATATTGGCGGAGGAATACAATGGGATTGTTGGATCAGTAGCCTGAATTGAACAAAATACATCGCAACAAACCGTACTGTACTGTCGGGGATCTTGAAGCAGTAAAACGTAGACATTTCTTTTGAGAGAATTGCTATTATATGTCCTCAAAGTATATATAACTGGTATTTCTAATCAAGATCTGATCATAATAGCAACTAAGGTCGAAAATTTAACCACAACTACTGTAGATTAAAATACTAGACCCTTTACTGTACACCTGTAAGTTAAAGCGATTCAATGGCACATTGAAACAGCACCCATACGAAGTTATTCAAACAAATCATGATTAGGGTGAGCTTGTTTCTAATTATCTATTTATATCAGTCAGTGTATTATTTAGGAAAGAGCTGAGACTACCTTACGATAAGGTTATCGATACACATGATGGTCTTCCTACAGAAATCTACGATATTGCAGATAATAGCTGGTTTTAAACGAAGGAACTCGGGAGCGATTTTTAAGGCCCAAATAATTTACTTCTACGAGTTTGCTGTTAAAATTATACCATTTATGCCTTATAAACTATTATTAACGTGATGGCTTATGCGGTTTGCTGTTGAATTTTATGTCACCTAGAAATTTCGATTGACTGGTGTATAAAGCGTTATCGGATCGGAAGGATCAAATTATCTATGCTAAGGGAGTTCAAGAAGCGGTGATAATAAACTCTCTCTTCGTATGAGGGGTAACTAGAAGGTCAGAGAAAATTTTGATAAAAAATTGCGAAAATACTAACACGACCCTTGTCGAAATAGCCTACAGTTGAATATAGCTTAGAAGGAATATTTTATTACAGCCTATGTTTTTCAAAAGTAAACTAAAAGGTATTCAACATTACATAATATGTGAAATAATATAAAATGTTTAGAGACTTACCTGCTTTTATTAAATGAGCAGCTTTGTACGATTTTGGGGACTTCATTTCCTTGAAACCGAAAGGAGCAACTTCCCCATTGTATACATCCAATAAGTCTCCATTGTAATCTTTAAATCGATAGTAATACTTCTGAGAAGTACAATCGCATATGCATGTGATGATTGCTATGAATGTCAGTATTTTCTTCATGCCCTGAAAAATTGCAAATGGTAATTAATCTCTGTCGCTTGAATCTACAATGAATTTTAAATAACGGTAGACAAAAGGTTTTATTACAAATGTAATTAAATAATGACCATAAATACATGTAAGAAATTTCACAACTACGGCGGTGTTATTTATTTATTTATTTATTTAGATAGCTGGAGCGGAGGATGTACAACAATATCAAACAAAATCTGTGTATGTTCATGCAAGGTCTATCCGTAAGGAGCTATGTCTTAGTTATCTAGTCACAATCAATGTGCAAGCTTAACTCGTGTACATCTACATTTGTTGAAATAACTTCTGATGTTCCCCAAGGTTCACATCTAGGGCCGTTAATAATCGATTAAGTTCAAAAATCTGTATACTGATTATTTCAAAACCACGACTGTGAAAAGCTTTCATTCGTTATAGATCGTCTTCAAGAATAATATCTTCTAAAAATATTTTATCACATTTGAGTCAAATATTGAGGCAATTTTCCGAAATGCACAGAAAGATTTAGGATTTGTTCTGCATATTAATAGGTCTTTTAGACAGCAAACGTCTGTAATTATCCATTTCAATGAATAAATTATTGAATGAAAACCAAATGATGTTAAATATATGCTCGCATTGAAAATGTACTATACAAATCTATTTTCCATCTAAACTTCAGATAAACTCTTAATTATAGAGTGGGGACGCGTAGGTTGGAACAAATTCATTTAAAATTCACGTGTTGTTTTTTGGGAAAAACGCTCGGACACGTCGTTTTTGTTTTGGACTGATGTTTTTGTGATGATAAACTCTTTTATACAGGGTGAGCCAGAAATAAGTTGCGACCATCAACTTAATTTTTTCAAATGGAAACATTTGTTTTTTATTTTATTTTTGAATTCTGCATTGAATTCTAAGTATTTTTCATGTACAATATCCTATACCGTAAATTAAAAGTTAATAAAAAAATTACATTTCTTTCAAAATTGAAGAAAAAAAAACAAATTAAACGTTCAAATTGTTGACCATTAACTTTCTGACAATACCTAAGACGGTTTTCAACTTCTCGTAAAACTGCATTTAGCGTTTGTGGCAGGATTCGTTGTATTTCGGCCCTATTTCTATCCTTTAATTCCTCGATATTTTCCGGCTTATAGAAGTAGACTTTCGATTTCACCTAACCCCAGAAGATAAAAATCTAACAGGCTTAGATCTGGAGACCTAGCTGCCCATTCGATATTACCTCTCCTTCCGATCCATCAATTTGGGAATAGTGCAGGATCGCTCGATCTTGTTGAAACCATACAGAATCTGCCAGTATATTGGGGTTTTCACCATTCGGGTAAATTTCTGATAAACAGGGTAATATCTCATTTTGTAATAGGTCTAACTACTTTTCAGAGTTAAGTGTTCCCTAAATAAAAAAAGGACACACAATTGAAGTACCCTCAACTTTCTTAGAAAACTGTGTATGACTTTCCATAATCCTATGTGGGTTTTCTGATGCCCAATATCGAAAATTGGGCATGTTTACGGAACCATTTAAACAAAATGTTGCCTCGTCGGAAAAAACTAACTTACTTGAAAAGTGCGGTTGGCATTGTATCTATCCAAATCATCTTCAGTAAGTTCCTAAACTAAATGAACTTTGTGTGGGTGCCATTTACTTCTATGCAAGTATTTTTGGAACAGAAGATTTACTTAATGACTGTTCTGCGGCTATTTTTTCTAAGGGATTGTGAGAATTTTCTGGTAAATCGAGCAAAACAGTTAATTGTATATCTTCTGGAAGATCTTAAGTTTTGTAATTGTCTCTTACGTGGCCAAATTCTAGAAACTATTTTCTATTTTATAAACTACCGATCGTTTAATAGGCCGCTCCGGGTACTTCATATTAAACAATTCTCAAACTTCAGCTTGTGTTCCAGTTCTACCGCCATATCCCACCATCGTGAAAATTGCTATTAGCTGCTTCTCAGTTAAACACGGCATACTTTGAAACTGTGCAACTGTACTTGAAAACTACTTATTTGAAGTAAAATTATAGTACACTTTATATGGAAATAAACAAGTGTTAAAAACTCCAGGGTTTCCATTCATGTGAATAAAATACCGCCAACAACCATGAAAACCAGACGTAAATATATAGGTTCAAACCAACAAACACCTTATTTTTACCACTGTTTTCTTAACTTTAGAAAGATGTGTAATTTTTTAATAACTGTTAATTATCGTTACGACATTCTACATAAAAAATACTTTAAATTCAATGAAAAATTCAAAAATAAAATTAAAAAAAATGTTTCCATTTGAGAAAATGAAGTTGATGGTCGCAATTTAATTCCGGCCCACCCTGTATAAATGAGCTCATCATCACAAAAACCGACGTGTCTGACCTTTTTTCCAAAAAAAAAACAACACCTGAATTTTAAATGAATTTGTTCCAACCTACGCGTCCCCAATGTATATACGAAAGTTATTTTGCTACTATTAAACAAATTACAAACGCTTACTAAAACTTGTATGGTTGCCTACGGGACGTCTTTTTTTAACGGACTTCCGAAAAGGAGGAGGTTATCAATTGGTCGGCATTTTTTTATGTATGCTCAGTGATTATTATGGCTAGGGCAATTTTGGTGATTTGAACAGTATTGTATTAACAGATAATACAGCAAGCCACCATAATTAATAATTTTCTATAACGTGAGATTTACGATTTTCCAGAAAATCTGAAAAAGCATTAATTAAGGGACTACAGTACTACGGTGAATTTCAATGAATCTATATGTTTTCTCTAAAATGGCTCAACTAATATTTTAAACTGCATTCTATAAATGTTCCAGCTTGATTCCGTATAATTAAAAATACGTATAAGAAACGGTAAACGTCAATCTATGTGTCAAAGTTTCATCATAAATATCTAGCTTAAATGTCACTATATGCTATTAAAGTATATTATACAGGGGGTTTGTAACAATTTTCATTTTATAAGGCTTGCAGTCGAATGAAATGACAAGAAATATTCTATAAGATATACGGTTGTAGGAGTGTTTGTGGAAATTCAAGCAGCAAGCAATGAGCACAGTTGAAATATAGGGCGAACTAAAATTACAATTATACTATGGGTTCAAAAAATTGTATAAGTAAATGTGATATTGTGTGTTACATAAGCAGTTGCATATATAAGATGGTTGATTAGAATTAATGTTATACCGTCTTTCACATCACAGTAATTTTCTCAGAAACTACTTGCCCAAAAAGGTTGACATTTGCATTCAGTGTATAGTTTGATAAGCCGATTAGTAGTGTATACCGTAAATGAAGACATTTTGATTTTAGCGGTACCTTAAAGGGGAAAATTTAAGAAAATCCCTTCCTTTATCTTCAAAACTATCGAGCTTAAAATTTTGAAAAAATATAGAGCGTTGCCCCAAATTTACATAAACAATTAAGGTAATCCCCCTTATTTTAATTTTTGGCGGGTTAATTAGAAATTAAATGAAAAAATATTTTTTTTTAATCGCCGTATGTAATACTTCAAATAAAAGGGCTCATTCTGGTGAAAACAAATGTAGTTTTTTTTCAGAATTCAAAAACTATTATTTGAAAAGACATTAACAAAAATATACAAGTATGTTAAAACACCTAGAGTATGTTTACGCAGAATGTATCCCCAGATAAGTGAATTTGAAAGAGGTCGAATTACTGGTTTACGGGAGGTCTGTTCAACATATGACATAATTTTAGAGAATACTCAAAAAATAGATTTTTTTAGAGTTCCGTATATACAATATACGGATACCCTTATAATATCACTCAGGATTTCTGCCTGTGTCACATCACAGCAATTTTCTCCTAAACTACTGGACGGAAGAAGGTTGAAATTTGGTATCAATGTATAGTTTGGTGACCCGATCAGGAGTACATATCGTAAAAGAAAAAAATTTGATTTTAGGGGTACTTCTAGGGGGAAAAACTAAAAAAATCGATCGTTCCCTCCCTGATCTCCGAAACTACTGAGCCTAAAATTTTTGAAAAAATAGAAAATATAGAGCATTGCCCGAACTTTACAGGAAAATTAAGGAGAAAACATTAATGTTAATTTTGGGGGGCAAATTATAGAATTAAATAAAAATTTAAAAATAAAAAAAATTTCAAACGCATCATGTAATATATCAAATGAAAGGTCTCATTATGAGGAACACAAATATATTTTTTTTATATTTAAAAAGATATTAACGAAAATATCATCATGTTATATATCAAATGTAAGGGCTCATTATGTCGAAAACAAATATATTTTTTCATATTTTTAAAATAAATAAATTAAAAGATATTAACAAAAATATAAAAAAATTACCCATCCCCCCCATCTCCAAAACCATAAGCTGGAAAATTTTGAAAAAACAATGGAGGTATAGCCCCTCACTTGAACTTTACTGGAAAAATAAGGAAAAACCCCTAATATTTTTTTTGGGGTGCAAATTATAGAATTAAATGGAAAATATAAAATTAAAATTGTTTCTAACGAGTCATGTAATATATCAAATCCCAGGGCTCATTATGACGAATAGGTACAAATATCTTTTTTTAATTTTTTTAAAATGAATACTTTAAAATATGTTTAAAAATATTTTAAAAAATTACCCATTCTCCCCGTTATTTCCCAAACTCTAAGACCTCATTTTTTTTGTTTATAGCAAAAATATGAAAAAAAATACCTAATTCTATTATTTGGCCTCCAAATAATAGAATTAAACGGAAAATAAATTACTAGAAAACCCCCATAGTAATTTTAGGGACAAATTATACAATTAAATGGAAAATAAAGATTCAATTTTCAAACGCATCATGTAATATATCAGATAAAAGGCTCATTATGTGAATTACAAATATATCATATTTTTAAATCATTTGTATAAAAGATATTAAAAATATTAAACATCGACTTAATTACCACTTTAGAAACTACACTATTCAAATTTTGAAAAATATATTTTATTTGTATTTTTTAATAATTTGAATAACAGATTTAATAATTTATAATTTAAAACTTGACCTATTTTGCCGTTTTTCTTCCAATCTACAGAGCCTCAAAACCCAGACAGTAGATTATGAAAGACTTCTCTGAACGTTTATTAGTAAAATAATGTTAATGTTTGGGGGTCAAATTAGAAAATTAAAAACATATGTATTCTGATAAAAATCAAGCGAATCCTGAAGCAGATAAAATAAAAAGTCTATGTTTGGAAAATGAAAGTGTATATTTTTTATTAATTTAAAACGCCTCCTTTGAAAGATATTAGGGTAAATATATCAAAATGCACTCATTCCCTACTTGTCTGAAACTGGAATATTAAAATCTTGAAGGTGGTACCGAACCCTAAGTATGCGAGTCCAACTCGCACTTGACCAATTTATTTCTGAATATAAACTGCCTGTTAACACCGAATACATTTAATAACACGCAAAAAGTAACATTCATTGCGATACTTTGATTCTCAAAATGTTGTGCTTGCCAGTATTTTTCTCTACTGCAAATACAGTCATTATAATTCTCGGTGATTTGTTTAACACAAATAATAAAACTTCTTTAACAATAATTCACTTGAACACACAGATCTGTTCGTTGATATGTTCAATCGTTTCTAGTGAATTATCAGAGTGAAATTTATTAGCACATTACCGGACGTGGTTTACGTTCACTATATCGTTAGTGTCAATTAACGATTTTCATATAAATTATCAATTTAATAAATCTAAGTTTCTTGGGTTCTGAGGAGCGACCCCCAATTACATAAAGTTAATTGATCTAAGAATTAATGTAATCAATATGATAGATATAATGCCTCAAATTTTCTTGTGACATTTCTTATACCGTTGACTTCTTACTGTTTTATATTAATTTAAATCAACCTTCACGCTTTATTTCCTTATACCGAGCACCATCTTTTGGTCATTCACCGTACTGTGCTAAGTTCGTGTCCGCTTTTAAAAGCGTCGTTTAATATACCCTGCAGTAGGTGTAAATGTCTCCCGGGCTAGTAAGACATGACACACAATCTTTTTCCCGTCAAGTATGGATGGTTGAATAAAGGAGGACACACTCTGTATAAGAAAAAGTGTCCACAAAATGGTTTCAATTTTGGGGAGCCACTGGGACGACCGGGTATTTTGTTCGTAGGAATCAGTTTTCTTCGAACAAACTTATCTGAATAAAGTTAGGTTAATGTGAAGAATTCACATCCATAAAATGCAAATTTAACGATCACAGTTAAACAACAAGATTTGTATTTAACATTAATAAAATGTCTAGTCAATGAAATACCTTGTACATAGATCAAAATGACTTACAAGCAAAATTTTATTTCAAAATTTTTTTAGGTTTCAAGATAAATATCCTAAATAAATTAAACTCTGAAGAACCAATTATTATATAATTACTAAGCTAACTCGAGATCTTCAACAAACTTCTGAAGATATTTTCCCAGAGGCATTCACCAGACGTACCTTTGGAAATATTTAAAATACAACTACAGCAGAAAGATGCCAAAAATTTAATTGTAGCTAATAGAGTTCTTTGTCCAACTAGAGAAGCAAAAATATATGGAAAACCAGTGTGTGGAAATGTTAGAAAAAGAAACTATTCTACAATAAAATGCAAGTGATATTTATTCCATTATGATAACATAAGAGATAATTTAATTATAGCAGTTTATTCAGTGATGAAAAGAATGTTAATTACCTTTTATCCAGAGAAAGGTGGACAAGGAAGTAGAAACACCAAGTTTGTAAAGCGACAGTTTTCAAAATAAATATGTAATACGAATACAAAAATGTAAAAATAAATAATTTTTATTTACAACTAATTCACCAAAATCTATTTGTTAACAAGTATAAAAATATTACAAATATACCATTTTTTCCCATTGTTTAACTATTCCAAAAAGTTTTATTACAAAATAACAACCATAAAATCACTGAGTTTTATGAAAAATCAAAACTGGGGCACACACTTATTAATTTATATCACAATTAACACACTATAAACTCATATCACTTGCAGAGATTACAAAACACCGTTTACAAAGAGAAGTTCAAATAACAGATTTTCTATGTTATATTTACGAATAATTAAATCACTCTTACTTTTCCAGCCACGTCACTTCTAAATGTAGGATTTGTGCACTTTTTCAGTTTTATTCCCACATAAGTTTGTCCTCCTTTGCTCTACACTCCATACCGTCAAGAAAAATTATTAATATCCGCGGAAGATTCTCAATTAGCATTTCAAAATATACTACTTCACAATACCATGCATTTGTAATCTTTTATTTTATTTGTGTGTTATATGCATGAAATTTGTTATAATAGCTACGTGGATGATTTTATATTTCTTTTATTTTATAGTAGTAATATGTCGAACAGTTATTTTGCAAGATTCTTTTATTTAATTTTCTTATTTGGCCCCAAAATAGATTAGGATTTTCGCTTTAATTTTATTGAATTTTTTCCCTCAATTTTAGGCTCATTAGTTTCGCAGATAAAGGGGGGCGAATAGATTTTCAATATTTTTGTCAATTCATTTTATACAAATTAGTTTAAAAATATGGAAAATATATATTTGCATTCATCATAACGAGCACTTTCAATAGTTAATATCTTCATTTAAATTCTCCTGTGCAGTTCCATGTTTCTGTATTTTATCGCGAAATGAATTCCGACATTCAGGAGTTTCAGGAATAACAGAGACTCCGAATCGGATGTCGTAGTGTGTGTAACGCCGTTTCCTTATGATTCCTGGATTAGAAATCACACAAAAAAATTCGTAGGTTTACTAAAACCTGCCAGAGAAATAAGGATACTAACTTTTCGAGATTTTTCAATCCATTGAACCCAAGACAATTGATCTACTACCAGCCACTTCAAAAAGAGGGAGTTCTCAATTCGAGGTTTTTCAATGGATTTCAATCTCGAAAAATTAGTATCGTAATTTCTTTGACAGATTTTAGTATCTATCCTAGGAAGCACAGGGAAACGGAGTTACACACAGTACGATACCCAATTTGGAGTCTCTATGAACTAGATTTTCCTGAAACTCCTGGATGTCGGAATTCATTTGGCGATAAAATATTAAATTCAGTTATATATACTATATACATAAATAATTATTTGAGAATTCAATCAGTTGAGGGGAGCGCAAGTGATGAAAGTTCTCGACTAGCAACAATATATTGTCTTGCGTTCAATGGATTGAAAAATCTCGAAAATATAGTAACATGTTTCTATAGCATTAGACATTTTGGGTCTTTAAGTTTCGTAGATAAAGAAAGATAATATAATCAATTTTTGTTTATTGTGTATATATTTCATTTGATATATTACATCCTACATTTATTTTTTTTTATTTAAAAAAATTGTACCCATAATTAATATTACGATTTTTGATTTAATTCTCCTGTAAAGTAAGGCCCCATATTCCCTTTTTTTTTCATAATTCTAGGCTGAATACTTTTGGAGATAAAAGGGTCGATATTTGTAGTCTGGAAATATTTTTTATTTTTGTTTCTTGATAATGACTGCAAAGCAGGAGTCGAAACGTCGAGTACTTAACCCAGTTCATAATAATGACCACGGACGCCTCTCTGAACATTATATATATATATATGTGTGTGTGTGTGTGTGTGTATGTATTTACGGAATTTGAATCATTTTCTACTCAGCCTGGCAAATTTTTGATTTCTCCTGTACCTACTGAAATGTAAATTTATTATTTTTTAATTATTAAAATTGTACATGCCTTTATGTTACCATGAAAAAACTGTGGCAACTATAAATTTCATTTTTTTTTTAAATTTATAGAATAATAGAACCTACCGCGTCCGAATATAACATCAGTAAGAAAGGGAAAAAAGCGTCAACCTAAAGTTCACTTTTTCTCTACATTACTGGCTCTTATGCTATATTGCACATATTTGAAACTTATTTTATTTTGAAAAATAAATTTACAAAGTCATACTTTTCACTTACCAGTTCTATTACTTTACATGTAATCATTCATATTCCACTTATTTTTTAATACTGGATTTTAAGGGCAATAACAGCTCGTTTATCTCGTTTATCTAATATCTCTCACCTTGAGTACTATTAGTTTAATATTTCCGGAAAATAGTAAAATGTGCAGAAAAAATGCGAAATATAAACCTAAATACATATTTCCACAAATAAGTCTAGCCTAAAGGATGTTTACCAGAATGTTGTTGAATTTCATTTTTATTTGTTTTTTGAATCATGTTTACTATCTATTTACATTTTGTTTCTGACGTTTAAACGTAGCTCATATCTATCATAAAACCACTGTATACCGCTATCTAATGATAACAGAATTTTCATTTGGAAGGTAATTAAGCTTAATCTGCTTACTTTAATAATTATGCGGAATGCACATCCGAATGTGAATTTAGGCAACCCGACGTGAAAAAAACATTTTTTTACGACAAAGAACAGTTATTTTAGTATACCTTGTTTTTACACATTTTACTTTCTGGTACTCAAAAGTTATGTCACAAACGATAGTTGTGACATCTTTACTTCAACAGGTATCTCAACTTTAATTTTAGTCATCCAAATTCGGTAAAATGAGGTATCATCAAATCTCTATATGTCCAAGCAATAATTAACTGTTCCGTCAAGAATAAATTTAATGAATTCCGAAAGTTTATAAAATATTAAACAAGCACTAACAATCAATACAACTACACCAAGCAAAAATTACTCCCAAGACAATCACATTATTGCAATGACTATTGCATACATAAAGAAAGACTAAAAGGATAAGCAGCCAATATAATATTAAATCCTGCTATTATAAGTGAATTTTAGCTTTTTGCACTAAAGCTCGTCAGTAGCTATTAAACAAAACAAATGAAAGACATTTGGTTGAAAAACAGCAGAGAAAATAGTACTTAACTGTTGTGTCTGTGCCGATTTTTATCCAGTATGCAGGTAATGAATGGAACATAACAACTAAATTCTATTTTTTATAAAACATTTTAAAAAAATATATAAACGACTTCTACCTATAATATATATAATATTCAATGTTGTTAGGTACCTACCCAGGAAGTTAAACATGTAAACATTAAGGGGTTCTCATTCTGTACAAATTAATTACCTACCAATCTAGTATATTTTTGAAGCCGGTCCCAAGCAAATCTAAAATCCTTCATTGCGTACTTATCTACTAATTCATCAAACTTGATTGTTGCTATATTTCAACCATATTATATAACTCCTTCTGGGCTACCCCATAAATTATTTCATTTTTAACATTTTATATTATCGCCCTGTGTAACATTAATTCCTCTCCACATTTTATGCAACTTCTTATGGGCTATAAAAGAAATAATTTTTTAATCACACTGTATAAATATAATTCAACTCCAGCATATATTTCAACCATCCTGTATATGATTTGCATATGTCCACATCATATAACAGTTTTTTAATCACCCTATATAATTTTAATTTCACATTTTTTCCAACATTTTTATACCACCAAACGTCCATTCCACCCTATATTCCAACCATCCTGTATATACGGCTGTATATACGGACCACTAGCATTCTAGTCCGTCCTATATTTCCATCTTCATATAAGTGCAACTCCTTCTACCACTTTACTTTGTGATTCTGTTTGCTATAACTAAACACCCTATCTATAAACCCACCAAATAGCAGTTTAAAGTTTGACATGTGTTGTCACTGAATTTTCTATTAGGCCGGGAGAATGTGACAACCAAATGCACCGTCTTCGCAAAATGGAAAAATTTGCATTTAAATAGGTATTTGCCTGGTATAGAAACAAAACGAGCTTGGTACTCATTGATTTAAGGAGCCGAAAAAACTATGCTTGCTATATGCTTGAGATGTACATAGAAAATTTTCAAATTCGCAATTAAAACTTCCAGTGCCTAAAATACCGCACTATTACGTTGGAATTAAAATATTTATGAGGAAATGTCCCTTATGTCATTTTGATGAAATTTTTGATAAGAATTTTGGAATTTTCGGCGATTTTCTGCAAAACTGCAAGTTGCTCGTTGCAGAAAAGTATATAAGATCACCTAAGTATCTTCCTTAATAGATTAAACGTTAAAAAACTATACACATCCATAAGGAGTTATCGAAAAATCGACTAAAATATTAGGGATATTGGTCGATTTCCATGCACGCATGTGTTCATTCACAAATTTTATCACTTTACCAATAGAATTCTTTTCCAAAATTTGAAGTTTCACCAATCCGGATATATACTCTATTAATCAAAACGGTGCACCACAGGAGAACAAATCAGGTAACATACATAAAAAAAAAGCGAAAAAATATGCGACGAATTGATAACCTCCTCTTTTTTAGAAGTCGGTTAAAAATGACAACTCCAATGAATATATGAATTTGAAAGATCTAGTAATAGGACGTTTAAAATTTAAATCGGTTGCATAAGATTTCTAAAAAAGACTTTTTATTCACTCAGAACAAGAAACCAATTGAAAGGTATAAGTTTATCAAAAGAGAGATGATTAGTCTGATTCTGCCATTATTCTTAACTTTAAAGAAAAATAAATCTAGCTGAGTTCTTTATATCTAGCACGCCAATGAATAGGCCCTCTCCTAACAATCCATTTGTTTGGGAAAATTGTATCTAAATAGTTTCGGACAGTTTGTGAATAATGTGGCGATGCACCGTCGTGTTGAAACCATAAAAAATCATCAGGCATGCCAGAATGCTCTGCATTTGGAAAGACTTCTGCAAATACCTTTATTATGTTTTTCTGTAGAAGTTCCAAATAATTCGCACCATTTAGTACACCTTCAATAAAAAACGGACCTATAACTGCAGTGACGCCAATTCCTGCCCAGACGTTAACCTTCTGAGGGCGTTGTGCATGTGCTTCTATCATCCAGTGTGGGTTTTCAGTTGCCCAATATGTATAGTTCAGCCTATTTAAAAAAAAATTAAACAAAAAATTGCTTCGTCTGAGAAAATTAAATGACTTGAAAATTGCAGATCGTTATGACACATCATTGTTTCACAGAATTCAACTCTTAGGTCAAAATCATGTTCGTTAAGTTCTTTTACCAAATGAACTTTGTATTGATGTCATTTGTTCTGCTTTAGGGATTTTAAAACCCAAGACTGACTTATTCCTTGCTGCATTGCGATTTGTCGACTTTTGTTATGGAAATGCTGTGTAATCTTTGGTGTGTCACAAACGTAAAAACAGAGTTTTGCACCCTAACACCAAACCTTTATTTTAAACACTCACCGCCATTTCAACAACTCTAAGTTGCCATCATCAAGGAGTAAAAAAACTGGATTTTTTTAGTTTTTCCCCCAACATACCCCTAAAATCTAAATTTCTTGATTTTCGATATGCACTCCTGATCGGGTCACCAAATGTTTGTGTTTATGCTATACCAGCAATATACTATTATAAATCAAATATTTATTCACTGTTTGTTAGCGATGAGTCGTTACAAGAGAACATCCAAAAGGGAAGCATGAGATGAAACGAATATGAGTGAAGCAATTCAGGCAGGTACTACCAATCGAATGGGATGGCTTTCATCATCTAAAACATTGGTACTTTGAAACCTGTGCCTGTAATTTTGAGGATTAAACGTAATATTCATTTGAAAATTTGACCACTACTCCTGAAATTGAAAGACATAAAGAAAAGTAGCTCAAAAGAAAAATCAAGTGTGCAGATAATCAGCAAATCAGTTACGAAATGAATTGTTAATGATAAGCAAGAAGATGGCTAAGAAAATGAAGAAGAGATTTATAGTGGAGACGAAGAAAACCCCCCATGAATTTATTGCAACGATCTCTTTATTTGGTCCTTATCACAAGAACTGTATAAAGTGCCACATGTGTGGATTTTCAACGAAAACAAAAATTGATAAAAATAAAAATAGTTTTACAACATGTTTAGTATCTTTGGGCACAGAGTTTACCTGTATTAAATATAAGTTAGCCTTACTGATAATGTAGGAAAAGATATTGGTGTCTAAAAAAAGTATGCCATCTCAGGCACATCTATCTCCCTTATAGATAGTAATCATTTCTCGGAGAGCGTTTTTCGGTTTGAGCTTAATTTTGAACTTTTCTTTGTGATTTTTCTCTGTTGTTCCGTGGAAATTTTCCTTTTTCCCAATTGGAAAAACATTTTGATGGGAAATTTCATGACAATACTTACCAAGATATTTGAGATAAAAAGACAGAAATCATGCTCTAAACTTTCAAAATATTTCTGAACTTACTACCGAGTTTTAAACTGATGTTCGAAATTTCCTATTCTCTACTAAGAAACCCTCCTATAAATATTATAAGTCGCCCACGAAAAGCAAAACTCATTTTTACGAAATGACTGGTATCTTGCAATTAAAAAAGCAACACATAATATGAATAGCGAAATTAAAATTAACAAATTATTATATAAGGTAATTTCCTTCACTCACCATTTTCTGTATCACACCTATTTTTTAACACTGATTTCTAAGGGTGATTCAATAGCGAGTTAATACACAATGTTATTTTTATCGCCTTTATCTTATATCTCTCACCTTGACTGCTATTAGTTTTTGATTTCCTGAAAAAATTTAAATGTGCCAAAACTCGTATCATAAATTCAATGAGTCAGTTTATCAGAATAATTTACTACTTGCTATCATTTTATTAAATTGCATCTATATTTGTATTTTGTGATATGAGTTTGATTAATAGGTACGAAAATGTGTAAAAATATTTTATAGAAATATATTTGTAGTCTTTTCTTATATGTTTCCATCCAAAATATATTAATTACCCCAATCAATAGAAATATTAACATGTAAAAAGAATTAAGAGCTAATTGTGGGCACAATGAGTTAAATAATTTGTTTTTAAAAAAGAACCGACGTCAGCTGACTTAAAATAAAAACCGTTTAGAAACTGTGTGCAATCAATCACTATTTTCATACGTCTTCTTTTTTATCTGATTTAAGGTACAATTCAATTGACAATTTTAGGGCATTCTTCTCTCTCTCTCTCTCTCTCTCTCTCTCTCTCTCTCTCTCTCTCTCTCTCTCTCTCTCTCTCTCTCTCTCTCTCTCTCTCTCTCTCTCTCTCATATATATATATAATATACAGGGTGAGTTTTTTTTTGATGATCAGTAAGAGTAAATATCAAAATTGAAAGGAATTGTATCCCGAATATGATTTTCATGTCCTTGTTTGCGTGACAGCTATGGCTATGGCTATGACCTCAAAAAATCGGACATTTTTAGAGCTTTTCAACGATATAATACTCGATATAGTTATTCATAAAAATAACAAATAACGGAGTTATAGATGCTTTTCTCTCTTATTTTCACTTTTAACGTAGGTTGCCATGAAAGAGATTGTTTTCACTTTCACATTTCCTCATTTGTGAGTAATTCCATTAGTAGTACTGAACTGACAGTCGATATTGATAAGTTTTCGTCATCAAATGGAATATTCTAACGAAGAAAAATTGAATATGGTGGAATATTATATCATATGCGATAAAAATTCAGTTCGTGCAGCTGAGGAATACTTTCATAGATATTTTAATCGTCGTCAACCTGCTCTATGTACATTTAAGAGGCTTTACGATAGTTTAGGCAGATATGGATCTTTTACTAAACCACCAAAGGAACGTAATCAAATTAACGAAGCAGCACAATAAATGTTTTGTCAATGGTGAATCAAAATCCATCTACATAAACTCGTGAGATTGCGCCAGAAGTTGGTACATCTCAACGAACTGTAGTTAAAGTACTGAAAGCGCACAAGTTCCACCCGTACAATCTTTCACTTTCCTAAACTTTGCATGCTGGTGACGAACATCGACGCATTTTATTTTGTACATGGTTTAGAGACATGTGCCTTGACAATCCATAGTTTAGAATAAAGGTGTTATGGTCAGATGAAACTGGATTTACTAACTGCGGTATGTTCAATAGGCACAATGAGCATATTTGGGCTAAAGGAAACCCTTTCCATGTAGAACAAAGACAACCCCAGATAAAATTTGGTTTTAATGTTTGGTGTGGTATCATAGGGTCTACTATTCTGGGGCCTTTTATTTATGACGAATCACTTACTGGGGAGCGCTACTTGCAGTTCTTGCAATACACTTTTCAAGATATGTTGCATAATTTGAATTTGAGAACTCATTTAGAAATTGAGTTGTTCCAACTTGATGGAGCACCTGCTCGTTATTACTAAGACAACACTTAGATAATATTTATCCAAACTCTTGGAGAGGAACAAATGGCACACGCGAATGGCCACCCCGGTGTTCCAATTTGGCAGTTATAGACTTCTATTTATGGGGTGCGCTAAAAAACAGAGTATAGAAAAGAAACTATGAGACAGTTGGTGACCTAAGGGAGGCGGTATTACAAGCAATTGAAGAAATTGATAGGCGGTCTGTGAGGAAAGCGGTAATGTCAATCTTAAAAACATGCTATTGTTGTCTAAATAACAATGGTGGACTTTTCGAACATAAATAGTAACCATTATTATGTAGTTTAATTTCTTAAGTTTTTAGGAAGTACCTACTTATTTAGTTTTTTCGTTATATCTGATATACCTAATAAAAAAATCGTTCAATGTTTTTTGAAATAGTTATTAATAAATCGATCTATTTCATGGCTAACTTTGTTAAAAGTGAAAATAAGAAAGAAAAGCATCCATAACTCCGTTTTTTTTATGACTTACTATATCGAGTATTATATCGTTGAAAAGCTCTAAAAATTTCCGATTTTTTGAGGTCATAGCCAACTATGGTTACCATTCAAAAGACGATTTGTAGGAGCTAGAAGGATTTGACTAAATCGACAGAATTTGGTTTTTTCAAAATATCTAGTAAGCCATGACTTTTTACAAAAATGCGAAAGTGTCATTAAATTGGGCCAGTAAAACTGCAAATCTTTCCCTATTTAACCATTGCTCTATCTCCACTAGTTTCCGAGATCCCCATACTGATCATAAAAAAAACGCACCCTGTATATATATATATATATATATATATATATATATGTATTAGATGGTTTCCGGGAATTCATCCGCGTAGTTGATAACTGATCCCTGCCGGGATCGATGGTTGATTAGTTATGTCCGGTTGAGTTGTTATAGGACGGGTCCGGGCCGGTACGGTGTTTAATAGAATTTTCCAACAATTCGATAAGTTCTGGATTTCAGTGCGTGCGTTTAGACTGTGAGGCCTCTTCGCTATTTCAATTGCCTCTCTTACGAGTCTTGATTTCGGGTGTTCTATATTTGCCAGTACTCTGGTGTTCTCAAAGTCTATTCGGTGTGACGTCGTAGTAGAGTGTTCGGCAATGGATGTTGTTTTTTCCTGCATATAGCATTCTAGTGTTCATCACGTCTAGCTTGAATTCTTCTGTTAGTTTGAGTTTGAGTTAGAAAATCATTACATTTACCATTAAATTTATGTACTGACTAGCTTCATATTATAAAGTAAACATTTTACAGTAAGACTTTTGAATGATAATTGAATTTTATTTAGTGGAAAGATTAACATCAAAAAATTTTATTTATGAATGCAATTTGTTGTATTTGTTTTACCTTTCTTCATTAGATGGCGTCACTATTAATTGGGCAAGGAAAAACAATGAGTTTGGACTTTGTTCTTAATATCGCACTGTGGACCATGTAGTGCTGGAGGTAGCGTGCAATGTACATTAATAACGACATTAGAGCATATACTTGATGTGTCTTTAAAAACATAAACAAAAAAATATCGTTTTATTAACTAGCTAGCTAGAGAAGAACAAAACGAACGTTTCTTTGAAATCTCGTCTTCTAATACTTATTCATATGAACAAAACTATTCTCAAACACTTACTCAATACGCTAGTAAAGTATCTTTGACAATGGGCCATGTCGTATGTTATTTTTGGAACTCTGGTTTTGTCAAAGCCGTAATGTATGTTTGCTGTGTTATAGAGTAAAAATTAGTTATTCCATAAAATCAAAAGAAAAACATCAAACCGAAAGTGGGGTGTAGTGATTTTAAAAATACATCAAGGAAAAATCCAAAATTAAAATTCTACCGTTTTAATGGAATTTCATATGAATCAAAGAGGAAGAAAAAAGGATTAAAGCAGTTCGTCGTCAAGGACAATTAAATGAAATTTCCACGTTTTTCATTACTAAATACATAAAATTAATCACAATTGTTGTTCTGTTAACATCAATAAGATTCAATAACTCTTGTAATCAGAAAAGTTAATCTTGTAAATAATTTTCTTTCCAAAATAAATTAAATTATTATTTTCTTTTAAGAGTAAAGAAAATAAAGAAACTTTTTAATTAAAGGAGGGATGAAAAGCCCTGGCAACCAAGAACAAATTCAAGGATTTGCTGTGCTCATTTTGTTGGAGGAGATAAATTAAACAATGTAAATACACAACAAAGTTTACAATCCAACTATATTTCCTGCAATATATACATTTTCATACTCTTAAATGAATGACACTTTTTATTTTCATTTTAATTTTTTTATAAAACGTTCTTTATTATCCTTCATCAGTTGTGCTCCCCTCAACTTATTGAAATCTGTAATAATTATTTATGTATTCAGTACATTTTTAACATTTTATCTGAAATGAATTGCGACATCTATAAATTTCAGGATAAACCAGCTCACAGGGACTCCAAATCGGGAGTCGCACAGTGAGTAAAGCTAGTTCCCTGTGATTCCTAGGATCGAAACTACACCAAAAAGTCGTATGTTAATAAAAACCTACCAAAGAACTGATGAAGGTTCTCCGCTAGAAATAATTTATTGTCTAGCGTTCAGGGGTTTGAAAAATCTCGAAAAGTTAGTATCACAATTTCTTTAATAGGTTTTAGTTACGAATTTTTTACGTGATTTCTATCATAGGATTTATAGGGAAACAATGTTACACACAGTTCGACTCCAGATTTGGCGCCTCAGTGGACTAGTTTTTCCCGAAACTCCTAGATGCAATTCAGTACGCTATAAAATATTACATAACTGTTTTGGACAACTAACTGAAATAATACAAAAAAAATGATGATGAAATGAAACTAATTACTTTGTTTACTATCACTAACACATTTATTTACTAAAAACATGTGACTAGTTTCGATGCCTAGCGCATCATTTTCAAACATATATAAACAATGAAAAAACCCATCTAACAAACCTTAAATACAATACAAATGACCAAATAAACCGACATGATGGTTAGCCGGTCGTGGTCAATAACATAATGAATATAAAACTAAACGGATATAAAGGTATTATATAACTACCTGATATTCTAAGATTATCACCGGGAATACCCGTCCTAACGTAGTAATTCGAACAGGGGTGTTTTTACAAAGTTAAGCTGATCATTAAGTAGCAAATCTGGGAATTTATTGTGAGAGAGGTAAATTTGAATTTGTTCTAAGAAAGATGTTTTAAAATAATTATTACTGAAATGCAAAATTGTTGTGTTTTCTATTGTAGGAAAAGTGTGCCCTGTTTGAATTACATGGTTAGAAAAGGTTGAATCAGTTTTATGTAGTCTAAATGATCTATAGTGTTCTAGGTACCTGTTAGCAAAATTTCTAGTTGTCATTCCCACATAGAAGCTATTACAGTCCGAACATATCAGCTTATAAACTCCTGAGCTGTTGTAAATACTAACCTTGTCCTTGGCGTTAAATAATAAATTTGATAACTTGAATTGTGATTTGAAGCTAACTATGATATCCTGGGATGATAGAATTCTTGCAATTTGGTTACTCACGTTTCCAAAATAAGTTAATGAAATGTACTTTGTAGGATCTGTATTTTTGAAAAAGGGATAGATGCTTCGATATGCTAGTTGAAGCTCTTTTCGGGAGATTAGTTTCATAATTAAATTAGGATTGATGTCGTTATTTTTGGCTATTATAATAATAGTATCCAATTCTTGTTTTAAAACACTTTTTGATAATGGGATAGAAAAGGCTCTATTAATCATATTTTGTATGCGGATAATTTATGGTTTAGCGGACTAAATGAAGACCCGTGAATTGTGGTGTCAGTAAATGTTTGTTTTCTATATATGTTAAAACTTATTGATGAATTATTCCGAGTAAGAGTAAGATCTAAAAAGTTAATTTTGCAATCCTGTTCTATTTCTATTGTAAATGATATGTTGGGATGTAACTTATTAATAAAACTGAGAAAGGTATCTAATTGCCTAAGTGTTCCTGTAAAATAAGCTAGGATGTCGTCTACGTATCTGTACCAGAAAATTATATGCTTTTTCCCTAAAGAGGAACTCATTATATCATCTTCTAAATTTGACATGAAAATGTCTGCGAGCAAAGTATAAATTATCCGCATGCAAAATATGATTCATAGAGCCTTTTCTATCCCATTATCAAAAACAATAATTGGATACTATTATTATAATAGCCAAAAATAACGACATCAATCCTAATTTAATTATGAAACTAATCCCCCGAAAAGAGCTTCAACTAGCATATCGAAGCATCTATCCCTTTGTAAAAAATACAGATCCTACAAAGTAAATTTCATTAACTTATTTTGGAAACGTGAGTAACCAAATTGCTAGAATTCTATCATCCCAGGATATCATAGTTAGCTTCAAATCACAATTCAAGTTATCAAATTTATTATTTAACCCCAAGGACAAAGTTAGTATTTACAACAGGTCAGGAGTTTATAAGCTGATATGTTCGGACTGTAATAGCTTCTATGTGGGAATGACAATTAGAAATTTTGCTAACAGGTACCTAGAACACTATAGATCATTTAGACTACATAAAACTGATTCAACGTTTTCTAACCATGTAATTCAAACAGGGCACACTTTTCCTACAATAGAAAACACAACAATTTTGCATTTCAGTAATAATTATTTTAAAACATCTTTCTTAGAACAAATTCAAATTTACCTCTCACACAATAAATTCCCAGATTTGCTACTTAATGATCAGCTTAACTTTGTAAAAACACTCCTGTTCGAATTACTACGTTAGGACGGGTATTCCCGGTGATAATCTTAGAATATCAGGTAGTTATATAATAAGGTTAAGGTTAAGGTTTGTTAGATGGGTTTTTTCATTGTTTATGTATGATGCGCTAGGCATCGAAACTAGTCACATGTTTTTAGTGAATAAATGTGTTAGTGATAGTAAACAAAGTAATTAGTTTCATTTCATCATCATGATTGACTATCACAAAGTAACGGCTTCCACAATCGATTTTATACAAAAAAAATTCTGAAAAACAAGCTCTATTTATTTTGACCTCTGACTGGCTGTTATTGAAAATTTAAAATAAAAGGCTCATTCAAAGTGCTCAACGCAGCCGACATTTTGCATATTTATGTAACTCGGATGACAATACAGTATTTTGAGACAATGGGCTGGAATCATGATGAGTTTCAATACTGAAACAACTCAACCTCATCAAATTTGGGCTGGGTCGATATGTCTTAACAAGCATTCTGATCGTAAATGGTTAAAAATAATATTGTAACAAATATTTCTTATAAACACTTTATTTTTTTATACCCATTATACACTAATAAAAAGCAAGTAAAGTTGAAAGTTTTTGTTCAATTAAAAAATAAAGTAATAGTTATGTAAAGAGGAATATATTTCATAGTGCTTCCTTAACTGTTATACTTATTGCATAAATAATTTATATAATATTAAATATTTAATTTCATGCAATTATGTGTATCAAGATTTCATACAAAAGCTTGTATTTAAAAAAAATATATTTCTACTTGCATGTATTTTAAATTGGTAAATGAGTGTTTACTGTAAGGTACAATTATTACAGGTACTTAAGAACTGAACACATCTTGGAAAATAAGGCAGAGAACAATTTTTCCTCATTGGTCACTATCTGATCCTTCCACGTCATAATCTTCATCATAGTGATAATAATATTCGTCATATTCTGGGTTTCTAGCAAATGCTGTTTTGTTATCCTCAACGGAATGGGAAACCATGGAATTTACAATATTCGGATCTACTGTTTCAACAACGACTGTAACTTTTCCTGTAAAATCTTCACTAGTGTTTTCTGTTGATGTTGATTTGGTAGTACTCTCAGATTTGTCAATTTCATATTCTTTATAAGTTTCGTCATATTCTTTGACACTGGTAACTTGGTTAACATTATCTATATTTATTTTCCTGCTAGTTGATGTTGGAGTTAGATTATGTTTCGTCTTCAGATTTTCGACTGGTTGTACTTGTGAAGCATTATAAGGAACATTCTGGATGCAAATTCTATGCATGAAACAATTCTGGGGACAACACTTGTAGTCTTCAGGGCATTGTTGGTCATGATAACAACTGAATCTTTGAGTCAATACATAAGGAAAGGGCTGAGCACAATTATACGGCCATATACCACAATTAGTATCATCTGAAGATGAATGTGCCGTCATTATGCATACTTTGTGTTGAAAGCATTTCTGGCTGCAACATTTAAAATACCTTGGACAATATTCGTCAGTTTGGCACTCAAATATTGAAGTAAAAGATTTGTCGAAAGGTTTGTCACAAGTGAATCCAGGGTCCTTGCAATATCCATTTGAATCTCTTTCAGCTGTAATGAGAAAGCAAAGTGTAAACAAAATTGGTAACGTAATCAAGATAAAATTATTAAACAAACCATGGGCAATTTATGTAGTAGAAACAGTGTTAAATAAATTAATTAACTTATTAGACACACCTGAGTTTTATTTTTGTCTATATTTTTTCTATAGCCCGTTTATAGTGTTATACGTTATCGGGTCCAAATCGCCAGGCACGTCTATTAGAATAGGATAGAATTATTTCTAACATTTCTTTGGCAATCCCCTGTAGCCATGTTGTCGGTAGTCTGCCCCAGCTTATATTTCCACAATTCTATACAGGGTGTAACGGTTTAAGTGCAAAGATTTTGAGAATCAATACCTCAGGTAAAAACCAATAAAAAAGGCTTTATAACATTTTCAAAAATAACTTAAAAAAAAAATTAGAAATTATGTAGCCTTTAATACAGTAAATAATAAAATATTTTCACCTTTAAAATGCTTGCAAAGCAACGTATGTAAATACTCAATAGTTTATACACGTTTAATAACTTCATTAACAAAGAAAATAATTATTTAAACTCAATAATTCTGTTATAATTTACCGTATGTTTCTCCGAACTGATATGGGAACATGGCATATAAACATCGTTGCTTTTTACTTTAAAGACAGCTGACTGTTACGACTGTATCGGTTCTTGTGAGAATATTAATTATGTAAATGAGATGATTTATGTGATATTTGATGTATACTATGTGATTTGATTTTCATTTTAACAAATATGTTGGAAAAACAAATTAAATCGGTTGTGAATTGTTAGTTTGAGTGCGACAGTTTTTTCGAGATAAATAGTGGCAGATGATATAATTAAGGAAAGACCTGATATGTTATTCATTTATGGGGATAATATCAAGAATTTTGAATATTGAGTATGAAGAATCCGTTGTACTTCTGAGCTCTATCATGATGACATATTCTGTAAGTACATGGGTATTTATTGGTCTAACAAAAACAATATCAACTTAATGATTAATAATTATTTTTGGAATAATTTAACAGTTAAAAAACTTATAAGAAACGATTTGTTGAATGCACATTGTACCGATTTATTTCTATATAATATGTAAACGACTTAGTGTCCTACCTTCTTCAACTTGATGCATAAAATAAATCGCGAAATATAAATATTAATTTCAATACATAGTTATTAAAAGCGTACTTTTTGAAAGTAATATTTCATAAAGTTTTATTTAGCTGAATAATTCTAACAAAACTTGAAATAATGTAAGTATTCAACACACACAAATAAAACACAGGTGCTCATTTTTTTGTGGTCGAGGTCATTGCCTTTATTATTCTCGCTAAAAGTGAATCTGATTTGATCGCGACGTTGCCGCATTGACAATAATTTACTCAACATGTATTTGGAATTTTTTGGCATATTAAGGCCTATAGATCATAGTGTTATAAAAGTTTTTTGTTTTATTTGGTCTATACTATCGCCACCTAAAATATATGCACTCAAACTATTTATACTCTGTATATGCAACTGCTTATGTACCTCACAATATCACATTTATTAAAACAAAATTTAAACGCACATGTATAACCGTAATTTTATATATTTCAACTGCATACATTGCTTGCTGCTTGAATGTCGAATCACGCACACTGTAGACTGTATAGAAAAGACCGCTGACATAACAATTTTTCTTTGCGATTCACTAATGAAATATTTTCTGCCATTTCACTCGACAGTAAGCCCGCTATAGAACTTTTTTATCAAAAGGAAACTGACTGCTAATGAATGAAAATGAAAATCGTTACAAACACCATGTACAGTATATTTTTCTCAAATATATAATGACATTTAGGCTAGATAAGTACGAAGGAAATTTGACGCTTACATTGTTGTTTACCTTTTTTGCACATATTTTTCCCATTTTCAGAAAAACAGTATGTTTTACGCTATAGAAAAGTATACGGAACCAAGCTGGAACATATCTTTGTCCAATATAATTTAAAATATTCAAATTTATTGAGCCGTTTTAGAGAAAACTGTAAAAATTCATTGAAATTCACTCTAAGTGTACTCCCTTAATAACTGGTTTATTTTTCTGATTCTCAGAAAAACCGCAAATTTCGTGTTATATAGAAATATATGGTACCTTTATGTAATATTCCTTAATATAATGTAGTTCCAATCATCAAAATTGATCAAGCCGTGTTTGAATCACCACTGAGCATACATAAAAAAAGGTGTTGAAGAGTTGAAAACCTCATTGTATTTGGAAGTTGGTTATAAAGGCATCAGACAAGGATGGATTTTATCTCCAATGCTGTTTAGCCTGTATGTAGAAAGAGTATTTATGGAAGCAGTCCTGAATAAGTTAATTGGCATTAAAGTAAACGGAATTCCCAACAACAAAATCCGGTATACAGGTGACGCAGCTATAATAATAGATAATGCAGACCTTAATAAATCAGATTACTGAAGCAAGTAGAAATTTAAGCATAAAAATTAACATTAGGAAAACCAGTATATGGAAATTTATAGGAACATCATTGCCAACACTCGGATAAACATATATGGATTGAACAGGTGCGCATCATCATCATCATATAGCATCATATACTATAACTTAAGCATTTTGGTCTGTTTTGCACTTCTTGGCTCCAATTTGAAGATATACTTTTCAAATCGTCCGTTTATCACCGTCTTTTTGTCTGTCTGCTTTGTCTCTGGAGTGCCATTCTATTACTGAATTGATTCGGCCGATACTTGTTGGAAATTCATGATAATAATTAACTGATACTACAATTGCAATTTCCACAAATTACGTTTTTTGAAAACTGTCCGACGCGTTTCGACTAATGTCTTTGTCAAGGAACTAGACTAACTGGGTATTTCTTGAGGAAGTTTTATATATATTCGAGAAGTGATATAATTCCAGGTACTTAGTTTTAAACAGGATTATTTAATTTTATTACAGGTAAAAAGATTAACTAAAGAGGTTTATTAAGGGAGAATTATTTATTTCTGTCTGGTCGTTTAACAAATTACCGGTATTTTTAAGTTTATTAATCTCCAATGATTCTAAAAGGTTTAATTTATTGCCTTTATTTTCTGAATGTAATAATTTAAAATTTTCGTCGAAAAGATGATTTTCTGTTACTAAATGTTCAGCATAATTCGAATCTGTTTTTTGATTAATGAAAGAATTACGGTGTTCATAGATACGTTTTTTACACGCTCTGCCGCTTTGACCGATATAGGCTTTAGGGCATGACACACATGATAATTTATAGACTCCAGATTTATTTTTGATAAATTTTCCAAGACAATTGTTTGTTTTGAATGCAACGTTAATATTCTGTTTTCTTAAAAAGGATGCTATTTTTGAACTTGGTTTGCCAAAGTAGGTTATACTATTATATGAATCAATATTGGTTTTGCTGTCAGGGTAAACTTCTCTTAATGCATTTTTGTGCTTTTGATTTCTAAGAATATTTTCTATTAATTCGGCCTCAAATCTGTTATTTACTGCTATCTGTTTGATTATGTTTAATTCTTTCTGAAAATTATCTGGTGATTGTTTTATGGAAAGTAATCTATGAACCATACCATTGTAAGCGGAAAGTTTTTGTTGATATGGATGTATAGAAGTGCGGTGAATCGTTAGATCGGTTTGAGATGGTTTGTGAAATCTTGAAAACTCGTGTTTGCCATTTACCTTGTTAACTGTTAGATCTAGTAAATTGATTTTGTCATCTTGTTCACACTCTATAGTAAATTTAATATTTGGATGGATATTGTTTATAAAATTGAGAAACGTTTCTAATTGTCTATTCGTCCCTACGAAACAAGCTAAAATATCGTCTACATATCTATACCAATAAATAAAATTTCTATCCAATACGTTTTGGTGAATTTTGTTTTCAATATTAGCCTGGTAATTATATCACAAAAAACGTAATTTGTGGAAATTGCAATTGTAGTATCAGTTAATTGCCATTCTATTATTATTTTCATCCACCTCTTGCCTGACCCCATTCCATTTTAAGCGTGTGATTTTTTCAATTGCTTCCGTTACTTTGGTTCTTCTTTCTTTAGTTCTTAATTTCGGATTTTATCTCACAATGTCACCCCCAACATGGACCTCTTCGTGGCTCGTTGATTTATTCTTATTTTCTTGACAGTTGTTTGTGTTAAAGTTTGTGTTTCCGTGTTTCCGAGCGACACGTCAATACCGGGAGAACGCATTGATTGAACGCTTTTCGTTTGAAAGATATGGGTATATTTGATTTTAATTCTTTCTGTTTAGTTCATAGGCCTGGTTATCTCCTCGCATTCAGATTTCGTATCCCAGATATGTGTAAAGCACAACCTTCCTAGAACTAAAATAATTCCTTATCGACAGGAACTTAAGCCTCAGATATAGATGGTAAGATCCTATGACTGGTCAGTTTTGTTTTATGTAATGGACCCTATGACGCATATCAAAATATTTTGGGTTGATCATGTAAGAAATTAATAACTCCTCCATAGAGCTGAACTAACAGATCAAGGACTGTTCCATACAATAACAAAAATTGCTTACCTGGAACATATAACACGTGGAGAACAGTATCACTTTCAACGCCTTGTTTTTCAAGGTAATATCGAAACGAGAAAAAGGGGACAGGAAATAAAGACCTCAAATAATGTCACTCTAAGAAGAATATTTGGATTTGGTACCAATGGGCCAACAAGATGCCTTCCTCGAAGCCCACGGTAACTTATGAGAAAAAAATCGATATATTGTTCAATAAAGGCTACACTTATTATATATACGGAATTTGGAAGTAGTAGGAATATTTTGAATTTCTTTAAAATAGCGAATTTACTGTGTAAATACAAAAGGGGTCGGTTTTGTATCTAGCGCAGTTTTGTGATCTCTGAGTCACTGATATTTAGTTTTTCTTGAAATTGTTTTTCAATTTTATTCATTGTATTTTTGCCGTTTTGTTTTAATTTCTTATTAGGCGAATGCAGTTAGCTGCCTAAAGAGCAAAAATAATCGCAATTGTTAGGATTGTTATTGAATCTTATATTTGAATGACACAAATACACACACACACACACACACATACGCACTCGTTAAACTGTAGCAAAGTTCTTGGGATGAAATGGAGATAGCAAATTGGGACGGAACTAGTTTTTCACGATTTCTGACCAAAGTATACATCATAGCAAAAAATGTACATAACAAAAGTTGTAGAGAAGTAAAAAATGTACAATTCTGTTATTCGACTTATTATAACAATAATCAAGCGGGACTTAAAAGACAGCGCATGATTTACAGAATTACGAACCTTGGCCAGGACAAGACTGGATATCGCCAAATACTCCATGAAGAGTTCTGTCGTGAGTACCCAGAGCTTCAAGTTACTGAACAGAGAGTCGCAGATCAATATCGTGTCATCTTGAGAAATGGCCTTATTCCGCCTGAACAACTGGACAGAATAAAGAGCGAAGTTGAGCACGAACTATTTGGTGGAAATACAATCGATCCAGAACCTGAAACAACTTTGGCACAAAGAGCGGACGAGATTCAAGAACTACAACAAGAACAGCCAACCAACGCTAACCCGCTTGAGATCCAAGCAGAAATGGAAGGAGCTCTTATAGAGTATAGTGGAACAGATCCACTGACTAGACCTGTTCTTCCCAAACTAAGATCTTCTAAGAAATTGGGTATCGTCTTGAACAAATGTATCTTGCCAAACTATGTTTTAGGTGCTAATACGTTAGAGTCGCTACACACAATCATCTACTGTGCTGGAACTTCCATCTGCAGAAAAATTGGGGTCGCAGTAAGACCAAAGCAAGACCCTCCCCAATTTAGAAAAACATCTCGAATACCACCTTGGCAAAGAAGACTTGAAGGGAAAATCAATTCTCTTCCGAAAGACTTTGGAAGACTGACCGAATACCAACGAGGAGTCAGGAACAACAGAATAGAAAGGCTTGTCAATACTATCATGCACAATAACCGAATATACTCCCAGTGGGATGGAGAAAACATCACATCTCAGCAGTGTCTGGACAGTCTACGACAAAAGCTCTCCGTCTACACAAGCCGATTGAGAAGGTACAAAACCAGTAACCAACGGAAACTAGACAACACACTTTTCCGACAACCAGAAAAAGGGTTTTATAGAAAACTTAACAACACCAATAATAATAAAGCCCCTAGTTACCCCAGTAAAACACAGCTTTCCACAACAATCTCCTATAACTCCAGAGCCAGCTGGATTAATGAGGAGGAGGCTGCACTTCAGAATGTGAGGCCATGCAACACCAACCATTTACAACGGAAGACACATCCAACATAATGAAGCACCTCCATAACTGGAAAGCACCAGGACCAGATGGTGTACAAAATTACTGGATAAAGAAACTGTACGCAGTGTGTTGCAAAGAACAACTGATAATTGATTCCGTTATCTGCAATCAAGCCCACGCCAAACGGCGAAATCTCTACATCGCATATTTGGACTACAAAAAGGCCTTTGATTCAGTTCCACATGATTGGCTCATTATGGTGCTGAAACTCTATAAAGTGAATAATTGTATTATTAACTTTTTAGAATATGCCATGTCCACCTGGCAAACCATAATCTCACTGAATGAAGCCAACCGTTCCATACAAACTGATCCCATTCCAATCAGAAGGGGTATATTCCAGGGAGACTCTCTTAGCCCGCTGTGGTTCTGCCTTGCAATGAACCCTCTCTCAAACAAACTGAACTCGACTAATTTTGGGTTCATTCTCAAACAAAACAACGTACAAGCATTAAGGATAAACCATTTGTTATACATGGACGACTTAAAGTTGATGGCAGCTACAAAACAACAGCATCCATATGAATTGAAATCTGTTTCAGGCTATTAACATCTATGAGTCTTCAGTGTTCAGTTACTCTTTCGGTATAGTTAATTGGTGCAAGACTGACATTGAACAATTACAACGAAAAGTTCGAGTTTTACTAACAAAAGCTCAAAAAATCACCATCCAAAGAGCTCTGTCGAACGTACAACTTTGCCACGGTATGAAGGAGGAAGAGGATTGACAGATCTAAGTAAACTATTACATCAACAAATTTCTATTTTGCGTAGTCATTTCCAGAAACTCGCAGAATTTTCTGATCTACATAGAGTCATGTGCCAGGTTGATGACTCAACACCAATGCGACTGACACAACAACATGTCCAATTACACCACCAGACCACAGATCAGAAATTGCTAATATGGAAAAAGAAGCCCCTTCATAGAAGACATATACATGACGTCAATCAAGATTATGTCGACAGCTCAGCGTCGAACTACTGGTTGATCTCTGGTCATATGTTCCCTCAAACGAAAGGCTTTATATTGGCAATCCAAGATCAAATAATTCCAACTAAGAACTACCTAAAGTACATCGTTGAAGATCTTTCTATTAACAACGATAGATGCAGGTACGGTTGCCAAACATCTGAATCTATCCAGCATATCACAGGAGGTTGTCAAGCGTTCGCTGCAACTGAATACAAAGAACGACACGATGCTGGGGCAAAAATACTTCACCAGGAACTAGCACTGAAACATGAATTGTCACAGTCGGTAAGATTATCATACTATAAATATAAACCAGAATCTGTTTTAGAAAATATCAACTACAAGCTGTACTGGGACCGCACACGATACTGACCGATCGGTCTGTTGCTCACAATAGACCAGATATAGTTTTGGTAGATAAAGTCTCTCGGAAAACAACTTTAATTGACATAGCAATTCCTAACAACAATAATATAAATAGCAAGCAGGCTGAGAAAATAACCAAATATAGAGATTTGGAATTTCAAATAAAGACTCAGTGGAACATGAACAACACACGAACTGTACCAATTGTTATATCAACGACAGGACTAGTCCCAAAACATCTATTAAACAATCTAAAATACCTCGGTCTGGACGAACATCTTTACAAACGAATGCAAAAAGTCGTCTTGTTAGGGACAGCCTGGACGTTCAGGAAATTCATGGGAAACTGAAACTTTTGATATCTAGGATATCTGGGGTTTAGTGAATTTTTCCCTAAAGGCACTCATAGCGTGCCTTAGAGGGAGTGTGATGCCATACATTGTATGGTCAAGTCGGGATAAACGTCTTTATTTATCCTATGGGTATGTTCTAGGCGAAGTTTAGCTAAAGCTATTCTTACACTTAACCTACCCATACAGGTAACTTTCATGAATATAATACATTATAATACAGGGCACCACTTAAGTTACAAATGAATTTAGGATTTACATTATACTAACAGTCTACAGAGAACAAAGGGTTTACAAACAGTGAGCACCAGACACCATCAACTTTCTAAGACAACTTTTAAATGCTAGTATTGATGTGAATGGCTTATTTATTAGGAGTTTGTTAAAGTACCTTACACCTAGGTAAGAAAATGAACGCTTGAATAAGGCAATATTGTGACGCGGGATATGAAGTCTGTTTGAGCGCAAATTAAGCGGATGGAGGGTATTCCTAAACATTAATTTATGATATAAGGGTGGATGCATTTTAAAATTGACGACTTTATAAACTATTGTGCAGTATTTAAATTTTCTTCTTTGGTCCATAGTAAGCCAGGAAATATTTCTCAAATGATTTGAACTGTGTTCGTATTTTCTGACACCGCAAACAAAACGGCAACAGCAATTCTGAACCTTTTGTATTCTGACTGCATCATATTTATTAATGAAAGGACCATATACTGCGTCACCATAATTAAAACGAGATAAGACCAGGGAATTCATTAATAGTTTCTTTACTGAGGTGTTTAGATTAAATCGATGTGGGTATAGCAACTTTATAGTTGCATAAGATTTTTGTATTTAACTGTTTAAATGAGAAACGAATTTCAAATCTCTATCGAAAATAATACCCAGATTCCGAACACTCTCTTTAAATTGTAGGACTTGACCATTTGCATGAACAGATAAGTTGTTCTACACAAGATTTTGATGCCTTTCCAGGGCCATAAAATGACTTTTAGCGCTATTTAGATTTAAGATATGGTTTTTGGAACTCTTTATTATTCTTTCCAAGTCAGCGTTAATACACGACTCAGCATGTTTAATGTTGTGAATGTCAAAGTTTAAATACATTTGCAAGTCGTCAGCAAATGCTTGAACTTTACAGTGCTGAACGCTCTTTAAAACATCTGTGGAATAAATTAAGAAGAACAGGGGGCCAAGGATGGACCCCTGGGACACACCCGAGGTAACCACTTTTTCTGATGAAAATAAGTCATTGACCTGGACGATCTACCTACGACTTGTCAAATAAGATTTAACAAGAGTAACAAATTCAGAGCTGCATCCATAATATTTGAGCTTAGAGTAAAGTAAACTATGACTGATGGTGTCAAAGGCCTTGGAGAAATCTAATAGCATCAGGACAGTTTCATTTTTACGATGAATGGCAGACACAATTTCATCACAGACATCCATTAAAGCAGTGGAAGTACTGTAGCAGTTACGAAATCCAGCTTGAAAATCCGATAAATTATTCTGATTGGTGATAAAGTGTGAAAGTTTTTAAAATATGACTTTTTCCAGTATTTTTGAAAGTGCAGGTAAAATACTGATGGGTCTGAGATCACTGTATTTTTCAGGGTGTTGATTTTGGCCAGAGGTTTTACTATAGCTTTTTCCATATATCATGATAGTAATAATATGAGTTAATATGCTATCCATATAGGGGCTACAAAGCTTAAGCATATGTATCGATATCCCATCAACACCAACTGAGTTCGAAGAAATATTATAGAGAATGTTATGGATTTCAGCTGGAGTGACCATCGAGACGGCAAATAATGCATTATTATTTGTAAAATGATTATTTTCATAGTAGTCTACAATAGCTGGGTCTACATCAGCAACACTAAATACAGAGCCGAAATAATCATTTACCTTATTGGATTGGATAAATTAAGGATAAATTAAGTGGAATAGGAATGGCTGGCTTATTTACAATTGTATTGTTTACTACTTTCCACAATAATTTTGTACTTGTATTAGCAAAAACTGAATCGAATTAGCTTTTCTTTTCTCTGCGTGTAGCAGATAGTGTGAAATTTCGTAATTCTTTATACCGATTCCAATCACATTGTAACTTTGTAGACTTATATTTGGATAAGGCTTGATCACGCTCTTTTATCATTATTTTTATGGCATATGTAATCCAAAGAGCTTTATTTTTTGTAACCCTAACAGTACGTATAGGAGCATGTTTACTGAACAGTGAAATTAGAAGCTCATTGAATAACTTAATTTTATCATCTATATCATTAATATATATAATATGTAGAAACTGTGTTTCTAATAAATCGGATAGGAATACTTTTAGAACAAAATTCTTAAAATCCCTAAAAGCAATGTATTTGGGCCATTCGGCAGTTTTAACACAATAAATTAAAAGGTGATCAGATATATTTTGATTGTTTGTCACCTTACTATTCTTAATGAAATTATGGTTGGAAACGAATATTTTATTTAAAAGGGATAATTTGACTTGGCCAGATTTGGTTTTGCCTAGTCGAGTATGTTCTTTAATCAACTGATTAAAACCATAGCGATTAAAACATTATCAGGATTCAGCTGATCAACAATCATATCACCCAAGCATATAATATTTCCACTTAAAGGTAAAATATGTGACAAGGTTTCATCATTTCGTTTAAAAAGTTAGTAAGATTCCCATGAGGTCTATAAATGCATCCGACGAAATAATTAAGTTTATTAATCTTAACCCCAACCCACAATTGCTCTATGGTATAATTAAAATTAAATTTCACTTTCACTTTATAGGAATTTAATTTACTACTTACGTAAATACCTATACCTTCCCCTCTACCGTTTCTACGTTCTCTATCTAATTTGTAAAATATATAATCCGGTATGTCAACAGAATCGCTAATTATCACATCATTTAACCATGTTTCTGTTACTGCCATTATATCAAAACTTTGAACAAACTCCCGTTACATATTGAAAATGAACTATTAATGATCTAACATTTAAATGACCAATACTAAAATTTTTTGACATGCCAGCTTAAATGTAAATGAATAATACTTAGTAAAATAAAGCTAGTAAGAAATAACTTAAAGAGATAACAAAATGTTCCTGCACTATTCGTAAACAATTAAAAGTATAATGGAAGAAAAATTAAAAAAAAACAACAATACTTGCTGAAATGAAAAACGACACTGGACAAAGTTAGATACAGTTCCGAGTAATAATAAGACATGTGGTGACCGGTTATTTTGGTAACAACCTATTCAAATCTTCTTGAGTCTTCAGCTGGCATTTTTGGCCATTTACTCTCACAAACACGTAACCATCTTGAGACCAAGCATTACGCATTCCATACTTGTTTTTAGCTTCTCTAAGTAATTTAAACCTGGATGAAATCAGATCTTCTGTTATAACAAACTTAGAGTTTTTTAGATTCTTTTTGTTTGAGAATATAAGATTTAGTCATTCAGAAATAAACTTATATATCATAATACCTCTGGGTTTGCTGCTGCTTGCTTTCAAAGGGTCTCTATGCGATAGCAATCAACCAATTCGATGTTCTGATTACAATCAATTTTCTTGTCACGGAAAATATCTTGGATTGCTTCCCTTAGGTCTTCGCCCTTTCGTTCCTTAACGCCGTGTAATCGTAGGTTGGATAACTTAGACTTTTGCTCTAAGGCTTCAACCTTGGACTTCAATAATAAATTTTCATCTGAGAGTGCTTGGAGTGATGTCTGCAGATCCTTGATATTTTTCACTAAGCCCTCAATTTTGTCGGCTTGTTTATTATAAACTAAATCAGCCAACTTATCGGCAATTGTTAACATGAAGGATTGATCGTATATACTTTCTATGAAAATGCCTTTGGAAAGAGTTTTGATATCCTCTTCTTGTTTTTTTTTGAGAAACTCATACTTAAATCACTGTATTTGACAAAAAGATTCGAATAAAACTGTATCGTTATAGAGGAACAAAGCCAAAACCCGGACACTCACAGACGCGACTATACTCGAGCGGTGCTAATCTGGATATCCCCCAAATTTTCATTTTTCATTTTTGAAAAAATGATTTTAAATTGACGAAATGTTTACAGTGTACTTAAATATGTTCTATATACGTCTTTATTGCCGGAATATCATTTAGTATCCAAGATACAAATATATTGAATTTTTTTTTCTATTAAAAATTTCAATCAGGAAAAACAAAATTACACTTGTGACTGTTTCTCTGAATCTATGCACGTTTGAATTGAGGTATGTTTGTCTAGAGTTCAACAATAATTCCCGTTTAGAAATCTCTTAGCCTTTCAGAAATAGTCTGTATAACGCAAAATTAGCCAAAAGATAAATTTAATTCACCAAATTTATTAAAAATTAAAGTTTCAACTTATTTAGTACTTTAATATTTTGTTATAATTTATTAATTGCAGTACTATTTTCAAGTTTTTTCTCTAAAAATTATATAAGAAATTATTCAAGTCCCTATTTCTAATACTATTCATCTTCATCTTCATCTTCGTCATAGCCTTCATAATCATAATAATCTGGATCTTCTGTAGCTAGAACGGAGTTAATATCATTCGGATCGAGTGTTTCAGCTATTGCTGCTTCAGTAGTCTCCCAAAAATCTCTTTTAGTTGTCTCATCCTCGTTGACATCATCTTCCTCTGTCTGTTCTGGTGTTGTGGAAGCTTGTGTTGTAGCAGTAGTTTCTGATATAGTAGTAGTTTCTGTTGTAGTCGTGGTTTGTGTTGTAGTAGTGGGTTCGGCTGTTGTGGTAGATTCTGTAGTAGTAGATTCAGTTGTAGTAGTAGGTTCAATAGTAGTAGTTGTAGCTTCTGTCTCAATAACTTCGGTTGGTATGTCGTCATTGTTTTCAGCTTCTGTCGTAGTTTCACCAAAAATGTTGATCCAAGAAGACGTTGTTGTAGTGGTTGAAGAAGTTGACTTTGGTCTTTGCTTTATTTCTTCTATTGGTACTTGGTGAGAACCACCCTCGGTTTCACTTCTAATACATATATTGTGCATAAAGCAACTCTGCGGACAACACCTGTAGTTTGTAGGGCATTGCTTATTACTATGACATCTAAATTGCTTGGTATATGCAGAGGGATAAGGTGACGCACATTCGTAGGGCCATTTTCCACAGTTTGCTATATCATGTGTTGGACGATCTATTGTGGTTACACATATTTTGTGTTGGAAGCATTTCTGATCGCAACATTTGTACCAATTCGGACAATATTGGTCGCTTTTGCATTCAAACATCGAAGTTGCAGATTTGTCAAATGGTGCGTCACAAACGAATCCAGCATCTTTGCAGTTTCCACCCAAACTTCTGTGACCTGCAAAGAAACATAAGCACATCAAGCACTGGATCCAATGTTATTCATTTGACTTCAAAATTTCAAAAAATAATTCTTATCTTATGAGGTTCTCTTCGTTAAATAAGTTGTATCAAGTCATGTAAGTAATTAACATATTTTCTCTAATATCAAAAATATCGTACATTTCACAAAAGGTTTGTAGATACTTTCAGTCTTTTGTTATCTCTCTGAAATTAGAGCTCTTCTCTGTTGTATTTTCTTTATATCCCTATAATACATAAAGGTATTTCGTGTGATATATATGTTTTAGGATTAAACGTCAAACTGTACCTCGCCAATATGAATTAAATTCACAGTAGCGTCCCAGAACTATGATAACTTAGACTGATATACCCAATTTTTACACGAGAACTGTATGTAGCGAAATATAGAAGTTTGACAGGAACTAAACTTAAGAAATCGTTCTGTGATTGTTTTATATACTCACTGACAAAGAAATCTCAACACCCATGTCTTGGCATTGATTCAATTGGGTGGTCCATTTCTTCTTGAGGAATACTATCCCAAACTACCTGTATTTTATGTATTAGGGGCTGGAGTGATTTTCTGTGCCCTACTATATCCCAAACATGTTCTATCGGCGAAAGATCGGGGGATCTGTGGGACCAAGGCAACAGGTTCACATGGCTCTCTACAAAAAAGTTTAAACTAAGTTGAGTAACAAGAGGCCAAGTATTTTCTTGTTGAAATATGGGATTCATGAGTCGACTAAGGTAAGGGAGTACATACGGCTCCACTACTTCCTGAAGATAACCTTGCGCTGTCATGTTGCCCTAACCAAGGTTGTACACTAAACAATAACTCCTACTGTTTGGTGTATATGTCGCGCATCATCAAATTGCGGTTGACGTCTTTCTCTCGACGTCTTCTAACCGTTCATCGCCCTTCATGTCCATCCAAGCAGAGAAGACGACCTGATGTTATTACACATTCCAATGTTATCGTTCTCTGCAGTCGTTGCCGTCCATTCTCAGCGGTCAGAGATAGCACAAGATGGTGTCAATAATGTTGCAGTCCAAAAGACCGTTGAGACACTTGTTAGACCTTGTCCTCCTAATCACTCATCAGCAAAATTTGGAGTTATCGAAAATCGGTCTCTAAAGGCTTATGATTCTTAGACTTCGACCTTGAATTTAATTTGTGCCACTTCGACGTCCATGATAACATCTCATAGTAAAGTTTGAAAAATGCAAAAAACGACTCCAATATTAATTGATAAAATAACAGTTTACATGAAAAACATCCATCAAACTTTACCAAATTTTAATCATTTACTCCTTAATATAGCATCTATATTTTACAATATTATATTGTGGTTTCTTTGTCAGTGAGTATATGTAAGGATTTCTTTGAAAATGGAGTTTTGGACTTGTTCGCTCCGTGCATTACAACTAGAGGCACCTTGCGTATTTATATCAAATCTAATGGTGGATTTTCCTTCATACAAAGTCTTTGTTTGCTTAAAACTAACACCTTTAACCATCAAAGTAAGTAATTAAAAAGTTAGAACTTAATTGTTGTACTGCCAAATAAGTAAATTTTAGGTAATACTTTGTGTTTTCGGATTTAATTTGGCATTTTCTATGTATTTATTAATAAACGTAAATATTAATTATTGTTATTGTAATACAAAATATTATTACAGATGACATTCATTGACGGACATTGGAAATTATACTAGTAGTCTAGTAGGGAAGTGAGTTTACTGCGAAAAATAGTTCTGATGATTTTAAAAATATGGGGTTTGGCTTTTTGGATTCAGAATTAAATTCTGAGTAATGGGAATTTTTTAATTTTTTTGCCAAGAAAAATTGTAATTGTTATAAATAAAAAAACGTATAGTGAAAATGAGGGTCTCCGGTTTTTGGTTATAACTTGAAAAATATTAAAAATAGCTTCTTTTTGAAAAAAGATTCTTATAAAAATGTGAATAATAACAAATAACTAATAAACAAATGTAGTAAAAAGTTAAAAAAAAAACGTTCTTGAGTAATCTGATAGTTAGTCTTCATAATTGTATTGAATGATAACAGCTGTAACTTCAATAGTAACAGAGATATAAATATTCTAAGATGAAGATCATGTATTTTCTAATAAACAAATGCGTATAAAAATAAAACCGTTATAGATATGGAGATGATTAAAATTAAATCAAATAGAATAATTAATTATCTAAAATATTATCTTAAATGTTCAAGACCGTATCATCAATAGTTTAAAAGTTATAGCAATTTAAAAGTTGATAAGATAGGTGCCGGGTTCAACAGTGAGTATAGTAAATATTTAAGAATGAAATAAAAAATAAAACACAATTTTTTTAAATACTTTGATGCACATGGCTGTATTAAATATTTTTTTCTAACGGAAATAAAACAAAATTAGTTCAGAATTTGTTTATACGAAAAGGTTTATTAAATAAACAATGAAAATTGAGTTGCAAAATTTTTTTTGGAATTCTAATGAGGATAGTAAATGATGAATTTACAAGAAAAAAGACGATTCCTTAATTAATAATTTAAAGGAGTGACAAATAAAAAAAGATTATAAACAATTAAAAAATTTTTTAAGAATTTTTTTTAATTTATAACAAATATTAAAAAAAACATATTTTGTGATGTTCTGTTGTCTTGGCGGTGACCTCACAGCGGGAAAACGGCCGCGCGGAGCGGTATTTTCAACGTCAACTTAAAATTATAAATAATGGAGTTACAGTTTCGGGAGTCGGGACTTGTCGTTATGAAATTTTCTCCGCTTTTAGAATCTTTTTTCAAAAAGAAATTATTTTTAATATTTTTCAAGTTATAACCAAAAAACGAAGACCCTCATTTTCTCTACACGTTTTTTGTTTATAACAATTACAATTTTTCTTGGCAAAAACATTCAAAAAATCCCATTACTCAGAATTTAATTCTGAATCCAAAAAACCAAACCCCATATTTTTAAAATCATCAGAACTATTTTTCGCAGTAAACTCACTTCCCTACTAGACTATAGGTTTTTTAACCTCAAACTGACAAAAAGGAAAATATTTAGATAACTCAAATTTGGTTTATCATGCTGTATAGAGTACGTATATGAAGAATGAACAAAGCTATCCAATAAGTGCTTACGTTATCAAGCAAACTTCGCTTACTACCTAAGCGTACCGGAATGACATCATATTTAATGATTTACGATATAATTACAGTGTAATTTTCCACATCAAAACTTACAGAACAGTTATTAATATCTCTTGTGTGAGTGTACAATGAATTGAAATGATAACTACAAATGAAATTCCTACTTAGGGGTTCATTCTGTTCTAGTAGCCCTAAAATAAATTTGTTTATCGTCAACTCACCTAAACTTTGCTTTTCTCACTGCTGCAATCCATTTGTCATATTATGGCAGTTTATTTATTGCGATAAAACTTATAAGCAGTTAAATGTCATATTCTTGCATTTTCACAAACAACACACCCATATTTGAATAAAATTCTATTTATGACATAGGCGATAAGTCCAACATGACATTCAATACTACTCAATATTGGCGCTTCAGAAGCAAGGATCCAATTAGTGTAGGGATTTTTCTTGAAGAAGGTACGCCGCGTAACACAAAAAAAGTTTTGTTAACAAATTTTTACTGCTTAGTTAATTATACTAGGTGATTAAAATAGCAAAAACCCCAATTTTGGCAGTTTTTGTGACTTCTCAGCAACTGAGTAAAAATTTAAAGAATCAAAAGTAAGTGTATTGTATGGGCATTTTTAGAACCTACTAAATGAGATGTTGATCGATAGGATTGGTTAATTAATAAATGAGTTTGAAGGTTTCCTCACAAATGTAATTTTTTATCGAGAGCTCTTTCTTTTGGTGATGTTTACAACGCTCCCATTCTGCATCAAATTACTTTTTGATAAATCTGAATTGAACATGTTAATTATCAAATATTTGGGTACAACTCATCATATATTAATATTCTTTTGGGTTTGTTCTATTGTCTGTAAATTGAATTTGAAATTCTGCATTTTGGTATTCGCCAACGCATACATATTAGTAGAGGGGGATCCTAATTTCCCCTCACGGTAGAATAAAAATGGCATGTCATCGAATTGACATGACGTTTAAAATGCTTTTTCCAAGCAAAGTAACGTTATATACGAGGATAAATCAAATATAAACGGTAATTTTGCTATTCTGCTTAGAATGAAGTTTCGAGCTAGATTATGTTGTTTGGTTTATTGACACTGGGGAACCAGTCGGGTACGCACGTATGCCTGGCCTTGTCCTTAATACCTATTGTATGATGTGTGGTCAGTACAGAATACAACCATGACTAAGCAAGAGTTACATTCGTCTGTTATGTAACAAATTTTAAACCAGTAAAAGCGTCAAAGCCTCAGAAATTCTAACTCATTTGAAGGCAAAATTTGGGTTTAGTACACTGTCTCAGAATCGTGTGTATATGTGGGTGAGAAAATTTAAGGGTGTACGAGAATGATAACCATGATCGACCCAGAAGAACAAGCCTTACAGCTGACAATGCCAATAGTGTTCGACAGCTTATTGAATGTGAGCGCCGATTAACCGTGGAGGAATTTCCTCAGAATTGGGTGTCAGCTATGGAAGTGTTCAATCAATTACCATTGATCAACTTGGTTTCAGAGAAATTTGTGCTCGAAGGGTTCCGAGGTTTTTGACTGTAAGCTAAAAATCATTGAAAGACTTCTAAATAGATTTAAGCGAGAAGGGAAGGCCTTTTTGAAATGCATTGTCGAAAGTGGCGAAAAAAGAATAAAACTGAAAAATCGGCTCTCATCTGGAAAAGTCCTTGCCACGATTTTTTTGACTCTAAAGAAATATACTGATTTATTTTCCACGTGCCCAATGTTCAGTGAATGTGGATTACTACTGCCAGTTGTTACGGTTGGCAAAAGGCGCGTATTTGAAACAAAAAACAAGGAATACTGCAAGAAAGGGACTAAGATGCCACCCACAGTTCTTATAGCTCTAACTTGCCTCTGAAAGAGTCACCGGGAGAAAACGATTTGGAATATATGAAGAAGTTGAGGAGCACATGCGCAGTTGGCTTGCAACTCGCCCTCAGAGTATACTGAACCTCCCAACTCTCGGAGGAAAAAGTGTGTAGATCACCCAGGAGGGTATATTGAAAAATGCTAAATCAATCATTTCTCTATGTAATGTTATTCAATAAATGTATGATTTAACCGCGTAATTGTTTTGCTGACTTTAATTCTCAGAGATTTGAATCAAAGTCGATCGTAGTATCAGAATTAATTTATTCGACAATTTTAAGAGGAAAAAACTTTAGAAAGGAAATAATGAGTCAGAAAATTCAAAATCAAAGTCAACAATACACTTATGCAAATCATTAATATTAATGTGTTCTTTTAGGTTTTTTTGGGAAATAACACCACAATAGAAATAAAACATGAAAATATCTGTCCAAAATATTTACTTATTCTTTAAGAACCAGACTATAAACAAACAAACAAATAACAAACTGCCAATTAGGCTGCTTTTTTTAAATAGTTACAATATACGTCGTTTTATTTCTATTGTGGTGTTATTGCCCAAAAAACTTAAAAGTAATCAAGAATATGCCGCAAACAACGTTTAGAAGGCAATTAATGTGTAGTTATGAATTATGAAGTTAGTTAACTAATGAATAAATTTAAAAAGTTTATATTGAAAATTATTCCTTAAAACACCATCTATAAATACTCTCTTCGAGGTGTCATTCAAACCATCTATAAAATGGAATAATGTCATTTTTTTGTAAAATGATTAGAAAAAAAATTATATCAACAAATAAAAATGTATCATTTCAATGAACAAATTAGGATATGCCACCGTTTCTCGTCCCTGGGCTATCAGCAAACAGTTTGACAGTTGGCATGGCATTTGTATTAGGGAAAGAATAAAAGCGATTTGAAATGAATGTCAGTTCGGACACAGTAGTAAAATGAGGAGAAGGTGCTTCTCCCACCAGTACATTTTATTTAATTCCGAATACCAAAATGCAGGCTTTAAAACTGAATTTACATACAATAAAACAAAACTAAAAGAAAATTAATTTTTAGGAGGGATGGTGCACAAAGAACAAATAATTAATATGTTCCTTTCAGATGTTTACAATATTAATTTAGCTCAAAATGGGACCATTGTAAACTTCACGTAAAATCAAAAGGCCCGGAAAAAAATTCAGATTTGCAAAGAAAACTGTCTGAGCTGTAAATTCGAGGTTCTTACCAGTTATTTACCTCGCAGAAATGAAAGATTCTGCCGAGTTTCAAAATTTCAACGCATTTTATACAATAACTATGAACGATTAAAAATCGCGTATCTCTTAGAGTTTTTTCCAAATAGCTCAATAACTAATTATCCAATCGGCTATATGAACCTATCATTTAGTCGCTATTGAAATTACGTATAAAACAAATTTGGTTTCGACACTAGAACTTTTCATTCAGTTGCTAAAAAATTACAAAAACTGCTAAAATTGCGATTTTTGCAACTTTAAACACTCCGTATAATTAATTAAGGAATTAAAATTTGTTAACAACAGTATTTATGTATTATGCTATATACATTCTTCAAAAAAGCCAATCAAATATCTGTTTAATTTTTTTGCAATTGAAAATACTAACTTCCCTAGAGTAAATAGCAACATTTTGACTTTGAGTTAGGTTAGTATTTATGGTTTAGCAAAACAATTTCCTACTGTTGTTTTATTGTTATTGTTATCCTCAATGAACTATGTTTTGTCCACCGCTGTTTAGATATTTTGTCGATTTTAAAGCACAATGAGAATATCCCCTTCATCAGGTCTAGATCTAGAGTTATAACCAGCTGGTCATCTACAGAATAGAGTGCATAAAAAGTAATTATATCATTATTTCTATTCCCATATCTTATTCGGCTATAGATATTTAGGCTCCGATAACAAAACAGACTAATGTTAAATGCATGATTTTTAATTAATTTGCAACAACAAAAAACTAATGTCTAAGTACTTCTTGGGAAATAACACCACAGTTAAGAAAATTGCTGTATATTCCAAACGTTTCGGGATCTAGGTCACACCCCGTTGTCAATGGTTAAGAAACTTGGATAAAAAAGGCACAATTCTAAAATGTAAATTAAAATATTTGACAATATGTATTATTTGATTTCTGACGTAATTAAGAAACGTTTGGAATATACAGCAATTTTCTTATTTCCCAAGAAGTACTTAGACATTGAAAAATATGCCACAAATATCATTCAGGAAACAACAAAAAACTAATTTACAGCTTTAAATTTAGCAGAGTTCTAAATAACTGTTTAACCCATAAAACTTAACCTCTATTTAAAAAACAAATATATTTAACATGAAAAAGTAAATTTAATTTACATTTGTCCTTAACGTACCTAAGGTGTGTCAAAACGAATTGATATTTTTTATGACTATCCGGTCCTGAAGTTTTTCTATTTTTATTCAAAAAATTAAATTGAGTAAAATTTCATTAAGTGAAATTTCTATCATCAATATTCTACTTACTAAGAAGCCAAAAACTGGTAATATTAAAAAATGGTGTTTAAACAAAATTATTGAAGATACAACAGTTAACTAAATCCTTTGTAGTTCATCTGACAAGTTAGATTTTCAAATTCTTATTTTTTTAATCTTTAAGTGTTGTTTCAATTCAAAAAATGCCAAATTTTTAAAAATTTTAAATATTAAAATTATATGGCTGTGTGTACAACAAAGTTTTTTATTGAAAATTAAAGCTCAATACGGCTTCATTATTAATTTTGTGAATAGAATAGATCTCCACAGCTTGCAGGAATAAATAATCTAAAAAATGCTCTTTTCTGTGTTATTTAAAATGTGATATTTTGAGCGGAAAATGAGAACTCGATTATTTTGGCACACCATAAATACCCCAGTAGCTGAATTCTTTGTTTAGAATAACACCTCTCTTAGTAACTCATCATCATAATCTAGGCATATGTAGGTAGGTAAATTCTATAGGGAGGTATATAAATAGGGCATGCAGGTTACTAACTAATCTATTAAAGTAAACACAGATGATTCCACAGATTTTCGTATAAGTAATGTAAAACATACCATTTTCAGAATATTCCAAAATTAAATGAAAAAATAATTTGGTCAAGTGCGAGTTGGGCTCGCATACTAAGGTTTCCTTACCACCTTCAAGATTCGAATTTTCCAGTTTCAGACAAGCAGGGAATGAAGGCATTCTCTTATATTTACCCTAATATCTTTTAAAGGAAGTGTTTTAAATTTATAAAAAATATACGCTTTGATTTTCCACACATAGACTTTTTAGGATTGGCTTGATGTTTATAAGAATACATATGTATTTAATTTTCTAATTTGGCCCCCAAAAATTAACAATAGAATTATATTTTACTAATAAACTTTTCAGAGAAGCCTTTTTTAACCTACTCTCTGAATTTTGAGGCTCTGTGGATTGGAACATAAAGGCCAAAATAGGTCAAGTATTAAATTATAAATTATTAAATCTATTATTGAAATTATTTAAAAATACAAATAAAATATTGTTTTCAAAATTTAAATAGCGTAGTTTCTAAAGCGGGAATTAAGTCGATATTTAATATTTTTGTTAATATCTTTTAAACAAATGATTTCAAAATATGATATATTTGTAGTTCACATAATGAGCCTTTTATCTAATATTATATGATGCCTTTGAAAATTGAATTTTTATTTTCCATTTAATTGTATAATTTGTCCCTAAAATTACTATGGGGTTTTTCTAATAATTTTTCTTATAAATTTCTAGTAAGCCCCAGTACCCCTAATTATTATCAAAATTTTAGGTAGTATAGTTTCGAAAATAAAGCGAGAAATGAGAATTTTAAAAATATGAAAAATTCCTCATAATGAGCCCTTTCATTTGATGTATTGCATGATGCGTTAAAAAAATATTTTTTTGTTTTCGGTTTAATTCTATAATTTGGCTCCCAATATTAATATTCGAGATTTCATCGTATTTTTCTTGTAAACAAACGGGAAATAAAGGGAGAATTGGTAATTTATTTAAATATATTTTTTTATTTTAAAATATTCATTAAAAAAAATAAAAAAATATATTTGTATTCGTCATGATGAGCCCTGTGATTTAATATATTACATGATCCGTTAGAAACAAGTTTAATTTTTATTTTTCATTTAATTCTGTCATTTGTCCCCCAAAATCAATATTAGGGGGTTTCTCCTTATTTTTCAGTAAAGTTCATGTGAGGGGCTATACTTCTGTTTTTTTTTTCAATTTTTTGCGTCTTATAGTTTCGGAGAAAGGTGGGGGAATGGGTAAATTTTTTAATATTTTAAATAATTTATTTTAAAAATATTAAAATAATTAATTTGTATTCGTCATAATTAGCCCTTTGATTGATATATTACTTGATCCGTTAGAAACAATTATAATTTTTTATTTCCATTTTAATTCTATAAATGAATATTAGGGCTATCTCCTTATTTTTCCAGTAAAGGTCAGCTGAGGCGCTATATCTCTATTTTTTTCAATATTTTACAGCTTATGGTTTCGGTGATAAGGGGGGGGAGAGTAAACATTTTTATATTTTTGTTAATATCTTTTAATTAATTTATTTTAAAAATATGAAAAAAATATATTTGTTTTCGTCATAATGAGCCCTTTCATTTGATATATAACATGATGCGTTAGAAACAATTTTAATTTTATATTTTCCATTTAATTCTGTAATTTGCCCTCAAAATTAAAAGTAAAGTTTAGTTTCAGAGATAGGGGGGGAATGGGTAAATTTTGGTATATGTTCGTTAATATCATTTTAACTATTTTTTTTAATATGAAAAAAATATATTTGTATTTCTCAAAATGGGACCTTTCATTTGATATATGACATGGTGCGTTTGAAAATTTTTAAAGTTAGGGCAACTTCTTATATTTTCTATTTGTTTCACAATTTTAGACTCAGTAGTTTCGGAGATCAGGGGGGGAACGGTCGATTTTTTTAGTTTTTCCCCTAAAATCAAAATTTATTCTTTTACGACATGTACTCCAGATCGTGTCACCAAACTATACAATGATACCAAATTTCAACCTCTTCCGTCCAGAAAATTGCTGTGATGTGACAGACACAGAAATTTAGAGTGATATTATAAGGGTATCCGTATATTGTATATACGGAACCCTAAAACGTACGTAAACGTCAAAGAAACTGTCACCTTCCCGGATTTAAATGTCAAAATATATCAGAAATTTATTAATGATTGGGGATGGAAGTCGGTTCTTTGTTAAAAATATATTATCAATTTTCTACAATTATTGTTCGATATTTTTTATTTAAAGACGGCACTTTTACATCAAAGCGTAATACTCATACTATATTTTTAAGTGGACACTTGAATAACTGATAATTAAAGTTTCTCTTAAATATACAAAATTTCTCACTGCTTAAAACCGATATGAAACCATAAACACATTTAAAGATAATTAATTTAAAATTAAATTATTCTCAATTGGTACTTACGTCTCTTCAGCGCTATTCCATTTTGTTGAAGTCGTCTGGCACGTCTTATCCTTATGAATTCCCTTGGAACATCTTTAGAAGACGATTTAAGCAGCTTCTGATTATATGGGTTGTAAAAATAATACCCAAAGACTATGCTATTCATGTTGATCGTTATTAGTAAAACGAATGGCAGATTCATTTTCTTCCTGAAAATAAAATTGTAATGTTTCTAAGGTGGTAACATGGTATGTACATCTCAAAAACCAAAAGTAATGAATTTTGAAAAGTAATACTCAAAACTTGTTGAAATTTGTCAAAAATCCTTCTACACATCTGCTACACTCCTAAACTCCCGTCCAAAATCTTAAAATCCGGTAGACATTTAATCTCTCTAAATTAACAGAAACGGTAGATAGAGCGAAAAAACTTCTACCATGTTGGGTATTAAAATTACTCAACTGGTTCCACCCCACGAACAAAATATTAGATACTGGCATCAGCTTAGCTTTTATTCAAAATTCCTGCTTTGATTTGACAAAAATCAACGGATATAACAAGCGTAATTTTGCAGGGTGTTCTGTATATAGGAAACTTAAAGCGGAGTAGAATTACATGGATTTAAAAAAATCTAAAAAAACTTATATTTCGTTACTTTTATGATTTTTTGGGCAATAACACCACAATAGAAATAAAACGACGTATATTGCAGGAATACCAAACGTTTCAAAGTCTATTCTGACTTCGTTGTCAATGGCTTTATATTTATTTAATATATTTAATATATTTATTTAATATAAAGCCATTGACAACGAAGTCAGAATAGACTTTGAAACGTTTGGTATTCCTGCAATATACGTCGTTTTATTTCTATTGTGGTGTTATTGCCCAAAAAACCATAAAATTAATCAAGAATATGCCACAAACAACATTTAGAAGATAACTCATATTTCGTGTCCTATAAGCAGCTGGATATATACAATGTTGTGGAAATAAGGGGGAGGGGAATTAGTTATACGGTCCAAAAAAGTTATATTGACTGGGCCATAAACAGTTCCATATACCAAGTGGTTAAAAAAATGTGTTAGGTAAGCAGTTAATATCTTTGAATTATGTTGATAAGATATTATAGTTATTAAATGGGTTGAAGAAATGTTAGAAGCAGTTGTTTATAGAGGGTGTTTGAAATATAAGATGGAGTGGAATTATAGTTTACTTTAATATAATAAGGTGGGGTGCAGTTATAATTATACAGGGTGGGCAAAAAATGCTATAAAAACTTTGTTATATAGCATATATGGAGTCCCTCAAATATGGTGTGCGGTAAAGTTATAGTTATACAGTGTCATTCAAACAAGGTTAGAGAAAGTTGAAGGAAGGTTCAATGAAGTGTGGAGAGAAATTATACTTTAATATGTCTTGAAAAAGATGAGGAAAAATTGTGAAATAGCGTAGTTCATAATAAGTTGCAAAGATAGGATAGTTGAAATATAGGGTGAAGAAGTATTATGATAATTATTTAAAAAATGTCATATTGGTTGACCAATAAGTAGTAGCGTATACAGGGTAGTTGTAATACATACAAGGTGATTAAGAAACATGTAGAACAAAATTGTTATATTCGGTACCCAATAAGCAGTTGCGGTGTTGGTGAAATATATTTGACATTAATGGATTTATAGTTATACAGGGTGATACAAAAAGTGTTATTCTGGGTGGCCGATAAGTAGTTGCAAATACAAGATGGTTGAAATGGCGGGTGGAGCAGATTTGTTGTTAAACAGTTTGGATAATATTTTTTTGTAGGATAGAACTTGAGCTGGTGCATATATACGATATCTGAAACATGGATCGAAGTAAAATTATAGTTCATATAGTGTGATTAATACAATGTTATAAGGTGTGGTTGAAATACAGGGTGCAGACAAATTATACTTTCAAGGGAGGATCAAAAATTAAGTAATTATATCATTTATTTCTATTCCCATATCTTATATTGTCTAGTCCATAAGCGGTGGCATATATAGTGAGTGGACCAGAGTTATTGTTAAGTGTTTAAAAATTTTATATTTGGTGGCCCCTAAGCAGATGATGCACATACAGGGTGGTTCAGAAATAAGTTGTAATATTTGACAAATTGCAGCGGTGTTTACAGGATGGTTTTAATGTGGAGTAGAGTTAGTTATACAAAGCGGTTAAAAAAATGTTGAATAAAATTGTTATATAAGGTGGCCAATAAGCAGTTGCACTTTGGGTGAGAGTTTAAATAAAAGTTTTATGTTAGGGAGCAAAACTGTGTTTTTATATTTGTGACACACCAAAGGTTCCACAGGCATTTCCATTATGGTAGACCATAAACAGTTACATTCTAATATGGAATATCTGAAATATGGGCAGAAGCAAGAGTGTGTTTAACACAATGTTAGAAAAAGCTGCATATAAAGTTGGATATTTGTAGTCAGGTGTTCAGGATAGTTGCAATGTAGGGTGAAGCAGAGTTAAAGTTATTCAAGTTTATTCAAAAAATGTCGAATAAAATTGTTATATAGGGTGGCCCATAAGTGCTTGCAGTAAAGGTCAAATGTATTCGAGATTGGTGAATTTATAGTTAAGTAGGGTGCTTCAAACAAGTTAGAAAATTATTTATATAGGATAACTGTTTCATAAGTTATTACTTTGCGAAGATTTGAACATTCCGTACACGGCTGAAACCTCAGGTAACGGCTAGTAGATTTATATTTATGAAAATTATAATTGTAAAAATATCTAAATATTTCAAAATAGTTTCAAGAAAGCTTACTATTACATCCACACTGTATATTTACATTATCCAGTTAAACAACAGTGTACTCCTGTGCTTTTTTAAATTATTTTAAATCTATGAAATAATAATAATGATATAACACTTACCTAGTTATTGCAGCAACTACCCTACAGGTCTAACTGATAATATTCGTCAATTTAAACTAGGTGTAGGAATATTATCAAATTCGACCAACTAAATTCGCACGTCATACAATACAAAGAATCTTTTGTAGAACATTCGAACGGATTGAACAGCTGTAAATACTATGAAAGATAAACATTTTACCGGAAAAAATCTCCTTTAACAAGAAACATCTCCACTGTTGGCCTACTTTCAAGGTGGCATTAAAGATTAGAGTTATCAATAGTGAAGTAATTTATTGTAGACATGAATAGTTTTAGAATAATAGGGAGGAAGTATGTGGTCTAGTTAAATAAGATGGAAATCTACACCTGAAAAGCAATTGGGTTATTTGTTGTTTTTTAACATTTAACTTCCTGAATTGAAAAAAATGAACATTCTAATTTTCACAATTCCATTTACATTAATGAAAAATTGTATGCAAAACGTCAAATTGATTAAATTCTTGCCAAAATAAAAGAAAATGTAATTGTTTTCTGAAACATATTTGTGACATATCTCGTATTTTTGTGCATGTTTTTAGAATAAGTAATGTCAAATGGCATCATCGGGTAACTGTGAATTTATATATTTAAGAATCTATTGACAAACCAATACAAATATTATTAAATACATTTAACAAAGTATTAAAACTTAAAAATAACTACAAAAATTGTTTGTCGGTATGTTCGTTTTCACGTGAATCACGCAAAAGTTGCTTCTTGGATTCAAAATCTAATTACTGAAAGATATGAAGTGAAGTCAAATACGAAATGATTTATTTTGACAAGAATTTCATCCCGACAGAAAACCAAGCTATCTGAAGTAGACATTTGTAAAACAGTCATGCAAACTAATACCGTTCCAAAAAAACTCGAGACAAAAGCATTTCACAAATCCTAAGAAAGAATCCAAACATCACACCAGATATTATTTATTTCAAAGCTAAACTTAGCCTTGGTTCATTTTATCTTCTTCATCTTCTTCATTTTCTCTCATTCTTATTCACAATAGGTATGTTTACATCACTACTATACAGGGCATTCTCAAACGAGTAACCTGGAATATCTTGGTTATTTTCAAAACTATTGCAATAAGAAAAAACAGGTCGATTTTTGTTTCGAAGGGGAATTAGCGCTTGCGCGCATTCAATATAAACAGGCCAATTCAATGACCTTGAGATTTGAGAAAGGGAAAATAAGTGTTGTCCTATATCATTTGAATGCCCTTTTTACGGACTATACCGTCGTAATAAAAAAATTTTATTGCAATTTCTGTACATGTCATAATGAAAGAGTATTAAAAAAAAGAACTTACATTACAATACAATGCCTCTAAAGCAAATGTTCAAAGTGTCTTGCATTGAAATCCCTACAATAGTACAACGGTGACTGAAAGCCTGACATGGTTCAGCATACTGTGTTATCTGACGACACTCCGCTATAATTCCCTGGCGTAGTTCGTCCAAATTCTTAGACTGTCATAAAAATTTTGGATTTAACATGTCCCCACAAAAAAATTCAAAGAATTCAGATCAGGTGATCGGGCAGGCCATTCTATAGGACCTCTTCTTCCAATCCAGCGACCAGGGTAATCCAAATCGAGGTATTAACGAACTGGTGCGGCGTAGTCAGGGGGAGCTCCATCTTGTTGGAAATGCAATTGCTTTTCATGTAGTAAAGGATCATTTTCTAATTGTTCTATTATCAGTGCATTAATTTCATTTCCAATATATTGTGATAAATTTCACCATTTAAATTACCAGGAATAAACAGGGGTCCAATTAGATGATTTCCCAAAATCACTGCTAAAACGTTTAGTTTTACCGGATGTTGACTATGAGCTTCTTTAAATAAATGAGGATTTGTATCCCTAAAAAATCTACCTTTATGTCGCCAATAAGTGAAATAGTGCAGTCATCCGAAAAGCAAACATTGTACAAGAAATTCGGATTTTCGATCATACGCTAGCTCATAATTTTGCAAAAGTCGATCCCAATTATCCTTATTTAATTCATGAAGTAATTTAATTTTGTACGGATGGAATTTATACTTAGAAAAATTCTAAAAACGTTAGTGTTGCTAATACCGGAAGCTGCAGAGATTTGCTTGATAGACTGCGTGTTTGGTATAAATTGGACATGGCCCAATGTAGCCACAGCTACCCCTTCATCATTTATAATTCCAATAGGACCTCTTTTTTATAAATTAATAGCCCGTCTCAACAAATTTTAAAATCAACTCCAATACGTATTTATGACGAACGTTACGTTCGGGACGGTTTTGGTTAAAAACATGCAGGAGATCGATCATAATTTTGATTTTGGTAGTAACGCCTTACCAGATCAACACGTTCTTGCAATTTGTATACCATAATTATCTTTTAAATTTTCAACATTGAGTAAAGTAATAACTTGACAGGTAAATAAATGTACAATGCTTCAAATGGTCGTATTGTGTGTTTTTACCGGGTGCGGCAGTAAAATAGGATGGTTTAAGAGCGTACTATAAAAGAACTCCTTTTTAGTACTTTTCCATGCAGGAACAACTTTTAATTTAATAATCCGGTTTTATTACTAGGTCCCTTAGGTTTTCTGTTACATGACCAGGAATTTCAATAAAATATTTTATTATGACGGTATAGTCCGTAAAAAGGGCTTTCATATGATATACGACAACAACTATTTTCCCTATCTCAAATCTCTAGCTCATTGAATTGACCTGTTTATGTTGAATGCGCGCAAGCGCTAATTCACCTCAAAAAATTTCACCAATTTTCAAAAATGTGGAAATTTAAAAAATACCAAAAAGTCATATATGTAAGAAATCTAAAATTTCAAAATGTCAAATATTTAAACGTGTCGAAAAACCGAAAGTTTTAAATGTATCAAAAATGCCAGGTGCCAAAATTGTAACTAAATGCAAAAATATTACTTGTAATTTATGAAACAATACAATCGTAAGTATTACTCTTTTTTTGTTGATACGAAATAATTCAAAGCAATTTCTGTTGTAAGGACTTTCCATATTTTTCACATTCCTACTATGGCAATGTTTACATTTGGGCTTCCTGTGCGATACTCACATATTTACAATACAAATCAGTTCGAGAGGCTGTAGCCCGCCTTGTTGATATGACAGCTAAAAAGTTTGGTGCAAATTTTAATTAGCGTTAGCTCTACCTTTCCTTCGCCTAGAGAAGAGCTTTCCTGATATCACTGCTAAAGACAACAAGATACCACAATCATGCATTGACTATATAAACATCAAGAACGTGAAGGAAAATTATTGGTTAAACATGTTTGTTCTTTTTATTGAGATCAATCCAGCTCGTATCTGTATTGTCAACAACATTCACTATATGAGGTACTGGGTCGAGTCACACAACAAATACCTCATCTATGACGCCAATGAACATAAGAGCTTCCGGTCGGCGAGCTGGAAGACGGAGACTAACCCCGAACTATACTTTGTCTGCTGCGACACCTAGAGTAGACCTCTAACAGTCTACGGATGGGTCCCACCTCACCTTTCTTCCCACCTACCCAACATAGACCTACGATTATTGATAAATACCTGTAGCGGGAACGGCGCAGGTCCCGCGCTGGAATTTCAAGACAGTCAGATGGAAAACTTTTTCAGCAATAGGTGGACGAAGTCATTATGGTTCTGTCTCCTATGCCACATATCTAAACGGCTTTTGTTAAAATTCTCCAAGAAACTACAAAAGCAACTACACCTCACGAAATCCGGAGGCAATACATCACTAGATGGTATTAAGAACTATAAACTGTGTAGACGAACAAGTAGGTGAACAAATCCTGTTCGTTGGATGACACCATGGTGGAACAATGGAAGGAGATAACGGAGAACTTGGGCTTCACTCATTCCAATCTACTGATAAACAGGCTCGGTTCTACTGCTTCCCCGCTGAGGCAGAAGGATGCCATCAACCCCAGCCTTCTGGCGCAGGCCCTTCTATATCCAACAATATGCCTGTTGAAAAAAACTAGGCTAGTTAAAAGTGATATAAAAACTGCCTTCAAAGTTTCCTCTGTACCCTCCAATGGTCCTCACCTCTCACCGCTGACGGGTTAAGAACTGCGACATAACATATAAAGCTCCAGAAATCGACTTGGTTTTCCTTGAGTTTCTACAAAATGTGGGACCGAAGGCCTTAAATCGGCTGAGAACTTTCTACAGCAACATCCTTAATTCAGATGAATCTCCAAACTTATTTAGAAAATCCAAAATCTTGGCCATTCTCGAACCAGGCAAACATCTGGAGGAGCCTACAAGTTATAGACCTATAGTTCTGCTCTCAATTTGCTATAAGCTCCTGGATAGAGTAATCTATAAACGAATCAGACCATCAGAACAGCCTACATTGAATAGAGAACAAGCTGGGTTCAAAAACGAAAGAAGTTGCTGCGATCAGGTCCTCGGTTTAACGATCCATATAGAAGTAGGCTTTAAAAGGGGATGAACACGTCTGCAGCATTAATCAACCTATCGAGTGCCTATGTCACTGTCTGGAAGATGGGTATGGTGAACAAGTTGCTACAGATGATACCTTGTAGATAAATAACAATTTTGGTGCAAAATATCCTCAGTAAACGAAAAGTTAGAGTGCACTTTAACACTAGGAAAATAGCGAAGTACAGTGAAATATGGCTTCCCACAGGAACTCGTGCTGGCGCCTTTGCTGTTAAACATATATACAAATGACATGCCGCAAGCTGCAGCTAAAAAAATATTTACGCAGATAGAGCAGTACAGCCTTATGCACAGAAACAAAGAATTCAAGGATTGAGAGGCCATATGCAACAAATGGAGACCAGGAGGCTCTCTATCAGAACTGTAGAACATGACAGCTGCAACTTAACCCAAAGAAATCTGACTATTGATAGATCTTTAATCTATGAGAAACACTTGACTAAACCCGCACAAAAACTGAAACAGAGAAATAAGCTGCTTCATAATGTGGCCGAATCTCCATAGGGGATTGCTGTGGCTAGATTAAGAACGACCGCGGTTGCCTTATCGTACCCCGTTGAAGAATACTGCTCACCAGTGTGATACAACAGCTGTCACACTAAATTAATAGACGCCCAATTACACGAATCTATGCTAGTATGTGGCGCTAGCAAATCAACGCCAACTGTATGGCTGTGTGTTCTATCTAATATCGCCCCACCTAGAATCAGAAAACAACAAACGGCATGCTTCATCATGCTGGAACTATATCTTATTTGCTATATCTTGAGGCTACAAATCTTCCAAAGCCGCTGGCAAGTTTGATTAATAGCTTGACGGTGAACTGTAACAGTGCACTTATCAGAAAGCATCATATGATTTAATTTGGTACGGTTGTTACCATATTAAAATCAATTGATATGAAAATTATCTTCTAAGTTCATATAGTTTTGGTTTATTTTATTTTAGTATTCAAAGAATCGGTTAACGGCTATCTGCGAATGATGCGGCTGCTATTAAAACTTGCTTGTCATCGATATGAAACGAATTGAGTATAAAAGCATCGATTGGCAGACCCATTCAACTACATCTTCGCTTTCATCCTGGTCTTAGTCCCTTTGAAACTTCTTCTAAAAGCTACATTAAAGTGGACAGTAACACTTTCATGTAGCTTTTAGATCCTCAAAAAATCTTTTCTGACTACATTTATGAGGTTTTTTTTTGATAGGATTCCAGTTCTTTCCATACCTTATTCAATATCAGAGCCGTAGGTCTTTCGCAGATCAACAAATACTAAATGTACTTCTTGTCCTCGTTCAAAGCTTTTTTCGTTAAAATATTTTAGGGTATAATTCCATCTGTGCATGATCTGCCGGTCTAAACTCGTTCATATGATGCGTCCAAATTTCTTTCTGTTCCTTTCTGTTCATGGTTTCTATACTCTCATATATTCTAACCACAGACTCATAACACTAATATTCCTAGAGTTCTTCCAGTCTCTTCTCACCCATCTTTCTAATGTTGACGAAATTATAGGCTTTTTCCACTCCATTCTACTTACTCTTCCTTTGCCAATGTTACTAGTTACAAGCGATTCCAATCTACATTTGCTCGTTTGCTTCTCATATGTTCGCCTCTTAAGTTTTCAAATATTTCACAGCAGTATTAATTTTGCACTGTTTACATTTCGCGCGTCACTATCTGCCTCGTTGCTTGAGAAAAAGGTAAATCTTCGAGGATATTAGTTAGTAGTCACTTTTGGTATGCCTGCTTTTTCTGGGCTACGTGTAGCTTTGTCCCACTATGGGCAGTCTTTCGGGCTTTGTTGTGGATTTTTTGGGGATGTTTTGCTTGTAACACACTAAAGTTTATACGTGATTTCATGAATTCGCTTTGTTTTTTCCACAAGAAATATTTTTCACTGAACAATATTGTGAACTTTCTTTTTGACAAAAATTGTTATGACTTCATTTTAGAGGTTGACCAAAATTATCCTGCCTGTACGGGTACACCAATCAGTTGATTACCCTGGTACAAATATTTTTATGAAAAAACTCTAAAACTCCTTATAATAATATAATATTATAATAATGACAATTGTGGCATCTATGTTTTTTATTTTTTCTGAGTTCATTGGGGATAACACCACATAAACTTGAAAGTCTGTATATTTCAAAAGTCCAAACGTTTCAAGGTCTAAATCAGACCCCGTTTTCAATGGTATTAACACAAAATGAACAAGAAATAAAAAAAAATTAAAGGGATTCTCAATTACAAATATCGTAATAACAATTTGACATGATGTAACTAAGGGAATTTACTGCAAATATGATATATACAGGGTAGCACAAAAAAATTAAAGATCATGTGAAATAACAAAGCTTCTTTCAAATTGGAAGAATTTGAAAGAGTCATCTTTCATCTTTAGAATTTCATGTGGCGTTCCTAGGTACGACTTTGTTCTAGAAATTTTAATGCTCCAGAGATCCCTTATGACTTTAATGAGGTCTCTGCATCTTATAACAATGTCGTACCTAGGAACGCCACATGAAATTCTAAAGATAACTCTTTCAAATTTTTTCAATTTGACGGAACCTTTGTTATTTCACATGATCTTTTTTGTGCTGCCCTGTATATATTAAATTTGGAGTAAATTCCCTTAGTTACATCAGTTTTATGGTCAAACATTAATTTCAAGTTGTGATTACGATAGGTTCGTTTCAAAAGAACAAATTACCGACACACAACCCATAATCTTCGTGCGCGGTGACGAGTTACCGTTTACAATGATGTTATCCGTAATTCAATTACCGGTTGCTTATCGGTTGTACGTCGTGCTGGAACAGGCCTGATATTTGTCATTGCGAATGCTTTTATTTATTTTTTTTTTTTTCATTTTTTAATTTCTTCATCATTTTGTGTTAATATCATTGAAAACGGGGTCTGATTTAGACCTTGAAACGTTTGGACTTTTGAAATATACAGACTTTCAAGGTGATGTGGTGTTATTCCCAAAGAACTCAGAAGAAATAAAAGTGTCAATAAGTGTCCTAATAATTCAAAAAAACTGAAAAAGTTAAATGTCTGAAATTTCGAACTTTCTGGAAGAGCTATTCAGAGTTAATAAGACTTCGAAAAAGCCTTATAATTCAGAAAATATTTGACTTGTACCGATTTCTCCAGGGTTATTACGACTTCTTGACAGTTTTTTAAAACTACTGATGAAAAATGTTCATAGATAGTTATGAAAAATTTTTAGAAGTTTTTCGGAAAAATAATTGAGCTCGTGTATAATTTTATGTCATATTTAGGTGCTGTTTGTAAAGAAAGAACACAAATATTGATATAAATTCTTTATTTCAAAATACAACAAACAAAAATTTGTTTACACAATAAATTCTGAGAATTATACAAAAACCCAAACCTGTTAAGCGATTCTTCGGAATATGCCAGTGGATTGGCATGGCAAGAAAATATATAAGAATATAATACATTCATTTCTCTGGTATTAAAAATCACATAATATTGACAGCAACCATACATTAAAAAAATTACATATATATACAATGAACCCCTTATCCACGCCAAGGGTGACCATTATTGCATTATATTTTCGAAGGTATATGCGTATTTTTAATAGATTTGACACTTTACATTGACAATATAAGTATTAGAAAAGTTTATAACTATAAAAATATTTGACCGGCTGTTACAGGTCTAAAAATGACAGTGCTAACAACCTCTTTGTCGATGTACTTGTAATAGTAACTTAAATTACATTTCAGGTCAGGTAAAGATAAAACAAATTTATGCATCTTCATCTAATCAAACAGAAGAACGGGCGAAAGTTTCTGCGATAATGTTGACATTTATAATGTCAAGTTCTCTTTTAGTCGACTTGGATATGGAACAAACAAGGTGACCACAGGATGATAAGAACGTAAGCGAATAAGAGCAATAGACGTTGGATATCTCAAGAGAATGTCAGAGACTACCAACTAGAAATAGACTGTAAACGAAAATGTAAATTTCAGGAGAACTAAGTCCAGAAAAGTTTCTAAAGACAAGCTGAGTGAAAACACAATGACAGATGACATGTTGAACAATTTAGGTGGGAAAATCTCAATCGATAAAGAAGATTCACTAAAGAGATTTTGAAATCGGTAAGAAGCGATGTGAGATGAGTTAAATCAAGGGAAATGACTAGAATTTTTGGAAGAAAGTAGAGAAATAAAATCAGTTGGAAAACGTACTTACCAGATGAGTAAAGTTTCGCTGAGCTTTGCTTCACAAGTTACCTGCTACCTCAAATGAAAATAAGTAGCAAGCTAACATATACCTGTAGATAAGAATCGAATCGCATAGAACACATATAAATACTTGTGACATCCATACTTGGTGCAGCCATGCCGGTGTGTGTGACGGAAAATGGACAAACAATCCTTAATTTTCGGTTGAACTGGTATAGAAAACCAAAATTTGTATAGACAAAGTTGAGGAATGAAGAAATTACATGAATTATCCAATAGAAATTATAAACTTAAAGTGAAGCTGTTAATAAAATGTCAAATCTATTTTACATACCTATATTTATGATAAATAATTAAGAAATTTGATTATGTGGAAAAAATATTGCAATATGAAAACGTATTATACAAATGTGTATATAAACATCGCTATGTACTATAAAATGGGCATATAAATATAAATATAATACAAAATATTTATGAAATTGAAAAGTATTCTTTTTGCAATGTTTTTGAAGGAGAATCGAATATAAGAACAGTAATTTCAATGCATAACAAAATGTTAATTTAAATTAATTTTTCCCGTTCAAAAATTTACTGTGTTTCTCCTAAACTCCTCATATTCAGGGAACACTGCAGATTGTCTTAAGTATGCTAATGGTAATCTCAAATATTTTCTTATTATTGCACAACGTTTTGTTTTCGGTTTTGGCTTCAAGCTATTACGACAAAAATATGAGCATTTTTAGAAATCTCAATAAAGAAAAATACAAAGAAATTAAAAAATTGTGCCTCTTTACATTTATCATACGCATTTTTTTTTTCACTAACTAAAACTATTATTCTAAAAGATTGAGCGTACTGTTTGTCTTTCTTAGTTTGGCCCTCCATGGTATGATGTTTGGTGGTTCCTCGTCTGATTGTTCGGTATCGTTCAATTGTTCGAATTTGATGCTATCATCGTTGTTGTTAGCGTCTCTGCTTTCTTCTTTCGGTTGTTGAGTTGTCTTGGAGGTGTCGTTTGCTGTGTGGATTTTATGAACTCTGGCTCGTCTGTCAGTTTTGGAGTATGAAGAGTTGGTCTGAAAATACATAAACGTCTTTAAAGATCAAGATTAAAATATGACCGGAAAGAATCTTGCAGGTTAAGGAAAGGACGATTTTATGACTAGTGAATGGCCGGGCTACACGTAAGGCGTTTGATATATGTTGTTCACTCTATATTTATATTGTTTATTAGGAAACACCCTTTACATACTCAATTATTGTTTGGAAACACTCTGATTAGCGCAAACTCAAAGATTTGGTGCTTGACGTTTGACAAGTTGATTTACCGGTAACTCAAGAATAAGCTCCATTTTCTAGTTCAGTGTTATTATCTCTTACCCAAAACGTCTGTTGATTTCCCGCAAAGTCACATAAATTCTCCCAGCTATTAATAACAGTAGTGCAAGTCTTTCGCTCGTACGTGGATACGCAATAGGTGCATATAGTGTTACGAGGACGGCCGTACCTAATAGACTTTAGTGCAGTAAAACCCAGTGTTAGGCCAACTACCAGCTCCAAAATACAAGAAATACATGGCAGACTTCTCCAGCTTTATCTGATCATCTTACTCGTAGATAATGAGAGTCTTTTATGAACTGCAACTGATTTGCAAATAGAAGCAATCTCAATAATACAGTTTACTAAAACCCATAAAATATACTTCGTTTTCCTACGTTTGTATTTATACATTTTCTTAGCAAAATTTTCACCGAGGCAGCTAATTTTCCCACAGTACCAATAGTCGGTGGGAACTAAATCTGGCGCATATGGTTTAAGCAATTCATGTCGTAACTCATGGAAGTATACAATAACTATGACAAAGGTGCGCATAAGTCCTTGATCTTCATCAGGTTTGAAGCTTTTTGAAGCAAAAACCTCCTAACGCAAGCCCACCAATTATAAGCGCTAAAATTAATTACCCCAACCACATCATGATTCTTAGAGGTGGGAACGATTTCAATAAAGGGTAGGTAGACTATCTTTAAGCATAGGAATTGTCTATAGCGTCGGGAAAATAACTTTAATAGCAAAGTAATATACAATAATACGAAATTCACTTAAAAGTGTTTTAAAATTTTTATACTTTGTATTATTGGAGAAATTAATAACTGACATAAAACGTAAACTTGAACTTGAATTTTGTGACATTCAATTTTAATTTTATATTTAATTATAATTGACATCATAATTCAATTGACAACGAATCGAAATTTGGATTTTAAATATGCAGTTTTTGCAAGTGTGGCATAATTTTCCCGAAAAAATAAAAATAACCTTCAGAGAACAATGTTTAATAACGATAAGTCATAAAATTAAAAACATTATAACAACTGAAATTAAGGAGATGTAAATTTTCAAATCTGATGAAAGCTATACTAGACGAAATTATTTTGATAGAAGAAAACATGAAATAGGTACACTCTACTGGAAAGTGATTGATTTTTTTTAAATTTGGGTATAAATATAAAAATAATCTTTGGACAGAAAGTTAACACAGCTTATAAATTAATTTTGAAAGAAAAGAGCCTATATTTTGACAAAAAGTTAAAAGTGATGATGCCAAACTGCCATTCTGGAACCGTTCAACTATGCTAGTTGCTTGTGCTGGAAATTGTATTTAGTTTAACTTTTTCAAACAACCCCGAAATAGATGATAAAACTAAAATCAATGATATAGGTATCAATGTTAAGAATAAAATAAATGAATACAATCAGTAATCATTGCAAATATTCTTCTTATTACCTACAGAATACTTACTAGGTCAAGGTGTTATTAGTCATAATGGTAGGCATACTCCTAAAAGTAAGAACAAATGTTACCTTATTTTATGTTCTGATTCTTCCTTCTTTTGTAATAACTGTCGTTTCCATTGTGGTATTGATCGCAGTCTTTTTTCTTCTGCTTCTCTTTGCAGTTGTTCCTCCAGTTCTTTCTTTGCTTTCTCGGCTGCTTTCTTAGCTAACATTTGCCGCTTCCAAGGAGGTATAATGTTGCCTGTATTGTCTTTTTCGGGTACCTCAATAAAAATATTAAAATATAGGTTAAAAATCAAAGAAGTAAGAATTATATTATAAGTATTTATTATCGTGTTCATTTTCTTGAGAAATAATACCACAGTGAAGAAAAAAATGTATATCCAAACATATCAAAAGTCTTATTGTGACTATATATAGCTTTTATCCTCAGTGTGGTATCTATCAAGAGAACTAAAAAGAAATTTGAAGATGTTACAAATTGGTGGGTATTTAAAAAGTAAAATAGATGCCAGTCACACACGCTCTTGACAAGGGTTGCGTCAACGTTTTATCCTCGAATATCCTCAAATAACTCCCGAATTCCTACAAATCACAGACAAGGTTTTGGTAATTACTAATGAGCACATTAATGTTATATAATTTGGAATACGAAAGGATTTGTTTTGTTCTCGCAAGAGGACGTCATGTGGTTGAATTCCTTCTCTATCTTTGTGTCGTTCTTAGTAATAGGTATAATATTCAGGACTATTAAAATAATTGTCACTATTGTTGTTACGGACAGTGAGTGAGAGCTGCGGAAGGTTGAACGATAGTTGGTGAAACGATAGAAATGCATCCCAATTGGTATAAAAATCGACTTGCTTTTGCATTTTTTGCAAACAAAATACCAAAATTGGAGGCTTACTTTACAAACTGTGCAGAAAAGGGGAACAATAGTCATATTTTGTCGATTTCGATCCCCTATAAAAATTGTATTCAAATGATGATACATATAGAACTATGACCACATAAAGACAAAAAGAAGCAATAACAAAGGAAGAAATCTTTCACACCTTGCCGTAATAAATCACAATGTGAGAATCCACTTTTGGTAAATATTGTACGTAAGCAAAAGATACTTTTGCAGCTGCAAAGATAATGGGAGTTTGTATTCTTTGAGGAACACTCCAGTCATATTAGGTCCTTCGTTTACAAGTCCTTCTTCTCCTCTCAAAGGACGTTAGATTTGGTTAATATCTAAGACTGGACTCACATATACTCTGGAAGCCTGTTATATAAAAAGGTGTTTCAGAGAACAGCTGTTGTAGTTCTAAATCATGGTAGCTGTAAACTGTATAGATTTAATTGAACATGTGCATTACAGTTACAAACGCCCTGTCATATCATTGATGAAAACACCCAAAATTTACAAAAACTGTAATAGTTTGTATGCAGGCTATCTGGGAAGAAAATTCTACCGTGAAAGTTCATTTTTAAGCTTATCGGAATCCAGTACAATATAGCAAGTTGTATTTATTGGAATTAATGGGATCGTAATGGTAAGATTCTACATGATCATATCCTGTGGAAATGTACTTCTTTAAGTATAGTCCATTTAGAGTTTATGCGTAATTCCTAATACAGAATTAAAAAAATGGTTTTTCCATTATCACTAATTTTAAAGTTTTCTGTTTGTAATAGATTTTAGTCTAAACTACAAGTGTAGAATGGTGTAAATATAACATAATATGACTAAAATTATGTGTACTGGCTCATTTGATCCAGAATCATGTCTAGATCATTGTGACAAAAAAAAGAAGTTATAACCAGCGTAAATTCGTAAACTTTTAATAGTTTTAAATTTTGAAGAAATAATCATTAAAGAGGGGCAAATTTTTCTAATAAAGGTTCCAACTCCCCAAAACTGTATCTCCATTATTTATAATTTTAATTTACTGCTGGGAATAGCCCTCCACGCCATTGTTAGGCTCGAAAGCGAGTACTTCATTTAAAATGTTTTTGAGGTACATATAGTAAATTGTAAAATCTAACAAAAATATGGTATGATCAAAACACTTCGAAGAATAGAGTCCCCTTGAAATTTTTTATTTATGTAAATTTTTGAATAGATTATACGATTATTAATTGGCCAAATTTTCTGAAACTTCCCTTATCGTTCTTAACTAAATAAAATGTTTAAATAATTGCCGTAAATTTGTTTCGCTTCATTGAACTCTTCTTAAATACATAAGAAGATTGCGTCATAAAAGTTTTGAAAAATTTTAATACTTTATTTATTTTTTTAAAATAACAGAAAAAACACAATAATGTTGTAAAAAAACATTTTTTATTTATTATTATATTATTGTTGTTATGTCAATTAAAGACATTTATTAACAAAAAAATCTCCATTTGGTTATAAAGTGTTTATAAACAAATTTTAATATATCAAAAACTATTACAATTTTATAGGGAACTATGAATTATGATATTGTTAATAATCATTTTACATTGTTTATAATCGTTTTTTTTTTCATATCTATCGTTTAAATTATTAGTTAACAATTTTTATTGTGTATTAAGTTAACAATTTGTTATAAACAAATTCTCAACTTTGTTTTATTTTTTCCTGATAGTATAAAAATTACAAAAACGATCTCGTGCAGTAAAATACCGAAAAAAATGTATTCGACTTTGTTTAAATTTTTGAAAATATACGTGCTACAAAAGTTGCAGCGGCAGATCCATTTGCTAACATTAAAGCTAATATAACTTTTAAACTATTAGAGGTACGACAATAAACATTCAGAGCACTTTTGTAGACTGTTTTTTCAAATGCTTCCGTTCACTATATTTTTTACCCATTGTTAATTTGATATCTATCTTGAGCAGTTGTTTATAAGATTTCATGGGGTTTTCCAAACTTTTGCGGCTTATAGCTCAGTACATAATGTGAATTCGATAATTGAAGTACGAGGCAATTTTGTTAAGCTAAAAATAATGTTGCAGTTGTTTGAAAAATATATTTTTTTAGTTAATAAATGTCTTTAATAGACATAACAAACGATAATATAATAATAAATAAAAAATGTTTTCTACAAGATTATTGTGTTTTTTCTTTTTTGTTAATTTAAAGAAATATTATAAATAAAGTATTAAAACTTTTATGATGCAATCTTATTTTGTTTGTTTATAAGAAGGGCTCCATGAAGCGAAAAAATTGTAGGGCAGTTATTTATTTATTTATTTTTTTAGTTAAAAACGATAAAGGAAGTTTGTTAAAATTTTGTTAATTAACAATACTTTAATTTATTAAAAAATTTACTTCAATAAAATTTTTTAACGGGACTCAATTCTTTAAAATGTTTAGATTATACAAATACCTCAAAAACAAAGGTGCGCGGACCGCTATTATCAGCATTAAATTAAAATTATAAATAATGGAGATACAGTTTCGGTAGTCGGAACTTTTTTTTAGTAAAATTCCTCCTCTTTAATGATTTTTTTTAATTCAACAATATTAAAAGTTTACGAACTATAGGCTAAAAACCAAACACTATTTTTTAGTATCTTTAATTGTTTATAACTTTAAAAATTTTTTTTAGTGCTAATTTAAATTTTTGTCACAATGATCTAGACATGATTTTGGATCGAATGAGCCATTCCACATAATTTTAGTAATAGTATGTTATATTAACACCATTCTGAACTTGTAGGCCAGATTAATATAGAAACTTGTAATATTATTGTCATTCCTTTAAATGTAAATAATTAATATTACTTTACTACCGATTTAGCATATCATTGGTATCTGATTCGTTCTAAATATTTTAATGCTAATGAATTAATTATTCTTAATGACTTTTAGGTCACTCTGTCATGAAACACGAATCAACGTAATTTGCATTGAATAAAATATTATAACTTAGAAATAGTAATATTCGCCTGTAATATTGGTAGCTTTTTAAACATGTCGGCGGCTTAAAGTCGATACACTTATTTTTATTGGAATCTATGAGGGTTTTTCCACAGAAACTGTATGTAACTTTTGTTACGATTTTTATACAAATTATTCGAATTTTCTGAAACCCGTAGGCATGTTTTATGTTATAGAAAAATATGAGGAGTCACTACTCGATCTATCTTTACAGGAAATCATTTGAAATATTCGTTTCAGAGAAATCAGTGGAAACTCATTGAATCACAAACCAATAACAATTTTTTTTTTTCGATTTTTTGGAAGACAATCAGTCTTGTTACAAAAAATTATATGGTGCTCTTTCAGAACATTACTTAACAAAATAATTTGAATTATCAAAATTGTTAAACCGTTTTAGATGAGCAAACATATAAAACCATCCGACGAATTCATAACCTTCTCATTTTTAACCGACTTCCAAAAAGGAGGAGGTTATCAATTCGTCTGCAACTATTTTTTATGTATGTGGGGCGATTATTCAAAAACGGCTTGGAAAATTTTGATAATTGAAACTGCATTATATTAAGGAATATTAGAGAAAGGTCTCATATAATTGTCTATAACATGAAATTTACGGTTTCTAGGAATTAGAAAAGAAAGTGAATAAGGGGCTAGATTTCAGCGATTTTCAATGAATCTTCACTGTTTTCTCTAAAAGTGCTCACGCAATTTGAATATTATAAATTGTGTTATACAAAGATATGTTCCAGCTTGATTCCGTACATTTTTATATAACGAAAAATATACCATTTTTCTGAAAATGCAAAAAAACTGTAAACATCATGGTAAATGTCAAATTTTTATCATAAATATCTAGTTTAAATCTCATGATATGCCATGAAAGTATATTGTACAGGGTGTTTCTAATGGTTTTCAATTTGATGCATTTGAAAGTCACTTTCTGTAAGAGACGAAGTTATAGTCGCGTGAAATGGCAGAAAATATTCCATTAGTTTATCGAATCGAAAATTTGTTAGATATGTCGGCGAACTCTTCTATATGGTATATGGTTGTAGGTGTGTGCATGCGTGCATGTGATATTAGGTGGTATATAAGCCGTTGTATACATAGGATGGTTGACATATAAGTTGGAATTGAATTAGTTATACAGGGTGTTTCTAAACATATTGTATTGGGTGGCACATAAGTAGTTGCGTATACAAGGTGGTTGAAATAAGAGTGGAGCAAAACTAGAGTTATACAGAGCGAATATTTGCATTATAGGACCGAAAATAATTACATTTATACAAAAGGCTTTAAAAATTGTCAGAAGTAGTTGAATATACAGGATGGTTAAAATATAAATTGGAGTAGAATTACAGTTATACAGGGCGGTTTAAAATAGTTATACAGTTTGTAACATAAGTAGTTGCTTATACAAGGTGTTTGAAGTAAGGGTAAAATTATTGTTATTCAGGGTGTATCAAAAATTTGTTATGTAAGCATAAACATTTAGGATATTTGAATTATAACGGAGTATAATTATAGACATGGGTTCAAAAAATTTTAGAAGCAGTTGCATATACCGGGTGGTTGAAATAAATGGTAGAGTAAAACTATTTATTATTAAAATTTTGTTATATAGGGTAGACCTTGAGCAGTTGCATAAATGGAATACTAGACATATGGGGCGAAATAAAATCATTGGTATACAGGAATAATTTACACAATAGAAAAATATAAAGGGTCAATAGTGTGGAGAGGATTTATACTTATACAGAGTGGTTTTAAAGATTTCAGGACCGTTGTGATATGTATTGAGTTGAATTATAGTACAAGGTGATTCAGAAAATGATAGACCAATAAGTTATATATACTATGTATATATATATATATATATATATATATATATATGTTTTTATGTTTTCCCGGGCACTAGATATGTTACTGTATTCGAGTGACTAGAAGCGAAAGCAGAAGGCTACGAGAATTATGCGAACCGACCTGAAGAGGGCAGATGTGACTCTGCCAAAACGTCGTCATTTTACCATCGATCAGTTATCAACTACGCGGATGAATTCCCAGAATTTACCTAACATATATATATATATATATATATATATATATATATATATATATATATTAAAACAAATAAAAAAGTTAAAATACATTTGGAAAATATAGACAAAGAATACAAATTAGAGAGGGAGAAAGAGAAACGAAGAAAAAGTCAGAGAGAGAGATAAGAATACGCTAAAAAAATTTTAAGTCAGCTGAAGTCGGTTCTTTTTTAAATATAAATTATTTGAAGTCATTAGTCATCAAGTTAATTTAGTGTGGTTATCATAAAATATTGCATAATTTCATTATAATTTGTGATTATAATTTAAAACAATTAATTAATTTTTATTATTTTACTTTCACTTAGTTTAACAAACGAATTTATAAAAATCCGCATCTTAAAGCTTACAGGTGAAACTACTTAATGATTGACTAAATTTCCCATGATTAAGTTCAAATATGAACATAAATGAACTCATATATGAAACAACCCAGAGAGAGAAAAGTAGACGATCGTTATTAAACATTTTACAAAAATTAATACTAATAATTAAGGATACAAAACTTTTATACTTAATTCAAGAAATAAAAATGGATATAGGACGTGAAATATAAATATTCAAATAATAAACAGTCGTAATTGACAAACACGAAAGTGACCTACAAATGTTAAGTACTTTAAAATAATTTAAACATATCAGCTGAATCATGTCGCAGCCTAAGACGTAATAGCAAAAAGTCATTATATATTATGTAGAATTTTTAGGAAAAACAAGTTATTATCATGAAAGGAAAAGAAAAATGTAATACAGGCATTAATTAGACACACAAAGCTACAAAGCAGCTATCTTGTAGTAAGTAAATACAAAACAAAGTTTATGAACTTCGTATTTCAAAGACATAAAAGAGTACCAATATAAGCGTCAGAACATAAAGAAAAAGAACAAATGGTTTAACACTTGGATTGGCAACAGAACAAAGACATGCTCGACGATGACAACAAATAGCGAGATTTCAGTCAAAAATATCAGAAAATTTATAAAGCACAAACAAATGGTAATGTGAAAACAAATGGAAAAGTGGCTAAGTGAAAATATTAACCCTAGGATATCCCTGTAGGATTTCCTGCAAATTATAAATGAGGCCCGATATTCTTAATTAATTTTAAAAAATTGGGCCGTGATTGTCATGTTTGTAGTTTAATATTATTCAAGAATGTATATGTGCATCCTTATAACAAGCCCCATTTGTTGTACTTTTTTTAAATGGTTCTCAAAAACTAACCTAACTAATTTGGACTTTATTTTATTATATATGTTCATGGTTATCCAAAAAATAGGGTCAGTAATTTTTAACGCAGTGGTAAGGGGGGTTATGTTAACTTTGCGAATTGCGTCAAAAATTGACCTTACGTATCTTCAGTTAGATTTATCTGCAAACTGTATGTAGATTTTAGGTTCACTAGTTTAAGAGATAAGTAGTCAGGGTGAATATTCGAATTTCAAATGTTTTTAAATATCTTTTAAACTATCCATGTTACAATCATAAAAAATATATTTGTATCTCTTAAAAGGAACTCCTCTATTTGATTCGTCATATAATGTTCTGCCAGAGTTCTTGTTTTCTATCCCCCCCTCTCTAATATAACCCCAAATTAGAAAATCATTTTCGGGTTTTTCATTCAGTAGTTTTGAGGTGAAAGAGTCTGAGACAGATGGACGTAAAAACACTAAATCACGTTACAAGTAGACGTTAGACAATATTTAGAAGTGCAGAAGGATTTCAAAGAATTTCTTAAATTGCAGCTCATAACTCGATATAGCTTCTAATGCAACTTATTGACTTCACAAAGTTTCTAAAAATTAATAGCGATGTACAAAAATTCACTTACCTTTTCGACGAATTTTGTTGGCGAAAACTGTTTGGAAATTTCCGAAATCAGTTCCTTTTCTAAACTCTCTTCCTGCTTTGCCCTTTCAACCTTCATCTTCTTGATACCAGTAATGTCCCTCGACATTTTTAATTCCGCAATCAAATCGATTTTTTGTGCCTTAAAATCGTCCCCACTACTTTGCAAACACTGTAAACTAACGCTTCTTATTGGTGCCGAAAACGTTTTGGACGCCATCATCTTATCCGTCCTCCGGAGCTGAACCGAATTCAAATCTTGAATGCTGATCGACGACAAGGGTTGGTTCTGTTTCTTCGTCACTTCTGTGCCATTTTCTGAGCCAAATTTGGCGTCCAAAGATATTTCTGGGAGCGGTGGAGGTGGTGGACTCAGCAAAGGATTCTCTTTGTTAGAATCCAGTTTGTTGCCGCTGTCTTCGCTATCGGCAAGACTCCTCGCCGGTGACACCGAACCTCTCTTATCGCTAATGCTGCGTAAATACTCCGACGGTTTGATAAGATTATTCGAATTACCGATACCAGGAAACGAGGGCGGCATGAACGGAAGAACCCTTTGCTTGTTCACCAAATTCGGCGCGCCGTGTTTGTCGGTATCTTCACCATCTAAACTGACGATTGTCAAGTCGGAACACGAAGAGTTGAGTCTTCTTGCCGCTGAAACCAATAAAGAAGGGGCAGATTTAATATTTACCCGATGCAGACGAATATTTGCAATTTTAATTTGTAAAAGAAAAGTTTGTGTGTACACAGCGAGTTCGCGTATTATTTCTGCTTTGTTTGATAAGTGTTACTGGTCAGTGAAAACGCACACATGAATATGTGATAGTTTCACAATTAAACATATGTCTTTCCACGTCTAATGATAGCATTCGCTTTTATGTATGTGTAATTAATATGTTGGCCTACATCGGAACATTAAATTTAATTTTTTTCCAGGAGCTGTTGTGTTATGTGGGTTTTTTATTTGTGTAATAATTTTCCGTTTGACTAGATTGAAATGAAGGTTGAATTGCCATTATATTTCTTCAGCGTCCAAAGAATATTTTTTTGACAATAATACGTTCTGGTGGTCATTGTGATTTACTAAAAAGCATGCAATGAAAACATTGTTAAGTATGCATACTATCAAAGCAGTAAAATTTGTTTGTTTGTATGTATGACTTACTTTCTGAATTGGTGAACCGAATAGTTTGACTACTAAAATGAAGAATTAATATAGATTACATTTTATTTTGATATTAATTTGTAAATCTAATCGAAAGAAAAGCGTCGCTTGGCTGGTTTATCACCATACGATGACCAAATGGTTGAACGTGAAAGTAATCTTTATACAGTGTGGAACTCCCAAATGGAATAAATTTGATAACGAATAAAGGAAGGTGTGTTGAGAAAAACACTTGGACACTTCTGTTTATATTTTTAAATCCGCATTTTTTCAACAACAAAAAATTATATAGAGTATGTCATATGACAGTAGCCAATACCAACTTCCTTTTTTAAATGCAAGCCTTGTATATTATTTATTTTTTTGGATTCTCCAGAAAATTCTAGACATAATTCATCTACAATGTCATACACATCTTCAACTGTTTCGGAAATATTGAGTGTTTTCAGATTTATTATAAAAATTAACATTAAAAAAGAAAATTATTTTATTTAACAAATTGGCTACATTATACTCAATACTTAATTCCCATTTAGCTCTTGATACTGAGATAGTAAGTATAAACCATTCCTGCGTTCCTTTTTACTGATATGAAAAAAAAACAAATTTGTTTATTTTCGTCAAAACTCATAGCCTGAGCATCTTATAATTCTAAAATTTCCACCTGATAACTGTATGGGGAAAATTACGCTCTTTGATAGGAAGTTATTTGCAATAATATACATGTTTATCAAATTCCCATTTACTTTGTGCAATTGTCAATCAGTAGGATTGAACTAGAAACACAAAAATTGAGAACAGATTGGAGTGTAATTTTAAGATGACTTTTAGGAAGCCAAATCAATCACCAATAAATAAAAAAGCTTCAGAACGAATGTTTTGACTTTCTACCTTTATTTGACTTAAAATTAATATTCAAAAATAAAAAAGTATTATTTATCAGAATCTCATTTAAAAAATCACTATGACCTTCAAAAAACCTTGACATTTGACTTCAAGGTCAAGATGTTCAAGGGTATTGGGTCAAAAGTGCAAACATTCACTCGCTCATGATTCTGAAAAGCGTAAAGAAAACGGTTTTTAAACGAATTTTAAATAATTAACTTTGATGTGGCCATCAAAAAGTCATCCTAAAAAATAAGAATATCATTCTGAATCAAAGATTTTACGCTCTTATGAGATTGGGGATCAGTGTCAATGCTATAATCATTTTAATTTCATTAGGTGTAAGTGATAATATCAGATAAATGGTTCATTTAACAGAAATTCACGAAGTAACCATTCTATAAATGATTAGTTATGGTTATGGAGATAACAAACGGACATAAATGGAAGTTTCTCGCTTATTACAAAAGTTTTTTCCAAATTTGCGGTCTGTATTCCAAGAAACAATTACCAAAATAGAAAAGCAGTTTAGCGAGCTTAGTCATGTAAGACAGATGAAAAAGTAATCCGAAATTGGATATTATGCTTGAGTTTCAAGAAAACCCCCATAAATCTGGTCGAAAAGCAGCCCCACTGTTCAAGGTTAGCCACACATCAATTTGTCCAGCATTAATGGAAAGTAAAATGCATCCCTATAAAATGATGCCGACCCAGGAGCTCATGGAAGACGATTTGGATAAGAGGACGTATTTCTGTGAATAAATGATGGTAAGGTTAGATAATAATGTGACCCATCTTAATCGTCAAAATTGCCGCTATTGGTCTAAGGAAAATCCTCACTGGATGACAGAGAAACCTACACAATATCCTGAAAAAGTTAATGTTTGGGCAGGAATTGTTAGAAATCATATCCTAGGTCCCTTTTTCATTGTTGGCAACTTTAATGGAGATAAATATTTAGAACTGCTCCAAAATAATGTCGTGCCAACTTTGACAAACTTATATCTTGATCCAGTAAACCCACAAGTTCCAGCCAATACAATATGGTTTCAGCAAGATGGAGCACCGCCCCATTACGAAATCAATGTCCGGCATTGAACTAGTTTTTGTGGAGATATGTCAAAACTACGGTATACAAAACTAAACCCCTCAACTTAGAGACCTAAAAAGACGAATCACGCTTGCGATTAGAACAGTCACTCCTGAGATCTTGAGTAACGTTAGAAGTCATTTCTAAACCAGATTAGCATGTTTCCATCAGTATTACTTAGTAGGTTTTTAATGTAATATAGCGAATCTGTGAACCAAAATAATTTTCTTTCTTTAACGTTAGTTTTTGTAATAAATCTGAAAACACCTAATATTTCCGAAACAGTTGAAGATTGGTGTAGGACATTGTACATGAATTATGTCTAGAATTTTCTGGAGAATCCAAAAAATTAATAATATACGTGATCTTGCGTTTGAAATAAGAAAGTTAGTATTGGTCACTCACATGACACACCCTATACAATTTTTTTGTTGAAAAAATGCGCAGTTAAAAATACAAAGCGGCGTGTCCAAGGGATTTTCCGAACACGCCCTCCTTTATTCGTTATATTCCATTTGGTTGTTCAACACTGTATATAAATATGCAGCTTGCGTAAATTTCTGTTTGCGAAACTAAACAAATACGAGTTGTTCAGAATAGGTTTATAATTATTGAAGTTCTCAAAATTATAATTGGTTTTGAAGTTTTGCAAAAGTAGCAAAAAGTTATTTTCGTTGACGTCTTGGCCAAAAAGAAATAAACAGGCTACCCGCAATTAAGTCGGCGCTATTACTAATTTCGTTATTATTAGTGGTACTAGCTTGGATAAAAGTACTAGTATTCATTCTGCTGATTAAGACGATAAAAACAAAAACAATGGAAGATATCGTTTAGCGATAAATTGAGAAAAAGACTTTTTTAAAGGAATAATCACTTAGGAAACATTTTAACACAATCCGTTCAAAGAATGAAAAAGTTTATAAGTACTACTCTAGAAACTTTCAATAACGACGTTTTAACGATATTTTATTCGCAGTTAAGATAGCCATGATATTCCAAACTAAAGGCAATTGATTTATTGCTTGGCGGTATAAATGTCGGTTATCACACAAAGGTATATTTTTTATTCTAGAAAATTAAGAAGCAACGGGGACGTTATAAAAAAAAAACAAAAATCCCATTGGTGATGAGCGAATACGTTGAAATCAACATCTTGTCATATTTTGAAGCACACCAATAAAACTTGACAAGAGATTTAGCAAGAGAGCAAAGCACGGTGTTCATTTAGTGACAATATGGCGGTCTAAAAATGAAGTTTATTCCGTAAGAATATCCACCAGTCCAAACATTGTTGCCTTGTGACATGAAAGATTACTTAATTTTTGCACTTGGTTCCGTAATATGAATTCCATTTTCAAGTACATAATTTAGAAGGATGTGGCAAATTTGTGAAACTAAAGTATTTAGAATCAAAAAAATGTTCATTATTGGTAAAAAAAATATATCTCACTGATCCTAGAAGCCTCAACATTTATTTAGTGTAAACCTTTGGTGTGGTGTGTGGCCCCACCTCATATAAAAATATTGCTGGAGAGACTTTTCGGAGACTAATCCAATTTGTTGGGAAATTAGATACCATAGACTTAACCCCCCTAGATAGGCTTTTGGGGATACGATAAAGATGAAGTTTGCAAGAAAAAATATGCAAATTTTGAACTAAAAATTGAACCCTAATCGCGTCTCTTGATAGCAGGACTATCTTTAAGGTGACCAAGCCTCTGGTGAAATGTACTTTTAAATCGCCATCATTGTAATCTCATGGACAACTTTAGTGAAACGAAAATATCCTTATAACTTCGTTATTTTTAAGTTTTAAGCGATTAGTGCATATGAACTCTTTAATTCTTTGGGCGAGTTGTGTACGCTGTGTCAAAAAATATTCTTCTTCCTTTCCTTTAATGGCCTCTATCTTAGCGGATTATTTAGCCAGCATATTCGGTGACAGAAGACAAGTCTTGCTCTAGGCAATCGTCTTCTCTCGATTTATATAAGAACAACTAAACTTCCTAACTTCCAATCAAGTTTATAATTAATTACACTTTCAGCTTTTATATACATGCAGTGTGTCCACGGATGGAGTTCTCAAGAGGAAACAATCTTTATTTTTCATTTTACGACAAAAACTCATGCTTTATAAAAAGTTCTGCTTGTCGAGAAAATCAAACAATATAACAAATTACAGATGTACAGTGTGATAATAAATTTAGAGAAATTTAAATGCCTCAAGAGAGGTAATATTATTTATTTCTGTTATCAAAAATGTTATGAAACAGAGACGTTTATAAACTAATACTAAGTCTAAATACAAATTTGGAAATTGAAAATTCGAATCTCTAAAATTATTCTACCTCCACACACTAACAAATTTATCGTAGAATTTACGAATGATTCGTAGCTCATTGAGTTCATGACTTGCTACTTGTATGACTCTTGTAGTATTTCCCTGCCATGTAGAAGGTTGGGTGAAACAACCTTTTGTTTTTAGACACCCTACAAAATTGATGGGCCAAACCTCTCTATCCATGCCTAAAACTATGTATTACTAAGAAATATATGGATGCAATTACAGAGCTATTAAGAGGATTATTCAAATTATGGAATAGTGAAGCAGGTAGGAGGGAAATACCACTATTAAAAATGAACAAATATTGCAGTTGAGGGGTTTAAATGGAATAAAATATGTATTTAATGAGTTTATATAATTCTATTGAAAATATTAAGTAATGGAGATGAATTGGTTTCGGTTTGATCATTCAAGAGGTATGGTAAATTCTTGTTTTTGTTAATTTCTAATGGCTCTAAAAGACATAATTTTTTACTTTTTTATTGTAAACTAGCGGTCACCCAGTGGTCGAAATTCGACCCTAATTCGTTAAAATTATTGGTTGAGCATTATTGAGGTTATTTTGTCTGTATAAGATATAGAGTTGAGACGAAATTAGAAAAGTAATCATTTGGATTACATTTATAGAAATAATTTACGAAATATTTTTTTAATTATGTTTATAATTGTAGGATTATTTTTATATAAATATGTCTATGCAACATGTTTGATCTAATTATCGGCGGAATTTTTTTTGTAACCTAAAAGTTTCCGTTTCCGATTTTAAAAATAGAGATGACAAACAACCCAATGAAAATTCTAATATTTAATAACATTTCCATTATCCGCTGATTGATGATTTGTTGCACAACACCTTCGGAATATTGTGAAAATTATATTATATTAATGACAGAATTATAATCACAACAAAAAATTACAAACATTATTTTCTACGAAAGTTAGTACTACTTGTCCAAAAAATCAATACTGATCTATAATTTGCAACACTAAATATTTTCCGATTGAACTATAGGCAACTCCAAAGTTAGTAAAAGATGGTCATCACTTGGTGATGATAAGACATCCACACTGTCAGAGAACATTAATTTTCAGTATGATTTTCAATATAAAAAATTTACTTACCAACGTAGTACCTAACCCATGACGATTTCTGTTTTGTGTAGAAAATATAAAGAAATAAGATTCAAATACTGATAATTAATAGTAGTTAAATACACCTAGTTTTTGAGAATTTTTTTCTCTGAATTGAAATTCAAACCTTGAAAATACTTTGAAATCTTGTCATACTCAATTGAAAACTTTCATCCTAATCGCTACAAAAGTAATGAAATGTCAAAATTTAAATCAAATTTCCGGCAGTTGGCTAAGTATTCAGTTTTGTCAGATCTACCTATTTATCCTAAATTTGTGCATAATTTCACAATTTCCTGCAATCTTAGTTAAACTTGTATGAAAGTTACCCGACAAAAATAAAAAGACTCTAAATTAAAAGTATAAGGTTAAACTAAAGAAGATATCAGAAATAAATTAATGAGGTGCAACATAATTCTGATTTTAGTTGACAAACCATATTTAAAATGCAATGAAAGTTGCAAACTGCAAACTTGCGAGAGCCCAATAAACGGGGATTATTATGTATTATAGTTTTTCGCAAGTTCTATCTCAATTGCATGACTACATATGTAGGCTAACTTTAGTGAAGGGCCAAAACTTTTTGTTTTGCATTTAATTTAATTTGTCTTTCACATTTGAGTCAACCTACCTTATGATTTTCTCTCCAAGCAATCTGGTGGCACTGTTTGGCATTGACAGTAGGCATGTAAATAATGATTTTTTTATTATTTTAGTATTAAATTATTGAACCAATATTTTAAATTAGTTTTAGCATTCTGCACTGAAGGTCGTCTGTAGCTACTAAACAAAACAAAAATAAAGCAAATCGGTTGAGTGACAGAGGAGAAAATGGTACCTAATCGTATTGTCTTTTACTATTTATATATAGATGTAATACTTGGAAAGATTATTAAACAACACCGGAAAGCCTTCCTTCCGTACATTCGAAGAGTCACTGACAAAATAGCACAGATTCTACACCTACATCAAGTACAGACAGTCTTCAACACCACTCAAACTATAGCCAATTTAACCGGAAAACCTAAAGTTAAAGTATCTAACGAGGATCGAGGAGTTTACGAAATTCCATGTCGCGATTGCCCACAAAGCTACATCGGTCGTACTAAAAGACGCGTCAATCATCGAATATATAAACGTCCCCTGTCAGTTCGCAAAAAAGATCGGACTTCAGCTCTCGCGCATTTTCATATCCAAACAGGACACTCTATCAACTTCGAGGACAGTAGGACCATCATATCTCTCAATTCCCTTAGGGTACCCCCTATTCGTGAAACTATAGAAATAGAGAAATGACCCCTCTGTCTAAATCGACACGATAACAGCTACCGGCTTCCTACAGCATGGACTTCCATAATGGCCAGTTTAAACAAACCAGACATGCCCACCAACACCCTTCATCACGTGAGATACCCTTCTAATCGACCGATAACTGTAAATAAACGAAGCAGAGCAGATTCACATTCAGTTCACTTACCTTGACTCTTGGGGAGTAGGCTGATTGAGGCCCCGAGTTCGACCTAGACTCTGCAACTCACTTTTTGTCTCTTGATAATGGCTCCAAAGCAGGAGTCAAAACGTCGAGTATTTAATAAATTCAGACGCGATTCTCCCCCGGAATTATTTTGCGTAAAAATAGTTAGGGGCAGGTGGGACATTTTTTTTTTGAAAAACTCGCAATTTTTAAGCCATGAAAATTAACGGAGACGTGATTCCTCATTGTGTGAAAATACAATGATTCGGGAAAACTGACTATGGACTTATTACCATTTTTAGGAAAAATCAACTTCTCGGAAACACAAAGTGATAAGGAGATGAATGCTGGTCAGTGAGTAAATACCTGGTGAGTGAGTAAATACATATCAATGATGCTATAATTGTCCCTTACATTATGAGATGTCGTCATACTTCATTTAAAGCGACAGCACACTGTAGGTGCAAGGTCGTATGGGCTAACCACAAGATATCTCAAGCACAAGAATCCCTACTGATTCATTGAATTGGAGATAATCCCAAGTTTTTTATTAGGTTTGTGTATTCGGTCTGGTATACGTTAGTTTTTGATTAACCTGCCTTTTGAAAATTAATGTCGACATCGCAATTTGTCAATCTATTTACTTAAATAAATTTGTTGCCAATTAAATCAGTTTATGTTTGGTGTATATTAAAGATTGCATTGTGGTTTCCTAATTTCAGTTAATCACCAGGATATAGATAAGAAATCACGCAGAGTGCACAATTAACTTAATTTCCCAATTCAGTAGATATTAATCAACATAAACAAATCACACATTTCTAAACAATAGTTATTTAACAATAGCTTAAACTATAAGCGTGTACACTTTTATTTTATCTGACAAAAACAATCCAGGATTTCCTTTGGTTAGGATTTTTATTTTCAAAATTTATTTATTTATATTTTCACTGTTAGTATGATTTGTTTTCGATATTACTAATTCGTACATATATGTATAATGTATATATTATTTTAGTATTTCCGGGCTCATTTTAGTGCTATCATTCATTAATGGGCTTAATGAATTGCTCAACAAATTTAGATTGTTTTGTAGACCGAATATTCCTTCTATGTTCATATCCATCCAATTCCAGTCTAACTTAATTACTTCAACTCTAATTTCTATGTTACTGAAACCGCTAAATTCATCTGTTCATTGCAACAAATCTTTAACTGCTTTCCCCCGTTGGATTCGCTAGCAATTTTGACCATTATTTCTAATTTCTTCTTCCTATCACTTGCTCTTTCTCTATCACTTTCCATATCTCTCTCTCTCCCCCCTCTCTCCCTCTTTGTCTCTTTCTCTCTCTATCTCTCTCTTGGTGTCTCGCTCTTTCTGTCTGTGTGTGTGTGTTTGTGTCTGCGTTTATGGTCTTTTTTCATCTTGTTTCAGCTACTCTTAATGCCTTTTTCAAATCTGCAAAAATCAACATAGCTTTCGATGGTCGTTTTATTCACGAATCTGCCTACTGCCTGCTAGTTTGAAAAAAAAACTGCAGCTTATGTGTAAAGCAACTTGTTATAATCACTGTATATATTGTTATAAAATTCATTTTTATGCCGCCAATGGAAAAATTAACAAACCTTCTAAATTAATCATTCCGACAAAAACAAAACATAAACATACCACCGTCTGAGGTAATAAAAACAGGGAAGGCTCCTGAACTTTCAGGGGGCACAAAAAGCATCGATCCCGAGAAATTTCTTGAAGAATGCTGCTACAACAAACGAATAATTCCGGATTCTGGCATTCGAGTCTTTTCTAAATTGATTATCAAAAGGGCAGTTGTATATGTCGAGTAGTTTAGTTCAGTTTTATATTGCTGTGTGAATTTGAAGTCAGTCTGCTGTTTAGTATTTTGCATTATTCATAATTAGTGGATTTATTTTCGTGTAAATAAAGTCATCAAAAGTGAAAGTGAATATCTGTATTAAATTTTGATTTGAACCAGGGGAATCTATTACAATATTTTGAAAATGTAAGTTCATAAGCTGATCTGTCTAAATGTTTCGAGATCTGTAAACATTCCTGTTTTGTATAGGTTGACATCTGTAATCAGCCAGAAATACTAGAGACACTAGGAATGACAAGGAAGATGTAGCAATCATAAAAAATTAAATTAAGTATTAAAGTTCGTTGGGGTCGGCAAGGACTTTTTCAAGGGCTTGTCCAGGCAAGCGACAACTATCACCATCTGACAGCGACCTCATAATAAATGGTATTAACCAGGAAAAACTAGAAAGTATCACTTCCAGTTTCAGCAATATTTCGGACCTATCTTTATCCGTAAGAAGGCTGAAAGGACCTAATAGAGTTAAAAGGTACTTTCCATCATATTAGAGCCATTACGAACAACAAGAAGGACCTACAGTTTGGAAAAAATAAGAATCAAAAGAGACCTCGATTGAAAGAAATAACAAATAAATGGACTATCTTAAAATAGTTATGGGCCCAGTGGGATTCTGTGAAAGTGCTGATGGAAAAGAAATCAGATTCCAGCTAGTTCTACCTAAGGAAATATCTCCAGGAAAGTGTGATATATAAAATATAAATATAAAATACTGGATGAGGTATGAAATCGGATTTATTACTTAAACTATCACAAACATGTAAGCGCATGGTGCCGTATATGTACCGTATGTGCAGTCAATACTGGGGCCAAGAATCAATTAGAGGGGAAATTTAGTAATAAAACATAGGGAATCCTTATTAAAGAATATCCAGTTAACATAGTGATATATTATTATTACTGTTATCGATTTGAACGACTGTCCCAAAGTGTTTGGTCTTCCAATCAAGAGACAACTGCCGTAGCAACCGTATATTAAAAAAGGGGTTAGTAGGTTCCAGAATTAGGAACTCCATTACAATCAAGGTTAAAATCACGAGTTAGACATGATCTCGACAAACCTGCGACTCGTTCGCAGCATTCAACATTATTTTAAAAACTGAACTCTTTAAATGTATCCATAGTAAAGGGATTAGGATGAGCATATAACTCTGTTCCTGCTCACATAGAGATCCACTGTATGTACATGATAGCACCGGGTTGCCTACCCTCCACATTTTGTTTGTTAAGAAATTATTGTAGACAATCCGAGTTCAGATCTTAAAAAAAATTAAAAATAAAAGTATAATCGCTTAAATTCTAGTAGTAATACGATCTCAGGACTTCATTATAACATTATAAAAAACAATTAGAACGTTCTAACAAAGTTGAGCGAATGAAATTGTTGTCTTCTGAAAATGTATTTTAAAAAATTCCACTGCACAAGATCAATGAGCACGTTTTCATTTAAATGGAGGGAAAAACTTGAGGCTCTAAAATTTTGACATATAAAATGATTAACTAAATTGTAAATTTATGTAATATTTGCTATATACCTATAATAATACCTTTAGTTCAATATTTCGACTATAGTTTATTTAGTATACAAAAGGTTGGACATTGTACGTTTCAAACATATATTATGCAATAATAAACTTTGAAAATACTCACATAAAGCCGACATGCTCTTGTGCATTCCCTTAGCGATAGCTGAAGGCTTCAAAGTGGGCTCTTCAACGATTTCAACACTCTCAGCACCTCTTGGCTCGTTATCCATTTCAACGATCAGCAAAGATTTGGTCGCAGGTGGCGGGGGTGGAGGAGGTGGTGGAGAAGAAGTTTCTAATGGAGATGATGTGGCCCTCTTAAGTATTCGCGAATTGTTGCTATTGTTGCTCCCATGTCGTAGTAGAACAGACTGTTTCGGCGATGAAGTTTGAGGTGAGGCAGACTTGGTCTTGTCGATGTCTTCTGCGGAACTACGCCGAGAATGTGGGGCTGATGAAACGGACTCCTGAAAATGAAAGATATATGTAAGAACCAGGTATTTCTGCAACATTAAATCTGAAAAGTACACCATTGTCATTCATAACAGCATTAGGCTTGGAGGTAATATCATACCAGCGTAAGCTACACTCCCAAGATCTTCAAGAAATAGTAAGAATTTTACAACACACCCTTGATTGTGATTGTTCTGATTCAACAAATTGTCACGGTTGATCTAGCTGAACTAGGTTAATATTTAACATTTGCTTTACTAAATCCGCATCTTCGGTAGTTTCTTTAATTCTAGCTCAAAAGTTGTTCGCCTTGGTGATGAATGTCTACCAGGTTTTAACCAGTTTTCCATTATTATTTTTTGTTACTCAGGCAGCATTATAATACATTACAGCTACAGAAACTCATTAGTGTGTAGATTCAGGTAAAATATCTTTGATTTTAGTTGCTTAACTTTGGTAGCTGAAATTATTTTTTTTTATTTTAATGTTTTTAGAGGTTGTGAAGAAGTTAAATTAGTCCTTTATTTCTTTTCGTAGTACTAGCCACAACATTGATAGCTTGGGTTTTTATCCTAATCGTAATTAAATCTCTGGAAGGGTTGTCAGGGTCATCGCCGAATCTAGCAGCCTCACAATATCTCTCCTTGTCGAATAATTTGTGAACAATCTCACTGAAACCATATGAACGCTGGTGGGTTTTGTCAATTCAGTGCACGCCTTTCGTCCAGTTAGCTGCATCTGGGTTCCTATGACTTAGTGAACCTTTTCTCAGCCTTGGACTGGGAATAACAACTGCTTCAACTAATGACGTCTTACGTTACACTCCGTTCTCCAAAAAAGCTCGGGTTCATTTGGGTTGAGAAAATGTGTTAAGAATCTCTTCCTCAGATTTTACGTTTATCTGGTTTGCGAAATTCACAACGACGTAGGCTGCAGACATGTAATAAAGCTGGTGGGGGTTTTATTTTCTTTGGTTTTTAATTTTTTAGATGTTCATTGTTTATTAAGTTTAAAAAAATAGATGTTCATTAAAATACGTTTTGTCATTTTTTCCAAATCGGAGTTCTTTAGGAATATCACCTGAGAAACTTGAAAGTTTGTATATTTCAAATAGTCCAAATGCAAGGTCTAAATCAGACCGCGTCTCAATGGTATAACTTAACACAAATGAAGAAGAAAATTAAAAATTACGGGATGCGTAATGACAAATTTAGTAAATTACTCTTTGACATTAATCATGATATAGTAAAAATATTTAACAACATGTATCATGAAAAGCATCTCCTGGCCAACGTTCATAACATTTTTTTTATTATTTCTGGAAATTTATATAATTTATAAATATTAATTAAATATAAAAGTTCCATGAATGTAGAGGTGGGAATTGATGAAGTGACAAAATTAGGAGAAACAGTATATAAAATCTCATTGGAGAACGCAGGGGATAAGGAGTAAATAATGCAAAACAAGCATAAGCTAAGGCAGTTAAAGAAACGAATTTATATAGATAATAAGCTGACAAAGGAAGAGCGAAAAATACAAAAAAAAGGTATATAGTGCAATGAGAGAGCTGCGAATACTACGCAAGATTATCAACCTCACATTAATGACACTAGAACAGACTATAAACGAAGTTTCATGGAAGGGCCAAAAGTCAGATATTTTCGAAGTGGAGCAGGGACTCAGACAAGGGGACCCCATATCATCAATCCTATTCAACTTGATACTTGAAATAATTATAAGAAGAAGTATGGTTAAAACAGAAGAAACAATATTCAAAAACGAGCATCAGTGCCTAGCCTTTGCGGATGACGTAACAATAATTGCAAAAAATAAGAACCAATTAATAAGGGTGATATGAAGAATAGAAACGGAGGCGAAGAAGTTTGGGTTAGAAATAAATCAAGAGAAAACAGCAAACATGGTAATGGGAGCGATGGAGAGTAATACTGAGACAGAATTAAGGGCAGAAATAGGAGAGGGACAAACATATAGATTTAAGAGGGTGAGACATTGTACATATTTGGGGGTCAAAGTCGAAGAAAATGGAAGAGAGGATGCAGAGATTAAAGCAAGGATAGCAAAAGGAAGCAGGAAGTATGGAATGCTGAGGGTTTTGATGAATTCTAAGTTTGTCTGGAGAAAAATCAAAGAAGGAGTATATAGAAGAGTAATTTGAGCGACAGTTACATATGGAAGTGAAGCATGGGTACTTAACAAAACAGACGAAGAAAGGATCGAACGATGGGAAAGGAATATGTTAAGGAACATTTACGGAGGCATAAGAACGGAAAGTGGGTGGAGGGGAAGAAAAAATGAAGAATTTGAGAACTTATATGGTGGACCCAAAATAACTACTTTTGTAAGAGCCCAGAGACTCAGATGGCTGGGACATGTAGAGCGAATGTCGAGAGGCAGGATGCCAAAAATAATCATAAACCGAAAACCCATAGGAGTTAAAAGAAAAGGACGATCTCGGAAAAAATGGCTGGACAATGTAACAGAAGATTGTAATTGTATATAGTAATTGCCACATAAAATGTAATTGACGCCCTAGGTCTTGACGGCCTGTTGTGCGTTATAAATAAATAAAATAAATATTTTTAGAAAAAAGCTTTCCTTCGACATTTTAAATAGGGAAAAATTATTGCATATCTAGTATACAATATTTCCCTAAGTTTATTTAACATGTATAATCTATAAATTATAAAATAATGGAAAAATAAAATGAATAAAGGAATCAAATTAGGCCAAAATACCGTTTGAACTCTATTCTTTATGCATATAACCTAGTATTAATGACAGAATTGGAAGACGACCTGCAAATAGGAATATATAAACATACGGCAACAAATTTGTACAGAGTATAACTTGTAATCTTCCAATACCAAAATAATAGTCTTTTCAAGTAAATTTCCTGACAGATCGAAGTTAGTGGTTAATAATGAAATATTTCAACAGGTACCACAAGTTAAATATCTAGGTTGCGACATATTACATGCTCGAGACATTGCAGAAATACTTAATAAATATGCACTTATGCATGGGACAATATCTAAAATACTTAAACATAAAACAACAAAACAAGAAAGAAACAAATAAAGTTTTATACGACGATCGTTGTACCAATCCTGAATTGCGGCAGCGCAACCTGGAAAATGATCAAGAAACATGAAAACAGGTTACCTTAGAGCATATATTTCTAGAGATAGCCTGCAATGCACAAATGTCGTGCCAAGACGAAAATGAGACGGCAATGGAGAGGATAGCAAATTATTTCACTTGGTGAGTGGAGCAACTACATGATGGAGGTATTTCATTGGAAGGAGCTTGCAATTGAGTAAAACAGCCTCCTGCTCTCTCTTTTGTCCTCTCTTTTAGTCTTACTTCCAAAAGTACAAGTTCTAATAAGGTTAGAAGTCAAGAAATGAAATTCTGAAAAAGACTTAAAGGTTGCACACATATAGACAGAATAAGAAATGATTGTATAAGTTGTGAACTGAAGATTTTTAGAATAAACGGAAGAATTAAAGAAAAGAGGAGAAAATAGAAAAAGCATGTAGATAGAATTCAAGATTATAGAATCCCCAAGATATTATATAACTGTAAGATTAGAGCCTGAAAATGTATTTGTATACCAAGATAAAGATGGATACCGTTGCCTGCAAAAGCCTAATACCTGTAATGGAGAAGAAGATTTCTGGATGACATGCCGTAGATGGAGAACAAAAATAACCCACATCACCATTAAAGCATAAAGTGGCAATGAATTATGCTAACTTGAGATATGAGCTTTGTTAACAACAGTGCAATATAGAGACAACACTTCACTAACATCACCGCAAGAAAAAGTAATCTGAAGCCCATATAATATTGATGAATATGTTCACAAGCATTACTCACCCTTTTTTCGATTTTCTCTGTTTTCTCTTGACTGTCCGCTATTTCATTCACTTTACTATCACTGTTGCTATTTACATTTTCTGAACTTAACTTCACCATAACGTTACTTGCCGAATTGGAAGAACTGACTGAACCTGTTCGGCTGTGCGAACCAGAATCTCTAGATCGTGAACGGTTGTTGTTCTGATCCAGTTTGTTAGAGGATTCTTCGCGTACCAAGTAAATATCTTCGTAATCATGTTCGTGATCTCCAGATCTTTCTGATATTTCGGATGATGATAGGTTCCCATCTGACCCGGCTCCACTGCTACTGGAGTGAACTTCCACTTTAACTGAAAATAAATAAAAACACTTGGAATTTGCAATAAGAGTACTTAAGACTAAAATTCACAAACATTATTTATCTATTTATTTAGTTATGGAATTCCAACAATGTAAATAGGAAATTCCTTGCGCCACTGCTTCTAATTTAACAATTGCCTATGAATAATATTTATAATAGTTTGTATAGCATCTTAAAAATTAAAAAGATAGAAAATTAAAAGTTACTCTAAACTTTTGCACAGCTGAATTATTAATTCTTGATCATAAGATTCAATTTATTCAGATGAAGAATATCTAATATACGAACTTTAACTTTTAGTTTGTTAATCTGTATATAAATAGGGAAAAACACATCTGTCCCTCAATCAATTTTTTTGTTTTTGTTTTGTTTAATAACTACAGCCGATTATTGGGCTCTCGAAAGTTTGCAACTTTCATTACGTTGTAAATATGGTTAGACAACTAACATCACAACTATTTTGCACTGACCAATTTATGTCTGAAAGCATTTTTAAAAATTTAACCTTATACTTTGACTAAGATTACAAAAATCATTAAATTCTGCACAGACCGTAAGATTCCAGATAAATAGTTAGATCTGGCAACCTTGATATTCATGTCCTTGGAAGTTGTAGCGAATTTCCTGATATGTCATTATTTTTTAGCTATTGTTATTAAAAGTTTTTAATTCAGTCAGAAAAGTTATCGTATTATTTTCAAAATTTCAAATTCATTTAAATGCGTAAAATTCTTAACAAAAATTAGGTGATTTTTATATTATTAACAGTAGGTGTTCAGTATTTCTTTATATGTTCGGTACAAAACAGAAATCGTCATGGGTTATTAGATATGTGTGTGTTTTAACTCAAAACTTTTACTTTTGAGTTACTTTTTTGCATTTTCTTCTTACGAGTTGCAATTGTAACTATAAAGTGCCTTAGTAAAGATTCAATTTTGTTCTATCACTTACATACAATTCAAGACTATTGGATTTTTTCAGTCTTAAATCAGAAATATTATTTGATAAATAATTTTTAAATAAATTTGAATTTTTTAATATTGATAGTCTTATTGAAAATGATAAGTATATGGCTAAATATGTTTAAAAGCAAAATATTTTTATTCATTTTATGTATAGTAAAGTTTGTTATATGTATTTATGAAATCAGGTGAAACTAAATGACGGAAACTTTTACGTTCCAAAGAAAAATTTGCCGATAAATACCTTGAACCTGTTGCATGGACACTATTAAATTTGTAACGTATAGGACATATTTATGAAAAAAATAAATTTATGCCAACAATAAGATATAAAAATACTAAATATTTTGATAAATTATTTCTATAATTTAATCCAATGAAGTATTGGGGATTTCGTCTCGGCTTCATTTCTTATAGAGATATATTCTTTAGCAAAAAACCTCAATAATGTTCAAACCTAAAATTTTAATGAAGCTAGTTTAAGATAAAATATAATTTTCATGTGTCCTGACAACGTGTTTTCATTGTTAAAATATCTTGACGTAATAGCTCTGTCAATCGCAGTGGTGTTACATTCAGGAAAAAAGTTCAAGGGTCAATTCGTTGGATCTAATTTTTGGAACAAGTTACAATTCATAGTCCTCTGCTATTTTATTGCAAAAAACAATTATAACATTTTCAAAAGACGTACATGCAGTTTTGCCTATCTCAGTTCAATTATTCTGTGTCATCAAAATAGTTTCCTATTGGTTGGCCAACAAATATATCCTCTTTCATTTTAACGAATTTGTTTTGTAAGTATAGGATTACTGGACCACTTTATCCATTTCTTTAACAAAAATTATCTTCAATTTAAATATGATGTACAATAGAGGAAAATATATGTGATTGAGGAGAACTACTTAAAAACTGTTGTTACAGATTTCTCACTCTCTAAATGAAGTAGCACGGCATTGGAGCATAGTTTGGAGACACCTATAACTGAACGAATCTAACGAAATGAATGATTTTAGGGAATTTCAATGCCTAAGATCTTAAAAGGGTCTGTGGTTGAGAATCACGATTTAGGTAAGAAAAATAATGTAGTAGTTTAAAACAGATGATGCAAACTTCTTCCAATGCGACTCTAAACCTGGAGGCCTTCGCAGGCCAATAATCATCGTATTGTCCCTAAACAATTGATTACATCTTAATAAACCTTAAAGTCAAAGTTACTAACATGCTAGGTGCCGATAACAACCCACTCTATGCCAGCATCGCCAACTACAACAGAAGAAGTTTCTAGAAGACCTTGAATACAAAATAGCTCAAAATTGCACAAAAAGGTGACGGTAAAGATCTAGAAATATGGTCAACACAAATGACATTAAAAATCATTGACTTGATATCAAGGAAGTTTTAAAGATGCTAATGAAAACTTTCCGAGAAATAAAAAAGCAACAATGAATAGTAAATGGATGACGAAAGAAAATTTAGAATAATAATATACCCCCAGCAGAGAGTGTGAAAACTAAAATAATAGTAACGGATGAAGATCTCTTCAAAAAGAAATGCACAATGAAATTAGAAATGCTAAGCCGTCAAAAATAACTTTTGCCATCACAAAAGTGTCACTGGTATAGCTAATTTACATTAGACAGGGCGCTTCATTAAGGCTGAATGAATTAAAACAATAACACAGAAACACACAAGAAAAATTGTTCCCACCGATGAAAACTAGTAAACCCTTGGTTTATTGAGTCTCTGAATCTAAATCTGAGGTCGGTTTGTCATTATAAAGTCATACTCTAGGTTATTTCAAGGTTAAGTTATTGTATTTCTGCAAAAAATCGAAATTTAAAGAAAATTTAAATCGCGTTGAAACGGAAAGTTCGGCGCTTTGTGGAATATCAACCCGTGACGTAGTTCTTCTCTCTGTATACTGTTAGAAACGCTTATGGCGTATGTCGCAAACTTCTATTAAACAAACAAAAGTAATAATATAATACACACATCAAATATGAGATCCGTAGGTACATTTAATAAATGATCTGACAAGTGAGCTTACAGATGCAAAATATTATTTCACTATTTCTTCTAGTAACGGTGGAAGAATTATAGAGTTATTATTCCTAGATGGACGACTCGTACGTCAATCTAATAATATAAATATAAACAGTAAAAAAATTTCTGTAAGAAGGAAACAGATTTCACTATTTTTTTGCTCCATACTTTCTCCTCTTCTTACTTCGGGCGGGCATGCCTCCAACTCCACTCAAACTGTTCATCTTGGCTCCAGATGCTTAGTTAAGAAGTTGGAACATATGGAAATTTCGCCAAATTTTGTGTTGTTAGAGCTGCAGTGTGGCGTCTTTCAGTGTCATACAGGAGTTTTACATCTTGGACGGAATCTCAAAACTTCAATATTAAATCCGTTTCCTTGCCAATTTTATTTCTGCTACAGAAAAGAGATGACTACTAGACGCACTAGACGTTTCACTGTAGTGTCTTTGGTGGCTCACTTTTTTTTTTCATTTTCGAGCCCTTCTTTGAACTCGCCAAACCAAGATTTCATTCATGGTCATAAATATATATTATCGTCAAACTGTGCACCCACACGGTCCCCATTTAGGTTTCTTTAACGCTTTTCCGGACGGGGGTGGAGGGGGTCCTGTAGATCGGTTTAGGTATAAGTGACCTGGAAGAACTATTCCCCCATTCCTCCCGTTGCTGGGCATTTCTTCGAAGGCACATTTATATTTGAGCGATCCTTGTGTCCCCGATAGAATGCTAAAGACATAATCACTGATGAAAGTACACCTTATTTGATATAGAAACCATTTTCTGATATCACATATCTGATCTCCTGGTCATTGGTCGAGAACTAACTTCAAGAGCGCCATACTCATCTTGTCCTTATTAATAGAGTATAAAATGGAAAATTTGCTTTATTTATTTCAAAAAGAGTTTAACAATTTGTTTTTCTGTAATATGGTCGGTCAATCGGTAGTCAAAGATTTTACATAGATTGAAAAAATCACTAAACAAGTTTTATTATCTGTAAATCATAGTTCATTTTTGAGTTCAACAACTACTAATAAGAGTCAACCTCATACTTAACGTAATACATGAAACGAAAATAGACGTTGTCATAAACTAATGAAGCAATTTTATTGGATAAGTTATAAATTCTATAATAAACTGACGTAAAAATAACAAATCTTAATCTCTGAATAAAAATCTGCGTTACGAACTTATGTTTACATCATACTTAGTTATCTCTCACGTTGTACTAATTAAAGACATAATATATAAGAAACACGGCATGAAAGCTATAAGTTGATACAGAGTGAGAATTTGTAAATTCACCATGTTGTCTAAAATGTTGTTATAGAACATATATTTTTGAATTTTTCTCATCCTTATGATTATACAGGGTATTCCATCTCAAACGAGCTACCTTGAATATCTTGGTTATTTTCAAAAATATTTCAATTAGAAAAAGCTGGTCGATTTGTATTTTGAGGGGGAAATTTGTTGAGGTGAATTAGCACTGGCGCACATTCAACAAACAGGCCAATTCAATGACCTTGAGATTTGAGATAGGGAAAATAGGTGTTGTCGTATATATACCGTCATATTAAAAATTTTTATTGTAATTTCTGTACATGTAATAGAAAACCTAATGGACCTAGTAGTAAAACCGGAACTGTTTCACTGCCGCACCCTGTAATAACAAACAATAGAAGAAAAAAATAAATGTAAACATTCATTTATTTTAGACTATTTTTTTGCTGTTATTTACAGCAAGTTTGTCTGTTCTGACCATTTTTCTATCATTTGAAGCAATGTACATTTACGTGTCAAGTTATTACTTTACTGATTTGTTGAAAATTTAAAAGATAATTATGATATACACATTGCAAGAACGTGTGAGCTGGTAAGTCTTTATTACCAAAATCAAAATTGTGCTCAATCTGCTGCAAGGGTTTTTAACCAAAATCATCCCGAACGTAACGTTCGTCATAAATACGTATTGGAGTTGAATTTAAAATTTGTTGAGACGGGCTCAGTAATGAATAAAAAAAGAGGTCCCATTGGAATTGTAAATGATGAAGGGGTAGCTGTGGCTACATTGGGTCATGTCCAACTTATACCAAACACGCAGTCTGTCCAGCAAATCTCTGCAGCTTCCGGTATTAGCAAAACTAATGTTTTTAGAATTTTGCATAAGTACAAATTCCATCTGTACAAAACTAAATTACTTCATGAATTGAATGAGGATGATTGGGATCGAAGGCAAGAGTTTTGCGAAATTATGACCGAGCGTATGACCGAAAACCCGAATTTCTTGTAGAATGTTTGCTTTTCGGATGAGTGCACTATTTCACTTCATGGGGAGGTTAACCGACATAACTGTAGATTTTGGACCCATACAAATCCCCATTTATTTCGAGAAGCTCATAGTCAACATCCGGTAAAACTAAACGTTTGGGCAGGGATTTTGAGAAATCATCTAATTGGCCTCTGTTTATTCCTGGTAATTTAAATGGTGAAATCTATCACAATATATTTGAAAATGAAGTTAATACATTGATAATAGAAAAATTAGAAAATGATCCACTACTACATGACGAGCAATTGCATTTCCAATAAGATGGAGCTCCTCCTCACTACGCCGCACCAGTTCGTCAATACCTCCATTTGGAATACCCTGGTCGCTGGATTGGAAAAAGAGGTCCTATAGAATGACGTGCCGATTACGTGATCTGAATCCTTTGGATTTTTTTTGTGGGGACATGTTAGATTCAAAATTTTTATGAATTTGGACTAACTACGCCAACAAATTATAGCGGAGTGTCATCAGATAACACCGACGATGCTGATCCATGTCAGAGACGGCTTTCAGTAAAGGTTGTACTATTGTATGGAAGTCAATGGAAGACACTTTGAACATTTGCTATAGAGGCATTGTATTGTACTGTAAATTCTTTTTTTTAATACTCTGTTATTGCAATAAAAAAATTTATTATGACGGTATGGTCTGTAAAAAGGGCTTTCAAATGATATACGACAACACCTATTTTCCCTATCTCAAATCTCAAGGTCATTGAATTGGTCTGTTTATGTTGAATGCGCGCAAGCGCTAATTCACCTCAAAAAATTTCCCCCTCGAAACAAAAATCGACCTGTTTTTTCTTATTGCAATATTATTGAAAATAACCAAGATATTCAAGATGACTCGTTTGAGATGGAATACCTTGTATTTTAAAAATGTCTAAGTTGTGAGTTTTATCATCATGGGGGTTAGTTCAGTTTCTTTTGAAATACGATCTGACTAATTCTCGATATTGATTTTGCGTTAAAATACTAAGTTGTATGTTAAGTACACAATTAGTTATTTAAGATATCAATCCGTTCAGGGAAGCGCAACTGATGAAAGTTCCCGACTAGAAACAATATATTGTATAACGTTTAAAGAAGTGTAAATTATCGAAAAAAATAGTTATTGATTATATTAATATAATCATTTTAATTTTGTGTTTTAATTTTCCAAAAACTACTATTAAAAGGATATCACAACTTATTTAATCTATCTTAAATTCGTGAATCATCCTTATTTCATAATAATGAGTACAAAAGTTTTATTGTATTTTCCAATAGATATCTTATTTTAAAGTCGATCAGTTGCTTTAGTTATTATTATTTCGAAGTAAATAAAAATATTTATGGAACTAAATCATATTTATCTTGACAAGCTCATTGACATTATCATCTGACATTATCACAATACAGTTTCACACATAAATATTAACAAAAGGTGGTTGGCATAAAACTACATGCGATAAGTCATTTCTATGAAAAAATGTAGTCAAGAGTCTTTGGAAATCCCCCTTGAATTCAAATAGGATTGCATCTAACTGTAATTAATTATGAAAGAATAAGTAAATGAATTAATTATTTGTTATGATAGGCACAAAACAAAACAATCACGGGAAATAATCGGTCATATACATTTTTTCAGTACCTGCACACAAAGTAGTAAGTACAAACACACTAAGAGGTGGTTCTTATGTAAAACTTAATTACCTGCTTATCAAGTGTTCTTTCCGCTCAATTCTCAAGAAATAGAAGGAGCAACTGTAAAAGGTCTAGATGACATAGATTTAGAGGAACTAAGAGAAACTTTTATAACCACAAAAACAGAATAGCAACAAAAAGAGATAGTATCAATTCAGAATTGCTAAAATATGGAGAGACCCTACTGCAACTGAAATTTCTCCACCAACTACTAACTACTAACAACTTTACCGAGTGATCAATATAATGTGTAACGAGTTCGCCACACCAAAGTCTCTAGATTAGAACATTTTCAGTTTATCTATTGCAGACATGCACATGTTCGATATGACGATTGTCAACTACATAAAATGTCACCAGTGTTATTGTGATATTTGACGGATTTTAGCTATTTTTGATTTCTTCGTAGTTATTCTCTCTAAGGGCTTATGATTGTATAAAACATATCTTTTGGAAGAAAACACAGTGCTGTTTGCAATGCAAAAGGACACTTTGTGATGGCACATTTCTGTATTGCTACTTAAATGAAGATGCGTTCTGGCCATATTTACTGCAGTCATGTTTTTAACAGTTTATTACTGAAATTGCTATTGAAACCTTCTAACAACACTGAAATAGAACTGAAATAGAATTGTCTAGAGATTTACAAACTAGAGGTGTACTAAAATGTAAACTTGATTAAGCTGTATCGGTATTAACTCATAGATGATGTATATCCCAGAATTGAGACAGGGGCAGATCCAGACACGTGCTTCCGAAGGGGGGATTTCATGCTTCAGGGGGAGGGGCGATCCTGTACTCAATTTAGGAAAATATAATTTTGAACCCATATTTCTTGGACTATTACATTAAAAATAGTCGTTATGTGGTTTAAACCCATAGAAATGACTTTCTTCTAGGCACTTGGAGTTAAGAATACCCCGTTTTAATATTAAATTTCCTAACTTTGAGGCTCTCGGTGGGGGCGATCGCCCCCATCGCCCCCTCCTGGGATCCGCCCATGAATTGAAAACAGTCGGAATAAGTCTATAGAAAAATTAGCTGCTCAAGCAGGTATAGTAGTTTTTTCAAATGATAACATTTTACATATTAACTTTTGCAATAGTATGTCTTTCTTACGGAAGTGCACAAACGGCATTAAAATACATTATACATGTATCCATATAAAATGTCTTACATCAACACTTACGCAACTAAGATTTTGAATATCGACAATATTAATGTTTATGGTTGAACCAGTCAACTAGCGATGAAGATTTGGATGTAACTTTTTATTCTTATAAAACATGGTTTCACTTATTAAGATATATTGCAATTAAATATAATTCATACTAATACTAATGTATTTCTGGTAAATAAATTTTAATTATGTAGTCTTCTATAACATTTAAACAAATATTCAACAGTACATCAGTGACTAAACTGACAGAGTTATACCTGTATGTGAAACTGATTACAACATTTTAAGCTAAATATGTTAGTTTATTCTATACTAATTTAAATTTACATTAACAAAATATATTATAACATATATTAGAATTTTTTCGTTATTAAAAATTTATAGAAACCAGTCTTTCAGATCTTCGGCTATCCCTCTTTATTTGATGTTTATTATTATATGTACTTACAGCAGTATACAAAATTGTTTTCTTCGTATCAGGATACTCTAAGAAACTGCGTTACAACACAATAATTGTTGTTTCTACACTTGTTAGGACTATGACTATAACAATTCGTGCATTAATTGCTACAAAATCACTATTTTTGCGTCGATTACATGTTTATACTTATGAAAAGAGTTACTTTAATTATTATCAAGATAATTTATGTCCCTAATGTTATTTATGAAGTGTGAATTAGATATTGACATATATCATTCAATGAAGTAAACTCTTATTCTAGTTTCTTTAATTTTTATATTTGCACCTTATTAAGACTATTTGTTACATATGTTTGGCATGAAATTGGCCACTATTCTGATTATCACTTGATATAAATATATTTTTCAAACATGAATTTAACAATAGATTGTTTTTTCAGTTCAGTATTATGATCCCTAGAGGTTCTCTAGTATTGAAGTCAATCTGTTGTGTTATAATGGGTTCATGATGTTTAGTTTTATATTTCCTTGTTTGCAGCTTCTCCAGTGTTTGAGGTTATGTCAACACGAAGTTTTCAAATCAATTACCAACTGTTCACTGTTGCCATGAGAATTTAAGTATTGTCAACTCCGGTAGAGGGATAAGCTTACTCGAATCAGCAAACAACATTTATGCCAAAATTACAAGAGACTGCAACTCATACAGAACAAATAATCGGAGAAGAACAAATAGGTTTCAGAAAAGAATGATCAACAATAGATGAAATATTCACACTGCAATGAGTGATTGAAAAAGACAGAGAATTTAATAAAAAGACACACATCAGTTTCATAGATTTAGAAAAACAAAATGGGAAAATTATGGCATTTCATGAAACAACGGGTATATCCAAAACAACAACTTCTAAAGTACTAGCTGATAGAAAAGCAAAAGAATCAACAGAATAATAAGAAACAAAAGTGTTATACAATGATGCAGTATTTCCCGAACTTTATTTAACATATATTTAGACGACGTCATAAAAGAAAGGAAAGGAAATCTATTTGACAAACACACAGTTGGTACATATTAACAAGAAAATTAAGAAATATGTCATAAGACATAGTAATAAACAACTACTATAAACTTCGAATTGAAAGGGTTCCACAAGTACACAACACATAAATTCAATTCAAATATTTGCATTGCAAATATTTCTTGATAGCAGAACATCTGTTGGAAAAGCTTTCGGTCAAGTACTACCACTAATTCGTTATGTATAGGATACAATTTTATTTATCAGTTTCACAAAAGCGTGACGGGATAATCCCAATGAATAGACAGGATATAAAACTATAATTTTAAAAACACGTATTTTGTAGTTTCTGAAAAACGGTTTACGCAGTTGATAAAATATTTGAACTATATTGGGATCCATTTCAATCAAATACGGTTTCAACTGTGGAAATCGATTAAGCTGTTTCCAATAAATATGAGAACATACATACACAAAAATATGTCATGTCTTCAATTTAATTTTTTTGTCGGTTAAAATTAAAAACTTACCGGTCATAAAATTCATGTCAGTACATCATTTTAAATCGATCCAAATTCAAACACCACAACAAAATCGTCTGTTCAGTTATCAATATTTCACTTTCGACTAACAAATTCATAAAAATTCTAAAACAATGTGAAACCATTGTAGGATGGAATGTCTGTTAAACAGGAAACCGGCAATCATTTCAACTAGAAATCGATTTCCGTGCTTGTAATAAAATTAAATCCACATGCATAGCTTAATTTAATTGTATTGATATAAAATATTCGTTATTAGGTGCTAAAAGTGATTATATCTATAGAGAAATAAATAATTTATATCTAGTAAGTAGTTAATAAAAGTCAAATCAGGGAAATCGTTATGTGCAGTCATGATGTTCTGATTTGCTGTGTTTTCTATCACAAGAAGAACTTAAGTTCCTAGTAAACGTTTTATCACTCTCAAACACGACAAGCCTAAATATCTTATATCATGAAACAAATTCTAAAACACAGAACTGTTACGCTTTCAGTACACGCAATTATTCCGTAAATAAATTTTGCAAATATTTGGTAAACACTGTATGTCACACATCAAAGACTACCGATAGCTATCTATCAGTTATAGGAATGAATCTGTAGACATTAATTAGCCAAGGGGGATCTTTTCATACAGTTAGAGGTGTTCGTAAAATAATGGTGGTTTCTTTACTTTTAGTATCACTAAAAAAATATACAGTCCCCTCGCCGCGTCTGTCTTTCTGACTGCGATATACTTAACGGATTTTCATACGGTGTTCACCAATGGATGGAACGATTAAGACAAGGGTTTATAATTTCGAAAAGATTGTTGAGGAGGTCTTGAATTATTTTGTCTGCTCATTGGGTTTTCTCTCCTCCAAATTTCCTGTTGTATATGTAGAACAAAGTGTATTAAGGCAATTTCGTAAAATTGCCCGGATTACTGGCTGTCTGTACAGAGATTCTTCCTCACAGTTTTTCTGAGAGAAAGAGATGTCTATAAAATGATCAACCAGTATTCCTGTATATAAGTAATGTATTGTATATTGTGTAATACTTATCTGTGTATGGAGACGTTTCAACTCCGAGTCTGGAGTCGTTGTCAATCGTTTAGTGTTGTTTTCGAGGTTTTTTCTAAAAATTTTCGCTTTCATCTTGAATTTGTTTTTTGTCAAAAAATTTGACACTGACAATTTGTTGTTTGGCGATCACTTGACGCTGAGATTACCGTTTTTTTGTTCTGTTAGCAGTAAATTCTTCCAGTCCAAATGAAGATCGGCTGAAGGTGCTCCGATTTCAGTGTTGTTTATCATCATACAGCTGGCTTCTTTAAGTGTTCTCTTTTTTAAATTTTCTTCTTTCAATAAAATCTTTGTTTTATCCCAGTCTATCCTGATACTGATTGATCATTTTATAGACATTTTTTTCTCTCAGAATAACTGTGAGGAAGAATCTCTGTACAGATAGCCAGTAATCCGGGCAATTTTACGAAATTGCCTTACTACACTTTGTTCTACATATACAATTTTTAAATACTTATCTGTTACAGGAAATAATTTGGAGGAGAGAAAAGCCAATGAACAGACAAAATAATACAAGGGTTTATGTTTATTATGATTGTCGAATACATATTTATAATATTCCAGTTTCCGACAAGCTGGGAATAAGTGGATTTTCTTACGTTTACCTTAATATCTTTTTAACTAAGCTTTCCAAATTTATAAAAAATATAGGAATTTATTTCTCAGACAGAGCGTTTTAATTTTATCTGCTACATGATTCGCTTGATTTATATAAAAATATTTATATATTTTCCTAATTTGGCTCCCAAAATTACGATTAAATTTTATTAATAAACTTTCAGTGAAGCCCTATATAATCTTTTGCCCGAATTTTAATCTCAGTCGTTTGGAAGATAAAGTGGAGAATTGGTTAAATTTTAAATAATAAATTATTAAATTTTTAAACGAATTATTGTAAAAATACAAATCAAATATATTTCTATTTTTATGATGATTAATTTTATTTGATACATTACTTTACGGGTGCACTTAAAAAAACATATAATTATTTTCCATTTAAGTTTATAAATCCTTGTTAGAATTTGTGTTTTAAATTACTTAAGGAGTCGAATTTTTTATGTTTTTTATTAACTTTTAACAAATTATTTCGAAAATATGAAAAAAGTTTACTTGTATTACTTATAATTAATTCAATTTAATATATTACTTGATGCTTTGAAAGAAAATATATTCATTTTTCATCTAATTCTGGAATTTGCCCCCAAACAATATCAGGGTTTTCTCCTTGTTTTTCCTGTAAAGTTCAAGTGAGGCCATATATTTCAAATTTTTTTCAAAAATTTAGCTTGTGTAGTTACTGAGATAAAGGGAGTAATAATTCGATTTCTTATATTTTTGGTTAAAATCTTTTAAACGATTTATTTAAAAAACATGAAAAAATATATTTGTTTTTCTCATAACGAGTCCTTTTTTCCATTTGATATATTGTGTAATGTGTGTAAAAAAGGTTTAATTTTTTATTTTCCGTTTAATTCTATAATTTGTCTCCCAACATTAATATTGGGGGTTTCTCCTTACTTTTCCTATGAAGCGCAAGTAAGGCGATATACAATTCATTTTAAAAATATTAAAGAAATATATTTGTATACGTCTTAATGAGCCCTTTTATTTGATGTATTACATGATGGGTTAGAATCATTTATCATTTTATATTTTCCATTTAATTGTATAATTTGCCCCCAAAATTATTAGTAGGGGTTTATACATTTTTTTCGTGTAAAGTTCATTTATCTTTTAAACTAATTATTTTTAAAATATGAAAAAAATATATTTGATTTCCTCAGAATTAGACCTTTCACATTATGCATTTGAAAAAAAAAATTAAATTTTTCATTAAATTCTTATTTTTCCTTTAACTATAGGCATCGTACTATTTCCTATTTTTTCAAAATATTAGGCTGAATAGTTTCGGAGATAAGGGGGATTTTCGATTTTGAAATTTTCCCAAATAAAAGACGTTGCCGAAGCAATATTGGAACTGAAATGGAAATATGCCTGCCATGTGGCACGAAATAGGAAAACAAAATGAACAATCTGTATTCTGAAATGGATGATAGGAGATTCAAGGAGTACCTCCCGATGATAGAAAGAGAACTGCTGGACTAATATGGACCCGAGAGATACAAGATAGAGAAAATGACAAAAATGTTCAGCTAAATACTTGAGAACAAAAAATATACACTTTTATTTTTCGCGACAGCAACTTTATTTGATCTGCTACATAATGCCTTTGTTTTTTTTTAATGTTTTTTTATAATGTGTCAGTTTAGCCCACAAAATAAAGTTTAGGATTTTCGCTTTAATTTATGAATAAACTGTCAGTGAAGCCCTATATAATCTTTTGTTTGAATTTTAATCTCAGTAGATATAAAGGGGAGAATGGATTTTAAATAATGAATTATTTAAGATTTAAAAAATATATTTTTAAAATACAAATAAAATATATTTGTATTTTTTATGACGATTTCCTTTATTTGATACGGTTACGGTTGCACTTTTTAAAATTAATGTTTATTTTCTATTTAAGCATATAAATTAATTTTAGAATTGGTCTTTTACTTTTCGTCTAAATTTTGAGTGAGGCTCTATATTCTGAATTTTTTTCTAAAGTAGTTCACAAATATAAGAGGAAATGGGTCGAATTTAACATTTTTTAAATAATTTTTAACACATTATTTTAAAAATATATATTTGTATTCGTCATAATGAGCTCTTATTTTCTTTATTTTTACTTGTCTGTTTAATTCTATTTTTGCCCCCCCCCCCCAAAAAGAATGGTAGTACTTTCTCATTATTTTTTGTGTGAAAAGCAAGTGAGGCCCTATACCTCTAATTTTTATAAAATTTTAGGTCTTATAGTTTCGAAAATAAAGGGGGCGAATTGGTTATTTTTCTTGTATGTTTGTAAATAACTTGATTTGAAAATAAAAATAAATTTGTACCCCTAATAACGAACCCCTGCGTTTAATATATTACATTAAGTATTAAAAAATTTTTAATATTAGTTTTCAATCTTTTCTCTATGAAACATGCTTGGATCAAAATTTGTAAATACTAATTATGAAGATATTCTGATTTTCTACAGCTTTTCCATTGATGGCATTATAAAATCGTCATAACTTCACAACATAATAGAAAAACAAACAAAAACATATTTTTGTGGTTTTTACGACTCATATATTTTACTTTGCGAGAGTGTTGTTAAAATAAAGTCCATTATGGCTGATAAACTGTCATTTACCTGGTTGCGTAAGCAGTTTGCTATTATTATGTCATTTAAAATTCTCCATTGACTGGTGTAATATATGGAAGTAAAAATTCACGGGATTACATCTGATAACAACAAGTCAGATAATTTTTGTAAATTAAGTAACAAATACGATATTGTTTTATAAACAACCTGCAGCACCTGATATTTTTTAACAGAGACAGTTTCTTATGGTACTGTTCCATAAAAGATAAGAATAGATAAATACTACATGCAAACTGTTCAGAAATTTGTAGGTTATCTTAAAATATACTAGTGATAAGATTTATATCATTCATTGAATTCAAGAAATCCAAATTCAAACTACACACTTTTCTATTGATGCAGTCATAAATACCTTACTAAAATTTAGTTTTATGTTGTTTTTTATCATTATGTATGAAATTTTTGCTTTACCTCTGTATTTAACTTCAAATGAATTAATTGTTGATAGTTTGCTCTACGATTGAAAATTGTTAAGCTCTATACGATAGTAAATTGAAGCACAGTAAATCATATCTAATATACTAATTGTAAAGTTGTTGACAATCACGTAAAAGATGGTGTCAAAATCTTAGACAAAAAATATGGTTAGCAATCTCATTGTCACTAGATGATTGCTTGAACTGTAATCTCTTTAGAGCTACCTTATTTATTTGGTTGGTATTCTTCCAAAATTTCAGTGACGCAACTTTTTATGATCTGAACATATGTGCCAAAGAATGAACATATTTTTGTTATATTTTGACCTTATGAATGTTGTTGTTCAGTTGTTATATCTTCGTTTTGTTCGAGTTTTTTCTGTGATTTACTTCATTTTCGTCACCTATTAATATGAGTTAACTAATATGTCGTTTACAATTTTATTCTAGACAACTTGTTCTGTTGACTACACCTTGGAAGATGTTCTTGATAGCTAGAGGATTAGCCATTAACTCAATAGTCAAGACTTGGAATTACCAAAAGTCAAAAAAATAATTAACCCTTATGTTCAAAACAAATTTGCTGCATTTAACAGCATTCAAATTGATAAAAAGTGTTTACCTAGATGCTAAAAGTAATTAAAGGAACTAACCTGTTAGGCCAGAGAGTGACTGTCTTTGATTCTGCGTTTGGAATATTTCCTTAACCCTATTGTAACTGACTAACTGACTGACTTCTTGGGGATTGTGAAGGAAAAACGATTCGCCGTTTACGCTTCCAGCAGTAGAGCCACCATCGGAGCTACTAGAAACACTGAAAAGCAAAACACGTTTCAACTAACATACAATTATGCAGTAAAATATTACAAACCTGTGCCTATGATTATCCATTGGATTTATATACAAGCCATTTTCAGGAGCATGTGGTGCCTCCAAAGTTCTTTCGTTTAGGGGAGGATGTAAATAGAATGGTTCAGTGTTGCCGTTAGGTATTGTGTTTGAAATAGTAGAAATATTATTCGTGTTGTTGACATTGTTACAATTATTTATGTGCTCGGCGTTGACCTTGGGTTTTTCAGGCTTCCGTTTACAATTTGAGCAGCTACTTGTTATGCTATTACCCTGAAATAAAAAACGTTTATAGTATATCAATATAATATAGAAAATGTTACTTTCAACAAACATAGTTGCCACAATTAAGGATTACTTTAAAGAAATAACCAGTTTAGATGATATTCATAATTAAGTCTCCATAGAAAATTTTTTAAAGTTACATTGTATTATCTCTAAATAATTATTTTAGTCATTTTTTAGTAAACCAATTGCTATAAATCAGTTATTATCATAATAAAAATAGTTAAGCAATTTGGCATAGGACTTATCGGAACGGAAATCTGGAAAATTGCTGGGAATAAGGGATTGGTCAGAGTTGAAAATTTTACAGAAGAACTGCAGAGTTATGCCGCCACAATGCTGGCCAATATAATGATCACCATCCATCAGACGGGTCATTAAGACTATAGACCCTGACAGAAGTCAATTTTAGAAACTCTGGACCATTTTGATGACGTCGACCAGCCTTCCAAAGGATGAATAAACTACAAGTTCCTAATCTTGAGAATAATCAAGCTTAAGGTTACCTACACAGGTAAATATTCGGAATGGTGGAATCTGTAAATATAACCAAATAGTAATTGGAACATTAATTTCCGTCAAAATTATACTTTATGATCTTGTTTATAGGTGTTCAAGATGGATATCAGATAAGTAACTCTCTAAGATTGTTAAATTAAGTTATTATATTATCATAAATGTATTGTGCAAAACTAACTGTATTAATAAAGTTGGCCCGATTGGAATATGCTAAATACATTTTGAAAATTCATATATTGCACACAAATGTGGAATTAGGATTTTCTTAAGGAGAAGGCACAATATGAATATTATAATTAAATGCATTTTGATACAATTTTTTTGGAGATTTTTCTACCTATTATCTATTATCTGTGTATATTGGTATATGTTTCCATTAGTTTATTAGCTTAATGGTAATAAGGCAATTAATCCCAACGTCATAACCTATCATTAGTATGAAGATTATTTTTCCAGCTTTTAATATATATAAAAATGTTACAAATTTTCGAAAAAAGTAACTTTTACGTATGAATTATCTGTCATTTTGAAAATTTTGTAAGGAGTTTTAAACGTATAAATACCTTACTTCTTCGAGTTTGCTGTTATGAATTATACACTATTACTTAAATGATGGCATAAGCGGTTTGCTGTTAAACTTTATATGTCGCCTAGAAATCACTATTGCATGGGCGGATCCAAGGGGGGGTAAATTTAATATTAAAACGATGTAATCCTAACTCCAAGAGCCTAGAAGAAAGTAAATTATACGGGTTTAAACCTCAGAACGACTATTTTTAACCTGATAACCCAAGAAATCTGGGTTTGTAATTTTATTTAGGTAAATTTGGTACTGGATCACCCCCCTGAATCCACCCTGCACTATAGACTGTGTTAAATGTTTCAATGAGTGCTGGGAATATTTTATACTTCCAATTCTCTGGAAACATGCCAATCATAGGAGCTATAGAGCATGTGCTGATGCTGAATATATCTCAGATAGCTGCCTCCATAAATTGTCATTACAGGCATCACAAATAAAATTTTGTGTTGTCGATGTCACCAAAACGGTTTACGTTTTCGCATTCAAATTGTTAATTCATTCTACTAATATTGATATTTTTACGAATAACTCTTATAATAAAACATTTAAAAAATATATAACCGACTTCCACCTATAACTACAAAGGTGAAAATAATTATAACAAAATACAACTCTAGCAAATAAATAACACATTCAATGTTATCTACTACTTTATCAAACTTGATTGTTGCTTGGCACCGACTTCAAAATTATACTAGATTGGTAGTTAATTAATTTCTACAAAATGAGCACCTTTTAATGTTTACATTTTTTACTTCCTGGGTAGGTACCTAACAAAATTGAATGTGTTATTTATTTGCTATATTTGTGTAATTTGTTATAATTATTTTCAGCTTTTTAGTTATATGTGGAAGTCGGTTATATATAGTTTTTAATTTTTTATTTTCTACTTTTTAGTTTTCTGAACTCAGGTAGTTTTCATTCTTTATTTTTTATTGTGTATTTATAACCTTAATAGACAGGACCAGGTAATATCGAAAGCCTCAACATTACACAATGATACATTTTCATTTAAATTGACAGATCAATGTTTACGAACAAAATGTACTAGTACTCGTTGACTTAATACGCCCAAAATATATTTATGCCTTATGGATCACGCCATGTAACCTTTCTCTAACTTTTTTTGAAACTCTGTATAACTATAGATAATTCCAGACTGTCCACGGACAAGTATAAATTTATTAGCTGCCTTTTGTAAATTATAGGACTGAGTAGAATCCATCCCGTATTTACGGAGTCAAATCTGTCCTATATTTCAACCATCGTATATAACTCCTTGTGGGCTACCCCATAAATTATTTCATTTTTAAAATTTTATATTATCGCCCTGTGTAACATTAATTCCTTTCCACACTTTAGGCAACTTCTTATGAGCAATAAAATAAATACTTATTTAATCACTCTGTATCAATATAATTCAACTCCAGCATATATTTCAACCATCTTGTATATGATTTGTTTACGTTCACATCATATAACAGTTATTTAGTCACCCTATATAATTTTAATTTCACATTTTTTCCAAAATTTTATGCCACCAAACGTCCACTCCACCCTATATTCCAACCATCCTATATATACGTCTGCCTATGGACCGCTATCATTCTACCCCGTCCTATAATTCAATCATCATATAAATGCAACTCCTTCTATCACTGTACTTTGTGATTTTGTTTGCTATAACTAAACACCCTGTGTATAAACGCACCAAATACCAATTTAGAGTTTGACATGTGTTGTCACTGAATTTTCTATTAGGCCGGGAGAATGTGACAACCAAAAGCACCGTCTTCACAAAATTGAAAAATTTTCATTTAAATAGCTATTTGCCAGGTATGCAAACAATACAAGCTTGGTACTCATTGATTTACGGAGCCGAGAATACTATGCTTTACTACCTATATGCTTGAGATGTACATAGAAAATTTTCAAATTCGCAATTAAAACTTCCAGTGCCTACAATTCCTGCACTATTACCTTGGAATTCAAATATTTCCGTTATGTCATTTCGATGAAATTTTTGATAAGAATTTTGTAATTTTCGGCGATTTTCTGCAAAACTGCAAGTTGCACGTCGCAGAAAAGTATATAAGATCACATAGGGATCTTCCCAGATTAAACGTTAAAAAACTATACACATCCATAAGGACTTTTGGAAAAATCGACCAATATTATAGGGATATTGGTCGATTTCCATGCACGCATGTGTTCCTTCACAAATTTCATCACTTTACCAATGGAATTCTTTTCCCAAATTTGAAGTTTCACCAATTCGGATATATACTCTATTAAACAAGACCATATTCATTCAAAACGGTTCACCACAGGAGAAGAAATCAGGTAACATACATACAAAAAAAATACGGGACGAATTGATAACCTCCTCCTTTTTGGAAGTCGGTTAAAAATGCCTAATAATAGATACTGGTGGGGGACCATTTTTCAAATGATTTGAATATATAAGGTGCTCCTTAATAACTATTACAGTAAACTAATATTTGAGACTGAGTTGAATAGGTATACAAAATTTTAACAAAAAAAAACACATTTTATGTTTTTCTATTTAAATTCTCCTAAGTTGTCTGATACTCGGAGGCCTCACCCAAATATCCAAATATAATTTGCTTGTGATAAGATAGTACAGTATTGTTTAGCAAGTTATCAAAAAAATTCCACGTAAGGTTAATCAAGTTCGCTAATTGTAAAATTTTATCAAATTTTAACATCTGAACCCCGAAAAGACATTTGAGGGTATAATTTATTGTGATAGGTTGGTCTATGGTCTGTTACAATGGACAATAGCTATCAATGTTACAGTTGTGATATTAATAACTAGTTGTGGGCGATAAAATTGGTTTCACAAAATTGATTATATGCAAGCTTGTCTACCAGACATATCTCTGTTTCTATTCTTACAGTGGACGATAAATTATTATGGTATTACACAAATATATGAAATCCTTCAAATTAAAGACACAGTTTTAAATAAAATTGCTTAGTCCGAAATTTTCTACAGTTGTTGAGTTGTCTGGTTCTGGGTAAATTTTCCGAAATATATTGAATAGTTCAGATTACTATTAATCTTAAGTAAAAAACGTCTAATAGGATACAGTAAAAAAACGTTATTAGATGTAAGATGACAAAGCAATTTGAACTTTAGAATTCTTGTCCTTAACGACAGATTGTTATAATGTTATATAATGAAAATACAATTTAAAAAATACTTACATAAAATTTTATCTCACAGATAAGTATCAATGTTCAAAACAGTAAGTTTAAATTTTGTTGTTGATTTTGTAAAACCGCACCTTGACACAAAACGTACTAACTCGAAGGAATATGCTGCAACTGATCCTTGCACCAGTTAAAAAAATATATATTTATATCTATATTATGTCCGTTGATCAGAAGCCACAAATTCCACAAAATCATATAACAATAAATATTTTAAAGTTCAATGGGTAATATAGTTTAAGTGACTAGGTCAGATTGATAATCAGGAATTAGAGTTTATTGGTTGTGTTGTATTGTCAATTTCTGGTCTCTAATTCCATTTAATAAACAAATTTTCTGTAGCAGTAAGACAAGTTTAATTCAAACCCGTCTAAATATAAACTTTGGCTTCAGAAATATGGGATAAGATAGTGTCATTCAATTAATGGTGAAGACAAAGCGGAAGAAAAATGGAGAGGCAAGGAGAAGACATTTTAGTACAACAGTAGAAGTGAGAAGAGACAAAAGGTAGAAAAGAACAAGGATGTGCAAAGAAACTCATTAAATACAAAATTTTCAAACTACAAAGATTCACTGAAGTACCAAAAAGAAGAAATGGAAGAGAAAACTCAAGATACAGTGGTTACTAAGCCTCTCTTGTGAAACCAATCCATCTCACATGGAAGTTCTCTGCAGTATATGTATAAAAAACAGTTTGACACGGTTCAACAAACCACAAAAAGGCCACATGTAATCCTTTTTCTGCACTAGATCTTCAAGAAGATCAATAAGCAAGGCTGAAGTGTTTGCTATTCTCAACCAACAGGCCACCAATGTGGCAACTGTCTTAGTGTAGCAGCTGTTTACCGGGTTTTGGAGCTTTATTCTGACCAAGGTAAAAATTTTGAGTAAAATATATTTCAAAAGAAATTCAACTTGACGAACTTCAACAAGTCAGACCTGCTCCGTTACATCCACAGTCAAACGGCATGAGCGGAATGTTCAATAGGAGTATTTACCTGCCTCTATGGATATTTTTCGAAATTTAGATTGTTATGTTTATTTATAAGCAATATTAATATACTAATTATATATATAATGCAATATTAAACAGGTAAACTATCAGTAACATTCGCCATATAGCATATTAGGAACTTTACTATAAATACTGGCACATAGTTATGACATTTTGTTTTTTATTGTACGTTCAGTTTTGTTGCATCAACTGTGTTGTCTGAATTTTTTGATTTTGTTCGCATAGATATATTGTAGTTTGTTATTGTTTTAAAAATTTGTTATTGGTTCAATGCTCACTTCCAGCACCTTATTGGACTGAAGATTTATCTTATAGGAATAATCAGAACTAACCTGGTGGAGGGGGGGCGAAGTGACACGAAATTTTAAAGATTCTTAAAGAAGCTCTACTCTTGGCGTAGAACATATTAAGGGTTTAAAAAAAACACAAAATCAAATATATGAAATGCTTTGAATAAAAAAGTTGCTAGAGTTGGACAGTGAATTACTGATTTGTAAATGCGGAGAAATGAAGTTTTGCATTAGTCAGAAAACAACCTTAATTCAGTAATAGGTATATAATAACGTGATAAAAAAGTACATCATTATTATCATCACTACCATCAGAGAATTTATAGTACATTATGGTTATCAAGCCATGAGAGAAATTCTGAATAACTTAATCCAGTTATAAAGTTCAAAATTCTTTTCAATAAAAATCTTTCAGATAGGAATCCTCATTTAGTAAAGTTATTTGCTGAATTATCTGGTCCTGAGTACATTTTCCAAAATATATTGAAATTGAAGCTGACTAATTAAAGTTAAGTAAGACAAGTGCAATATCACGCAATATTAAAACGCTATTTGATGTTAGATTGCCAATCAGATTCAACTTTGGAATTTTTGTCCTTACGACAGATTATTATAATGTTACATATAAATATATGAAATCCTCTATAATAAAAACACAATTTTAAATAAAATTCGACATGTAAAATTTTATCTCACAGATAAGTATCAATGTTCAAAACAGTAAGTTTAACTTTTGTTGTTGATTTTGTAGAACCGCACCTTGAGATAAATTAGTTAATAATGCAAAACGTACCATCTCGAAGGAATATGCTGCAACTGCTCCTTTCACCAGTTAAAAAAATGTATTCAGATCTATATTATATCCGTTAATCAGATGACAGATACCACAGATTCCCTTTTATCACCATTATTCGTAAGCGACTGATCTCGATACATATTCGCTTATCACGATGACGACAGCGCAGTGTAATTTCGTTGATAAATATTTAGAAAACAGTAACAATTGTATTGTAATTGTGCATGCGCATTTTTAACAGATCCGATTAGATTAAAGATAAAAAAAAAGATTTTTCTCGGTTATGTTTATTTGCATTCAGTTAGTCACGCATTAATTAACTTGTGAAGAGCAGAAGAGGTGTTTGGATGTTATAATTACGTTGATTTTGTAGTTATTTAGTTTTGTTTTTATATCCACCATCGACTAAATTAATAAAAAAGTGTTAAAAATGTTCTGAGTTATACACAAACATTGGATCCAACATTTTAACGAGAAACAGATATGGACATCTAGGGTTTCCAAGAAACACTGGCCCACTGGGATCCCAATTTGGGAATTTCCCTGTGTGTAACGTCGTTACCCTGTATTCCTAGTAGTATTCGTTGGTTGACTTAACATATATGAGTGATTCTTAAATAACTGTGATTTTTTATGTTTAGTAGGGGTGAGTGGGCCACAGTGAATCTTTTTTTTTTCTTAAGTTCTGTAGTTCCAAAATTTAGGTTCAGATCATTAGCCTTTGAAATTAAATCATAATATGAATATGTAATCTTCAAAACAAACTGTATTAGCATAAAGTTAGAAGTTATAGTCACTTTTTAATAACATGGGAAATGATCTACTGTGACCCAGGAATGAGTCACTTTGGATCACAACATGGGTAACAGTGAATCGACTGGGGCACAGTGGATCTATAGAAATGTAAAATAAATAAAAGATAACAATGTCATTACTCATTTATTTGTACTATTAGACAATCACAATAGTCTAATAATGTTTTAACACAGATCATAATAAAATGACTTAAATATAGGTTTCTCTTAGGCCTAGTCAAGAAACCTTAAACTTGATTTTAACGTACATATACAGCCTTATACTTTCAGTGGACATATAACGTTTTAAATAGAAACATTGTCAACAAAACAACGATTCAGAACAAAAATAGTTACCTTTTTGAAAGAGTTGAAGTCAAAGTTAAATAAAAGTAATTATATAAGAGTTTATTTTTCAATGTCTAAGTACTTCTTGGGAAGAAATAACACCGCAGTTTAAAGAACAAAAAAATTGCTGTATATTCCAAACGTTTCGGGGTCTAGGTCAGACCCCGTTGTCAATGATTTTAATGGGGTCATTGAATCAACAAAGTGCTTTGGTCGCATTTTTGGCGAATGCCATCTTATAACAAATTCGCACTTAGGAGCGCCACATAAAATTCTGAAGATCTCCATTTCAAATTCTTCCAATTTGAAAGGAACTTTATGATTATATGATCTTTAAAGTTTCTGTGCTACCCTGTATATTACAAATAAAATTCTCTTAGTTACGTCAGAAATCAAATAATACACATTGTCAAATATTATAATTTACATCTTAGAATTGTAATTTCGAAAAGATTGTTGAGGAGGTCTTGAATTATTTTGTCTATTCATTGGGTTTTCTCTCCTCCAAATTTTTTTTCCTGTAACAGATAAGTATTTAAAAATTGTATATGTAGAACAAAGTGTAGTAAGGCAATTTCGTAAAATTGCCCGGATTACTGGCTGTCTGTACAGAGATTCTTCCTCACAGTTTTTCTGAGATGTCTATAAAATGATCAACCAGTATTCCTGTATATAAGTAATGTATTGTATATTGTGTAATACTTATCTGTGTATGGAGACGTTTCAACTCCGAGTCTGGAGTCGTTGTTGTCAATCGTTTAGTGTTGTTTTCGAGGTTTTTTTCTAAAAAATTTTCGCTTTGATTTTGAATTTGTTGTTTGTCAAAAAAACAATACATTACTTATATACAGGAATACTGGTTGATCATTTTATAGACATCTCTTTCTCTCAGAAAAACTGTGAGGAAGAATCTCTGTACAGACAGCCAGTAATCCGGGCAATTTTACGAAATTGCCTTACTACACTTTGTTCTACATATACAAATTTTAAATACTTATCTGTTACAGGAAAAAAATTGGAGGAGAGAAAACCCAATGAATAGACAAAATAATCTTAGAATTGTGCCTTTTTTATCCAAGCTTCTTAACCATTGACAACGGGGCCTGACCTAGACCCCGAAACGTTTGGAATATAAAGCAATTTTCTTACTGTGGTGTTATTTCCCAAGAAGTACTTAGACATAAGAGTTTAGTTTGAGGTAAAAATGAGATTAACGTAAATTATTGTTAGAAAACTTAATATCAAAGTGGTACTTTCCCTGTTTTCTCTTTGTATTGCCAGTAAACTTGTGCTATGGTAAAATCATCTTAATATCGTGCAACGCAATCATTGCATTTGGCATATGAAAATAATCTTGGTTTTTGTCAGATCTTCTAAGAAAACTAATTTGTGGACTAGAAAAATTGTTTCTTAGTCATCTACTTCATCGTCTATCATTGTTATTTCTTCAAAATAAACACTTATTTGATGTTTGTCTTCACTGGAACGCTCTTGGAACATTTTTCTATTCTTTGTTTTCGCTTTCTATTCTTTCTTTTCTTTTTTATTAGGTGTTTCCTTTTCACTTTCTCTACTAGCTTTATGCGGACCCGTTTTATGTAACCCTCGAAATTGGACTGGACTCTTTTCAATACTTTTAGAATGACTACCCAGCTACAGCTGCAGACAGGGTATGTGTTATTGTTGCTCACGAAAAGCAATTCATAATCATAGAACAATTAGTAAAGGAAGAACATATAATACCTCTATAACGTTGTAAATATAATACAAAACGATTTAACAACAGCTGGTATCTTCTGGCGATTTGATATAAGTTTTAGAACTTTACTCATTTGTTCTTCAGTGTGAACCCCGGTACTAGTTTTCCTTACACGATTGCGAAACATTTTTACATAAAAAAAAACAGAAGTTAATTTTAACTTTAACTTACACTGGATCAGCAGTCCATTGTGACCCAAAATGAAATGATTCACTGTGACCCATTGGCACTTATAAAACCAAAAAAATCTACTTATTATAAAGACAAACAAGGTAGTTTCTAACGGATTTAAGAAATAACAATTACAAAAGAATATATAAACATTTGCATTTCTCCTTCACTTTGGGATAAAACAAATTTAAAACCATGTGAAACAATAGTTTCAGTAATTACCGTCTGACTAGATTACCACTGCACATCTTCCCTCTTTGATATCTGGTTGACAACTATCACAGATAATACAGAGAACGACTAGTGCAGTTCAGGACGATACGGAACACCCCTAGCCACGCGTTTGTTTATGTGTATTAGAATACAAAACAAAGCGAATTATACTGAGTAATCCACTGTAACCCGTGATTCAATGTGACCCACTCTCCCATACTTTAGTTATTAATTACAAGGATTTTTTTGATCAGAAAATTATAATTATGATCAATTTGATAGTCTTTTACCGTCGACATTGTATATGAAAGCATAAGTATTCATGGTTCATAATATACCCAAAATGTCAGTACCGTGGCATGTCTGATTTTCGTTTTTCAAATTAAATATAAAAATTTCTATAGAGTCGTCTTACATTCTCAAGTTTAGCTTTTATAACTAATATAATCTATTATAATAATAATCTATTGTATAATTTATCAAATTATGCTGCAATTATACCCCAATATTTGTATAAATAATAGATTTAACTAATATTAAATTTTGTTTTATTCTAAGACTATTATAAAAATTGTTATTTTAATTCTATTGTTAATAAATTTTAAAGATGGTTAAAATCAAGAAAGAAAATGTTCATCATCATCAGCTAGTGACAGATTTTGGTCATTTTCTTGCTTCTGCCATGCTGACTTAACAAATCCTGTGCTGCAACCAAAGATTAAAAAAGGATAATTAGTAAATGTCGTCAAAGGGTCCTTTAAGGAAACGCAACAATATTTCACGATTTTCTTGCCAAGAGGAAGAATGAAAGTTGAGTGAGTAGTCCACCACTTGCAAATGGTTTGCGAATGGCCAAGCAAGATTAAAGATAGGAATTGCTCAAGTCTACATCATATTTTCCACTTCATAAGCTTACCTACTTGTTGGTTATATGCAAAGCTTATGACATTTTTTTGTGAATTACTCTCGATATAAATTCAACAGAAGCGAGGACATCATAGCATATTGTTTCGTTTCCCGATAGGATCACGTCCTTATCTCAACCGTTTGACCACATGTTACACTTATGCCTGTCGTATTTTGATGCTTTGTTGCATCATAGAATTCATTTAGTTAACATGACAGAGGCGAGAAAATCGGAGCAAAACATCTTTTTTTCGGAAAATGGAAAACTGACCAGCTGACAATTTTTAACTAATTGAAATAATTATTTATCTCTATCATACATACAACCAACGGTATATATCAAATGCATAAAAAGATTTTTGAGAAATCCGTCTTTTGCTAGGAAGCGTAGCTGAAGAAGCTTTTCCCACCAGTCCCCATATACAAAAAAATAACATCTCGATGAGAGTCTCCAAAAAAGTGTATCAAAAGTAACTTATGGTTAATTCCAGTCCAAACTATAATTAGTCATAATCGGTAAATAGTCTTCCAGAAAATGAAATACTAAAAACATAATACGTCAGGAGGTGTTTATAATATTTTAGTAAGTTACAGTATGTTTATTATTCATTCTAAATATTTTCTAAAAATCTAAACAATAAAATTCCAATACAAATATGTGTGTAATCGCCGATGTAATGTCACATGAGTTCCATGATGTAATTGACAAGGAGAATAAAAAACGTTAGTACCGCAGAAATAAGTTTCATCTATACAAAGTACAGTTAGGACAATATTTACATATGGATGGTCCTAACAGAAGGATGCAGTTTTGTCAGGAAATGATGTATAACAATAATTGAAATGATAATTTTGTTAATAAGATTGCATTCATTGGTGATGCGAAATTCTAACTAAATGGATGTTTTAATAGGCATAACTGTCAATACTGGGCTAAAAGAACCCTCAATGTCCTCACAAGTTAAGTGTATGAGGGGGTTTAATTAGAGGACACATAATCGTCCTATCCTTACTAATGTAAATTTAAATGCTAGTGGTTACTTATAACATCCAGGGGATGAAATTGTTCCTGTAATAATTCGTTTATTTCCCAACCAGGAAAATCCTTCATTCATTTCAGACAATCTTTAGTATCAGCAAGATCGAACTCCTCCACATTATGTTCATAAGGTCGAAGAGAGCAAATTAAATGGCCAATTTGAATATATGCAGCAAAGACTTGCTGCTTCTGTACTAAAAATTTGAATATTTTATGTTACAAAATTTAAAACTGTTTAATATCTGAATTTTTTCAGTTTTTTTTTTATTTTACCGGATACTGAAACAAACTGGAGCGGTAGGTACATCTACCAAATCTTAAGTAAGTGACATTGTTTAAAAAATCTCATATATTTCCAGATATATGATTGTAGTTTCACAAACTAGACTATAAGAACTAGTTACGGTCATTTTTACTAGAAGTTGTGCTAAGGTGTTCCGACACATTGCAACTCTGCACAAATATTTTTAATAAATAATGAAAATTATTAATACTATTTAAAATAATAAGTTTCTCAATTATATATTTTAATCATAACATAAATTGTATATTAGTTCAAGTCCACAAAATATATACATGATCACAGAATCATATACAGAATAAAAATTTGATTATGGGTTATACCAATATTTGTTTCAATAATCTTTTGGGCCTATTACCAAAGGACCAAGCACTTTCTTATAGAAAAATGGAGTTCCGTCAAATTATTTGAAATTTTGGTATGTTGTAGAAGTCGATGTTTTAACAAAAAGAGTCCATGGGCACAAACAGATGCTGTGACTAGTTTTCGAGATACAGGGTGCTAAACGCCGAAAATGCCGCATTTTTGTTATCAGATTTCGCATGATGGATGTGTTTTATTTCCGGTTATTGGAGAAATTGTGATTTGCACATTATTGGACATAAATATTTTACAAAATAATTGTCATAAATATTGCTGGATTACAGGGTATTCCAAAAATACATAACATGTGCTTTTGGAAAAAATATTTTTTTATTACAACATTGAAAACATAAGAATATGTTATTGCACAATTAATATCTCGTTATAGTAATAATTTCTTGGATATGCTTCATATAACATAAAAATAGCTAGAGAAGACATATATTATTTTTTCCTATTAATGAGTCACCCGGTATGAACCATTCGTGCTGTAATTTTAATAAGGCAATAAACAGATATATGATCCGTCTCTTGATACTCAACAGGATGTTAAACTCTTTGCAAAAAATGTACATATTGAAAAAATGTAGTTTTTTATACTACCCTGTAGTTTTAAATTCTCTCCGTCAACTTTGTATGATATTGCATTTTTACGTTAACAAATGTTCAGTGTTTAACTGAGCAGAATATTATTAATATTGTATGACTACTTTTAGAGATATAAGGGGTTAAACATCGGAAATGTCTCCTTTTTCTTCTGAGATTTCTCATAAAAGACGTGTATTATTTCCGTTTATTGCAGAAAACGTAATTTTCGCCTTAGTTGACCAAAATATTGAACAAAACAACTACAATTAATTATCTTTGATTGCAATGTGTTTCCAATATATGTAACATGTATTTTTCAGAAAACTCATTTTTGTATTACTACGATGAATACATAAGATGTTATCGCACAATTAGTAAGAAATTATCTCTTGGACGTGTTTATATTATACTGTAGAATTTTGTCTGATGAATCGTAGTTTTGTATAATATAAAAATTCCAGGACGCATGGTTTACACAGGGTTCCTTTGTAGTTAACGTTATAAGAACAAATGAGTTTTCTAAAAAAACCTGTTATCTATATTGGAAACGACCTGTAATAAAAAATAATTATTAGTAATTTTTTGTAAAATATTTATGTCAAACAATGTGCTAACCAACGTTTTCTGCAATAAACGGAAATAAAACACAACTAATATGAGAAATCTGATAAGACATTTCCGATGTTTAACATCCTATATCTAGAAAACTAGTAATACAATTTTAATAATATTCTGCTCAGTTAAAAACTGAACAGTTATTAACATAAAAATGTTATAACATACAAAGTTGACGGAGAGAATTTAAAAATATGGGGTAGTATAAAAAAACTACCTTTTTTCAATATGTACAGTTTTTGCAATCAGTATCTGTACACTCTGTATCTTGAAAACTAGTCATAAAATCTGTTTGAGCCCATGTACTCTTTTTGTCAGAACATCAACTCCTGCAAAATACCAAAATTTTAAACAATTTGACGGAAGTCCATTTTTCCATTAGATAGGTGCCTTGTCCTTTATCGGTACTCCTTCACAAAACTGACAAAAAAAATAATCATTTAGGATTACATCAGTCCAACCACATTTTTAATGCAGTCATGTTCCATGTTCAATGCATTTTGATAAGTGGTCAACGTAATACTCAATTGAGAGTTTCAATTTTAATATAATTATTACGTTTTTAATTGTTAACAATAAAATAAAGGGAACTTACCCGTTTAATTTTCTCTCCTCTTCTCACACAAGAACAACTTTTTCCATTAAGACCATTCTCATGACAATTTTGATAGTCTGGTGTGGTACCGTGCTGAACCAAAACATTGAGACACTGAAAAAAAGTTAAGTATATAGAATAAAGTAAAACTACGACTTTAAGAGTTTGGAAACAAAAGTATTCACTTATTTTTGTCAAGAACACTTTCAACAATATCATATCAATTTTATACTTATCATTTTTAGGTTTCTGGCTACAATTACATGTATTTATTTATTTTTTGAAAATAATAGATAGTTTAATTGGTAATAATAAAGAGTGACTTATTTATGATTTATGACACTAAAATAAAACAGTGCATTTATATAAAAAATTACAAATTGTTTTCTGAAAGTTATCTGGTTACCACATTTAAGAATGTATATTTCGTAAATCCAAATGTATCGGTCAATCGTAGTATGAACTGAATTAATAAAATAAACATTTGAAATTGAATGTTTGACTTTTTTTACAAATCATAGGAAAAATTTACAAATTTTGAAAAAAAAATATTGATAAATGGTGAAACTTTTATAATTAGAGATTTTAAGAGATTTTATTTTGATCATAGTTAAGATTTATTTCAACATATTAAAGATTATCATAGTTATCAACGAGGATTAAACAGATTATAATACAAGAGAATAAATCAATCTTAGAAAATAAAAGACTAATCACTGATTTGGTAGTTGCAAGTAATCCTGCTTTAAAATATAAAGTAGTATTAACCCCAAACATTATTGAAAATTTCATTATTTCTCTAAATTTTCAAAATATTCCCCTTAGTAGAGATACAAAACCATTTGTTATATTAGGTGACATTTTGAAAATAAAAAAAAATGGATAAATGCTAATATATTAAGTTAAATAACGATAAAAAAGAAAAATAAACAATACAAAAGATGTAAAAAACATGAAATGAAAATATTATTGAGTGTAATAATAAAACAACAATTTAGAGTAAAAATCATATAGTAACATTTTTATTTTATTTTAGAAAATACTATGGTCTACGATGCTCCCGAAATTGCAAATTAATGCCATGTATCTTTTCTTGATGATATGGAGACAGTCATACTGAATGTTTCAAAGTTAAGAGCTACTACTAGAATTTAATGAACTTTATGTTTGTCTGTTAAAAAGATAGTAGTCAGTTTATTTTATTCTAGAAGGTACATGTTCTTAGGATTATGTTGTATTTCCAGATGAATGTAAAAGCTCAGAAATTTCCTTAGCTCTATTTTATTTAACATTGTTTACTTTGATGGCATCGATCTATAATAATATAGATATATAAAAAAAACATAAAGCTGGTTTTAAAAAGTCTAATTTCGGGAACAAAAATAATATTAATGTTTTATAAATTACAGAGGATTGTCCACTACCACTACCATAAATTGTACCTCGAAAACACACATCAAATATATATTATGTATACACTTACACCGCTAAAGTCGGCAACATATGGGAAATGTTTTATTGACATACCTAGGTAAAATTTGAACAAAAATGATACCGAGAAGTGTCAAAATTGACATTTTTCCCAGAAAATTGCAAGAATGGCATTTTTTAACAGAAATTTGGATAAACATAACTTAAATAATTTGTTTCTTATTTCATATATATTTTATTATATTTGACCAATTTTTTTTACACTTAAGTTAATTTCTTAACGAGATATTTTGTATGTAAGAAAATCATGAGGTCAGTCTTAAAATTTTGACATGTCTGTTGCAACCTTCCAATATTTTTTAAATTAGAAAATATTTAAAAAATTTTATATTACATTCTAAATTTACTGTCCAAATATTTTTGGGAAACTAAGACAAATGAATAATTACAACGATAAGAAAGCTTTAATTTCATTACATTTTGCAGTGGCCGTGTTTAACACAATTGAGAAAAGGTTGTACTCATAACTCACTACAAGAATTCAAAACTATAGTTTTTATGCAATATTATAACTAAAAATGATTAAACATTCACAAAGTCTTAAAATGCCAATACACTACATAAATACAAGAACAAAATTGTAAATTATATTATATGGAGAGTTTAAACACCCGTCAAACTACATTTCTATGTGTCGCCTAAATACTAATAAAAGTTCTTCTATCGACATCTTTCGTAGCTGTTTTCACAACTTGAATTATTATCACAACACTCCTGGATGGTGTCTTCTAAATGTTGAATACTTCTCAATAATCTATGCTTATAAACTAGGTATTTGTTTAAGGTAACCCCAAAAGAAAAAGCTAAATCCGGCCATTGGAATGGCTAATAGTTTCCCAAATGGTGCCCTATATTTTATCATTTATTAGTCACGTTATGAGCTTGAAGATAGGATTATGTTGGAAGGACTAGTAGTCAACTACTGCAGACCAAATTATTCTTGAGACTTGCTGCTATTTCGTGCAAACATTTTGATAACCAAAGACGACTGCCAATCAATTTAATTAATCGGTATGTCAATTCCAAATCTTGGTATTCCGATTTCTTTTATTCTTTAGAAAACCAATAAAATATGATTATTATTAGATATGTCATTATTTTTCGTATTTGTCTATAAATAAATTAAATAAAAAATATTTAAGCTAAAAAGGTTTTATTAAAAAGGTGTTGTGACGAGTGGTACCTAATACCTACTGAATTCTTTTCTAGCTTTTAGTACATTATTAACATCAATATTGTCTTAAGTTTAAATAAAACAGTTTAACTTAAATATCTTTTTTACTTCATTTATTTTCAACTTTTTAGTTTTTAATTTTGTTAGATTATACTAGTTCGGCCATTTTGTTGGCGACCATATTGGATTTTCTTTTTTTTTATTGTTAACTCCATATTGAACTCCATATTGAAGAGGTGTGAAGAAATATATACTTAATTCGGCATTTTTTGGCGGCCATATTGGATTTTCTTCTTTTTCATATTGAACTTTAGTCTTTTATTTTAACTCTTTCATTTGATACCCATATTGAAGGGGTGTGAAAAAATATATAGCTAAACCGCTATGTTGTTGGTGGCCATATTGGAATTTCTTTTTTTATAATATAGTTACCCAAACAATCAAATAAATAAATAAACAGGGCAAGCTAAATAAAACCGTTTAAAAAAATTGTGTTTAATTAGATTCGTACTTTGTAATATTTACAGAAAATGTGTCTATTTCTACATTTTATAGATTGCATCAAAGTTACAAGATTGTTTTAGTACAACTTAAACTCAATATGTCTCTATCATTATTTTCAAATAAACTATGTTTATGAAATTATTTTTAATTACAGGACTGCTAGTGTAGGTGCAATTGGTCATATCACAAGATATAGCCCCATTTATACACGATAAAAGATAACCTCCAAACTGTCTTCAAGTTGTGAATCACTTCAACGGAAATGCCCGAAGCAAAGTCAGATCAGTTTTTAAAATATTTAATTATCACCAATTCCGCATTATGTTGCAATATTTGAAATGCAAATTAAGCACTATTTATCATACAATCGCTTTAAGCGGTAATTTAATAGACTTTTCAATATTTTTCTATTCCAAGCCATTTATCGTTGAGTGTCAATTAATTTTCCAACTTTTTATGTGGCTATTGATATTTTCAATTTTTTTTCCAAGTTGTTACTTACTGAACCAACTACGTTCAATTAGAATTTGAGTTTTTCTTGAAATTGTATGCAATACGTTCTTGAATGGTATGCTGATAATAAGTACAACTTTCATATAATAAATTAGGTAACAAGGACAGTTGTTGGCCTTTGAAGGACTACATGTAGGGATTTTTACTAATAAAGCTGACAATTATTATTTAACCATTAATTTCGTACGGTATTTCGTTTAATATATGTTCAGACTTTGACAGCTGGATAGATTTATTTACTGCTTTAGTAACACTTCTAATGAAAATAAGTTTAGAAAAATTAAATTATTATAAATGTAGTAAGGATAACTGGGAGGAAGCATCCCTTCTAAAACTAACGCTATAATTAATAAAGCACTAAACATTTGTTTTGTAATTTAAATTTAAAATAAATTTACAGTAGGTGGCCAAATCAACATATTTGTTTTCTCATTTAATTGAATTATTTGAGGATATAATTTTTTTCTCATAATTTTTTTAGTTTGCTACTGCTGGTGGTACAATTATTGTAGTATTTGGTGTAGCAATATAAATTTACACGACAATTATTAAGTAAGTTAGAACAGGTCTTATGGTAAAGTGATCTTAGATAATTTTTCGGTTTTTACGGTTCTTAAATATTCAATTACCTAAGTTAATATTATTATTTTCATTTAATTTAGTTAAAGGTATGCCACTACCACTAAATCTTTAGACACATCTCCAATAAAGTGTAGAGATACACAGACAACAACAGACTATGTATTCTCAAAAAGCTGTAGCAAGACTTGCAGTCAGTTGATCAGCACACTGAAATACGACAAGCCTGTAAAAATGGGCGGCTTAGGAAAATGAGGTAGACCCTATGATAGGGAGTAGAAATTTGACAACTCCGAAAGGACTCCTGAATTGTTTCTCTAACAAATTGATATCTCAGAATTGGGTTGACATAATAAAACCTTTTCAGAGATAACCGTGGGTACAATGTTACCACCGACTGCCTTATGAATGCCGGTTAAACAAACTTTTAGCGTCAAAGAGTGGTCTATGATCTCAGCCAAGCACATAAGGACATAAGGCTCGTAAACATCATGATAGTGATCACGAGACAAAACTGGTAAAAGCGATAACTAGAAACTCGCTTTTAGTTACATGTCACAGAATGGTTTCCTGGTAAAAGAATACTTTTATGCACAATTGAGCTCCTAGTGTAGAATTTTCTTGTTATGACTGACAGAAAAAAACATTAGCCGACGTACCATAATAATTGTACATCTACCATAATTCATTGATTCGTTCAATCTAGAATCCAAGATATATATTAACGCAGGAAGTACAATAATTTATAAAATCCATATATTTCATAAAATGAATACAAGTACCTAGGAAATATAATATCAGAAAATGGAAACGCAGAAAGGGAAGTACAGAATACAGATTGACAAAGAGAATACAACTTATACAAATGCTGAACTCCTTTCTATGATCACCGAGATTAACATTAAGAACAAATTGTCTTCTAAATGTTATTTGTGGCATATTCTGGATTATTTTTATGTTTGCTTCGGAAAGAAAAACCAAAAGTTTCAAAGTCGATTTCGACTTTGTTGTCAATGCTTTAAAATATGTATTGAAAATGTAAATTACAAATTAATTTATAGCATTTAAGTTGACATAAGAAAAAAATGTTGTTTTAAGATATACAGGTGCCACAAAAAATTCTAAAGATCATTTATTATAGTTAAACAGCTTTCAAGTTGGTAAGACTTTGTTAAAAGCAGAATTCTTTGATCGCATTTTTTGGCGAATGCGCTATCTAGTAACAAAGTCGTACCTAGGAACGCCACTTATAAATTCTAAAGACAACTCTTTCAAATTCTATACCATTTTATGTACTAATGCTTTGAAATAATTAAATTAAAAATAAACATATATTTTTAAATATAAAGTATTGAATTTTTTAGTTCACAAAATTTGAAGAAATCGAATAAAGTTTTGTTTCTGTAAAAATAAATAATATTCTTTGCACTTTCTTCTACAGATATTACAATAATTTTCTCCGTGCGTATTGTAAGTAAACGTTGACTCTTAGTGATAAATGCTCAAAATTAAGTAGTTTTTTTCTGAATCGTATCTAATTAATAAAAAAGGTGTTTAACTATAGTTTTTTGTGCTATCAGTGTATCTAAAACAAAAACATTTTCTTTTGACAACTTAAATGTCATAAATCAAACTTTGTAATTTACGTTTTCAATACAGATTTCAAAACCATTAACAACGAAGTCAGAATCGACTTTGACACGTTTGGTTTTTCTTTCAATATACAGCTTTTTATTTCGATTGTGGTGTTATTTCCCAAGAAAACATAAAAATATTCATTAAGAACAAAAATATTAATTTATCAAACAATTGTCGAACCTATAAAACAAAGATAAAGCAAAACCTCAATCTGTTTTCATGTAGAATATAAAGTCTGGAACATGTACGAAACGATAGTATAAGAAAAAGAACAAAAATTTAAATCATAGTCATAGAACGAATTGAAAAACGTCAGCTAATTTGGTATGGACATGTTTTGAATAACAACGATGGCCAAATAAAGCATTGGAATGTGTGCCAAGGAATGAATAGAAAAAAGGAAGTTCAAGGAGGACATGGAAACAAAATTTTTAGAAAGCAGTAAGTATTCGGGAAGAAGAAGAATAAGACAAAAAGACGTATGATGTGTGGGAAGCCGCCTGGGCTGTAGGAAGACCGCAGAAAAATGATATATGTTTCATAAAAGTATAGTAATAAGACTTCAGGATATTATCTGTTGATAAAGTTTTAAGTTATTAGTGGCTTTAGCTCTCCTCTAAACACGGAGTCTAGCTCGTAGAAAATCTTTTCTTCTATTTAAAAATTAAAACGATCAAAAATAATTATGTAAATTAATTTTGAACCGTTCGCGTTGGTTTGTAAATAAACGTCAAAAGTTCAGTAAAAAATATCACTTGGATTTTTCTTTTTGTTTTCGAAAGGATTGAGTTGTTGCATTTTTTTATATTTATATTATATTAGATCCACTTTGTAATGTAAAAATATACCTCTGACCTTCACGAAAAGCTCCCTATATAAATGGTATCATAAAAATGAATAATGATTACTAAAAAAGAAAAATAATTTGACTGAAAGTATATAAAGTGGAAAGAGTAAAATATTACAATAAACTCCGTGGGTTCAAATTTAATTAATTTTAAAAACTGGTATTTACTTCACGTTCTAGAACTTTTATTTGCACTTAAAAATCATTTATTTAAAACAGCTGATTCTGAATAAACAGTTTTCGCCCCAGTCGAAAAATCCAGTTCTTTTTTTTAGTATCCCAGTAACTGATGTTTTATTGGGATGAATAATGCTTTACGTTTCTTTAGTCAGGGACGGCGTAGATAAATTTTATAACATATATATAATGAAGGTTTCTATACCATGTAAACAACTGCCAAAAACTCAAAATATTAACGAACTGGCCTATCGAACAACTCAGCTTTACAACATTGATTACTATCTGCAATTATGTTAAACTAATCAAATTTTGCTTATAAAAAACTATGAAAAATATCTAACTATATAGACAGAAGTATATAAAAATGATATTACACAAAACCAAAAAGTATGCAAGCAAAATCTGAATCCAAAAAATATCTAACAAATTTTTAGTAGGACATGTGTTCATTGTCCTTAAGGAATTCTCACTCCAATGATGTATAGCTTTCTGTATCCAATTTGTTGTCTCTACAGCATTCTTTGTATTATTAGTCCTATAGTGGTTGTCTGTGTCTATTGTTTTTATATATTACCTAACATTTGTGTTCTGTCTACTTAAGAATATATCGAGTAATTTTCTTTTCCTTAAGTGTGTTCGTGATTTATCCTACCTACATTAAATTAAAGTCATGTGCTTTAAACAAAATTAAATATTATGAGGTAGACTTTTTTATAAGGGTTTCTAGTTATGTTTCTCAAACAACTCAGCATTCCAGTTTCTTCTTATTCGTTCTTCTTCTTATTGTTAATGTATATAACTCTGGCAATGTTTATTTTCAACTAGTTAATATGTGTCATACATAGGTAAATATAATTTTTCCAGAGGAATTATTAATTATGTATTTTATAGCGTGGAAACGTGGGTTAAAATTTAAAATTGCGACTTACTTCTACTTGTTGATTTTCAGCTGCATCATTGATAGGACTTTTCCCATATTTGTCCAAAGATAACCTAGCACCGTGTTTCAATAGCCACCGAACGGTTTCGAGGTGACCTCTGGAAGCTGCAAAATGTAGTGGAGTCGCTCCGTCACCGTCCCTTAGATTCGGATCCACTCCTTGATCTTGAACCTATAAGAATTCATATTAATACTTAAAGTCGTGCTCTAATCTGGTAAACAGCTTAGTTTTACTCAAGTTCTGCCTACAGTATTAATATTTAAAAAAATGGTTATCTCGAATACTAAACAGATATGTATTAAATACTGGCCTAATATTTTCACATTAATTGTCTTAACAAATTTGGTGGCAACGGAAAAGAAATCATTTGTTAACATGAAAAATTAGGCTAGCAACTAACAAACACAACATAACATAAGACGATTAGGGTCTACTAATGGTAGTACTTGTCACCTTACAAATAGTGTCACAGAATTAGAAAAAAGTAGAACTATTCATGACTTCGGGTTAAAAAGGCGAGACAGTGTTAAGTTTTTGGAAAAATCGTTGAGTTTGTAAAATATTAGTGTTAAATGGAAAGGGATAGTGTTAACGAAAACCATTGATTAATAAAAAAATTCTTTCTATCATTACATTACAAGGATCTGAGTCGTATTCATTTAAAGAAGTTCTTTAAGTGATTTGGTTGTAAAATAAATAGTGATAGTTTCGGCTGGAAGTCTAATTCATCTAGGCTACACCGCTAATATAGATGGTTATATAAAGTTCCTAAACCGTGTAGCCTGCCAATATTAAAACAGTATTTCGAGGCCATTTTGGTCCTTTGAAGAACACCCAAACGAAGAAGAAGAAGATATATTCATTTGAGGAGATATTGTGGATTTAGTTATTACTAAAGGTAAAGCCACTATTATTATATTAGTTACAACAGATTTCTAACAAAACAAATTAAACTTATTATTATAAAACTATAATAAATTTGTAGTAGAAATATGTAAAATATTAGTAAACTGCCCTTGATTTGACTACTTTAATATAAAACGATATTTACCATCCATTTGACACAATTCAAACAGCCCATTTGGCTAGCTGCATGGATCGGTGCCATTCCATCTTTAGCTCTAACATAGAGTGAACCGCCAGCTTCTAGAACCAAGAACTTTAAGACATCTAAGTGGCCTTCTTGAGCTGCTAAATATACTGGGGTAACATCGTTGTCCATCTGGGTATTGGCACTGAAACAGATTATCTACTTTAGCATGCTGATAAATAGATAAAGTAATGAAATAATACTTGTTACTGTAGCTTCTTACATAAAACGCATATTATTTAATAATGACACAGACTTTATAGAAAATCTGTTCAATTCAATAACAAAAAGTAGTTTTGTGTCTCAATAATTGTGTTTTTACTGCCAACAGTTAAAACTACACCCAGTTTCAAAACTCCAGTCATATTTATTACAAAATATTAATGGGTAGAATTAATACAACTAGTTTACTAACCACACTATATTGTTTAATTCGTAATAGAGAATATTTAAAAAAAAAAGCGACAGTCATTTGAGACTGAACGATGGAAGCGAAAGTTTTTTGCGAAATATTCTTCCCTTCCCTTGTTATCTTACTGTCTCTGTATTTCTTTCTTTTTGTCATTCTGAGTAATGCATATAAATATTAGGTGAATTAAAATAATTGTCACTATTTCCTTACAAATCAAATATTAATCCCAATTTAATTCTTAGTTTGAATATATCTGTAATGAAGATATTGAGTAAGTGTTTGTAAATAGTTCATCTGAATAAGTATTAGAAGACAAGATGTCAAAGAAAAGTTAGCTTTGTTCTTAGCTAACATCATTACAAACACATAATATTTATACAAAATAAAATAAATTATATACCCATATGTTCGACGGTAGCAAGAATTTAAAACTTATAAGTTCTTATTCACTGTAATATTAAAATGAGTTTTATTCATTTTATATGAATTGAAAATAGTACATAAAATTAATTAATAATGACATAATATTAAGAAAAAAAGTATAATTGTTTTCGGCTTCGAACCTGCAAACTTTGGATTTGCAGCCGTGCGCCTTAGAATCTTGACCACCTGTCTTCAACTCAAATATGTTATTAAGAGGGTAGAAAAGTTCCGGCTATATTTAGGTAATACATCACTGCCTCTTTTGAGTGGTAAACGTACATATGTATTACGATAACAAAATGATGTAAACAAAGGACATATTTTGCTTAATGTATATCATTCTATGAGTCTTTATTCGTTGGAAATATGAAAATTTAATTCTAAGTTACCTATTTGAGTGGTATTCTTTATAATTTCTGACGTATCTCAAGTCTCCAATTTAATATATCACAAAGAGAAAATTGGAGTGTTTATTAGAACGAAAAGAAAATTTTGTGCAGGTATTCTATATTACTTGGATAGTTATATTGGTTTATTTCTTATTTCTTATTGATTTTCTGTAATAGAAAAGACCCTTAATATATTACCAGGTCCATGTTTTTCTACACAGAGTATTGAATTGGATCGGTATTTCAAGATCGAGGTAGTGTGTGGTGTCGGTCGGTCGGTCGTTCGTGTCGTGTGGAAATATATTTTCATATGTGTAAGTGTATGCCCCCGTTCAGAAGCTTTTGCTTCAAAAAGTTAATTTTAACGAAATATTAAGTGAAATTGAAATTCAGTAAAGTGCTTTAGTTAATTGTACGCTGTTTGGTAGGTGACAGTGCAATGTGCCTGTATTTGAGTTGTCCGAGTTTGTACTAAACAGCGGTGCTGTTATGTGGCAGAAAGGTTTATATCATTACCAAATAGCGATTTGATTGAACATTACTAGAAAAAGAGTGAGCAGAACTATAAACGGGTGAAGTGCAGACCTCGAAATGGCCCCGTATTTCCACGCCAAGTGAACATAAATATGTGGTCCAATCACCACGGCAAAGTATGCTATTGACCGTTTCAGCCCTAAAACGATAATTTCAGACCACATATCATACGGTAATTCCGAATAAAACAGTTCGAAGAATAGTCTGCGGACTAGGAGACCTTTAAGTGTACTTATACTAACTTCTTGTCACCCAACTGTTCATGTACAGTGGTGGGCCAGACTTATCAAAACTGGCGTTTACTTGAATGGAGGTCGTGTATTTTACTGATAAGCCCCAGTTTGGATTACTAAGTGATGATTATTGAGTAAGGGTTTAAAGAGAATCAGGGAGTGCACTAAGACTGGAAACAGCGATTGGAGTTTGCCGTGGTAGGATAGAAGTATTGTAAGTGCAATAATTACGACATCGGACTAGACAGCTGCGAAATGCGAAATCGAGATGTCACCAGATTAGAACGGCCATCTTTGTCCTCTGAAATGAATCCTATCAAATATACATGAGATAACTTAAAAAGAACCAGAACTAATCCACTCAAAACGATTGTTGCTGCTACAGAGGACTGGGAAAATGTGTTTCAAAAGATGAGCAATAACTTTGTTAAACCTCCAGAACTCGCGCCGTGAACAACATACTCACATCCCGAAGAAAAAAGGTATATCTATTATTATACGTCTTTGACGATAGTGTTGCTCTCTCTAGCTACACCTTGTAACCTTCTCTTGCCACCCTCGTTGAATCCCAATCATTAGTATCAGCTGACAGTCGCCAGGTCAAGGTTAATCAGCCGGAGTAGTTAAGTGCGAGTTCTGGCAGAACGTTTTTTGGTTTATTGTGATTGTTTTTCTCAACAAACGAGTTCTTCTCAGCAAACGAGTGCTTTGGTGATTTACCGAAAACTGTTTTTCTTTTATTTTATTTCATGGTATGCACATTTGAATTGAAAAGGTGTTTTATTTTCGAGGATAACTTAACGAGGAAGGTTGTTGGTTCAACTGGCTTTGGCTCAAAATGCTTCTTGGGCCGCCCCTGAACCTGAAGCGGATGAGATTCTACCGATTCAAGATGATGAGGGTAGACTAGATCCAGAAAGTGATGCGAAATCCGAGCACAGTGATCATGCAACTGATTCGAAGCAGTCTGTAGATGAAGCAACTTCTGAAAATTATGATGGTCCAGCTAGCCTTTCGGACGTTGTCATTGGAAAGGACAAAACGACGAGAGAATTTTTTTGTTGAAAATATTTTATTAACCAACTTTTTTAAGGGAAATAGGTGGTGTGAGAAAAATGCACCCACGCCAGCTCTCAGATCACTCATTTTGACGTCAGTTCAGGAGAGTTAATAGGACGCGCAGGCGTGTGGCTGTTATTATAAGAAAAAGAGGTTCTAATATTCAATATTAATTTGCATTCTTTGTCTATATTTTAGAAAATTTTATTTAAATGGTTTAGTAATATTTGCTGAATTGTTTTAATTTAATTGTTATACATTTATTTTCACTGAAAAACAATTTATTTATATCATTATTTATAGGTTTTTATTAAGATTGAACACTGTCATTTAAAATTCTTAAAAAGTATTTCTAAAAGTTTATTTGTCAACCCTAAAAGCAGATACTAAAGCTCTTAAGGTGATAAAAATATCTAGTTATATTAAGTGATTTTCTTTTGTTGATTTGTGGATAATTAAAATAATTGAAAACAATTTTGAGCAGAGAAAGTAACTATTTTCGGTCCCACTAGAGGAAGAAAACTGAGGAATGAATCTGTTTGGTAGAAATTTCGTTCGATTAATGCGCCATTGTTGCTAATATCATTCAAAAATTCGCATTCCATATCAGAATGAATTCATTACTACAAATTCCTGCGCGTAGCTGAGAATATTCATTAAATTAAATCATTAGTCATATTGTCTCTATTACCACTAATATATTCAAAAAGTGTTAACAGACAGGTCGATTAACTTTTTTAGTAGACTCTATAAAAACAATACTGATGTAATAGTGAGTGTAGCGACATTGAAATAGATTATTCTTAATAATTAACTTGCATTTTAATTTATTCATAACTGTACTTAATGAGCAAGAGAGATTTTTGCTTTCATTCAGTTTTTCTTTTATCTAAAATAAATAACTAAGAATTACTTACTTGAAGTTTAGGAAAAATATTTATTTGAATTAAGAAACTCCATAAATTTTCTTTTGCATTTTTAAACATTTTCGTCCTTCAATTAGCAGTTTTATAACTTATTTTGTGTTTCTTCTCCTACAATCTGTAACATTTTTCTAGTAATACCTTTATATTCTTCTGCAATGCTTTGTGGTTTCGTCTGATACACCTTCGATATAAGGTGACCTCACGAAAATGTCTAATAAGATAAGATCTGGTCATCTCACTGACCAATCTATTGGTCCACTTTGTCAAATCCATTGTCAAGTATAACAGCTTTATTTCCGTCTCCAACAGATTGGGGATTTTTTCACCATTTACATTTACATTACTTACAAGGTAAGTACCCCATATACCCATGCCTTTAACTTCTCTGGAATTTTCGTATGACCTTTACCAAACAACTTAGCAAAATTGTAAACAAAGCCGAAATGATAATTTCTAACTCTAATGAGGGATTTAACTTAATGCCGCCACAGGGTACCGGAAAAAATGCTGCCCCAATACTGAAATTTTATTATAGTCTATATATCTCATTTCTTAAATTAAAATAACTAATTTATTGTAGAAACTTTATTATATTATATACTTTCAAAACATAAAGAAATATTTTACTTTTTTTCTAATTGTATTACATTGATTGATTAAAATTTATGTTTTGAAAAATGCAAATATAACTCCAAAATATTTTCAATATTTCGAAAAAACTACTAATTTCATATCTTTAATTCCAGGAAATAAGACTAATTGAATATTACTCCAAATCTTCCAAAAAAATAAATTAAATCACTTTTACTTGAAGTGCCAAAATTAAAATTTACAAATAATGCCCTAACTGAATTTCATGAATTATCAATTACATAAAAATGATTAATTGAGAAATTTAATAAACTATATTTTTTTTTGCCTTGGGCACTAGCCCCGACTGCCTCTACTGTACATCCAGGGTTCACCGCTTTTATAATTTACCAACTATTCAGTAAAAGATTGCTGTTTCATTATGCAAATTATATTTGACAATACAGTAACAAGACAACAAGTAGGCGGAAAAGAACTGAGCAAAAAGGGTGATGCTTATAACTACAAATATAGAAAGCTTCAAAAAAATTGGTACGTCTACTTGATTGAGTGTTGTTGAGTTAGTTAGACATACAACATTTAATAAGAGCTGTTTAGTTAACGTTGTATGTTCGAAGTAGGTATATGAAAATAATTTAAGTACATTTATTATTCAAAGAGTATTCTTAAAAATGTATAAGAATCATGTTTGCTGCCATATAAAATCCAAGTAAAATTTTTAATATCTATATGTTCCCACGCTTATTATTACGTACAGCAAAATTCAAAGATTAGTTTTAATTTTGCAAAGATTTTTAAATTACAGTTTGTTGAATTATTTATCATGCGAAAATTATATTTATCAATTGGGTTGGGACTTCATGTTAGCATATCTAAAGTGTATAAATACTCTGCATTATCATTGATTTCAGATTTGTAACGAATACTTGAGCTTAAAATATGTCAGAGTTATTAGTTTTTCATTTTTTTTATGGGAACAATATTTACTAATGCTATCTTTTAAAATACATGCTTGGACAATTTAATCGCAATGATCAATGATATGCATAATGACTAATGAAAATTTTAAGGATATATTATGGTGAAACTATAGAACGAATTATTCTATCTAACCCATGGCAAAATTAACAAATAATTTTATATTTTCTAAATAATTTAAGATTTCAATATTCAATTATTTATTTAAATAAGAAATTAATGAAAAAAGTTCATCAGGTTGAGATTTGAACCCCGACCTTATGGTCAGTAAGCTAGAGTTTATTTAGGCATAACGTTTTATGAAGACAGCCGACGGAAATATTTGTTAACCTGGAGACTTTTGTTATTAATGTTTGAGGATCCATGGCAAAATAACCTAAAAACTCAACCTGTGCAGCTTAACTTAAAACTCTACGATTCTTCACAATTTTATTGCACACACTTCCAGTTTCCTGAAAATTATGCCCAATATTTATGTCGGGATGTCTCTGATGAAAAACATGAGCAACCATTGTTGAAATTTGATGGTCAATATTCAACGAAACGACTACTAATAATAAATTCTTTTTTTCTCACATGTTTATCTCGCTAAATATACTCATTCTTTTTTTTCAATTACATTTCAAAATTTTTAATGTTTTACGAATTTTTGGTCATTTAAAACATTATGTTTCAAAAGACTGATAAAAAAGAGACGTTTAAAAAGAAAAATCTCATGATACCGCTTTATATTTAAATTTAGTGATACTCACCCCCGCGTAGGAGTTGCAATTGCCGATACGTGTAAAATGTGTCCCCCGTAAATATAAATTAACGTGTCTTTTAAAGATATTTTAAAAGTTATTTTGGGTGGCTAGTTTTGAAATGAAAGCCCTGCATATACATACTTAATCGAAATAAAAAATAAAGTTAGAAAAGAAGGGTAAACAAGAAATAAAACCTAGGTGGTAAAAGCAATGGGCAAACTATTTGCCATCAACAATATGGCCTTATGGTCGACAAAATAGTTTTGGTATTGAGGTCTTTTACAGCAATTGTTCTGACAACGATATTTCTGCAATACTTTAAAATTGAGATCTTATAGAAATGGCAAGTAAAGAAATTGACAGAACTGCAAAAATAACACAAATATGTAATTATTTATTGAAGATTTACCTGGTTTTGTAGTATTTTGAATCTTTTACATTTTAATATGTAATTCGAAAGTTATGACTAGTAAAACTTGTCTAACATATTAGCTTTTGTAGCTCAAATAACAAAATCAAATTATGAATCTATGAAATATAATTTTTCTTTATATTGTTAACCCGTTGAGAACAGGGTCAGATTTACCTCTTGATGCGATTGATATTTGAAACTTGTCTCAATTGGGACTGTAATTTCCATCAAAATACTCCAATGATCGCCCCCACCCAGAGCCTCAAAGATTCAAAATTTAATATTAAAATGAGGTAATTTTAACTCCAAGAGCCTAGAAGAACGTAACTTCTATGGATTTAAACTTCTGAACGACCATGTTTTATGTAATAACGCAAGATATCTGGATTTAAAATTTTATTTAGGTAGGATCGCCCCCCTTGAAGCATGAAATCGCCCCCCCCCCCCCCGGAAGCACGTGTCTGGATCCGCCCCTGAATTGTGGATCACTTCATTTTTTAATTCATTTTCCTAGTAAAACAAGAGTATTACGAATTTGCACAATATATGAGTGGGTATTTAATAATTATTTAATAATTTTCCGATCAATGTCACCGCACTTATTAATTATTGTTGCACAAGATCATGTAATTGAACTGCTAGCTATGTTTTTCTTGAGATAATTAACTGTAACAATGATAAATAAATAATCTTAGTAATACGAAGGATATTAATCATTTTACGTAATATTAAAATCTATTATTAGAACATAGTATTTAATGTTTGTTTAAAAATGTTCATAGCCTAGTATTATCTTCAGAGTCTTAGTTATCCTCAAAATTAAAAGTCTACAAAATTTCTACACTATACCCTTTCATTTTGACACATAATTGGCCAAACTCAGTGACCAAAATTGGTATTCCGCGAGGAACATGATTTTGCCTGATTCTGGCTGAAAAGCTTGTACAAGGTAGGCAAATTTCTAATTTACATAGTAAAATACGGTATCATTCAGAAAACAACTATAATTCGGTAACTGTAACAAATACATGTAATCAGGAACTTGTAATTTTTGGAAATAACTGGTTTGAATGAAATAGAACTGTAAAGGGACCTTTACGATCACCAAACTTAACGACAATGGATTGTATTCTTTTGGTTTTCTTATTAAAGGCACACAACCCATGAACATATGCGTTTTAAATAAAACATATCTCGGTTATTTGTAAACTTAGAGGAAACAACTATTTGGATTGGTGCCTGCCAATTTCTTACTCTAAAGTCACCAAACAGAAGCTGATTCTGGTATATCAATACTTCGAGCTTTGGGTATTTTGAAAAAACATAAATTCAGACCTTATTCGATAAGACGATTTTCGGAAACGATTAGATGTTGGCTTGTGGTTTCTACAAGTTGAACCAGATCGACTCTTCCATAGTAATATTTTTGGGAGAGACTAGGCCTACATTAGAAGTGTGGACATAATAAACATAAAGCAAGATAACTGGCGTCTTTAGAACATCAGAGCTGCTTCGGATCTAGTTAATACTATTTTTGTATACAAACAATGGACCTGTAACATGGCTTCCATGATCATCGGATCATCATACAGAAGAAAGAGATTAATAATACCCAATAAGTAGGTCAAAATTGCTTAAGTTGTAAAAAATTCATTGTCAAATAGACAGATATATACAGTTGGACAACAATATTGTAATTTTTGGTCTTGGTTTGATAAATGTTCTATAATTGATAAAGTACGTCTTCTGTGATATCTTTTATATTTTTATTTAATTTTCTCATTTTCTGATTGCTTTCGCCTTTTCCTTTCATATCCATCAAACACTGTTCTTTTCGCTAAAATACCACCCATCGGTAAAGCCATAAGACCCGACCATTTAGTTAAAGATCCAAAATTTACAAGTTCTGTAAACTTAGTTTTGTGAGAATTTCTTATAAAATGTTTAACATATTTAAGATGGTTTGTAATAACTAGCTTTACCTGTTTTTTACTTCATTTACTAGACAATGTTATCTACATAGGGGAATATATATGTAAAAATAAAAATTTGTTTATGATGAATTTGGTCTTGTTAAGGGGACAATATCGATTACATTGAACGATATTTCCTACTGGTGATCAGTATCACCCGTTTTTATATATTTTATTTAGCATCGTGTTTTATCTCTGAGAATGATAGTATCACTCCAGGATTGCTCGATGGACCTCCTATTCAAGAGGCCATCCCTCGTTCAAGTGGTATACGGCGAAAAGTGTACAAGACTGGTGAGATTTGGAAAAATCTCCTAGACAAGCACAGGAATCTTCATTCTCACGAGATGATTCCGATTCCCAGATTGCAGCCATTTTTGATCTCAAGGCAACATGACGAAGATAACTCCATACAGTTGAAAAACAAGTTCTTTACCAAAAATGTAGCAATAGAAAGAATCAGGAATCTAAAAACATTACCTCAACTTAAAAGAAAAAGGATTCCAAAGTTAAAAAAAATCTAGCAGCGAGTAAGAAAAAAGTATATATGATGGTAAAAGCTACAGCACAATAAAAAAATGAGGATATTTGTGTCCATTTTGTTGTGATTTTGAAGTGGTGGATACGTTTCATGGTCCCGTCCTGCATGCACATGATTTCAGAGTGAAGAGGAAATTAATATATGGGTTAAATGTGTTGACAATATCATATAGAATTATAATCGATATTACCTCCTTAAAGTGGTCGATATTTCTTACAAGGACGGGTAATATCGATCAAAGAGACTGTTTGTATTTTTATCTACAATTGGTTAACATTTTTTTTTTATAATTGTTGTTCTAATATGTTTGTTCAAAGAAAATACACCACAGTTCTGGTGAAGTAAAAACTTTTTCTTTAATTCGGAAAAAGGTCTCAGGTGGTCGATATTAGAACACTTTCCCCTATGAGGTCTTTGTCAACCCCATTAGCACTTACTAAAATTCCTACCCTTGTAATGTTTCCTTATTGAGTCTCATTATTTTCTAACAGTTATTTGTGACATCTTCTATTTTATTTTCATTTATTTATTTATTCAATTACTTACTTATTTATTTCGAGGGGAAATAACAACACACTTGGGAATATAAAATTTGTATATTTAGTTTCATGATCTGAATCTAACATCATTGTCTGTAGAAATATTACCTGAATTCTAATTGTAAATTGTAATAAAATATAAATTTGATAATATAAATAACAAAAAAATCAAATTTAGTCTTTCAATTCCCAATTCAGATGTATCATAAATTTTGTTTATGAAGCAAACATAAAATAATTGGAGAACTACCTTAAATAAAAAACGATTAATTACACAGGAGGAATTAAAACCTCACAGCAGTAAAAATAAAAGACATTAATCTCTCAATGAACAAACAGAATAAGAAAATACAGGAAGAAATTCACTTCTGATGTAAGGTCTTGCAATTAATGCATTACTTTGAAATCAAAAATAGAAAGCAAACAAGACTAATTCAACCACGACAGGTACGAATTCGGCTAAGATCAAAGGTTTCAGAAGTCACTTAAAAATCGATTACCAAACATTGCTTCTAAAATTTACTTACAATCTATTAGTGAACTATAACCTTTCAAATTCGTATGTAAAACATAACAATTTAATTTTAATCGTAACCAGTTTATGTAATCAGGTGTTGTGTCCTAGACAGATTACATAAAAGTAAAAATTTTCTCTGACATGTTGATATTCAAATAACCTATTCTTAGAAACAATTTACATGCTTTAAATGAAATGAATTAGTAAATTGTAAGTGATAGTGGAACAAAGCGAGATCGATAGAGAATTTTGTTGATCTAAGACCGTTAACATATTCAAATTTAAAAATTAGCAATTTTCTCGGTTATAGAAATTGTTGGCTTGCAATAATTCAAACTACGCTTTGTACAGAATGGGTCAACGAATTATAATTGTAATTGTGAAATAATTTTATTCAAGGAGAGTTGTTGAACCCTAGATTTCGTTTTACTTTCTTTATTGTGTACGTATCAAAAAAATAATTTTGTCAAATGGGAGTTTGACTTGCATACTAAGGGTTCTGTAAAACCTTTTAGATTTGTTAGAACGTAGGTAAATTTTATTATATATTTTTCTAATTTTCTAGTTTAAGCTACATAAGGACTGAAGGAATTTACTTATAGTTTTCTTAATATATTTAAATGATGTTTTTCAAAATTATAAAAATTTGCCAATTTATTTCTCATAACGAGCCTTTTCATTTGATCTACTACGTGATGAGTTTGATTTTAACAAAAATATTAAATTTTCTAATTTGGATCCAAAAAATAGGATTAGGATTTCGGCTTTATTTTACTAGTGAACTCTAAGTGAGGTCCTAGATTTTTGTTTTTTAAATATTGGGCTCATTAGTTTTGAAGATAAGATTTTAAATAATAAATTTATAGTTTTTAAATATAAATAAAATATATTTATATTTTTTATATCTAACACTTTCGTTTGATATATTACGCATATGCTTGAAAAAAATATATAATTTGCCCCTCTTCAATTTAATACCAGACTGTGTGCTTTACATGTTTATGTGATGCCCTATATTCTCAAAGGAAAAAGGAGTCATTTTGTAAATTTGTTAATATAGTCTTATTTCTTTACTGAGACCTTTTATTTGCTATATTACATAATGCTCTTGAAACAATAATTTACATTTTAATTTAATTTTATAATTTACCCCCAAAAATGAATATTAGAATATTTTCGTTACTTTTCCTACAAACTTTGAGTGAGACCCTATACTCCAATTTTTCAAAATTTGAGGCTAACTAGTTTCCGTGTTACGCGGGAATATACCGCTTAAACTAAAAATATTAAAAAATATACCTGTATTGCTCCTGACGAGCCCTTTCATCTGATATAACACCTAAGCCGATATAACACCATGGTCAATATTCATAATTTTTTTCATGCATTCATCTAATTAGACGGCAATTTAATAAACGATCTGAATCAGTTTCGGAGCAATTGATCAACATACCTAAAACCAGGCAGGTATGTTTTCAATACAAAATTTCGAATTTGTTTCTCTTATTTTTAAATTAGACCAATCCTCATTTAACAAAAAAAAAGAGATTGAAATCGATTCACAAAAAGAGAGAAAAGCAAGTAACTTATAAACAACAGGGCAAATTTAGGTACATTCCACATATGATTTGCATATCCCGATAGAAGGATCACGTTTAGCAAAATATATCCGTAAATGATTTAAATAATAATTCTGCAAGATTTGCTTAAGAAACAATATTTGGAACCCCAACAACTTCAACGTCATAAGCTATCAAAAGGACGAAGATTAATGTTATAGTTTTCATTATAACAAAGTTGTGAATTTATGAAGAAAATATAGGTTTATCGGTTTTTCCGACGATCCTCTGTAAAAATGCACCACTCCTTCTGACGATTTTCTGACTATAAAACTTTGTATTGACGTTGTTATCATCTACTTATTACTAATCACAAAATAGATACTCATAAATAATTTATATTTAAAAAAGAACAGACTTCAGCTCACTTAAAATAGAAACCGTTTAGAAACGGTATACAATCAATCACTATTTTCAGATATATCTTCATTTTTATCTGATTTAAGGTACAATTCAATTGAAACTTAAGCGTATTCTGATCTCTCTCTCTCTCTTTTTCTCCCTCTCTCTTTATCCCTCTCCAATTTTTATTCTATGTCAATACTTTCCAAATATATTGTAACTTTTTTATTTGTTTTATTATTTGGACCACTTTCTATATATGTAACTAATTCACTCTATATTGCATCTATACTGTGTATTGGTCACCCCTATATAACTTATTGGTCTATCATCACTATTATCCCACATGTCTTCTTGTTTGTCTGATTTAAGGTATAATTCAATTGAAAATTATAGCGTATTCTTATCTCTCACTCTCTCCCTCTCTCTTTCTTCCTTTCTCTTTCTCCCTCTCTAATTTGTTTTCTTTGTCCATATTTTCCAAATATATTTTAACTTTTTTATTTGTTTATTTTTATATATATTATATATAACTTATTGGTCTATCATTTTCTGAATCACCCTGTACAACTATAATTCAACTCAACACAATATTACAACGGTCCTGATATCTTTAAAACCACCCTGTATAAGTACAAATCCTCTCCACACTATTGACTCTTTCTATTTTTCTATTGTTTAAATTATTCCTGTATACCAATGATTTTACTTCGGCCCGTAGTATTCCAGTTATGCAACTGCTCATGGTCTACACTATTTAACAAAATTCACCTTTTCGAACCACATTTTATGACTATAATTTTACTCCTATCATTTATTTCAACCACCCGGTCTATGGAACTGCTTCTAAAAATTTTTAAACCCATGTCTATAATTATTCCCCGTCCTACATCCTATAATTCAAGTACCCTAACAGCTTATGCTTATATAACAAATTTTTGATACACCCTCAATAACAATCATTTTACCCCACCCTTACTTCAAACAACTTGTCTAAGCAACTACTTATGTTCCAAACTATATAACTTTTTTAAACCGCCTTGTACAACTGTAATTATAGTCCAACTTATATTTCAACCAGCTTGTATATTCAACTGCTTCTGACAATTTTTAGAGCCTTTTGTATAACTGTAACTATTCTTCGTCTTATAACGCAAATTTTCACTCTGTATAACTATTGTCTTGCTCCACTCATATTTCAACCACCTTGTGTGCGCAACTACTTATGTGCCACTCAATACAATATTTTTGGTTCTAAAACTCCTGTATAACTAATTCAATTCCAACTTATATTTCAACCATACTATGTATACAACTGCTTATGTACCACCTAATATCACATGCACGCACGCACACACCTACAACCGTATACCATATAGAAGAGATCGCTGACATAACAAATTTTAGTTTCGATAAACTAACGGAATATTTTCTTCAATTTCACGCAAATATAGGCCTTCTAACTTAACTTCGTTTCTAAAAGAAACTTACTTCAAACGAATCAAAATGAATACTATTACGAACACCCTGTACCATATACTTTCATGGCATATCATGACATTTAAACTAGATATTTTTGATGAAAATATGACGTTTACCATGATGTTTACAGTTTTTTTTGCATATATTTTTCCGATTTTCAGAAAAATGGTAATTTATGTACCTTATAGAAAATCATACGGAATCAAACTCGAACATATCTTTGTAGAATACAATTTATAATATTCAAATTTCTTAACCGGTTTTAGAGAAAACAGTGAAGATTCATTAAAATTCACTTCTTTCTTTTTCTTCCAATCTTCTGGAAAACCGTAAATCTCATATTATAAACGGTTATTTGGGATTTTTCTCCGATGTTCCTTAATATAATGCAGTTTAAATCATTAAAATCGCCCAAGCCGTTATTGAGTAATCTCACGTCATACATAAAAAAAGTGGCTGACGAATTGATAATAATGTATGCTAGTCTAATTCATTTCTAGGAGTTTGCTGTTATGACTTACAAAATATTACTTAATTGAGTGCACAAGAGATTTGTGGTCACATGTTAAGTCATATTTTGACTGGGATATAATGTCCCTGCTACTTAAATGGGCCTTGATATAAAATTCAAGCCAGTTATACACATAATAGTAATTACTATTCATAGGTAAGCCGTTTTACTGCTTACAATAAGAACAGGACCGCATGTAGCTAATACAAAACGTAATTGACTTTTACCATACTTTCATGGATAAAAAATATTACAATTCACAAAACTGACCTTCGACAAATATCTATTTCTTGAAATTAATTACCGATTAAAATTTTTTTCATGAGATTTAATAAGCAATTTTAACTTAAATTACATAAACAGCAAGATCAGTAATATCAGCATTAACGTGATAAACTATAACGTTATTGCTCGTTACTTTCGTTGCAGGTTCCAATTACGATAAATCAATTCTCGTATAATATGGTAAACAGCAATAACAACACCGGAGACAAGTCAAAGTTTAAAAATATCGCCCCCAGTCGACTTTCCGCTCGAAAGCATAAATAATAACAGTCTATTTGAAAGAAAATTGAACAGGCGGCCTTGCATAATCAACTGCCGACTATTAAAATAAAGAGTAAATAGTTGCTAAATTGCAAAATCTTTCAAGTGACATTTATCGTGATTTAGTTGTCCGTGGATCTGTGTAGAATGAAGTTTTAATAACGGGTTTATTTCCCCCACATTAGTTTTAGTAAATTAAAGTAAGTGCAACAGAAACTGCAGTATTCTTATCTGCATTCAATTAAAGCGTGAATTTCTATATACAAAAGGGCATTTATTGAAAAAAGCAATATGCGCAAATATATTGCTGAGGATTATACAAAAAGTTTTTCATCAGGAATAGTTTTTTTTAATGGCGAATTTAACGGAGCCCGTACTTACACAAAAGAAAACACATGGTAGGTTAATGAAATGCAAAAATTGAAAATGCCTTTGTTTCGACACTTTATTTTGACAGACGCCACACTTGTTTGATTTTGAAATACACATACCTACAGCTTATCCATAACTTTTGCTGTTTGTAGTGCATTTTCCTCTAAATAGTTCATAAGGAGATTAGCCACCGCTGTTTATATATGCGGTTGTCAAACATAAAAAAGGCACTTTTAAGGCAGTGTGTTAATAAGTCTATTGTGAAAGGTGGGAGGTCTTCATTCTCAGATATTTGTTAAAGTGTTTCTTCTACCAGGGGCTTGGTTCTATGGAAAATCTTTTAAGGATATGCGTGAAATGTTCAGATTTTTGAATGTAAGACTCAGCTTTTTCCACAATAGGTTGAAGGGTACTTGCTAGATATTTTTCCAAGCTGTATACTGGCCAGTTGAAAGCATTAACTATAGGTCAAATTGGACTCCGTCTTTATGAATGTCTAGTCATCGATCTGCGCGAATCGATGTTGGTTGTCTTATGTGCCGTATGGATGCGTATCCAAGGGAAAGCTGGTTTTAATGCCTTACCGGTGTGGTTTCTAAAATCTTTTTCAATTGGGTTGTAAAAATGTAAATATTGGCTATGGTATTTAAGGTGTGTTGTGTTAGGATAAATGTGTTTGACTTCCGGGTTGCGGCATTGATTTACCCAAGGTATAAGACATTGCAAAACTGGCATGGTTTCTGGAGCTATAGTCCTTTTGGACTTGGTATGGTTTTAGAAGACAACATACCTAAACTTAAGCAGAAGCGCACACCGATATAAAAACTATATATAAAAACTCCAATCTTCAAGATGTACTGGGACCGTATACTGGGTGATCGAACTATTGTTCACAATAGACTAAACATAATTTTAGTAGATAAAGTTGGTAGAAAAACAATTTTAATTGGCATAGCAATATTAAAAACGATGTGTATTTGAGATTTCTATTGAATACTTCTGCTCTGGTGCAACTTAATGAAATACCTCGTTATAATTTCTTCTAAAATATATCAGAAATATTAGTAATAATGTGACTAATAATTTGGTCAAGTGCGAGTTGTACTCGCATACTTAGGGTTCCGTACCACCTTCAAGATTATAATATTCCAGTTTCAGACAAGCAGGGAATGAGTGCATTTTCTTATATTTACCCTAATATCTTTTAAAGGAAGCGTTTTAAATTTATAGAAAATATACACTTTGATCTTCCACACATAGAATTTTTATTTTATCTGCTTCAGGATTCGCTTGATTTTTATCAAAATACATATTTATTTTGATTTGTATTTATTTTTCTAATTTGGCCTCCAAAAATTAACATTAGAGTTTTATTTTACTAATATACTTTCAGGAAAGCCTTTTATAATCTACTGTCTGAATTTTGAGGCTCTGTAGATTGGAAGATCAAGGGCAAAATAGGTCAAGTTTTAAATTAAAATTATTAAATCTGCTATTCAAATTATTTAAAAATACAAATAAAATATATTTTTCAAAATTTAAATAGTGTAGATTCTAAATTGGGAATTAAGTCGATGTTTAATATTTTTGTTAATATCTTTTAAACAAATGATTTAAAAATATGAAATATTTGTAATTCACATAATGCGTTTGAAAACCGAATCTTTATTTTCCAGTTAATTGTATAATTTGTCCCTAAAATTACTATGGGGGTTTTCTAATAATTTATTTTCCGTTTAATTCTATTATTTGTGGGCTAAATGATAGAATTAGGGATTTTTTCATATTTTTCCAATAAATAAAACAATGTAGGTCTTATAGTTTGGGGAATAACGGAAGAAATGGGTAATTTTTTTTAATATTTTTTAATATATTTTAAAATATTCATTTTAAAAAAATTAAAAAAATATTCGTCAAAATGATAATGTGATTTGATATATTACATGACCCGTTAGAAACAATTATAATTTTTTATTTTCCATTTAATTCTATAATTTGCCCCTCAAAATCAATATTAGGTTTCTTCTTATTTTTCCAGTAAAGTTCAGGTGAGGGACAATACTTCCATTTTTTTCAAAATTTTTCAGCTTATGGTTTCGGAGATAAGGGAGGAGATGGGTAATTTTTTTATATTTTTGTTAATATCTTTTAATTGATTTATTTTAAAAATATGAAAAAAATATATTTGTTTTCGTCATAATGAGCCCTTTCATTTGATATATAACATAATGGGTTAGAAACAATTTTAATTTTATATTATTCATTTAATTTTTTAATTTGCCCCCCAAAAAAATATTTGGGGTTTCTCCTTATTTTTCCAGTAAACTTCATGTGAGAACCTATATCTCTAATTTTTTTCAAAACTTTACGTTTTATAGTTTCGAAGATAAGGTGGGGGGGAATGGGTAAATTTTAATATATTTTCGTTAATATCATTTTAAATATATATTTTTTAAAATATGAAAAAATATATTTGTGTTCCTCAGAATGAGACCTTTAATTTGATATATTACATGATGCGTTTGAAATTTTTTTATTTTTAAATTTTTATTTAATTCTATAATTTGCCCCCCAAAATTAATATTAATAGTTTCTCCTTATTTTTCCTGTGTAGTTCGGGCAACGTTCTATATTTCCTATTTTTTCAAAATTTTAGGCTCAGTAGTTTTGGAGATCAGGGGGGGAACCGTCGATTTTTTTAGTTTGTCCCCCCAGAAGTACCCCTAAAATATATATTTTTTTGCGACATGTACTCCTGATCGGGTCATCAAACTATACATTGTTACCAAATTTCAACCTCTTCCGTCCAGTAGTTTAGGAGAAAATTGCTGTGATGTGACAGAGGCAGAAATCCGGAGTGATATTATAAGGGTATATTGTATATACGGAACAATTAAAATGGTCGAATTTAAAAATGAACCACATTTATTACAACAATATTTTCTGAAGGATAGTTGTGAGATCTCCGGTTTTTATTTTTTCTGAGTTCTTTGGGAATAACACCACATAAACTCTTATTACACAAAGAAGAATTTAATACAAAACGAAAACTGAAAGAGTCTGCTTTAATTTTATTAAATAAAAGCGATTGAATACTTCTTTAGAACTCAGTCGTTCCTGGTTGCCAATAATCAAGTTCATAAGGTTTTTATTTTTCCCTTATGACTTTAATGAGATCTCTTGAACATCAAAATTTCATTGGTCTCATTTTTGGCGAATGCACTCATCTTATAACAAAGTCGTACCTAGGAACGCAACATGAAATTCTGAAAATAACTCTTTCAATTCTTCCAATCTGAAAGAAGTTTTGTTATCTCACATGATCTTTAGAAGTTTAATTAATGTCAAACTGGGATTTAAGAAAATTGTCATTACGAATACTTTTAATTTTTTAATTTCTTGTTCACTTGTGTTAATACCATTGATAACGGGGTCTGATTTAGACCTTTAAACATTTGGACTATTTGAAATGTACAGGCTTCCAAGTTTATGTGGTGTTATTCACAAATAATCTTTTTATATTTTCAAACCACAACTTTCATGGTACTAATGGAACCTTGATTGAGACTCTAGAACAATTATGTCACAAATATTCCTATCGACGACTAAAGTAAGAACAGTGAACACAAAGAACATTTATTACTTATATAATGATAATCAGAAAAAATATGATTTGTTCATTGAATCACACAATAAGCTTTAAAGCTTTTGTATAAACTCAGAAGAAATATTTAATATTGATAAACAAAGAAGTTCTTTGTTTAAAAAAATGTAACGGATAACTACTCTGATTATTACGTTTACGCGGATTGAAGCTCTTCCGCATTATTACCGACTAGTAGACTACGTACTTACCTTAAAATCCATGTCGATTAATTAGACACAGGTAGTTTATTGAAAGAACGGCTTTTATCAGAGAACCCATAGTTTAAAATTACATATAAATTTGCATACCCTGAACATCAAAGGGCTTATCAGAAGCCCTAATTAACAAATACCGATACAGAGTATATCCGCAGTGGATTATAATATGCACACAGGCAGGTTCAATCAACGATAATACGATTAAAATATATTTGTATTGTTATTTTCAAACGAGAAGACTAATAACAAGTATTTTAGTTTGTAAAAATTATTTATTGTATAATGAATACAGGGATAAACACGAAACAGTACATCCCTATTTTAGTAGTTTGGTGGATAAGTTATTATAAAAAAATAGCACAGCTTGTCTGACAGTGATTTAGTATTTATTTACTCAATGAAGTAACTTATATAATTAAATGTGCCTCATAGAGTATACATAAACAGACTCAACTATTTATGCAGGAGAGTAACGACGGTATCAATTTCCATGTCTTACGCACGAGGTTCAGTGTTCTTTAGCGAACTGGTGAATAATTTGATGATAGATACAAAGCTCATCTTGTCGTCAACAAAAGTTGCATGCTCACTCTGTACGCATAATCACAATATATTTCAACCACACTGCATATGAGTCGCCAAATATAACATTTTTTAACCGCTCTGTAGCGTTCTATACATGCAACTGCTTATTGGCCATCCTATAAAAATATTTTTGAGCCATGCTGTATGACCATAATGATATGTATTGCCACGAAATGACGACCCACATGACACAGCTTCATTCCAAACTTCAAATTAACATCTTGGTGACCCATCCAAAATTCACCTAATCCGCCAGTTAAAGTTGTCACTTCAAAAACATGAAGCAAAATATAAAATAGTTCTAAAATACGTATCTATATGTTACTACAGATCTAGTTGTTGTGATACAAGAGCTGTTTGAACCTCAAGTAGGTCACTAAGTCATCTGTATTGAAATATCTTAAACTTCCATCACCTGTCATAATTGTTACTAGATGACATATATGCCAGTAAGTTATTAATATTTCAATTTTTTAATCTACAAATTTTCTCTTTACTAACATGGAAACCTTCCAATTAGTGAATCTCATCTAAATCGTTGGTACCCGTTCCCTTTGTATGATACGCATCCTCCACTACTTGTTTTACGAGAGAACTCTACTTGCTTATAGATGATGTCCTCATCATAACACTCTGGCCACATGCGACACTTATCCCTATCGTAATTTAATGCTTGGTTGTATCATAGAATTCATTTAGTCAATATGGCTGAGCCGACAAATCGAAAATTTTGCCTCATAGTATCCAACAATAACACACTTTTCAACTCCCAGAAGCGAGAAAATGGTGAACCAAAATCTGCCACTATCTGACGGTCTATGTGGCTTGTATATGATATTCGAGTGGTACTAGTCGTTTGAAGAAACACTGGAGAGTTGTGTTTTATTTTAATCACATTAGTTTTTTCGAGGCGGAATCAAATTTAACTTTGCAACAATAAAAACTTAGAACTTATACAAATATTTGAATGAAAATGTTTTTGTAAACTATATCAAACCTTAATTGAAATAAATATAAAATTACATTTCATGTAAGTTTATATAGAAAACCATTTCATCATAAACTTGTGTGATTTACACATAATTGTAAAACAAATTGTTAAATACTGAATTGATTCCGCCGATACTTGTTGGAAATTCATTGTAATAATTAACTCATACTACAATAGCTAATTAATGTCTAAGTGTTTATTGGGAAATAACACCACACTTTAAAGGAAATTGCTGTATATTCCAAACGTTTCGGGGTCTAGATCAGACCCCGTGGTCAATGGCTAAGAAACTACGGATTAAAAAGATACAATTTCAAGATGTAAATTTAAATATTTGACAATGTTTATTATTTGATTTTTGACGTAACTAAGAGAATTTTATTTGTAATATACAGGGTAGCACAGAAATTTCTAGAGATCATATAATCATAAAGTTCCGTTGAAATTGGAAGAATTTGAAAGGGAGATCTTCAGAACTTTATGTGTCGCTCCTAGGTGCGACTTTCTTATAAGATAGTGCATTTGCCAAAAATTCGACCAAAGAACTTTGTTGATTCAGTGATCCCATTAAAGTCATAAGGGAAAACCTAGGAAAAACCTTATGAACTATCCCGATATTGAAATTGTACCTTTTTAATCCGTAGTTTCTTAGCCATTGACAACGGGGTCTGATCTAGACCCCGAAACGTTTGGAATATACAGCAATTTCCTTTAAAGTGTGGTATTATTTCCCACTAAACACTTAGACATTGAAAATTATGCCACAAGTATCCTTCAGAAAACAAATAGCTAATTAGTTATTAAACAAATTTTTATTCGATTGTTTCCTAAAGAAGACTTGTGGCGTCTCACTAAACGAAAAGTTTCAGGTTCTAGGTCATATCCTATTATATATAGAAAGTATGTAAAATATGTAAAATTGACAATGTGAGATGACCTAACTAAAGCGAATTTACGCTTAACTGATTTAGGAAGGACACGAAAAAAAATAATGACCATTCATTTAGTTAGTTGTTGTTACAGTTGGTTCAACTAGTTTTAAACAAATTGTGCATTTTTTTTGTTGGGTAAAATTATATCCAGTCTTTAAATGGCATGGGTGCATTTTTTCCAGGAACAACAAAGCAAAAACTCTTACATCACTTTTTAAAAAGAGGTATAGTTTTGTCAAACAATGTTAGGAATATCGCATCCGTCTTTACAGTAGCGAACAGATAATATTGATTTTAAAACACATGTTAGGCTTCAATTTTCGATACTTATCAAATTATATGTCTTTACTAACCATTTAAACAAAAATCAAACTACTTTTTTGATAATTAAAAATAAATACATGGCAAATGGACTGAAAAGATTTTGCAACATCGCAATAGTTGGAGCCGCTAGTTAAACGAATACCTATAAGATGTGCATTCATTGTTTCTGTAGTGATTTGTTACATTTTAAAGGCTAGATTGTATGTATATAATTTTCGTGAAATGTTTATTTCTAGTATAGTGGAAACTGCTAGGTTTTTGCAAGTGAATCATATAGTATTTGCATGTTTATAACAACGAAAACATTTGAATTTAATACGAGGCCTGCCTTTTATATTTCAGGATTGGACAACCCTAGTGTTGCAATCTGACAACTGACAGCTCTATCGTAAAGTTTCACATTTTTCAGGTTATAAGTACTCAGAAAGTTTTGACATACGAGCGCTATGTGTTGTTAACAGTAACTTAAAGGATTCATCTCGGCCAAAAAATAGAATTAAATCGTGAACATTTTAGTGCGATTATTTTTTAAAACTTTCGACGTGGATTAAGTCAGCAAGAGTGCATGGATGAACTTAATTTAATTTTTGGCGATGAAGCTCCATCAAGGACCATTGTTTATCGATGGTATGGTGAATTCAATCGAGGTCGTAGTTCACTCCAAGACGAATTTCGTGAAGGTCATCCAAAAACAATTGTTGTTCAGGAAACTATTGATGTGGGCGCGAACTGATATTGCAAGATCGTCATGTGACCTATCGTGAGATTGAGTCAACCTTACATATTAGTGGGACCAGCATACATTCAATATTGCATAAACATTTAAATGTCAATAAAATTTGTTCGCGTTGGATAAATAGCAGCCGACTGTATGGGTGTTTCAAGATGAGCCGAATCCAACAAAAGTTATTCGCGCACGAAGCACTTCCAAGCAAATGTTCGGCTGTTTTTTCGGAAAAACTGGACATGTCGCAACTGTACCACTAGAACAACGCAGAACAGTCAATTCTGAGTGGCACACAAACATTTGTTTGCCAGTTGTCTTCCAAGAAATGAGGAAAACCAACCCCGGAAGACGGATCACTCTTCACCACGACAATGCGAGCTCGCACACATCGGCTCAAAAACTGCATTTTTGACCACTCAAAACATCGATTTGATGAGTCATCCGCCGTATACTCCTGAATTGTCACCAAATGACTTCTTTTTATTCCCGTACGTAAAAAACAAACTGAGAGGTCAACGTTTTTCGACACCTGAAGAAGCGGTTGCTGCGTTCAGAATGCATGTTTTGGAGATACCTCAATCAGAGTGGAAAAAGTGCTTCGACTATTGGTTCAAACGCATGCAAAAGTGTATAGATCTTTATGGGGAATATTTTGAAAAACAATAAAGCGATTTTCGATGATTAATATTTGTTTTTGTTCTCTAATCACGAAATATAAAAGGCAGCCCTCGTATATCCTTCTTAATCACTTTGGATCGAGTTATATCTCTCTTCTTCAATATAATTTCGCGTTTATTTCTTCAAAAAATTAATATCTAAGAACGAACTGTATTTCACAAACATCTTACAAATGTTTCATTTAACTGAGCAATTTAATTTTGGCAAAACACTATAACTACACAATTATTAAAACAAAAATAAAGGTATTCATTTGTTCGTACACAGATTGACAGTAACACCAAAGTTATGTTATCTATTTTCTAAACGTTTCGGAGTTTAGATCAGATTCTCTTGTTTATTCTAAAATATAAAACTAAAATGTTTCTAAGTTTTTACGTTCTTGTTCTGTTAATTCATGTTTGTGATTGTAATGTAAGCGGTATATTTTGTTTTCTATAGAAGTTGTTAGGTTTTTTTCTAGTTCAATTTTTGCTCTTATTCGATATTTTTGAGCTTCACTATTGTTTAATTTGTTTACCCTGATAATGTCAAATGTTGGAAAAGTTTTTATTGAGGTTTCAGAAGCGTTTAATTGTTTGTCTGAAAGAATAATTACAGTTTTTGTAAGATAAAAATGTTGTTTTTTTACATGATACTTCGGCATATTTTTATTTGAATGAAGTTGATTGAATTTACGGAAATGTATTTGTTTATGAGACTTGAATTCATTGTTGTAATTTATAAGAGTACTATTTTTAATTATGTTAAACTCCTTATCTGGTATTCGATAAGAAAGAAAGTTCTGTACAAACCCAATATCTATTACTAATTTATAATTTTATTTATAACGATGAAATTGGTTTCGGTCTCTAATATCTGCTAAGCTTGCTCGTTTCAATATACTATGAAACATTTCCGCCTATATGCGGTTGAGGAAATCTTAATCCTTTGGGAATAATCCTCATCTCCCGACATCTGCACAAGAATGTCAAGCTATTTTTGGTTCGTACAAGCTTCTTATACAAGTCCCTAAAAGCTTTGGTTACTGTTTTCTGTTTTCTTGTTTTCTGAAGGATATTTGTAGCATATATTTCAATGTTTAAGCACTCTCTGGGAAATAACATTCCAAGCAACGAAATATATGTATTTTTTAAATTTTAGAATTGAGTCTTTTTTCATGGTTTCTTTGCCATTGTCAACATAGTCTGAACTAGACTCCATAACATTTGGTAATATTGTTATTGCCCAGAAAGTGCTTAAACATTGAAAAAATATGCCACAAATATCCTTCAGAAAACATTGACAATAATTTACTTAACATGTATTTTGAATTTTATTGGTTATGGAGAGCTATAGACCTTAGTGGTATAAGAGTTTTTTTTATTTGTCAAATAAGCTTGTTCATTCTTGGTTTCGGTTTGGGCAAATTACACATTTTACGAGCATAGCACTGTAAAAAAACTTTCATTGTTTCCTAGAAATTGGACGATTGTCAGACGACACGTTCATTGTAACATCGACAATTAAAACTGGAAAACTTTTCATTCAACTGTTTGTGGAAGACAAATAAGTACACTGTTAGCGATATGTAAGGAATCATCATCATCGGTAAAAGCTCGGTAAGTATAATGTTTAATTAGTCCATTTACCTCGCATGAGGAGCACGTTATAATTACAGTATTGCGTTTTTTACTGTTATCCGGAATGCATGTACACGAAAGATGGCTTAATAGTTAGCCACCACAACATTTTTTATAACATACCGTGTTTTCAACTTTTCAACACCTTGTCGTAAAAACTATAAATTTCCACGCACACTGAGAATATCAACTGCTTTCTATGATTACTGAAACATGCAGATTTAGTAATACAATAAAAGAATCTAAAACTCACAGAGATTTTCTGAAAACTTGTTTTATGATTTCAAGAAAATACAAATTCATGTTTTTCTACTTCCGTCGCTTTTCTTTGCCTTGTAGAATTTGTACTTATTATTAAAATGCATGTCGACTTTCATCTGGTTCTTTGTTCTTTATTACCTCTGATGTAAACAATATCATGTTAAAAGTTTTGTTCGCACTTAAATATTTAAGGTAACTCGGTCGCCCTCAAAAAGAATCAGTATAAGTCATAAGTAACTATTGGATATGAAACATCCTCAATCAGATGTCGATAATAATAAGATTACTTATAAACAACAAACACTTGTCTTCTAAATGTTATTTGTGGCATGTTCTTGATTATTTTTATGTTTTCTTGGGAATAACACCACAATTGAATTAAAAAAGCTGTATACTGAAAGAAAATACCAAACGTTTCAAATATGTAATGAAAATGTAAATTGAAAATTTGATTTATGACATTTAAGTTGACATACGATTTTTGTTGTTTTTAAATATACAGGTAGCACAAAAAATTCTAAAGATCATGTATTAAGTTAAACAGCTTTCAGGTTGGAAGAATTTGAAAGAGTTGTCTTTAGAATTTATAAGTGGCGTTCCTAGGTACGACTTTGTTATAAGAAAATGTCGTCAACGTAACGCCACCAAATTAAAGGTTTATTTTCTTTTGATAAAATTACTTGTTCAGATTTTTCCATAAATATGCATTAAATAATATATTTAGGGAAAATTTTGAACAACAATTAATTTTATCAAAAGAAAATAAACCTTTAAAAAATTTGGGAACACAGTCTTAAAGAATTAGATAAATTATTGAAGGACATAAATAATAGAGTACCAACTATCAAATTCACCCTAGAAATTGAACAAAATAACAAACTGTCTTTCCTAGACATATTAATAACAAAAACAGAATCTTCATTCGAAACAAAAGTTTATAGAAAACGTACTCATACTAACAGATACCTAAATTTCAACTCAAATAACCCGAATACAGTAAAGAAGTGTGTTATTAAATCATTATATGATTATAGCAAAAAACAACTGTCCTGATAATAATAAATTCAACAAAGAAAACAATTATAAAAAATGTTCTCACTGGAAACAAAATTTATCAACAAAGAGTTAAACAGACTTGAACAAAGTACAAACCTTCCGAATCAACCCAGAACTTCTCTTATTAACACTGCTACTCAAGACAACCACATTACAGTTACAACTCTTTCATACATACAGAGTCTGTCAGAAAGATTGAAAAGAGTGGGCAACAGATTTAATGTTAAAACAACATTCCAAACAAGAAATACACTTAAATCACTAATATCGAAAACAAAACCAACCAACAAAACCCAGAACTTAAAAAACTGCATATACAAGATTCCTTGCGAATGCAATAAATTTTATATTGGAGAAACATCCAGACCATTAAACATACGAATAAATGAACACAATAATTACATAAAGAAACGACAATTTGAAAATTTGTGAACGTGCATGAGACCTAGGCCATAAAATACAATTTGTCAATTCAACTATACTTCACAAAGAACAAGATAACACAAAACGAAAAATAAAAGAGTCTGCCTTAATTCTCTTGAATGAAGACGATTGTATCGCTTCTACTTCTGTAGAATTCAATCGTATCTGGTTACCGACAATTAAGGAAGAAATTAATAATGGCCATCTCCTTTTGAACAACCCAGTATCGGGATACTTCATAAGGTTTTTCCTAGGTTTTCCCTTATGACGTTAATGGGATCACTGAAACAGCAGAATTCTTTGATAACAAAGGTGTACCTAGGAATGCCACTTATAAATTCTAAAGATAACTCTTTCAAATTCTTCCACCTTGAAAGCTGTTTAACTTAATACATGATCTTTAGAATCTGTTGTGTTACCTGTATATTTAAAAACAACAAAAATCTTATGTCAATTTAAATGTCATAAATCAAATTTTCAATTTGCAATTTACATTTTTATCATATATTTTAAAGCCATTGACAACGAAGTCAGAATCGACTTTGAAACGTTTGGTATTTTTTTCAATATACAGCTTTTTTAATTCAATTGTGGTATTATTCCCAAGAAAACTTAAAAATAAACAAACACTTGGTTAAATTTTCACTTTTTTAATTCTTTTCATTTGACATGTGTTTCCCCAAGTCTGGCTTCATCAGAAATTGGAAATACAATCAATGCTAAATTTATATTTCTTACGTAGAAACTACAGATAAGGTAATTAGATAATTAAAGGTCTTAATTCTCGGGAATTTCTGAGGAAATGGGCATGGTGTAGGTCAGGTAAATTATACATTTATAAAACATTGTATAAAATTGGTATAAGTTTGGCCGTTTAAGAGATTCGGAGAGTTTTTGTTTTTGTTGATTTCTAGAGATTCAAGAAGATGTAATTTTTTACTTTTGCTTTGTAAATGTAAAATTTCGAATTTAATTTGAGGTCTTTGGCTTTCTTTAATAAGTGGTCAGCAAATGTAGATTTATTTTGTTATTGATTTTCAAAAGCTTTAGTGTGTTCACCCATATTGAATTCAAAGATCTTCTAATGTGACCAATACAGAAATTGGGGCTCCCACAGTTCAACCTATAGACACCCGAGTTAGAATTTTTGTATATATTGTATATATGTTCAGTGGAAGCCCTCACAAAAAATTTCCCAATTTTTACAGAACAGGAACATACATACAGCCTTCACAAGAAACAACAATTTATTTAGAAAAAAAAATGACAAAGATAAGACTGATAAAAATTCTAACTTGGGTACCGTTAAAAACACCCTGTATGATATACTTGTATGACATATCTTGACATACAAACTAGATATTTATAATGAAATTTTGACATTTAGGTGGATGTTTACAATGTTTTGCATATGTTTTTCCGATTTTTAGAAAAGCGGTATGTTTTAGGTTATAGATACAGAATCAAGCTGGAATATATCTTTGTAGAATACACTTTAAAATATTCAAATTTATTCAGCCGTTTTAGAGAAAACAGTGAAGATTCATTGAAATGCACTGAAGTGTAGTTCCTAAATTACTGTTTTTTCTTTCTTTTTCTGGAAATCCTAAATATCACGCTATAGACAATTATATGGCACCTTCCCGTAATACTCCTTAATACTATGCGTTTAAATAATCAAAATTGCCCAAGCCGTTTTTGAATTATCGCTGAGCATACATGAAAAAAGAAGCATTTTTGGAAGTCGATTAAAAATTTAAAAGCAATCCTTTCACGCCTCATATCTACTTCTAGAATAAGGGATGAATTATAAATAACTTTTCCATTAATTGCGTAGCTCGAGAGTCAGTTCGAACAAGAATTACATCAATATCTCTATTTGTGCGATAACTTAGACAAATATATGAAATGACCAGATAGTTTACAGCATATATTTACCGATAGGGGAAGATCCTGAGCGGGGCTCTGAGCCTTCAACGTCAATAAATCTAAAAATAAAATTTTCATCAAAAAGCCTAGAGGAAACTCACTTCCTGTACAAGTTTAATATATGATCCCTGAATTCAATCTCTTTACAATAGTAAGAGTTTAAATAATTCAGAAAAGTGGCTTAATCAAAAGTTCCTGCTTAAATCTGAACCAAACAGAATCGTGATGTTACATCAGTCAGATGTTGCTAACTTCTTCAACACTTTGGTAGCTTTGTTACATTTGTTTGATGTTTAACACAAAAGAAACTGCAATGAAAGTCAGCACACATTCAAATCAATTAAATATATTTCAAAGCAGAAACTATATTAAAGATTTATTGACATACATTTTACTGTATAAATTAGTGTTCATGAACAGAATTTTCATCGGAATCAAATAATTATTACTCTGTATTCTCTGTTAGTAATTTACGGTTGTTAACATATTGCAAATCATCTGAGTTTACCAAGACTTTCATTATTAATAGGAATGCATAAACTACCTGTCTGTTAATCAGTTTCTGCAATAAGTAATTCTTTGAAAAATTATGAAATAACATTTTTTCATTAAGTTTTTCTATTAGCTCCAAGTATTAAGATATGGAAACGATATATTGGTCAAGGTCATAGCACGACAGGAACAACAAACCCAAGATGCGAAATTGCGAAAAACTGAAAGATTTTGGAAATATAATTAAGTATGTCTAAGTGTTTATTGGGAAATAACACCACACTTTAAAGGAAATTGCTGTATATTCCAAACGTTTCGGGGTCTAGATTAGACCCCGTTGTCAATGGCTAAGAAACTACGGATTAAAAAGGTACAATTCCAAGATGTAAATTTAAATATTTGACAATGTTTATTATTTTAATTAATTAAGTATCTGAAATGCTGAACTAAAGCAAACTTATAGAATATTTCACTTTTTGTAATTGGCTGTTCATCCTGTTGCCACTAATGTATGTATGTATGCCATCATAAAAGTGCCAAACATATTCAATTTTAATTTTACATAATTTTATAAATTCATTGACAACGAGATCCCAACATGCTGGATTTTTAAAATAGACAGTTTTTTTACAAGTGTTGTGTTATTTTCCCCCAAAAATTTTTGCGACATGTTAGCCTGAAGCTCGTAGACAATGTAACTTGTTCCTCGAAGTTTCCTTGGACTTCGATCGTCTTGAAATTTTGATATGACACAAATAATGAAAATTAAAATATTAATTTTCTTCATGTAATTTTGAAGGTTTCAGAAGCAGGTGCAGAAGTCACACTAAAATTTATAGAAATCAGTTTTAGACACGACACCATTTAATATATTCAGATGATGTTGTCATAATTACAAGTAATTCCCAAATATTGTGATGGTCAAAAAACGGTGGATATTTCTTGGGCACAGTTAACCCTGATTTTTGATTTTTAGGTTTGATAATTTATTTATTAACTAGAAGAATTTTCTAACATAGACCAGCTACTAAAAATCACAGTGTAGCTACTATTACCTAAGTTGAAGACTAAAGAAACTTATCAGGTATTTAAAGGGTGATGTCTGAATCCAAATTAACGTTTGATAAAAGACCCAATTCAGTGCTATAAGGTTACACCACAGCACTTACAAACACCAAGGACTACGTATATAACATGAAAACTCTACTCCAGACAAGAATTAACAATAATTCCATCACTTATTTTGATAAAGCGCACTAAAGAATTCACTGACAAAACCCATCATCCTATTTTAGTCAAAAAACACCCACTGGATAAATCTTCGAAAATTATTCAACCCTGCGTGATACAAAAGTCTGACTATTTCTACAGATGGTTTTTGCCATTTTATTGCCAGAATTTGCCTAATATCTTCAGGCCTAGCCTGCCAAGCATGCAGCAACATCTACTATAAAGGGCGTTTTTTCCTTCTTAATTACATCAGGCGATTGTAGCATTTCAAAAAATGATCAACTATTTAGCTGCAACGTTGTTTCTCTTTTCCTTAATATCTCAACTCAAAAAATAAACTTAGAACTAAAACACAATATGCCTCCTGAGATTTACTATTTGTTACAGAACTGTTTCTCGGGGAAATATTTTTCTAATGGAAGTAGTTTATACAGAAAGTTCCTGGAGATCACATGGAGTTACCACTACCAATTCTTAGCACCATTATCGTAAAGTATAGCCTTCTTGTTAGCTTAAATATGTTGATGATACATCTGTTTTCTAGCACACAGCTGAGATTTATTAGAGTGTCTTCTACGACAGTATACATCTAGATGTCTAGTTGAATACAGAAATCGACTAAAATTATTTTCTCCTGTACTAAAACTTTAGCGCTTACATTTCTTCCCTTTAATACATAAAATCGTTCAAAAACATATTTATAATTAACGCTGCCACTTTAAAAAGGTGTCCACTCGGTGTTATAATCCGTTATGCTTGCCTATCAGCACTCGTCACTGAAATTGCTCGGATCAACGAGTAATTTACGAATGTCCATAAAACAAAAAAGGAGCGGCAGTCATTCTGGACTGAAAGATGGGAGCTAAAGCTTCTTAGGAAATAATATACTTCCCGTCTCTCGTTATCTCTCAGTCTCTGTTTCTCTTTCTTTGTGCCATTCTTAGTAATATACATCAATTTCAGGGAAATTTTGTTATGACATATTTTTAGAATATTTCATTAATACATATCTGGTAAACAAAATACAAAACCTGTGGCTTAACATGAATATTAATTAAAATTTAGCAATTCAAATCTTTCCCTTTTTCTAAAATCGCGCCTTTCTGGTTACTTCTTGAACTTGTTATTTAATGCTTTCAGCTTGACAAGTTTTCAATTTAAGCCCCATATAAGTTTGTCATCCTACCATTTATAAACGTGGTTTTCTTTCAGATAAGGACTATCTTAGATCTGTTTTTAACCGACCACCAAAAAGGAGGAGGTTATCAATTCGCCTGCAACTTTTTTTATGTATGACGAGCGATTATTCAAAAACGGCTTGGGCAAATTTGATAATTTAAACTGCACTATATTCAGGAACACTACAGAAAGGTAGCATATAATTGTCTACAACATGAGATTTACGGTTTTTCAGAAAATCAGAAAAAAGAAGTAAATAAGGGACTGGATTTCAGTGAATTTCAATGAATCTTCACTTTTTTCTCTAAAACCGCTAAAAAAATTTGAATATTATAAATTGTATTCTACAAAGATATGTTCCAGCTTGATTCCGTATATTTTTCTATAATGTAAAGCATACGATTTTTCTGAAAATCGGAACAATATATACAAAAAACTGTAAATATCCAATTTTTATCATAAATATCTAGTTTAAATGTCAAGATATGCCATGAATGTATTTCGTATAAGGAAAATATTCCATTAGTTTATTAAAACGAAAATTTGTTATGTGGGCGATCTCTTCTGTAAGGTATAAGGTTGTACTTGTGTGCGTGCGTGCATTTGATATTAGGTTGTACATAAACAGTTGCATAGAAGGATAGTTGAAACATAAGTTGAAACTGAATTAGTTATACAGAGTGTTTAAAAATATATTGTATTGGGTGGCACATAAGTAGTAGCATATTGAAGGTGGTTGAAATTAGAGTGGAGCAAAACCATAGCTATACAGAGTGGATATTTGTGTTATAGGACGGAGTATAATTATAGTTATACAGAAGGTTTCAAATAATGTTAGAAATAGTTCAATATACAGGATGGTTGAAATATAAGGTGGAGTAGAATTACAGTCATAAAGGACGGTTAAAAAAATATATAGTGTGAAACATAAGTAGTTGCTTATACAAGTAAAAATGGAGTAAAAATTACTGTCATTCAGGGTGTATCAAAATTTGTGATATAAGCATTAGCAGTTAGAATATTTGAACTATAGGACGAGGTATAATATAATTATAGACATGGGTTCAAAAAAATTGCAGTTGCATATACCGAGTGATTGAAATAAATGGTAGAGTAAAATTACGGTCATAAAATGTGGTTAAAAAATGTGAATTTTGTTATATAGGGTTGCATAATAGACATATGGAGCGATGCAAAATCATAGGTATAACAATAGAAAAATAGAGTCAATAGTGTGGAGAGCATTTATACTTATACAGGGTGGTTTTAAAGATATTAGGACTGTTGCAATATTGTGTGGAGTTAAATTATAGTTGTACAGGATTGTTCAGAAAATGATAGAAAAATAAGTTATATAGGGGTGACCAATACACAGAAGCATGTACAGTGTGAACGCAGTGGAGTGCAAGATACATTTCGCGAGGTCCTCTGATGGTGCAAGAAGAAGGGAATATAAAATAAAAAATTGCTTGAAATTAAGGCGCGAGGCCCTTTGCACTGCGAGGCCCTTGGTGATGGCCGCCTCTGTGTAAATGCAATATTAAAGCGACACTTATAGAAAGTGGTCCAAATAATAAAAAAAAGTTAAAAAATATTTGGAAAATATGGAAAAACAATACAAATTAGAGACGGAGAAAGAGGGAGAGATACAAGTTTAGTTTCTAAACAGTTTTTATTTTTTGTAAGCTGAAGTCGGTTCTTTTTTAATTATAAATTATTAGATATATGTTATTTGGTTTGAAAATTCGAGAAATTAGATGCGGGTTTTCAGAAAATAAAATTCGAGATATGGGAAGTCGGCATGCGGGATATGATATACGGGATTTGGGAATAAATTGTTTGGTGTATATATGAATAAATATGATTGTTGGTCGGCATCGATTGCATTAACAAGAAACGAAAAAAGCAGAGATGCGCGAAGAGATGTTCCTGCGGTACTTTTAGAGTGGCCCGAAAAAAAGGCGAGGTCGAGCGTAAATTTTGGAAAATTAATATAGAGACTCTAATATTTGAAATATAAATAGTAGACACGAAGAAATATATACTATTTCAAACACAAATTGAAAATAAAATATTTTGCAGTGCCAGTCTTTGAACTAACTAAATAGTAAATAGCCTAAAAATATATATTTGTATATCTAATGGAAACCAAAAATAAAAAAAACTCAGTGTTGAACTGCATTAATTTTGAATATAAGACTTTATGAATCTTAAGAATTGATAAAGATATAAATGTTATAGGTTTGGTCGTTTTCACTATAGAAAGCGATGCAATAGTCTTAAATTGTCACTGAATAAAGTGTTAAATTGCCAAAAGTGATATCTGAGGTATTGTGTTTTCTAAATAATTAAACTGTTCCATTTGACATACCTACATGTGTAACTAAAGAATGTTTTATTTTGGAATGTAAACTAAATTAATCGAACTCAGAGTTCATAACAAATTTGGTGTCAGCAGTGGAATATTGGATAGCCTTACTTACATGGGGAGTCTAGAGAAACCGTTGACACTGTACTGACGTCATAACACGTTAATATTCAGGTGTTTCTTTATTTTTAATTTTGTCAGTTTTGAATTACTTATAATTAATGGATAAAATATTTTTTTTCTTATCGACTATCATTATAATTTATTTTTGTAAAATAAGTGTCCAATGTGGCCAAATAAACAAAAAACTTTTTGAAATATTTAACATATTTTCCTTAATTATTTTCTAAACTATAGTCATATGATCTGTGAGGAAACTTCCACTCATAAAATTTAAAGAATAATTAAGAAAATCACATTATTTTTAATAAACTAAATACACTGACTGGGCTCTAAAAATCACTGACTTTTTAACTTAATTATATTAATGTGTGCAAATTTACAACAGAGACTATGCTTTCATTATAACACTATTTTAAATCAGATTCCACCGAAAAGAAACGATATATTTAATTCAGTGAAAGTGGCGTAGATAATTTAAATACCCCGGCATATGCATACGTTATTAGAACTGCTGGTGAAGCTACCGAAACATTCATCCCAAATAAGACAGAAGGCGCAGAAGAAGATAGAAAGTCATCCAGAACATATAATTTGTGTCATGATTCGCTTTGATAAGCGTTGCATTAAAGCAGGCATCCGTAATTAAACAATAAATTATTTATAATTATGATCAACTGTATTGCGTTACAGTTTTTTTTATGTTTGATCCTTCGTTGTGCTTTCTTATCCCGTCACCTATTGTCTTATCAATTATTTAAATTTATAGATACAATACTTTTTGCTAGACTGTTACGGTGTAATATAATCATTTTTTTTTTTGAATAAAATAAAAGTAAGAGTAGGAATATTTGTTGTTCATGTTAAAACTTTCGGTAACACGGCTGGATGAGTTAACACAATTAAACAAAAATTTCAATTTCTTTAGATTTATTAACTTAAACATACACCAGCTAAAGCCCTTGTATATACTGTATAGTCTGAGATAATAAAAATATTAATTAAATGATAAAATAACAACATTATATAAACTTGTGTAGTTAGTTAATACACAATATTCAAAAATATGTAAAATGCTTTGATTTCGCCAATTCCATTGTGTTAATTTTGCCAGTGAGAATGGGTTCTGATTTAGACCCTGTAACTTTTGGTATATTTGTAATATAGGTACAGACTTTCCAAGAATGGTGGTATTATTCCTGACAAATTATGAAAATACAAGCTAGGGATGCCACAACTATCATTGGTAAAAGGATTAGAAATCGACAATAGGACTGCAGTAATCGAAAACCTTAGACTTAGAAGACTTATACAAAAGGCTTGCTCGTATTTTTGGGCAGATGTCAGGTACATGGTATATGTGCAGAATTTCCTTCCTTATCGAATACCAGAAAAAGAATTTAATACAATTATGAAACGTACGCTTACAGGTACAACAGCAAATTTAAATCACAAAAACACGTAATTCGAATCAACTTGTTTTAAATAACAATATACCAAAAAATAATAGACAAATCCATATATTTTGATGTAAGAAAAACTGTCATTAATCTAACAGATAAATAACTAGAAACATTTCGAAAATCTTTGTTCTACAACAGGAAACTATGCCAAATTTTGATTTTATCAGTTCTATAGAACAAACTGAACAAAAAACTTATGTGAAGCTGAAGAACATTGTAAAAGACCAAAAATTTAACTTGAAAAACCTGTACATAACAAAATTAATTTTTGAAAATGGATTTGATTGCAACTAAAGCTTTAAAAAATTAACCATATAATTTATTGTCTTGGAGATAGAGGCAATTCCACAATAATTTTCGGAGCCATTATCAAGAGACAAAAGTGAAAAAGAGTTTCAGAGTCTAGATCGAACTCGGGGCCTCAATCTGCCTACTCCCCAAGAGTCACTAGGTAACTGAACTGAATTTGAGTCTGCTCTGCTTCTTTTATTTATAGGTAGCGCTGGGTTAGAAGAAGATGTCACGTGATGAGGCTGTGTTGTGATTGGTTGTTGTTTAATCTGGCAATTACGGAGGTCCAAGCTGTGGGAAGGCGAGTACTGTCATCGCGTCTATTTGCCTATAGTTTGAGTGGTGTTAACACCACTCAAACTATAGGCAACTTAACCGGTAACCCCAAAGACAAAGTACCTAACGAGGATCGAGGAGTTTACGAAATCTCATGTCGCGATTGCCCACAAAGCTACATCGGTCGTACCAACAGGCGCGTTAACCATCGAGTATATGAACACTCTCTGTCAGTTCGTAAAAAAGATCCGACTTCAGCTCTCGCGCATCACCATATCCAAACAGGGCACTCTATCAACTTCGAGGACAGTAGGACTATCATATCTCTCAATTCTCTTAGGGCATCCACTATTCGCGAAGCTATCGAAATAGAGAAAAAAAGACCTCTCTGTCTAAATAGACGCGATGACAGTACTCGCCTTCCCACAGCTTGGACCTCCGTAATTGCCAGATTAAACAAAGCAGACACGCCCACCAATACCCAACCAATCACAACACAGCCTCATCACGTGACATCTTCTTCTAACCCAGCGCTACCTATAAATAAAAGAAGCAGAGCAGACTCAAATTCAGTTCAGTTACCTAGTGACTCTTGGGGAGTAGGCAGATTGAGGCCCCGAGTTCGATCTAGACTCTGAAACTCTTTTTCACTTTTGTCTCTTGATAATGGCTCCGAAGCAGGAGTCGAAACGTCGAGTATTCAATAAATTCAGACGCGGTTCTCACCCGGAACCTAGCTTAGTTCATATATATATATATATATATATATATATATATATATATATATATATATATATATATATATGTATTAGATGGTTTCCGGGAATTCATCCGCGTAGTTGATAACTGATCCCTGCCGGGATCGATGGTAAAATGACGACGTTTCGGCAGAGTCACATCTGCCCTCTTCAGGTCGGTTCGCATAATTCTCGTAGCCTTCTGCTTTAGCTTCTAGTTACTCGACCTGAAGAGGGCAGATGTGATTTAAACCCATCGTGTTATATATCAAATGAAAGGGCTCATTATGACGAAAACAAATGTATTTTTTTCTTTTTTTTTAATAAATTAATTAAAAGATATTAACAAATATATTAAAAAATTACCCATTCCCCCCTTCCCTTATCTCCTAAACCATAAGCTGTAAACTTTTGAAATAAAATAGAGATATAGCGCCTTACCTGAACTTTACTGGAAAAATAAGGAGAACTCCCTAACGTTCATTTTGGGGGGCAAAATATAGAATTAAATAGAAAATAAAAAATTATAATTGTTTCTAACGGAAGTAATATATCAAATCAAAGGGCTCATTATGACGAATACAAATTAATTTTTTAAATATTTTAAATATAAATTAATTAAACGATATTAAAAAATATTTTAAAAAATTACCATTCCCCCCTTTTTTTATTTTATAATAATTTATAATTTAAAAATCGACCTATTTTGCACTTTATCTTCCAATCTACAGAGCCTCAAAATTCAGACACTAGATTATAAAAGGCTTCCCTGGCAGTTTATTAGTAAAATAAAAAAAAATGTGGGGGCCAAATTAGAAAATTAAATACATTAATAAATTAAATACATATGTATTCTTATAAACGCTTCCTATAAAAGATATTAGGGTAAATATAAGAAAATGCACTCATTCCCTGCTTTTCTGAAAATTAGAATCTTGAAGGTGGTATGGAACCCTTTGTACGCGAATCAGACTTGCACTTGACCAAATTATTTCCTTTTTTATCCATCAAATTGACACTGCTTTAACGAGAATTATTTCTTCCATGGATTTTGTTGTACAATGCAACCTGAAGCAATATATCCCCACATTCAATTCTGAACCATTTTCGGGGTGTTGCCTGAGTGTTGACACCATGTGGCCTGTTTACGGACTGATTTGCCAACTGTGGATTTGCCGACATGTTGATTTTGTGGCCCCGGCCGTATAAGGGCGAGTCACAGCTCTTCGGCTGAGGAGGAATTGCATAGGGCAATGAGAGCCTAGCAAATAGGAATGGCTTAAAAACGTCAACGGAGGGAGTAGGGCTTACCTTCACCTAACTTCATGTAGAAGAAAAGTTATTTGTCAGGTTAAATGAAATTATTTTTGAGACACCCTGTATGTCACTACATCTAACAAAACTTAAACAACTGCACCAGCCGAACTCATTTAAGGCGAATTTCTATTTCCAAATGATCAGTAATTTTAATTAAAAACTAAGCTCCAAATGAAAGCATTAATATAATACCGAACTAAATCAAGGTCAATAGTAAAAAATGAACGGTAACCCAGTAATGATCAATAAGCGCCATGCAATATTGCATAAAGACTGCGAAACATCTCGTGCAGACGGTATTCCATTTGCGATGGTCCATTAAATTCTTTCAACATGTGATCGAAACTAACGCTAGTCGAATTCCTTAATAAGAACAAGTTTTTTTCTTCAGTCGACGTAATGGATTTTTGCACCGTTTGTTGGTAGCCATTTAGATAATTTGCTATAATCATATAGTTGAGACGTAGCGATAGGATTTCAATAAAAGACATCTTAATTTATTAGGTTGATTATCAAAAAAATAACCTATAATTTAAGCTGTAAGTGTAGCACTTAGCTGAGTGTAAACGCAAAGTCATTTTTAAGCTAATATTTGTGTCGCAAATAAGTCTAAAATTGGATCCGATATTTTTCATTACAGGGTGTTATAAAATATACAGGGATTTCATTTCAAAACTAGCCATCCAAAATAACTTTTAAAATATCTTCAAAAGAAATAGACAAAAGAGCTCATTAACTTATGTTTAATGCGTGACACATTTTACACTAACGAACACCCTGGAGTTTCAACCCCTAAGCGGGGGTGACTATCACTTCTACAAGTTTAAATACAAAGGGGTATCATGTGATACATCTTTTTGAAAGTCTCTTAGTAGACTGATGACCTGAAACCCTAAACAATAAAATTTTTGAGAATAATTGCCAATGACACCGAAATTAGTTTAAAGTGGTTTTTAGAGTGTCTGATTACGAATCCGAGGTCAGATTTGCAAAATTCAAAATGGAGGATCCAAGACGGCGGATAAAAATTTTTAAAAACAATCAATATCCGCCAAAATTGGTACCTATATAGGGGTTTTTGGGCTCTATAAAATTCAAGATAGTGATCCCTTATCTTAAATTTTGTCTATCAGATTCGCTATCAGCGAACCCAAAAACCCCCGTATAAGAATTTTAGTGCGGAAATTTTTTAATTTTCATTCGACATCTTGGCAATTATTTTTAAAAATTATTTAATTTTAATTATATAAAAAAATCTGATTTTGCAGAATGATGTGTCAAACAATTGGCAAAAAGAGACCTTTAAAAAGAGGTATCACATGTTACTTCTTTGTATTTCAACTTATAAAAGTGATATTCAAGCCCGCTTAAGGGTTGAAACTGCAAGGTGACCGATACGTGTGAAATGTTCTCCCTTCTATTTTTTTTTTTTTCGATAATAGGTGTTTGTTTTGTAACTGCTTTTCTTTTCAGAATATTTCTTTTTGGATGGGAAGATTTCGTCCAATATATCTAATACGTCGAATACATCTAATACATGAATATCAAAATCAAAAACCAGTTGTCGATCTGTTTGTTTACTTTTTGTAATAATTTTCAAACTATTTTGTCGATAAGAATTTAACTGACTTGAGGATCATTCTGTAGTGTGGGTTCCATTTTGTACCAAAGTAACTAACAGCACTTGTTGTGAACTAACATGTATTAGGTATTTAATGTGTTTTTCAATATCAGTTAATTATTTATAGTTTCACAATGCATATTTTGAGACAAACTTGTTTTATGGTAACATGGTAATATTATTGTCAACTTTGATGGTGAGCAGCCACTTTGTGATAATCAATCAGCAAGATCAAACACTAAATTATTTTGTTTACTATTACTCACTTGATTAAATATGTAAAGACAAGATAATAGGTTTGACACAAAGCATGAGGAAACATATCATTAAAATATGTTGTCTAATATTCTAAATTACCTCAATTCCAAAATTATATATAAGGTATTTTGGTTAAGGTTTTCCTTTGGGAAAATACGGATATAGGATTCGATGTAGTGGGGGCAAAACTGCTCTGGTTAGGGCACCAGATGCCTCTATCATAGTAGTAGGTGAGATGAGTCTTTGATCCTAATATTTGGCTGTTTAAATGCTAGGTGCTAGGGCGGTGCGTTGCGTCAAAGTGACAGCAAACTATCAAACACAAAAAGAATACATTTTGTCCTTACTGGAAAATTAATTCGGGCGATTGTAGCAATTTTGTGTTGTGGCATCGTTTATTTGGTTCGTTTTAGCCTTTAGTTGAAGTCTTTAATTCTCACATTGACGTATCGGACCGCACGCACCGCGCAAATCGCGTTTACGTGTGACACAGCCTAAGAGAAAGAGATGTTTCAATTGTGGTAAGGAGGGGCATGCGGCCAAGGCCTGCTAGAAGAACCTCAAGTGTAACAAATATAATGAGGAGGGACAACGTTGGGACACAACGGCTTGCAAGGACTTCAGGAAGATACTTGTGAAAGAATAAAGGAACGGGGGAGAGAGAGGGAAAGAAAAAGTAGTAAGTTAAGAAAGGTTTCCAGATGATGTGCTATGAAAACCGAGATAAGGATCGGGGCGGATGTCCTCATCAAGGCGAAACCAAATAAATAGTATATGCTTGTGGAGATGCGTGGATGGGTGTTAGGAAAACGCTTGTGGAAATTATGACTGTGAATAAGGAAGGGGAGATTAAGGAGGTGTGAGCGAGAGAGAGAGAGTTCCAGTGGTCGTTCTCGCGATATTGCACTTTGTGGGCTGCTACATTTCTCAAGACATAAGGATGGAAGTTTATAAGACAAGGTGGATGAGCTCAGGCAATAGGTGCGTACGTGTAAAGGATGTTCTGTAGTGACGGACGACCTTAATGTTAAATAGCGGCTATGAGGTGCGCTCCCATGCTTTTGAACTGTGGCTAGAAGGACCATGACAAAATTTCGGGAGGGGGTTAGAGAGTTTGGGTAGTGTGGTAAGGTCGGTACTGGTATATTTGAATGAATATGAGACGGTGAAAAAGAAGGAGCAAGAGAGATCTTTGAATTTATGAGTGAACAGGTAAAAGTTCAATCGGCTACGACACAGTGGACAAAGAAATTTTATGGAACACCATAATGTGGTTTGACTGTCCTCACAGGCAAATAAATTACTACTTGATACAAGTGCTTTCAGGGTATGGTTGCTTTAGGTAATAATTGTAGAGGTTGTGAGGATTAGAAAGACTGTGTGTGTATTGCGGGCAGGAAGATGTTTTTTTTTAATGAAAAGTGGCTGGAGTATTGCGTCAGTGTGAAGGTAGCCTTGGGGTGTGTCATAGGAATGGATAGTAGAACAGAGTGAATGGCAGATAGATGTTAGATGGTGATAGCGGATTACATGACCATTGTGAACCAGGAGAAAGAATGTGAGGAAAGGGTATTGAGTTTGATCATAGAACTGTTGTTAGGTTAAGCTGGACAAAGGCAGGAGTATCTGATGATCAATCTAGGCAGACAGTTCTTGGTATCCTGAGGCAGACGAGAAACTTTGAACCTCACACCCAACATCTCAAATTGAAAAATGCCTTTTAACTTCATAAGGAGAATTCCACCTCGACAATAAAAGGTTTTCCTGTAAACTATGACTAACCCCCGTGTTGCATTATTTTTAAAATTTATCTATTCTTTATTTATAGAAGTGTCAATTACTCTATTTATTGCATGTCAGATGAAAAATCTTACTGATTATTTGTTGTATTGCTAATATAAATAAGAGCAAATATGTCCTCTCCAACTTGCATCGATATTTTCATGACCTAAGAATTTTTGCGCGGACACATGATATTTTTTTAAATTCTATAGTTATCGTTTGGCTTTTGCTCTGAGCGGGGACATATATGTTACTTTTTTTTTAATTTACATTCAATATTTTTATATAAACCAAGATTAAAGTTCTAAATTATGAATGTGATTATTTACAAATACCTAATTTCAGTTTTTTAACCACCAAATCCAATAAAAATAGGCTACTACCGATGTACTCACAAACGCATATAAAAGTATCCTTTAGATCTAAGCAAACGCTTAAATAGCATGCAGTTTTATAGTTTTATCAATTATCAATAATGTCAAATTCTTTTGTAACACTCAACACAAAAAAAAACAAATTTTGATAATAATTTGTTAAATATGTAATACCTGCCATCATAGATGCAGAGATTTAAATAATTTATCAGACACCCTATAGAAACGGATTAATATCATTTCGTTACATACCAGAACACAATTTTATTAGTATTTTAGTATTTTTATTTCTTTAATGTCAGTATATATTATCATACATTGATATTAATTAATTTAGAATATCAGATATTTAGACCGGATAGGATACTGATTAACGATTTTTTATTCTGACATTTTCAAATATTATTCATGACAAATTCATCCATGACAATTATAAGCTGTCTAATAAAATACCTAACTGATATATTTAGTATCATCTTTCATATAACAGCAAACTTTAATTACAGTACAATACTGAGGATCTCCTTGATGTTAATAGCCACATTTTTCTCACATTTGCCTCTAAGTGTTCTAAAAGATACGTAAGTGAAAAGAGAAATATGAAAAATTCTTATGGGCCTCTCGGGACACCCTTGTGAAAATCCAATTTGAAAAAAAATATTGGTACAGCGACGTATTTCTTGCATATACCATGTTCATGTTACTTAAGGGTGGCGAGATATCTAAGGATTTAAAACGTGAAAATGTATAAAACATAAGAATTTTTTAAATTTTCAACCGTTATGCCTGAAAATTATTATAAAATCGATATACAACAGTTTATAAAGCAAAATTTAACTCATTTCTGAACATAAATTCAACTGCAATTCGTTTATACCATTAGGTTAGTAGCAGTTTATAGATAATTATTGAAAGACAAAATGTAACGACCGACATTTAAGATTTTCGGAAACTGTGTGCTAGTTTCCCCTAAATATCGGTCTTTACATCTCGCGTCTGCAAATTTACTGATATGTATGAAATAAATAAATAAGTGTTCGAGAGGACATTCTCTTGTGGAAAGCGCAACTGATGAAGGTTCCCTGACCGGAAACAATATATATTATTATAAACTATTATGTACGGCTGAGCGATATGCCAACAGGAATAAGGGAATATGCTCATCCCAATCACCCTGGTTATTGCTGACGACCTTGGATAGGTGTTGATCCAAGGTACTGTTGAATCTTTTCACCATTCCGTCTGACTGTGGGTGTAATGGTTTTGTTCTCGTTTTCCTGATCCCTAACATCGTGCAGACCTTCTGGAATACATTCGATTCGAAGTTACGCCCCTGCTCTGAATGTAGTTCCATCGGGACGCCAAACCTGCAGAATAGCTGTTCTCCTAGCACCGTCGCTACCGTGACTGCCTCTTGGTTGGGAATCGCATATGCCTCAGGCCATTTACTGAAGTAATCCACTGCGACCAAAATGTACTTGTTCCCCCTCTCAGACTCGGAAAACGAACCAGCGCCATCGACGGCAATTCTCTCAAATGGGACGCCCACATTGTACTGCTGAATTCTGCCCTTGGTCCAGGTCTTCGGGCCCTTACTGACTGCACAGGTGTCACATTTCCGGCACCAAACTCTGACGTCTTCGAAGGAATTCACCCAGTAGTACCGCTGGCGAACTTAGTCTAGGGTTTTATTTATGCCCAGATGGCCTTCGGTAATCCCATCATATATCTACTTGGGTCAGGATGGCTGGTACCTTTTTCTTAGGAACTACCAATTGGGACTTGGTTTCTCGGCCATCAGTGTTTTCCCAAACTCGCTTGAGGATTCCATTCTCTACTCTTAGAGAGTCCCATTGGGCCTATAACGATTTCAGCACGCCCGAGTATATAGCTACCTCGTCCCATCGAGGCCTGTGTGCCCCTCTTGTTTTGAGTGACAAGATTGGTTCGATATCTGACAAGCCATTTGGTCTTGGATGCACTGTTCCGTTGTCCAGTAGTCTTCATTGGCCTGCACTCGGCTCTCTTAGGTGGAAATACCCTCTCGCTGTTGCTGTTCCGTCTTCAGACAATGTTCGCATTCTGCTCTGCAGGGTCTTCTTGATAGGGCATCGGCATTATCGTTCATTTTTTCTTTTTCCATACTTCGGGTAAATCGTAATTTAATTTATGGACAATTAAAATACGATTTTAACTTCACTTAATCCTGCACTTCTGATCACCAAATTTGTTATACACTCCGTGAGTTCAATTAATTAGAATTTAAAAACTAATATTCACTACCACTTTCTAGAACTTTTATTTACATCAAATATAAACAAAACCTGATTTGAATATCACAATAATAATTCAATTCTATAGTTGCCAAGCGATCTCGAGATTATTTTTTTTTGTCCTCTCAGCGATCGATGTATTGAAATGAAACCAGGGCCGGCTTAGGTAAATTTCGCAACAATATTATATATTGTTTTGCGTACAACAGATTTTCACCTCGAACAAAGTATTCCGAAATATAATCTCTTGATTTTCTTTCATCCAATTCAAAGTTTTCGCTTATAGAATTAAGATACATCTTTCTGCAAGGTTATGTAAAAATAGGAATTTAACAACTATTAACTGCATGTTTAACAATGTAATAACTATTCATAATTTCACCATCTTCTCAGGTGTTACAAATACCAATTCATTTAGGTGCCTCTATAAAAATAAATCCAAAGGATTAAGGTCCAGGTTTTGGATGGCCTAGTTTTAGGAACGTCCCTTCCTATCCACCTACTAGGACATACTAGGGTATTTAAAAATTGGCGTATGTTAAAAGCAAAATGAGGGAGCGCATTCTGTCTAATATTAATGGGCACGTCTTCTAACAAAGCGGGTTCTGTCTCTAAAAACTGATGGTCTATTTCGCCAATTAACTGTTGCGGAAGCAAATGTGAGCCTAATAAATGATTGTCAATTTTACTCATGAGAATTAAAAAATAATTTTCGTTACGAGTAAAAGCAGTAACGCAATATATTTTTCTTCAGATACAAAGATAAATTATGTACATTAGAAAATGCTTCTTAATGCATAGTCGCTGTTATACCAAATTTCATTAAAATATCTAAAGTGGTTTCATAGATATTATAAGAAGATCATTTTGTGAAACACTCTCTATAGGAAGATGGTGATAAATTATAGTATGATATGGTAGATCCCTAAGAGGTTCCATATATTTTTCATACGTGTAAAACTTACTGAAAATGGGAGGGATATTTGCAGATATCCACAAAATTTCATGGATACTCAGCTCAACTGTACACACTGGTCAATACTAAAAAATAATGTCGTTACTTGAAAAATAATCATTCATTTATATGCGATGAATATTTAAACTGGATAGTAATTTCATTCGTATTTTTATAATTATAAAATTGTCCACCCAGTATTCAGATTATATCGACCATGACATCTTTATGTTCTAAATGGCTCCAGATGATTGAAATTAATCATTCTCTATTTAAGAAATAAATCCAAATGAAGATATCTGTGCACTGATATTTAAACCGCTTCTTTTCGATAGTTTCCTAACACCAACTGGTAAGTATCAAAATAGAAATTTTTATTAAAAATGTTTAATATTTATATACAATTTTGCAACAACAACAACTGCTATACTGAGATTCTACCTGATTTTATGATTAATTTGCATAAAATTGATGTCGGAATTGTTTAGATTCACTTTCACGTCTACAAATAATTTAATTAACTATGCTAATGTCGATCTCTTAATGAATATGTATTAGGTATATTGTTGAACCTATTATAAACATCTCCAATAACAAGAGTAAAATAATATTCACACAAAGTACTTAGAGCATACTAACAATTCATTGTTTCACAAGTTTTAAATAACAAACAACAATTTGTATATGAAAGTTAAGAAAAGAATGAGTACTGATATTATAATAATAGCTTACCATTTAAATTTAATTACGAACAGATAGAAAAGGCAATACTTATAGCAAGTCTATCAGTATCACAAATGTCAAATTGTTTACGAACAAATATAGATCTAAGAATTAACACTTCTTTATTTATCCTCTATTGCTTCGTTGCTACTTGCCTCGATTTTCCAAAAACGTTCCTAATTTAATCTAGGAAATCATAGATGTCAACCAAGTGTCACTTAATGTTTCTTCAAAAATACCAAAGTTTTAATTAAATATATCAGAGGTTAATTACTACTTTGTGTATATTTGCAAATGGCTTCAATTTTCTTTATTTGAAGTACGCTTTCTTTGGATTTCACAACAAATACTCTTAAAAACAAATTTAAATAATCTATACAACTGGGAAAACTGCACAACATTTGGTGTGATACTAATGTGTAAACACAAAGTTTTGCACCCCAAATTTTTATTTTAAATTCAACACTGTTTCAATCATGGATGACTAGAGTAAAAGTTATTAAAAAAACACAATCGACATTTGAAACAGAAGTTTACAGAAAGCAGACTCACATGAATAAGTATCTCAACTTTTACTCTAATCATCCAAATTCAGTAAAACCTCTATATGAGAGAGCAAAAACCTACTGTTCTAATATCAATCAATTTAACGAAAAAAAAGTTCATAAAAATGAGCTTTTTGCTAATAATTATTCAGAAAAATGTGTTAAGAGTTAAACAAAATCGAATACCAAACGATCGCTAACAACCAACACCAAACTTCACCAAACAACACAGACTCACAAGTAATCATTACAATACCTATACCATACATATAGGGTCTCTCAGAAAGAATAAAAAGGCTGAGCAATAGATATAATATTAAAACATCATTTAAAATCATAATTACAGTGAAATCAGTTATATCAAAAACAAAACCAAAAAACACAACACAAAATACCAATTTATAAAATTCTTTGTGAATGTAATAAATGCTGTATTGGAGAAACCTCTAGATCTCTAAATATTCAAATAAATGGACCCAAAAATTACATTAATAAACAACAATTTGAAAAATCCAAAATTTGTTAACATATTTGACCTTGGTCACAAAATACAATTTCAAATTTTAGTTATATTACACAAAGAATCACACAACACGAAACGAAAACTAATTGCGTCTGCATTAATTTTGTTCAATGAAAGCGATTGTATCGCCACTACATCCGTAGAATTCAATCGTTCCTGGTTGCCGATGAGCAAGGAAGAAATTCCTAGTGGTCATGTCCTTGTGAACAAGCCAGTGTCTGGATAGTTCATAAGGTTTTTCCGAGGATATCCCTTTTGATTTTACTGCACTATAACACTATAACAAATTGGCACCTAGGAGTACCACATAAAATGAAGATCACCTCTTTCAAAATCTTCCAATTTGAGAGGCACATTATTATTATGTGATCTTAGAAGTTTTTGTGCTACCCTGTATATTCGCAAATTAAATTTCTCTTAGTTACACCATAAATCAAATATATTGTTATTCATTGTAAATTGATATTTTAGAATTGTCCTTTTTTTTATACCTCCTTTGCTATTAACAACGGGGTCTGATCTAGACCCCGAAATGTTTGGAAATATACAGTAATTTCGTGAATTGTTAACTTTTTAACAAATAATAGGTTGAATCATATGTAATATAAAGTTGATTTTTAAATTAAATAAATAATGATTTCATTGATAATAATCTAGTCTTAATAATCTATAATAAACAAATTATTTCAAAATGGTTATAAATAAATAAATAGCATAAAAATAAATAGCAAGTGTACAAATATTAATAAAATTGTGAACTTTAAGAATTAAAAAATTCTTAAATATTTGATAGAATAATCAGGATTTATTTACTTTATGTGTTTCTAATGGAACATTCTACCTAAAGAAAAATAACAAGATTACAGAAATTTATGTAACTGATTTCCAAATACAAACTTTAATCAAATTATTATGCAAAATCGACTGACCAGTGTAACTTGAGAAACATTAATTTGTCACGGAATCTATCAGTATATATTAGTATGAGCTTGCAGTGGATCCAAATAAAAATATTTATGCATAAGTTGCTTGTGACATTTTGCGTCGTTCAACGCATTTCGCAAATTGGGTGGACTGCTTTATGATTTTACGAGATGACTGCTGATATTAAATTTAAAATGGAACACTTTCAATTCGAAAAGTGTACTCATGAGCAATGAACTTATTTACGCGGTTACTTCTTAATAACTTTTTTTATTCGAGATCATCAACTTTCGATTTTACGTTGTTTACACGTGATTTTGTGATATTTAAGTATTTGGAGCAGAACCACAAAACTAATTATACCAAATTGTTGACAGTGTAATTATCTGTGGAACTATTCTCAAATCATTTATTTAAAATTTAAAATAATAATGCGCAAATCGTTAGCAAGGTCATAATTACGTTATTATTTACTTTTAGATATTCGTTATAAATTGGAGTTGGACCAGTTTCTCAATGTAGGTATGCTTCGGTTGTGAAGACAAAGACAATTAAGAAGTTGTAGAAACTGAATCAAAATTGAGACAAAGTTTTAAACTCTCCATTATTTTGCAAGATTTAGGAGTTTTTCGAAGGTAAAAATCTAGATTATATCAAATTTGTATAGTATTATAGTGTTCGATTTTCTAAAAAATATTATTTTATTCCAACGATTTATTTTGGAACAAAAAAAAATTAAGGTCCTTTAGAGTTCAACTATACCAAGCACGCCTTAAGTATTATTTGCCTATATTAACTGTTGAATGTATGCTTTCCCAATAGTATAACTGTTCTCACCCATACGCATATCTCTATGGATTTCCTACCTTACAAAATGTATCAAAAGATATTAAATAAATAACTATGTTAAAAATTATGAAGAATGATATTAGATGTAGACTGCTTACCCCTATATACTCCAGCGTAATGGTAACTTACCTGAAAAAAAAAATAAAGTTAAACTATGTATATAGTGATATTTAGTACAGGGCAAGTCAAATTTATTGTTTTTCAAAACCTTAAAAATAATTATTGTATTTTGCCCGTTCATTAGGGTTTTCTTTACTCAGATTTTTCATGCATCTTATAAGTATTGAAAAATGTAAATAACGAACAAAATTTAGTAAAGCTCATTTTCGAAATTGCCTCATAAAAAACCAAAAACATGACTAATGAAAAAATAAATATTTTCTCAACAGGAGACTGATTTGTGCGGTCTTTGGAAAGTTAAGCAGGACATCTTTGTTATGACATATACAGGTCACGTATCAAGAGATAAAGATAAAGATTAGACCAACGCAGTCCTCAAATGGAAGCCCTATTTGGGAAGACGAATGCGACCTGCTAGACTGATGTGAATTTGAGTGGTACAAATTAGGAACATATAACAATGATGGGCGAAAGCCTTTCACTCGATATGAACCAAAGAATAAGGCTAATAAGTTAGCTGGAAAAACATTCGAAAAACATTGAGGATAACTGCTTAAACTTCAGTTGCAAGATTTAACCCGAACATAGATACTAACATCGCAAGTTTGTAAAAAATAGATATGTGAATATTAGTTGAAATTTAAATAGTAAATTTAACTTGTGTTTAATGTAAATGTAAAAACACTGCCTCGAACGGAAATATTATTGTTTATAATTAGTATGTGCTAATAAAAATCAACAATTATGACAATTTATATATGTCCTTACAATTTCCGGTAGCGACAAATATAAAAGTCAGTAAATCCTTGATACATTAACCTAATATTAAACATAAGTAATTTACTTTAAAACATGTGATAATTATACGAGTATGTAGTACTGAAAAGTTCATTAAAATTTGTCTATATGGTATTTTAACGATTAATCCTAAAAAAACTATCCGCTTGGTTATTGCACAATGTTTCCACTATTATCAATTGTTTGTTTATTCTTCATAATAGTAATATTTCCTTACTACCCTAAGGCTATGGTCACATAAAATGAATAACATCCATTATTTATTTCTTGCCAGATCTTTTTTGGTGTACTTGTAACTATTTGTTACCAAATGTAATTTCATTTATAAGTTTAACATATCATTGTAGAAAATACTTTCGGCTTCATAAACAGCTACTATCCAATAACCTAAGTATTTCATTTGTTTGTAAACTAATTAAGATAATTGAAGAATTAATAGTGAAATATATTTCTTGGACACATTCCTAAAGAACTGGTGAAATATGCCCCAGAAATCTCATTGAAAATGCTCCTATGTCTGTATAATAAATGCTAAATACAAGGAGAAAATGTACTAGTACAACTATAGGGCCTAAATCTAACCAACGCGGTAGGAAGGTTGTACACCATAATTCTAAAGGAAAGAACAGAAAATCAGTTGACAGAAATAGAAAATCAAAGTGGTTTTCACGCCGTCAGATCCTGCACGGACAGTGTTTCACTCAGACAAATAACAGAAAAAATAACGGCACGGAATCTCAGTACACACCTCATCTTTGTCCATTTATAAAAGGCCTATGATACGGTCCCCGTGAACAAGTGCTAGACGAAAGTGACCTTAGCAGGGTATACGTTAGAGCATTCTAGAATGTACAGGGTATATCTATCGGGTTCCAAACTTCTGCTGTGTATAGAACTCATTAAAATTAGCCAAAAAATCCCTATGAACATTTTCCCTAAAACGCACCCTTAGGAAGTTATAAGCCCTTAAAAGGGCTCAAACAAAACTGCTTTTCTTCCAATCACCTCTTTTACTAATTACAAACTGCAAAGCTTAATTGACAGTTTATAAATAACTTAAATTGCTAAGCGTTGTGGCAACGTCGATCTTTTATTTACAACCATGGTAAACAGATTTTTGTAATTTTTGGCCTAATAACTTAAGGAGCAGAGAAATTTCAAACTCATTTTACTCAAAAACCATTGGAAATATGGATTTGGACAAACATAATATTTTTTAGCTAAATTGTTAAGATTTAATAACAATGTAGAGAAAATTGTAAAAAAAATTAAATGAAAAAATGAGGGTCGAAAACCCCCTAATACGGGCCGAAAACCTCCTTCACCAATCTAAATAAGATGCTAATTTTATGTAAGACCCATACATTTTTTTCTATTTATTTTGGACTGTTTTGTCAATAACAGAAAAAAACAGTTTTGTTTGAGGCCTTTTAAGAGCACATGTGAATAGGAACTTTTTCGCTTTATTTAATGAGTTCTATACCATATTTTAGAAACACCCTGTATATAAAGCGGCAACGGCATTTATAAAAAAGCCTTTCTGTGCCTTTCGAGGTAACTAGAGGATTAAAACAAGTTTGTTGTCTATCTCCCACCCAATTTTAGGAAAATGTAGGAACATGGAAATTGAAATCGGAAATTATTACCTCTGTACCTTGTTATTTGCGGATGATTAAGTAATTATCGCTACAGATCAGGACAATGTCGAATGCATGTACAGGAAACTGCAGGACGAACTATCAAAATCGGGTTTGAAAATCAAAACATTCATCAATTCACTTACATGAAAAAGGGTGTTCTTTTCTTAATATATTTTTATTTTTAGCTGGTTGAAATTTTCCTGTACTTTTGATGAAAAATGGATATGGAATTCTGAAGATCTACATTACTTTTATTTAATCATTGTTACTTGGCGACGCAAACCTTAACACAAACTAATCTTCGTCGCTGCATTTCGCTTAACTGGTTCCACTCGATGGGAACTGGATCCTGCTTATAAGAAACTGTTCATGTTTTTACTTTCGAAAATGAAAAGTCAACCATAACCTCTCGGTTAGATATATCGACCAAATATCTATTATCTAGTAACACGGTAAGGAGGAACCACAGAGTGTTCTATACCACCTGAACCAATCACAGTCGTCTATTCCACCCAACCCAGTTAACAGGAAGTTTACTACATGAACGGTATTATATCTCAGTTACAACTCCAATCATCCCACAGAAACAAAAACAGGAATATTAAAACAACTCATCAGATCCAAAAACATGAAAAAGTCCAGCCCAGAGAGGACCTGTTGAACAATGACGTAGAAACCGTCACATCTACTTTTATATTACCCTATTTCAGAGGCTAGTTAGAAAAACTTGAACGCCTTTGACAACAATCAAAAATCAATACGATTTGCAAGAACGGCCACGATTTGAGAAGTATGATATTGAAAACGAACCTGGACCCCATGAGTATCACAAACATTGTGGGTGTGGAACTATTTACATCGGGAAGACAAAACGATTTTTTTACTCCAGAATTAGGGAGCACCATCTTGCCACTCAAATGGCGGAGATACCAAAATGTAGATAGAACAACACAGTATTAACATGGTTCACATGGTAGCGAATTGGTACAGTGTCCAAATCCGAAACTTGTGGCGACCAATAATTGAACTTCTAACGTTAAACATCGGCAGAGACTAATCACCATGAAGTGATACTAGTTAAGAAACCTACGACGAATCTGATTGGTCCACGTGAAATAAAACATGTTTTAAATATAAATACAACAGATCTTCTGATTTTTACATCATGCACCTGAATACGATAGCACACCGATCCGAACGTAGTAGATTAACCAAATTCAAATCAATGACAGTCCAAGAAAACTTCAAGCAGTACGTGGAATTGGTTATTAACTTTTGGAATTCATTAATAGTTGTCAGTTATAAACTAAAATCTCTTCGAAACAAAAAAACAAACTGTTTGATGGGAACCAAAATCGTTGTATAATTGTGTTAAATTGCCTAGTGTACGTGTACGCCGAATGTATCGCCAGCTAAGTGAATTTGAAACAGGTCGAACAGATTTCCAACCGATTCTGCTTAGTTGGACATAATAGCCGATGACGAGGAGAATGACGTCAACCTCAATTTGTTGTTGAGCGACATGTATACCGAACAGTATAGTAAGCGTTAATATATGGGATGCTATTGCCCATGGAAGTAGGTCTTTCTTTGGAGCAACATGACAGCGCAACATTATCTTCAGAGAGTAGTGGAGCAATGAGCCTTACCTTAATTGGCTCATGGATCCTATATTTCAACAAGATAATGCTCGGCCTCATGTTGCTCGAGTAAGTTTAAACTTTTTTGAAGAGAATCTGTTGCCATGGCCGTCCAAATTTCCCGATCATTCGCTCATAAAATCAGTTTGGGATATGGTAGAAGGCTCAGAAATTTACCACAGCCAACACGGACTTTAGAGGTTCTAAGTCAAGCAATACAAATAGCTTAGGATAGCTCAAGAAGAAATAGACCACATAATTAACCAAGATGGACAAACACATTAATAAAACTTAATAATAAACAAATTTAATCTCCTTGGTATTTTAATTAAAATGTTAATCATTTACTCTTTACTCTTGCGTTAATGCTTTACCAAAACAATTTTAAATTCTGGTTGTAGCAATTCCTTAGTCAGTGAGTCTACAGGGTGTGTTTTTTTTGATGATCAGTATGGGGATCTCGGAAACTAGCGGAGATAGAGCAATGGTTAAATTGGGAAAGATTTGCAGTTTTACTGGCCCAATTTAATGACACTTTCGGATTTTTATAAAAAATTATGGATTTCTAGATATTTTGAAAAAACGAAATTCTGCCGATTTAGTCAAATCCCTCTAGCTCCTTTGTTTTTGATTTTATAAAAAAGTGTAAATATCAAAATTGAGGGGAATTGTATCCCGAATATGATTGTCATGTCCTCGTTTGCGTGACAGCTCTCGTTTTCGAGATATGACACAAACTTATCTTTTTTTGAATGGAAACCATAATTGGCTATGACCTCAAAAAATCGGACATTTTTAGAGCTTTTCAACGATATAACTCGATATAGCTATTCATAAAAACAACGGAGTTATGGATGCTTTTCTGTCTTATTTTCACTTTTAACGTAGTTAGCCATGTGAACTAGATTGATTTATTAATAACTATTACAAAAAACATTGAACGATTTTTTTATTAGGTATATCAGATATAACGAAAAAACTAAATAAGTAGGTACTTACTAAAAAATTAAGAAATTGAAGTACATAATAATGGTTACAATTTATGTTCTAAAAGTCCACCATTGTTATTTAGACAAAAATTGCATCTTTTTAAGATTGACATTACCGCTTTCCTCATAGACCGCCTACCAATTTCTTCAATTGCTTGTAATACCGCCTCCCTTAGGTCACCAAGTGTCTCATACTTTCTTTTATATACTTTGTTTTTTAGCGCACCCCATAAATAGAAGCTAATAACTGCCAAATCGGGAGACCGGGGTGGCCATTCGGGTGGGCCATTTCTTCCTATCCAAGACTTTGGATAGATATTATCTAAGTGTTGTCTTACTAATAACGAGTTATGAGCAGGTGCTCCATCATGTTGGAACCACTCAATTTCTAAACGAGTTCTCAAATTCAAATTATGCAACATGTCTTGAAAAGTGTATTGCAAGAAATGCAAGTAGCGCTCCCCAATAAGTGAATCGTCATAGATAAAAGGCCCCAGAATAGTAGACCCTATGATACCACACCAAACTTTAAAACCAAATTTTATCTGGGGTCGTCTTTGTTCTACATGGAAAGGATTTTCTTTAGCCCAGATATGCTAATTGTGTCTATTAAACATACCGCAGTTAGTAAATCTAGTTTCATCTGACCATAACCCTTTTAATGGAAACTGTGGATTGTCAAGGCACATGTCTCTAAACCATGTACAAAACAAAATATGTCGATGTTCGTCACCAGCATGCAAAGTTTGAGAAACTGAAAGTTTGTACGGGTGGAACTTCTACGCTTTCAGTATCTTAACTACAGTTCGTTGAGATGTGCCAGCTTCTGCCGCCATCTCACGAGTTGATATAGATGGATATTGAGTTACCATTGCCAAAACATTTATTTGTGCTTTGGTGGTTTAGTAAAATATCCATATGTGCGTAAACTATCGTAAAGCCTCTTAAATGTACATAGCGCAGGTTGACGTCGATTAAAATATCTCTGAAAGTATTCCTCAGCTGCACGAACTGAATTTTCATGGCATATGATATAACATTCCACCATATTCAGTTTTTCTTCGTTAGAATATTCCATTTTATCACGAAAACTTGTCAATATCGACTGTCAGTTCAGCAGTACTAATGGAATTACTCTCAAATGAGGAAACGTCAAAGTGACTACCTACGTTAAAAGTGAAAATAAGAGAAAAATGCATCCATAACTCCGTTATTTTTATGAATAACTATACCGAGTATTATATCTTTGAAAAGCTCTAAAAATGTCCAATTTTTTGAGGTCATAGCCAACTAAGGTTTCCATTCAAAAAAAGATAAGTTTTTGTCATATCTCTATCATTCCGTTTTGATATCTACACTTTTTTCATAAAATCAAAAACAAAGGAGGTAGAGGGATTTGACTAAATCGACAGAATTTCGAAATATCTAGTAAGCCATGAATTTTTACAAAAATCCGAAAGTGTCATTAAATTGGGCCAGTGAAACTGCAAATCTTTCCCAATTTAACCAGTTTCCGAGATCTCCATACTGATCATCAAAAAAAACTCAATATGTACATATTCATCATTAATAATTTAACTGACCAGTGTCGAAAATATCATAAATCCAAGATACACAAGTTTCCTGTTTGCTTTTATCCAATTTAAAAACTAACGTAAACATTCATCATAACGTTGGTTATTTGAATACAGTTTTCTATTATTATTACGCAACTCAAGCCTGAAGTAACTTCATTAGTTTAACCATTATTTTATTATATCATAAATTTACCACATTCAGCGGGCATGTATGTTGTGATTACAATAAATTGATTTTTACAGTATTTGTGTTCAGGTTAATAGGAAGAATGTGCAAATGCCTTTTATTGATGAAGCAAGCCGCGGTTTATTGTTATAAAATATTTCGAATGGTGTAACAGCAATTAACGGATTAACATTTGTATAAACAAATTTGTACTTCGTTACGTCTATTATATGCTTAACTTATGCATCGTTTAACTTTTGACAAATTATTATATTGGAAATATTTTTGCCAGGGTTGACATGACCCCGTCGACTTTGGATATTAAACATTTACTGTCTGTAATTTTTTCGATTATTAACTAATAATGAAAGTTAAAAAATAACAATTAATTATTTTTATTCATCAATTCACCTAAATAAACTTATCAATTATGTAACTATTCATTCGGAATTATCTTCTTTAGAACTCCGGTTAAAAATAATTTTCCAATGTCAAAAGGAACACGGCATGTATTGAGTAAACATTTACGACAAAAATTATTCGAATATGTAAATAATATAAATATGTATAACTCATATTTTCCAGATACTAATCAACGGTGGAATCGTTGGTAAAATGGCAACGTTTCGGCACATTCACATACGGACTCTTCAGGACTACATTGCTCTCATTGTCTTATAAAAGTTATTTATGGCATGTTCTTGATAATTTTTAAGTTTTCTTGAGAATAACACCACAATTGAATTAAAAAAGCTGTATATTGAAAATATATGCAATTGTGGTGTTATTCCCAAGAAAACTTAAAAATAATTGCTCTCATATTCGTCTGCTTCCTTTAGGTTAAGTGGCCCTTGCGTTTCGGATATCACGCCCACTGCATGCTGACTGGCCTTTGGGCTTTTGATACAGAATCGGTGAGGCTACACAGTATTTAGTACAATTTTCTACAAATTTGGTGTTTTTGAGTATTATCGCTTGGATTTTAGTCTGTCTGACCCTTATTTAATTCGGGTGTTATATACTTCTCAGTACTTTTGTCATGACCGAGGGGGGTAAATGGGGGCTCCTGGGCTTGAAAAATCTGCCGTGAGCCTTTAATTTTTCCCATATAGTTGCTAACTTCTCCCGCCCCGAGCCAAAAAAAGTTCTGATATGCCCTTATCTAGGACAATTTTTTTTCCGATTTGCCCCTCCTCTAAACCCAAAGCTGGGTACCCCTTAACGCTCCTGTTCCAAAGTGTATTGGGTATCACGTTATGGTGGGGGTGATGCAATGGATGTTGTTTGTTATTTTTATAGTGTTCGAATAGTCATGCCGTTTAGCTTTAACCCTTGTTAAATATTCCTTGTTGCTCTACTCAAATCCTTAAATTACTTTCATAAATTAGAAGATGTCAATATTATAACCTGGTAGAAGGCGGTGCACTAAGATTGTCTTTCTCGCTATTTAATAATTACAAAAGTTTCCATGAGAAGTGCATTAAGCACCACAAATGAAAATGAAGTTTATGGTTATTATTATCTGTTTGTAAATTGGACTACATTAGATAGAGAGCAATATAGAGGAAAAGAGAGCACATTTTTACATCACTAGTGTCGTTAACAAAACAAATTTTATGGTTGAGATATATTTAGTTTTGAGACGTATGTTAAGAACACTAAATCTTTTTCTATTTTAGATTTAGCTAAAGTGCTTCTTTTAGTCTGGTTATGTTGAAAGGCGAGATCAACAATATATGGTTAGAGCTATTTACATAAAAATCAAGGTTGTTTATTATGGGTGTTAATATATTTTATTTTGGCGAACCATAAATCAACCTTCTAGAGCACCGGCTTAAGTTTTCTGTAGGGATTTTTTTTATGCTTGCTTCTATGAGGGAATGTTTGTTATTCAACTTCGTAATGTCTAGAGGCGTTGCTATGTCTGGATGCTCTTCGACAACCTGCTTCATTGTTACTTACTAGGGTAGTGTCCATTCCGAAAGTGGTGTCTCCAGTGGTAATATCTTGATCTTTTGGAATTCGTCATGTTCTATCTGCGCTGCGGTTACTTCATTAAGGGTACCTACGCACTTACCGGTTGGCCACAACACGGCTGCCCGTCCGGCTATCCGCAGGACGCGGTTGCAACTGCGGTCAGCCGGATGGCGGCTAGCCGTAGTCGCCACCGGATAGTGCGGATGAAAACTCTCGATTAATGAGCCCATTCTCAAGATGGAAGTTGAAGAAATACATTATATTTAATTTGTTATTTATTTATTTGACAAAAGAATCGTTATGGTCAAACACTTCAATTATTCTCAGTATTATCAATAGAATTAAAAATTTTAATGAACGAATGTGCACCATCCTTAGACTGGTGACTGTAAGTAGATAATGGCGATTGTACGTCAAAATTTTGAGAAGGTGGTTGTCCAATAGTAGAGTATTCCGCCGATTTTGTATTCCATATTACCCGCCTATTCTGTATTTCAATTATAAACCTTTCTGGATCGAAATTCATAGCGTTCATTTTTAGCCCATCTAAAAACGCTAAACGCTTAGTGGGTATAACAACTGTCCGGCTGGCCGTCAGTCGGGCCGCAGCGCTGCAAGCGACCGCAATGGTTGTGAGGCAACCGCATGACAGTGTGCACAAAAACAAATTTTTCATAGATATTTTTGACTGCGGTTAACCCGACGGCTGACCGCATTCCGGCTAACCGCATAGTGCTTAGGTACCCTAAGGCAAACCAGTGAGTGAATTATTTTTTCGACTATGCTCCATTTGCGTTTAGTGGAATTTGCTCGTAGGTTTTCTGATTTTATTTGAGGCTGGTATCAGTGATTCAGAATGTTGGGGAAAGGGTTGCATGGTATGCCATTGCAATTCTGCTAAGCTGCCAGTGAAGATCACGGCTGGAAAAATTTGAAGATATTAATTTGGTATTATCTCCATTCTTCTATTTGATTCATCTTAGTCAAAACTTCACAGGGCATTAGCAGTGCGATTTTCAAGGTTACTGTTGAATGTTGATCTGTCTGGGCTTTGAATTTATATTCATTAGAAGGTTGTGTCGGCACTGTTTAACTGACGACAGCAAATTTAAAAAATTCACTTTTTCAAAATTTTCGTCTGATATGAGATTTGGTAGTACACAATTATAAAAAATGTTTCTCTTGATGATGGTTATCATTCCAAATATCATTAATCCAAATTTTAAAACATCACTTTGTTTCCAGTCTTAGCCACCTTAACTGATTAGTAATTGATCCCTATCAACATATTTTAGAGTCAATATTAGATCCTGGGTATGTACAACTTTATTGTGCATTGCCGTTTCTATATAAGTATATATGGCGTAACGTAGGGAGTTGACTACTGCCATCGGATAGATGGTATCAAACACTTTCCTGAATTGTATAGAGTCAAGCTAAATAGTATGTCCTATTCTTTGGTTCAACTTATAAAAATTTTCGGTGTATCATCTCGAAATTTTTCTCGAAATCGGTGAAGGCCAATGGAATCCAGCCAGGAGCTACTGAGAAGCATCTTAAGTGACGTTCTAATATAACGTAACACCGTTTTCCTGGTTTTTATCTAATTCGTCGACCTGACGCCAAGATTTGTATTTTAGTTGCTACTGAACAACATCTACCTGACTGTTCTGCATTTTCTCCACTGTTGACTACTTTCATGAGTACTGATGTTTCTTCTTGCGTTAGCTCATGTTCAAGGATTTAGTGACATGGACCATTGTATTGTATCTTTATGTTAAGGTGAGGTCTTTGTTCACTAATACAATTACTATTCTTATTAGAATTTTCAGACATTCAAATACATTTTCCGATGGTCTCTTGCTGATTTGTAACTTTTCGGCAGTTTGTATGCCTTCTTTTCTACTGCCTAGGACAATTCAGTATGCGCTCGATATCTCTTGTCGTTACCATGTCATCTTTTTGTTTCACTAGTTCCATCTTATGATGTTGGTATGCAGTTTCTCATAGAATACTGTCTGATGTTGCTCAAAACGTAGGTAGGTAATTAATTTGTACTCATAAACACCTGTATTTATTTTGTTATGTTATTTGTTGTTGACGTTGTATTATGATGAAGTCTCTTGAAATTTGGCATTTTCAAAAGGTCACTTTTAGAAAATGACACGTTTGGTGTAACCCACAATTTTGAATTGTTGGTTATGCTTATCATACAAATAAATTTTTTGAAAACAGTTTGCGCTCTTTCATTGGAGAAACAATTGAAGCAATCTCCAAATTTCCAAAGAACTGGAAGTCCATGGTGCAATAAGAAGTAAGAAAAAAATAACACAGGAAATAGATAATAAAAATATGTTTGAAATAAGGTATGACGAGCCTACTCGTTCCATTTGGAAAAAAAACTTGATAGTGCCGATTTGGTACTGGCAATCTGGCACATGCCAATTTTATGTCAAAACTTAACTTAATAGACCTAAGTATATATATATATATATATATATATATATATATATATATATATATATTTCATAATTGTTGGTTCTTTATGTTGTGATTAGAAAACAATATTTCTTAGAAATAAGTCAGTTCAACAAAAGGCAATGAACACAAAGAGATGAATGACGTCATACTGAACAAGGTTGATCTAAGTTGTCACTAAGTTGTATAATTTACGTAATAGTGACTGTAATCAAGCCCATTTAGAAATAGGAATTACCACCATCAAATAAATAACTGGAATATATTCCTAAGAATTATTTTTTTCAAAATATATTAACTGAAATAGTGTATAAAAGAATGAATTTTAGGGCCAATTTTATAACTCTCTTGAAATTATGTGCAATAGTATGTGTGAATGTATTTTATAGTTTGTTTATTTCATGGAAAGTTTAAATCAAATATTAATTTTTACTAGTTTTTATGCTTTTACACTAGTGTTGATTATCAGATATATACTGAGATATCTATGTATGTGAAATTTATTCAGATTAATATACATGCATTGTTAATGTTATAAATAGAATAAATTATAGTTAAAAAAAATAAAAAATCACGCTTTTATAGTAAAACGAACTAAAAACTCGAAAATATTTTTTAATTATGAAGAGATTGTATTACATCAATAGAAACTACAACAATCAATTATGATTGATTAATTAGGAATAAGATTAATAAAAACTAAATTATTAACTAAATAGTTCAATTCATAGTAAAAAAAGCGTGTGGTACAATTTAACATATTTTCATGTTAAACTTATATGTGTAAACAACTATTAATCAAATAATTGTATCACTTAATGTCAAACAGCCCACGCTTTTTTAATATGGATTGAATTATTTAGTTAATAAGTTAATTTTTATTTTAATCTTATTCATAATTTTATGAAAAATATATTTTGTGTTATAAAGAAGTATACGGGACCTCCTTCAGATCAAACTTAATAGAATAAAGTATAAACTATCCTAATTGATTAAACAGTTTTCGAGAAATCTGTGACCATACATTATCCAAATCAATTTAACTGTTAAGTAAATATTAATACATACTTTCCGAGGAAATATAGACCGGCTATTTTTTGAAATTGATTAAAAATTAAAAAATCCAAGAAAACTTATTATTAATTATGGTGTAGGTACTCGAAACAAAAGAGAATAGATATTTATACAGTGTTGTAAAAGGATTCAATTCCCTATCACGAACACACAATTGAAATCACACAGTAAATTAAATAATAAGAAACAAAATAGATTATACAGCACAATTAATAAAAGGTTCTACAACACAGTAACTTCAATCCAGACATACCCTGGTGCAGATGATTCGCCTGAACATAATCTGTTATCAGTCAGAATACTACGTCTAAAAATTAAAAAAAGAAGTGTATGAAGTGTATGAAAGCTAAAAAACAGAATATATTAACAGCCAATCGCAGACATGCCTTCAAAACAATAGAAGACAGATGGAACAATATAAAAAACAATACAGTTTCAGTTATGCTAAATAATCTTCAACAGCAGACATGACGAAAAAAGAACACATGGATAACAACAGAAATACTGGCAATGATGGAAGAGAGAAGAAAATACAAAACTAGAAATGAACTAAAATACAAAGAAATAAACAAAACAGTCAAACAGAAAATAAAGTGAGCGAATAAGTCATGGGTAAATTCAAAATGTTCGGAAATTGCGGGAATTGAAGAATTAGAAAATAAGCACGACAAACTTAAGATGCACAAAAGCCAACGTCACTTGAATATATATCACTCAAAGAAGGTTAATAATTAGATGAAATTAATGACTTATTTATGTGATTCCTCATATAATACTCGTAGTATGACCAAATGGATGAAGACAGAACAAATCTTAAGCACTTCATATTTACCTTAATCTTGGCGGAGGAGCACTGGAGTGCTTCCTCTTGTAACTACTGGTTCTACTAACTAGATTAGCCATAATTTTTCAGGTAAAATACAACCATAACTCAAAACTAAATCGAAAACATCACTGTTTTTAATTAAAAATTAAACACCACAGTTAGCAGAATTGTCAACCGAAAATCCATGTAACCCGATTTCTAAAACAAAACACCGAAACTTCCGTAAAACATGCGTTCACACGTTACTGACAGGTAAACATTCAGCGAGTAGTTTACAGCAACTGTGCCGCGGTGGTACGGTCAATATACGGTACCACATCTAACTAAAAGGTACCATTCTTCAAGCAACGAGTGGTACTTGCATTCTGTTGGCGAGAGACGGTGTGTGTGGCGTGTGTATCTGGTGTTGCAGTTGCGGAACTCACGGATGGTTCTTCCTCGTCGTTAGTGAGGGGCGAGTCATTTGGTTCGACTGTTTGCTACCTTTCTCATTAATATTATTCCGTAACATCACAACTTAGTATGAACAGGGAAACGGAGAATAATTGGAAATGTGTGAAAATGATATCGTTGCAATCACTGATTCAAAATAGTAAACATTAGCTGCAATTCTTGTTAGATATGCACATGCAAAAACAGCGCCCGGGTACTATAACGCATGTTCTCCAAAAGTGATACCAATTTTGGTAAACTTCTGGATTTAGTATGCCTCTGAAAGTATGCGGGGGGGGGGTGTTCAGGCCACTGTAAAGCATATTGCTCATATTACTTCTAGTGTTCTAGAAAATTATGTTTAATCACCAAACACATCTGCTGAAACCATAATTTGCAAGCTACGGTTTTTCGACTTGCCTCATGGCCAAACTTTAATATACAAAAACTCATAAAAAGACTGAATTTTTGAAGCGAAAGCTTCTTTACCGAGCCAACTTAATTTACAGTTTAAGTAACACGAACCAGTTTGTCAGAGTCTCTTCATTTACAGAAAATTACTAAATTATGATAAATAAACAGATTTAACCTCCAATTAAAAGTCAAACACAAATTTTGCTATTCGTTGTCATAAAAAATCGGATTTTCTGTTTGCAATATTTTAAATTAGAGAGTTACATTACGCCAGAACAGCACAAAGAAGTCCAAATTTATGGATAGTAGAAACAAGTCTGACAATCTAGAACTCCACAAAAAAAGTCTGTTACTAATTTTATATAGATAGACAAACTTTGATGCTGATTAAACTGAAAAAGTGTCCAACAGAAAGTATTTAACAACAAATTCGTGAAGTAACCTGAATGGCGCTACTGTAGAAAGATGATATTATGTGAATAGCTATACGTCAAACAATACTAATACTAGGCCACCGGGTTTGTTTTTTTTTTCAACCAATATATGAAAATATATATTTTCCCTAAATATCTGTGAGACAATCTAAAAACTTTTGACGTGCTGTTTAAAATCCACCCACTTGCTACAACGGCCCCAACCTAACTTCAAGTTTCATGTCAGTATATATTACAGCATAAATTGTTCAAACCGGTAAACCTGGTAAAAAAAATTGTAGTCAAAATTGGATAAAATACTTCATAGGCTGATATAATAAATAACCCTTTGCTAGGGACTACATGAATGTAGCTCTCTTATTTTAAGCCTATTATGTTACAAATTACTTGAATGTTTGTAGTATAGAAATGTCATGATATTTTTTTAGTAGTTGTCGAGATAGTGAAGGTTAACTGACGTGACGTTTAAGGGAAAAGTACCGTTCAGGCGGTCCAACAAACGTCAAAGACGCGGAAATCCCAAGATGCTTAAAGAGTACAAAGCTTTCTGATTGTTCATAGAAACATTGAATACTTTCAAATCTAAGTACTGACAGACTTTGGTTAAAAGCAGAAAAGTAATTTTTTTTGTGTTCCAACCCATTTACTTTATGAAAGTTATTACATTTTTTAAAAATTAGTCTAGTGGATTAAAAAATGGGGGATAAACATTCGTGTCAAAATATTAATTTGTTAAAAAGTATGTCTGCCACCAAATTTGAAATATATGTTATCAAATTAAAGAAAATTTAAACTTTTTACTTTTAACACCACTTTAGGGGTTCTTTTACCAATAAAAAAAATTATCAATTAACGAAAAAATTCCTATGTATTTCCCTCCCTAATGCTGAGGGTTTAGGCTAGAATTTCTCTTTTGGTCATTCATCTGGATTTTCACTGCTCACAATGGTTTTTGAAATATTCAATAATTGAAAAACCAAGATTTAGTACTTATGAAAACTGCCCGGAACACTAGTTGCCTAGAAAGACTTAGTGGCAGAAAGTAGATTTATGGGTTTGTCATCTAGTTTTCCTGTATAATATGTTTAAATATATATCGTATGATACTTATCTGTGTAATGTGGGATTTCGATATCATATCAGGAATCATTTTCGAACAATGTTATTTAGAAGCATTTGTACAGACTTTTCTTGCAATTGTCAACTGATTGATTAATTGCCTTAGAAGTTTCATTTTTGATGTTTATTTGACAGGTAAAGGACAATGGTATCGCCATCTCTATAGAAGGAGCCTCAACTTCTTCATTATTTAACAACATGCAGACATTTTCTTTAATTTTTCTTTTCTTTTCCAAGTAATATCGTTGCCTTGTCCCACTCCATTTTGTGATAGCTGCCCCGAATGATATAGACGAACCGTCAGAGAACTCCTGAACATTTTATTCCCAAAGGCGTGGATTCAGAGAACTGGCCCTATACTGTGACCTCCAAAGTCGCGAGACCTGACTTCCTTTGACTTTTTTGTATGTCGGCGGACCAAGCAACTCGTTTATGAGAGAGAAATAGAAACCAAAGAACAGTTAACAGAAAGAATAAATGTTGCTTTTGAAATAATATGGGATGAGATGCGACTACAGACTACCACTATAGGAGTCAGAAACAGGTGTCGCGATTGCGGTAGCGATAGAAGCCGGTTTGAACAAGATTTATATTAAATTATTGCAACTTGATGTATGTTTTATTTTTTTTGTAGTTCTAACCTAGTAAGTTATAACCTCAAATTCTATTATGATACTGATTACTTTCCAATACGTGTGATATATCGTTGGAAAGGGGTTGAAGTAGAGAAGAGAGTTTTTGTATGCATTCGAAGTTCTCGATGTGTTTCTAATATTTTTTATAATGTGATAAAGTGTTTAACTTAATCACTATTTTATTTAACTTCGCCATTTGTGGACTCATAAATTTTTCAACCATTTGTGTCAAATATCAAATGCACATGAGCAAAGATTCCTAGATTAGATTTAAGTTTATTTCGAAATCAGAGAATTAAGATATCTAGATGTTATATGGGCTACATAATATAGCACATGAGCCCACCTATCTGCCCTCCAAGTTTGGCGAACCTTCTACTAAACACCCTGTATATCTTATATATAATTTTAGAGCTGTAATCAGTTTGTGGGTTGTTAATTAAATTAGAAGTGTTTTGTGTTGTTTGTTACATGTTTCGTTAATGAATTTTCTTGAAAATTCGTCTTGTTCCAAAATTTTAATAAACTAACTCCACAAAAGATTATTTTGTTGCTGAAACTGCTTTTGCTCTGTCATCGATGCGTTCAAAAATGAAAGGTTATTTCGATTATCTATTCTAAGATGAAATTTATTTAATGGAGTCTAACAGGCAGCAAAACTACTAACACTTATTTAACGTATCTGCATTTCTCAGAATCCACTGTGCGCAATGAAAACCCTAATGAACAATCAGAATAACTATTTACCTACTCAATCATTTAGATAGGAACTACTTGGAATTATTGTAGCAACTAACTACCATTTAACTAGTCTTTAGCACCATGAACAATTGCATTCATGTATTCAAAAAACAGGTTTGTTTTCTAAAATAGACGGACAGTTGACTAGCCATTAAAGTAGTACGCTTATGCAGAACCAGAATAAAATTAAAGGCGGCTCTTTTTGCATCTATATACATCCTAGCTCACACATATAACTTGAATTATGTATTCGATCCATAGTTAATCGGCTGCTCGTCTACAACTTCTATGCCGTTCAAACAAAAAGCGGTGCTTTCGCGGATGCATCATAATGTTACCCTATTTCATCCAGTTAATACTGAATTATTAATCAAGGAAAATCGCTTTGCGACATTGTGAAAAAACTTGATAGACATTAATCTATTTAATTGATCAACTGGTATATTAAAAACGTAATTGTGAAACCGTTTACTTATGATTTCCTGTCAACTGAATCTTCGCCTAATTAAATTATTCAAAATTATCACGTTCACCTACTTTATAATTATATTCTTGAAATATAAATATTTTTATTTCGACAATACTATCAGTGTGAATCTTTGGGAATTGGTTTCGTAACTAAAATTGGTCATATAATCAAAGATGCTTTAATTATATAAACTTGTTGTTAATCAAACTTACGCAAAGTCAACAAAGAACGTATGTTATTATTGGAAACTGCAAATCAGAGCTTATGCAAGGAACCGTTATGAGGAGTGTAACATAGGTAAATATGTATCTCACAAGATGAGTAAAATTAACTGAAATTACTAAATACCTATTGCCCTTGGTCCCAAGATTGATGGAAACTATAATAATGTGGCGTATGTTTGGTGAAAACAAAAAATATGTAATTGTTTAAAAGATTATCAGGCAACAATTACAACAGATTCAAAACTGGATTAACTAACAGTTAAGTTATTGTCCATCTATAAGGTACGTCCTTAGCAAAAAAGTATGGAGAGCGTTCATCCGATATTTGTCAAAGTAGTCTCCGACTACGGACCACTGGTAGTTAATGGATAATAAACGAGGTTGTAGGGATGTCGGAAAAATATCAATATATCAATATATTTTGTTTTATATATCGATAATTTTACACGATATAATTTTATTCGATATATGGATATAAAAACGAAGTATCGAAAACTTATCAAAAATGATATTTTTCCGTATGTTTGTAATGTGCTATATAAAATAAATACTAGCTGTTTTCCGATTACTAGAGCACAAAGTGTTTTTCTGTCGCTCTGTGTCGTAATTTTCGGGCGTTAATTGGAACATACTTCATGTTTTATGATAAAGTTTTATGTTTACTTAGTACTTACATAAAACATCCCAAAGGCACAGTCATTTCTTGTGCCCATTTGTGGGAGCAAGAGCTGTAATTGGAACACTTGTGCGTTAATTGGAAAACAGCCAATATATTGTCAAACAAGTTGAGATACAGGATCTTTGTACACAAAACACAAAGATTAGCAAAATTCTTTCAAGTATAATTAATTTATTATATTTATGCTATATGTTACCTGTAAAAAAGTCTCAAAATAAAATATTTTTAAATTTTGTAATCCAGTCTACCTACCATCTATCTATAAATTGTTTGCATATAACTTTATCAGATACACTAGTTAAACAAATTACTAAGTATATATATAGACTTACTGTTCTACAATAGTACCGATATATCGATATTTTTTTCTCGATATATCAATATCGATATTGATACATTTAAAAAATATCGATACAATATATATCGATACTTTTTGACAGTTCCGACATCCCTACGAGGTTGGTCAAAAAACATGAATGTAAATACCTTATTTTCGCACCGACTTTAGAATAAGTATTTAACTGCTGGAGTAAAAAATATATAATATTTTTTGCTTTTTAAGTAAGTTCCTTTGAGCTTTTTGAAGTTCATTTCTTGTTTTTTTAACATGTATTTATTTACTATAGACTAAGAGCTAGTGGCCCATTTGTCATGAGGTGTTTGATTCACGACGTAAATATTTTACATAGAGGTATAGATAACATAGATGAGTGGTTAATCGGTTGTCTGCTTTGCCTACCAAGGGACGTTAGTACTGCGCATGCAAGAAATGTATGTATGTAGAAAGCACGTGTAAAGATATGAATATGGAAAACTAGCGGGAGTATTTAACAGAAAATGGGATACGAGGTTTTTTCATAAATATAAATAATAAATAAAATATTTTCAGGTGTCTACGACTCAGGTTCTACCGGAAGTGAACCCCAACTTTGTTGCTACAATAGAAAACCCTGTTTTTTATAGCATTTGTAGAATCTACGATGTTAATTAAATTATCATATGTCTGAAAGGCTACAGTTAAAGCTATTACAATTTTTTTGAAAATTTATCAACTGCGCGGATGAATTCCCGGAAACCACCTAAATCATTTAGTGCCCGCGAAAACTTAAAAATAAATATATATGTATATATATATATATATATATATATATATATATATATATATATATATATATATATATATATATATATATATATATATATATATATATATATATATATATACAGGGTGAGTTTTTTTATGATCAGTATGGGGATCTCGGAAACTAGCGGAGATAGAGCAAAGGTTAAATTGGGAAAGATTTGCAGTTTTACTGGTCCAATTTAATGGCACTTTCGGATTTTTGTAAAAAGTCATGGCTTACTCGATATTTTGAAAAAACGAAATTCTGTCGGTTTAATCAAATCCCTCTAGCTCCTTTGTTTTAGATTTTATAAAAAAAGTGTAAATATCAAAATATGTCCTCGTTTGCATGACAGATCTCGTTTTAGAGATATGACACAAACTTATCTTTTGTTGAATGGAAACCATAGTTGGCTATGATCTCAAAAAATCGGACATTTTTAGAGCTTTTCAACGACATAATACTCGATGTAGTTATTCATAAAAATAACGGAGTTATGGATGCTTTTCTCTCTTATTTTAACTTTTAACGTAGTTAGCCATGAAATAGATTGAATTATTATTACCAATTCCAAAAAACATTGAACGATTTTTTATTAGGTATATCAGATATAACAAAAAAACTAAATAAGTAGATACTTACTAAAAACTTAAGAAATTAAAGTACATAATAATGGTTACAATTTATGTTCGAAAAGTCCAGCATTGTAATTTAGACAAAAATTGCATCTTTTTAAGATTGACATTACCGCTTTCCTCATAGAAAGCTTATCAATTTCTTCAATTGCTTGTAATACCGCCTCCCTTAGTTCACCAAGTCTCTCATACCTTCTTTTGCATACTTTGTTTTTTAGCGCACCCCATAAATAGAAGCTAATAACTGCCAAATCGGGAGACAGGGGTGGCCATTCGCGTGGGCCATTTCTTCCTACCCAAGAATTTGAATAGATATTATCTAAGTGTTATCTTACTAATAACGAGTTATGAGTAGGTGCTCCATCACGTTGGAACCACTCAATTTTAAACGAGTTCTCAAATTCAAATTATGCAACCTGTCTTGAAAAGTGTATTGCAAGAAATGCAAGTAGCGCACCCCAATAAGTGATTCGTCATAGATTAAATGGCCCAGAATAGTAGACCCTATGATACCACACCAAACCTTAAAACCAAATTCTATCTGGGGTCATCTTTGTTCTACATGGAAAGGGTTTTCTTTAGCCCAGATATGCTAGTTGTGTCTATTGAACATACGCAGTTAGTAAATATAGTTTCATCTGACCATAACCCCTTTAATGGAAACTGTGGATTGTCAAGGCATATGTCTCTAAACCATGTACAAAACAAAATACGTCGATGTTCGTCACCAGCATGCAAAGTTTGAGAAACCGAAAGTTTGTACGGGTGGAACTTATGCGCTTTCAGTACCTTAACTACAGTTCGTTGAGATGTGCGAGCTTCTGCCGCAGTCTCACGAGTTGATGTAGATGGATTTTGATTTAGCATTGCCAACACATTTATTTTTGCTGCTTCGTTAATTTGATTACGTTCCTTTGGTGGTTTATTAAAAGAGCCATATCTGCGTAAACTATCGTAAAGCCTCTTAAATGTATATAGAGCAGGTTGACGACGATTAAAATATCTATGAAAGTATTCCTCAACTGCACGAACTGAATTTTTATGGCATATCATATAACGTTCCACCATATTCAGTTTTTCTTCGTTAGAATATTCCATTTTATCCCGAAAACTTGTCAATATCGACGGTCAGTTCAGCACTACTAATGGCATTACTCTCACATGAGGAAACGTCAAAGTAAAAACAATCTTTTTCATGGCTACCTAAGTTAAAAGTGAAAATAAAATAGAAAAGCTCCGTTATTTTTATGAATAACTATATCGAGTATTATATCGTTGAAAAGCTCTAAAAATGTCCGATTTTTTGAGATCATAGCCAACTATGGTTTCCATTCGAAAAAAGATAGGTTTGTGGCAGACCTCGAAAACGAGAGCTGTCACGCAAACGAGGACATTACAATCATATTCGGGATACAATTCCCTTCAATTTTGATATTTACACTTTTTTATAAAATCAAAAAGCTAGAGGGATTTGACTAAATCGACAGAATTTCGTTTTTTCAAAATATCTAGTAAACCATGACTTTTTACAAAAATCCGAAAGTGTCATTAAATTGGGCCAGTAAAACTGCAAATCTTTCCCAATTTAACCATTGCTCTATCTCCGCTAAACTTGGTTTAATTAACTTATTCTAAATTATCACGTTTTCATACTTTGTAATCGAATTCTCTAAATATGAATATGTTCGTTTCAACAACGTTATCTTCTGAATCTGTGGAAATTGATTTCACAACCAAAGTTGTTCATCTAATCAAAGATGCTTTAATTATATATACATGTTATTAATCAAACTTACGCAAAGTCAGCAAAGTAACCAGTAAGTCATTATTGGAAACTACAAATCAGAGCTTATGCAAGAAACCGTTATCACGGGAATAACATCGGTAAATACGCGTTGTGTTTTCAGTTCTTGTTCGTAAGTTTACTAAATATAATTTACTAGTTGATTCTGTGCATAGAGAAAGTATATTCTGATTGATACCCCGGAGTAATTGACGCACATACTAAATAAAGTCTTATGTTTAGAGAATAAATCGTTGTATATAATTATTGATCTAATAAGAATGAGGTAATCGCTCTTGTTACTATTAAAAGGCGTTTCGCCGTAATTTGTATCAGAACAAGGCTTGTTATGAAAGAATTGAACATCTTGAGAAGTGTCCCAATACAATAGCCATTTCTGCAATTTACCTTCAAGTAGTCGACAAATAGTCGCGCAGTTAATAATAGTTCAGGAGGTAGCGCTGCGCTCGAGAGTCTTTCATTTTTTTAAATCCCGTTTGTAGCATTTGGATTTATAATTATCAGTCACAGCTTTCTAACATTGCTTAAGTAATCCCTTGTGTACCCCGATTTAATTTTAAGGATAACTTTGTAGGGGGGGGGGGGCGTTATCCGCCCATTCGTTCATGTGTCTATGTATTATCAGTTGTTACTTTTCTATATCTTCTAACGTGTTTTCTACTTTCTTGTGTCTTCTTATTTCTTTGTAATTTATATATTCGACTCTACATTTAGTTGCTGATCTTCTCCGAACATCCATTTCAAACGTTGTTTTTTGCTTATGTGACATTTGCCAAACTATGGAGCTATAGATAATCACCTTTCTAATGTTTTCAACACTCCTCGTTTAGTTATTCTGTGTATGATTGTCTCCCCACTTCATCCCGTTGATTTTAAATTTAAGCCTAGATATTCACATTTCATACATATTCAATTTTTTCCCTTCTACATCTAAATCCTAAGGTAGGTTTTCTTATCTTAAGCAGATATACTGCGTCTTTTATGTATACTGGCATCTCCCACTTTGGGTATTCCTCTGTAAGTTTTCTAGGCATATGTTCTAAGTCTTCTCTATCCCATGAAATTTCTTGGTCATCCGCACTAATTTAAAATATACATATTTGTATCTCCAATAGTCATTTCCATATTCATTCATTCATTCATTTATTCCTATATTTTTTCTTCCGTAACAACAGCCTTGGCTTAAGCTTTTTGGTGTAGTGAATTCATCAGTTACTTATTTCTTGCAATAATTCTAGCTGTTATGTCTCTATTATTTAATAGCATCTATACATTTATGTTGACTTTGTCCCATAGATTTGAATAAGGTACGGTGTCATAGCCTTTCTACAGGTCAAACAGCAGTTGGTGAACTTGTTTGTTACTTGGGACAAACAGAATATACTATTAATTGTTGATTGGCCTGGGTTATAGTTGTTGTGTTCTTCACACTCGAATGAGTAATATTCCTTGTATATAGTCTCTTTTAATAGCCTTAATGCATTCTTTTTTCATGGCCTTGGTACTGGTTTTCCGTTAAGGTGTTTATTGGTGATTTTCGTGAGAATATTAAATAATTTGTTTGTTCAATTCCTTATCAACTCTGCACGAAACCCCTCTGTGCTAGGACCAGGTCCATTTTTAGCTGTACTATTCACTTTTTTTTCATACTTCGATATTGATTTTCATTAGTTCTTCATAACTTTGTACTTGGTTATATGTACTACTAAACTTGCAAATTTCCTATTTAATTCCTGACGAATACTACTCAATCTATTATTCCTCGTTTATATCACAGGATATTTAAATATGATATTTAACTTCGACATATCTATTCATATCGTTATCCTCATTAGTATTAATTTTCTGTGATATAACTTTTGTTTCCGTTCCTTTATCTCTAATAGGCTTTTTATGTGGTAAGGTATCTTTTGTGCTTGTTTTCTGATTCTGATTTTTTTCTTTTCAGTTGTTTCATGTCGAAATCAGAATAATAGCACATAAAAGATTTGATAATCAACTAAATATTTATTGAACGTCATTCATTTATTTATTCTCTTTACAAACACCAAATAGGTAATTACATGTGAAGGGTTAACAGCACAATGTCACAGATATGCCAATATCATAAAGGGTTTGCATCCTTATGCAGCAATAATATGCACCTAAGCTCACCAAATTTGATGTTAAATAGGTCAGGAATTTTGTGATTGGACAAACATATCATTACAGACACTGAGTATATAAGTGAATGACAAAGGACTTGGGGACCCTAAAAACGTTATTGATCAAGTCACAATCGGGATATTTCCTGCTATTTTGAATGTTAGGTGTATATAAAGATAACAGCATGTTTTTCTCATAGCACTCAAAGAACACAGATGGAATATTACCAACATTGATCTATCAATTTCATTGCTGTTTGTGTAACAATTTGGTGACCTAATGTTGGAGGCATACTCAAGAAGCCTCACCATAGATTTATAAAGTCTTATGGTTATTTTTATACTCAAATCTCGGCTATTACGTATGACAAATCCAAGAACTTTGTATGCTTCGTTTATCAGATAGCCGAAATTAAATTTCGAGGTTATCTTGAAAGACCACCCCCACATCTTTAACCGTCCTCACAACTCCTAATCAATAGCTACATTGACTTTTTTGTTTTCTCTAAATCAGTTGAGCGCCAAGTTAAAGTTATTCCAAGGGCAATAACATCATTTATGCCATTAACAGATAATAATTTGAAATCGTCAGCGAACAACAACCCAAAGCGGTCCTCAGGTTATCGAGTTACTCATTAATAAAAATCAAAACCAAGAAAGGACCCAAAATGCTACCCTGGGGTACTCCTGAGGTAGCAATATAATGATGGGAGAAGACAGAACCTATCTTTACCCTTTGAGTTCGTGCGAGTAAGTATGAAGTTATAAATAACTATACTTCACTTCAGAAACCAAGATCCCAAAGCTTTTCTATCAAGACACTGAAATCCACCCTATCTTATGCATTTACACAGTCAGTGTATATGACATCAAACTGTTGTTTGTTTATAATTGTTCCCGACACGTATTTAAAGAAGATCCAGAGATTTGTAACTGTTGAGAAAACCATGTTGATTGATACTTTGAAATTTTGTGCAAGTGTGACAGTATGAATCATATATATTTTTTTCAAATATTTTACCCAGGCTATTTAATAAGCTGATTGGTCGATAGTCATGGATATTTTCCCTCCGCCCCCTTTTGAAGATTGGTGTTACTATAAATGCTTTAAACTTATCATTTATATAAAGGGACATGTAGTTAACGAAAATTAAAATAATTGTCACTTTTTTGGTACGATTTAAGAATTAATCCTGATGTGTAATTTAATTCTTAATTTAAATAAGTGTCGGGACTGCTCTATATATCTGGCCTCGGTGTCGGTACCAGTTGTGCATTTCACTAGCCTCGTTATCTAATTTCGTATGTGTTTAGTGTGAGCCTCCATTGAGAAGCTATCGCTTTAAAATTTATTACAATTTGGGATGAATAATATAGATCAGCTCTTATATTCGGGAGCTTTTAGCAATAAGTAAAAATCATCTAATAGTTCGGACAAAGCAAGTATTTTCCAAATATCTGTTATGATTAATACATTAAATAATTTATATTTAAAAAAGAACAGACTTCAACTGGCTTAAAATAAAAGCTATTTAGAACCGTGTGCAATCAATAACTATTTTCTGATATATATATTCTTTTTTGACTGTAACTCTAATTCACCCTATATTGCAACCACCCTGTAAATGTTTCTGTCTATTGGTCACCCAATATAAATTATTTGTCTATCATTTTCTGAATCACCCTGTAGAGCTATAATTTTTAAACCTCTCCACACTATTGACTGATTCTATTTTTCTATTTTTTAAATCACCCTGTATACCTATAATTTTACTTCGCCCCATATGTCAAGTATAAGCAACTACTTATGTTCCACACTATATAACATATTTTAACCACCCTGTATAAACATATTTCCACTCCACCTTATATTTCTATCATCCTGTATATGCAACTGCTTCCAACATTTTTTGAACCCTTCTCCCTATGACTCAAATATCCTTACTGCATATGCTTATTCAACCATTTGTTTAATATTTTTTGCTGTATAACTATAGTTTTACTTCACTCTAATTTCAACCACCTTGTATACGAAACTACTTATTTGCCACCCAATACAACATTTTTTGAACCACCCTGTATTACTTTAATTCTATTTCACCTTATCTTTCAACCATCATATATATGGAACTGCTTATGTACCACTCAACCTCACATTTATTTGTAAGATTTTTTGAACCCACCTGTCTAACTGTAATTTTCGTTTGTCTTATATTTCAACGCGCACTTTGCTTGCTATTTGAAATTCGATGCACCCATGCACACACACCCTACCACCGAATACCGTACAGAAAAGAAAAGATCGCTCACCTAACAATTTTTCTTCTCGATACACTAATGGAATATTTCACTCGACTACAATCCCTATAAAATGAAAACCGTTACAAACACCCTGTAGGATATACTTTCATGACATATCTTGACATTTAAGCTAGATATTTGTAATGAAAATTTGACATTTACATTGATGTTTACCGTTTTTTTTGCACATATTTTTAGGATTTTCAGAAAAACGGTATGTTTTACGTTATAGAAAATTATACGAAATCAAGCTGGAACACCCCTTTGTAGAACACAATTTGAAATATTCAAATTGGTTGAGGTGTTTTAGAGAAAACAGTGTAGATTCATTGGAATTCCCTGCAATTTAGTTAATTACTGATTATTCTGATTTTCTAGAAAACCGTAAACCTCACGTTATAGAAAGTTATATGGTACGTAACTTTCTGTAATATTCCTTAATACAATGTTCATTTTAAAAATCATCAAAATTGCCCAAGCCGTTTTGGAATAATCACAGAGGATACATAAAAAAACGTGCCGACGAACTGATAACCTCCTCCTTTTTGGAAGTGAATTATAATTTTTTTCAATATTTGGCAGATGAAGATATTCATTGTATATCAACCAAACCTAAAGTTGCACTAATAACGTTGAGGCAAAATATTTTAAACAATTTATAGCAATTTAAAGATGGACATTAACAGTACATTAGTAATCAATTAACATCATTTTACGCGAAATCATATAAGGAGAAGTAACTGTTAACGCATTAAGTGAACCAGAAAGTAATGAATTTATGAAATATAAATATATAGTAAGACATAAAATTTAAAAGAGTCTATAAAAATAGTTAGTTCTTTAATGATACTGACACAGTTAATGTACAAACCCATTGAATATCTCACAAATTACTAAGTTACAGTAACATTTAAGAAACACTTTCCAATGATCATTAAAATTATTTATTAAACTTTTCTACTTAAACTAAACACAAATTGTTTTTAGTTTCCTATAAGTAATAAAATTATAGCAAATATCAATTACAGTCGTAATTAATCCAGTCATTAATTTTGTTAATCATATCAGAATAAAAGAGAAATATTATCAACTAATATAAAATATCACCTTGTAAAGGAAGATTTTATTAACCATCTCAAGCGTAAACGTTAGCATGAGAAACTAATGATGACGTTGTTTACTAAGAAGTCTAGCCTAAGAAATTTCTTCTACATACTCTAATTGTTCCGTTTAATACGTTTTGATACAGCAGCACAAAAATAAAACCGCAAAATGTTCATCATTAAGATGATATTTCTTCATAAAAGTAAATGACCATGAAAAGAATTCGAAAGAAAGAAAGAACTTTCACATTTCGAATGCTAAAAGGCGAAAACGCTTGAATTTGGCAGTGAAATTCCGGGTACATAAATTTGGATGATTTTGCAATATTATGTGGGCACATTCTGAACGTGTGCGTGTTTGCTCGTATAGAACGAATTATTCTAAATGATGCAAAATGGATATAATCTTGTTAATCATTTCTCTGATTAAGATCAAGTGTCTATAACAGTTTTAAATTTAATATTAATTTTCATTCATTACTTGCAAGTTGAGGCATTTGGTCTAGCAAATGTTAATAAAGGAACGAGGGTTTTTTTACAAGCTTTTATTTATTTCATTTCACGTGTGTCAGTGTATGGTGCATGTTGTTCACTTTTCTTTACTTCTTAATCGATATCTTATGCTGGTGTCTCACAAATCCGGTTATGCCCGTCGTCCGCGAAGACGACCACTCACGTTGAAAACTATTAGGATTCAATGTACCAGTGAAAGGGGAAAATTTACGAGCAGTTCAACATTCAAATTTGAACGGTTGTTAGGTGTTATATCACTTAAAAACCTCCAATGACTGAAGTATTGGGTATGATTTCGATTTTCGGCATTTGGCAGATTTTTATTTTATTACTTTTTATAGCATCATTAATCCTTTTGACTTGGCAGTTACTGAAATTACCGACCGTTGGCGGATAAGTCTGACAGATCGAATGAATAATATTAATGCCCAACGAAAGCAAAAAGGGTACAAATTGGTCGATAATATATTTTATCCTCGCAAATTCAAGAAATGTTGAAGGAATAAAATACATCCATTCATAAAAAACACATTTTAAAGAAACCAACGTAGGTGGTCATCTTTTGCGGACGACGGACGTGTGAGAACCCAGCATTAGTGTTTTTACTATGATTCCTCTTAGTATTCTGATCTCTGTCATTTATAGCATACTTTGTGTTACGAAAGCATCAGATCTGGTTCTGTCCTGTAATTATTGGACTTTGTAAATATTTGTAAATTCTTGTCTTAATTTCCCTTCTAATATGTCTCTTTCTTCGTATTGTGTTATATAGCCCCCCAGCTGCTCTATAAACTTTCTGTATTTGGGTTTTTACTTCTGTTACTATATATGCATAGCTGGTTAAGGTGATTCCCAGATAGCTGCCATACATAATCTGTTTTATGCTGATAAACTTTTTTGCTACTGCGTTGAACTTGTAGACTAATCTCGGTATGTCCTCTTCACTTTCCGCTATCAGAATGGCGTCATCCGCGTAGCAGAGAATTTTTATTTCTTCGTTTACCATCTTATAAACATTATCTTTTTTACGGCCTTTAATATTTCATCCATTATGATATTAAAGAGTAGTGGGTTCAAGGAGTCTCCCTGACGTATACCTGTGCCTGCTCCTAGCTCCTTTGTGTGTTGTATATCTTTCTGGTTTTCGTTTTTCTTTATGCTTCCTTGACTTTCTGAATGCTTATTCTGGTCTCTTCCTCGACTGTGATTTCCGGTGTTTCTGGTTCTCTTCCGAATACAATATTTTAAAATAATCTATCCAGGTGTCTGTATCTATGTTTCACCTCTGTTATTTCTGTCGTTTCTTATGTCTGCCGTCTTATAAGTCTGTACATTTCCTTTTATAATCGGTAGACCTAGTACACCATATCTTTTGATAAGAGTTCCACATGATTATTTTTGGTAAATCAACAAGCTTGTGTTTCACTGTGAATTTTTACTGTGTTATCCTTTGCAGCCTTTAGGCAATTCAGTTAGTTTAGTCAACTTTCCTCTACTCCGTCCTCTTTCAATTCAATGGTTTATTCTAGTGGTTTATTTTTGTTGTAAATTGATTTTGAACATTCATATTTTTTAACACTCTCTTCGAGGTGTCATTCCCCGAAATCCTAGACGTCAGTCTTTACATCTCGCGTCGTCAAATTTATATTTTCCCCATTAAATACTCTTACACTATATTTTTATATAATTCGTTTGGGCTGCATAGGGCTGTGAGAAGATACCAATTTTCGCCTTTGATATTTGCATCGAATCGTTCTATGCAAAATTTTAGCTAAAATGAGCACGAAGAAATTGTATTTGTATGTTTTGATAACACCTACCGGGGTAGGGAAAATTAAATAAAAACTGAAGAAAACGTATTCATGTAAACAATTCTTCAGTCAGTCAAACTGTGGAAGGAAAAGCTTATATAAATGATATAACTTACAAAATACATAATGTGGGTAGATTTATTTCTGAACTAATACCAAACTAAGTATAAAGCCACTATCACTAGAACAACCGATGCCAAATCTTTCAATGTTATTGTATTTGATCACCAATAGTTGAACGCTTCACCATGTTACTTCTTCAGTCAGCTTCAAACTCATCTTACAGGCTTCAACAAGTTGTGTTATGACATCGACCTTTTATAGTAAAATATTCCTCAAACAACTAAATCAAGATATACATTTTTCATTGTCATCCACCAAATTACTGTGAAATGGAAACGTGTTGTATATGTTTCTAAATTGAAGTGAGACATTTTAAAGGGTGACTTTTCAGCTAAAAATATGAGAGTTTTTCACTAAAAATTTTGTTCCCTCAAGTAACAGTCCTTAAAAGTTATTTTTATTATAACATCCATCCGGCAAGCATAATTTTGCATAAAAAATTGCTTCGCCATTTTGGGAGTCCGCCAGAAAGGATTTAGAATGTTGTCACTAAAAAAAACATGTAATGTGTTTGTTGTGTAGGCAAAGTTGTAAAAAAGAAATTAATGACAATGTCACAAGATCCTATTAACAAATGTTGAAGGAGGTGCTCAAGCCCGTAGCCAGCGGGAGGTCTGGGGGTTCAAACCCCCGCCGAAATTTTGGAATGTTTCGTTTCAAGATTTAATTTGAACCAATTTATCATGTTTTTCATAAGAATAAATGTTATATTTATACAATTTTATATATCCTGAAAATATATGAACAAAAATATACATTTTGCAGTCCTAGTCAGCCCATCACCAGTCAAAAAAATTATCCAACCCCCTCCGAAAACCCACCCCGAAAAAATTTCCTGGCTACGGACTTGGAGGTGCTACTTCGTCTGGGTGAATCTCGTATTTTGAAATCATCGATAAACTGTAACTGAAAAATTATTAAGATCGGACATGCCAGTTCTGAGGCGCTCCTATCCCTATACTTCTTCTTAACATCGATGAGCGTTAACCATGGTTTATGCATAGTACGGGAACAGCAAGAAATTGGGCTAACTCTATCTTGATGAAATGGCAGTACAGCTCTCTATTTGAAATTATTGACAGACAATAAGACCAGTTTTTTTTGTGAACAGTTCTTGAATGGTATTATCAGTTCTGAATAATAGTTTATTCAAATTTATATTTTGCGAAGTAGTTCTAGAATTAGAAGTAAAAGACAACATTCCATGACATTCAGAAGTTAAGTAATGAAATTCATTTAAAAAACTTGCATCACATGCGCAACTAAGGAAGGTTCTTGACTAGAAATAATATATTGTCTTGCTTTAAATGGATTATAAAATCTTGAAAAGAGAGTATCATAATTGCTTGAAAGATCTCTAGAAAGTTTTGATTATGAAACAGAAGAAGAAGAAGAAGAAGAAGAGGCTGAAGATTCCTCGGACTAAGTGCTAAGATTGTTATACAACCGGTAACAGCATTTATACAATTCTGCCCTTATCTATGTCGTCATCAGAATTATATATATCACGCTTGCGAAGTTTTATTCACAATCATATCATATAATATGTGGTAATTAAAATCAAAAGAAAGATTTATTTCCAAGAAAACACTTCCGTTTGTTATCTTGAATTAAATCAAATTTTATCGGTTCGGCTGCAGCAGATTCACCCGGAATTATAAGCATTAAGACAGACGGCGGTTGAAATTCTTTACTTTCTCTACCGCAAATAAATAGTCGTTCGGGCCATTTAACAACGTTGTAATGAGATTTTTTAACGTTAAATTCATTAACTAATGAGCAATCTTCTAAAACAAAATTTATATATATGGAGCGTGACGTAGATGAATTTCGTAATTCACAGCTATGACCAGTAGCAAGAAACTAGGCTCCATTTTTTTAATTTTTATAAGAAGAACATCAACTTTTGAGACAGTTTGGTTTAACGTATTTTATAACTTTCTATCAAGGTTTAGTTATTAACTAATTAAATTAAGTTGTTATTAAATTTATCGCCTCAAAAACATAAAATGTGCCTAAACGCAAATTTAAAAAAGAACCGAGTGTCAACTGATTTAAAATAAAGACAGTTTAAAAACCATGTGCAGTCACTAACTCTCTCTCTTTCTCTCTCTGTCTATCTGTCTGTCTCTTGTTTCTATATATACCAGTGTGAGAGCGTAGTTGATAGTTTGCTCAAAGTAAATAGGACATCATCGCTAACATTGAGTCGAGCATGCTCAATATTCCGTCGGGCATAGAAACAGGTAGTCTATAACTCGAGATACAAAAACGAACAAAGTTCCTCCAACGTATGTCGTTCATTTCTCAGTATTTTGAACTTCAGAAAAGGCAATAGTATAGAGTTTACGGACCCTGCTTTCTAGTAGGCTTGTAGTCCCCGCCCACTTACCTCCACCGGTTTGCATAAATATCAGCTCTCCACAATTAGACAGTCCTATTTGCTTCGAACATACTACCAAGGTATTAAAGACACTCATGTCTGCCATAGTTGCAGATAAAACAGGAGAAATTTCCCTCGACCACGACAAAGCAGTCTGGAAACCTACAGTGAGTCCGAAAAGAACAATGTTGTGATTATGTCTTTCGTGATTCTAAAATAATCTGTTGAAAATCAAATATCACAGCACCCTTTAAATTTCTTTCAAATAAAATCTAAACTAACCGTTTTTGGAACAACGTTGTGAGAAGTCTATGGTGTTTCTCCTAAAGTATCAGGTTTTTACGACAACCTTGTGAGAAGTCCAGTGCTGCTCTCCGTTATATACTCATAGACAAAGAAATCGCAACACCTAGAAAAAGATGTTACAATTTAATATTGATTTCGTAAAACATAGATGCTATACTCAGGAGTAAATGATTAAAATTTGAATGAGAAATACCAATAAGTTTGCTAATAATGTGTTTATCCACCGCGGTTATCTATACACTCCCCAACATGTCTTGGCGTTGCTACAATAAGGTTGTCTATTGCTTCTTGAGAAATACTATTCCATGTCTTAGAACCTCCAAAGTCCGTGGAGGCTGGGTAAAATTTCCGAGCCTTCTATCCGCCATATTGCAAACATGTAAATGAGCGAAAAATCGGGGTATCTCTTCAAAAAATTTAAACTAACTCGATCAACTCGATATGGGATCCATGAGCCGATTTAGGTAAGGGAGTACATCCGACTGCACTACTTACTGAATATAACATTGCGCTGTCATGTTGCTTCGAACAAAGGGTGTCATTTTCCCGAACAAACGAAACTAATCACACACCAACACATCGACAGGCTCTCATCATTTAATTTATTTCCCTCCACCAGTAATGTTAATAGCTATCTGACATCAAATCTCGGTACTTCCTAGTTCGGAAACGGACTAAAACAATGTGCTTCAACCTCTATCTGTAGCAATTGGCTATCCGAAACTCCTCCGTCTTGGACTGCCAAAACAACAAAAAAAGGTTGGCAAGTTGAGGTTGAACCGCACATCAGAAGCCCGAAAGGGATTTTTAAAGTTTCCGATCTTGTCCTTACTAAGGGACTAAAATCCATCATTGCAGACGTAGGCGTTCACTGGGAGGGTCCCCGTCCCTTGTATAATGGCTTCAAGAGGAAAAAAGAATATTATGAGGACCCCCAATATCTTAATACAGTTTTAAGTACCAGGAACACCACAGAAGTTACGGTCCTCAAGGTGTTTGGTGTTCTAATAATGACGCTCTTTTAGACTCTCTTAATATTAAAACCGCCACTCTAAGAAGACAATTAATTAACAGCACCATAATAATTGGAGTATCCCTTTTGCTTATTTATTACGATTCTAATATATCCTCTTTTATCTCTTATTATTGCTATTTTAATTATTATAACCTATCATTCAGTATATTCTTCTTTTATATATACTAACATTAATAAATAATGTCTCACTAACATCCAATTCGCTTATTGAACCGTTATCCGTCCCTTCCTTGTTTATCTGATATTCCCATAAGATAATCGACTGAATTGCTCTCGTTCACGGCGTCAATCTGCGGTCGATCTCTAATGGGGCGATGGATTTGTATTACTGGTATCTTGACATTTTTGACCTATTAATTTTATTATATCTGTACAAATTAGGTCAAACTCAATTATCTGTGACTAATTAGTATAATTTAATGACACTTTTGAGAGTTTTATTTATATTAATTATATGTTCAATGTAAAAAAAAATGTTTGTTATTTATTATAATTCAATTGTCTTTTACTTTACATTGTGTTAGTAATAGTTTTATTATTTACTGTACTGTTTATGAACTGGTTATTCAGTGATTTTGGCAATAATGAACCTGTTTGTTTTATACTAGTGTTTTGATTGTATTTAATGTTTCGAAATTATATGTCCGTAACTTTATATTTCATGGACAGTTGACACTTAAAATATTTACTATAGGTTAGTTAAGTTACCTACCCCTTTTCCCAGCTTGCTGGTGAAACATTGCAGTACCACACAGCCAGGCAATAACATGGTTGAAATGTCTTTTATTTACTTTGTCAATTGTAAACTTTTGACTGAACAAAGAATGTGAATGACCTACTTCTATGTGCAACACCACTCCATACCATAACGCCTACTGTTCTGTGTACATGTCGCTCTACATCAAATTGAGGTTGACGTCCTTTTCCTCGTCGACGCAAGCAGAATCGAGAATCATTAGAGAAGACGACGTGATGCCATTCCACATTCCAATGTTGTCGTTCTCTGCACCACTGTAGTGGTTGTAGTCGATGCTCAGCGGTCAGAGGTAGCACAAGATGGAGTCGATAATGATGCAGTTCAAAAGACCCTATACGGCGGTAAACCATTAGGACACTTACACGATGACCTTGTTCTGTTAACAACTCATCAACCAACTTACGAGTTGTCAAAAATCGGTCTCTAAAGGCTATAAATCTTAAAGGTCGATCTTGAACTTCATTTGTGCGCCTTCGACGTTCGGGCCTATTCTTCCCCGATTTAGGGTTTTTCAAATTACGCTTGACAACTTAGCATAACAGAGTATGAATTCTGTTCGTGCGGTTAGCGAGCTCCTTTAAATTCACTTAGCTGGCGATACATTCCTCCTCCGTACTATAGACATTTTAACATTACTAAACATCGATTTTGGATCCCATCAATTTGATTTTTGACAAATTTATAAAAATGCAAAAAAGACTACAATATTTATGGGTAAAAAAAGTTTACATGAAAAAACATTCACCAAATTTATCTGAGAGATCTGTTTCTATCTCTCTATATACGTTAAAATTTAGATTATTTGATGAACGGTGAAGATGTTCTGCTCTCCAAGGGTTTAGTGACATGTAAAAATAAATAATAAAATTTTAACCATCAATGAGTTTCTCCAATTAATTGTGGTGGCCTATAAAAACGGTAGATACTGCACTATCGTGAAATCGTTATAACATACTGACCACATGGAGAGATCGTAGAATCCTTATTATTTTTTTTAATTTTTTCAGATTTATAAACAATTAATTCCTAAAAACATTCTAACTTGACTCTTCTGCACTTTTTTTCAATACAAATTTTAAATATTTATCTATTATAGAAAAAAAGTGAGGACAGAAAACTTCAAATGTAAAGTAAAATATTCTCTGGATAAAAAATATCGGTTCCCGTATATTTATTATATCCGTTATTTTATTGTTTAAACGTTTTCTATAGTTTAAAGTAATTTAAGTATTTCAGAAAACACGTAGTATTCAAATCTGATTGAATAAAATGTTTCATTTATTTATAAGATAATTGAAAAATATTTCATTACATAACTTCCATTAGCTACAATAATTGTTACTTTTCATATATCAATAATTGCTGTAAATAAATTTGAAAGGGTTTCTTACTATCTCATTATTAACATTTGCTTTCTAATCAATAATAATTACAGCAGGTGCTAAATCATTTCTGTAAATGTGACAATGCGACCAGTGGACTACTTATTTTAATATGGTACTGATGCAAATTATGTAACACTCTGTGGAGATGATCTCGGCATACGTTCACGCATTTAATAGTGCCGGTAATTCGAGATCTAAAGTGGTACCTTCAATTGTCCTGTCTTTGGCAGAATCACAAGACAAGGCAGGTATTGAGCAAGCCGTATAATATGTTTTTTGTTGTTCGTTATCTCCTCTCACTCTCGAAATATGATTAAATATACCAATTAAAGATAGCTGGGCTGGTAACACGTTTCAAATCACACTCACTAGTGAATGTTGTTTGGGGCATTTTAGCGTAATTAAAAGTAACAGTTTTTGAATAATTATTTTCCAAACACAATTTCTTCTGTTCTTAGATATTTTTATTAAGGAATTAGTGACAGATATTTGCTGGTGGCGTAACAAGTAGTTTGTTTAAACAGAATTGTTTTTCTGTTAAATATGATAAATGAGAACACGAAAGAAAATAAAAAGAGGTGTAGTCATTTGAGACTGAAAGATGGAAACGACAGCATCTTACGAATTATACTTCCCGTCTCTTGGTATCTCCTGTCTCTGTTTCTCTTTCCTTGTGTTATAATTAGTAATGGTTATAAATTTCAGGGGAATTAAAATAATTGTCAGTATTGTGTAGTGACTCAAGTATTAACGCTAATGCGTATTTTAATTCTTAATTTACATGTCTTAAGTGCCAAATAAAATATTGTAAATGAGGCAAAAAAATTATCAAAAGGGGTATGAAATTAATAGCGTTCTTTCTGGCTTTTGACATATGTCTAGTTCGTAATGCAATGTATCGCAGAAAGAATTTGAGTTTTTATTAGAAAAGCAAATTTTGTGCAGGTTTTATGTATTAATTGGATGTTATATTAGTTTATTTCCTATATATTATTGATATTATATAAAAGAAGAAACTCACAATGTATTACAGCTGGCCTCTGTTTCTTACACAGTGAACTGAATTGTACGGGTATTTGAAGATCAAGGTAGTGTTTGGTGTCGGTGTCGAAACAAATGAAATTTCAAGTTATCCACATCATTTTCCTATTTTCATATGTGTAAATGTGGACCCCCGTTAAGAAGTCTTCGCTTCAAAAATGCGATAAGAATTTTATAATGGAAATACCACAAAAATAAACAGGATCATTTTCATGTTGAGTAGCCATTAAACTTACTTTTTAGGTGTTTCAAATATTCTGTGAATACGACAGTTATATATCATGGGGTATGTACTAAAGTGGGTCCTCGATATAACGTATTGTAACGAAATTTCATTCCAGCACGACACCGATCGTTTTGAAAAAAAAATTGTTCTCGAAATGGCTCGGCAGCTGTAGAGTTGATGATTGATTGTATGAGAATTTTCGATGCTGGTTTTAAAAGGAAGCAGCCCACCATCGCAAGTCAGTTAGACAGCGACAATGAGCGTATACTGTAATGTTATTGTTATTTGAATCAGCTGTTCTGTATAATTTGATGTAAATAAAAATTCTAGAAAAGTGAAAGTGAATATTAGTAGTATAATTTTAATTGGACCCACGAAATTTATAACTGTATTAATACAAGAGCCAGCAACGTCTGGAAAACAAGAAATTCAAGTATTCCAGTTTTTAGACATGCTATTTCTTTCACTCTCCCGGACGTCATACGGGTTACCTGGCTGGCGGTAGTGTTTGCATTCATCACCCCGCATCGTACCTGTACAAGTAAAATATGAATTTTTCAAATAATTTTAAGAAGGATTCTTTTTCTATTATTTTGTTAATTGAACTATTTGACACATGAATAATATTATTGCCAGATATTTTTATTGTTGTTTAAACTGTGCCGATCCCCAATTTTAAATTAATTTTTTAAATAAACACTAAAATATTTTGTAAAAAAATTCTAAATTAGTGCTTGGGCACAGTGTAGACAACAATAATAAAACATTTTAAAAAAATATATAACCGACTTCTACCCATAACTAAAAAGCTAAAAATAATTATAACAAAATACAACTCTAGCAAATAAATAACACATTCAATGTTGGTAGGTACCCACCCAGGAAGTAAAAAATATAAATATTAAAAGGTGCTCATTCTGTACAAATTAATTACCTACCAATCTAGTATATTTTGATGCCGGTGCCAAGCAAATCTAAAATCCTTCATTGCGTACTTATCTACTAATTCATCAAACTTGATTGTTGCTTGGCACCGACTTCAAAAATATACTAGAGTTGTATTTTGTTATAATTATTTTTAGCTTTTTAGTTATAGGTAGAAGTCGGTTATATATTTTTTTAATGTTTTATTTTCAACTTTTAAGTATTTTTTGAACTCAGTTAGTTTTCATTCTTTATTTTTTATTTTGTATGTATAACCTTAATAGACAGAACCAGGTAACATGGAAAGCCTCAACATTACACAATGATACTTTCTCATTTAAATTGACAGGTAAATCTTTACGAACAAAATGTACGCGTTCACTTAATAAGCCCAAAATGTATTTAGGACTTATGGACTACGCCATGTAATTTTTTTTCAACTTTTTTGACGACCCTGTATAACTATAGATAATTCCACTCCAACCTTTGTACCAACCATCCTGTACATACGACTGCCCACGGACAAGCATAAATTTGTTAGCTGCCTTCTGTAAAGTATAGGACGGAGTAGAATCCATCCCATATTTACGGAGTCAAATCTGTCAACCATAGTATATAACTCATTGTGGGCTAGCCCATAAATTGTGCATTTTTTACATTTTATATTATCGTCCTGTGTAACATTAATTCCTCTCCACACTTTATGCAACTTCTTATGGGCTATAAAAGAAAAAAATTTTAATCACAGTGTATAAATAAATTATATTTCAACTGCAGCATATATTTCAACCATCCTGTATATGATTTGCTTATGTTCACATCATATAACAGTTTTTTAATCACCCTATATAATTTTAATTTCACTTTTTTTCCAACATTTTTATGCCACCAAACGTCCAGTCCACCCTATATTCCAACCATCCTGTATATACGGCTGCCTACGGACCACTATCATTCTAGTCCGTCCTATATTTCAATCTTCATATAAATGCAACTCCTTCTATAACTTTACTTTGTGATTTTGTTTGCTATAACCAAACACCCTGTGTATAAACGCACTAAATAGCAGTTTGGAGTTTGACATGTGATGTCACTGAATTTTCTATTAGGACGGGAGAGTGTGACAACCAAAAGCACCGTCTTCACAAAATTTCATTTAAATAGGTATTTGTCTGGTATACAAACAAAACGAGCTTGGTACTCATTGATTTAAGGATCCGAAAATACTATGCTTTACTACCTATATGCTTGAGATTTACTTAGAAAATTTTCAAATTCGCAATTAAAACTTCTAGTGCCTAAAATTCCCGCACTATTTTGTTGGAATTAAAATATTTATGAGGAAATGATTTCGATGAAATTTTTGATAAGAATTTTGGAATTTTCGGCGATTTTCTGCAAAACTGCAAGTTGCACGTCGCAGAAAAGTATATGAGATCACCTAGGGATCTTCCTTAATAGATTAAACGTTAAAAAACTATACACATCCATAAGGAAAAATCGACTAAAATATTAGGGATATTGGTCGATTTCCATGCACACATGTGTTCATTCACAAATTTTATCACTTTACCAATAGAATTCTTTTCTAAAATTTGAAGTTTCACCAATCCGGATATACACTCTGTTAAACAAGACCATATTCATTCAAAACGGTGCACCACAGGAGAAGAAATCAGGTAACATACATACAAAAAAAAAAGCGAAAAATTGCACAACGAATTGATAACCTCCTCCTTTTTGGAAGTCGGTTAAAAATACGCGACGAATTGATAACCTCCTCCTTTTTGGAAGTCGGTTAAAAATAACTGGCAATAATAGATTCATGTGTCAAAAAGTTCAACTAAAATAATAATAAAAAAAGAAACCTTCCTAAATTATTGAAAAAATTGATATTTTACCTGGACAGGTACGATGCCCATTAATGAGAGAGATAGCATATCTAAAAACTGGCCTACCTGAAATTCTCTCTGGAAAACGTTGCTCTTGGACTATATGCTATAATAAATGATTCTTAGGGGTATAATTAAATCTAGACCAATTTAGTAGTAGTTACTGAATGTAGTAAATATAAATTTGTTTGAATTTAAAAAATGAAAATGTATGTAGTTTGACCATTCAACCTCCCCGCCTCATCACAATTTGTGGTTTTTAGTTTAAAAGCTCAATTGTTTTCTTTAAAATAAATTTAATATTTTATATTTTTATATTCTAAAAATACATACTATATAAATTTCAGAGTTCTAATCAAAACCAAACAAATCCTCCTGAAGAAAATCCGGCTACGGCCTTGAGATAAAAAGGTAAAAGGGAAGTGCTTTGCTTGGTTGTAGGCTAAAAGAAAAACATTTGTGGAACATAGAACATCTATTTTCCTTTATAAAACAAAAGATGAATAGTTTTCTTATTTTTTTCGGCAGGAGGAGGATTTAGTTTATTGCCATGATTTTGTCAATTTGGTGAATGAATTTGACAGTGAATATAACAAGGAAGATTAGAGAGACTTTTCATAGACTTTTCAAAAATAAGATAAAAAGGTGTACTATTGCATAATGGAAATAAATAAATGAAGATAAATTAACTACGCAACTCATCCAAAAAATATAAATGTGTTCAAAAAAAATTAAAAATTATTATTTTTTGTTTACCTCATATATTCAACAAAACTTTATTCATTAAAATAATTTTATACATATCTGCGTAAGACGACACCAATCAATGAACAAAAAATTATTTGAAAAACATTTCTAAGGTTCAAAATTATTTAATAACTGGATGTTTTATGTAAGTTTACTAAATTAACATAAAAGTATATCAAAGAGTATGAAGTATTTTCCAATTAATTGCGGCACTGTGGGGCACAAAGGTTATTGGAAACCAAGACCCTTTAAAAGAAAAGAAAAAGAATCCTTGCTTTCTACATATGAATAATATTTTACACTACGTATAGGTATAAACCGTTCTGTAACTGATTAATCGATAAAACATATTTTCAAAACGGAGCATCATCGAAATTCAATTTTTTTTTTGACGCACCTTAAATCTGGTGTCGAATCCACCAACAGTCGAACACAATCCAAACATCCCCTGGCTGCCGCATAATGCAGCGCCAACGTGGTATTCGCAGCTTTTTCCAATGCTGGCATATTTTCGCGGGACTCTGCCTCCCACAGCAGCCAGCGAAGAACGTTGAGCCTTCCGTATCTGCAACAAACAATACAATCAATACGAATGATATGGGTACAAGTACAAGTGAAAGTGCAATTTCTATATCCCCACCGTACTAAGTGTGTGTTATGTAGTACCGCTAACATATAGGCAACATCAAATACAACAAAGTGTATATAAAGTCACCAACCACCAGTACAGTCTTGTGTATTAATGTTATCCATATTATTAATAAAATAAAGCTTTGACTTCTAGAATTTTAAATAATGAATGTTAACTATTAAGTAAGTTTTTTTTATTGATTGTCGATAATTCGAGCTACAAAATATTTTTATTTTTAGAGCTAACCTAGGTAAAAGTAAAAACCTCATATAGCGAAATTGATATCGTAAATTTCAGCTCAGTCTCATGATAAATATAGCAGTTTAAATACAGTAGAAATGTTAATTAATGGTTCTTGGGAAATTCTTTATCTCAATATTTCGTTGTACCTTCACCCTCAAATGTACGTTTCTATTTCTCATTTTCTGTTTCATAGTATTTTTTTCTTCTTACTGTTATTTAAGTATCTTTTTACAGTTGCTTCTGCAGTTATTCGAAAACTATATATGTTCCATTCGGTGATTGGTTTTCCACATTTGCAATATTTTAAAATTTTTTACTTTATATTAAATTTTCTCCGTAAGATGACGTAGGGTCTAAATTATTTTCGTGTCCAATGTTATTCTTGTATATTTGGGACTGTTTCTCTTGATCTTTGCTTCAATAGGTAAAACATTTTGGCGAGAAACAATCGGCGATCTGAAATGTTACAAATTCGCCTATCTATTCCTACATCTTTAACCCCTACCAAAATAGTGTGTTTAATTATCATCGAATCATTGATTGATTGCTTGTGATATGTCTCCATGTATATTTATAAATGCATTAAAAGTTAAAAATTTGTTTTGGAGTGCATTGCAATTTATCTTTAAACATTTCCATATACAATACTGTAGTATAGAAAACTATATAATCATTATCATTTGTTGATATAGAAAAAGTGAAGTTAAATAAATTCACAATTTGAAATAAGTTGCCGTGTTAGCATCGTAATTTTTTGTACATTATTAATACTGTAATTACTCATAAAAATAATTATATCTAATGAATCAGGGAAAAAAAATTGATATAAATATAAGAAATTTATTATTTTTTGGATTGTTAATGTGAAAGTTATTGAGAATTGCATGTAAAAATTAGAATCTGAGAATACTAAATTTTGTCGCTGAAGCACTTAAAAAACTATTTAAGTAACCGGGCTGTTAGAGCCCAGCGCAACGACTTTTATGGAACAACTAGAATCTAGGGAGGAGATTCCAGACCTGGGGCCCGATTCTCGAAACCATTCGACCTCTCTACCACTTAAAAGATGACATCAAACGAATGAATTTTGACATAATTGACGTTTATTTGATATTCTCGAAGGTCGTGTACGATAAGAGATTCTGACTGTCAAACGTATACGAAATTTTGACATTTATAGTAATCAAATTTGTCGGTTAGTTTTGTTTTGTAGGGCCGACTAAATTAATTTATTTGCGCTATAAATTTTAAAATTTCTACGTTACATGGAAGATTTTGAAGAAGTTCTGGCAATTCCCTATATTTTAATGTTATATGTCCAAAGACTATTATCTCGTCTACCAATTCGAGCATACCAATTTGGCCCGGAATAGAACAAACTTAGTGTACGACTGCAAGGCCGTATACGACCATTTTCGTCGCATAGCATGGTTTCAAGAATCGGGGCCCTGACTAACGGCAAGGAGGATATCTCGTATTGGGTACAATTGTGCACCGAAGTGTCCAGGTGAATCTGGATCGTAGATCAAATTTTTGTCGACTAGGGACATCCGGGGCCCCGATTCTTGAAACTATTTCAACGCTCAAACACTTGCCAGATGACGTCAGTAGAATGAAAACTAATAGAAATCGGTATTCTCCCAGATCGTGTACGATCGCAGGGCCCCGATTCTTGAAACCATGCAAACGCTCTACTACTCGACGGATGACGTCAGTAGAATGAAAAATAATAGAAATCGGTATTCTCGAAAATCGTATACGTTTTTCAACGGAATAAGTAACATAGTATGATTTCAAGAATCGGGCCCAGGGCCGCATACTAGTGTTTTTGTCGCATAGTATGATTTCAAGAATCGTGTACCCCAATGGTTCCACGTTCCACGACTTGCTAGCTAATAGGCGGCAAATCATTTCTTTTATTATAATATTTCTTATAATTTCTTCATTTGGATTCTGGCTTTGTAAGGACAGTTGTTTGTTGTTGTTATAAAAGTTCTAGGTACGATCCTTTGTAGTACTCAACTAGTTCTTTTATACTATGTGTAAATTGTAGATATTTGGAATTTTTATTTATTGGTATTTTTTTCTCTGTGGGTTTCTTTCAAGTGACGTTTTCTTACAATACCAACACTTGCGGAAACTGGGAACTAGCTCTCTCAAAGTTACTGGTGATCTAAAACCAGAACGCACCACATAAGTAAAAGTAAAAGAAAATTTATTTTGTCCAGAAGACACAAATAGGTTCGTGGGTCTACCTGTCGAATCTAGAAACACAGATCCAGTGATGGGAGCGTTGTTGTTTTTTTTTGGGGTTTGTAGATGAGCAATGCGGAATAGATTAAACGTTTTGTTCAGTTTATTTGAACTTTCAGGTACCTTGAATAACATAAACATTTGGCTCTGGACGTGGAAAAACGGTAAATTGTTACACTGGTGTTGGCGGTGAGGATATGTTGCTGATAATTCTTTTCCCTCTGGACAATAAATGATTGGCCACGCAAAAGGTCCGCACCCCAAAGACCTTGGTCAGTGCCCAGAGAACGACCAAATCTGAAACTACCTCCACGTACCAGACCTGGTATTTCTTACATTTGTAATAAAACATTTTAAAAAAATATATAACCGACGTCTACCTATAACTAAAAAGCTAAAAAGAATTATAACAAATTACAACTCTAGCAAATAAAAAACAAATTCAATGTTGTTAGGTACCTACCCAGGAAGTAAAAAATGTAAATATTAAAAGGTGCTCATTCTGTACAAATTAATTACCTACCAATCTAGTATATTTTTGAAGTCGGTGCCAAGCAACAATCAAGTTTGATGAATTAGTAGATAAGTATACAATGAAGGATTTTAGATTTGCTTGGCACTGGCTTCAAAAATATACTAGATTGGTAGGTAATTAATTTGTACAGAATGAGTATAACTATATATAATTCCACTCCAACCTATGTACCAACCATCCTGTACATACGACTGCCCACGGACAAGCATAAATTTGTTAGCTGCCTTCTGTAAACTATAGGACGGAGTAGAATCCATTCCATATTTACGGAGTCAAATCCGTCCTATATTTCAATCATAGTATATAACTCCTTGTGGGCTACCCCATAAATTATTTCATTTTTAACATTTTATGTTATCGCCCTGTGTAATATTAATTTCTCCACATTTTATGCAACTTCTTATGGGCTCTAAAAGAAATAATTTTTTAATCACACTGTATAAATATAATTCAACTCCAGCATATATTTCAACCATCCTGTATATGATTTGCTTATGTCCACATCATATAACAGTTTTTTATTCGCCCTATATAATTTTAATTTCACATCATTTCCAACATTTTTTTACCACCAAACGTCCAGTCCACCCTATATTCCAACCATCTTGTATATACGGTTGCCTACGGACCACTATCATTCTAGTCCGTCCTATATTTCAATCTTCATATAAATGCAACTCCTTTACTTCGTGATTTTGTTTGCTATAACTAAACACCCTGTCTATAAACGCATCAAATAGCAGTTTAAAGTTTGACATGTGTTGTGACTGAATTTTCTATTAGGCCGGGAGAATGTGGCAACCAAAAGCACCGTCTTCGCAAAATGGAAAAATTTGCGCTTAAATAGGTATTTGCCTGGTATACTAACAAAACGAGCTTGGTAGGTACTCATTAATTTAAGGAACCGAAAATACTATGCTTGAGATGTACATAGAAAATTTTCAAATTCGCAATTAAAACTTCCAGTGCCTAAAATTACCGCACTATTACGTTGGAATTAAAATATTTATGAGGAAATGTCCGTTATGTCATTTCGATGAAATTTTTGATAAGAATTTTGGAATTTTCAGCGATTTTCTGCAAAACTGCAAGTTGCACGTCGCAGAAAAGTATATGAGATCACCTAAGGATCTTCCTTAATAGATTAAACGTTAAAAAACCATACACATCCATAAGGAGTTATCGAAAAATCGACTAAATTATTAGGGATATTGGTCGATTTCCATGCACGCATGTGTTCATTCACAAATTTTATCACTTTATCAATAGCATTCTTTTCCAAAATTTGAAGCGTCACCAATCCGGATATATACTCTATTAAACAAGACCATATTCATTCAAAACGGTGCACCACAGGAGAAGAAATCAGGTAACATACATACAAAAAAAAGGCGAAAAAAATATACACGACGAATTGATAACCTCCTCCTTTTTGGAAGTCGGTTAAAAATAGTTTTTTTTGTTAATCACCGTATGCAAAAAAATTACATGTTGGAAGAAAAATACTTATGTATTATTAATCAACATTTAAGAAGTTAATTTATTCCATGTTATTGTTAACTTTAGAAACCTTATGATATCTCCTCGTATTCGAATCTGAATGCAAGTCATAATTTTAATTTACAATATCTTGCCGTATGAGTTAACGATATTATTTAATTGCGTGTACAGTTCGAAATACTTTTATTTTTATTATAACCGATATTAATTCATCTGCTATACTTCCGAAGAAATAGTCCACTTGGTAAATAGGTATCTTTCCTACGCTACGGTATATCTGGAAACAACTCGAAATGCACCATGTGGTATACGAGACAAGCGATGCATTTGCGTAAATTCTCCTAGCAGAAAAAGAGAATATTAACGACACATGTTTTTAGATTATTCTTTGTGAAACCGTTGGAAAGGACATTAAATGAGAATTATACAAGACAATCTGCCGGATCGGCGTTATTCATGGGCCTTCTGTGGGTTGCACTCTCTGAATGTTAATTGTTTATATTGTTTCTGTAATTGAATTTATTTGCCTCGTTGTTTTATGTCTTTCATTGATTGTTCAACAATTAAAGCAATTAAGTGAATATTTATTAGCCGTGTCGGGCATGTTTGACATCCTGCAGTTCAAGAATGGATTTTTATGGTCGTTGTGCTTTATGGTACCATCTATTTTTCAAGATTTAATTGAATCGAAATGATTTAACCGCATGATGAGTTTTGAATAGCCATGTCTTAAAATATTAAAAAAGTACTGAAAAGGTTCTGTTTTTCTATAAAAATCGTTTAATATGCAACAGTTTTGAGCAACATTAGGAAAGAGACACCTCTCACTGTTTCGTCCTCATAAACAGATTTTGCTATAGTTGTCTGAAGTATCTGATATTTCACGAATTGTTACCCTTATGTGATTTTTTCTTATTACTTCACATCAGGTAGTTGGATGAAGATCATTAAAGATGAAATGGGACCACACTTCAGAAGTATTCGACACATGGCTGTTAACAGTACTTCAGAATGCACCCCCATAAAGTAAGATAGCTATTTTTTTTCAATAAATATAAAAAATATAAACTGAGAAAGGCCTCAATTTTCGATGTACAGACCCTTAAAGTTGCTTTAAAACTTTCTTTGCATAGCCAGAAAATTACTTTCGACTAATTTGAAATTTGATATTCTGCTGTTTCGCAGAACTGAACACGTGGATCAAAAGTCTGAAAGTCCTTCGTTTTCTACCCCTTACGCTGTCTAGCAAAAACGTATTTTTTTAAAATCTTTATTTATTAATACTTAACTTGTAAATTGAATGTTTCAGTGAGCCCAAAGCTAAAGGTTTACAATCCCTCAAAGTTGAAATTTGTACCGTTTTCAGGACCACTGCTGTATTCTTAGTATACACTCCAAATGGTAAAAAAATGTTCTTTGGAGGCCTATAAAACCAATGATTTTTCACTGTTGGGAGCGACTTTAATCTACGTGATCTGAATTACCAAATACTAAAGTTTCAGTAAAATTAGCAGAATGCTATTTTTTCGTATGCAACGCAAGTGTAAAAAATTAATTTTTAGGTTCGAAAATAAAGAAGTTTCAAACTATGCGCCTATAACATTTTTTGATCAACACGTTCAGAGCTACCAAACAACTGAGTTCCAAAAAATTAGCCGAAAGGCAATCTCCATATGAATTTTGAATGGTTTTTTATTGGAGAAACAACAAAAATCGTAAATTATAACAAATTCAATAAATAAGAATAAATTTATACAAATAGACATTCACACCAATCTCAGTTTTGGAGATTAATTTTCTCCTCACCAGATAAGAATACGTCGAAATAAGGTAGATCCTCGACAGTAGTGTTTACATAAGTAAAGTATTTATTTTTAAAAGTAATAGCTCTAACATGTAAAATATTTATTGTTTGCAGGGAGAATGATGTACAAGAACAAATTGTCACTTTCAATCAGGTTGAAATTTTCTTAGAGCTATCATCAATATGAAAGCATTAATAAACGAGTCATTTATCCACAATTTAAGAAACAAATGCAAGGAACACTGGCAAAAGAACAATTGCAATATTCAATCACAGAAGTTAAATGACTTCGTAATTTTCTAGTTTCAGTTCCTTGAAAGAAGTGCAACTCCTAAAGAAATCCAATCTGGAACAATACAGTCTATTGCAGGTAAAGCTGGTTGTCATAAAATAAAGTACTTACTAAGGATTCCTAATCTGCATCACTAAGCTCCAAGTTTTTAAAATGTATCTGTTCGTACATAAATAAAACAAATTAGTACAAAATGAATTTATTTTTTCCTAACCCGTAAATTGTATGTAAACTTTAATACATTTAAAAAATTCTGCAAGAGTAAATAAAATAAATCAAACGTTGGCCAAAAAACACACCAAAATATACAAGGAAACATAATTTGTTCAACAAAACTCAACTCAAGGGTTCTGACAGAAGTTTCTTACGCACTCATTCACTCCCTCACAGTCTCTCTTTCTGACTACCTCCACTCTCTTTCCCTCTCACTTTATTATTCTTTGTCCATATGGATGGTGACGTCAAAGGTGTTAGTCTGAAGCTGGTAGAAAATGTAACTCGTTCCTCGAAGTTTCCTTGGACTTCCATCATCTTGAAATGATTGATCTCACAACGTTTCATTAGCTAGCGTTTCATTAGATTAGTTTATTTTGCTGTGTTTTTAACTTTTGTTTGGAAATGGTGATCGCTATGTGGTGATATTTCCCCCATCGTTACCCCTTCCGTACCTACGCCACTCCTGCAACCTATTTCACTGTCACACCAGTGTTGGTTAATTCTACCACCTTTCTAACAAGCAAACGTACTTCCATATTCAGCAAGTGTTATTGCACTGTCCTTACCAGAAAATAAGGGAATAATGATTTCACGGATTTCCCGCTTCAGACAAAAGTAACCCAATTGCTATAGCTTTTCTTGATATAGCTAAGGCCTTTGACCAATCAACCACAAGATATTACTTGATAAACTGTTTAACTATGGTATCCGAGGTACAGCTCATGAGCTACTAGTTAGCTATCTTGACAATAGGCTCCAACGAGTAAAAGTTAATAATGTCACAAGCGAATTCGGGGAAATTAAAAGTGGAGTTCCCTAAGGGACTGTTTTGAGTCCTTTAGTCTGCTTACTATATGTAAATGACCTGCTGAAATCTTTCCCGACAGATGTAATGTTATCATTTGCTGACGAAACCGCAGTTATAACCATAGGAAAAAACTAGTGTAAAGTCAAAGCTAAGATGAATATGTTTCGTGAATATGTTTCGGGTGGAGATAAATCAGGTGCTTATATTCAATAAGTTGACCTTAAATATTGAAAAATCAGTGTTCATGATGTTCGAAAACTACTCCAACAGCATACCAAAAGATATAAACATTTATATAGACAGTCAGAAAATAAAACGAGTTGAGTTCTGCATGTATTTAGGTTCGTGTAATCTACTGCTGTGCATTCTTTCAGAGCATGGTGAACAGTCTACAACACCTACAAAGACTACAAGATAGATTATTAAAAAATTTTAATAAAAACCGGTCGGTAATTCATGAACATACACTTAATATGAAACAGTCATTTGCTGCTGAATCTATTTTATATCATTATCAAGAACTATTAAAACATATACAAACTCAAACAGCATAACTAGAAATAAAAATATTCAAATTCCCATTAGACTTCGGTCGGTTAGCAATAAGATAAGCTATATTACGGCTATTCCTATATTCAACTCTGTTCCAGCTGAAATAAATATTCTAAAAAGTAGTGGTTCTAAATATATAAAACTAGGAGCAAAATACTAATATACTATGTAATATTTGTAATAATGAGCATATGTTTTCTTTTCATAGTAGCACTGTTACTAGAACTGTACTTACAACTACAATAAAAACAAAAAAAAAATAGTTTTTAAATTCGTTTTTAAGGACCCTACGATAAGTGGCTACGTGCAGATTACGTGATTATCCTTGTAAGAATTACTGTCTATGTATAAAATAAGACATGTATACTCTGTAATTAATAATTATTATTATTCTGGTCAATAAACTAAACTAAAACTTTCAGCAATCGAACATGTATGGATATGATTGTTATTCGACCTAGTTTACGTTCACCACCAACTTTTAGAAGCAAGGGATGACATAAAAATCTCTTAATTGCAGAAACCTTACATTCTACTTCGTTTTACTTCTTAAATGTACATTTAAATATGTCCCCATTTGGGGTTTGCATTGGAGAAACCATATTATTAGAGCAACTTCATACTTTTCGTTGTAAGTTACAGTTTTCATTTTTTCACCATATCTGAGCATCACAGAAAAAATATATAATTTTTACAAGACAGCTTATCCTCTCGATTTATCTACGCTGATGAAATCTCTTGTCCACGTTAGTAACATAATTAAAAATTTCAATATTATGTCATCGTCATTCTTACTGACTTCTAACGTATGTTAAGTCTCTAATTTAATGTAAAGCAAAGAGAAAATTGGTGTGTCTATTAGAACGAAAAGCAAATTTTGTGCTAGTATTGTATATTAATTGGATGTTATATTTGTTTATTTACCATAATTTATTATTTTTTTATTAAGAGGGAGACTCTTAATATATTATCTGGTCCCTCTTTCTTACATGGAGAACTGAGTTGTATAGGTATTGGTATTTCAAGATCAAGGTACCTAGTATAGTATAGAAACTAATGAAATATCAAGTTATGGATTTCATTCTCATACTCATCTATTTTCACATGTGGACATGTGTAAGTGTGGACCTCTGTTAAAAAGCGTTCGGTTCAAAATATTTTAAACATGCAACTGCATGATGCATGTAACAGTTATTATGAGAACGAAACACAACCTCAATTCAATAAAATAAGTATAAATCTTGATGTATAGAATTTCATTAGATCATGACAAACTTACTTAATTTAAACCTATATTTCAAGTTTCTCATCATGTTAACTGTTTCTATCAATGCGTGGATATCAAAATCCCGTTTTATCAGCGATAGCATCGCATTGATATATTGTTATGCAGGCTGTTTACCGTGAACGCTGCAAAATGCGGGAAATCTTGTAGTATTTTAAATAAGACATTCCAAAGAACTTGATACTCCTTCACAAACTATATTTTACATTACAAAGATATGTTTTCAAATATGGGGCTATTGGTAATTACTACAAGTTTTGCTGACCCACTTAGGAGTTTGAGTTATGGTACCTAAAATATTTTACCGGAATTTGACATACCTATCAGATTTGAACTAAAACAAATATACTTTAGTTTGCATACCTTTGTGTAATTGCTTAGTTTTAGTTGCATTCATGAACCTTTTTATTTGTCTTATAAAAGTTCTCTTGGATTAATAATTTAAAACATAAAAATTCATTAATATCAGAAAATTTTCCAATTAATGAAAAGAGTCAATCAAGATTAAGCTTCTAACTTAAATCTTAAGCGGTGAAACTTTGTTTTCTTTTCTGAGTTGTAAAATACTTCATATACTCACTGCCAAAGAAATCGCAACACACAGGACATGCTTAAATGTGAAATTGTTTTGGTAAAACTGGAATTTTAGTAATGATTACAATTTGGTAAAGTTTGGTGAATGTTTTATCTTGTAATTTTTTTTATCTATTAATATTGTAGTCGTATTGCATTTTGATTTAAATTTACCATTAACAAACTGTTTGATGGGATCCAAAGTTGATATTTAGTATTGTTAAAACGTTTAGAGTAAGTAAATTTGAAAGAGGTCGAATTATTGGTTTCTTTCTAGAACGCACTAATTAACATTCAACTACTGCAATAGGTTGTTGTCCAGCATGGTTAGATAATAACTCAAATCGGAGAACAGTAGGCACCGAACATCGAAGGGGCACAAATGAAGTTCAAGATCGACGATTAAGACTTATGACCTCTAGAAACCGATTTTCGACAACTGCCAACAATGACATCTTGGAAGTGTCCGAACAGTCGACCGCCGTATAAGGTGTTTTGGACAGCAGTTTTATCGACCTCAGCTTGTACTACTTCTGACCGCTGAGCATCGACAGCAACGACTACAGTAGTGAAAAGAACGACAACATTGGAATGTGGAAAGGCATCATGTCGTCTTCTCTGATGAATCTCAATTCTAGCTGGGTCCAGGTGATGCCTGAAGAAGTGATTGGGAATTTGATGTCGTGTACAGCGAACAGTAGGCGGTATAGTATAGGCACACTATTACAAGTAGATCACTTCTATCTTTATTCGGGGCATCATGACAACGCAATGTTATCTACAGGAACTAGTGGAGCCGAATGTTCTCCCTTACCTTAATCGGCTCATGGATGCCATATTTCAATAAGATAATGTTCGGACTCATCTTGCTCGAGTTAGTTTAAACTTTTTTGAAGAGACCCATGTGAATCTGTTGCGATGGCCGCCGAGATCCCCGATCTTTCGCCTATAGAATATGTTAGAGATATGATGGGTAGAAGGCTCGGAAATTTACCGCAGCCCCGACGGATTTTTGAAGTTCTAATACATGAAATACATGTAGCTTGGAATAATATTTCTCAAGAAGACCACCTTAATGAATCAAGGCCAACACGTGTTGGGGAGGGTATAGATAACAGCGGTGTACAACCATATTATTAACAAACATAGCAAAAAAAAATTAAATTCCTTGGTATTTTTTATTTAAATTTTAATCATTTACTCCATAGTATAGCATCTATGTTTTACTGAAACAATATTAAATTTAAATGTCTCCTTCTGGGTGTTGCGATTTCTTTGTCAGTGAGTATATTTTGTACATGAAGATAGTAGTGTATAAAGTTTAACTCAAATAGTGGAGTGATTTCAACTTGTAATACATTTATTAGTCACAAAATCCACTAAAGAACTTATTATGTCAATGATATATTATATTGTTACACAATTTATCTACCCGTCTCTGACTAAAGCAACGTAAATGTAGGGAATATAGATTTCATGATTTAGTTAATATAGCTTATATATTGGTGTAGATACTTCGATGTAAATTGTATTCAGAATCAGCTGTTGTAAATATTTGATTTTTACCTGTAAATAAGAGTTCTAGAAAGTGAAGTGAATATTAGTTGTTAAAATATAATTTGAACCCACGGAGTGTATTGCAATATGTTGATTGGTAAACAGAAAGATACATCAAAAACAGATATTCGGAGACAAGACCCTATATTCCGTAAATGTGGCGATCAGAGGAAATAAAATCAAAGCGTGAATTACTGAAAGTTACTACCCATAAGTTAAATATATAACCCTTGAGGGATGGCCAATAATCAAATTCATAGCAGAAACAAGATCCGATTCATAAAAAAACAAAACGATTATTACAACAATAAAAATGAAGGAGGAGAAACACTAGTTGAGAAATGAGGGAAATACGACTTGGTGCACATCAACAGGTTGACAAGAAAAATCGCCCACAGGAAGAAGAAAGGCCGATCAACGAATCATAGGATAATCTAAATGGAAATAGAAGAGAGAAGAAGAGAAAGTAGACTTGCATTAGTTAACTTTTTCAGTAGACTGCAAAATTTAAAAAATAAACTCATATTAAGATAGCAATTACTTATTAGATACTAAAGAAATACTCCTTTTCTCTAATTCAAAATAGTATTTGGTATAGTCAAGTTATTAGAAGGGTTAAGCCTATTTGACCAGACTAATTTGTGACAGCTTTTTATAAACGGAATATCAGGACATCCTGAATGAGCTTTTTTTTTTGTTTATGAGGTAATAACTCATTCATATCCATAAAATTATATTTACTATTGATTACAACTTACCTCTGTAAACCAAAAAAATACCCGTCCTGAGTATATGATATTTATACCTATTTTTTTACTAATAAGGAAAAAAAATGCACTCGAGATTTAAATAATTGCATTTAAAAAAACACTGACTACTGTTATGTAATTGTCTGTTATGTAAATACATATGTTCATATTCACTGCTAAGTGTATGCACCTAACAATTCTAAGCTTCTATTCTAAACTTCTATTCAAAACTAAACTAACTAAAATATTATTGGATAAAAACTGAGGTCTACAGACTATGTTGACACCTAAGCCGACAAATCAAATTTTTAATTAATTTCATAGACAATAAATTAATTACATTAATTTCGAAATCTTTTAATAGATAAAAAATGGTCATTATTAATATTAAAATAGTAGCAACCATGTCAAAAAGATCGATTTGATGAAATATTCCGGAATACTATAGTTTCAACATGTATTTTCAAAAGTATTTACAACAGAGCCATAACCACAAAAGAAATATTGGAACGATCTGCTGGTTACTGTAAGACAAAATTTTACATTTTATTAAGGAAGCACAAACATGAATAGAAAATATTCTATCAAAAAGTGAAAAATCATTCACTCAGTAAAATTTTGTCGTAGTAATAAATATTGGAAGAGCCCCCAAAATTTCAAAGGTGCAACATTGGTTTTGGAGGTGGAGGAGCACCACTAACGAGTGAGGTATTACTTTATATTATTTTCCTCCTTGAAACGAATAGAATCATTTTCATATCGATTGAAAAGGTCATTCACTAGAGCTCTTAATATGAATCAAAGAAAACATCAAAATGTGTCCCTAATTTTCAGTTTTTGACTTGTAACTTTTTTCTCTTGCTTCCTGCGATTTGTATCACTTTGCGCACTATTTAGAACCTTACATTTCCTATAGATTCAGCAAACAGAATATAGTTAATAATTACACAGGACAACATTTGAACTAAGCGGGAACATGGCATGCTTTATAGTGTACTAGGGGTTTTTCGGGTCGTTGCTTACGATGAGAGGGTCGGTTGACCTTCATCACGCCAAGTTCAAGCGCATTTGAAGGTCAAATCGAAAGAGTTGTTGTAGAATTCTTTCTATTTGACCTTCTGATGACCTCTGGGAAAAAGCGCAAGGTCAAACAAACTATGGATTCGAACTCAGAGACCTCAAAAACATAAGCAAGATTTTCTTTAGATTTTTTGGTAGACCTCTCTAGAATTGACCTTCAAATAACTTTCAAATAACCTCTGGAACAAATTACGGATTCGGCCTCAAAGACCTCAAAAACATTGGCTTGAATTTTTTCACATTTTTTGGTAGAACTCTCGATTTGAGCTTCAAATGACCTTCAAGTGACCTGACAAAAAGCGCTGTCAAACAAACTACGGATTCGAGCTCAGAGACCTTAAAAACATAAACAACAATTTCTTCAGATTTTTTGGTTGAAAAAAAAACCTAGTACCCTATACGGCATGCCGTGTTCCGGCTTATATCAAATGTTGACCTGTGTTACTATAAAACATAAAAAGGCCACATTTAACAGGTTTTTATTAACAAGCTTTTTTATGTGTCTCAGATTGAAATTTCTAATCGATTATAAGGTAAGTTCTCAATAAGCTAGCGGCAATAAAGTACGTGTAAACTTTGAAAATTTCTGGTTCTAATGCATGTATCAATATCAAAAATACACAATCGGAAATTTACACGACTATCTGCATGGAACTAGTCAACTGTATGAGGCTATAGATATGTCCGTAACTAGGAAAAATCATTCACTTTATGCATTTCAGTCCATTATGAAAACCTGGCATAATATCAATGTCTTTTATTTAAATAATTATTTGCCATATTTTTGACCTGAAACTTTTCCCCCTTGCTTCTTTTGACATAAACCATTGACTTTTGTTGTGAGTTATATATTTTTAATTCTTGACCAGTCTAGATATTCTATTGACGTACCACTAAAACTAGTAAAAGAGAATATAAATATCAAAAACCAACATTTTTACGTTTATACGTGATTTTGATTTTTTTTATTTAAACACTGCAAAAGTCGAGTGAAATGTGTAAGTTATGCAACAAAAACGACATAAACCAGCCTATTTGACTACCTGTTTTAGTAGGTTTTTTTGAATTGCCATAATTTGGTATTTATGTGGTCAAAAGACGTCAAAATGCTAGGAAATTTTTTGCTCTACAAAAGGCGCAAGATATAAATTGTGATAATACTATGCTTAGGGGAGGAGGCTTCTCCTGGCTATATCCGCCAATGATACCAATGGTTAATTTCTTCCTTATTTAGGAGAACATTTTCAATTTAAGAATGTGTGATATGATATTTATACTACTGCGATAAAACGCTAGATTGAGATCAAAGTACAAAAATGAGCTAGCTTAGAATTCAATTACTGAAACGTAGCTTTTTAGGGTCAATGAGTGAACTTTGAAAGTAAGTGTTTCCCAGTATATTTCTTTATTACGTATATATCATCGACAGCATATAATCTTTATTTTTTCAAACAAAATCTTTCATACAGGGAATTGTAGAGTAGTCTAGATCAGAGTAATTTTTTTTGTAAAACCCAAGTCGGTCTATCGATTTTTTTATACTATCTCTTCCAGATCCTTGAATAAATTAAACGGACAATCTAGGACAATCTAATCATTTATCAGTTCAGTGACGGAAAAAATAGGTCACAGAGACCAAAAATCGGGAGTTGTGCTGTGTGAAACCCCATTTTTCGGTGATTCCTATCATAAGAATCACACAAAATAATACGCAGGTTAACTAAAACCCATTTTTCGAGATTCTACAATCCCCTGAATGCAAGATAATATAATCTTTCTAGCCAAGAAGCTTAATAATTACGAGGGTGAATCAAATATGAACCGGACTTTTGTTTTAAAAATTTTATTGGTACGATCAATAAAAATTTTAATACATATTATTTTTCTACATAGTCTCCTCTCTTATGTATACATTTTTCCCACAGAATCGGAAGTTTTTTAATACCTTTCTCAAAGAATGAAACTGGTCGTGTCGATAACCAATTGCGCACAAACGTTTCTACACCTTCGTTGTCCTCAAAGTGGTGGCCTCCCAGGTCTTCTTTAAGTGCCCCAAACATGTGGTAGTCACATGACGACAAATCAGGACTGTAAGGCGGATGTTCAAGGGTTTCCCAATGCATTTTGTTCAATTTTCCTTGAGTTAATGCAGCTGTATGTGGCCGAGCGTTGTCATGCAACAGAATCACACTTCGGATAGACATATCCCGCCTCTTTTGCCGATAGGCAAGTTTCACTTGTTGGAGTAGTTCGCATTAATACTCAGCATTAATTGTACGGCGTTTGTGCAGAAAATCGATCAGCAGTAAGCCTTCAATCAGCTCACGAATTGCGTAGATATTCGCCTCATTGATGCTTGACGTGGCACGGCGTGCATGGGCTCATTTTCCACTGTCTCTCGGCCATCTGAAAAATTTGTGCCAGTCGTACACTTGGGTCCTTGAAAGTGTTTCATTGCCGAACTGTGCAGATAGTCGACGCAAAATTTCAGACGGTCTAACGCCCTCCCGCGCCAAAAATTTGATAACAACACGTTGCACAACAGACGTATGCACCTCTTGCTCTGACAGGATGCTACTAACAGCGCATCGACTACGCCTCGCCAAACCGACGAACTCCCCTCTTCTTAACATCCCTACCTAACATATATCGAGACGTCACGCCACTCGAACTACCTACAGGGCGAGAAACAGAAAAGTCCGGTTCATATTTGATTCACCCTCGTATATACGTCTTATGCATTTCGTCCATACAGCCGAAAATTGAAATTTTAAAGTAAAATGAATATCGAAAAAGTAATATCATAATTGCTTCGACGGGTTTGTTTATATGCTATTTCTTACGGGTTATATTCTATCGTATGAATAAAGGGAGAACAGTGTTATACACAGCCAGGGCCGGATTTAAATTGGTGGGGGCTCTTGGGCACAAAACTAGTGGGGGGCTCCTGGACACAAAACTGGTGGGGCCCCCTGGATACAAAACTAATGGGGGCATAATGAAGGGATTCAAAATTGCCAGTCATATTTTTATTTTACTTTTTATATTTTTAATAAAACATGGCACATAAATGGATTTTTACATACTTATATAAAATACGTCAAAATAAAGAAAGTTATACGAAATATATATAGCACTAAAAATAGAGAAAAAAAATAAACTAAAAAAATTACGTATGCAAATTTTCAAACAAATCGGTTATAAACTCTCCGAGAAAAATGATTTAGAAAATTGCTTAGTTGTGCTTTAGTAGCCCTTCCCCTTGGCTTAAAATATGTATCTTACTCGGTCTTATCTACAGTTACCTACTAAATTTAATGGCCTCATCTGTTTATATTACAGCCTTAGAGTTGCTCACAGACTAAAAAAAATCTTAAATATAATTTATATATACGCTTGAGAGTACGAAAACGTACTAACAAATATTCAAAATCAATATTCATACAATATAAACATTGTATCGTTGTTTTTTTGATTGTAAACTTTTTTAGGATTTTGACATTTATTTACAATTTTTGTTGGATTTTTTCTTCAAATAAATATTTTTTTAAATTTTGGTCTACAGTTTTTGGCCCTTGCCCTGGGCCAATGCTCAAATGCCCTTATGCAAATCCGGTCATGCACACAACACGACTGTTAATTTGGGGTCTCTGTGAGCTAGTTTTTCCTGGAACGTCTGGATATCTTATTCATTTTGCATTAAAACATTAATAATATTTATAATTATATAATTATTGATTCAACTTGACTGGGAGGAGATGTGTAGGAAACGTTTTCATGGTCCATTCCATAGTCGTCCTTACATAATACTGTTCACTTCAAAGTTAATAAATCTTAATCTATTCTAAAGTAAAAGGCAATAACATAAAATTGCAATAAAATATAATTAGTAGGTATTATATTTCTATGAATAATTTTAGTTGAGTTTTAAAACCTAGATATTACTATTTCTAAGTACTTCTTGGGAAATAACACCACAGTTCAAAGAAAATTGATGTATATTCCAAACGTTTCGGGGTCTAGATCAGACCCCGTTGTCAATGTTTAAGAAACTACGGATAAAAAAGGGGCACAATTCTGATATGTAAAATAAAATATTTGACAATACATAATATTTGATTTCTGACGTAACTAAGAGAATTTTATTTGTAATATACAGGGTAGCACAGAAATTTCTAAAGATCATATAATCATAAAGAATTCAGATCTCAAAAACAAACACATTTACGTAAATTTAATCAACTTCTTTCCGATAAAAATGTGCCGAAATATTATGTGAAAAATCAACATTTTGATCTGTCAAAAACTCATTAATTTTTCAGACAAACAGTTAAACGCTTCTGAAACCTCAATTCTACAAAAGGGCCTTAATTTTGCAATTTCCTCAAAAACTATTCCAACATTTGATATCATCAGTGCTATAGAACAAACTGCAAACAAATTAAACTATAGTGAAGCTCAAGAGTATCGAATAAGAGCAAAAGTTGAACTAGAAAAACCTATGCATACAAAAAATAACCTTTCGAAAAATGATTTACATTCAATTAAAATTTTAAAAAATGACAGCACTATTAAGATTTTACCTGCAGATAAAGGCAATGCTACGGTTATTTTAAATAAAATTGACTACGAATCCAAAATTCAAAACATAATAAACCAAGGACAATATACAAAATTAAACAAAGATCCAACAACTTCTATAGAAAACAAAATATACCGCTTACTTTACAATCACAAAGATGAATTTACAGAACAACAACGTAAACATCTTACTCCACACTCTTCTAAACCGCCCCATTTCTACGGGTTACCTAAAATTCATAAACCCAACATTCCATTAAGACAAATTGTCAGCTCCATAAATTCTCCATGCAGTGAACTCTCAAAATTTCTTTTAACAATTATTTCACCACTTACTGGTAAGTCTAATCTCATCTTAAAAACAGCGCACATTAATACAATAATGGAACTACTAACATTTTGTACAAAGTCAACATATTTTCAACATAATTTGACTTCTACCAACAAGATTTTGGCATAGCAATGGGTTCCTGTTTGTCTCCCGCTTTAAGCAATATTTTTATGAAAAAATTTGAAGAACAAACAATTTTCTCAAGCAGATTAAACCTTTGGTTTGGTGGCGTTATGTTGATGACATATTCGTTATTTGGGAACATAATCTTGAGGATTTACATGCATTACTTAAAGACATAAACAACACAGAACAAACTATTCAGTTTACATTAGAACTTGAACAGAACAAATTACCATTCTTAGACATTTTAATAAGTAAAACACAATCGATATTTGAAACAGAAGTTTACAAAAAACCGACTCATACTAACAGGTATCTCAACTTTAACTCTAATCATCCAAGTTCAGTAAAAAAAAATATCATTAAATCTCTATATGACAGCAAAAACCAACTGTTCTAATATCAACAAATTCAATGAAGAAAAAATGTTTATAAAAAATGTACTTTCTGCCAATCAATACCCAAATAAATTTATTAATAACGAGTTAAACAAAATGGAATATCAAGCAATCCCTAACAACCAACATCAAACTTCACCAAGCAACACTGACTCCCAAGATAATTGCATTAATACAATAACTATACCATACATACAGGGTCTATCAGAAAGACTAAAAAGAGTGGGAAACAGATATAATATCAAAACATCATTTAAAACAAGAAATACACTAAAATCAATTATATCAAAAACCAAACCAAATAACACAACTCAAAATACAAAAATTGCATTTATAAAATCCCGTGTGAACGTAATAAATTCTATATTGGAGAAACCTATAGACCTCTGAATGTTCGAATAAACGAACACAAAAATTACATAAAAAAACGACAATTTGAAAAATCCAAAATTTGTGAACATGCTTGGGACCTTGGTCATAAAATACAGTTTCAAAATTCAGTTATATTACACAAAGAAGAACACACCACAAAAAGAAAACTAAAAGAGTCTGCTTTAATTTTGTTAAACGAAAACGATTGTATCGGTACTACTTCCGTAGAATTCAGTCGTTCCTGGTTGCCGATGATTAAGGAAGAAATTGCTAATGGTCATGTCCTTGTGAACAACCCAATATCGGGATAGTTCATAAGGTTTTTCCTAGGTTTTCCCTTATGATTTTAATGGGATCACTGAATCAACAAAGTTCTTTGGGCGCATTTTTGGCGAATGCACTATCTTATAACAAAGTCGCACCTAGGAGCGCCACATAAAATTCTGAAGATCCCCCTTTCAAATTCTTCCAATTTGAAGGGATCTTTATGATTATATGATCTTTCTGTGCTACCCTGTATATTACAAATAAAATTCTCTTAGTTACGTCAGAAATCAAATATTATGTATAGTCAATTATTTTAATTTATATCTCAGAATTGTGCCCCTTTTTTATCCGTAGTTTCTTAACCATTGACAACGGGGTCTGATCTAGACCCCGAAACGTTTGGAATATACAGCAATTTTCTTTGAACTGTGGTGTTATTTCCCAAGAAGTACTTAGAAATTGAAAAATATGCCACAAGTATCATTCAGAAAACAATTAGATATTACTATATTCGAAAACCATCGAATAATAGTCATTTCATTTCTGTAAAATATTTTCTACAAAGTTTTTCTACAAATATATGTTTATAACAACTTCAGTTTCACATTGTCCTTAACATTGATTTACTGAATATCGCTTTCAAATTCCAAATCGACAGCATTGTTTATCAATACCATGTGTTCAGATCATTAATTAGTAACTAAAGAAGCTCATTGACTCGAATTTGCCTATTAATAAAAAGAGAAAGGGAAAGTGATCAAAACAAATCTGAACTTTACTCGTTGATCAACAGTAAACACACTTACTTTCACAGAGAAACTGCATACGCAAATGAAGACATCCGACAGATTGAACAAACCTAACGAAAAAGATCAGCTCTTAGGCTAAAAAAAGCCAAAGCGGTCGTTGAGCATGTAGGGCAGTGAATCCCCCATTACAACCAAACAATAAAACCGATAGAACTATCAATGTCAGTGTTTGCATTAATGACAATGAAATCGGTTTCACTCTCCGCACAATGTAATGTCGTAAGAAATGATCTGTAAAGAAGTCGTTGACACTAATAGAATTATAACAAATGTGCGTAAACTGTTGACCATTTAACTTTCTAAATATTCAATGAGTCTCTTCGTAAAATTTGCAACGAAAATTTTTTCCTCATTATGAGCGGTTGGTTGCAACAAAAGATGTGATTTAGCTGACTTTCTCTATTAATACAGATTTTATGGGAGAATTGAATTTTATTGTGTTTTAAGTAATTTTGAATCGTACATCAATTATTAACGGCAATAATCGGTCATAATGGTAGTGCTTGGTTTCGGCAATTCAGAATATTAGAAATAAAACTATGCCTATTATGTAATTTTAGATTTCACAGTCAGTTACGGAAACCAAAACAATAATCTATTACAGATATTATTACCTTGCCATTGGCCAGTAATCTGATTTGAGAAAAAAAGTAACTGTGAAACTATACAGGGTGTCTCACATATAAACGTATTCATTTGCTATCTAAGAAACTGTAAGAGACAAACACGATTAAATAGACGGAAAGTTGCGTATTTTAGAGTCAATTGGACCGCTTAAGGTCAAGAAATGATAAAAGCTTTTTGACACATGCCTTTACACAATCAGGCGTTATCAAATCTTCACTGCTACGTTTCGTTTCTTCTGTGCATCATAAATTATTTTTTTATACAGACCTGTACTTTTTTGTTATAATATCGATACAGCATGGAAGGACCGATACATTAGTATATCATATATTAGGTTCATACTATGTTTTGGGACAAAAAATAATCATCAAAGTAAGGAAGTTTAGTCCGATCCTGCTTACAGCCTAAATAATACAATTAAATAATATTTTTCCATGACATGAAAATCAATATATTATTGACTTGTTTTTCTTGAGTGGTAAATCGAAAATATAAAAAAATTCAGTTATTGTTGTGCTAATTTAAGTAGAATTTGATAAAATCTTAAATATCAAGATTTTTCCTTCATAACGTCTAAACTTAAGTTGTACTGGAAACGTATGAATATAAAATCATAATTGCTTCACTAATTGCTGTTTCTATGAAAAAGCAATAAGAGCTTAATATATTTTTTAAATAAATAGATCTTTACTTATTAAATTAACGTAAACAATTTTCTGATGTCATATTCAATATTTTAGTGGCAGTTCAACTTACAACATAAATAAGTTTTATGTTGGAGTTCCGGTAAAGTTGGCGGGATAGCCATATGTCATGTCTTAGAAATTAATTTTAAATTTTCACCTTATATTACAGTCATCATAATCATAAGTGAACATAAGTGTATTTAGTGAGATAATATTTTCTTCGATTAAGATGTTTGTCACCCGAAGGGGTAATGTCCCCTAACAAAGACACTGTAAAGTGAAATAGATGCTCAAGTAGTGATTTTATGTGTTAGTTTATAGACAGCCGGGACTCCTAGGCTGTCCCGTCATGTAAATATGTATATAAATAGAAGTCTTAATTTAATTTGCTGGTAATCTACTAATATATTCACAGTATAATAGAAAATTGCTAGGCTTCACTTTACAAACTTGATCTACAAGAGATAACAAGAATAATTAAGTCAGTTACACAGTATTCAGGGATAAATAATGCACACACAATAGATAAAGAAGAATTAACTTATATTTTAGTTCAATATCAAACTACTGGTTTATGGTCTAAAGGATTGATAGATCTTGACCAAATTAGCCATAAGGCCAATCTTGAAAATTAAGATTTTCAAAACACTGGTTTCTGGCTAATAAGATCGGAAAGATCAAAGTCACAACCGTCTCGCAAGAGACACCCTTGATGATGAGGAAAAGTAAGTATTGCATAATTAATTTCACAGCGGAGAAGTGACAGCGTATTTGTAAATAGCATATCTACAGTGTGGGCCTGCCAAATGGAATACATTCGATAAAAAATAAAGTAGGGTGTGTTGGGAAAAACCGCTAGGACATGTCGATTTGTATTTTTAAATGGGCATTTTTTCAACAAAAAAATATATATAGTGTGTCATGTGACAGTGGACAATACCAACTTTTTAAATGCAAGCCCCTGTATATTATTATTTTTGTAGATTCTCCAGAAAATTCTAGAAGTGTTTTTAGATTTATTACAAAAATTAGCATTAAAAAAAGAAAACTATTTTATTTCACAAATTCGTTACATGAAACTCAATACCAATACTTAATTCCCATTTAGCTCTTGATATTGAGATAGTAAGCAAAAACCATTCCTGCGTCCCTTTTTACTGATTTGAAAAAAAAAACAGTTTCACATCAGTTTATAAAGCAAAATTTAACTCATTTTTGGACATTCAACAGCAATTCGCTTATACCATCACGTCAGTTAACAGTTTATAGATAATTAGTGATAAGATTTTAACAGTAAACTCGTAGAAGTAACCGATTTAAATAATAAAAACCCATGAACATACGATTTTTTTTTTTGTTTTTTGCTTATATAATGAAAAATAATGGAGGAATCGTAATGCCATCTACAAGAAAGTTCTAAAAATAAGAAATCCTTCTTAATGATCCTGATTGGATCATTTTTTACCGGGTTAACTCAGAAAAACTGGTTTTTCAAAATTTTATTACTTCCTGGTAACTAATACTGGAATATTAGTCATCGTCAAAACGATAGTTTATAATATTATGTTTATATGGGCTCACGATGGATACTATTCAATAAGTAGTTTTTAAGCAATTCGAATTTAAATAATTTTGAGAGCTATTTTGCACATCCAATCGTATTAACGAGACTGGTCCGACGGGGATATACTAACGATATTTTGAAAGCCTATAAATTCCACTTCAATTTGTCAATCTTGATTTTTCGCTATAATCCCAAGAAGTTGGTTTAATATAATAGTAAAAAGTGCATTAAATGTAGGAATATGCGACAGCCAGCCAGCGGTGCACTGACAATAGTTGTCGAGGCACATGGTTGGATCTAAAATTTTTTAAGGTGGGGAAACGAGATGAAAATTATGGTAAATTCTATTGTTATATGTTTTTTCTCAGCAGTTTATTACGTTTTTATTTACATAACTATTGCCTGCTCATATTGGTCTAGGTTTTTCATTGGGTTATTAAATTAATGGTTACCTCTATACAGTTTACTAATATTAATTAAATGACATTTTCCACTGAGTGGATCCGCCATTGTCAGAACATCGGAGGGTCGATTGTTTAAGCCAAATTTCAAAAGCAGTATTTTACTGCACTATGATAAAAATCCAAGACATTCGAAGTTTAGTGCATTTTATAAGCTTTCAAAATATATTTTGCATATAGCTATCGAGCTATCGTGGTTAATTCGATTCGTCCTCCAAAATATTTAAACAAATTATTTAAATTGCAATTCTCCAAGCTCTACTTAACGTACATTATGGATCTTCAGCCTTTTTAATCTCAAGGTTATAAGATATCACTAGGAGGATTAAGATTCCAGCTGTTATTACAACCAAGTTATGAATTTTTTAAATCACTCACTTGGCATCGGTTTTTCCAGCTGTTCTTTATGAAAATGCTGCAATGATTCATTCGTTGTGAAGATTTTCTGATTATCTACAATTTTTCTATTGATGGCATTATACTTTTTACACTATAAGCAAAAAACGAAAATACCCCATATTTTTGGGGTTTTTAAGGCTCAAATAATTTACTTCTAGGAGTTTGCTGTTAAAATTATATCAGTTACGACTTATAAACTATTATTTACATTTGTCATAGTAGTCCATGTTGCTAACAGTGGAGTTATTTACGTAATGGCTTATGTGGTTTGCTGTAGAATTTTATGTCACCTAAAAATAACTATTGACTGGTGTATATTGTTTATTTTCGTCAAAACACTTGTTGTCTGCCTGCATGAAAGTGGTGGTACTGTCGTTTGAATTTCGTTAATTATACGTAATAATATCAGAAAATGGTTCATTTAACAGAAATGCACAAAGTAACCATTCTACAAATGATTAGTTATGGAGATAGCACACGGATACAAATGGAAGTTTCTCGTTTATTTCCCGAAAATTTTCCGAATTTGCCGCCTGTATCCCAAGGAACAATTAGCAAAATGGAAAAGCTATTGACCTAATGAGAATCCTCACTGGATGACAGAGAAACATACACAAAATCCTGAAAAAGTTAATGTTTGGACAGGAATTGTTGGAAATCATATCGTAGGACCCTTTTTCATTGATGGCAACTTGAATGGATATAATATTTAGAACTGCTCCAAAATAATGTCCTATCAACTTTGACAAACTTATATCCTGATCCAGTAAACCCAGAACTTCCTGCCAATAAAATGTGGTTTCGTCAAGAAGGAGTACCGCCCTATTACGAAATCAATGTCCGGCAGTACTATCTGAACCAAATTTTTCCAAATCGGTGGATTGGGAGGGGCGGATTGATAGAATGGGCAACACGATCTCCTGATTTGGCGCCATTCGACTACATTTTTTGAGGATATGTCAAAAGTACCGTATACAAAACTAAACCCCTTAACTCTGATGACCTAAAAAGACGAATCACGCTTGTGATTAGATTAGTCACGCCTCAGATTTTGAATAACATTAGAAGACATTTCTATACCAGATTCGCATGTTGCCAAGACGTTCACGACGAGCATTTAGAACATTTCCTACATTGATATTAACGGTTTTTTTTGTTTTTTTTATATTATTAAGAAATAATAAGTATTACTTATTAGGTGTTTAGTGTAATGTAGCGAATTTGTGAAATAAAATAATTTTGTTTTTTTTTAATGTAAATTGTTCTAATAAATCTGAAAACACTTAATATTTTCAAAATAGATGGAGATAGGTGCAGGGCATTTACACGAATTGTGTCTAGAATTTTCTGGAGAATCCAAAAAATAAATAATATACAGGTGCTTGCATTTAAAATAAGAAAGTTGGTATTGGTCACATGACATACCCTATATATTTTTTTTGTTGAAAGAATTCGCATTAAAAATACAAATCAACATTTCAAGACTACAGTAGAACACATGTTTTAAATCCTTTCTGCTTATATAGCGGAGCCGCACTCTTGACAAACGATTCTAAGAATCGCCTCTAGTACGAATCAGGAAAGAAAATTTCCAATTTCTTGATTAACCCTGAATACTGGATAAAACTTCAGTTGTCTGCTTAGAAAACATTGCAACCCAAAAACTTCATTTCCTCCTGGAGCACGGATTAGTTGTTAGTGTTGAGCCTCAGATTGGGTTTAATCTTGATTTTAGCAAATACTTCCCTTCAGATAGTCCTCGAACATTTGACACATGGCTAAAATTTCGTCGAGATATACCGAGCATGTCTTCCTTGTCAGTCCACTTAGTAAGAATCTCATTTGCTATTCAATCGTGGCAGGTTCATTACTGTAAGATATATATGAGATAGGTTCAATTATCACACCCAATTCCAAAATAAGCTTTTAATATAACGTAATTGACAACCTTTCCATACAGCGTATATATATCAACTAACTTAAACTTATTCTGTCTCCTTAAGAGAATATCTGTCTAACCCAAAACCGAAGGGCAATCATTGAAGTTCCCGATGTTTACATTAACACCATAAAATCGTCGGGAAGATAATGATTCATAGGGCGTTCCTTTTACGTTAGTCAAAATATTATATACGGTATATTTATAATAACAATATAATACAATATATAATGTGTAAAATAATTGTAACATTACATAACCCAAAAGACTTTAGCGTAATATCTTACACTTTAGACGAGGTGGCTGCAAGATATTAGTCTTTAACTCATTGTTAATATGAAGACAGTAGAATATGCACTCTTAATGTCTAAAGTAATTGCAACTAATCAGATGGCAATTTACCGTTTAAATATATCAATTTAGTTCACTTTTTGTTCGGAAGTAAATGCTCTTTACAGAACTCTCACTGTCTTGTATTCCAAACACCCATTATGTGCGAATTTAAATTGCGAAGAAATGATATAAGTAATGACTTCCTCCTTGCTTCTTAACGATCTGAAAGCTTGTTAAACTATAATAAAATTGTTTAATTTGCAAACACGTTTCACTTGCTTCTCACTATAGCCATTAAGAAAGATCACGTTCTGAGAAATATGGGTCACATTTGTAAATTCATAACAGTTATGTTTTTTAAAACAATTCTTTGCATTCGTATATTTTATTTTAAATGGTTTGTAGCCGACGATGAACACATCAACGGGACTTCCGTTGTTCATTTGCTGGAACCAAACATTGCACTAACCATGTTTCCGACGAAAAAGGTTATACAGACAAGGTTATCTATAGCAAACCATAAAGATATTGTCTATTATTATTTTTTTTGTAGTAAGTGTCAACGAACCGTCACCAATTTAATTTGCATAATCGGCAAATAAAAAAGGATGGCTGGTTTGAATCGGTACAAATGTTGATTTTACGTCGGATAGATATATGAGTGTTAAAGTTCTTGAATATACGGGGCCTGTTAAAACTAATTTCACCGTTATTGGTAAATTGTTTCCTGAATGATTTTTGGGAATAATACCACAGTTATAAAAAAAGTCTGCATATTTCAAAACCCCAAAGAGAAATAAATGTTGAGGTATACAAAATGATTTCACAAAGAAAGGTTCAAAAAAGGAAAAGGGCGAGGGTAGTTGAAATAGCAATAACATCTCAACCAGTCCACACTAGAATAATTCAAGTTTATATGCCCAAGTCCGACCTCACTAATGAAGATATTGACAAATATATGAGCAGATAGAAGACATTTTGCAGAAGTCTGGGAAAGGAGAAAACAGGTCAATTATAATTGGAGATGTTAATGGAGTCACTGGGCAAGAAAGTGGAAAAGACAAAATAAACGAAAAAGGCGATAAGGTGGTGGAATTTTATGGCCAGTATGGCTTTTGAATTGAGAATACCTCGTTGAAACAAGACGCATGTCGACTATATAAATGGAAAAATCCAGGGTATTCATAAAATATCCGGTTCACTTCATTTTAGTCTACAATTTAAGAGCAGCATCAAAAATTTTTGGTGCTATACTTAGGATTAAGATGAAGCATATCAAGAAGCTCAATATCCCTAAGAAATGGAACATATGAAAACAAACACGAACATAATTGAAAAAATCTGTTTATTCGGCCACTAGAGAACAACTATGAAAGACAAATAATGCAAACTAAGAGGGAATAAGTCACATACTGAAACAGAAATTCATTCAATATTTCGTGGAAGCGGCATTCATACGACATTTCGTGCAATTCTAAAACTTGTTTGTCTGGCGCCCGAGGTCGGCGGCTAACGCTATCGAAATACCTCAAGTGTTCGAGAATCCATTTAGGGCCTTGTTCAGTTTCCGTTTCGTAAACACCAAGATGAATTTTATGTAGTTGTGTAAATATAAAGTTAGTGGAAATAAATTATAGTAAGTTCGACTGAGTGTTTAAATAAATCCACACATAGAAGGTAAAATATAAACATTAGTAAATGCCTGCAAAACCTATTTATTTTCTTCTTTTCTTTTTTCTTATTTTTGATATATTAACATTTATAATCATTTTGAAATCTCCAACATTTCTCATTTTTAGTTTATTGACGTTTTTTAAATTTTATTGACTTTTTTGATGTTGTTTGAACGTTTTTGACCATTTTGAATTATTTGAAGTTTTTGACATATTTCACGATTTTAACTTTTTGAAATTTTCAAATCTTTGACACTTTTCGAATGTTTAACTTTGTTGACTTTACGATATCTTTGACCTTTTCGACATTTTAGATTTTAACATTTTTGAATTTTTTGATATTTTGGCTTTTCAATACTTTGGGATTTGGCGTTCTCTGTATTTTCAAATACACAAATTGACAACCAGTTTTTATCTTTTTACATATTAGTACAGATAGTACATAAGTTGCCGTTATTACTTAAGATAACGAAGGTGATTATGTAAAAATGAATTAAATTTTCTAACCCCAGCTAACCTAACAACTTTTACGTTTTTTTTTTCATTTCTTTAGTCGAAATTACAAATAAATACGTCAATGATATTTATTACAACTAGTAAAGCTAACAAATTTTTATCTAGATCGTATAAATTTGTTTTCTTTTACAGCCACATTCATCCCCTTAGGAGCTGAATTTTGGAAAAACTAGGAAATCTCTAGGCCCGGATTTAACTTAATCCCGCCCCTGGGTACCGGAAAAAATGCCACCCCAATAATGAATTTTTATTAAAACTTATAGTTTATATATCTTATTTAAAAAAATTAAAATAATTAATTTAATATCAAAGGGACAGACTTGTAGGTGGCACTGTGCGCTGTTGCAAGTTTATTAAATTGAAAAATCATTTTAAATTTTTAATTAAAATTAATTTGTTTAATCGATAAATTATTGTTATTTTTTTAAATTTAATGATTGATTAAAATTTATGTTTTGAAAAATGCAAATATAACTCCAAAATATTTTCAATATTTCGAAAAAACTACTAATTTAATTTCTTTAATTCTAGAAAATAACAAAGTCCAATATTATTTCAAATCTTCAGGGAAATAAATTAATTAAATCACATTGATTATTAACTTTTACCTGAAGTGTCAAAATGATAATTTACAAATAATGCCCTAATTGAAATTCTTGAATTATCAATTACATAAAAATGATTAATTGAAAGAATTGATTAATTTTATTGAGCAATCTTGATAAGGCTGGAAAATTTTTATTTCACTTTCCAAATGTTGCCGCCCTGGGCACTAGCCCCGACTGCCCCTAGTGTAAATCCACCGCTGGACATATTCATTCCTGAAGTTTAAATTATGACAGTACCGTTTTCTCTTTTGTATATTGGTACGGATATTTTTAAGTTTTTTGACATTTTGTCTACAATTTCCCGAATGAAATGAGTTATTTTCTCAGTGTGAAAAATATCATGTATATTAGAACAGGTACTAAAATACCTTCATACCAAATTTTATGAAAGTCATTCCAGTAGTTTTTGCGTGATACGTGTTCAGATAGACAGACATTAATTTTCATAAATAGTTATTTTTTTGTAAATACAGATATTAGGCTAACTAATAAATCTTCACTAATCCATTACATAATTCGAGTTTTATTAATACATCTTATTAATTTTACTGGTTCAAAACCTAAATATCTAAAACTGCATTAGCTGTAAATAATTATGTCATAACAAAATTGAGTTTCGTGTTTATTTTCATCATAAATTGAAACAAAATTGCACCGTCCTCGTACTGTTTGTCTAATCAAATCAATTTCTAATTTTATGCCAATTAATTTTGATCCATTATAGCACCTTATAACGATGAGATTAAAGATAATCTTATAGCCTTCACTGAAAATAAAACAGACTTAAAAAGCATCATAAATCTGGGGCAGATGGCTAGTGAAGATTATAAAATAGCGCCTAAATGCGTAAAGGATTCTGGAAAAAAAAACAGCAAATTCTAACTTCTTAGCCTACTAAAAATGAAATATGAAATAGATTTTAGTAACTAATTATTGGAAAAAATGATACCATAACAGATTTTGACTGACAATGGAATTAAAGATAATTTTGTGAGGGTTACGATATTTCGTTAACATCCATAGCAAATATATTCATGAAATATTTTATCTAAGTCTTTGTCATTAAGAATAAAGAAATACATTTATGTAAACAGAAAAACTTTTAGTATATATATATATATATATATATATATATATATATATATATATATATATATATATATATGATCCCTGCCGGGATCGATGGTAAAATGACGACGTTTCGGCAGTGTCACATCTGCCCTCTTCAGGTCGGTTTGCATGATTCTCGTAGCCTTCTCGTATTCGAGTAACTAGAAGCGAAAGCAGAAGGCTACGAGAATCATGCAAACCGACCTGAAGAGGGCAGATGTGACTCTGCCGAAACGTCGTCATTTTACCATCGATCCCGGCAGGGATCAGTTATCAACTACGCGGATGAATTCCCGGAAACCATCTAATACATACATATATATATATATATATATATATATATATATATATATGACAACACGTTAATATTTTACCAAGAAAAATTTTTTGGCAGGACGCTAGTAATGGGTGGTTCAACCGCATGATTATATCGAAATGACCGAAAAAAATTGGCATAACCCCTCCTAAAGGGATAATGAATTTTCACTTGGAAAATTGTGCGGAAAATTTTCATCTTTATTCTGTTTTTCCCGAACTGTTCCTAGCATGCGTTTTTTTAAATCTTTTAAGATAAAAATTTTTGACTATTATAGCTGGCAGGATAAAAAGTAAACATTTTCCCTACATGTTCATATATCGATTTCAACCCTTAAATTATGGAAATCAGAGAAATTCAAGTTTAACTTTGTTCATTTAATCATTATACACAGGGTTTTAACAAAAATTTTGAGGAACTTGTTCTGAAAGTAGTAGGTACATGCAATAACGAAAAATTTACAAAAACTGTTAGCCAGTCCTAAAAATAAATTTAAAGATTTGGAAAAGTCAAGAATATATGAGGCCAAATGTAATATCCGTGTTCGTACATATTATGGACATCACGTAAAGCAGTTATGTCAGATAAAACTAGTGTTGCATCTAGAATTTGTCCACTCGATAGATTTAAATACTTTAATTCATACATGGGTCCAAGAATTCTAATTCTAATCAGTAAATTCATTTACCTTATAATGATTTATTGCAGTGCATAGGAATTATTGTAATAGAGTAACAGTTTCACCCCACTAATTTATTCATATTGTTATAAACTAGAGATAATTTGAAGTAGAATTACTGTATAATAACAAGACAGACAGAAAGTTCACTATCCTTCGCATCGTACACTAAACAGAAATATCACTCATCACAATAATAAATGTTGAACAAGCCAGAGCCACTTAAAAAAATTGTCGCACAAAATACTTACAAGAAATTGAAAAATCGACACAACAATCTCGCACCGTAAAAGATAGGAAACATAACAAGCAAACCACCTAAATGAAATAGCTATCAAGGCCATGGTAGATCAACTCTGAAGCACAAAAAAACACATGCACTATATCTTACGGATAATTAACCGCCGTAATTACTTGGGCTAAAGTAGGGAGAGAAAATTTATCATAAAAAATCATTACCTACGTGTTATTTGTATATTATATTCATAACGGTAACCATTATGTTGTAACTAGCGTAGTTAGTTTGTTAATAATCGTGTTGACCTACACTTGAAGTGCAAGATAAAAAAATAATGGTGATTTGTAAATTATTCCTAATGAAATTCCAATGAATAAAACGAAATCTGTAGCTTGCCGGAAAATTTAAACATGCTTAGACCGAATGACCATACACATATATAAAGCATTTTTTAAACAATCAAAAATTTTCATTTGTTAGGGCAACGACTTGTACGTTTGACTTGAGTGGATTTTCACATGACCATTTGTTTAATTTTCGGGAATCAAGAAGAAGTATGTAATTTTTATTAACAAATATTTAATTGTTCTGTTTGTGGTCGAATTTTGACATCCTGATCTGTTTAATCAGTAGACCAGGGTCGATACTTTTTGAACCCAAAAAAAATTATAGTAGGATGAAACCCATTGGAAAAGGAAGGAAATACAACAACTACAAAAGGCAACATAATTTACGGGCGATCTGAAGTCGGGAAGGGGAAAGGAGTGGGGTTTTAATGGTAAAAAACGGCAAAACTACAAGTCCTATGGAAAAAAGTGAAATGGCAAAGTTGTAGGTAAAAAAATATCTAAAACTTTTTTGTTTAAATTTTTTTCACATATCCTCAAAATTGATGTGAAAAATTAAAAAAAAAAGTTTTTTGTTTTTTATTTTTATCTTTTCCATAAAAATTGATGGTATCACGAAATTACCTTTTTATGACCCAAACACACTGTAATTTTTTGATTTCAGATATTTATTTTTTTACCTTATTTTCACTTAATATCGAAAAAGCACCCTAATTTTCAATCGAAAATTCTCACGTCAAAATATCTGCTTTTTTCAAAAAGTCGGTGGGTTTTTTATTCTTTGAAATCTCTACTTTCTAATGGTGTGAAAAAATATGTATATAGCCCATTTTGAATTTTATCTGGCCCTTTGGTTTACTGAAGAAGTCGTGTAAAATCCTAATAACTTAACAAAACTCAAAATGTTTGCTTGGGAGATTGGATTTCTCCGTGGCGAAAGACTAAATTGCACGTTGAAAGTGTCAGAGTAACATCAAGTAGCCTAGAAAGTACTTGACGCCAAAAAGATTTTTTTTTTTTTTTGATTATAAACTCTTGCTCTTCATCAAGTGTTCCGTGTAGCCGCCACTCTTGATACTTAAGACAAGAATCTAGATGAATTTTCGATGTCTCCTGTCTTTCTATGGTGTCTACAATATGAGGCCCGATTTGTGAATAACCAACACAGTTCACAATATGCCTTTTGAAGTAGGTAATAAAGAATAGGATAACCATGTACGTTTCACGCCAGACTTGGATACAATATAGTATGTTTTTCTAAAAAAAGATCATTTGCCACTATCTTTTAAGAAAGGACCCTCAGGTTTACAATGTCCGTTTTCGATCAAAAACCTTTTCACTCGATCAGTTAGCTCTTTAAAATTAGAAGATACAATATTGTACACTAAAATATGCTTTACTTGGATTTTTGCTAGTATCTTGTTGGGGCTATTCTGGATCTGGATAGACATTGGTGTCGGATGCTGGTAATTCTGGTATACTTTAAGTAAGGACCAATTCTTCACTTTTGGGGCACTGTTCACTCGCGTTTTCATTAATAAAGTCGTCATTCTTCAAGTACTGACTAATTCTAGGTAACTTTTTTTTTCTTCAGTCTCCCTATTTCTCATTGTTTTTCGCTACCACTTAAATATTTTCTAGAACGAGACTTTTTAATATCTGACTTCCACAAGTAACTTTACTTGGCCACCATTTGCAGCTTCAATAAAACAACAAAAACGGAAAATCAAAGATACAATTGGCAAATTGTCAAATGTCAAAACAGTCACACAAAGAATGTCAGTAGAGCCCTCCGTATATAAAAAAATAGTAAATCTGACATTATTCTAAATCATAAATTATCTAGTTTGGCCCAGCGGCAGCGTCACGAAAAATGTACTTTCTTGGTTAGCAAAATGAAAGAATTCCCCGCCCGTCAATGCTCACCCGCGCTGCCAACGTACGGTGACAAAAAAATGTAGAATCCAATGACTGCCTTCTAAAATTGATCAACATCTTTTTGTTGAAATCCTTAATGATTAACTTGAATATGTTTTATGTTATTTATTTATCTCACTTTATGGATTTTAAGCAGTACTTAAAAAAATTGAAAAGTATATTTTTTAAGTATAATAAAATAAGTATCTCAGGTACAATATTAAAAAATATATTTCAGATATTGCGGCCTCTTGAGCTGGGGCCCTTTGGGTCGGGGCACGTGGCATTTTGCCAGCCCTGCCACCTGCCACCCTATAGTGACGCCACTGAACACCCTGCAAACTGCAGAAAAACTTTTTCCCCTAAACTGAGATTTGAACAATGTTAATCTAAGGATGCTATAAAGTAATGAATTGAATGCAACTTTAAGGCATATAATTATGGTATATGAAAAAAGTTTTTGACAGTATTATAAACAACTAAATATCAAACAGATTTATAAAAAAGGAAATATAATTAACAATATGAAGTTTTCATATTTTTGTTGAGAAAATAAGCAGCTATTCATTTTCAGATAAGGTTTCTTTATCAACCGATATAAAACGCTTGTTGATATCAACAGGTGGGCGGAGATATCAACGAGCGCGCCGAATATTGATTTTTGCGAAAAGCTTTTCTGGAAAACTTCTCAACCTCTCTACGTTTATCGTGCCCTGATGACGGAAGTTCCACTCTGGATAACGCTAGCGACATCATGGAAGACAGAACGGCAACCTGTTATCCTTTTCGTGTCCTTTTGAGTCCTTTCGATATGGGAAAGATCCACTTTCTGGCTAAAGCTTTCCAATTTCCTACCAGGATGTCCTGGAAACTCCATCAGAAAGCATTTCTGAAAGGAAGTTTTCCGAACTTTCCTTGCTCCATGATTAGAAAGCCACGTTTCAACTGGAATAATTATCGGGAGAGCAGAAGCGTAGAAAGGTGGTGGGGTTCGTTGCAGAAACGTATTAAAATCGATAACGGTCCTTGATAATTGATATGCGTCGGTGTGGGCGTTGCTTTTGAGTGCAAGCCATTAAAGGGGTCACAGAACCCCATCAGAAGTGGTATAACATACAGGGTCATTTATAATTTCACCCTTGAACGTTAAAATAGTAATATATGAAGATATCAGAGTAATAATACTTGTTTCCTGAAACTTATTTGTAGTATCCTCTAGTTTATTTTGTATTTTTTTATGGAAATAACGACACACTTTGAACGAAATCTATATATATATATATATATATATATATATATATATATATATATATATATATATATATATATATAATGAATAACTTAAAATAAAAATTAACCTATTTCAAAGCATTAGAACAATAATAACATAAAAAAGTAAAAAATAATTTGGAACAAAAAAATATTATATGTACTAAGAAACTGTGTTTGAAGTTAATACCAAGCCTGAGAAATACATACCTACACTTTCATAGTACATATCATATTTTTTTATTTAAATTATCCAATTGAATTATTTATTATTTTTCAATATTATTGTTATTATGCCTTAAAGTTAGTTTTTTAAAATTATTCATTTCCTACTTTTTAGTTAAATTATATTATGTTTGCTTTAATTAATTGATTTAACAATTTTTAGTGATATTTATTGATGAATTTAGTTGTCAACTATAAATGATATATTGACAAATTTAGATGCATTCTTTAATTCAGATTAATTTGGTTCATAACATGTGACGATTTCATTTTAAGGTTCAGATCAAGATCTTTTTATAAAGTCTTGGAAAATTTAATTTCAATATGTTAAAAGTAAGAGTCGGAGTTTATATTTGTATAAAATATTACCATTTTCTGAAACATAACGAAAATTGTCAAACGTATGTTTAAATCGAAAGTGGAAATCAATATTACTGTGTATTAATTGATCATATTATAGTAAGTTTTCTATCTGAATCCAACTTAAATGGACATTTACTTCCAACTCATTTTTAATTATTTTCATCTTATACTCCGATATATTTGATCTTAAATTAGCAATTGTAAGGAAGACTTAGTGTAAGAGATACAAAGTAATCCGGGAAATTTTTCGAAATTGCCCCTACTAGACGTTGAGGAGGGAAAACAACCATGAACAAGCAGAAAAATCAATGACATTCTCAGCAATCATTTCGAAATTACTTACAGAGGAAGACTAGTTGATCGTATTGTAATATTTCTTTCTTTCTCTCAGAATATCTGTGATGAAGACTTTCCCTAAACGGTGAACAATAATCCAATCAACTTTTGGAATTACACTTGTTTGCTTTGTTTTCGTTACATATGTCAAATATTTGACTTTCATAGAAAAAGGACTTAAGAAATCTCAATGAACAAACAAATTCATCAAAGACCTCCCCAAACCATCATTTTGAAATTATATAATAAATATAGTTAATTACTAAATTTGTTGTAATAAAGTATATATAAAGAACCCATCATCAACTCTTCAAAAAATATACATTTTTAAATCTTACCTCATATTTTGTATTTTAATTGAGGTTCTTCCATTACCAATTCTCCTCTGTTCGTCATGCATTTTCGCTACCTTCAACTGTACATTTCCATTTTCTTCAATCGCGTTCTTTTTACGTTTCTTCTTTCTACCAAAAAAATGTCGCTTCCCTTCTCTATTCCTTTTCACTTTCTGAACCTTACCCACTCTCAATGACAACATGATTCTAACTCTAATATGCCTAATTATGTACTTATCACTTTTAATTTTGGCTAAATCGTTATCGTGAAAGTATCTCAAATGCTTTTGATATTGTTCCATTCTTCTATCATAAACAGAAACCTGCTGGTTTGTACCCTGAGAGTAAATGGGATTAAAATAAATGTTGTTTAAAGAGGTATGATTGCTATTTTCTTCGGAACATTCATATATCGTTTCTTCATGTAGGTTTCTCCTTGAGTTTAAATCGTTGTACAGTGCGATATTTTGAGCTAAATTTGTCTTTTTGTTAGTCTTTATTGTATCGGTTTTTTCGCCATTTATATTCTCTAAGGTGTTAAATAAATCCTTATTATCAAAAAGTTTGTTTTCTGTAAATTTGCAATCATAACTGGCAGTTTTGTTTCTTTTTGGTTTCAGTTGTTTCCAAATATCATGAAGAATACTCATTTCTTTGTGTTCTCGGAACAAAATGTATTCTTTGTATACCTCTGGAAGAGCAAAGTTTTCCAAAACGTAACCTCGAGAAGGCTCGGGGAAGTTTTGCCGATAATTTTCTGAAACTTGCTCAAAAATTGAAGCAGCATCCTGTCGGGATATTCTAGTAGCTATCCTAACAGTTTCATCTTCGTCACTAGTGTATTCACCAGATTCCTCTGTTTCCATATCAGTATGTTCTAATTTTTTCGGGTTTCGTTTAAATATTGCTGCCGCTCCTTCCACGTTACTTTCCAGTGATATCAACTCGTCGATGTTTTGAGAGGAAATCGAACTAGTTTCCGAAAGTTTCTCGTAGTTTTTGTCATCCATTTTACTTTCCAAATTCCTTGAGCCAAGTTCCAGCATGTGACTTTTGTTATGTACCCATCCCTTACTAATGGTCCATTCGTTGAGCCATGCAGGCCTGTCAGCGTCTTCTTTATCACTTTTAGGGGATCTTTTGGAATAATAATTATTTTTTTCAAGAACACGATTTCTTCTAGTTGGCTTTGGTCGCTGATTCGGATACCACGTGCCTTTTTCGATCACAACACATAAACACAAGCAACGGAACAGACTCGAGAAAAATGACATTTTTTCACATTTTCAACAATAATTTAAAATAATTTTGTCATTATGTATAAATAGTTTACATTTATTCGGACCTCGAGTTAATAAAAGACTGAATGATAATGTCGAAGAGAAGCATATACCGGATGTTCATTGTTGATTTCGTTTTGTATAGAATTTTGTAGTGTGACGGTCCACGTATTGTTTTATATGAGGGTAGTACGTTGTCCTAGAGCGATACTTTTTATAGGTATTGATCGACACAATGCACCTGTCGCGCTTTTGTCGTGCAGATCGCGCAAATAGCGAAAGTGGAAGAAACGGTGCATTTAAAATGTGTGATTAGTGCCGGAATTATATTGTCAAAAAGTGAAGTTATTTTTATATTAGAATGTGTAGTCTATATTGGCTTACTCTAAAGGTTCTTCAAAGCTGAATAATTTTCTAATTCATTTTTAAATTGTTTTCATTTAGCAATTTGATTATTAATTTAGTTAACGAATAAAACATTTTTTTTTTAAATATAACCAACTTCCAACTATAACTAAAAAGTTGAAAATAATTGTACAGAATGAACACCTTTTAATGTTTACATTTTTCACTTTCTGGGTAGATACCCAGCAACATTAAATCTGTCATTTATTGTCCAGGGTTGTTTTTTCTTATAACTGTTATAATTATTTTCAACTTTTTAGTTATAGTTGGAAGTCGGTAATATATTTGTTAAACTGTTTATTTTCTACTTTAGTTTTTTTACATTTTACATAGCAGCCTATCAAAACTTCCCAAAACTCCAGATTAAATTGAACTTTTAATATTAGGAGTGATTGCTCTTAACTTACCGTGATGAACAAACGCTTCTGAAACAGTTCCCTCTATAATTGAATTGGCTGTGAAATTTGCACTAAGAAATGATAAATTAGTTATTTTATATATCGATAAAATTCTGACCGATGCATCTGGGTTAAACTATTTGCAGAGCGTGATAATGGTGTCAAAAAAAGGTTGCATTTGAAAACTTAATATTGTCGTGAAGTGTTCTTAAATTTCATAATGTTCCGCTCAACTTAAATTTTTTCTTTCATAAAAACCTTCTCCTGACACAACACAACAAATAAAAGAATTGACGAAATTGTTTCAGCCGTTCACGCTTGATGCCATGACCAAGGAAAATTGGGAGTCAAATTCCGACTTGACAATACAATGTATGGCATCACACTCCCTCTAAGGCACGCTATGAGTGCCTTTAGAGGAAAATTCACTAAACCCCAGATATCCTAGATATCAAAAGGGTTTAGCTCTGTGGGGGCCCTTGCCAGGTTTTTAGGCCCATGGTTGGAGTCGTGGCGGCAGTTTCCCATGAATTTCCTGACCGTCCGGGCTGTCCCTAACAAGACGGCTTTTTGCATTTGTTTGTAAAGATGTTCGTCCAGACCGAGGTATTTTAGATTGTTTAATAGATGTTTTGGGACTAGTCCTGTCGTTGACATAACAATTGGTACAGTTCGTGTGTTGTTCATGTTCCACTGAGTCTTTATTTGAAATTCCAAATCCCTATATTTGGTTATTTTCTCAGCCTGCTTGATATTTATATTATTGTTCTTAAGAATTGCTATGTCAATTAAAGTTGTTTTTCGAGAGACTTTATCTACCAATACTATCTGGTCTATTGTGAGCAACAGATCGATCGGTCAGTATCGTGCGGTCCCAGTAAAGCTTGTAGTTAATATTTTCTAAAACAGATTCTGGTTTATATTTATAGTATGGTAATCTTACCGACTGTGATAATTCATGTTTCAGTGCTAGTTCCTGGTGAAGTATTTTTGCCACAGCATCGTGTCGTTCTTTGTATTCAGTTACAGCGAACGCTTGACAACCTCCTGTGATATGCTGGATAAATTCAGATGTTTGCCAACCGTACCTGCATCTATCGTTATTAATAGAAGGGTCTTTAACGATGTACTTTAGGTAGTTCTTAGTTGGAATTACTTGATCTTGGATTGCCAATACAAAGCTTTCCGTTTCAGGGAACATATGACCAGAGATCAACCAGTAGTTCGACGCTGCACTGTTGACATAATCTTGGTTGACGTCATTTATATGTCTTCCATGAAGGGGCTTCTCTTTCCATTTCAGCAGTTTCTGATCTGTGGTCTGGTGGTGTAATTGGACATGTTGTTGTGTCAGTCGCAGTGGTGTTGAGTCATCAACCTGGCACATGACTCTATGTAGATCAGAAAATTCTGCGAGTTTCTGGAAATGACTACGCAAAATAGAAATTTGTTGATCTAATAGTTTACTTAGATCTGTCAATCCTCTTCCTCCTTCATACCGTGGCAAAGTTGTACGTTCGGCAAAGCTCTTTGGGTGGTGATTTTGAGCTTTTGTTAGTAAAACTCGAAATTTTCGTTGTAATTGTTCAATGTCAGTCTTGCACCAATTAACTATACCGAAAGAGTAACTGAGCACTGAACACGCATAGGTGTTAATAGCCTGAAACAGATTTTTACTGTTTAGTTTGGTTTTCAACAGTTGTCTTACCCTTCTATAAAACTCGGCTGTTAGGTCCTTTTTCATAGTCATGTGATCAATACGTTGAGTCTGCTTTATTCCAAGGTATTTATAAGTATGACCTTCCCCCATACATTCAATTGAGGTGCCATCTCCCTTTTCGAAGTGCCCCTGCTGTATTTTGCCTTTAACTATATTAATAATTCGGCATTTGTTTAGGCCAAATTTCATGTCACTAGAGAACCCTTCTACTATTTTAAGCATATCATGCAGCTGTTGTTTTGTAGCTGCCACCAACTTTAAGTCGCCCATGTATAACTAATGGTTTATCCTTAATGCTTGTACGTTGTTGTGTTTGAGACTGAACCCAAAATTAGTCGAGTTCAGTTTGTTTGAGAGAGGGTTCATGGCAAGGCAGAACCACAGCGGGCTAAGAGAGTCTCCCTGGAATATAATCCTTCTGATTGGAATGGGGTCAGTTTGTATCGAACAGTTGACTTCATTCAGTGAGATTTTGGTTTGCTAGGTGGACATGGCATATTCTAAAAAGTTAATAATACAATTATTCACTTTATAGAGTTTCAGCACCTTAATGAGCCAATCATGTGGAACTGAATCAAAGGCCTTTTTGTAGTCCACATATGCCATGTAGAGATTTCGCCGTTTGGCGTGGGCTTGATTGCAGACAACGAAATCAATTATCAGTTGTTCTTTGGAACCCTTTGAATTTTCCGCGCATCCCTTTTGTTGTTGAGTAATTATGTTGTTCAGCTCACAATGTTTGAAAATGCGATGATTAATGCACGATGTTATGAGTTTGTATAAGGTTGGAAGGCAAGTGATTGGTCTGTACTTTGCTGGGTCCTGTGCATATAGGTTGTCCTTTGGTAAGAGGTATGTAGTACCATGCGTAAGGAAACTAGCCATCTTGTGTGGGTGGGTAATTACGTCATTTATAAGGGCTGTTAGTGTTTCGTGGGTTGCGTACAGTTTCTTTATCCAGTAATTTTGTACACCATCTGGTCCTGGTGCTTTCCAGTTATGGAGATGTTTCATTATATTGGATGTGTCTTCCGTTGTAAATGGTTGGTGTTGCATGGCCTCACAGTTCTGAGATGCAGCCTCCTCCTCATTAATCCAGCTTGCTCTTGAGTTATAGGTGATTGTTGTGGAAAGCTGTGTTTTCCAGAATTCTTCGATGTCTGTTTTACTGGGGTAACTAGGGGATTCATTATTATCGTTGTTGTTAAGTTTTCTATAAAACCCTTTTTCTGATTGTCGGAAGAGTGTATTGTCTAGTTTCCGTTGGTTACTGGTTTTGTACCTTCTCAATCGACTTGTGTTGACGTAGAGCTTTTGTTGTAGACTGCCCAGACACTGCTGAGATGTGATGTTTTCTCCATCCCACTGGGAGTGTATTCGGTTATTGTCCATGATAGTCTTGACAAGCCTTTTTATTCTGTTGTTCCTGACTCCTCGTTGGTACTCTGTCAGTCTTCCAACGTCTTTCCGAAGAGAATTGATTTTCCCTTCAAGTCTTCTTTGCCAAGGTGGTATTCGAGGTGTTTGTCAAAATTGGGGAAGGTCTTGTTTTGGTCTCACTGCGACCCCAATTGTTCTGCAGATGGAAGTCGCAGCACAGTAGATGATTGTGTGTAGCGACTGTAACGTATTAGCACCTAAAACATGGTTTGGCAAGATAAATTTGTTCATAGTCAGTGGATCTGTTGCACTATACTCTCTAAGAGCTGCTTCCATTTCGGCTTAGATCTTCTCAAGCAGGTCATCGTTGGTTAACTATTCTTCTTGTAGTTTTTGAGTCTCGTCCGCTCTTTGTGCCAAAGGTGTTTCAGGCTCTGGATCGATTGTATTTCGACCAAATAGTTCGCGCTCCAATTCGCTCTTTCTTCTATCCAGTTGTTCAGGCGAAATAAGGCCATTTCTCAAGATGACACGATATTGATCTGCGACTCTCTGTTCAGTAACTTGAAGCTCTGGGTACTCACGACAAAACTCTTGATGGAGTATTTGGCGATATCCAGTCTTGTCCTGGCCAAGGTTCGTAATTCTGTAAAACGTGCGCATTATAAATTCATTCATGGCGCCAGTCCATTTCATGCGCTGTCTTTTCAGTCTCGCTTGAGTGAGCGCTGGCTGTTGATCCTGCGCAACACTTTCTGCGGCTGGAGTTCTCGTTCTTGTTTGACTCCGTTGGTGATGGTCACGTTGTTGTTGTGACTATTGTTGTGGTTCTTCTGGTTCTTGGGCTGTAGCTCTTTGGACGGCAGGGGCCCGCCTCCTCAGCACCCTACCACCGACGTCCCGCATGCTGTCATGTCCAGCGCCGGCTCCAGACATGCCCAGGCAGCGGCTCTTTTCCGAGGCATTTACTCCTTATCTCCATTTTCATGGGTGGTGTCACCAATTGACCCTAGTGATCCAGGTAACTCGGACCCGTGGGGTTGTCACTTCCCAGATGAAATGATTTAAACCAGACCATCCCGTGCGGGTTGTGGAGAAGGAAGGAAAGCTAGGTAGTAGGTCAGCGGTCCGCTGCCCCTTTAGTCGCCTCATACGACAGGCGGTGGATACCGTGGTGCTATTCTAACCCGGCCACCACACAAATTATTATTATTGTGATTGCTGTTAGCACTTTACTTTGTGGTTTTCTTTGCTATAACAAAACACTCTGTATAAATAGCAGTATAGAGCTTGACATGTGTTGTCACTTTGTCACTGAATTTTCTATTAGGCCGCGAGCAGGTGACACCAAAACTAAAAAAATTTCATTTAAATTGGTATTTGCCAGGTATACAAACAAAATGAGCTTTGTACTCATTGATTTCAAGTGCCGAAAATAATATACTATACTACCTATATGCTTTAGATGTTCATAGAACATTTTTCAATTCGCAATTAAAACTTCCAATTCCTGCAATTTCCGCACGATTACGTTGGAATTAAAATATTTATGAGGAAGTTTTTGATAAAAATATTGGATTTCTGCAAAAATGTAGGTGGTAAGTCGGAGAAAAGTATATGAGAACACCTAGGGATCCTCCTTAATAGATTACACTTTTAAAAACTATACACATCGATAAGAGGTTTTGGAAAAATGGACCAATATGTTATGTATATTCCCGCATGTGTTCATTCACAAATTTCATCACTTTACTAATAAAATTGTTTTCTTAAATTTCAAGTTTTACTAATCCGGATATATACTCTATTAAACAAGACCATAATTGTTCAGACCGGTGCACAACAGGAGAAGAAATCAGGTAACATACATATTAAAAAAAATACGGCCCGAATTGAAAACCTCCAACTTTTTGGAAGTCGGTTAAAAGTGTACTAATAACAAACCCGTCTCATTGCGAACATTTTTTACATCTTGACAGAAATAAAGCATTTCTACCAAAGTTTCCGATTGTCCTTTATCACAACAAGGAATGCTCAAGTGGTATCAATTCGGGTAATGGGGTTGGTGAGTTCTCTCTCTGCGATTCATTCAATATTCGAGAATCCTTCTAGAGCCTTCTGAGAAGAAAAATATAAATATGAGATGCCGTCGAACGGATTCATTCGGTTTCGGTTGCCCTTTAGTAAACAGCAAGTGTTCAAGATAAATTGTATATAGTTGTGGGAATATAAAATTGGTGGAAATAAATTATAGTAAATTCCATGGAGGTGTTTAAATAAATCCAAGAACCCAGAGTGTAAAATATTACAGTAAAAGGAGAGAAACCCACCAAATACCGGAAGCAGAAACACCCCGGAACTAGTGGAGATATTTAGAAGATGGATGATAAAACCTCTGTAAGGAAGAAGTGGAGGAAGTCCTTGCTAAAAAAAGACAACTGAGACGTTGTGATAAGGGAGGACATATACGGAGTCGTTCAAGGTAACCAACGGAGTACCGAGTTCCTCATCGGGAAAACTAAAGAAGGTCGATGTGAGGTTACAATGCCTTGATGATTGCAAACATCGTCAGCAACCTGTAGAAAAAGAAACTAATGAGAATTAGTTATGTCAGAGTTTTTAGGAAGGGTCAATTTTAAGAAACATAAAGTAGGGAGAGTAATAAATAGTCTGTAAACATTTCTTGAGGAATGATTTAGAAAATATATAAAAGGCACAAGAAGCAATATTAAAGAATCAATAATCTGCATGGATACAAACACTCTATAAAAGATGTACGACATTAGAAGGAAATTGAGTTTTTATGGTTAAGAGATAAATTTTAAAAAAATAAGACTACACGCAAGTTTTTTTTGTGAAAAAACGTTGAAAATAAAATTTTTAATGTTGTTATGGAGTTGGTATATCATAATGGAAGCAAAGCTAATAAACTTATCATGAAAATTGATAGTAATAAGTGAAATAATTTCCAATAAAATGGTAACTTGTAGTAAATAAGGTAGATAAAAAATGGTATTTGGAGATAGATATATAAATCAAATGGAATTAGTATGGAAATAATGGATGGCATCAATATTAAGAAAAATGCACATAATTTTCAAATGGACATTATATATACTTGATGCTAAGGTATGTGTCATTTATTTATTTTACTTGATGTATACATGAAGTTAGTTAGTTTTCACTTTTAGTTTCAATTTTGGTTGTTATTTTAGTATTCGAGGTTTAGTTGTGCTTTGAGTTTTAGTTGCATTTTTGTTTGGTTTATATTTCGATAAATAGAATTAAAAATTTTATTTATTTATATTCTTTGTTTTACTAGAATCATATATACATAATTTAATAAATGGTAAAAAATAAATGATAATTACCCCACTCCTTACACCGCAAAGATTGAAGCTATAATACGGATTTTCTAAACGAAATTCTTAAAGTTAACGTTTGAGTAAAATTGGAAGATTTAATAACGCAAGTGTAAATTGTAAGGCGATAAATTTTTTATAAAATTGGAAAAACATACAAAAATCCTCACATTTACAAAGTCTAAAATGTTGAATACCTCAATTATAAGAAAACTGGGAGATAGGAGGGAAAATCTTTGGTCCAACTCGCACTTGACCAATTCATTAATAACTACATAGAGAAATTATAATTACTTACATATCTAGTAATATTAATAATTACTTATAAAGCTAAATGTTCAAGTGACAACTTATAAAATTAATTTGAATTAATTAATGTTTTAGAGATCGACTTGTTGATTAAATCTTTCATAAATATTCTTCACACAAAGGTGTTTAATGAAATGCTTCCGTTAATTATAACTGAACTGAAATTTAATTGAGCTACAGTTCTTTGTCGTCAATGACTAGACATGTTTTTTATATCGAAACTCATTCTCTTTAATGGGCAAAATGTTTACATCAAACAAGTACGCCTTCGCAATTATTTTAATACCGAACAATTTAGTTACTATTAACTTATTAAAGAAAATAATTTTGTTCGTCATTAGATGTAGCTGCTTACATTCATTTATTATAATTGACTCAAATCAACTTACCATGCAGATCATGTAGCTTGTATTGTTCCTAATCTATTTTTCTTAACTATAACACAGTCGAGATATTACTCACCTGTAACAAAAAAATTTATTTTACATTTATGAATGCAAAGCATAAGTTTCGCAGAAAATAATAAAAAAAGGAAGTCTACTATTATCAACATGAATTATTAAAGAGACCACTGACAATGCAAATTTTTCTGATTGAAAAATAATTAATTTATAAGAAAACCAACAAGATAAGAGTCATTCATATAATACGTCACGCTACATTTTGCATTTTCCCTCCCCCTTCGTCACGCTGCGTCACACTTTCTGGACCCACCTATAAATATTACGTCACACAAGCTAGAACCCCTCCCCCTAAATGATACATTGCGAGTACTACTAATATTACACAAATATTACTATTATGAATAAGCATCTAGAATAACTATCTTGCAGTTTCTTCTTCTTTATTTTCGACACTAGCATTTACTTCATCTCAATCTATCCACTCTGCTTTTATCTCCCAATATGCATAGCAGATCTTCAGGTCAACAAGGAACCACCTTATCTTTTTATTACGTTGTTATTAAATAACTTTTTTCGGGATAACATTTTTGTAAGTGTTAAACAACTTTTGTTAAACTCACAGGCGACATTTTTTTCGAAAATCTTAACTGTTAAATCTAAGAAATGTTAATGTAGAATGAGTAGAGTATGTAATAACATGCACACAATTAAGAAATTTAAAGAGTCAGTATTGGTTTGACTACTAAGTGACGAATGAGTTTAATATATAAAAATAAATATAGTAGAACCTTTAAAATATGTGCTTTTCTGAAATAAATTTGTAGTAGTACAAATCTTTATATATCTATAACTCATTTATTCGAAATTTTTAACATTTCCATTGAAATTCGCGTTACCCGGTTCTATTGTATACGAGAAATTATGTTTCTATAATAATACTATTATATTTATATGCAACTTTATTTATCATCGGCCATCGGTCTTACTTTCATTTGCTATTGAATAGAGAGCGCAGAATCCGTGGAAGCGCTTGATTCTATAGCTTTATTCGCGGAACACAATTCTGAACCAATTCGTTATCAATTCAGTTCTACTCAAGAGCGCATGCGTGATTCAGAACTAGTAAAACATACTTTTGTACCGCGAATGCCATTGTAACTAATTCTTCTATGCTGTCACATTATATAAATAGCTATTTGTCAATTAAATGAGCCACTCTACATTCGGCTACTGCTATTTATGGTAGAGGTTTGAATATTTTGACACTTTCACGACTAATCCGAAAATGAAACTCAAACTGATGATTATTAAATTGTGGCACAAATAATCAATTGTGGTTGGAACACTTACAATTTCCAAAAGTTCTTCCAAATCCCCGTCACTTGAAATTAAGTGGTCCATGTCAACAAATATTCTAAACAATTTTAAAGTCCAAACGTAAACACAGTTAACAATAAATAAATTTCCCGATGTTGGCAATACAAAATAACAATTTACTAAATTTGAGTAAAAATTATTCAAACGCGCATGTCAGAACCAGGAATCCTAGCTATAATTCAAGAACTGATAATCTGGTTACGAATCAATAATGAATCGAATTTTTCTTCACCGCGAACACAGAATTGTTACTGTCAGTTCAATAATTTCCGTCCCGCGAACGGTTTTATTGCAACTGCGCATGCGATCAGTAATGAATCGATAACGAATTGTTACCGCAAATAAAGCTTATGATATTGGATGTACAGACGAACCGATTGTCACGGACTTAAATATACCAAATAATAAGCTATTGTGAATGAAATATATACGTAAAAATATTTATACATTTTCAAAGGTACGACTTTCTATCCGAAAAGAAAAATTTTATGAACGACTTCATATTAAAATTGAAAACATTGTTATAACATTTGTACAAAAGTATTGCTAATGTGGTAATAGTTAAATAACATGTCATATTGAATTAATATAATTTTTATTTAGGTTAAAATTTCCACATAGGCTAGTTCGAAATCAAAACCCGCAAGTGTTTAAAATAGCTTTCATTAACAATTTAAATGTAATGTCACTGAATTAAACAAGCTTTAAAACTAGGTGTCACTAATGGTAGGGTAGCATTTGAGAAAAATATTTCAGGTGGATCGTTTTCGTTGGGACACCCTGTATATCTAATTTAATAAATGTATTTAAAAAACCTAAAACCGACTTCAAAAAGGAACTTAACTGAAAAGAAATAAATATTTTCCCCTGAAACAATTAAATACTTTTTCTAAGGTGGATGCCAAGTTGAACAGCAAAGTTGCTAAGTCCAACTCAGTAATGCACTTTCCTAATAACTTTCACTTTAACTTGACACCGACTTCAGAAAAGTATTAATTGTTACAGGAAAAAAACTATTTTTTGCTTTTTAAACTTCCTTTTTTGTAGTCGGTTTTTGTGTTTACAGGTTCATGCAGTTTTCATATCTAATTAACTTTTTCGGTATTGCCAAAAAATATGTATTTCCTTGCTCTTAAGCACTCTTGCTGTTGAAAGAATAGAGTAACTTGTTTTCTACTCATATATATGCATTAAGAAATTCTTGCAAACGATTCCAACTTAGGTGGACCCAGTATACCTATTGTAGACATTTTTTTAGGTATGTTAAATATTTATCGGACATTCTGATTTAATTCCAGTTACATGCATTTAATAGTACGGGAAATTATATAATACATCATTTTCTTTCACTAAAAAAAGCTCATTATACTTTGATTGGATGCAGTTTTCAGTTATAATAATTTGAGATATATTAAAAACAAGAAGTTCTTTACTTTTAAACAAAATTGATAATTTTTGTGCTAGTATATATTTCGAAAAGTTAATGAATATTTATTATATATTTTTTTGGTGCAGTGGCATAATTAGATTCATTTTTTTGTTCCAATGACTCTATTTGATAACATTTTTAGATATTAACGAAAATAAACGTACTATACTTTCAAGCAAAATTCATATTTTCTGATAAACCTCAGATACAATTGAAAAGCGATACGAAATCATTGCAATATACCTTTCAGACCATACAAAGCTTTTTATAAAGAATATCATTTTCTCTAAATATTATTCATAAGAAAGTTTTCCGTTTTATTCTAACTTATGATGAAACTCTGTATACAGGGTGAGTTTTTTTTGATGATCAGTATGGGGATCTCGGAAACTAGCGGAGATAGAGCAATGGTTAAATTGGGAAAGATTTGCAGTTTTACTGGCCCAATTTAATGACACTCTCCGATTTTTGTAAAAAGTCATGGCTTACTAGATATTTTGAAAAAGACGAAATTCTGTCGATTTAGTCAAATCCTTCTGACTCCTTTGTTTTTGTTTTTATAAAAAAAGTGTAACAATCAAAATTGAAGAGAATTGTATCCCGAATATGAATGACATAATATGATTGTCATGTCCTCGTTTTCGAGATATGACACAAACTTATCTTTTTTTGAAAAGAAACCATAGTTGGCTATGACCTCAAAAAATCGGATATTTTTAGAGCTTTTCAACGATATAACACTCAATATACTTATTCATAAAAATAACGGAGTTATAGATGCTTTTCTCTCTTATTTTCACTTTTAACGTAGGTAGCCATGAAATAGATTGATTTATTAATAACTCCTCCAAAAAAAATTGAACGATTTTTTTATTAGGTATATCAGATATAACAAAAAACTAAATAAGTAGGTACTTACTAAAAACTTAAGAAATTAAAGTACATAATAATGGTTTCGAAAAGTCCACCATTGTTATTTAGACAAAAATTGCATGTTTTTAAGATTGACATTACCGCTTTCCTCACAGACCGCCCATCAATTTCTTCAATTGTTTGTAATACCGCCTCCCTTAGGTCACCAATTGTCTCATACTTTCTTTTGTATACTTTGTCTTTTAGCGCACCCCATAAATGGAAGTCTATAACTGCCAAATCGGGAGACCGGGGTGGCCATTCAGGTGGGCCATTTCTTCCTATCCAAAAGTTTAGAAACATATTATCTAAGTGTTGTCTTACTAATAACGAATTTATGAGCAGGTGCTCCATCATGTTGGAACCACTCAATTTCTAAACGAGTTCTCAAATTCAAATTATGTAACATGTCTTGAAAAGAATATTGCAAGAAATGCAAGTAGCGCATCCCAGTAAGTGATTCGTCATAGATAAAAGGCCCCAGAATAGTAGACCCTATGATATCACACCAAACATTAAAACCAAATTTTATCTGGGGTCGTCTTTGTTCTACATGGCAAGTGTTTTCTTTAGCCCAGATATGCTCATTGCGTCTATTGGACATACCATAGTTAGTAAATCTAGTTTCATCTGACCATAACACCTTTAATGGAAACTGTGGATTGTCAAGGCACTTGTCTCTAAACCATGTACAAAGTTTTAGAAACTGAAAGTTTGTACGGGTGGATCTTGTGCGCTTTCAGTACCTTAACTACAGTTCGTTGAGATGTGCCAGCTTCTGCCGCAATCTCACGAGTTGATGTAGATGGATTTGGATTTACCATTGCCGATACATTTATTTGTGCTGCTTCGATCATTTGATTACGTTCCTTTGGTGGTTTAGTAAAAGATCCATATCTGCGTAAACCTATCGTAAAGCCTCTTAAATGTACATAGAGCAGGTTGACGACGATTAAAATATCCATGAAAGTATTCCTCAGCTGCACGAACTGAATTTTTATGGCATATGATATAACACTCCACCATATTCAGTTTTTCTTCGTTAGAATATTCCATTTTATCACGAAAACTTGTCAATATGGACTGTCAGTTCAGCACTACTAATGGAATTACTCTCAAATGAGGAAACGTCAAAGTGAAAACAATCTTTTTCATGGCTACCTAAGTTAAAAGTGAAAATAAGAGAGAAAAGCATCCATAACTCCGTTATTTTTATGAATAACTATGATTAATTATATCGAGTATTATATTGTTGCAAAAGCTCTAAAAATGTCCGATTTTGTGAGGTCATCGCCAACTATGGTTTCCATTCAAAAAAAGATAAGTTTGTGTCATATCTCGAAAACGAGAGCTGTCACGCAAACGGAGACATGACAGTCATATTCAGGATACAATTCTCTTCAATTTTGATAATTAAACTTTTTTTATAAAATCAAAAACAAAGGAGCTAGACGGATTTGACTAAATCGACAAAATTTATTTTTTTCAAAATATCTAGTAAGCCATGACTTTTTACAAAAAATCCGAAAGTGGGCCAATAAAACTGCAAATCTTTCGCAATTTAACCATTGCTCTATCTCCGCTAGTTTCCGAGATCCCCATACTGATCATCTCTCACCCTGTATAGAGACCAACTAAAAAGCTGATTAACTGACATTTATTTTAATTTAATTCCAACCTATTTTCAATTTGTCACACCCCAGGTTCCGAATACAGACGTTTTCTTTTTTTTAGTAGTCTCGCCTCCACCAAAGAATACCATATAAAAAGCTCGGTTAAAATTTTTTACAGGTTTTCAAAAAACTGTATAAGCGATATCTTTGAAACAAATATGGGATCACTTAGGAATCTCTCTTAACAAAATCCAGTTTAAACGATCCAAATTTGTTCAACCGGTTTCTAGTAACCGCGGAACACACATAAAAAACATATATAAAACGAATTGAGAACCCGTTTCTTTTTGGAGTCAGTTAAAAAATCAACTAATCAATAATTATTCCAAGATAGACATGGTTATGACTATTAAAATACCAAATTCCTATTCATTTTCTTTTTTTCTTTTCATACTTGTACTCACTGAGCATAAAGATTTAACAATAAAGAGTATCACTCACTGAACAGAACGTTCAATTTCCTGACCTTGATCTAATGTATCTCTTCATATTTTTTATGTTCGATTGAAACGAGGTGAAAGTAAAACAAAATTACATCGTACATCTACCATATGACAAGAGAAATACAAAGTCGTTTGTAAACATTTCCCAGCAAATGTTTATACCTATTTAATAATTATTATATGCCTATTAAATTGTCTTTCTATTGATACATACATTAGATTAGGTAGTATTATCGTACTAACAAAGTCTATAGCAACAATATCGTTTAATTTTAAACATCGCGAAATTCTGTCAACTGTCTCCCGTAGCAGAAAATATGTTTCCAAAAGTAATTTTTCGTTATTTTAGAACCCTTTAAACCAGAGATGTCTTTAGTGCTTTCACTTTATTGAGTGTACCTGATGTTACAATTCGCAGTCCCACAAATCCGATAGAACCCGTAACCAGAAGTACTGCTTTATTAAATACTGAACAAAACCTGCAATACTTATATGAAAATATTTTTCCAATCTCTACCACTTAATTCCACATACGGACACTCTTGCACTGTTATTATTAGGATGATATTATCCTGTCACTGTATTTTTTCTCTAATTATCGTCTAAAGGATTCGTAAATAATGTAGGCTAGAAAGTATAACCTTCTCATATTTTATCCTAACCAATTTACGTGTATATAGAGTGGATGTAGGGTTAGTATATAGATCTCGTAAAAAAAGATTGGAAAGTCAGGTATATTCTCTTCGAGATGACATTCTTTTGTAGGCAAGACAATATATTAATATATATTGTTTCTGGTCGGGAACCTTCATCAGTTGTGGTTCCCACAATAGAATGACCTCTCGAACACTTGTATTTGATACATATCGGTAAATTTGTAATTGTGAGATGTAAATTCTAGATGTCGACATCTAGAATTTTCGGGGAAAGTAGCGCATAGAGGTCCCGAATCTGGAGCAGTTCCATGTAATTGTTGTTATCCCGTCACTCACTGGCAGGTGAAGTTAACCTGAAAATTTTATCGTGACATTCTAACCTAGGAGTTACGGCTCCAGATCCGGGACCTGTATGTGCTAGTTTCCCCGAAAGTCTTGCAAACGTATAATTGTGTTCATTTATCTCAATTTCTGATTATCAAACAAATCATATCCAGGAGAGCTGAACTATTGAATTTAGCACGCACACGCAATCAATAGCTAAATGTAAGTCAGAGGGTTATTGTTTATCCTGTATACTTAGGAGTAAAAATGATTTAATAACTTTATGTAAGGAATGCTGTTTTATATTTTTACGTAAAGATAAATACTCGTAGTTTATATTAGTTTGTTATCTACATTCATCCATTTTCTGAAATATAAGAATTGTACGATAACAATATCAATCAAGTCAATCTGTTTCTTCTTAATAATGGTTTTGAATCATTGAATATAACACGCGAGTTTACAATAAGATTTAGATGCACAGATATTGTAAAGAAATTTCTAAAGTATTATAAAAGGAACCACAAATCACTAAATAGAATTTTTAGTTTTCAGATGTATCAGATAGGAAATTTAAACAAATGTCCAAAAAAGAAAATAAAAATGCTACAAACTCACAGGGTGAGTGCAAATGTCATATTTTAACTAATGAAAAAGCATAAACACACGTTTTAAATCAGCAACGACGAAGAAAATATGGTCAGGGAAATGGATAAGAAATGTTAGAGAACATAATCCTACTGGGAGTGACGCTGATGAGTCATTGAGAAATCATGTCCACTAAAAAAAATTTACAAATTCTGAAACCATTTTATTAAAATTTTTAAGGCATTTTACGATACTGCTGGTGCTATACCAAAAGATTTTTTAAATATACATAAAATCAGGGTGTAATTAAGTGGGCAAAATACAAAATTGGCATGCCAAAGGTACTGACTGTCTTTTTTGAATATGAAAGATTTTATTTTTTGGTATTCTGTTAAGAGAAAATAAATTTATTTTTGAGTTTACCACGACGAAAGTTGTTTCGCAGTGAGTTCGTTTATGGACTAGCGATAATCTAAATACATATAAAACAACTATTTTAATACACAAATACACCATATACTAGGGCTCAATACCCCACCCCGCCATATGGCAACCATTTTTTTTATGATCTATTCTCTACGTCTGAACAAAAACTTTCATATATCTTAAAGTTTTGGTCTTACTGAGATAAAAATAGGCTTATTCGACGGAAAATAATAGTGTCTATCAACAACATTTCAAAACAGATGAAATGCAAAAAAAGGGTCAACAAATTATTGCAAATCAATGCAAAAGCAGTACCGATAACCTTTCATTTTTTTCACTAAATCGAAAGTTTTTGAGTTAAGTTACAATACAACATTAAATTCACAACGGTATGGTTATTACTTTAGGAATTATTCTTGTTTGAACATAGCGTATGCGCAAGCACAAAAGACCTTTGTTAAGTGACATCTGGCATTAGCCGTGTGCTGTCCAAGAAAAGGCTAGCAATACTATTCGCGACTATCGGGAGTAAGCGGGCTCTACCTGCAAAAAATACAGGATAAAGACTAGTTACTTTAGTTGTCCCCAGTGTTACCAGATCTAATGTTTTAACAGCAGATCTACTGTTTTGTCTCTTCTTCTACTGTTCTACTGTTACGGACTTCTTTTCTACTGTTTTATTTTTAGCAGCAAATTACGGTATCGGCTTTATGTTTTTATAGAAAAAATGCTAATAAGAAGAATTCAACCATTTGTATAGTTAAGCAACTACTTGTGCATTATACAACGGTATATTCAATTTTACAAAAGGTTCAGAGCATTGAGAAATTGTGAATGGTTCAGACTGTTCAGAGTAGTATTCTAATTCGACCTGTTAAGCGATAGGTGGCACCACGTATCTGTTGTTTTGGAAATACCTATTACGCCCGACACTTTATCAACTATTTAGCGAACAAAAGCTAAATAGTTGTTTAAAATGTCGTGCGTTAATCAAGATGAACTTATATAGGCAATAACAAAGTAATTTTAGACTAATACAACATCTGAATGATGGTGCCACCCATCGTTTAAGAGGTCGAATATTCAACCATCAATTCAGAACTGTATTTTTAGAAGGTACGGTCATATTAAGCTCAAGCAACAACAGTTGGAAACTATGAAATTTTATACAATGTTAATGATTACTGCTTTCTCAGTATTTTACATTATTTAAGCAGGATTGAAAATTATTTATGCTGGCAAGAATGAAAACTACAGTAATTTTAAATAAAACAAAAGTGGAGAGTAGTCAGGAATTTTGTTATTTTCTTTTCAGAAAATAACAAAATTGCAATATTGGGCATAATAAATTATTTATTAACTTTAGAAACAAGTACTAGCGATATTATTTGTCATTTTTTTTGGTTTTTCATCATTTTAAGTAAGTAATACACCAATTTATTCTTAAATATTATCAAATCTACTGTTTTGATATGCCATCTACTTTTATTTTACAGAGCTAACTACTGTTTTCCTGAAAAATCATCTGGCTACACTGGTTTTCCGTCGCCCTGCGTTGTGATCACTACTTGTAGTTACCGTCCGTGCTGTTTACGATCTGTATTAGTGGTTATCTTGTGATATGAATATGACAAATCGTCAATATTCAACGCAACATATTACTGGCATACACTTCGTGTATGGTTTCTGCAATGAAAGTGAATATTTGGCTGTACAAGAATATCACAGAAGGTACACTAACCTAACAAGGTTGTAAATGAACATGCTCGTTTGGTATCGCCCGAAGATGAAGAAGAAGTACTTAGGCTAATAACCAATGATCCAAGACTAAATGTTAGACGGATTGCAGCGCAATTACAACTGTCTTGGTGGCATGCATGGAGAGTTTTGAAAAGAGAAGGAGTACACCCTTATTATTTTCGTCGAGTCCAAGATATTCTCGAAACAGATTATGCAACAAGGTCTGCATTTTGTTCGTGGATTTATCGACGTGTGAGAGAGCACCGTCATTTCTTACAAAGGATACTGGGGACTGACGAAGCGAAGTTCACGAGAGCTGGCATTACAAATCACCGAAATGTTCGTTTTTTTGACCGTTTTTTTTGCATTTTATCTTTTTTTCAAATGTTAAGAAAACGTTAACACTTTGTTTTGAAATGTTGTTGATAGGCAGTATTATTGTCCGTGGAATAAGCTAATTGTTATATAAGTAAGACCAAAACTTTAAGAGATATGAACGTTTTTGTGCACACGTAAAGAACAGGTCATCAAAAAAAATGGCCGCCATATGGCGGGGTGGGGTATTGAGCTCTAGTATATGGTGTATTTGTGTATTAAAATAGTTGCTTTACATGTATTTAGATTATCGCTAGTCCATAAACGGACACACTACGATTATTACATTGACAATATAAATCATTAAGGACAGTTTTTATACAAGTTCATTTAAAACATAATTGAACAAATAGGAAATTAGATAACGTTTTCTGTTTAAATAAACAGAAGTGAACGAATTGTCTTCTAAACGTTGTTTGTGGCATATTCTTGATTACTTTTATTTATTTTTTTTTTGGGCAATAACACCACAATCGAAATAAAACAACGTATTTTGAAGGAAAACCAAACGTTTCAAAGTCTCTTCTGACCTCGTTGTCAATGGCTTTATATTTATTGATGTCAATTTAAATGTCATAATAATTTTCGACAACGAAGTCAGAATATACTTTGAAACGTTTGGTTTTCCTTCAACATACGTCGCTTTATTTCGATTGTGGTGTTATTGCCCAAGAAAAAACAATAAAGTAATTAGTGAACAAATAATTTACATTATTTAACATTTGACAAATTATAAACGCTCAGTTTGCTATTCTGTTATCGTGATTGTATTCAGTTTATTTTTAAAAGGAAGTAGACTGGACAAGAAGAAGTATAAAGATAGAAGTTATACTTGTTATGTTTAGTTATATTAAATACGTGAAACATTAATTTTCCGGAGATTCAGTGGGTATGTGTGTTAAGTGATATTCAGCCTACATTTTTAATAATGCGGAATGAGAAAGGTCGGCTTTGTAAAACGTGAACAGAAGATTTGCGTCATCTTCCAAATTTCTTTTACGTTTATCTTATGTATACCCTCTAGAATCATAATAGTGAAAACAAGATCTTAAATACACCAAAAGGAAATTATTTACTGCGATGACACAAAATAAGATATTTTTAACCGACTTTCAAAAAGGAGGAGGTTATCAATTCGTCTTTTATGTATGCTCAGTGATTATTCAAAAACGGCTTAGGCAAATTTGATGATTTTAACGGCATTGTATTAAGGAATATTACAGAAATGTACCATATAATTTTCTATAACGTGAGATTTACGGTTTTCCAGAAAATCAGAAATAACAGTAATTAAGGGACTACATATCAGTGAATTTCTCAAAATCTGCTCAAGCAATTTAAATATTATGAATCGTATTCTGCAAAGATATGTTCCAGCTTGATTCCATACATTGTTCTATAACGTCAAACATACCATTTTTCTAGAAATCGGAAAAATATATGCAAAAAAACTGTAAACATCATGGTAAAGTCAAATTTTGATGTTTGTAATATTATATTCATTTGCCGTCAGTTTCTGTTAGAGACGAAGTTAAGTTAAGGGCTTATATTCGCGTGAAATGGCAGAAAATATTCCATTAGTTTATTGAAACGAAGATTTGTTATGCCGGTTATCTGTTCTGTATGGTATACGGATGTAGGTTTGTGCGCGCGTGCATATAATGTTAGGTGGTACATAAGCAGTTGTATAGAAGGATGGTTGAAATATAAGTTGGAATTGAATTAGTTATAGAGGGTGGTTCAAAAAATATTGTAATGGGTGGCACATAAGTAGTTGCGTATGCAAGGTGGTTGAAATAAGAGTGGGGCAAAACTATAGTTATACAGAGTCGATATTTGCGTTATAGAACGGAGTATACTTACAGATATACAGAAAGCCTCAACAAATATTAGAAGCAGTGGAATATACAGGATGATTGAAATATGAGATGAAGTAGAATTACAGTTAATTTAAAAAGTTATATAGTGTGAAACATAAGTAGTTGATTATACAGGGTGTTTGAAGTAAGGATGGAATAATATTTTTGTTATTCAAGGTGTATCAAAAATTTGTTACATAAACATAAGCAGTTAGGATTTTTTAATTATAGGACGGGTTATAATATAATTATAAACATGGGTTAAAAAAATTAATTGAATATACCGAGTGGTTGAAGTAAATGTCATGAGCAGTTGCATAATATAAAATAGTAGGCATATGAGGCGAAGTAAAATCATAGGTATACTGCAATAATTTGAACAGTTTAAACAATAGAAAAATAGAAAGAGGCAATAGAGTGGAGAAGAATAATACTTACACGTGGTGGTTTTAAAGATGTTAGGACGGTTGCAATATTGTGTGAAGTTAAATTATAGTTGTACAGGGTGGTAAAGAAAATGATAGACAAATAAGTTACATAGGGGTGAACAATATACAAAAGCATTTACAGTGTGGATGCTATATTGAGTGAATGAGAGTTACACTTATAGAAAGTGTTCCTAATAATAGAAGTTCAAAAATATTTGAAAAATATATAACAAGAATACAAATTAGAGACGGAGAAAGAGAGAGAGATAAGAATAGGCTAAAATATTCAACAGAATCAGATAAAAAAGAAGAATGTCTGAAAATAGTCATTCATTGCACATGGTTTCTAAATGGTTTTTATTTTAAGTCGTCTTCAGTTGGTTCTTTTCTAAAAATGAATTATATATTTGCATTACTCTCATAGATAAAATAACTGTTAAGTAAGTTATTGCTTGAAGAGGTAAAAGTACCCTTTAAACAACGAATATGAAGCGCAAATGAAACATTCGCAATATACGGGGTGTTTCAAAACTAAGGTAAAATATTTAAGGGGGCAATTAGAACGTAATTAAAATTTTAATATACTGGCTGGTAAACTTTTCAAAAAATTATCTTCTTTTTATAATTTCTGTGAAACCACTTTAGATATTTTAATGAAATTTAGTGTGCAGCAACTGTGCATAAAGATTCATATTCTGTGAACAAACAGATACTCTCTCAAAATAAAATATATTTAAAATTTCCATTCATTTCAGGAAAATGTTTATTTCATTATTTTCTTTCGTCCGACGCGTAAGCCGGAAGCTGTCTCCAACGTAAGCGCGATATTGTTTCTGATTAGGGAACCTTCATCAGAGAGGACATTCAATTGTGGGTAGCGCAACTGATGAAACTTCCCAAACCAGAAACAATATATGTTATATATATTATCTTACGTACAAAAGATTGACACCTCGAAGACAGTATTCAAAGAACTATTATTATTTCAAGAAGGACCTGTTAATGACCATACCCTTATTGGTTAACCTCTCCATGCGATTACTTCAAATGTTATTTGCCACTGCTTTAGGACTTCCAGAAACCACAGAACTTTCAGCACAACTTTACAACACAACTAATTTACTTCCTAAGATATGAAAGTATCTTCACTTCACAGGAAATTGCCACCTGAAGCTGCTTCATTATTTATCGTACATTTTATGTTTTGTTTTAATTGTTAATTGTTAATATACTCTGTAAATAGTATCCCCCAAGTGAATCATTCAAACATATTAAAGGTAGTTGAAATAAAGGATTCTAACAGATTGTGTATATACTTTTATTGACAATTACAGACTTTTAGGTCAATATAGCAGTTCTTTACGTAAAGTGCCTTGATCAATATCTTTCTCATTTAAGAATTAATTATGGAAATTTTACTGTTAGCTGTTAGCAATCACACGTATTACTAAACAGTTTGACAATTTTACTGCACGTATAGATTTTAATAAGCAGTACATGATTTAGAAGAAAATGTCCAATTAATATTGATGGCAAAAGTAATTAAGACTTACAAATGAATTCATTAATTTCCACCGTAATTCATTGCCAGCATTAATTGCAAAAATGACTTGATATTTCATAAATTACGCCGCGAACGAGTTTTCGATTATTCTTTTCCAGTTAGATTGACACGAACAGTTTGTGAAGTTAAAATAAACAATTTCTTCATACTTACCACTAATTACGTTTAACTCAGCTTCTAAATTCCAAAGGGTCCTTTGGATTAAACATTACTTAGAGTTTCTTGCTATGGCAATGTCATCTTATCAAAAATAATGCGGTCAAGATAAGTCGTACGCATAGTAACAGTTCCGTATAACCTATGAGGTTTGTTATAATCTAGTTAAATCATAATATACATATATATTATTTAAATTTTCTAGTTTGCCCTCTTACCTACAGTTTTGTACAATTCCAAATTAATATATAAAATACCTCATACAGTCCTATTAATCCACAAAAGTATTGCATATATATTTCTTTGACAGGTTATATAACTTTGTTTACCGTGGTGTCAAATTCAGATAACGGATGATCATGGGCTTGTAGTAGGAGAGATAGAGCCGGTTTTTGCTCGTCATCGAGAAAATGGACAGAATGTATCGTATTAAGTTCAATTCCTGAACTACATCACGTTTCTAGGCAGGCGACAGTGGAAGTGATAACCGAGGATAGTTACAGGGTGTGAAAATGGTACTTTTTTTGGTCATGCTCATCATCGAGTAAACGTTCCAAAATTGGCTGCATACAAGACTGTAAATATATTTAAGAGAATTCCCGAGAGGCGTTTGCCTAGAGCGTTACCATCAAAAATAAGGGTGAACTTCGTCATTAAGTAAAAAGAACGCCATTTGCACCATTTTTTTTTGTTTACAGAAAATAAATTATAATCCAAAAAGACGTACAGCTAAATGACATAAATAGATTTTTCATGACGTCATTAATATGGCCTGTATGACGTCATACACATTTTTTTAAATGCGAAGCCACATTTTTTATTAAGTATTCGGAAAGAGCGGAAATTTCATGTCCGAATATGACTTTGACCATGACCTTGAACTTGATCTTCCGGGTGATTCCAAGATCAAAGTTTTTTTGAAAAATCAACCAATTATAGCCGGATTGGGTCAACGGGGGTTTTCGACATCGCTGAATTCGAATCTAAAATCAGTTTTTCAAAATTCACAATCCAAGATGACGAACCAATTTTTTGAAAAAAGTCAACCAATTACTCGATGTTTTGAATCCTGATCCGAAAGATGACTGATTCAAAGAGGGTATTCCAAATTAAAAAGAAATTTGACGTTGAATTTGGGCTCTACTTGTTTTGAAAATTTTCAAAAACTGATTTCATATTCGTAATCATCGACGTCGAAAACCCCCATATACCAAATTGGGGGTAGGTTGATTGATTTTTTTCAAGTTGCCAATTTACAAAATCTGATTACGAATCCGAAATCAGATTTTCGTAATCCAAGAGGGCGGACCAGTTTTTCAAACAAAAACTGGTTTCAGATTCGAAATCAGCGTGGTCGAAAACACCTAATTTGGCTATAATAGGTTGATTTTTCAATAATGAAAAATGTAGCTTCGCATTTAAAAAAATTGTGTATGACGTCATACAGACCACATTAATGACGTCATGAAAAATATATTTATGTCAATTAGCTGTACGTCCTTTTGGATTATAATTTCTTATGTTTAAGCAAAAAAATGATGCAAATGGCGTTCTTTTTAGTTAATGACGAAGTTCACCGTTATTTTTTACAAATTCACCCCTATCCGCCAACTTAATGGTAACGCTCTAGGCAGACGCCTCTAGGGAATTTGCTTAAATGCATCACAATCTTGTATGCAGCCAAGTTTGGAACGTTTAGTTGATGATGAGCTGACCAAAAAAAAAAATACCACTTTCACCCCCTGTAACTATCCTAGGTTATCACTTCCACTGGCACCTGCCTAGAAACGTGATGTAGTTCAGAAATTAAACTTAATACGATACATTCTGTCCATTTTCTCGATGACGAGCAAAAACCGGCTCTATCTCTTAGACTATTGGTTTCATTTACTAAAACACCTCCAATGCCCTCTAGACGATGACATTTTGACACATGTTTCGTTAATCCTTTATAATGACCTCCCAATTTAAGAAAAATATGTAACAATTTTTCTTTGAAAATTGATAAAACCAATAAAAAATAATATTAGTTATTGAAATATGCACCTTTTTATCCTTCATTTCCACTCCAGGAATAGGATATTATATTATCTTAAATAGTTTCCCTTTAATCTACATTTCCTAAGTTTCAATTTAAAATATCAATCAAAAGCTTCTTACGAATTATACATTCCGGCTCTTGTTATATCCCTGTCTCTGGTTCTCTTTCCTTGTGTCATCAATAATAATGCGTACAGAATAATGACACCTGGAAGAGAGTATTATATACAGAGTTGTAGATTTTTTATCACAATCATCACTTTGAAATGGACTAATAAAATTGCATTTTTCTTATACAGCAGTACAAATTTATGAAATTCATTGATCACATATATCTTCCTGCACGTAAATTATGACAAAATATTTAAACAAAACCTTATAGATGATCTTGCCACAACGCCATTGCGTTCAGACACGGCTTTTTTTAAGATTAATTATTTAGCAATGATAAAAAATCGGTTTAACTCCATTAATAAAGATTTATTTTAATATCAAATACCACTTCCCGATTTTTTTTCCTTGTAAATTTAACACTACAATGTTTTTAATTGACTACAAGTATTTACCAATCGCTTCACCAGTTTCACAAATTCTGTGTCATTATCCATGTTCTATTCACACCCATATATGTCTTCACAACTCCACATAACATTTTCCCTAGTTTTGCCGGACGGTTTAACAAAAAGTACCCGAGTTTCGCGCACAACATTAAATTTCCTACTGTAATACTTGAAACGCTTTTACAATAAATAACAATCTTGTCTATATTCAAGTTGCAAAAAAAAAACAGAGGAAACAATTACGCATAGATCGCCTTGACTAAAAAGATTACATATAGGATGTTACGTGTGATCATATGCCTTGGGTTATTAATTTAATACAGTATTTCAGTTTTTTAGTATATTAAGCAAATATTTATATTAATGGAGGTCTCCTAGTACCATATACTTTAAAATAAAGAAAACATTAAATATTCCGATATTAATTTACTACTTTGTCAGTTCCTCAGTCCATATAGTCATTTCTTATACTTTGTGCTCTGGAACAGCCCCTTTCCCATTTAAAAAATTAATTTCTACTATTAACTTCTGTTGTCCTTCTGTTGTTCTTTTATTTTTGTAACTGATGTCTGACTGATTGGTATTACAGTAATTGTCTTGCAATATCTGATTTGAATACCTTTCCTCGGTCTGTTATAACAAGTTCAAGAAGGGGCCAGCGTGGCGCTGGGGTAGAAAGAGGGTATGCTGTAAATTGCTAAATATAAAATTGCATTAATGTTAACCCACAGGAGAACTAAATTACACATTAGGATTGATACTTGAGTCGTAATAATATATTGAGAATTACTTTAGTTCTCCTGAAATGTATGTCCATTAATAGGAATGACACACAGAAAGAGAAACAGAGGCAGGAAGATATCCCGCTTCTTTTTATTCTTTGGACGATTTGTAAGCATTATTTTAAAAAAATATACAATGTGATCCATTTAAAAGAAGCATTTTCTCAATTAATCTCTGTTTTTACAGGAAAAATGTTACTACTACTTTTTTAATTTAACCAACTTCGTATCTATAATAATGAGAATAATTAAAGACGTATAGGTACGGTTGCCAAACATCTGAATCTATCCAGCATATCACAGGAGGGTGTCAAGCGTTCGCTGCAACTGAATACAAAGAACAGAATAAATACAAACAATACAACCAGAATCTGTTTTAGAAAATAACAACTACAAGCTGTACTGGGTCCGCACGATACTAACCGATCGGACTGTTGCTCACAATAGACCAGATATAGTTTTGGTAGATAAAGTCGCTCGGAAAACAACTTTAATTGGCATGGCAATTCCTAACAACCATAATATAAATATCAAGCAGGCTGAGAAAATAACCAAATATAGGCATTTGGAATTTCAAATAAACACTCTGTGGAACATGAACAACACACGAACTGTACCAATTGTTATGTTAACGACAGGACTAGTCCCAAAACATCTATTAAACAATTTAAAATACCTCGGTCTGGACGAACATCTTTACCAATAAATGCAAAAAGCCGTCCTGTTAGGACCAACCCTGACGGTCAGGAAATTCATGGGAAACTGCCGCCACGACTCCAACCACGGGCCTGAAAACCTGGCCAGGGCTCCCACAGAGATAAACCCTTTTGATATCTAGGATATCTGGGGTTTAGTGAATTTTCCCCTAAAGGCACGCTACGGGTGTTATTCTGAGAGAAATAGATGTGTTTGGAGACGTTTCAGCTTTAACACTGGAGCCGTTGTCAATAGCCTTATATTGTATTTCGAGGTTTTATTAAATAATAAATTCACTTTGATGTTGAATTGTTGTTTTTCAAAAATTTGACGCTGACAATTTATCGTTTAGTGATCAGTTGATACCGAGGGCACCGTTTTTTGCTCTTCTAGCAATAGATTTCTTCAACCCAAATGGAGATCAATTGAAGGTGCTCCGATTTTTCGTTTTGTTAATCATCATACAGCTGGCTTTCTAATGTTTTCATTTTTAAAGTTTCCTCGAAATGATGATAAACAACACAGAAGTCTGGGCACTTTCAATCGACCTCAATTTGGATTGAAAAAATTTATTGCGTGAAGACTAAAAAACGGTACCTTCAGTATCAAGTGATCGCCAAACGACAAATTGTCAGAAGATTATCAACATCAAAGCGAATTTTTTTAGAAAAAAACTCGAAATACGATACAAAGCGATTGAAAAAATCTCCAGAGTTGGAATTGAAATGTCTCCAAACACAGATAAGTATCACATAATTTAATGGGTTGGCAACTGAGTTCCCGTCGTTTTTTTTTATATTTAAAATTTGGGCAGTGAAAATAAAATATTTTGGCATAATGTTTTGTGTTATTCGAAAGACGATGTTTTGTTACATTAGAATCTGCGTTTAGTTTTTTCTCTCGAATTAATTTTCGACAAAAATGAGCATTTGCGACACCTCCTTCTTTATTCCTTCAATCAAGGTGCTAAGGCCGCATAAGCTACTCGCGACATTTGTGCCGTGTACGGAGAGGGTGCCATAGCTGAAAGAGCCGCTCGTGATTGGTATGCCATATTAAAAAATGGAAATTACGACCTCAAAAGAGCGATTAAACAATCTTTTGCATGAAGATACACCTCAATCAACCAGAGAATTGGCACACCGATGTAGAGAAGCATCTCCATTCGATAGAAAAGGTTTAGAAATTGGGCCCATGGATTCCTCATGCTCTTAATGACAAAAACAAAAATCAAAGGTCAACAATTTCTGCTGATTTGCTCGTCACGGATCAACTCATGGACACAAGCACCGATTCCTTTACCTTATCGTTACCGGGGATGAAAAGTGGTGCCTTTATGTCAACATGAAGCAGTGCAAAGAATGGTTGAGACCGGATGAACAACCGACACCCCAAGCAAAACAACATCTTCACCTGGGAAAAACTATGTTATGCGTTTTGTGGGATTGGGAAGGCGTTCTTCATTACGAATTGCTTGAACGAAACCAAACAGTGAGTACGAATCTTTACGTTCAACAAATGTAACTCCTCAACACGGCTACTCAAGAGAAAAGACCAAAATGACAACGCCCGCCCGTATATCAACATGACCCAGGCAGCCATTCATGGGAAGTGCTGCCACACCCTCCGTATTCTCCCGACTTGGCATCATCTGATTTCCAACTCTTTCGATCGCTTTCGAACGCTATGCGTGGAGATTCGTTCAACAATGATGTGGAATTAAGGACTTGGTTGGACGAATTTTTTGACACGAGACCAGCCGATTTCTACCACCGAGGCATTGAAAAGCTGGTTGAAAGTTGGAAAGAAGTCGTAAACAACAACGGAGAATACATTATTGATTAATAGTTGTTATATTTCATTGAAAACTGAAATTAAAAAAACTGGGTGTGTCTGCGGGAACAACAAAACACTATTTAAATTAAGGAATAATGGTAGAATTTCTGTACGTACAGGCAGTAGTCCGGGCAATTTTACAACATTACCTTACTACAAAAATCTGAGTAAAGGAAACCCTAATGAACTGGCAAAATAATTGAAAACCTCCTCAACAATCTTTTTGAAATTACTTATACTAATAGAAAATGATGGCTTTGATAACAATAGAGGTTAGTCTAATTTAAAATTCTTTCAATAAGTTGTACACAGTTTCAAATCTTTACTAGACCAAACATTTGAAGCATTCCAAAGAGAAATACTGATCAAAACTCAAATAATATGTGATCTCTTTCAGGAGTGTACTACTTTCATGTATTTTTTTTCAGTTATTAATACACATAAGTAAGCCATATTCGGAGAAGTACATAACATAAGGCAGATAAGAAACTTTCACTAGCATCGAAGAATGAATGCATGTGTTCGAATTCATCTTACATACGCTACGCTTTTACATCCTATTTTGTCCGTAATATACGGGAATTATTTATAATGACAACTAATAAAAATGTCGGATAGAAACCGCATGGAATTTATGATGAGGCAGTTTCTATTAGATTTCATTACGATGTTTGTTTTGTAGATCGTTTACTGCATTTGGGAAGTCGCCCTGTGTGTTGAAGATGCAGTTCTATTTGAAAGTTATTATATAAACACATTCTTTCAACGGTATATAAAATGTAATTCTACTAGGAAAGATATTTTCTGTAATTACATTAGGAATGCTTGAAGATATTTTCTCTAGAATTCTTGCGAAAATATTGGAGTCTTATTAGTACTCACAGACTGCTACAGTTACCGTATTCACCGTAGGAACTGACACTGACAGTACATTACATTTTCTAGATTTAACTATCAATAGACGTGAAAATAAATATGTCATAAACTACCAAACATTGACGTTACTATCTACAATAGTTCATACAATTCTAACACACACTTTATAAGCATATTCCAAGTAACCCTAATATTTGAAGACGCGAGATGTAAGAACGACATCTAGGACTTTCGAGAGAATCAGCACACAGAGGTTCCGAATCTGGAGCCTTTCCGTGTAATTGCTGTTCTCCCTTAATTCCTAGGACAGAATGTCACGATAAAATTTTCAGGTTACTTCACCTGTCAGAGATATTGAATACTCTCTTCGAGGTGTCATTCCTTTGTACGCAAGACAATATATATTATATAATATACATATATATATATATTGTTTCTCATCAGGGAACCTTCATCAGTTGCGCTTTCCACAACTGAATGTCCTCTAGAACATTTCTTTATGTATTTGATACATTTCGTTAAATTTGAAGACGCGAGATGTAAGACCAACATCTAGGATTTTCGAGAGAATTAGCACACAGAGGTTCCGAATCTGGAGCCGTTCCCTGTAATTGCTGTTCTCCCTTAACTCCTAAGACAGAATGTCAGGATACAATTTTCAGGTTACTTCACCTGTCAGAACTATTGAATACTCTCTTCGAGGTGTCATTCCTTTGTACGCGTAGTAGTATTCAATATCTCTACCTATGTATAAACATAAAGTACTGTACCTTAACACCAAACCTTTCTTTTTTCACTCAACGCATGTTTCAATAGCGAAGCTGACCTCATCAAGGAGTAAGTAAACTAAAATGAATATTCATTACGTAAAGACCGAGAAATCATTAGAGAAATAATTAATTCACGTTGAACTTAAAGATGTTGTTAACAACTATTTCTTCAACTTCAGTACCTCTAATTCTTCTCCAAGGAGGCAACCATGTCATCTTTAGCAGTTCCCCTCATATCCTCTCCTAGACCCGGAACAAAGAAACTTAAAATGCATTAAGGGTACAAACAGATATTTACTATCAATTACTGATTTAGAACATGAAGGGCTCTCCTGTTCATGGTTAAGCAAATTGTTAGCAATCAGCCCGGGCACAACTTTTATGTTCTTGCAGAAAAGCTTAAATAACGTGCTCACTGTCCTATATTTTACTTAGATCGTCGGTATGTAGGAGAAAAAATAGAGGACCTAGGAAGGGATCCTTGCGGTACACCTGATGTCGAGTTGATATACTGTTGACCGTTAAACTTAAAACAGATGTTGCTTCTGTGGTCAATATGACAAAAAATAATTTATATTTAAAAAAAATCGACTTCAAGTGGCTTAAAACAAAAACCTTGAGAAGCCGTGTGCAATCAATAATTATTTTCTTTCTTTTTTTATCTGACTCAAGACACAATTCTTTTGGTTATTTTAGTGTATTCTTGTCTCTCTCTCTATCTCTTTCTCCCTCTCTCTCTGTAATTTGAATATTTTTCTTTATTTTTCAAATATTTTTTACCTCTTTCATTTTTTTATTATTTGGACCACATTCTATAAGTGTAACTCTAACTCACCCTATATTGCAACCACCCTGTATATGTTTCTCCACACAATGTTGCAATCCACCTGTATAACTGTAATTTTACTTCGCCCTATATTTCAACTATATTTCTTTTCTAGACGTTGATGGAATACATTGTGCCATTTCACTCTACTGTAAGCCCCGTAACAAGAAAACCGTAACATACTTTCATAGCATATCTTGACATTTACGCTAAATATTTATGATAAAATTTCACATTTGCATTGATGTTTACCGTTTTTTTGCACATACTCTTCCGATTTTCAGAAAAATGGTATGTTTTGCGTTGTAGAAAAGCATATGTAATCAAGCTGGAACATCCATTGTAGAGTACAATTTGAAATATTCAAATTGAATGGGCCGTTTTAGAGAAAACACTGTAGATTCACTGAAATTCACTGAAATGTAGTCCCTTAATTACTGTTTTTCTGGAAACCCGTAAATCTCACGTTATAGACAACTATATGGCACATTTCTGTAATATTTCTTACTAGAATGCCGTTTAAATCAGCAAAATTGCCCAAGCCGATTTTGACTAATCACTGAACATATTTAAAAAAAGATGCCGACGAATTGATAACCTCCTCTTTTTTGGAAATTGGTTAATAAACAAATTAAATTTTATGAGAATCCGTCTGAATTTTTTTTTCAGTAAAATCTCATGAGTAACATAATCAAACAAACGTCTTAGCCAAATCAGTATAAATTAACATAACGTTGACAGTCAATAATTTCGTGCATGAAAAATCAAAAGTTAGCAAGATGGCGAAACGTGGACAAAGGAACAAACCAAGGTAATAACTTGACATGGCAGAGGAATTACACAGCAAAAGATATAACTAACGAATATCCTAAACAACTTTAAAGTATATTTCCCAGACGAAGTCCAAAGGAAATCTAATGGGGCGCTAGACATATAGAGAATGCTATATTGTGGAATAGATGAAAGTACAATATCAAATAAAGGCCTTGCGTTATTTATTCCCAAAAATGGAAACTCAGGATAAAAGAATAAAACTACAAATATGTGACAGTGTAGTCTCCGACAGAATAGGCTTACAGTAGAATACCACCACTTATGAATTTTAGATAAGCCTCTTGAGACGGCTCTTCGGCCGAGATTAAAATTAACCCGTAAATGTCTTACTATCCAAGTAGAATAAACCAAAAAAATATAGTGCTTTGCCCCAAGCAAATTTTGCCTTTGCCATAATGACATGTAAGCAAGCCCTTACATTCTAAAATTTGTCAGACAGATATTCGTGGCAGTCCAAGTTGTAGACAGTTTTAATATGCACCGACATCTGTATTCATACGTATCTAATATTTGTATGTAAGTCTGCTGACAAATTCATTCCTCGGTCGAAACGTTAATTTCTAAATCTTCCTAATCTTACCCTCTCATTTGTACCATTTTTGGTAAAGTTTGTAGTTAAAATGCAGCTTCCCCAAACATTAAATGTATGGATTGAAATATTTGGAAATTGCCATGCCGGTCTTTTTTCCTTCCTAGCATTTTAACAGGTAAAATGCAAATATCTAGATTTTTTTCGAAACTGCCATGGATCCAGCTTTAACTAATATCATAGGGAACGGACATACATATGCTATTCTAACAAGAGGGAGCAGCTCCACATTACTCCCGAATCGTTCACAATTATTCAAAGAAACTGTTCCAAGTAACTCAGTGGCCCCCTTGGTAACCCGATTTAATATTTTGAGTTTGATTTTATGAGAACTTATTATACACTACTACATAGTAGACCTGTAGTTTACATCGATATTAGGCTTCGTTCTTAAGTAAATTCAAGTTAATTTTTGTACCCTGACGCCAAACCTTTATTTTTTCAGTCAACGCCGTTTCAACAGTAAAACTGTCATCATCATTGATTAAACCAAAACTAAAAATATTTTCAGTTTTCGTTTAATTTATGATGATGACAGCTTTTAGTTTTTAAGCTTTGTTGTTCAAAGGCATTAAGTGAAAAAAATAGAGGTTTGGAATTAGGGTACAAAAATTTGTGTTTATACTTCTCACACGCCAAAGGTTCCAGAGTTTTCCTATTTTAATTTTTGCTTTTTTCTCTCGATAAATATAGATATCTGTGAGATTTTTGTTTTTTCTTTCTTGAGAAATCAAAGACCAAATTTTAAAAAACTAGCAATACAGCAGCATTTAGTTAAACAAAAATATGTCTCAATGAGATGAGTTACTTTTATGTTTTTTTGGGCCACCACAATCGAAATAAAACGACGTATATTGAAGGAAAACCAAAAAGTCTATTCTGACTTCGTTAATGGCTTTATATTTATTGATGTAAATTGCAAAACAAAAATTATTATGACATTTAAATTGACATTAGAAATTCGTTGTTTTTAGATATAGAGGTAGCACAAAAAATTCTAAAGAGTGCATTATAGTTAAACAGCTTTCAAATTAGAAGAATTTGAAAGAGTTATCTTTAGAATTTATAAGTTGACCCCATTGCTTTTTCAAAAATGATGGTGGATGAGATATGAAAATATGTGGAGTTTAATTTAAGTCAAAAGATGCCTTTCGCAGGTGTTTTTTTACAAAATATTTTCTTCGCCGTTGTGTCTTCCGCTACATCTTCTTCGCTGGCCCATCCTATACAACGATAAACAACTAAAAATATTCATTAGTATACGTTCACTTTGAATTGTTTGAACCTTTCAAGCTCTCACTTTCTTGGACTCTTGGACTATTGTTATGATGAATTAAAGACAAACAGTTAAGTTACACCTTCAAACATTCCCATTCATCGCTACGCTCATAAAAACACCATCAAAGCTTACGAATTCAGATGCTAATCAACCCAAACATTTTCGCAGCAACGAACAATGGCGTCGACATGACTATCATATATGTTGAATCTTTTATATTCAACGAAATGGCAAGTGAATTTCTTATCGACTTTGTACTTATTGCACACTACCACGTATGGGATACAGTTATCATTGTGAATGATGCGTGTGAACGATCAAGTCAACAAGTAGGTTTTTTTTAAACGGTCTCCGATAAACTGCCGGTAATTTGAGTCTATCGAAGAGAGAGATTCATTTTCCTCGTACATTGTTGCGACTTTCATCTTAGAAGAGATTTCTCTGTGACTTATCTAGGTCTGGTGTTGCCTTTGGGGGCTCCGTCATCGTCGCTTATGTTATCGACGATTAAAAATGAATTTTAATGGATGTGTGTTAAGAGCAATTCTAGAGATGTGAAACGCCGAAAGCTATTATTTGGTGAAATCAATTTAAACTAATGAAAGTGATCGCGAGGTGGAATTGTTATATTTATGAACGGCATTTGGCTGATGGTATCAATTTTCAAGACTATCATAAACTACAATTTTAACGCTACAGAATTTATTGGTAAACTGCATTTCTGATTTCTAGTAGTAGTAGTTTATTTTCTATATACAACGTTTTTACAAACAAAATGTATTACGCTTACAAATAAATACAATTTTCTGATTTGTGTTTAAGTACTTCTTGGGAAATAACACCACAAGTCACGAAAAATTGCTGTATATTTAGACCCGTTGTCAATGATTAAGAAACTATGAATAAAAAAGACACATTTTTTTTGTGCGTTTCGAGGTCAAAAAAATAGCATCTAGTTGACAATAACGATCCCCAAGGTCACAAATTGAGTGACAAATTAAATGTAACGAACTTTTCTATAATCAAATAAATCAAATTGCTTTTTGCTGTATCTTACCGTGTAGACCCCTCAATCCCTCTCAATATTTTCGTGGTTACATACATAATTCAGTATGAAAATCTTGAAGCTTAAGAACGAAAAGAATTCTAAACGACACATTTCATGTTTAATTTAATTTTCCCTACCCATTGAGATAAAATTTTTTGCCCAGCAATACTCTGCACTGAAGACTTCATTTCTTATAACGTCTCATGATGTATTCCACGTAATACAAAAATTTCTTGAGTAGCTTGTTGAGATGAGAGAGAGACACGGATGAAATCATAAGTAAAAAGTTTAAGTAAGGAGTGAGTGAAAATTGTGCCCCCAATTTTTAGAAGTTTGAATAATTGAAGTGCTAGCCCAGCCTATCCATTAAAAAATATAAATAATTTGTGGAACTCTTCACCCATGGAGTTGTAAGGCAAACGTTGACAAGGTTTGGAAACTTTGAAATATACAGATTTTTCCCCAAGTAATAATGAGAACGTAGGTTTTCGCGGCCCGAGTCATAGCTAATTCTGCTTTTCCAGATTTGAATCGCGTCATTTTTTATTTATATATCTGAACCAGCATATTAACAAAGTTTTCCGACGCTTCGACCACTCTCGTAAGTGGCTTTTTCAAGGATGCGAAATACAGGCGCAAGAGATAACTGCTTTGAGACACATGAAGAATTATACGCAACAGCCTTCCCAAAACCAACTCACACCGACAGATATGTTCATGCCCGGTCCCATCATCATCCATGTCAGAAACGACCAGTCGTGAACTCCCTGGGGCACCGAGCTATATCCATTACTGAACCCAAAAGTTTGAGAAGGGTTTGAGAAGCTTGGATAGAGCGTAGCCTACTAAACAGCGGCTGCAGTAAACGAGAGATTCGAAATTCCAGTTCTCGTCACCAAAATACCCTTCCTAAGAAAGAATTGTTACCTAGTAAATCAGTAGCATATTTGCCATATATATCAGCAAGGTCACGGATAGGATGACTTCAAAAAGAAGGAGGTTCTCAATTCGTCTGTATCTATTTTTTTTTGCTTTTTTTATGTTTGTTCACCGATTACTCGGAAACAGCTTTAGGAATTTCGACCGCTTTACTCAGTCCTGTTTATGGGGATTGGGAAGTGGTCCCATATTTTTTTCATTAACATATCTTGTACCGTTTCTTAGAAAATGGGGAAAGACTATTTTTACTTATTCTCATATACTCATGTCTTGGTGGAGGCGCAGGATTATTAAAAATTTTAAAATTTGGAAAATTTTATTCGGAACGTAGGAGAAATTGAAAAGAAATTGGATTAGTTCCGGGATATCCCCAAGTAGTCAGGTATTTTTTTCAATAGCATTGCTTGTATAGTTTCTTAGAGAATGGGGAAAAACTTTTTACCTATTTACTTATACTCTATGTTTTGGTGGATTCGCCAGAATTACAAGCTGTGATGCAGTTGCTGGTATTGACTGTTCGGAACTTGTGGTAAATTGTGAATAAGATGAATTAATCAAAACAAATATCAGCTAATATGTATATACAGTGTGTATTCATAAATCAAACGATTTCTTTTATAATTTATAATAATTTTAAGAGAAAAAGTTATTCTTCACAAACAGACTTACATGATCTAAAACGTAAACAGTAATCATTCCATGTTAACCATGTTTTAACTTGATTACAAATTGTAGTATCTTCAGTTCTGTTAAGATGTCATTTAAAAGTTGATTGGAAATAAATCCCAATAAATGTCAGTTAATCAACTTCAAGGTGGAGATTCTCATTTGGTTTCTATAACAGTGTGTCTTCATAAGTTGAACTCGAACGGAAAACGTTCTTATGAATATTATTTAGAAAAAAGAATAATCTTCATAATCTTTTTCTGTTACAAAGCTTATAGTTGGACTTATAACATGTGGCATACATTTTATCTCCATAAGTTGACAGAAACGGCAGATGTAGGGGAAAAACTACTACCATTTTCGGTAATACACCACATGCATAAAATATTAGATACTTGAATCAGCTTAGTTTCATTCAAAATTCGGAACATGCCAATCTAACACGTTTCGCTTTAAAAAAATCAACTTATATATAAAGTGAAATTTTAAAGGGTGATCCATATATAGGATAGGTAAAACTTAGAACGTAGTTGAATTACATATATTTAAGAAATCGTGAATAAGATATATTAAGGGGTCCGTAAGTATAGCTGCATATATACAATGTGGTTGAAATAAAGGGGAAGTCATATGGGGTAGTTCAAAAAAGATATATTAAGTTGACCATAAACAGTTGTATATATCAGATAGTTGAAAAACGGGTGAAGTTGAATAAGCAGTTGCAGTTTTGATGAAATTTCTTGGAAATTAATGGATTTATATTTATACAGAGTGGTAAAAAAATTTCAAACTGGTTGGTCAAAAACTAGGTACACATACAAGGTGCCTGATATAGAGGATAGAGTTGAAATATTAAATAGTTTTGATAAAAAACTTGTTCTACTTTATTTTTAAGATATAACATAGCTGTTGCATATATGCAATATCTGAAACATGGGACAAAGTAAAATTACAGTTATACAGTATGATTAAAACATGTTTTAAGCTGACATATAACATATAAGGTGGAGACAAATTATATTTTCCAGAATGGTTACAAAATATCTCTAAAAAGATTACTTTGCGTAGTTATACAGGATGGTTAAAAAAACTGATAGACCAGTAAGTTTTAATGGGTGACTAATTGGCAGCAATATATTCAAAATAGTTTAAATATAGATCGAAGTTTTAACTACAGAAGGCAGTTTTTTAGAATAATGAATAAAATTATTATGTAGGGTGGCCATCAATAGTTGCGGTTTGAGTAAAGGCAATATCGAAAAAGTTAATTAGATTTGAAAACTGCATCCAATTAAGCCATTGCATCACTAAAAATTGTGAAATAAATAAATTAAAAAAAAAACAAAAAAAACGACTTCAAAATAAAATTATCTAAAAACACGAAATAATTTATACTGCAACAATTAAATACTTTTTATGAAGTCGGTGCCAATTTGAACAGCGAAGTTGCGAAGTACAACTCATCGATGCACTTCCCAAAATATTTTCACTTTAATTGTTGTAGCATAAATTATTTCGTGCTTTTTAGTTAATTTTATTTTGAAGTCGGTTTTTGTTTTTTTTAATTTATTTATACCTGAAATTTCGAGAGACCAAGTATTATTTCTTGGTCGTTTACATGTGCTTCAGTGTGAGAAGTTTTGTGAAGTTTCAAAGTGTGTTTGTGAGAAAAAGGCTAATTGTCCCCGAAAGGTAAGTAACATTTGTATTTCTCATCCTTGACAAAGCCCCTTACAAGTGTGGGCGAAACATCGGAAAACTCTGTTTATATTTTGGTTCAGATATATAAACAAATTAATTCGAAAAAAATGACGCGGTCCAAATCCGGAAAACGCAACATCAACCCAAGTAATGGTGTTATTCCCAAAAAAATCAATGATCACGAAATACATATGCCACAATTATTATTTTTTATACACAAAAATTAGTACGTATTTCCAAATGCACCTAAACCATCCCTAAACAGACTAATTAATTTTAAAAATAAATAGATAACATACTTAAATGCTTAGAATTTTTGACTAAAGTAAATTAAAATTTAATGTAATGAAATTCACCGTTCATACAGAGAATGCCATATAAGAAATATTTCCAATAAATGATTCATAAACAGTGCATAATATACCTACAGAATCATGCACCTTGAAAAAATATTTCAAGAATGCAAATATCAATTTCTTGAATGCTTGATAAAACCAACTCGTTCATATATCATAATAATTATATTGTAGACAATAATAATAATCAGTGCTATATGCCTGTTGCATAATTATTTAAACGAGATGTTTATGTCATATAGAAAACGCAACAATATAGAATTATGTATTTCGAATGCAAATTAACCTTGCACTTGCTTACGCCAAAAAGAGATTCCGAATACCCGTTTCTGAATTTATGAACACGTTCTTAACGGTATTCTAATAAATATTTCCGTATTAAAATCACATAAAATGTCTGGAAAAATGTGGGTCACAAGTAAAGTTATTGTTTTGATATGTTCGCTTGCGACACACAAAATAAAGTTGAGAGGTAAGTAAATTTTGTTAAATTTGGTATACACAAATATAAATAACTTTTTGTGAGATCCAAGATAACGTAACTACAAATTCTGTCTTCTTTTGGAATAAGTGTTGTGTGCCACTAATTTTCATTGATGTATATAATGTTTTCTAAAGAAGGATTATCAGAACAAAGGAGCCCCAACGTCACTGAGTTCGACATTACAACAAGGAAATGTTTTAATCAAGATCTTAAAACAAAGTAACTTGTGTGGGTAGTAGCTCAAAAATTTTCTATACAATAGCACACATTGTCTTCAAAACCATAAAGAAGCCCTCTACTTAAGAAAATTTTGTACGAATTCACCCCTTCTCTTTATTTGTAAAGATTTAATAATTTATATTTAAAAAAGAACCGTATTCAGCTGACTTAAAATAAAAACAGTTTAGAAACCGTGTGCAATCAATCACTATTTTCAGACATATCTATTTTTATCTGATTTGATTAAGGTACAATTCAATTGAAAACTTTAGCGTATTCTTATTCTACTTTTTATTCTTTGTCAATATTTTCCAAATATATTTTAACTTTTTTATTACTTTTATTAGTTCTATAAATGGAACTAATTCACGCTATATTGCATCGACACTCTATATGCTTCTGTGTACTGGTCACTCATATATAACTTATTGGTCTATCATTTTCTTATTCACCCTGTACAACTATAAATCAACTCAACACAACACTATATACAACGGTCCTGATATCTTTAAAACCACCCTGTATAAATAGAAATCCTCTCCACACTATTGACTCTTTCTATTTTTGTATTGTTTAAATTATTCCTGTATACCAATGATTTTACTTCGCCCCATAGTCTAGTATTCCATTTAGGCAACTGCTCATGGTCTACCCTATATAACAAAATTCACCTTTTTGAACCCCATTTTTTGACTATAAATTTACTCTACCCTTTATTTCAATCACCCGGTATATATAACTGCTTCTAAAATATTTTTAACCCATGTCTATAATTATACCCCGTACTAAGTCCTATAATTCAAATATGCTAACTGCTTATGCTTATATAACAAATTTTTGATACACCCTCAATAACAATCATTTTACTCAACCCTTACTTCAAACACCTTGTCTAATCAACTACTTATGTTCCAAACAATATAACTCTTTTAAACCGCTCTGTATAACTGTAATTATACTCCACCTTATATTTCAACCATCCTGTATACTCAACTGCTTGTGACAATTTTTAAAGCCTTTTGTATAACTGTAATTATTCTCCGTTCTATAACGCAAATAACCACTCTGTATAACTATAGTTTTGCTCCACTCTTATTTCAACCATCTTGTATACGCAACTACATATTTGCTACCCAATACAATGTTTTTAGAACTACCCTATATAATTAATTCAATTCCAACTTATATTTCAACCATCCTATGTATACAACTGCTTATGTACGACCTAATATTAAGCCGGGTTCAGATCTATAAAAATTTGCCCAGAATGCGTTTGCCGCAAATATTTGCGCCGAAAGTTGAGATAAATTTTCTCATCAATATTTACGTCCTGTGTCGTGTGTTTGTGCTCCAGCTGTGTGCAGAAATTTGACAGCTGATTTCAAATATATTTATTTGAGGTTAAGTTTTAATTATTGTTTTACTTCAAATAGTTCAAATAAGTCACAGTCAATATATCCAATAAACGGTTACCACCTTCATATCTTGTCTCTCTGTAAAGATCTTTTATCCAGTAGCGTCTTCTTGATCTTTGTTTTTTCTGTTTAATATGATCATACAAAACAATAAAAGCTGCACATATTCTCCTAATATCGGACATCACAAATTTGTTTATAAACAAAAGATGTCAAAAGTCAGGGAAAAGTGAGGTTAGTTAACAAATTCAGAAATTTCGTACGCTAGAATTTGCAAACGCGTCCACATCAATAACTGAATGCGGCGCAAATCCTTTGATGTTCGTCGAAAAACCGACTCTGTGCGGATCGCGTGCGTTGAATATCGAATAAATTATTGCGTGCGTCAAAACGTCCACATTGGCACATATTCTCCTGCACACACAAAAGTTTACGTTGAATTTGCCGTTCGGCGCAAATTTTTATAGATCTGGACCCGGCTTTAAATGCACACACGCACACACCTTCAACCTTATTCCACATTTTCGGTTTAATAAGCTAATGAAATATTTTCTGCAATTTCACGCGACTGTAACTTAACTGCGCTTCTAAAATAAACTGACTTCATAAGCATCAAAATGAAAATCATTACAAACACCCTGAACGACATACTTTTATGGCATATATTGACATTTAAACTAGATATTTGTTATGAAAATTCAGTAAAATGGCATGTTTTACGTTCTAGAAAAATGTACGGAATCAACATATCTTTGTATAATACAATTTATAATATTCAAATTGCATGAGCAGTTTTAGAGAAAACAGTGAAGATTCATTGAAAATCGCTGAAATCTAGTTCCTTATATAGTTTTTTTCTGATTATCTAGAAAACCGTAAATCTCATGTTATCGACAATTATATAGGACCTTTCTGTAATGTTCCTTAATAAAATGTAGTTTAAATCATGAAAATTGCCCAAGTCGTTTTTGAATAATCGCTCGACATACAAAAAAAAGTTGTAGACGAATGGATAACCTCCTCGTTTTTGGAAGTCGGTTAAAAATGGAATTTTTTTATCTCGGAAAATGATATGGTTTAACAGTCAAACAAGGTACAATATCAAGAACACCAAAATACAGAGTAAAGCATCTGCAGCAGTATAAACGATACTGATGTCATATTGTGAGTATATTTGCATTGGAACTTACGTCGGTGAGCCAAGTTGTTTAGGGTCGTTCATAAAATATGTTCGCATTCAAAGGGAGTGTAATGAAATGTGACATTCACAATTCATCAAACATTTCTACAAAAATCGGTTTTTCGACTTTTTTTATTTTTCTGTTACTAATAATGTAATGTCTGAAAAAATGTAACTATTTTTATCTAATAATGACAGTCAAAAGTAACCTTCCTGCTCGTATCATTTGAACGGTTATACTTACAGAAATGAAAATAAACGATTGTATACTTCTGTACTAGTGGCTACAGATGACCTAACAGTAACAAATGACGTCACAGAGCCACTGGGGCTACTAATTATATCTAGTACCTCATGGCATGTGATAGCTCATTTGAAAGGTACTAGCAATATCTTAATTTTGTCTGGATTTAGACCAACTTTGTAATAAATTCCTATGGGTTCAATGTCACAAATATTCGCACTCACTTTAAACCTCTTTGTTTTTATCAAAATAAACTTATTTACAAAACGCAATGACTAATCATATCATATGAGCTAGTGTGCTATATGCTGCTTCCAACGCAAACTGTTTCATCCCAAGCCTTATATACAGTTTATTCGTTTGAAGATTTTTCCAGCCATCTCTGGTCTGCCAGATTTTGGGATCACGTCAACCTTGTTTTCTTCGTTAATCGAGTTTTCAGGACTAAACTTGTTGACACTTTCATATTCAGGAGTTTTTGTTTCGTATTTGCAATGTTTTTATTAGAATGATTAACATAGAACATTTTTTATTTTTTACGACATAATATGAATTTTCCATTGCCCCCTTTAATTCAGATCGTCCTGATCAGAATTTTCTCTTCATGGTAGGAAGCGAGTCAATCCAAATGACTCCTTCATCTTAGCTCTTGGATTCTAGAGAATACGATAAACAACAGCATTGATCCTCTTGACCACCTCGTATCGGAGACTGGTGTGAGCTTTGGAGATTTGCCTTTGCTCCTCTGGAGGTTGTATAGCCTTATCTCTCTCTTAGAAACCGACTGAATTTGCCTAGAGATCATAGCGGGTCTTCATCCGGTCGCTGGTAGTCAACATCTGTATTCGGGCTAGTTCGTGTATTGCCAGCATAATCTGTCGGAGTTGCTCGGCATAATCGATGACTTCCTGGGTACTTCTGGTGAGACAAAGTCCAAATCACAAGGTAATCGAATAGTACCCTGGCTGAGAGTCAGTCGTAAGCTATTATGTGCAACTAAGCGACAGGCTAACAGGAATAGGGGTTAAAAAAAGACGTTATGCAACTGTTTTCAATGCGATCCTTTTGTTTGTTTAAATTCAAAGCTTATGTAAACTATAAAATAGCTGATATGTCACAAGTAATATTTGAACGAAACAATATATTATAACTGCTCTGTTATTCTTATTCAACATTACAATGGACAATGAGATTTTTTTAAAATTTGGTGAATGTATTAAAAAAATAGTGCGAACTAAAATCGAGTAGCCTAACAAAGGCTAACAAGTCCTAATTACTAGTGACAGACCTCATTTGTCTCATGGGCATTTTCAAAGGGGGAGAGGGGGAAGGATGAGGGCAAACGACCCAGCTCAACAATGTTTAATACAACAGCCCCTGAAAACACAATGTATCCAAAACCATCAGAAAACTTCGTCCGAGTTTGGCCCCGCCCTTTGAAGAACAAGATTGGTTCCCTGAAATTCACGTTTAATTAACGTCCTTGATTTGTTTTTTCGATCATTTTTTAGCCCTTTAGCCCTTAAATTAGTTTAATTTAATTTTGCTGCTAGAATCATTATTGGTGATTTTGAGAAATATTTTTCAATTCACAGAGGTTATTTTTCTCAACCTTTAAATTTAAAGTCATTATGAACTTTAAAATAGGTGATAAATCACTAGTAATATTTGAAGGGAAAAAATATTGAATACCTACAAATGCTATGTTAATTTCATTCAGTTTACATAAGAGACAATTGTTGTATTTGTTAAAACAATGTCCAAAATAATAGAAACTAAAATCTCGAAAACAATTCGGTTAAAGATAGTTTACGAGTGTTAAGACTTTATAAAAGGTGTATAAATTGTGGAATATTTATAAAACAATGCAAGCTTAATTTTGAATTTACACTAGTAAAAAAGTAGTGAATTCATTTATTCATTATATACAACTAATCTCAATTAACGGTTTCTACAATGGAATTTTGACCATCCGTTTGTTTAACGGATGTTCTATTTTGTATCTAACAAAAAACACTAATTTGTAAATAGTTAATTGTCTAGTCTAGCAAGGAATTTTAGAAACTAATTATTTAGTAAAATTGAACACGAAAATTACATTCTCCTAAAGTTGAAAAATACATTATTAGATATCATCAGGAGCCCAATAAATTTGCTCATAAATGTCATTAAGTTGCTATAACAATACATATAAGATTTATGTCTACATAACTCGGATTTATAAATGCTGTGGAATCTTTGTTGCCTCACTAATGTAAAAAAACATAGTTTTTCACCCTAACACCAAACCTTTAAATTTGAAGACGCGAGATGTAAGACCGACATCTAGGATTTTCAAGAGAATCAGTACACAAAGGTTCCGAATCTGGAGCCGTTCCGTGTAATTGCTGTTCTCCCTTAACTCCTAGGACAGAATGTCACGATAAAATTTTTCAGGTTACTTCACCTGTCAGAGATATTGAATACTCTCTTCGAGGTGTCATTCCTTTGTACAAAGGTGTCATTCTTGTGTACAAAGGTGTCATTCCTTTGTACAAAGGAATGACACCTCGAAGAGAGTATTCAATATCTCTGACAGGTGAAGTAACCTGAAAAATTTTATCGTGACATTCTGTCCTAGGAGTTAAGGGAGAACAGCAATTACACGGAACGGCTCCAGATTCGGAACCTCTGTGTACTGATTCTCTTGAAAATCCTAGATGTCGGTCTTACATCTCGCGTCTTCAAATTTAACGAAATGCATCAAATGCATAAAGAAGTGTTCGAGAGGACATTCAATTGTGGGAAGCGCAACTGATGAAGGTTCCCGACCAGAAACAATATATATTATATTTATATATAATATATATTGTCTTGCGTACAAAGGAATGACACCTCGAAGAGAGTATTCAATATCTCTGACAGGTGAAGTAACCTGAAAAATTTTATCGTGACATTCTGTCCTAGCAGTTAAGGGAGAACAGCAATTACACGGAACGGCTCCAGATTCGGAACCTCTGTGTACTGATTCTCTTGAAAATCCTAGATGTCGGTGTTACATCTCGCGTCTTCAAATTTAACGAAATGCATCAAATGCATAAAGAATTGTTCGAGAGGACATTCAATTGTGGGAAGCGCAACTGATGAAGGTTCCCGACCAGAAACAATATATATTATATTTATATATAATATATATTGTCTTGCGTACAAAGGAATGACACCTCGAAGGAGTAACCAAACCTTAAGTAAAAGCACGCAAGGCCGTTTCAACAACTCTAAATTGGCATCTTCGTGGTGTAAACCAAACTAAACTTATTTAAAATTATCGCTAATATATACCTACCAGTAAATCTATTATGCAAATTACAGTAATCAATACAAAGTGTAAATCTTAAGTACCTGAATTCTAAACAGAGTTCCCAGTAATTTTAATAACAATAATCGAAGTATTATTTTTGGCCTAGATTGAACAATTTCGGATGTCACGATGAACATTCTGCATGAACAATTAAGAGGCAACATAACCCATGCTATCGCTCAAATTATTGGAACTGTTATATTCCATTGTTACCTGCTAAACGACGGATTTTATTGCTATTCAACGATTACCCACCCGTTGGCGGATCCGGGGGGGGGGGGTAAGGCTCCCCAAATGCCACTGAGTTGCATACTTTCATAGTGTTTATTTTGCTAAAAAATACCCTTAGCGGGGTCAAACCCATTCCCCCAAAACGACATCAAGTCCGCAATCCACAATACACTAAGAGCCACTGGACCACCCCTTAATGAAAAACCATTTATTATAACCAAGTACATAATATCACACTATTATTAATCCACTAATCTTATAACTGCGATGGTGAGTTTGTTTTTTTTTTGTCAAGTTTCCACCCCTAAACCCCTGAATGGATTATGGAGAATTTTTGTATAGAGACAGATGGGCCCCGGGAGACGGTTGTAGGCTAGTTTGTCGTGCGGAAGACATAGGAGATGGGGTGAGGGTGAATTTTTTTTCTGAAACTTTATATTGTGTCCTCCGATTTACATCAAACTTTGTAGAATTATTGTTTACTCTTAAAAGGGGGTGAAAAGAGGGTTGTAGCGATAATATAAAGGAATTATCAATGAAGCTAAAATTTCGCAGATAGGCAGTAGATAGATAGATATATTAGTTCCGATAAGTACATAAAAACTCAAAGGGCATGGAACATTGTTACATATAAAGTCAAATAACTCTTTACAAAAAAGAAGAATTAACATAATATACATTAGAACATATCTAATTACGTCAAATCTAAACCATTGTAAAATTATATTAAAGAATAAGAAGCCCTGTTAATTAGAAATTTTTAAATTAGTCTTTTAGCAGCTTTAATTTCAAGACTTCTTATAGAAATAGGAAAACGATTATACAGGGTGTCCCAAAAGTCCCGGAACGGCATTTTATATCGGCGGGAACGCATTTTAGAGAAAAATGTTTCAAACAAAACTTATAGGATTCGTCCCTGGCTATCTAATTGTGACCTTAACCTTGACCTTCAAGGTCATTTCAAGGTCAAGTCGATTTTTTCAAATAGGACAACATATTGCTGACCTCGGAAATGCAAAAGACCCGGAACGGCATTTTATCTCGGCGGGAACGCATTTTAGAGAAAAAAGTTTCAAACAAATCTTATAGGATTCGTCTCTGGCAATCGAATTGTGACCTTGAATTTGACTTTGACCTTCAAGGTCATTTCAAGGTCAAGTCGATTTTTTCAAATGGGACAATATATTTCTGACTTCGGAAATGGAAAGATCGGAAAATTTTACGTTCAAATATGACCTTGACCATTTTTAAAACTGGACCTCTGGTGGTCAGTAAAGGTCAAGTCAAGGTCAAGAACAATTATAGAATTAAATGAAAATTTAAAAATTATAAATTTTAAAAACGCATCATGTAATACATTAAATGAAAGGTCTCATTCTGACGAACACAAATATATTTTTTTCATATTTAAAAAATTAATTTAAAGATATTAACGAAAATATACCAAAATTTACCCATTCCCCCCCCTTATTTCCGAAACTATAAAACGTAAAGTTTTGAAAAAAATCAGAAGTATAGAGTCTGACCTGAAGTTTACTGTAAAAATAAGGACAAACCTCCACTTTTAATTTTGGGGAGCAAATTACAGAATTAAATGGAAAATATAAAATTAAAGTTGTTTCTAACGCATCGTGTTATATATCAAATGAAAGGGCTCATTATGACGAAAACAAATATATTTTTTTATATTTTAAAATTAAATTAATTAAAAGATATTAACAAAAATATTTAAAAAATACCAGTTCCCCCCATTATCTCCAAAACCATAACCTGTACAATTTTGAAAAAAAATAGAGGTATAGCGCCCCACCTGAATTTTACTGCAAACATAAGGAGAAACCCCTCATATTCATTTTGGGGGGGCAAATTATAGAATTAAATGGAAAATAAAAAATTAAATTTGTTTCTAACGGATCATGTAATATATCAAATCACAGGGCTCATTATGACCAATACAAATATATTTTTTTTTTAATTTTTTTAAAATAAATGTTTTAAAATATATTTAAAAAATACCCATTCCCCCCTTTACTTCCCAAACTATAAGACCCATTTTTTTATTTACATTTACATTTAAAATAAAAAATATTTTTTAATGCAACATGCAATATATTAAATGAAGGGGCTCAATATGAGGAATACAAATACTTATTTTTCATATTTTTAAAATTAATTGTTTTAAGATATTAACATAACGATATAAAAAATTCTCATTTCTGACTTTATTTCCGAAACCATACCACCTAAAATTTTGAAAAGAAATAGGAGTACTGCGGCTCACTTGAAATTTATAAGAAAACTTATTAGAAAATCCCCATAGTAATTTTAGGGACAAATTTTACAATTAAATGGAAAATAAAAATTAAATTTTCAAACGCATCATGTAATATATCAGATAAAAGGCTCATTTTGTGAATTACAAATATATTATATTTTTAAATCATTTGTTTAAATGATATTAACAAATTAAACATCGACTTAATTCCCACTTTAGAAACTACACTATTTAATTTTTGAAAAATATATTTTATTTGTATTTTTAAATAATTTGAATAACAGATTTAATAATTTATAATTTAAAAATGGACCTATTTGGCCCTATATCTTCCAATCTACAGAACCTCAAAATTCAGACAGTAAAAATAAAAGGCTTCCCTGAAAGTTTATTAGTAAAATAAATCTCTAATGTTAATTTTTGGGGGCCAAATTAGAAAATTAAATGCATATGTATTCTTATAAAAATCAAGCGAATCCTAAAGCAGATAAAATAAAAGTCTATGTGTGGAAAATGAAAGTGTATATTTTTTATACATTCAAAACGCTTCCTTTAAAAGATATTAGGGTAAATATAAAAAAATGCCCTGCTTGTCTGAAACTGGAATATTAGAATCTTGAAGGTGGTACGGAACCCTTAGTATGCGACTCCAACTCGCACTTGACCAAACTGTTTATTTAATCTTGTCACGATATTTGTGCATTGGTGGCCAAAATCGACATTAACATTATTGAAGCCACCTGTAAAAGCGAGTACATTATAATTATATTTACGACCATTACACTTTACAAAAAAACTTTAGCTATAATCAAAACACTGACAAAATTACATTTTTATATGTCTGTAATCTCGTTAATATGGGGGCTTGTACTTCCAACAGACACGTTATTTTTTGCTTCTGACAGCATCATTCAATTTTCTCCTGGGCGGTTGAACGCCTGCTATCCGGATTCACCCATAAAGAAATATAACAGAAGAAAATATTTACGCTAATCCATCTAATAATTTTTTCACATCGAAGATTCTTACTAGTTGTAATGCCGAGCGTATTATTACTAGCGTAACGACCGCTTCCTCTTATGATTTGCTAAATAACAACATAAATAATAGCCACTGTCCGATGAACTTTAATGCCGTTATGAGTGTTCATAGTCCGTACATTTTTAGCGAATGACTTGGCGATGAACAACAATATGTTGCTGAAGATAAATGTTCTTTTATGAAAAGTTACAGTAAACAATTATTGCGGAGTTAAGTGGCATAACCGGCATAAATCTGAAAATTTTTATCATAATAAGTGATTTAATGTGAATATAGACAACACGCCACATCATTTTCAAAAGTGTGTAAATTAACTAATGTGTTTAAAATATTTTTTGGTGTTTATAAAATTAGGGATGATATTTAGAAGTGTGGTAAAGCCGCATATAAACAAAATTTTCTATAATTTTATTCGTTGATCTGACCGGCACATATTTTCCAATTAATTTTAACCTGCCTATCAGCAAGAGGTATTAAATAATAAGCAGGTGCATAACTGGACACAAAAAAACAATCAGACAGACAAGAAATTCTCGGACCTACAGGGATGAAACAGACAGAGAAGAAAGTCTCCAATAGATGAAGATTGAACCATTAAATAGAGACGGAGAGAAAGTGTAACAATATGTGGCAGAACTAAAACTAAACCAGGAAGTAAAATATCTTTCATATCGATTTTACATTTTTTATAGCTATAAAATGAAAATCCTGCAGGGCATTCAAGAGATAAATGATACATAAATAGGTCTCTAAAATTACTAACAATTTTATATCTAAAAATGGTATAAATTGTTATGTGCATTATAAAACTCCTTACTATTGCATAATATTAACGTTATTCAAATTAAAACCTACTCATATTCACATAGTTCTTAGACATTCACAATCACACATTCCAATTCTTATCTTCTTCTCAAAAAACAAAAAAGGACTTCAAAAGAAGAACTTAACTAAAACAAAAAATAATTTCCTCCGACAATTAAATACTTGTTCTGAAGTCAGTGCCAAGTTGACCACCAAAGTTGCAAAGTACAACCCATTAATGCCATTCCTAATTATTTTCACTTTATCTTGGCACCGACATCAGAAAAAGCATTTAATTGTTGCAGGAAAAATATTTTTTGTTTAATTCCATTTTTGAAGTCGGATTTTGTTTTTTTTTTAATATATATATTTTAAAATTTTCATGTTCTACTCTACCCTATATTTCATTTGATATATCAGTTGATTTTTTTTAAATCGAAAAAACTTACAAAGGCATATTCCAAATTTTGAATAAAAGGTAAGCTAATGCATGTTTCTAGTATTTGGTGAGTGGGGTGGAACCAATAGTGTAATTAAAAGTTACCCAACATCCTAACAGTTTCTTCGCTATATCTACCGTTTCTGTCAATGTAGAGAGATTAAATGTATAGATTTTAAGTCAAACTATAATCTTTGCAACAAAAAAAGATTCAGCGAAATCCGCTCAGTAGTTTTTACGTGATGCCCTAACAAACAAACAGATAAACTACAATTATATAACAACCCTGTATATTATTAAACAATCATTTGAACAAAAACCAATTTTTCTAACAACAATAAACTTAATGAAGAAAACGCATTTATACAAATATACTTTCTGCTACCAATTGTCCCAACGATTTCATTAATAAAGGGTTAAATAAAATTGAATACAAAACAATAGCTATAACATTCCACACCAAGCTGCCCGAAGAAGCTGAGGTAACTCAGGTAAATATTATATATGTTACTGAAACTTTTTGGTCGTTCTGGAAAACTCTTCATGTAAGGCATAGTTATGCTGAAAATTGATAATGTTCTGTGTCAGTATTTCTTAAAGGGGTTTAGTGTTGATTTTTTAAAATACTTGTTAATGAAGAGTAGTACTAAAACCAAAGAAAATCACATTGCAACTATAACCATACCATACATATAGACTTTCACAAAGACACTAGGCTACATATTTAATATTAAAAGCTCATGCAAAACAAGAACTTGAAGTTGAAAAACTGCATTATAGAATTTATTGCGAATGTAATAAATTTTACATTGGAGAAAACTCTAAGCCTCTAAATGTAGAAATAAATGAACACAAAAAATCCACAAAAGCGACAATTCCAAAAAGTTTAAATTTTGTGAACATGCAAGGGACCTTGATAATAAGACACAATTAAAAAAATCACATTTTGCAGAAAGAAGAACAGAACCCAAAGCCAAACTAAATGAGTCTGCTTTCATTTTATTAAACCCAAGCGATATCATCGCTACTAATTCCATAGAATTCAGTCGTTCCTGGTTGCCCATAATTAAGGTTGAAATTTGTAATGGTAATGTGTTTTTGCACTACCCTATATTAGTGTAGTTCATAAGGTTCCTAGGTTTTCCCTTAAGATTGTAATGTGATGCTTGAAACATTAGAATTCTTTGAATATATTGTAATCACCGGTTAAATTCTAAAGATAACTTCATCAAACTCTTCCAGTATAAAAGGAGCTTTCTTATTTTTATATGATTTTTCAATATTTAGTACTACTTAAAAGCAGTAAATTCTGTCTCTACGTCAGTTCATAATGTTAATTTCAAATTGTACATTTGAATTTCGGAATATTTGAACACAATAGACCTTTACATAATTGAAAAAAAATTTAAGCGCATGCGTCAACGCCTGTCAATTTTTTCGTGCACTTTATGTTTGTTTATAATGTGAATACAATATTTTCAATGGTATTTACTAATTTAGTATTCGTAAGTAAACTTAAAGTGAACTATTAGTATGACGATTTTAATTAACATGTATAACATTTTATCAATAAAGAATGGAGCAAAAAGCATAAATGTCATGGAATATGTGGGAGCCATATATACAGTAAATCATTTTTGGAGAATTTATTTGACTGTATTAGTTTTCCAAAGCCTTGTATCGAATTTCGTCGAAAGCTTATTAGATCAACGAAAAGAAACAGTTCAAAGTTTATCTAAAATGTGCTAAATGTGATTATGTAAACAAAGATACATATATGTACTAATGTCTTATATGTGTTTTTAAAACAATAACTTGCTAAAAGATATAACTTTAAATAAAACAAGTATAAACTTTTTCAAATTCAGTTGTACATGACCAGACATAAGGATGTAAATTGAGTTTAAATAAATCCTTGTATACTGAATTTTATATTTTATTTGTACCAACTGTACAGCCTTCAGTAATATTACATAAAATTTTTGTACAGATTTCGTGAAAATCTTATAAATCAACTTTCATATACCTTTCAGTAGAAAAATGAATAGCCAACATAATTTAGCTCACAAATTGTAGACATTGACTGATAAAACCATAGTAATAATAAATTAATTAAATTTGTATTTTGTATTACTAATATTTATTTTATTAATTATCAGTATATTAATTACTTTAAATCTAATATGAGTATCATTTTTGTCCGAACTTGTCAAATATATCACCCTTATTTTCGCCTTGTTGACGAAAATATCACTTTAACCACCATTATAATTTAATGCAGTATTTGCTTTAATTGAGAAAATAAAGCTCCACTAATTAATATTTCAGTTAACTTCATTGATAAGGGTATTAATACTAGTTCCTATGCATATTTGTAAAAAGTGCACGAAGTATGGTGTTATTCCCAAAAAATGATATTTATGACAACTGTCAGTTTGACACTTCATTGATGTTTATGATTTGTAGTTAAACCTTGCAGAACAATATATAAGACAACCTCTAGATCTTTTTAAATAAGCTGATTAAGTCGAGAAACAAGTGAATATAAATAAAATACCTTGTTTACATCAGAAAAATTTATGAGAGCATTTGGGGGATTTCCTTAATAACGTACAGTTACAGTACAAACTACCTCAGTAGGTTTAACCATGTTCTCAAAAAACATACGCTTCGAATATAGTATCTTCTTTTTTTATAATCGATAAATTTATATATTGTTATTCTAAATATAATACTCAATAGGCAATTTAATCGGTTTTATTAGCACTGAATTTTTGTTGATAATTATGCTTTAAGAGATTTTCTCTAGTAATTAGTTACAGCACTCCTTGTTAAATTACGTAGATCTCAGTATTATGAAGAACCATACATTAAAAATAAAGTGATGTATCAAAACCTGGCTAAATGTGTTTAAATCAAAACCCTGTAAGTATGTAAACTTTCGGCTTGAAAAACCAAAAATAGATATATCCAAAATATTTAACACATGGAAAGAAATAATTTCGATTCGTAACTGTTGAAGTAACAGTGATGTCATCATCATCGAAGAAGTGGACCACTCAACATTTTATCCGTTATGCCTCATTTTTGGTAGAATATCATATCATATATAGCGGTGATTTTATTTTTGCCATTTCGCGTTTTAATTGGTAAGCCATCTGTTATTACTTAATCAATTTTTATGGTTAGGAATTTCTCGTAAACTATCCACAATATTATAGTACCAATAACAAAGTGTAATCATAATATTTTCACTATCGTTTCTGTAACTGGTGCCTACATATATTTCAACTTTATTAGTAAAGTTTCTTGTACCTGGCGTTATATTTCATTAATTTAGTACGCCAGAACGAATTTACATATAGCTTTGTAAAATATGTATATCACTAGAGACAAAGGATAAAATTAGTTTACTGAAAATTCTTTTGTGAAACAAATTGATATTTATATTTGAATATGAGTACCCTAACAAGAAAATAGTTTGTAAAAGAATAATTCATATTTCCAAAACTTGTTCGAATTGACTGAACTTAAATGGTTTGTCATTTTAGGACTTTATCAAGAGTCTTTGATGACTGAGAAGTAAGTTTAAGCACCCAGATTTATAACTAATACTGATTTTTTCTTTACTTTATTAATTTACTTTATTTATATTTTTTATACACATATCCAAGGCCGTAGCCAGAAAACTTTTTGGAGGGTTGATTAAGCTAGCAATTTTTTTTTGAGTTGAAGTAATATATTAGATCCGCAAAAATTTTTGTACTCATATATTTATAGTAATATATAAGAAATGCATAGAATTCAAAAATATAATTTTATGAAAAAATGGTTAATTCAAGATTGAATCTTCAATCCCACATTTGGCGTACGGCCTTACAAATATCCAAGACTTCACCAATACTTTTATGGATCTTTTTCCCGGATAATTATAGTAGTACATTCGTGAATATCCAGTGTGTCATGGTCTAAATCAAACCTGGTTACCAATAGATTGCTTGCCTGATCTGATTATCGATGGAATTACATTTTTTGGGTGTAAATCAGACAAAGACTTTGAAGCATTCGTTATTACAAATATGTACAATTCCTACCCAAACTGACATATATACACACACATGCGATATGAAGTCTGTATTATGTGCCTGCAATGTTGTGACAAGCAAAGATTAACTTCGCTGACATTCCTCGTATAAGGTGCTTACTAACATCGAAGAACTTAAGTTCATAGCTACGTTTTGCTAATCTCGGCAACCGCCGTCAGAGTATTGGTATATGTAAATAGCGTGAGTATTCTCTTTCTAATAGTGTATTGGTCTTGCTTGCCTTACTCTTCTCAAGACCTTCACTTCTTATTCGATCTGACCATTTGATGTTTTCCATTCCCCTCCATAGTCAGATTTGAAAACTCTCAATTTAACTTTCTTCTGTTTTCTTAATGTCCAAATCTGTAGTACATATAAAATCCCACTCCACATGCCTCATTTCGCGAATCTTTTTCTTAGATTCATGGGAACCTTTCTTGCTAATAACAGGTCCTTGACTTGTACAAATAAGGTTATGCACACCGGTATTTTGCTCCTAATTTCTTCAAAGCAAATTCTTTCAATTTATCATTCCTCCCAAATATTTGGATTTACTTACTTTGTTGTTGTTGCTTTTCCAGAATAATCCCCACATCTTTTGTTTTTTCCTATTCTCATTCTCTCGTTTTTTTCAATGTTTATCTTTGTGTGATACTTCTTACCAGTTTCTCTAGGGTTTTTGTAATTTACTTTCTTTTTTGCAAAAACGGCTTGGTCATCAGCAATATTTTTCGCTTTTTCATTGCCCACCATAGTCTTTGACTACAATCTTTCAGCAAATTAATTGTATTGAATAGTGCTGGTGACATACAACAACCTTGGCTTGTCTTCCTTCTCTTCCTATGATTATTTCTTTGATTTCTTCATTTTCCACTTTTAACGCCACTTTTTGTCCATTGTAGAGCTTTAGAATAAGGTCCACTTCAATATCCTTCCAAATTCTCACAAGTATATTACAATCTACTCAGTCAAACACACAGTCAATAAAACATATGTATAGAATCACGAGTTCCTCTTTCTTTCCTAATCCTAACCAGATCTTTCCCTAGGTTTCCCTCAATTTTATTTTTAATTCTTTTCCACTTAACCCTTGTTATTATTTTGGTGAGATGGCAGATAAAGCTATATATAATCTTTGCCTTAAGGTCTATTGTTGTCTGGAGTAAGTAGGTGCTGTACGACCATAAAGAAACCCAGTAAAACACTTTCTAACCGTTGAAACTGAATCTCCATAGCATTTGTCAAGCCTTTCTATATTTTTAAACGACTTCAAAAAGAAGGAGGTTCGCAATTCGTCTGTATCTATGTTTTTTAAGTTTGTTCAGGGATTACCCGCAAACGGCTCAAGGAATTTGGACCGTTTGTACTGAATCCTATTCCGAGGGATCGCGAAGTGCTCCCATATTTTTTTCAATAATGTAGCTTGTACCGTTTCTTAGAAAATGGGGAAAACATTTTTGCCGACTTTCTTACACAGTAAACTTTGATGGAGTTGCTGGTATTAAAAATATGCAAAAAAAATCTGCTCGGAACATAAATTAAAAAGAAATTGGGTTAGTTCCGGGGGATTCCGAAATGATCCCTTTTTTTCAATAACTTAGCTTGTACCTTTTTTTAGAAAATCGGAAAATACCTTATTAACGTATATCGTTATACAGTTAACTTTGGTGGAGTTGCTGGTTATAATAATATCATGATGTTTCTGTTCGGAACTTATAAACTGAATTAATCAAATTAAATATCAGTTTATCAACTTCAAAGTGAAGATTTTCGGCTAGTTTGTATATGCAGTGTATAATGATAAATCAAACGATTTCTTTTTATTAATAATTTTAAGAGAAAAAGTTATTGTTCATAAACATATTTGCATGGTCTAAAACATACACTGTAATCATTCCATGTCACTTTTATTAACTGTAGAAGAGGTTTGTCATCAAATAGAAATTTTGATTAAAAGGGAAGTATCTTTATTTTTGTTAATATCTAAAATTGTTATGAAATAAAAGTAATTAGAATTAAAAATTGCATCTACTTATGCCACTGCACAAAAAATTGTATAATAAGTATTTATGTAACTTTTCGAACTATATACTATGTTTCATAAAATATATATAAATTTTGTTTAAAACTGAGGTCAATTGTAATTAAATTGTTATCAAACAAAGTTTATTAGAATTCATCTGCATTCAATTGTGTTGTATTATTAAAAATTGTAATAAATTAAAATTTAAACAGCGAAGTTGGGAAGTACAACTTATAAATGAATTTTCCAAAATATTTTCACTTTAGCTTGGCACCGACTTCATAAAAAGTATTTAATTGTTGTAGCAAAAAATTATTTCATTATTTTTAGTTAAGTGATTTTTTTGAAGTCGGTTTCTTTTTTTTTAATGTATTTATCCAAATACTTTATTTACGATTCTCGTTAAAAGTCACGTTGTTGTTTGCTGTCAACAACTATCAAACACAAACTAAGTAACAAACCAGCGTCAAATTTTGGCTACTAGTAAAAGGCAGTTTACGAAGGCAGTGTTGCTTTTAAAGTTACTACAGGGAAATTTAAAAAGTCAATGATTTATCGTCCTGCCTTTGTACCTAATTTGGACCTCCAAACGCCAGACACGTTTTCTTGTGTCTGGCGACTCCACATGCTAGCACGCTAGCCCATGCTTTAATAATTATTATTTAAACGGTTTAGATTTAATTGAAGTTCAAAAGAACATAAAAGCTAGTGTCGAATGAAATCATACAAAAACATAGAATTCTGCTGACTGAAATGGAATCCTTAAGTAAATATTTATCACGCATCACCTAATGTTTTATTAACATGACACCTTATTCAGTCAATAACTACAACCCATAGGAATTCGAAATAGAATACTGCTTTGTGTTTACTGTTAGACATATTTCAGAAGATTGCTTTTTAAGCAAATTGTATACATACTTAATGTCATTTTGAATCTTTGTAAATCGAATTAACAGTTAGCCAAATATGTGTTTAATACATTGAATATAATTGTAAAATCAATTGTTACTTTTTTAAATTTGAAGATTATCAAACAAATCATATTTATGCTTCCATGACTTCGAGTGATTTGACGAAGGGCTTTTTTTAAAAATAACTGAAATTAGCACAACAGGTAAATAAAAACATAAAAGATATTAGTTAAAAATAAGCACACCACCAAACAATGCAGAAGGAAATGTTTGTTTAAAATATAGTATTATCATAACAACACTAATTGATTTTTTTTAGCTTTTACATTGTTTCAGAACATACGTTTCACCATGCTAGGACATGGCATGTCGCTAAATCTGGGATCTCGCCTATAAAAAGTAACAGATATGTTAATTATGTATTTTGCATTTGAGAAGTACCACATACAAATTTTAATCTTTTCTTAAAATAAATCAAATTGTTCGATAGCAATAGAAAGTGTTTTCACATAAATTGGAAAAAAAATTGCTTCAGTTTGATTTATTTAGAAATACAACTCCAATCTTTAGAATTACATATGATAGAGTATACCAAACAATATTAATTAATAAGGTTATTTTGGTAGAAAATCTATTGACAAAATAGCAAACTCAAAAGTTAAGATATACATTTAAAAATATCAAAAAGTTGCAGAAAAGTCGCTTAATTAAACCAATTAATTATTATTCAGAACTCAGAAATTTATAACGCAATATCAAACTAAGATTAGGCGGCAGTTAATCTTGTTAATCTGATAGTTAACAATAGTCTGAACCTGTTTATGTGTTAACATTGGATTGACTGGTAGAGTATTAAATATTGGTTAATAAACCATCTAAATGAAATTTGGAAAACATTAGTAGCTATATTAGACTAGAAAACAATAATTTTAGCTCAGGTTAAATTAAAATAATTATACTTGAACAGTCAAAAAATGAAATATATTTACTAGCATATCTACTAGATTAATTCAAAGCTTCTCAATAGTTCAATAATTGTGGTTTTGGAAGGTTCGGTTACAATTTAAGAGATTTCTTAATATAAGACAAATTACGTTACTCAGCATAGTTAAAGTAACTTGCATACATTTATATCAATACTTTTTAATTTTTTGTTTAGTATTTACAAAGATTGTCTTCTAAAGGTTGTTTGTGGCATATTCTTGATTACATTTATGTTTTTTGGGCAATAACACCACAATCGAAATAAAACGACGTATATTGAAGGAAAACCAAACATTTCAAAGTCTATTCTGACTTCGTTGTCAATGGCTTTAAATTTATTGATGTAAATTGGCATTAGAAAAAAAATTTTAATGTAAATTTAAATGTCATAATAATTTTCGTTATGCAATTTACATCAATAAATATAAAGCCATTGACAACGAAGTCAGAATAGACTTTAAAACGTTTGGTTTTCCTTCAATATACGTCGTTTTATTTCGATTGTGGTGTTATTGCCCAAAAAAACATAAAAGTAATTTACAAAGATATCCTGAACAATAATTTTTTAAAAAAATTAGGAGCTGTTAATATAAAGTTCGCACTTTCATTTATTTAAATAACGTTTCACAAAATTCTACAAACCTTGTTAAATTCAGTAATATCACTATAATTTGTGTAATATATTACATCTGCAACTCCATAACTAAGTTGCTGCACCTTTTTGATCAGGATGAACAACTTTCATCAAATCAGTGAATGTGTTCATCTCACATTTCATTTTCAGCAAAAATAAAATAAAACAACTTTCTCCCATGGAATATTTAACAAAATTCAAACATAATAATAATAATAATAATTGGTCTTTCAGTAACACATAAAGGATAATAAAAAGCATTCTATGTATAAACGTTTTGAAGATTCAATGTGGTAAATACTTACCTTATCTGCCAACTATTAGAAGCTTGCCTTATTAATCCCTTTGAAGTCCAACAAAAAGTGTTTTACCGTTATCAGCCATTAGTCTACTATTAGACAGTTTGACTATCTCAATTAACATATCGCGATTGCTGGTACAAATTGTATAAAAGCAAACGCGTGTTTGCAGAGTTGATTTATGTACTAATATAAGCGGTTCGAAAAAAATATTCGGAATTTATTTAAGTGCATATGTGGGTAGCAAGCAGTTCAGTTATTCGGTTAGTATACTTCAAAGAAAGTTATGGATCGAGGAATACCAACCACTAACTCTGTAACCGAAATATCCGATAATGTTATAAAAACAAGAACACATCAAGTATACAATAAAATAAAATCCGAAGAAAAACCGACACAGATAAACTTAATCTAAAATTCGAACAAATAAAAGTTATAAAAGTGAAGGGTGAAGGTACTGCTAAGTTAGTACAGTACACATTCCATGCTTTGCTGATGATCAAGTGATGGTATCCCAGGACTGTTAACTATATTACCTAAAAACTCATCAAATGAGGCTGAAAAATGAATATAGACAAAACCAAGTACCTATATATACCTAGGTGATATGCAAAGAAACATCATACTAGAATTACAACTCCACACTATCAATTAAATTAAGTGTTCATGGAATTTAAATTTTTTGTATTAAGTTTTTTAATAATGTGTTTGTCCACTGCGGTTTTCTAGACATTTGGAGAGAAGTCCACCCTGGGTGAGGTTACCGCTGGCTCTCCATTCTGGGTTGGCATCGCACGGGTAATGGGTAAAGCTAGATTGTTCCCCTGGGTGCAGGGTCGGTTCTCACTGGTTCACCCTTGCAGCGTGGCAAGGTAGATGATAGTCGTTTGAGGTACCGGACTGAGGGTCCCGTTCCTGGCGGGAAAGACCAGTGTAGAATCCCAGGCAAATCCTGCCTGAGTCCACAACTGCACCCTCAAACCGTGCTCGTCGCAGTGAGTTGAGCAGGTGCTCTAGCAGACCAAGACCATCGTCTGCACATTAGAGGAATGGTCTTCGAGTTGCTTTGACCGACAAGCGAGGTGTAGGCTATACCAGGCGCCTGTCGCAAGAGTGCGTAAGCTTTAATGCGGTGGGTTTAGAAAGTGCTGTAACCGTGACTAATGCTGTGGTGTGTGCACTCGAGCTTTGGATAGACTCGTCGGTGACCAGGATCTGAGACAGTCGTTTGAGGCCAGAGACTTCAACCAAGTTTAAGTGGGGGACTAGGATCCGAGTCGCTTGCGACCCGACGAGTCTTTGGGGACCCCCCGCTGCGGTCGTAACTATGACTCTCTCAAATTAAAGGAGTACATAGGGCTCCACTTCTTCCTGAAGATAAGGCTGTCATGTTTCCTCGAACAAAAACTAAAGGTGAGCTACTTCCATGTGCAATATCGCTCCATATCATAACGCCTACTGTTTGGCTATTTGGTTTACATGTCGCTCAATATCAAATTGAGTTTGAAGTCTTTCTCCTCGATGTCGTCTTACCCTTCTTTGGCCATCATGTTCACCAAAAGCAGAATTGAGATCAGAGAAGACGACCTGTACCATTCCGTTGTACCAATGTTGTCGTTCTCTGCACCTCTGTAATTGTTGCCGTCAAAGCTCCGTTGTCAGAGGTAGCACAAGATGGGATCGATAAGCCGATTAAGGTAAGGGAGTACGCACATACGGCTCCACTACTTCCTGAAGATAACGTTGCAATGTCATGTCGCTCCCAACAATACCTAAAGGTCACCTACTTCCATGTGCAAAGGCACCCCATACCACAACACCTATTGTTCGGTGTACATGTGGCTCAACATCAAATTAAGGTTGACATCTTTCTCCTCGACGTCATCTAATCCTTCTAGGGCCATCATGTCCACCCAAGCAGAATCGAGATTTATCAGAGAAGACGACCTGATGCCAAGCACAACATGGGTTCAATAATGTTGCAGTCCAAAAGACCTTATACGTCGGTAAACCGTTCGGACACTTACAAGGTAGCCTTGTTCTCCTAATCACTAATCAGACAAATTTCGAGTTGTCGAAAATCGGTCTCTAAAGGCCGTAAGTCTCTGACGTCGATATTGAACATATATTTCTAAATCTGAGAAATAAGTTCTCACGAATAAACTTATTATACAAATATCAGTAATCTAAGTCTGCATAGAAATATCCATAAGAAAATTTCTACACATCTTTTTCCTGTCGACGTTTCCATACGCCGCAAATAGAAACAAGCCAACCAAACTTACATAATTTTTATACAACAATTAAAAGATTAAGTCTCATGTTTTTTTTCCTACTTCAGTCTTTATTTTATTTGAATATACCTAAAATTAATCTACTTATTTCATTATATTAAATTTATCGAAAAGCAACAAATAGATAGTAATTATATGCTAGCTAAAATATGTTCAAGCGGGACCTGTCCCTGAAAACAAAAATAAAGGAAAAATAAAAGGATTTATTTTATAAGGGTCTACTCATGTAGTAATGTCCATTTATATTTAAGCATAACGTGTTTAATGTTTACGTGAAACTCCAGAATTTTATAGCAACGTGAGCTGTTAATACTCATCCCAAGTGAAGCTACTTTTTCAGATCCGTTTACCCCACTATTAAAATATATAATCTTGGGCACGATGAATATTAAAACAATTTTTTTAAATATTAACCAACTTCAAAGTAGAAGTAAAAAAGTTGAAAATATTAAACAAAAAAATCACATTCACTTTTGTTAGGTTCCTACACACAAAACAAAGAATGTTAACAGTAAAAGATGCTCATTCGTTACAAATTAATTACCTACCTATCTAGTATATTTTTGAAGTTGGTGCTGGGCAAACTTAAAATCCTGTATTGATTGCATATCTACTCTTTTATCAAATTTCATTATTGCATGACACCAAATTCAAGAATATACTGGAAAGATAGGTAATTAATATGTACAGAATGAGCACCTTTTATTGTTTATTGTATTATGTTTTGCTAATTATTTTCTACTTTCTATTTCTATTTTCGTTTCAGTTCTTCTATATTCAACCTTAATAGACCGGGAGTAATTAGTTTAGTGTATTGTGTTCAATTTGATTGAATTACTTCATTGATTTTTAAACTTCTGCACCTTTTCTAAAACATTCCGTCGCGCTAATGCTAATTTTAAGTGTATTTTTGCGTGTAAAATATAGACTGTATTGACATTCGTGGTTCGGATCCCTAGCTATTAAGACGCTTGGGAGACGTGCAATGTACTCCGAACTTTTCGGTGGCTTTGATCCCGTCTGAAGAGACGTTGTTGTTTTTTGCGTTACGATTTCGCGAGTTAGTAGCTTCGTTCGTAACGACCGCTAAACCGCTTTCATTTTGTTTCTTTTGTGTTTACAAAAGCGCATCATTTGTTGTTAAACCCGCATTTTTTTGTATGCGCAATCAATGAACATTACGTCGCTATTTTTTGTGTAACGTGTTGTCCAGACGAAGCTCTAAGAAACTGTTCCTACTGTTACGTGGCTAGCCTCAGAAGAAAGAAGACCCAAGAAAACACCAGAGCTTCCGGACGTAAAAGGTTAGTGATAACTTTTATTTGGTGATTCGTTTATGTGACGGCACGCGTTTATTGATTGTTCCACTAAAGGTCCTTCGTCAATTATATACTTGCATTGAACCAGCATTGAACTAAAACCGCAACATCTAATTCATACATTTTTTTGAATATTCTCTATGGAATGTGCATCGAAGACATTCCACCTGTCATCACAGAATGAAAAATGTTGGTTTAAATTGGCAGGTAACAGTTACATGAACAATATCAACCTTAATACATATTGACTTAGTAAGCTCAAAAAGTGTTTAATTTAATTAATTGTTATTACTATTGCTTTTATAACTTTATGATTTTGTTTGCTATACTAAGCACCCTATGTATGATAGAGCCTATAGCAGTTTAGAGCTTGACATGTGTTGTCACTCAATTTTTGATTAGGCTGGTATGGTGACATTAAACCAATCATCGCAAAATTTAAAACATTTTAGGCAATTCGATACTTAACAACAAATATACAAACAAAATAAGCTTGGTAGTTGCTGACTTGTTTAATTAATTAAATTAATTCTACTATACTACATTACCTAGATGCAATGTCAGATATGTTGAAGGCGTTTTCGATATATTAGCTATTCGCTGATTTTTTGAAATACTGCATGTTAGAATGTTATAAAAACGTATGAGATCACTTCGAGATTTTCCTTAGTACATTTCAATTTAAAAACTGTAGAAGTCTGCAAAGGGTTTTGGAAAAATGGACCAATATATTGGATATACGATATCGTATGTGTCTAATTAAATGCAGGCATGTGTTGTTCAATCCCAAATTTCATCTCTTTTAGAATAAAATTCTTTTCTAAAATTTACATTAAACATTAAACAAAACAATAATTATTCAAATCCGTTCGCAACCGGAACTTCCTTTTTGGAAATCCTCTCTAATAAACTCTGTCAATAAAAGTTTTGACAAAGCAAACTGTCTGTTTAAAATTCACTTTTACCTAAACCTCAACAAAATCAATGCTAACCATTAAAAAAATTGCAACAATTTAATAAAATTCCAAAACCAAATAATCGATTCAACCGATTATGTCGAAAAACTCGTAAATATTGACTGACCTGTATGCTCAACGATACAATCCAAATCCAAATTGGCTATGTCAAAATTGGAACAACGTAACAAAAAGATTCATTGACACTTTCGATTGCAGTTTTCACAGATCATCAAACTCGCGCGAGTCGACGCTATTTAGACAAAAACTAAAACAAATGAAGAACGTACGACGAAGGAGCCCGCGGTTTCACGGTCAACGAAACAAGCGACTATCGTGCAATGAAGATGCACACTGGCGCTGCTGCTGATCGGAGAAATGTCTTCAGATGTTGAGGTAAGAGTTGGCTGTTCAACAATCACATGTGACATTTCTTCGTCAGCTGTTTCGTATGAAGGAGATGCATGTGTGGAAATGCTAGGTCGTAAGATAAGATGTTTAAAAGGAAATTACGATTTTATGGTTGTAAAAACGTGTCAAGGTACTGTGGGTTTCAGACAATTATAGAGAAGTAATGATTTATTTGTTCGGAAACAAATTACAATTGTTTTTTTTTAGAATTGGAAATATTAACCTTTTGTGTTTTTCTATTAGCTGAAGCTAATTTTAGTGACATCGTTTTTATTTTCAAAGGACTGAAATATATTGCAGAAATTCTGCACGGCTGGAAACTCAAATTTCGTTGATATGTTTACCCAGTTTGTTACGAATATTGATTATATATGTAGTATTCAAACTGCGAAAAAACGTCATTACTGATTGATGTATCAATTTATTTAATTTCTTGATACCCAAGAGCAATATCCCCAGAGAAGGAATCCTACTAACACTTGTCCGTTTATTTTAAAAGCACAGAAAGTTTCTGCAGAAATTCTGCACAGCTAGAAACTCATATTTTGTTGTCACGTTTGACGATTTTACGTATAGTAGACAAACTGAGAAGAAACTGCATTTTTAATTCATTTATCAATTTATATAATTTCTTGATACCCAAGAGGGAATCCTACTCTCACTTATCCGTTTTATTTTCAAAGGACTGAAATATTCTGCAGAAATTCTGCACAGCTTGAAACTCAAATTTAGTTGACATGTTTGCCCAGTTTGTTACGAATATTGATTTTACATGTAGTATTCAAACTGCGAAAAAACTGCATTATTGATTGATGTATCAATTTATTTAATTTCTTGATACCCAAGAGCAATATCCCCAGAGAAGGAATCCTACTAACACCTATCCGTTTATTTTAAAAGCACAGAAAGTTTCTGCAGAAATTCTGCACAGCTAGAAACTCATATTTTGTTGTCACGTTTGACGATTTTACGTATAGTAGACAAACTGAGAAGAAACTGCATTTTTAATTCATTTATCAATTTATATAATTTCTTGATACCCAAGAGGGAATCCTACTCTCACTTATCCGTTTTATTTTCAAAGGACTGAAATATTCTGCAGAAATTTTGCACAGCTTGAAACTCAAATTTAGTTGACATGTGTACCCAGTTTGTTACGAATATTGATTATATATGTAGTATTCAAACTGCGAAAAAACGTCATTACTGATTGATGTATCAATTTATTTAATTTCTTGATACCCAAGAGCAATATCCCCAGAGAAGGAATCCTACTAACACCTATCCGTTTATTTTAAAAGCACAGAAAGTTTCTGCAGAAATTCTGCACAGCTAGAAACTCATATTTTGTTGTCACGTTTGACGATTTTACGTATAGTAGACAAACTGAGAAGAAACTGCATTTTTAATTCATTTATCAATTTATATAATTTCTTGATACCCAAGAGGGAATCCTACTCTCACTTATCCGTTTTATTTTCAAAGGACTGAAATATTCTGCAGAAATTCTGCACAGCTTGAAACTCAAATTTAGTTGACATGTTTGCCCAGTTTGTTACGAATATTGATTTTACATGTAGTATTCAAACTGCGAAAAAACTGCATTATTGATTGATGTATCAATTTATTTAATTTCTTGATACCCAAGAGCAATATCCCCAGAGAAAGAATCCTACTAAAACTTGTCCGTTTATTTTAAAAGCACAGAAAGTTTCTGCAGAAATTCTGCACAGCTAGAAACTCATATTTTGTTGTCACGTTTGACGATTTTACGTATAGTAGACAAACTGAGAAGAAACTGCATTTTTAATTCATTTATCAATTTATATAATTTCTTGATACCCAAGAGGGAATCCTACTCTCACTTATCCGTTTTATTTTCAAAGGACTGAAATATTCTGCAGAAATTCTGCACAGCTTGAAACTCAAATTTAGTTGACATGTTTACCCAGTTTGTTACGAATATTGATTTTACATGTAGTATTCAAACTGCGAAAAAACTGCATTATTGATTGATGTATCAATTTATTTAATTTCTTGATACCCAAGAGCAATATCCCCAGAGAAGGAATCCTACTAACACTTATCGTTTTATTTTAACAGCACAGAAAGTTTCTGCAGAAATTCTGCACAGCTAGAAACTCATATTTTGTTGTCACGTTTGTCGATTTTACATATAGGATACAAACTGCAAAAACTGGATTATCGATTGATGTATCAATTTCTTAATTTCTTGACACCCAAGAAAATTATCCCCAGAAAGGAAATCCTACTCTCACTTATCCATTTTTTTTTCAAAGGACTGAAATATTCTGCAGAAATTCTGCACAGCTTGAAACTAAAATTTCGTTGCCATGTTTGTCCAGTTTCTTAGGAATATTGATTTTACATGTAGTATACAAGCTGCGTATAAACCTGCATTATTGATTTATGTATCAAATTTAATTTATTGATACCCAAGAGCAACATCCCCAGAGAAGGATTCCTACTAACACTTATCCGTTTATTTTCAAATCACAGAAAGTTTCGCAGAAATTCTGCACAGCTAACAACTCATATTTTGTTGTCACGTTTGTCGATTTTACATATAGTAGATAAACTGCGAAAAAACTGCATTTTTGAATGATATATAAATTTATTTAATTTGTTGATACCCAAGAGCAATATACCCAAAGAGTGAATCCTACTCTCACTTATTCGTTTTATTTTCAAAGGACTGAAACATTCTGCACAGCTAGAAGCTCAAATTCCGTTGTCATATTTGCCCAGTTTGTCAGAAATATAGATTTTACAGATAGTATACTAACTGATAAAAAACTGTATTATTAATTGATTTATCAATTAAATTAATTTCTTGTACCAAACAGCAATATCCCCACAGGGGAAATCCTTCTCACATTTATCCGTTTTATTTTCAGAGGACTGAAAGGTTCTGCAGAAATTCTGCACATCTAGGAACTCAAATTATGTTGTCATGGTTGCTCAGTTTGTTAGAAATATCTGTTTTACATGTAGTATACAAACAGAAAAAAACTGCATTATTGATTGATTTACTTAATTTCTTGATACCCAGGAGCAATGTTCCCAGAGGTGGAATCCTATTCACACTTATCCGTTTATTTTCAAAGGATTAAAAGTTCCTGCAGAAATTCTGCCCAGCTAGAAACTTATATTTTGTGGTCACGTTTGTCCAGTTTGTTATAATATATATTTTAAATATAGTATACAAACAGCGTGAGAATCCTATTCGACATCCGTTTTATTTTCAAAGATCTAAATGGTTTGAAGACGCGAGATGTAAGACCGACATCTAGGATTTTCGTTTGTCTTGCGTACAAAGGAATGACACCTCGAATAGAGTATCTAAATGGTTGTTCAGAGTTAGAAACTCAAATTTTGTTATCATGTTTGCCCTGTGTCTTAGGAATATTGAATTTACATATATCATGCAAACTAAAAAAGAACTACTTTACTGGTTGATTTGACTATTCATTTAATTTCTTGATATCTAAAAGCTGTATACCTAGATCTTGCACAATACGCAAAACTGCAGAAATACCTAAATTGGCTGATTCTGAATTTTTATAGCAATTGCAAGGCGTATTGACTTTTGAAGTAACACCAAATTTAAGATATGTTGTGTCATTGTTAAAATAGTATTTAAACTTCTTCAAAGACATAATAAAGATACGGTCGAATTAAATTGTATGTCTTTTGTTTTTCTGCGCTGAACATTAAGGTTAATATTAACTAACGGCATAATTCATTATCATGCAACACCATTTTTCAGGAATGTGTAAAGATGTAATACCTAATTGAAGTGAAAAACTATTGGAATTTTTATGTATATGAATATTAACCGTTTCCAACATAACATTTTCACGCTTTCACAGTGATATCTTTTATGTTTTTGTTGTGTTAAATGGGCAATAATTAAGTAACAATTTCTGCAGTTATTATTTCCTCTATTCCCAAGGTTCTATTTTGAAACCAAATACTGATTGAGCAAAAAGTAATTTTATATACGAGAGTAGGTCATTGAATGACAGTCGATTCGCTTGCTGACTCCGATACAATCCATGTAGAAATAACAATAAACAAAATTCCTGACCATTATTAATATAACATATTCAATGTAAAACTGAAATAATTTCCTAGGAATCAGAAACTCTCACTGAAGTCAACGCAAGCAATAATGGAGTTCCCAAGAAATTTAATTTGGTACTGTTGGTATTTTTATTATTTATTAAGATCTATATATGGTGTTTGAACTTGGTGTTCCCAGAAAAGCAAAAAAGAGGAATATCCATAGAATTTTGGGATAGCAACTATCACCATCAGTTTACTCCACCGAAGAAAAAAACACATATTAATTAAAATTATCTTAAAATTGGTTTTTATTTACTTTGGGAATACAATTTTTAGTTATTTCACAATAACAATCTCAGACATGTAACTGTAAATCAAACATAACAGTGGGAGATACTTAGCAGTTTTCCATGTGGTCTGCTGACGATTTGATACTATACTGATTCTGGAAAAAATACTAAGATCCAGACTGAATCAAGCGGAGTGAAATTTCCTGCAATCTCCTATATTGTCCTGTTTTCTCTCTTATAAGAAACGACAATTAAGGGAACAAAAAATCTTAACAGCTGTACACTTTTTGATATTCATTTTATAGAAACATCTTTCTAAATTTGGTAATTATGTCTAGACACCCATAACTTACAAATCCTGCCAATGGAATGCAGTTCTAAGTCTTAGTTTTTGGTAGCATGTCTTATTGTCATAATGTTTCATCCTCTACTACATTAAAGTCGATTAAAATCATTTAAATGAATTCAGCAGGGGGGCATTGTTGCTTTGCACGAAGCCTGATTTACAATACAACAAATTTCCGATTTCGTGGGACACAGTGTATCAATAGTCAACGGTGTTGAACCCCGTGTTGTGAAGAAGGCACTTATGATCATCATCAATGATCTAGAAAAAAATTTACTTTTACTGGATAACGAGGAGATATTCCCGTATGATCCAAATGTACCAAGTATATGCACAATTCGTTAAAATTTATTAGTTATTTATTTAGCGTATGGCACACAACTAGGCTAGTACAGAATTTATAAGTTATCGATAAAATATAACACAAAAAGTAATCAATTAAAATAAGCTATACAGTGGGGACGCCTGGGTTGGAACAAATTCATTTAAAATTCAGATGTTTTGTTTTTTTGGAAAACGCTTGGACATATCGTTTTTTTTTACTGCAGTTTTTGTGATGATAAACTCATTTATACAGGGTGGGCCAGAAATAAATTGCGACCATCAACTTCATTTTTTCAACTGGAAACATTTGTTTTTTATTTTATTTTTGAATTCTGCATTGAATTTTAAGTATTTTTCATGTACAGTGTCCTATACCAAAAATTAACAGTTATTTAAAAAAAATTCATTTATTCAAAATTGAAGAAAAAAAACATCAACATATGAAATTAAATGTTCAAATTGTTGACTATTAACATCCTGAAAATACCTAAGACGGTATTCAAATTCTCGTATCATTTAGCGTCTGTGGCAGGATTCGTTGTATTTCGGCCCTAATTCTGTTCTTTAATTCCTCGATATTTTCTGGCTTATTGAAGTAGACGTTCGATTTGACATAACCCCTAAGATAAAAATCTAACAGGCTTAGATCTGGAGACCTAGCTGGCCATTCGATATTACCTCTCTTTCCGATTCATCTATTTGGGAAAATATTATCAAGATAATCTCGTACTGTTCGCAAAAATGCGGGGGCGCTCCATCCTGTTGAAACTATACCAAATCTGCCAGTATATTGGGGTTTTCACCATTCGGGTAAAGTTCTGGGGTTAAATATGGCATTATGTCATTTTTTAATAGGTCTAAATACTTTTCCGAGTTAAGTGTTCCCTCAATAAAAAAAAGGACCCACAACTGAAGTACCCACAATTCCGGCCCATACGATAACTTTCTTGCAAAACAGTGAATGACTTTCCATAATCCAATCTAGGTTTTCTGATGCCCAATATCGAAAATGTTGCCTGTTTAATGAACCATTTAAACAAAATGTTGCTTCGTCGAAAAAAAAACTTGAAAAGTGCGGGTTGGCATTGCATCTATCGATCATTATTTCGCAAAATTCTACTCTCCTCTCTCTCTACTAACTAAATGAACTTTTTATGGGTGCCATTTATTTCTATGCAAGCATTTTAGAATAAAACATTTACTTATTGACTCTTCTGCGGCTATTTGTCTTGTAAATCGATCAAAACATTTAATTGTGTATCTTCTGGAAGATGTTTGGTTTTGTAATTGTCTCTTACATGGCCAAATTCTACAAACTTTTTTTCTATTTTACTAACTGCCCATCGTGTAATAAGCCGCTCCGGGTACTTCAAATTAAACAATTCGCAAACTGCAGCTTGTGTACGAGTTCTGTCGCCATATCCTACCATCGTCAATATTCAGACGCACTTTAAACCTCTTTTTTATCAAAATAAACTTATTTACAAAATGCAATAACTAATAATATCAGCTAGTGCTAAACGCTGCTTCCAACACAAACTGCCTCGCCACAAGCAATCGCGTCTTATATAGAGTTCATTCGTTTGAATATTTTTCCATTCGTCTCTGGTCTGCCAGTCTAGATGGTATTCGATTTTGGGATCAAGTCAACCTTGTTTTTTTCGTTAATCGAGTATTCGGGACTGAAATTGATGACACTTATTTTATATTCAGGCGTTTTTGTATTTGTAATGTTTTTTCAGAATGATTAACTTGGAAAGTTTTTTTATTTCTTACAGCATAACATGAATTTTATAACACCGCCCCCATTTAATTCTGATCGTCCTGATCAGAATTATTCTCTCCATGATATGAAGCGAGTCAATCCAAATGACTCCTTCATCTTAGCTCTTGGATTCCAGAGAATACGATAGACAACGGCATTGATCCTCTTGACCACCTCGTATTCGAGACTGGTGTGAGCTTTGGAGATTTGCCTTTGCTCCTCTAGAAGTTGTATAGCTAGCCTTTATTTTTTTCTTGGAAACCGACTGAATTTGCCTAGAGATCATAATGTGTCTTCATCCGGTCGCTGGTGGCCAACATCTGCATTCGGACTAGTTCATGTATTGCCAGCATAATCTGTCGGAGTTGCACGGCATAATCGATGACTTCTTGGGTTCTTCTTGTGAGACAAAGTCCAAATCACTAGGTAATATCTGCTCTTTTCCGAATAGTACCCTGAGAGTCATTCGTATGCTATTGTGTGCAACTAAGCGATAGGTTAACAGGAATAGGGGAATATGCTCAATCCAATCACGCTGGTTGTTCCAAGGTCCTGTTGAATCTTTACACCATTCCGTCTGACTGTGGATGCAAAGTGTGGGTCGCGTTCTCTTAATTCCCAACATCGAACTGACCTTCTAGAATACATTGGATTCAATGTTATGCCCTTGGTCTGAATGTAACTCCAACGGGACACCAAACCTGCTGAATAGGTGTTTTACTAGCACCGTCGCCACTGTGGTTGCCTCTTGATTGGGTAAACCCTATGCCTCAGGCTATTGACTGAACTAATCAATTGCGACCAGAATGTATTTGTTCTCCCTCTCAAGAAATGGACCGGCGACATCATTGACAATCCCGTCAAATGGGACGGCCAGATTGTACTGATGCATTCTGCTCTTGGTCCGAGTCGCTGGGCCTTTACTAGCTGAACATGTGTCAGTTTAGCAATCATTTAGAGATGTATAAAAGTTTCCAGTACTACAAATTTGTCGTTTTCTTAATGATAGTTATGGCACATCCTATTTGTAAATTTATGATATATTGGGAATTAACACCACAATGTATGTATATTTCAATTACCATAAACGTTTCAGGATCTAAATCAGACCATAGGCTGTCAGTAAACTGAGTGTATGTACATTACGTAGTAAAAAATAGTAGTTTTATCATTCTTGTCTATACCATCCATAATATTGGTAATGTTGTCCATATTTATGGTGTTCCAACTTCCGATGTAATTCAATTTAAAATATCGCGCACAGATTTTTGGAATGTATTTTAGAACGAGAATCAAATTTTATGCTGGTATTGGATATTGATTGAAAAATATAATTATTTATTTATTATAACTTATAGTTATTCTATGAACGAAATGACTCTTAATATATAACATAGTCCCTTTTTCATATATTTTTACAGGTCAAATATTTTTACATTTCAAATAAGTGTCAATCGGAACGAATTCTCGACACAATTGCATTTTTTGCATTTCACTACCATATTTATCTATTTTTCATTAAGTGTAGACCTTCGTTGATAAATTTTCGTTTCAAAAGCTAAACCCAGTATGGGAATCGTTAATAGGTGCTATGCAATGTAGCTACATGAAACTGCTCGAAAATACATTGCACAGGTACCGGGAACAGGGCGAGAAAATATTGAGCAACTACCGGAAACAACTAAAACAAACATTGCAAAGCTACCGGGAACAACTAAGCAAATCGTAGATCGGGGAAGCGTTGATACTTAGCCCCTGATGTAAGGACCCGAACTGTCAGAAAACCGTTTGTCGGCTTAGTTAATTTTATGATAACGGCAGGGGGTTAGCTGTAATCCGACAAGATGGCAGGGCTCTTCTATAAATTTAATGTGTATCAAAAATAATAACAATCACCAGATGTGTTAATGCTCACAATAAATTTTAATGATACTGCACATTCGTCTTTGCCAAACAACAGTAAAATCGATTGGCGCTACTGCCGATTACCCAGATCCTTTAACTCTGGCACATATTTTATGCAGAGTGTAAAATTTAATCGCTAATAACAATAATGACGAAGAATACGTTAATGATGCGAAAATTCATTATTTTAATACCGGCCGTTGTCGATCGATCTCTTCGGCGAAGCTAACCCAGATCCGCAGCCTACTTTAATCGTCAATGTCAATAGCAGTGAAGGTCGCACCTTCATTTCTTTTCTGTTCTTCCGAAGAGAGAGACGTGGTGGATGCTTCGTCGAGGAGATTCCGAAGACGTAGTGGAAGAGACGTTGCATTTTTTCGTTACATGGCTCGTCTCGTAGAAAGTACTCTCTCTTAAAGTCGAAAAGCTCCCGGCGATGTGATAGTAATTATGCGATTGTTACACGGGTATCATTATATGTAATATATGTGCTGAAGGTACTCGTAGACGTGGGCAGTGTGTGGGATTCTAAAGTTGAAAATTTGCATGTGCCATCTGCCTTGTTAACTGTTGAAATGTATTTATAATTCGCACAAATATTGCAAATTATTGGTGAGATTGAGTAGCTCTAGGAATTGCAAATTGATCCTACACTGAAGACACCGTTTGCATTTCATGTGATTAAAATTAATATATTCAAAAGGCTAAATTTTAGAAAACACACATCAGCTACCTGGGAAAATTTTTGGATCACAATTAGTAAACTACACAAAGCTCTAATCAAGCTGACAAAGAATGTGCATATGGTTAAACAAACTATCAAAGTGAACCCATGTAAAAAGATTGTAAAAATTAAATTTACTATGTAGCAGTTGAGCGCTAATATTGTTTTTCATAAAATGTGTTCCTATGCACAAGCAATCCCAGTAACTTTGATCCAAAATATATTACACTAGCAGGTTCAGCACACGTTGTTCTGCCATTAGTTTGGGAAACTTTGTTCAACCCTTGACCTGCAAAATGAAAACAATGCAACCTAATGGGGATACTGTATAACATAGATATGAACAATTTTGATACTATTGTGGAGCTGTAGGTATCACTAAGAAACATACATATAGCCACTTATCGGATTCTGGCCTAGCTATAAATCACTGTCTACAAACAAAATATTCGGCTAAGTTGTTCAACAGTTTTACAATCTCTAGCGTACACATAGCTATATAGCATCGCCTCAATAAAACAATTACGTTGTGGGAATATGACGTCGCTAGGACAAGTTGTTCAAAAGTTACTTGATCATTAATCCGTACAGCGCCACCTGTCGGATCTTAGTATAGCTCTAAAGCATTGTATCGCCTAACAAATATATTGTGTGAACCATATACTTAATACTAATATACTGCTATCGGTCATAAGTGGAAGTGGAAGTGGATTCACGGTACTTGACCTGTTGCGCACAAGCGCCTTTGTTGAGAATGTAAATGTGATGGAAAACCACTACTTACAGATCAAACAGAAAGAAAACATAAGCCCAACGCCAGAACTGAAAAATGACACAAAGCAGGGCCCTATCCAGGATTGTCATTTGGGAGGGGGGCTTAATCTCATTTGGGAGGGGCTTGACGTCACTGAAGTTTGATTTTAGCACAATAAAAACTAGAAAGCATACCTCTAAGATGATTTGGGGGGGGCTTCAGCACCTTAGCCCACCTCTTGGATGCGCCAGTTACACGAAGTACAGTAAAACGATATAGACATGAATATATTTGCACCGTGATGTTTGCGCCTTTCTCTTGACTCCGCTAGCAGTATATTAGTATTAAGTATGTAGTGTGAACATGACTTCAGTCGCTCAAGTTGTTCAATAGTTATAGCATCACTGACATCCGCACAAAACCATCTATCGGTTCTTTGCATAACTATAAACAATCGAATCGGTGAATACGAACTCAACCAGTCAAGTCAGAAGTAACCCAATCATTAACACATTCAAGTAACCCAACAGCAGCACCATCTATCGGGTATATTAGCCTGTCTATAACCTATAAAATAAAAATATTTTTTAAATCCGACTGGTAGGTTCTACCAGACAATAATGCGTTCAAACAAACTCTTCACATTTATATAGATTAATTGTTTACACTAAATGTGTATCTGATTGTCATCTGTCACGTTACTAAGTTACAATATTGAAGATTCAAACTTCTAGATTTAAATGTAAACTTACACTGCTCATAAATTATTTGTTTGATAGCATTTGCGTTGTTAGGTAATTGTGCTTTACAACTTTCCGCTCACCATCTAGATTCTTTGATAAATCTGAATTGTTCATCGACGAACTATTCAGAGCCAGTCAAAAGTCCCCTCCCCCTTCTTCTGAACGGTTATGCTTAAGCTAGTGAAATTTAGATTGTATTCTTCTCTACTAATGGTAACAGATGAGTAGCAGGGCAACTGTGTTCACTAATTTTATATATGAGCTTATGGCACTGGCATGTGTATAATATTGACAAAACCTAGTCAGATATATTAATTTTGTTAGGATTTCAACTAATTTTGATGACTAAATTAAATAAATACTAAAATTACTATTTCACATTTAATTAATGAAGGTTATTCAGTCCGCCTCCGGTTAGCTGTCAAAGTAATTGTTACTTTACAAAGTTTTTGTAAAAACTTTATACCTTAAATATTTAGTTTAGTTATTATTTAACTAGAAGTTTAAGAGTTTACATAGGCACAACATGGTAAGTACTCAATCTACAAAATAGCAGCTATCTTAATAATTTACAAATGTGGAAAGAATCTCTATGAATCGGAATATTTATATTATGAGAGGTGCCCAGATCGTACTATATCAAGGAATTACTTGAGGAACCTTTTCAGAAGTTTGAAGCAACAGGTGTGGTGTTAAAGATGTCAAACGGTCTGCTCAATCAACCCTACATCTTCTACAGCTAAATTTGCCTCTATATGTGAAGTTAGTCAAACTACAGTACAAAGGGATATGGCAAAAAACTAATTTCATCTATAAAAATTAAAAATGGTGGACCAACTTTCAGGTAACGAACCCTACAGAAGAAAGGAGTTCAGTTAAATTATGATAAATAGAATTAACCAAACCAACACAATGCATGGTATTGGAGTGACACAAATCCCCAAAACTTTCATGAAGAACATACTCGATTTCGACGTTTTCTCCTTGACCAAATTCTGCGTACCTAAGTTCATTTTTCAATCATCACTATCTTTCCACGAGATTTTTTTATAAACTTTGCTAGTCCATGCCAAAAACATAAAATTATAGGAATCTCAATGTTTTATATTAGGGTTCTCATAATTTTTGGACTGTACCAATCGTTTTTAGCACTACAGAATTCAAGTAAGTCAAAATAATCAATTCTGGCAAAACTGTGGAACCTTTGGTTAGTTTGTATAAACACAATTTTTTAACCTTAATATAATACCTGTATTTTTTTAAGCTCAAGGCCGTTTCAACACATATGATGCTACAAGTGGAAAACAAAACCAAAACCTAACATTTACACGTTAATGTACGATATTTTTGTACACTAACAAATGTATTCTAAATTCTATTCTACTTACTCAGAAAACATGTCAATCACGTGCAAAAATTTGTGATCCTTCTCGAACAAAAACCAGTTGGAATTTTCAAACAAATACTTAACCACTTCTTGATCTTTGAGATTCTTATCCAAAGTCTTAAGTTTCCCATTGGCACTAACATCACTGTTCATAAACTTCATGCACCCAATTTTCCTGGCATAATTCAAATATTTCGCGGAATATTTCAACTTTCTATCTATCGTCCTGTTCATAGTTTTGAATTTCAACTTTCGATCGATGGTTCTGTTCATTTCCCTCGAATTCTCAAGACTAAAATTATATTTTACCTTCGCAAACATATTTGTAAACATCAGAACTTGCAAAATCCCTGTGTTTTTAAAAATTATACGTTCAAATATCAAATTACATATTAGGATATCTAGTTGTTTACTATTAGCCAACTCATTACTTTGAGTAATTGTCGATGGATGTTTCTTGAAGAATTGGGTAATCTTAAGCTACTTAATCATTATTCATCAATATTAGTGTAAGTGATGATGGGTTATAAGCACGTTGTTAGTATTTGATGTTATATTTGCATTAAGCTCTTTTACAGTGTTTTTAATTATGCAATGACCCCAACAAAAATTAGTACATCTGTGAAAACTGCATTCAAATCCATGCGTGATGCGTATACAAACTTACAGACAGACAAGTATTCTAAAAACTGCTGTTTGTTTTGGCTTCTGTTCCTCTAATAAATATACCCATAATAGTTTTCCGTCAATATTAATAATATGCAGACATCGGCCTGTTATTTATTATATTGTTACCTACTAGTCCATTGAAAGGTTAAATTTTTTTGGCTTTAACGTGCATTTGTCAGAGGACGCAAATTTATTTTTCAGATATTAAGGGGAGTTAGGGTAAAGTTAAATCCAAGTTTGTGGGGTTGCAACCCTTGTCCAACTTTTAGTCGTACAACCATAGATAAAAAAGCTATAAGCGAAAATAAATAAATATTGAGAAAAAAATCTATTTGTCTATATAACTTTTTTCCTAATCTTTTTACAAAATAAATGAAATCAGACAATTTTTATTGATGGTGTGTTAATGAATAATTTTCATTATGAACTTTTTAAATTTGTTCATTTGCCATAACTTTTAATCATCTTTTCATTTTTATGATACTCTTTTTAGTTATTGATAATGCAATACTGTTATTAATTTATTATTTATTTGACAATCAAATCAGTGTCATTACCGAGAATACTGCGCAAGTGATAAAGAACATTTACCTGCTATTATTATTATATTTTGTTGAAGTTGTCCTTCCGTAAGCGATGTGTGGATGTCGAAAAGCAGGCCTGAAATGTTCTGCGGAGTGCCTCTATTGTTCTGGGGAAACTTGCAGGAACATAATAATATATTCCTGCAATATACGTCGGTTTATTTCTATTGTGGTGTTATTGCCCAAAAAAAACATAAAAGTAAACATAATGGAGCTCTCGAAATTAATTGAAGAAAATGATTTTGAAGATGAACCGGCGACAATGACGCCACTTCCTTCTCCGGTTCTCCCTCAAGCATTTAACATGGAAAGCCAACCAGATGCTGTGCCGCAGCCTGCTCCATCAAAAAAACCCAGGACCAGAGTAGTTGTGATTTAGAAATCCATCGTGGATTATGCCTACTTTGGAAACCACAAAAAACAACACTCGTCTAGACTCTACCTCGTAGGTGGTGGGGAAAAAGAATCAATAATTAATTAATAATAATATTGCATTTTCAATAATTAAATGGAGTATCATAAAAAAAAAGAAAAGATGATAAAAATTATGGCAATTCGTTAATATTAATGTATAGTTATAAATACTGAAGAATAATATTCGTTTCACAGCGCTGTAAAACCTTAAATATTGAATAAATTTAAAAAGATTATAATGAATATTATTCCTTAAAACATCATCCATAAAAATGGTCTGATGTATTTTTAGGGTTCCGTATATACAATATACGGATACCCTTATAATATCACTCAGGATTTCTATCTCTGTCACATCACAGCAATTTTCTCCTAAACTACTGGACGGAAGAGGTTGGTAACAATGTATAGTTTGGTGACCCGATCAAGAGTACATATCGTAAATGAAGAAAATTTGATTTTAAGGGTACCTCTGGGGGGAAAAACTAAAAAAATCGACCTTTCCCCCCCTGATCCCCGAAACTACTGTGCCTAAAATTTTGAAAAAAATAGGAAATATAGAACGTTGCCCGAACTTTACAGGAAAAATAGGGAAAAACCATTGGTATTGATTTTGGGGAGCAAATTATAGAATTATATAAAAATTTAAAAATAAAAAAAATCTCAAACGCATCATGTAAAATATCAAATAAAAGGTCTCATTCTGACGAACACAAATATATTTTTTTCATATTTAAAAAAAAAATTAAAAAGATATTAACGAAAATATAACAAAATTTACCCATTCCCCCCCCCACCTTATCTCCGAAACTATAAAACGTAAAGTTTTGAAAAAAATGAGAGGTATAGGTTCTGACCTGAAGTTTACTGGAAAAATAAGGAGAAACCTCCACTTTCAATTTTGGGAGCCAAATTACAGAATTAAATGGAAAATATAAAATGAATATTGTTTCTAACCCATCATGTTATATATCAAATGAAAGGGCTCATTATCAAGGAAACAAATATATTTTTTTCATATTTTTAAAATAAATTAGTTAAAAGATATTAACAAAAATATAAAAAAATTACCCATTCCCCTCTTATCTCCGAAACCATAAGCTGGAAAATTTTGAAAAAAAATGGAGGTATAGCCCCTCACCTGAACTTTACTGGAAAAATAAGGAGAAACCCCTAACATTTATTTTGGGGGGCAAATTATGGAATTAAATAGAAAATATAAAATTAAAATTATTTCTAACCCATCATGTTATATATCAAACGAAAGGGCTCATTATGATGAAAACAAATATATTTTTTTCATATTTTTAAAATAAATTATTTAAAAGATATGAACAAAAATATTTAAAAATTTACCCATCCCCCCTATCTCCAAAACCACAAGCTGGGAAATTTTGAAAAAACCATGGAGGTATAGCCCCTCACCTGAACTTTACTGGAAAAATAAAAAATTATAATTGTTTCTAACGGGTCATGTAATATATCAAATCATAGGGCTCATTATGACGAATACAAATATATTTATTTAATTTTTTTAAAATGAATATTTTAAAATATATTAAAAAAATATTTTAAAAAAATTACCCATTCTCCCCGTTATTCCCCTAACTATAAGACCTCAATTTTTTTGTTTATAGGAAAAATATGAAAAAAATCCCTAATTCTATTATTTGGCCCCCAATTATTAGAAATCCCCCATAGTAATTTTAGGGACAAATTATACAATTAAATGGAAATAAAGATTCAATTTTCAAATATAATATAATATATAATATAATATATCAGATAAAAGGTTCATTTTGTGAATTACAAATATATCATATTTTTAAATCATTTGTTTAAAAGATATTAAAAAAATATTAAACATCCACATAATTCCCACTTTAGAAACTACACTATTTAAATTTTGAAAAATATATTTTATTTGTATTTTTTAATAATTTGAATAACAGATTTAATAATTTATAATTTAAAACTTGACCTATTTTGCCCTTTATCTTCCAATCTACAGAGCCTCAAAACTCAGACAGTAGGTTATAAAAGTCTTCTCTGAAAGTATATTAATAAAATAAAAAATTTTTGGGGCCAAATTAGAAAATTAAATACATATGTATTCTAATAAATTTCAAGCGAATCCTGAAGCAGATAAAATGAAAAGTCTATGTGTGGAATATCAAAGTGTAGATTTTTTATAAATTTAGAACGCTTCCTTTAAAAGATATAATGGTAAATGCACTCATTCCTTGCTTGTCTGAAACTGGAATATTAGAATCTTGAAGGTGGTACGGAACCCTAAGTATGCGAGTACAACTCGCACTTTACCAAATTATATTTGTAAAATGATTACAAAAAAATTTATATCGGCGAATAGAAATTTTTTTCTCAAATGTTCATTGATTTTTACTACTAAAAGTTACTTGACAAAAGTTGTAGATATTTTTATTTGCAACAAATTTTTTTGTGAGACCTGTAGTTTGTCAGATAAACCATAAAAACCATTTGGACACACTTTTTCCAAGATCAGAATCCTTTACTATTTCAATTTTGTTATCTATCTCGTCATCTTCACATTTTATTTATGATATTTTACTGGCAACTAGTTGATTTGCATGTTTAACTATCTTCACCATTTTCTGGAATTGTTATTGCTGAAGTTCAATTGTAGTTGTTCTTTTGTCTCTTGTCATCTAATTTTATAAGCTGTTCTTGATCTTGTCGTTGGGCCGTCATGGTCTCTTCTAATTTACCCTCTCTATTGCCGTCTCTCTCTTTAGTCTTACCACTACATTTGTGCACTGCAGGCTATCTCCAGAAGGTGCAGGCTCTATGTAGTCAACTGATCTTGAACTTATTCTCGCAGAGCACTTATTTATATACTATTTGACGTTCAAGAGTTTTCGAGATTGCTCTATGACACTAATGTAGAAATCTGTAGATCTTTCCCGATCTGTCAAGTACGATTTGCTGACAGTGACATCTTTATATATATATATATATATATATATATATATATATATATATATATATATATACTATATACAGGATCCTTCCTCGGCAGTTATAACTTTCCGGGACACTTTAGCTCTGATTACCCCAATAAGATGCATTATCACCTCGATAAGGGGCCAGAAGATCCAGGTGAACAACTTCATCTTTGTCGGTGGGCTGCGTTGGATGCGGTACACAACATCATTTATCTGGCTAACCTTGTAGGGTCCATCCCATAAAGGTGACAACTTCCGTGATTTGCCTTTCGTCCTTTGTGGATTGTACAACCAGACCTTATCGCCTTACTGAAATCCAGTCGAATTTGCCTTTAAATCGTTTCGCCTGGCACTGGGGCTAGCATGCGCTTCTTTGACAATTCATGGGTTGCCCGTACTTGATCAGCATAATCATTAATTTCCATAGGGGATTCATATGGCGTTCCAAAAACCAGGTCACATGGCAGTCCTATTTCCTTTCCGAGCAAAACATTAGCTGGTGTTAATCCTGTGCAGTGGATCTATATGTCAACAGGAACAGAGATATGTGCCCATCCTAATCCCCTTAGTTACTGTTGTCCACTTTGGAAAGATGCGTTTCTAGAGTCCCGTTAAATCTCTCTACTATGTTGTCTCATTTAAAGTTTAACGGCGTTGTTCTGATTTGGTTAATATCCATCAAGTGCAGACTTTCCGAAACACATTTGATTTAACATTCTTGCCTTGGTCGAAATGAAGTTCCATTGGTACCCCAAACCCGCTAAACAGCTGCTCTATTAAAACCGTTGCTACAGTAGTTTGCTCTTGATTGGGAATAGCAAACCCTTCCGGCCACTTAATGAAATAATCAACAGCAACATGTATATATCTGTTGCTCCTCTTGGTTACTGGGAATGGTCCGACTATGCCAATGACAATTTTTTCAACAGAAATGCCCACATTGTATTATTTCATAATTAATTTGGTTATATAATTTTTTGGAGATTTTATCGCAAAATTCCTAAATCTAGGAATCTTAGAAATTTTCTTGGGGAATTGTAGCCGATCGACTTGGCAATCCTGATATTGCCACTTATATACATATACATACCATGTTATAGATTAAGCCAAAAATTCGGAGATTATATAAAATAATGACGTTTGCATTATCGTGTACTGCGGCAACACAGGGAGTCACACATGTCAAATGACCACTGTCATTATGAAAATTACGTTTTGTTGCATTTTTTATTTAATTTAATTTAAAATATAATAAATAATTTAAAATGATTTTCCAATACCAGTCCCACACCCTTTCATGGAATAAAGCAATAAGGCTGAATGGAGACATGGAGACAGAATTCATTTTAAATCAATATTATTATCATTTTGTATATTGAATAACATTTGATTTGAAATTATAAGTTTCTTCTTAATGTATAATTTTTTATAACCATTAATCATTGAGAACCTTGTATTATTAATGTTAGACCAATAATACCCATTCTAACCAACTGTATTCTATCAAATCTGTACAAATAGACTGAAAGTTCCTTAAAAAAGCGTTGCGTGCCAGTTAAGAACTATCCTGTGGAAGTAAAATGTAGGCCAAACATGGATCAAACAAAATAAAAGCAAGCTTTGTCAGCGTTTATACCAAAAACAAATTATTAAAATTTTATTGTATTTATTGCAAAATTTAGCCCCTCACTTTACGTTGTTACTGACACATATTATTAACCTTTAAATAATTATTTTTACTTTTAAGCGTTTAATGTACCATGAGAGATTTATGGTTAGTATATAGTAACACGTGCAGATTTACTGGAATAATTTTAAATTGCTTTTTGATATTAAGATCAAGCATGAACTCACACCTGCAAGATAAACGGAATAAAATGTACAATAGGAAATGAAATATGAATACCTATTCAGCGAATTATATACAATTAAAATGACATCGCCAAATATCAAAACACTTTAAAAACAGTATGAATATGTGTATAAATCAACATTTTTGGCATCCAGTCTACTTGCTTCAATCTGTAATAGTCATCCAAAGTTTCCAAAAAGTAAACAAGCCTTGTCGAGTCCAAAGTTTCAACAAATATTGTTCACACACGCCACAAATTCGCAAAACCAATAATCGCGAAGATATGGAAAATTGTTTGGCATGACACATACACAAATATCCAAATACTATATTGAAATTCCTGGAGGTCGGAATTCATTTCGCGATAAAATACAAATATCAAAAGATAAACTAACTGTTATTGGCTGAAAGTAAAACGACATCAAAACTGATAAAGATATTCCTCATCCAAAGCAAAGTAATACTTGACGTTACACAATGTTTACCGTTAAACGTCTGACAGTACTATCAGTAAGCCATAATCTTGTAATAGATATACAGGGGGTTTTTGCTCCTCATCGAGAAAATGGACAGAATGTATCGTATTAAGTTCAATTCCTGAATTACATCACGTTTCTAGGCAGGCACCAGTGGAAGTGATAACCGAGGATAGTTACAAGGGGTGAAAGTGTTTGTTTTTTTTTTTGGTCATGCTCATCATCGAGTAAACGTTCCAAAATTGGCTGCATACAAGATTGTGATGCATTTAAGCATATTCCCGAGAGGCGTCTGCCTGAAACATTACCATCAAGCTAGCGTACAGGGATAAACTTGTCAAGAATAGGGGTGAACTTTGTCATTATGTAAAAAGAACATTTGCAACATTTTTTTGCTTACACAAAAGAAATCATAATCCAAAAGTACGTACAGCTAAATCATATAAATATATTTTTCATAACCAAATTTTTTTAAATTCGTAGCCACACTTTTCATTACTGATTCGAAAAGAGCAGAAAATTTCAGATCCGAATATGACTTTGACCATGACCTTGAACTTGACCTTCAAGGTCATTCCAAGATCAAAGTTTGTTTGAAAAAAATCAACCAATCAACTCCCAATTAGGTATACGCGGGTTTTCGACGTCGATGATTACAAATATGAAATCACGTTAAATTTGTTTTTAATTTGGAATACCATCTTTGAATCAGTCATCTTTCGGATCAGAATTAAAAACATCAAATACCGTTAATTGGTTGACTTTTTTCAAAAAATGGTCCGCCATCTTGGATTATGAATTTTGAAAAACTGATTTCATCAGCGATGTCGAAAACCCCCGTACACCTAATTTAGCTATAATTGGTTGATTTTTCAAAAAAACTTTGAACTTGGAATCACCCGGAAGATGAAGTTCAAGGTCATAGTCAAAGTCATAGTCGGACATGAATCTTTTCGAATCCTTAATAAAAAATCTGGCTTCGCATTTAAAAAAATGTGTATGACGTCAGACAGATCACATTCATGACGTCATAGAAAATATATTTATGTCATATAGCTGTACGTCCTTTTGGATTATGATTTTTTTTGTGTAAGCAAAAAAATGGTGCAAATGGGGTTCTTTTACTTAATGACGAAGTTCACCCCTATTTTTAACAAGTTTACCCCTGTCCGCCAGCTTGATGGTAACGTTCTAAACAAACGCATCTCGGGAATTTGCTTAAATATATCACAATCTTGTATGCAGCCAATTTTGGAACGTTTACTCGATAATGAGCATGACCAAAAAAAAAACCATTTTCACACCCTGTAACTATACTCGGTTATCACTTCCACTGGCGCCTGCCTAGAAGCGTGATGTAGTTCAGGAATTAAACTTAATAGGATACATTCTGCCCATTTTCAGGATGACGAACAAAATCCCGCTCTTTCTCTCCTACTATTGTTCAACTGATGTTTTTCTTGTTCTAAATTTGTTGCCATTGTGTTATTGCATTTTTAAATGCGCTTTTATGTTCTGACTTTAGTTGAATTCCCCTCAATTTTTCTCATAAATGATATAGGTTTTGACATATGTTTTATATTGCACACTTGGACTAATTATTACAGAGGACACCGCTGAAATCCTTCTGTAAGTTGGGTTTCGGTCAAAGGATTTGAAACCAGGTGGGATTTGTAGCTTTTGAATAGTGGATTAAAAGTGTCAATGGGCATCTAGCCCTAAAAATTCGTACTTTAGATTTCACCTACATAGTATAGAAAAATCACTTAAACTGTCGACATATCGAGATCTCTAACTGAAAGCGATAAAACAATATCGAGATGATCTTTTAGATCACAGTCAGTACAATAGATTTTTCACCATCATTATCGTAGAATAAAAATCAATCTTTTGTTGTCATTATACTACATCGTTTTTTCATTAAAACATCAACTGTGCATTCACGGTGAAACAATTGGAAATTTTTCTTCAATGGAAGTCTTGCTTTACTCATCCAATAGATGGGTCATAACTTTGTAACTACTCATCAAACTTTAGTAAACAAATAATTTAGTCAAGTGCGAGTGGGACTCGCATGCTAAGGGTTCCGTACCACCTTCAAGATTCTAATATTTCAGTTTCAGACAAGCAGGGAATGAGTGCATTTTCTTATATTTACCCTAATATCTTTTGAAGGAAGCGTTTTAAATATATAAAAAATATACACTTTCATTTTCCACACATAGACTTTTTATTTGATCTGCTACACGATTCTCTAGATTTTTATAGAAATACATATGTATTAATTTTCTAATTTGACCCCCAAAATTAACATTAGAGTTTTATTTTACTAATAAACTTTCAGGAAAGCCTTTTAAATCTACTGTCTGAATTTTGAGGCTCTGTAGATAAAGTGGAAAATAGGTCAATGGTTTAATAATAAATTATTAAATATGTTAGACAAATTATTTAAATATACAAATAAAATATATTTTTCAAAATTTTAGATAGTGTAGTTTATGAAGTCGGAATTAAGCCAATGTTTAATATGTTTGTTAATATATTTTAAATAAATGATTTAAAAATATGATATATTTGTAATTCATATAATGAGCCTTTTATTTGATATATTACATGATGCGTTTGAAAATTGATTTTTTATTTTCTATTTAATTCTATAATTTGTTCCTAAAATTACTATGGGGGTTTACTAATATTATAATTATTTTCAAAATTTTAGGGAGTATGGTTTCGGAAATAAACCGTTAAATGAGAATTTTTTATATCTTTTTGTTAATATCTTGTAAACAATTAATTTTAAAAATATGAAAAATATATATTTGTATTCCTCATAATGAGCCTTTTCATTTAATGTACTGCATGATGCGTTAAATTTAAATATTCATTTTAAAAATATCAAAAAAATATATTTCTATTCGTCATAATGAGCCCTTAGATTTGATATATTATATACTGTAATTTACCCCCCCCCCCAAATTAATAGTAGAGGTTTCCCCTTATTTTTCCCGTAAAATTCTACTTCTTATAGTTTCGGAGATAAAGGGGGAACGGTCGATTTTTGTAGTTTTTCCCCCCAGAAGTACCCCTTAAATCAAAATTTCTTCATTTACGATATGTACTCCTCATCGGGTGACCAAACTATACACTGATACCAAATTTCAACCTTTTCCGTCCAGTAGTTTAGGAGAAAATTGCTGTGATGTGAAAGAGGGAAAAATCCGGAGTGATATTATTAGGGTATCCGTATATTGTACGAGTATATACGAAACCCTAAAAATGGTTGAATCAGGAATAAATATATCTTTCAAACGATACCAGCATTTTTTATTTAAAATAAAGTTGATAGTGCCAATGTGCGAATGGGTAATCTGGCACATGTCAATTTTATGTCAAATTTAGTAGGTACCGTCTTTCTGAGTACATATCTAATAAGCATTTCATTGTATTTAGAAGGCCAAAAAATGAAAATCTCAACTATCTGACATGAAAATGCAACCAAAATAAAATAGATGTAATATGTCAAAGACATCAATACAAGTAAACAAGAAAATCAAATTCGGTATTTAATTGCTTCTAAAAAATATGGTAAATATATCTGCTGCATAAACGTTTAAAACATAAATATCAAAAGGATTTAGCGTGTAAGCCTTGTAGAATTTGGAACATATAATTTTGATCTCCATAACACTGGTTTACATGCCGCCACTGATATTTATTTAGGTTTATCAGTTAACTTTTATAACTTGGTATACTTTTTTTATAACTCTCCTAAAGTTTAGTCGGTATATTCAAACATGATGGTTATCAACTGCACCCGTCCATAATTCGGTTTTATTGATTTGGATTCGAACTTATTTGTTTGTGTTTTTTCTACTTTCTGTTTTCGATTAATTGGTGGTTAGTATCTTATTTAGTTTAATCTTCTAAAGCTTGTTAGAAATTTACAGCTTGAGGCAAATCATTGTACAGTTTTTCAAAAATTTTTAAAAAATCGGTTAATCACTTTCGTGGTGAAATCGCCTAAAAGGAAATTTACAATTATGTTAGTATGTTTCTGTAAATTAGTTTCACGGGTGTTAGGTTAGTTTTTCTTGAAGAAGGCTAATCACGTAACACTAAATATTTGCATTTGTTACTTTTTTTAATTATTAAAATTGCACAAAAATATGTCCTTAATATATGGCAAACCATATATTAAGGATAATAGACTGGGAAAAAGACACAGACCATGCCAAATGAGCATCAAAAAGGATGCCAATTAATCTGTCTATTGATAATTGCAGGAATTACTTCTCCTAGTTATGACCCCTTAGTAATAACTTTAAATGCCGATGTAGTGAATAATGTTTTGATTTATCGGGCGGGGAGGTTAAACCCCCCAAATTTCCCCCCGAGAAAACCCTATAAACTTCGACGAAGATCAAACAATTTACGTAGAAAATAGTCAAGCAATTCGCCAAAAATCTAATCCCAGGTACTTCAGAGACATTGGCATAAAAGTCAAAACTACAAAAATCAAATGATTCATAAATCAAAAATTAAGAAACCACGAAAAACTAAAATCAAAAAATTTTCACAGGGACAATGACTACTTATATTAGTAGTCATTGGACAGTCTAAATATGATCCGGGTCCTTCTCATACTCCTGATAACCCTTAGGACCATAAATGGTCAAGACAAATAATAGATATTCACCCCCCTCTCCTACCTTTGAATTTAGGATAAACGAAAATTATTAAAACACAATACACCTTTTATCACTTTTATCTCTAAATTCTCAATTAATCAGCGTAAAATATTTCTACAAAAACATCGATACTATTATTGGCAAAAATGCAAACGAACTTCATTCTCCACTTAATATACTTTCTACATCATGCTGAATATTTATTAAATGTTGTTCAAAATAAAATGAATAACATAGGCCCAAGAAATAGGCAAAAACGGTTTAATAAATGTAATAGGAAAAACAAGTAAATTTTTGTTTGGCACTATGGACTCAGAAGATGAAGAAAAAATCCAGTCTCAAATTAAACCTCTGTGTGCTCGTTTCCCCGAAAATCCTAGATGTCGGTGTACATCTCGCGTCTACAAACCAAAAATCAATTGAAAATCAATTGACCCTACAAGTTTCTTTGAGTCAAAAATTAATTGACCATTATAATGAAAAGATAACTAAATTATACGATAATAAAATGCTAATCAAAAATAAATTTGTTGAACTGTCAAAAAACGTTAGCAAAGACCGCAGAAATATTTTTACATACACATATCTCGCTTTAAAATACTTTAGACCAGATAATACTAAATTGTCAAAATTTAATTGATATCTTTGATAATCCAGAATATGCAATTATGTTTGCCCATTTAGGTGTTCTTCATAATTCAGTTATTTCTCTTAACTGACATTACCAAGTTAATAACTACTCTGAAAGAAATTTATCCCGCAAATAAAATACAATCTTTTAACAACCCGTTGTTCTATTATGAATTAGCTACCTTTCAGGTAAAATTTATTAATGATAAAATAATATTTTCAATTCATATACCTATTCTAAATTAAGAAAACTTTCAAACATATCACCTTATTCCCATATCTTGAGAAAATTCAATAATCATCCCTACCTAATACTCAGCACGAATCAGCACCAATTCGAAGACAGTATCTGGCCAGTACTTGCATAAAAAATGACGCTATGAAAGAAGACACCTGCATTTTGCCAATGATCAAAGCAGAACAACCGAATTGCCATACAAGTAAAGCATCCCTGAACCAACCAATCATTGAAGAAATTACCAATCAGTTTATCTTAATCATACCAATCTTGCGAAACAAAAGCCATGGTCCTAATCAAGAAAAACAGACTAGAGTGACTAGTGTCAATTTCCCGAAACTGCAGCATCAATGTTAATGGAATAACATTTAACAACGTCAAAACTACCATCCCTGGAGAGCCATTCTTTCTTCCAGAAATAACCAATAACGCTTGTGACATCTAAAGATTATACAGAAAAACTAGTGACAAATCTATAGACCTATATTCTCAGTTAATACTGCGAGAGAGTTTCTACTATAAGAAGGCAACTACTTACCTCGTTAATCATTCAAAAACTACTGATTCTATTCCGTGAACAATAAGATTAATTAAAATATTACCCAGATCAATGTCTCTATGAGTAATATATAAAAAATAATAAATTATTTACAAATTATCCTACCTTTCCTCATTCTCTTTTAGTTTCTCATGAAAATCCTTGCAATCACACATGTTCGCTTTAAAGACAAAATCCGAGCACATCGAGTCTATCAAACTGGTCGTCAACGTTTCGTGATCTGCCGTTTCATCATCGGAGGTCACTGTCACGAAATCCGGAAACGAGAAATTCGAACGGAAAGGCATCCTCTGAAAATTATAGAAATCTAGCGAATTAATGTAATTATTGTTCTTCTGCCGGCGGTGCCTTTGAATGATATGGAGGCGGAGGAGTTTCAAAATGCACATCTTGGCAACTGTTTCCGATAACCGACGACGTTAACACTTATCAAACCATTGAATATTTTTAAAAAGGAGAAAAATGTACATGGTTCGTGTTTCGTCAGTCTTCTAAGTTTTGCAAACGACATGCAAACATCGCCAAACGAAAGTGAACAACAATAAAGAAGTACTCTCCGCGGAGGTTTGAGGTACTCTACTCACGAAACTGTCGCAGTCAGGTAGACAATTTGTGTCAGCTAACCGAAGCATAACAAGAAGACATTATTTACGCACGAAATATCAGAATCGAAAAATAATTGGCTCGTCATCGGTTAGTTAAGAAAAGTGAACCTCTAATGTCTTGATTTGGGAAGAAAGCAGAGGCGTACTGCTGAACGATTGCAAATAAATAAAATGATCAATTTTCAAGATCATTAGAAAAATTCTGGTGTTTTCTAATTCTTAAATATTTCCATAACAGTAGGTAGCTACGAATAGGGAATATGAATTCAAAGTAAAATTAGCCAATGAACATCGAGCACTTGAAATCAAATAACTATGCAAAAAGTTTTGTTCTCTAACATCAAACCCTGGATTTTCACATTCAGTGACGTTCCGATAACTAAGTCAGTTCTCTAGAGTAAACCACAGGTAAACGTACGTACAATAGTCAAATCCACTTCCCCGTAGCTACCCATACAACTTTAGGAGTCGCGGCAGTCGATTCCAGGCATCTGGTGACAAGGTTTCGCCTGTTTGTAACTACGGAACGAGAGGATTAGGTCCCTCTAGTGTGACTTCTTAAAACTTTACGCAAGTAGTTCCCCGGACACACTTTCTTTCGGGATTGAGCGAAAAGGAACGTGGCTGCCCTATTGAGCCTAAATACAAATAGTCGTCGGACCCATTTTCCTTCGGGATTGACGTGATGAGACGATCAGGTGGGTATCAGTGGGACCGTCGCTTGAAATGTCGGGTCATCGCCCTGTATGGGGGGTGACCGAGTATTCGAGACGAGAGCCCTTTGCCGACCTCTCGCATGCTACTCCTAAAACAGGACCAAAGCGTCCCGCAATTCCAGGCACCTACACCTGGTGGAAGCGGAAGATCAGTCTCCTCCAGGAAAGTAAGGGAATCCAAAATGGGTAGAGCGGGTGGTAAGGAGCCCCACCGAGCGGTGCTCCCAGTGCCTGTCTATTCTGCTGTTAGTTTCGAAGGGGCAATTGCGAAACTAGGCTTACCCTTGGGTGGGATAGCGGTCCTCGTTGGTTGGTAGTGCGCGTATTGAGCCCTTGCGTGAGGGAAGATAGACGACGGCAGTTTGAGGTATCGGACTGGGGGGGGGAATGACCTGCCTAGTATCCGAAGCAAATCCTACTTTTATCCACACCTACACCTCTGTCTAACACAATGAGATGTGGGTCCGCTAGCAGACCGGTGCCATCGTGTACAAATTAGATTTATGGTCTTTGAGTTGATTCGGTCGTGAGGCTAAGCTTACGCTAAACCAGGCGCCTGCAGCAGGATGTGTAAGCTTTTCTACGGTGGACGTGGATAATGCCAAAACTGTGGTGTATGTACTCGAGCTTCGAGGATAGATTTGTCGGACGACCGAGTCAATTCCAAAGTTGATCAGGATCTGAGGCCATCGTTTGTGGTGTCGGGCCAGCCACGTCTAACCAAGTTAAAGTTGGACAAGAACCCGAATTGCTTGAGACATTACAAGTCCTTGAATGTTCTTTCCCCGCTTCAGTCGTAACTATATCTCTCTCAAGGTATAGAATTTGATGTTCATATGGAGTTCGTCTTGAAACCAGTCTGCTCTAGTGTGCTTATTCCTGACTACATCGCCCCCCCCCCCTCTTCTACAACAAATAACTAATCAGCGCGTACAATCACAGAATTAGACGAATACTAGAAGAAATTGAGAAATCCAGGATTTGAATAAACGACATAACACAATTAACTTACCTGGAGCCATATCTTGAAAAATCCTGCAATACAGAACACAATAATAAATATAATCACCTCCTAAATATGCATGAGAATAATCTTCAAAACCATTCAACAGGGGCCATAAACGACGAAATAGAAAGAGATTACGGAAAGTGAATAACAATCTAAAAATAAAAACCACTATATATACTGTAAACCAACAACGATTATACAACTTACTACCCCCAAAAAAGAATATAAAAAACACGGGCAACTTCAAATTTTCCGAATCTCGTTCAGAGATATATACAGGGAGGCCCGTATGTCGACGTCAAGCCGGAAGTGGGGTTGAAGTCATAGTAGTTACCAGAAAAATATTTAAAAAAATCTAAGTTATATATATATCCAGTCCTGTTGATGTTGATTAAATCCTTCACTTTTCTTAATTTTTTTGTTATGATTTTTTTATTGGGAAGCGGTAAAAGAAAGAGTTTAACTAAGGTCAAATGAAAATTTAGCTCATCTAAGGCAAAGATTAATGGGAGCAGCTGAATTTGTTATTAACGAAAAATTCGACCGTCTGACAAACTAATCTTTTTTTAAGAAGTTTTAATTTAAATATAATCTAAGTATTTCATTCTTAGTTTACATTTTGAACATTCATTGTAAATTGAATACATTTTTGCATCCAAATCGCTGACATTTCCTGAAATGACTCCTCCATCTCACTCAAAGTAGTATCTTGTATTTAAGGCGTTAAAGAAATCTTTAGGTTCACTAGAATTGTTGTTAAGCATAAAAGAAAAAAATCGAAACTAGGGGTCAGCAAAAATAAATATATAATCCACAATATGAGAAATTATATAGCAATTGTCATACAATTTTGAAATTCCTGTCAAATGCGCCAACTTTTCAAGTCAGCTACCAACCTGTTTTCTCTATACAGTCACTTAAAATTGGACTTAGTATTGATTTTGAATACTTAATTTTGTGAAAAGCAGGAGCAGTTGGCTATGAATTTTGGACAACAGTTTACAGAGCTTTATTCAGTATTACATCATAAACAAAATTAAGAAAGGTAAAGGTTTGCATCAGCAGAAGTGAAGAGACGGTCCCAGTGTGTAGATTTTTTTAAAAATTATAATTTTTAAAACATGTAACTCTTTTATATTTTTCTGATAACTGCTCTGACTTGGCAGTTCCGGCTTGAATAACCGGTACATTGCAACTTTTCCAGTTAACATGAACTTATTTTTACACTTTTCCATGCTGCTGTACTTTAACTAAAACTAGATTTTATTAGAAAATAATGTTTTTAGTATGACATGATGTACTATAATTTTAACAAGCCTAGACTTGATTGTATTATATTAAGTCTACAATAAAACTTAAATATCGACGGTAAAATTAAACCGGTAAGGTTTGATGTCACAGATAAGGCAAAGTAAAATTTTAAAAGATTTCTGTAAGTTATATTTAAGAAAACCGAGATCAAACTGCCATCATCCTAGATGGTCAGATCCCAGCTTTTTTCAGTATCATTTTCACTAGAATCCTATTATATTCTGTTTATGTCAATTTAGAAATTAGTATGTTAACCCGATTGGAGTAACCTAACTAATCATCTGAACGAACAAAACACTCAAATTAAATTGTGTTAGCAAGATTTTAATTACGTTTTAATTACAATAGTTGAACGAATTGCCTAAAATTATGGATTTCTCTTATGGATTTCTCTTTAGTTAAGGTATTATTTCATATATCGAAAACATTCAGTTTATGAACAGTGCGATGATAAACGTACTAACTGAAAGTGAATTTGATAGTAAACGAAAATGTCGAAACACACTTAAATTTGAAAAGATAGAGAAACACATATCGTAATTCAGTGACATATTCCGTCAATAGTGATATTAATGGTGTATCCAAAATAGGGAAAATCTCACTAGAGGTCTTGGTAAGTTTACTTGCCCTTATTTTCCTTCTTTACTCCTCTAATAGTTCATAAAAGGAATATAACATGAATATTCTTGATAACTATTTTTTTTTCAGTTTCAAGCATAATATATGATTTAAGATTTTTTTGTATTTTTTATGCCTAGTAAGTTTTTTAAATTTGTGGTAATAGGGTTCTTTGTGATAGATTTTTTGCGTCCGAACTTTAAAAAAATATCAGCATTTCTTAAAACTAATTTTTGTATTGTATAATTGATGTTTCCCTTAATTTTAATTTTTTTCTGTTAATTCTTACTTTGTCAAATTATGTTTTCTTACCTGCAATCTATCAGTTATATGTACATTTTACAACAGAGGCATAATGAACGGACACATAGCAAAACAGACAGTCATGCATAGGCAAAGTGTCCTTCTATCGTGTCTCTGTTAATTATTTTAAAGATTGAGCCCTATATTTTGACGTATGATTGTACATTTACTGTGATGATGAATAAATTTGATTTGATTTGATTTAAGCACAGGAAAATAACATTGGTATATGAGCATATAATTCTTGACTCAGCAACTGTAGATATTATTAAATGCAATTTTGTAAATTTTAACAGCCATTCGTTTATGTGTCCACCGTCACTTCAGTAATAATCTATAAGGGAAACTTGACATGATTTTAACATCATATTCGTAGAATCAAATTATTTAAAAATAAATAAAAAGTAAAATACAGCTGATATACATCAGTCAGTTAGGTGAACTATTAAACTTCCCAAAAAAGGCAATTTTTTTTATGGAAATTGTCATAGCTATTCGCCACGTGACCTTTTTTTTGTTTTCTTGCCTGGCCTGCTTAAGCCATTAAGTAGGCTTAACTAGCTCAACTCTTAATCTAGTCTCGTATATGAATTATACTGCGTTTATTATGAACTTTTAAGTTCGAGATGATAGAGATTTTTAAGTGACATAAAATTCAACAGTCAACTCCTAGAAGTAAATTATTTGAGCCAAAATATATGGGGTATTTTCGTTTATTGCTTATAGTGTGCAAAGTATCATAATACAGTCAATAAAAAAAATAATCTGCCTGCTATGGATAGCTTATAACGTTGAAAGTAACAATATACTGAAGATCGATATTGTAAGTTAAGTAGATCTTGCAGAATTGCAATTTAAATAATTTGTAAAAATATTTAACAGAACGTATCGTATTAACCACGAGAGTTCGATAGCAATACACAAAATATCTTTTGGCAGCTCATAAAATGCACTTCACTTCGTATATCTTGGATTTTTGATATAATGTCCTAAAATATATTGACACTGCTTTTGAAATTTGGCTTAAACGACGGACCCTTACTTCACTTTCGAAGTCTTGTAATAGTTATGTAAATAAAAACTTAATAAACTGCTGAAAAAAACTTATAATAATACAATTTACCATCATTTTCATCTCGTGCCCCCACCTCAAGAAAATTCTAGATCCGTCCATGTGTCTTGACAGTTATTGTCACTGCATCGCTGTCGCTGTCGCATATTCGTACATTTATTACAATATTCGCTATTATTTTGAACCAATTTCTCGGCATTATAACGAAAATTCATGATAGACAAATTGAAATGGAATTAATGAACTTTAAAAATATCTTTAGTATATCCCGGTCGAACTAGTCTCGTTAATACGGTGGGGTATGCAAAATATAACATATTTAAATTCCAATTCTTCGAAAACTACTTACTAGTATCCATCTTGAGCCCATATAAACTTAACATCATAAACTATTGTTTTAACGGTGATTAATATTCCAGTATTAGTTACCACAAAGTTATGAATTTTTGAAACAAAATCCACTCTTGATCAGTTTTTCTGAGTATACTCGGTAAAAAATGATCCAATCAGGATCTATAAAGGCTCGGTTAGAAGGATTTCTAATTCTCTACAACTTCTCTGTAGACGGCATTACGAATATTTCACTACTTTTCATTATATATAAGCAAAAACAAAAGAACTTCGTATTTTTGCGTGTTTTTATTATTTAAATAGTTTACTTCTACGAGTTTTCTGTTAAAATTTTAGCAATAATTATCTATAAACTGTTACTGACGTGATGGTATAAGCAAATTGGTGTTGAATTTTATGTCCGAAAATGAGTTCAATTTTGCTCCATAAACTGGTGTAATACTGTATCTGCTGCTTTTAGATTTTGTAGCCCTATCGATTTCTTGGTACAGGGATAAACACTACTATAATGTTTTTATATAAAATTTTCAAAAAGAATTTTTCTGCCATTTGCTCTATTTTTCAAATTCATTATGAATAGTGCTATTTTCGCGTTGTTTTGAAATGTCAAAAGGTTTAAAAAGGAGCGCAATTGACCTACGTAGCATAAAATGACTCACCTTATATAGAATTTTCCACAAATATTAAGAAAGCACTGAAAAGTCACTAAATTCAAAATAGTGTATCATTTGGGCCAGAGTTTATAATTTGTTGAAATTTCAGTGAAACGCAAAGGCATCGATGCCTACTAGCCTACTAGCTGGCAACTACAGCAATTTAGAGCGGACAGAAGCTAAAAAATTTGAGGTTCAGTTGGTATGGAAAAATATTATAATATTCATTTTGTTACATACTGGAGCAGCTATTGGAGTATACCTAACAATAACATCTGCTAAAGTCGTAACGTTCATATATGGTGAGTAACAAGAGATATGTAATATTTTAGGTTTGTAAGATTTAGGATTTTTGTTGAAAAATGTATACATCACCAAACTGAAATTTTCTATTAATCCTCCTAATACCGAGTGGGGTAGTCAACGATATCAAAGCTGATATATTATGAAAAAAAAAGTCGAAAACAAAGTAATGGTCACTATGCTGGAGGCAATTATCTTTATACCACTTGTAACTCGGACAATAGAACCTAATATATTTTATTCGTAAATAGTAGGAGTAGTAGTTTCTGGACGTACATTTCTAGAAATCGTTCAAGTTTTTCTAGACAAAAGATGGGAAGAATTTGACTCCAATAATTTATTTAAAAACCTCTAAACTACATTTCCTAATTTTTCGAGACAACAAAAGTTCTAAAATAGAATATGACTGGAAATTTGAAGATATGGGTAAGGAATTTAATGATGAAGCTGTTTTTTCTATATGAAAGAAACTTTATCGTGGCTGATACCAGAAGAAGCTGTCTTTCCAGTGACCCCAACCGTTTTATGTGTTACTTTTTTCACACGGTTTTGCAAGAATAAGCAAATATTTCCAGAAACTTAGGAAAAATACAGTATTTATTGAGTTAACGTTTGTATCATCATAAATGTTTTGTGCAGAGTCTTTCTCAAACTAGTATTTCAGTTTATGGAAAAATTTAACTGCTCATTTACTTTCACTTACAATTTTTACCGCAGAATTTCATGTCTTCTGTAACTTTTGGAAATAAACTTAAACACTCATAAAACAACAAAACAATATTTACAATTTCTTTTTTTTTACATTCGGTGTGATATCATCCAACTAGCTATAGTTGGTTTAAGTAATTAGCAGAAATAATCGTTAACCTTAAGCAGTGCAGTAAACTTTGTCTTTGTAAAAACAACACTTTTTGGTATGTGCCCTTATTACAGAAGTCATATAGAAGATTTTGTTAGTTTTGACAAGAGAAAATACTGTGTGTCCTCCACAAGGATATTAGTAACAGACCAGAAAAGAAGAATTATGTGCAATAATCAAAGTTATTTTCACAAATATTATTCTGATAGTTACATTAACATAAAAACTTATCGCGAATGGTTACTGATGATTAAAATACCACAAGGACAATTGGACAAATGAATATAAAACCTTACTTTGACATATGCGCGTACTATAGATCAATTAAACGACGAAAGGACATTTCCATCACATAAAGTAGAAATCAGAATAACCAAGTGGCTGAAAAATCGAGAGAAAGCACCAATTTTTTCAAAGAAGTGCAAAGTAGTAGAGAATTGTGGAAAATGAAATTGTGAACGAAACCAAATCTCAGGTGGTCGTAATATACAAAAAGTAGGTAACAATGACAGTTCGTGTCAGAAGTCGGATCTATTATGCAGTTAACAAGTTCAACAAAAAGGACACTCAATAAGATTGACGAGTACATTTCAGAACGTAATTATGCCAGAGTATTAATGTTAAACCTGAGTATTTTAAGATTTATATTTTTTTAACATTATTTACAGTTTTCGTTTCTGGTTATATGTCTGGACTTGGGATAACGGCAGGTGCACATAGGCTTTGGTCTCACCGTTCATATAAAGCAAAATTACCGTTGCAAATAATGTTAGTAGTTTTTAACACAATGGCAGTACAGGTGAGTGTAACATTTATATTAGATGTACTGAACTCTTTTCTCAACAAAATGTAAACTCAAAGTACATGTCAGAAATATATAGAGTTATTAGTTGTCTCAACATGGACTTTTAAATACCCAATTATATTCTGATGATTAAAACATGTTATAAAAAAGCTTTCATTTGAAACAACATACCTTATTAATATAAAGTAAGTTCAGAAAAAAATAATAATAACCAAAGATATTAATTATAACAGATGCTCAAAATGAGCATTTCAGTGCCTAACATACTACCAGGCATGATGCTCTCTATAAAACAGTTATTTTAGTTTCTTGAGAAGTTTGTATACGCGATGGTTTAATTCACTTCAAAATAAAAAATCCGATGGATTAAAACTTCCTATCTAATTGGCTAAGACAAAGTTCAAAATCTAAAATGGAGCCGAGTGGTAACTTAGATTAAATGTAATAAAAATCTCCTAACCTCAAAAATCAAGTCTTTCGTGTATAATTTTCAACTCTGTCTCTTCAACCACCCACAAGGGTGAGCTCCAACCCCTAAAACAAAATGGGAATAAACTTTATGTGATACCTCATATCAACAGATCAAACATAAAAATCAGGAAACGTTTCCCACATTTCTCATTAAATTGATCACTCAAAATCTTTAAATTAAATTCTAAGTTCATAGTTTGAAGTCAGCATACTCAACAATGGTTCTCTTTGTCATGATTTCATTTGTTATTCCAAACTCTTCATTTTGCAATAAACATTAACAATAAACAACTTTAATTACCCACCCAAATCGTACTTACGGCCGGACCACAATAATACCTGTCAATATAATATTCTTTTTTTTTCAACAAACGATCCCCTGATCAGTTATATCTTATTGACCAGCCTCAAGTGGGTTAATATTGTAGATTATTATAATATGAAAACCATGTACAGGGGCGAGGCTGCCTGTGACTTCCGGTTTATCACTAACATTATTCACTCCTTGAGCGTCTTTTATCACTTTCAAAGCGTCTGTATGGGAAAGACTTATCCAACGAAATTTCTAAAGAACATTTTTTATTAATTTTATCTTTAACTTAACTTAATCCTAACCTTAAGACACATAACACACGTACACATGCGGCCACCTCGCCATCTTGACTGGAAGTCCCAATATAATATTATTATACCAAAATTAGTTAGAAATCACAAGCATGTAATAGATGGTGACGCTATTTTGAATGTAGTTTTGCTGTAACTTACAGAATTCCGTAATAGAATGGGCCAGAGATCACAGGGTTCACCACAAATTCAGTGAAACTGATGCGGACCCCCACAACTCGAAGCGAGGCTTTTTCTTCTCGCACATGGGGTGGCTACTATGTCGTAAACACCCTGATGTTATAAGGAAAGGACAAACAATCGACATGTCAGATCTAAAAGAAAATTTTCTTCTGGCATTTCAAGACAAACATTACGTTTCGTTGGTAATAATAATTGCTATTATCATCCCGGTGTCAATCCCCATGCTCTTCTGGAATGAGTCCTTCTTCAATTCCATGTTCCTTAACCTATATCGATATGTACATGCTCTGCATTCCACGTGGTTGGTCAACTCGGCAGCACATATTTGGGGAAATAAACCTTACAACAAGTAAGTGAAATGAATCATTACATACATACTTAGTGTTAATTTAAATATGGCACGTGATGATCTATGATCTAAGTAGAAATTAGGCATACTTTAGAAAAACGATCTTGCCCTCATTTCTGTCCCTCTTTCCCAATGCCCGGTTCCTACATTAATTCCAAAAAAAAATCCCTTTATCTATGTCACACCAAAAAACTCACCAATCCGCCTGAGATTTAAATGCTTAAATAACTAACTGCCCCTCATGGAACATCACATGGATGTAGAAAAAAGCTATAAAACCCGGTTAGTATATAAAGTTTTTGCAAAATATTTTATATTTAAAAAATGTCAGACTTCAAATAAATCAATCACTTTTTTCTAATACAACTTGACATTTAAATATAAATAAATGGCTTTCGGCTAATTTTTTTGAAACTCCCCAAAGTTGATTTTTTTACCCCTTATGAGATATAATTTTGGGGGATGTATCTCGAAAACAAAGAACTTTCAGAGTGGGCGCACATGGAGACTTTTAGAACTCTCAAATGGCAATAACATCTACTAAAGTCGTAACTTTCATATATGGAGAGTAACATTAGAGACGTGATATTTAATGTTTGCAAGATTTTTGTTTCATAATTTTTTTGAAAAATGTACACATCACCAAAGTGAAATCTCTATTAATCCTCCTAATACCGAGATGGATAGTCAACCTTCTCCAAACTCATATATTATGAAAAAAAAGTCTAAGAAAAAGTAATGATCACTAGGCTGGAGGTAATTATCGTACCACATGTAACTAGGACAGTAAAATCCTAATATATGTCATTCATAAATAGTGGCTGAAAAATCGAGAGAAAGCGCACATGGAGACTTTTGGTCCACAAATTTAGAACTATCAAATGGCAAAGTCTCAAAAAAATAAACCGAAAGCCACTTTCTGACTAAACCTCAAAGGGGTAAACAAATCAATTTTGGGGACTGTATCACGAGAACAGAAGGTTCTCAGAATCTGAGCCGATAGAGACTTTTGATCCACAAGTTCAGAATTATCAAATGGCAATCTTCATAAAAATTTGCCAAAAGCCACTTACTCCCTATACCTCATAAGGTTTAAAATACAACTTTGCGGGGCTATATTTCGAAAACAATACTATCAAATAGCAAAATTAGCCGAAAGCCATTTTCCATAAGAATAGGGCGTGGTCATGTGTACTGTAAATTTATGTGACATTATTTACTTTAACATATACGGACTTTTGCCTCGATATTTTCTATTTGCTGAAAAATGGTAGGTTTTACATTATAGAAAAATGGAATGGATTTATCTTCCAATCCACCTTAACATATTATAGTTTATTTTGTAAGAAGAACTGACTTCAACTAGATTAAAATGAAAACCGTTGCAAACACCTGTTTCAACCAATAATTTTATGACTTGTCTTGAAATTTAATTTTAGAGATTTACTATACTTTCACATTTTTTTGATTACATTTTTTTGATTTTCTGAAAAATTACAGGTTTTACATTATAGGAAAAGATTCCGAATCAGCTTAGAAGATCTATTAATGGAATATCATTTAAAATATTCAAATTGACTGTGCCATTTTAGGAAAATCATTGAAGTTAAAGCTCACGCTGTAGTCATATATCTAGTACCTTTTCGTGTTATTGGTTAATACTAATACAATGGCAGTTTAAATCATCGAAACTGATTAAGCCGTTTTTGAATAATCGAAGATCATACATAAAAAAGATACCGATATAGCTGAGAACCTCTCCTTATTGGAAGTCGATTAAAAAGGGTGGGAGACCGTAATTTGAAAAAAAAAACAAAATATTATATTCAATTCAGTTACAATTTTAATGCACTAAATCTTTCTGAAACTAAAAATTATATATTCACTTAGGATTATTTAAGAAAATGTATCAACGTGATCAAATTAGAGTGGGTTCTGAAGTTCCAGTTCAATGTCTTCCCCACATGCACAGACGAAAATCATTCCATTCAGTAACTAAAAAAATAGGCACAGATTCAGACTAAGAATCACCGGTTATTAATTAACTTTCTTTTGAATTGCATATATTATTGACATCAAAAATTAATGTTTAAACATTTTTTCAGGTACATTTCTCCATCGCAAAATTTGTCAGTCTCGATAATTGCAATAGGCGAAGGATGGCACAATTATCACCACTCTTTCCCATGGGATTATAAAACAGCAGAACTTGGAAATTATTTCAATCTCACTTCGAGGTTCATTGAGCTCTGTGCCAAACTGGGACTAGCATACGATCTGAAAACAGTGTCACTGGACCTAATACGCCAAAGAGTTCGAAGAACAGGAGACGGTAGTCACGAAATATGGGGATGGGGCGATAAAGATCAGTCACAAGAAGATTACAAAAATGTAACTATACTTCACAATAAAAATTAATAAATAATCATGTTGTCTAATGTATTTTGTATCGCCTTAAATACGAATAATATGTATTTCTACCATTTTTGTGAGTGGAGATATCCCCGACACACTATAAGTATCTCCTAGAAAATGTAAACATTATGAATACATCAAAGTATATTAGAGACACGGCAAGTGTCAATGTTTTCCGGGCTGTTTGCGTTCGTGTGTTTTAGTGACATTTCTACCCAATGTTTCAGCTGCAACTTCGAACATGACTGTTTATGGCTGGAGCACCTATCAGTGAAAGGTGGTCTCTGCCTTGATTGGTCAGGGAAATTAAGTGGGTGGGATCAACGAATTTAGCAGAATGCTTCGCATTGCGCGTCGGAGTCCTGGATACCAGGTTTTGTTGACTTTTAAGCCTTCTTATTGACATTTTTTTGACGTTTGTAAATTTCGATGACTTCCCGCTGGAGAATGTATTTGATAGAATCTCGGAAGGTTGGAATTGTATGACGTGTTCTTCTGAGAGTAAAGCATGCTCAGATTTTTTGTGTTGCAACAAACGTTTGTGTTCAGCAACATGAGTGTTGACATTTGTATGTGTGGTACCGAATATAAACCGACACAAGATCTTTAGTAGAACGGAGTATGTGGCGAAGTTGTTGGGTAGACTGCATTGACATGGTGTTTTCTGAGTATTTTCCCAATGCGATGTTTATTGTTTTTATATAGGGCAGCTAGGCTGAACTGAATAAAAGATGGCAGTTGCTCTTTTACGCGGATGGATTTATGCCTTGAAAGCATGGTCTAAATAGGCTAATTCGTTTATTGGATGACGTTGATCATAGATCCATGAATGATGAAAGTTGAAATTAAACACATCATTTAAGTTTTTCCTTAGTGAACAAGAAATGTTCAAATTCAGGTAATAGACAGCTTCAGAAAAATTAATATTAGAATTTTCGCTTTACTTTTCTATAATTTTTTTCCAAATATTGGGCTCAGAATTTTCGAAGATACAAGTGAAAAATTGGTCAAACTATTTATTTGGAGATAACAGAGGGGAATTTTTGTAAAATTTTCTTAATATATTTAAAAAAAATTATTTAAAAAGTACATTAAATATACTTTTATTTCTCGTAACTAGAACTTGCAATTGATGCATTACATGTTTTGCTTAAAAAACAATCAAATGTTTATTTTCATTTAATTTTATAATGTTTCCGTACCCCAGAATTAAAATCCTTTATATTTCTTATAAACATTTTTTCCAATTTTTGTTCTTAGTAATCTCGCAGGCAAAGGTGGGAATCTATGTACACAGTAACCAAATTTCAACATTTTACGGTCAGCAATTTAAGAGAAAACATGCTGTGGCAGACGGGCAGATAAGAGAGTGATTTCATAAATTACGAAACCTTAAAAAAGAGTGACAGATTCTGAAAGTGTCAGATTGAAGCAAAATCTACTTAGGAAATATATCTCTCTACCCTTCTCTGTTTTTTCAACAAATCTTGCGTACTTTGCAATATTGTGTTTGCAAAGGCTTACCTAAAATACCAGGCCACTGAGGACTTTACTGGTATATTCGATGTTGGAAGAATCTCTCTGTTCGATAGAAATAGTTGAAGCTGATTATATTCCTCCCTTTGTCCAATGAAGCAATATTTTTTGAGGAAAACCAAATAATTATTGCCATTTTGTTACGAATTTATAGAAGAAGCCAAAACCGCCCTCATTAATAGTTTGATACAGGTACTAGCTGTTTACTTGATATATCGTCTAGAAGGTTAGGTTAGGTTAGGAGAGCTGTTTAATGATATATCGTCTAGAAGGTTTATAGGTATTAGAAGTATTTGTTATGAAATCGCGATAGCAATTTAAATCCTCATGTACAATAATTCCTATATTTTAGATTTAAAATATTTGCCAATTGAATATTCATATAATTATTTTTTAAATTTATTTACTTTCATTGTATTGTTTCATTGTCTTTGAGAACTGGGTCTGATCTAGCCCCTGAAACGTTTGAATTATAAGTATGTTTCGGTAAGTGTGGTGTCATTCATTTTAATTATGCAATATAAAGATGCCACAATTATCATTCAGAAAACAATCTTTGCTGTTTTTTAGTTTCGTGATATGTTATCGCTCCAAAAATACTATTTGTAGTATTTGCAAATCATCCGATAGAAGATTTGTTCGGTTGCTTTACATTTAGTAAGAACTTTTAGTAAATTATCTCAAAAAGTTTGTGTGTTTTCCTTCATCCGGAAAGTATATTGTGATTATTAGGATTTTGCTAACTTAGATGTTTTTAAATGATTTCTGTTATCGCTGCTAAATCGATTCCCATTTTGTTTAAGATTTTACCACTTCTTTTTGCCTTCCAGGTTGCTACTTTTGTTTCTTCCTTCATCCATGTTCGTTTGTCGAGTTTGTTTACCTATCATCATGTTATCTTCTCAATTACAACATTGAAATTTTGGGAGAGCTATTTATTAACCATCTGCTCAACTCCCTAACCAAGAATACCAGGAATTTTCTGTCTGGGGCTCCTTTACAAAGCCAAGGTTTCAAATTTTTGACAAATGAAACTCATCTAGATCCTTCATGTTCTAAAATAGAACTTGATAGTGTTATGTCTGTTTTGTCACTATCATTAGTGAATACCCTACTTACAATCAATGTATTTCAAATCGAATTTGCCATATGTGGTCTTTTTGTTCATACCTTCATATAGAAGAATGGGAATGGAACTGAGGCATGGAGTTATGTTCCTAAAATAAGCTTATCCTTGACAGGGTCATTAAGAATGATCAGACGCTATCGATTTACCTACATTATACAGTGTGTTTCAGGAGAAATTATTAATGTTTTAGGAAGTGTTAGTACAGACGAATAGCAATAAAAAAATCCATATAATATTTGTCTGATTATGTAGATACACCTGTTACTAAAAGAAAAATGGGTCATTCAAAGTTTATTTTTAAAAGTTGCCCTTCTGTTAAATGCATCTTCATTTCATGTGTCGTTGGATACTTCACTTATGAAACCACTTTGAATTGTTACGAAATCAATAATACTCCTAATTTATATCAGCGGTTGGAGGGAACCCACATGTCATAATGGACACGCATTTTCAAGAAGGCTTCTCTGTAAATGTGTAGTATCGTTTGATAGACAATCAGCAGATTAACCAGTTGCGTTACAGGATCGAGATTCCTTGGCCTATAAGAATGAGTATGATCTTCCAGCAACAAAGGGCTCCTGCATAATCTACTTGTCAGGTTACACATTATCTAAATCTAACATTTCCCAGAAGATGAATCGGTAGATATGGTCACGTTTCTTTACATCCAAGGTCCCCGGACCTTACTACAAAGTAATCACAAGAGCAAAAGTTAGACTTGGGGTTTCTGAAAATAAACTTTGAATGTACCATTTACAATTTCTTGTTACACTCTAACAGTCTTTATCTTTTGCTCGTTTATCAGCCACTCCTGGTTATAGACTCTTCTTTTTCATTATTGTCTGTTTCTACTTATCTGGTACCAGTAGCTCATCTTATGCACTCTTAATCTCCACTGCATAATTTGTCTTGTCCAAAGTGTATCATATTGTCTGACAACATGCTCTGCCCAAATCCGGTTCAATGCAGCAATAGCATATTGAAGTTACTGCTTCCAGTCCATAGCCTCTGTAGTTAATAAAACACATCTTATGAGGATTTTTGTATGATATTTCGTCTATACTGCCACCTCCTAAAATATATACTACTAGCCGTTACCCGCGGTTTCACCCGCGTATAGAATGTCCACCAATCCCGAATATATTTCACCCAACCTGCAAGTACTTATGGGTCAACTTTTTTTTAATAACTGTAAGTCTACTTCACCCTATATTGCAACAATCCTGTATATGCTGCTGTTTATTTGTCACCCAACATAACTTTTTTAAGACCTGCTGATAACTCCACTCCAGCCTATATTTCAGCTATGCAACGGCTTATGGTCTAGGCTGTATAACAATTATTTCTAACATTTTTTTAGCCACCTTGTATAGTACAATTTCTCTTCACACTATAATTTAATCACCATTTATGCGCAACTTTTTCGAACATTTTGTTAATCACACTCTAAAACTATAATCTTGCTTCGCCCAATGTTTCGGGTATTCCATAAAGTAGGGTGCAACTGTTTATGTCCTATATAACAACAAAAACTGTAACAGGTTATTGGGTACCCTATATAACAGTTTTGTTCAACATGTTTTTTTGAATAACCTTGTATGTATTACAACTACCCTGTATCCGCTACTGCTTATTGGTCAACCAATATAACATTTTTTAAATAATTAACCATAACACTTCTCCACCCTTTATTTCAACAATCCTGTCTCTGCAACTTATTATGAACTACACTATTTCACAATTTTTCCTCGTATTTTTTCTACAACTTAATAACTTACAATTTCTCTCCACACTTCATTTAAACCATCCTTAATTTGAAAATTTTTCTAACCTTATTTGAATCACACTGTATAACTATAATTTTACCTCGCCCTATATTTCAGGTAATCCCTATATGCAACTGCTATATAACAAAATTTTCCTGGCATTTTTTACCCATCCTTTATAATTATAACTCTACACCACCCTATATTTCAATAACCTTTTATATGCAACTACTTATTTGCCACACAATATAACATTTTTGTACCACCCTGTATCCTTAGAATCCTACTCCGCCTTATATTTCAACTATCCGGTAAATGTAACAGCTTTTAGATCATAACAATTCTTTATAATAGTTTTTAAATTCACCTGTAATTATAATCCGCTATATATTTCAGCCACCCTATATATGCAAATACTTGTGGATATAAAACAAGTTTTTAACCACACCATAAACTATATTCGACTCTATCTTATATTTCAACAACCCTCTATAAACAACTGCTTCTAACATTTCTTCAATCCATTTCATAACAATAATATCTTCTGGACAAAGATCCTAACTGCTTACATAAGACATTTTTTTCTAAGATTTTTTAATCCAAACTTTATAAATTTCTACACTTTTTTAACCACTTGGTATATGCAACTATTTATGGCCCACTCAACTTTTTTGGACCACTCCGTATAACAAATTCCACTCCCCTTTATTTCAACCACATTGTATATATGCAGCTGCTTATAGGACACCCAATATAATTATTTTTTAGATTTTTTTAAATCCATGTAATTCTACTCCGCACTAAGTTTCCTATATACAGAACAGCCTGTATAATTACATTTACGCTTGTTATATGAGTTGATTTTTTTAAAATCCAAACATATTACATTGGCACATTCCGAATTTTGAATAAAAGCTAAGCTGATCCCAGTATCTAATATTTTGTGCGTGCGGTGGAACCAATTGAGTAATTCTTTTACCAAACAAGGTAGAAGTTTTTTCGTTATATCTACCGTTTCTGTCAATTTAGGCCGATAAAATATCTACCAGATTTTAAGCGAAACTATAGGCTTTGCAATAAAAAAGAGTTCATCAAAATTAGTTCAGTAGTTCTTACGTAATGAGGTAACAAACAAACAAACAAACAAACAAACAGACAGACAACTACAATTGTATAATAGTATATAGATTCCTCCTGAAATACCAGGTATGGTAACACTTCTTGACAAAATTTGTACGTTGAACTTCTCCCACAAATAAATGCCAAAGAACATTTAATATAACAGACAGATATTCCCTCCCATCTTGCATGCGAATGTGAGTATTTGTTTGTTTAAAATTTCATAATGCTCTATAAAGCCATTGAAAGTCTTTTGGCATCACTGGGAAAGAAACAGTTACACATTTGTTCATTTTACTTGTATTTTGTGATAACAGGACATAACTATACAATAAATATAACAATAACATTTATCGGCAAATAAAATACGTCAACAGTGTTAACGTCCTTTGGCATTGGTAACAGTAGCATATTTGTAGTCTTCTATGTGTTGATCTTTATCGCCCCAACCCCAAATTTCATGTGTTCCATCGCCCGACCTCTTAACTTTCCTCTTGATCAAGTCGTCTGTAACAGTTTTAAGATCATATGCCCAACCAATTTTGGCGCACATTCTGATAAACCATGCTGAGGAGTTAAAATGATCACCAATTTCCGATGCTTTATAGTCCCAGGGAAATGTGTGGTGGTAATTATGCCAGCCCTCACCTCCAGTAAAAAAAGACACAAAAATGTTTTGCGATGGAGCAATATATCTGTAAAAAAACAAATTTGCTTGTAAAGAATGCAGCATAATAAAGCTTGGTATATTAATAAACTGTTCAATATTTAAATTGCCCGATCTAGTGAAGCAGGTTCTCTTTCATTTGCTGGTAACTGTGTCCAGAACTTGCCAATGATTTTGCCACTATAAATCGCCCAAATTTCTTTTTGATTTAGATGTATATATATATATATATATATATATATATATATATATATATATATATATATATATATATATATATATATCAATATCATGACAATACTATGACCTACAAAGAACAGAAATTTCGGTTTAAAAATTAAATTAAATTAAACATAGAGAATACATTTGTGCTGGAAGAAAACATAACACACATAAGCGATAATAGTCGGGTGTAACTCCAACTCGCTTCTTCGTAGCACATTATAAAACGGCTACAGAGTTAAAACTAAGCAATCCTGACACACGTGCATCCGAAACATCTTTAGTGGCTACCAGTTGCTAGTAACATCCAACCTGGTTGAATTTAGAAGACCCAGATATCCTTCGGTGAGGACTGGACAACACCTGAGTTAAAACTACAACGGCGACGAAAGCTGGCGGACGGACTGGAGTAATAGTGTCAGTCCCAAATGGTAGACTCTACTTAAAACAACATCCAGCGAGCTTCATCTTCCAAGAAAAACCTGGCTTAATTTTTGCTGTATAGATAGAATATGAGACCTGACCCTGAGTGCGCCTGTGAAGCTCTAAAACAAACTATCTACCATATTATTAACGAATGCCCACTTAGGGCGTTTACCAAAAATAATGATAAGTTTCTAAGAGCAAACAACAGGAGTGTGGTGGTTGCGAAATTTGAGTGTGACTGTAAAGTACTTTTTTCATGTACTATATACACAAACGCTAGTAACAGAAAAGAAGAACTCAGGGAAATAATAAATATAACCTAAAAAACTAAGAACGATGATAGAAAACAAAAATTATAAAAGAGAAACTATATAAAGAAATTGAACATTTGAATATCTAGAGAGCATATAACTCAAATAAGTCAACAAACTTATATTATGGTCTTTACAAATCAGTATCAGAAAATTAGTATATATAATAAATATACACCTCAAAATAAGCAACAGTCTCAAATAGATGTTACAGACAAGAAGCACTTAAATAAGATGGCAATAAAATTGAAATAAGATAAACTAAAAAACGAAGAAATCACAAGAAAGCTAAGAGTATTATCACGATTTTTGTGCACTGCCAGCTACCTCCAGAAGTATAAGTTCTAAGTTGATATATAGGGGTTTTAATTTTCTGAGAACTACTTGTGCTTCTTCTCTCAACATATGAGGCTCTTGTTCAGTGTCACAACAAGTATTCACTGTTTCTCTTCATTAACCAATATTACTTTAATACCTTTAATGAATTGTAATTTGGTTTGAAATTATGAGCAATTTATTAATTCTAGTGAATATGTCCCTAGTTTCATTTTTGTTAGAGTGGATTTCAATTACCTGTCAAATTTACTTGAGATAAGTTTTTCTTCTTATGTTCACACTTTCCTCTATTCCTCATTTCTTGGTTTTATTTTCTCATTAACCTGAAGACTATTTTTAAGTATACTGTTTGATGAATCGTCCTTTTTTATTAACACACTTTTTTATTAGCGTAATCAAAGATATCAAATCTTGGAAGTCCTACTTCTAATTATTGTATCGAAATGAAATATTGCATTAGGTTGTCGTTTGAACAACAATAGAATAATTTGGTATCACGGAGCTCATCTGATATAGATATAAAAAATAGAAGTTTACTATATATTAGAATTTTTTAGTTAATACCGGTGCCTCCAGCATAATTTTACATACTACGGGTTTTAATTCTTTAAATTATTATTTTTTTCTTATTGACCAATTTGCATGATAATTTCAGTTTCAAACTTAACATCGCACATAAGAATTAGTGATCATTGTTGAAATCCTTACTTATTAAGTTTAGTAATCTTTGATACATGTTCTAAAGCACGTTTTTATCAGTATAAAATTGATCTGATTTCTATACGTTTTACCGGGTGAATTCCATGTATATGTTACGGTAAAAGTAGATATTGCGGCAAATGTATATATTTCCTGTAAATGTGCACATTTGCCTCCTCGTTTGGGTAATGTGCATTCAACTAACATTTACAATTTAAAATAAGGGAAATGTACATTGAATTCACAATGACCATGTCGTTTTGGTAAATGTGAACATAGAAAAAAAATCACAAGTGCTACTAATGTGGTGCGCATGCGCACTTGTAGTGGTAGGCGAACTACCGTTTCGGCTAGTTCAGTAGGCATGTGTAAAGGAACATGTTCCTCAAAAAATGCAGTTGTAAAAATGCTGGAATATTATATAATTCCAAGTGCCACAATAGCAATTCTTGCTCAAATAAATAAAACTTTTTTCATTATGAAATTTCTATATGTTCCTTTATAGTTTTATAAAATTTAACTGTTATAATAAAGAAAAGTATTTTTGATTCCCATCCTATTGCTCCTGAAAAACTAAGACGAAAATTGTATTTATGAATATATAACCGACGACATATTATATAATATGCAAAGAAAAATATGTTTTGTTTGTCATTTACATTTTTTATTTAAAATAATTTTCGTTATTAAAGCCTTTTGTATTATGTTTATTTAAATAAATATTTGTTTACTGCAGCAACATTTTTAATTTATTTTTATTCCAACTTTTCTTAAAACATAAAATAAGAGTACAGATTTGCCGGGAAATGTACATATACATTATATTCACATATACCTAACTTTTTGGGAAATGTACACATTTTACGGTAAAAGTGTACATTTCCCAAGAGTGTAAATTTACCGTAACATATATATACTCAGGATCCATGTTAAAAGCTTTTGTTTAAAGTAACGTTGTCAATTGAACGAAAAAATCAGATCTTTCAATATCGATTCTGAATTCGTTGTCAATTTATTTATATGTATTGAAAATCTAAATTGCAAAAAATTATTTCACGAGATCGTAGCTTATCTACAGTGTTAGCTAGATAGTAATTAAAAGTTTCGATCGCTGCATTACCTGCCTTGCTAATGGGACTTGTATAATATTAAGATTCGTCGGTTTTGTTTCTGATTATATCACTGTTACTAACGCTAACTGCACAATACTAATATTTTTATATTGTTAATGTTCTAATGTAGTTTCATTTTGCAATAATACATATGGTTCTCTTAGTAATTTTGTTTAAATTTTATCCCTTATGGTCAGAAGATCGAAAAACATTGCGGTTCTTAAACCGGCTAAACCTGCCGATTGAAGTTATAAGTAATAAGTGTCAGTTATAAATTTCTAGTCTAATCTACAACCGAATAAGTCAACTAATTTCAGGGATCCAACCCACAGATCAAGCCGGATTCCGAACTGATCGCAGTTGCGAAAACCAAGTACTTGCCCTAACAATATTTACCGAAAGGTGCTTTGAAGAACGCGAAAAAAACGGGAGTAGTCTTCATAGGTCTCACGACTGTTTACGATACGGTCTGGAGGGAGTGGCTAATGTATATATTTTTGAAGGCCACAACGTGCAACAAACTAAAATCACTGGTAATCAACATGCTTTCCAACAGAACGCTGAGCAAACCAAAGTTGCTTAATAATGGCCTTGCTCAGGGATCAGTGTTGCTTCATTCCTTTTCAACTTGTAAACATCTGACTTACCGCTTACTTCAAGTCGTACATTTATGTATGCTGATGACTCTCGCAACACAACATGCCTACATAGGAGACTTAGAAATAACCTTATCTGACGATATTAACATCCCATCTAGCGACTTTCAGAGATGATGACTCAAACCAAGTATCACGAATACGGAGATAATAACCTTATTAATAGAACATTCCGCATCGGTCTAGCTGAACAGTCCTTACATTGGCAAAGTAGATACCTTTCTTAACCAAACAATCAGAAACATTAGAGGAACTGTCAGATCTACACCCATCGAATGGTTACCCGTATTATTAACCGACTTCCAAAAAAGAGGAGGTTATCAATCGTCGGCACATTTTTTTATGTATGCTCAGTGATTATTCAAAAACGGCTTGAGCAATTTTGATGATTTAAACGGCATTGTGTTTGTAACGGCTTTCATTTTATAGGGCTTGGAGTCTAGTAAAATGGCATAAAATATTCCATTACTGTATCGAAAAAAAAATTGTTAGGGGAGCGATCTTTTCTTTTCTGTACGCGTACGGTATACGGTGGTAGGTATGTGTGTGGGTGTGTGCGTGCGTGCAATGAAATTCAAGCAGCGAGTAATATGCGCAGTTGAAATGAGCTTATACACACACAGGTGGATTTAAAAAATATTACACATAAATGTGATATTGGGTGGTACATAAGCAGTTCCGTATATAGGATGATTGAAGTGTAGTAGTTGCTTATACGTGACATATGGGGTGAAATAAAATTATAGTTATACAGGGTGATGTAAACAACAGAAAAATAGAAACAGTCAATAGGGTAGAGAGGATTACTACTTATAAAGGGCGATTGCAACATCGTGTAGAGTTGAATTATAGGTGTGTAGGATGATTCAGAAAATGATAGACAAATAATTTATATTAGGTGACCAATACACAAAAACATATACGGGGTAGTTGCAATATAAGCAATATGGAAAGTGGTCAAAATAATAAAACAAATAAAAAAGTTAAAAATGTACAAAAAAAATACAATTTAGAGAATGATAAAAAGATAAGAATACGCTAAAGTAATCAATAGTACCTTAAATGAGAAAAAAAAGAATCTATGTCAGAAAATAGTTATTGATTGCACACAGTTTCTAAACGGTTTTACCACTGAAAATACGTACATAACAAATACACAGTTCAACATTTGAACTAAGCGGGAACACGGCATGCCTTATAGTGTACTAAGGGTTTTTCGGGACGCTGATTACGATGAGAGGGCCCGTTGACCTTCATCACGTCAGGTTCAAGAGCATTTGAAGGTCAAATCGAGAGAGTTTTGTAGAGTTCTCTCGATTTGACCTTCAAATGACCTCTGGGAAAAAGCTCAAGGTCAAACAAACTACGGATTCGGACTCAGAGACCTCAGAAACATTAGCATGAGTTTTTTCACATTTTTTTGGTAGAACTCTCGATTTGACATTCAAATGACCTTCAAGTGACCTCTGACAAAAAGCGCAGTAAAACAAACTACGGATTCGGACTCAGAGACCTCAAAAACTTAAGCAACAATTTTTTCAGATTTGTTGGTTGAATTCTCTCGATTTGACCTTCAAATGCCCTTGACTCTGACGTGATGAAGATCAACCGACCCTGTCTTCACCCAAAAAAACCCTAGTACCCTATACGGCATCCCGTGTTCCGACTTAGATCAAATGTTGACCGGTGATATTAGTCTGAGAGTTCAAAAAGATCTGCAAAGACCTGGATTTGCCGATCCATCAAGACATAATAAGATCCAACCGACCAAAATCTAGGAATCCACCTGTCAAAACAAACGAAAATTGATGACTTTAACAGATATGCCGAATGTATATTGAATTGGGAGAACAAAGTTAGTCCAGCCTGGCATTCCCTGTTAGACCCGACAAATCTACGAAAAAGCTTCAACATGCCATGGTATAAGTGGATCGGGGTTATCCAAATGAGGAATGCACATAAGTCCAGAATGTGATTTCGGTGCTACTTCTCAAAATATATTTCACATTACCTACGAATATCCGAAAAGTGCCTTTTCGGGTTCAATTAATGATTTCCTGCAAGTGACGCCCCAGGCAATCCAGTGGTTTAACGAACTAAATATTGAGCTGTGAAAATAGTGTTAATATTTATAAATACTTTATACTTTTATTTATACACTGAGTGTTTTTATTTTTTATTTAATATCTATGTACGTTTGTAAATGCTATAAGTTAAATAAAAGCATCACACCAAAAAGTTCAACTGACCTTCATTCTTCCAAATGCTCCGATGAATTTAGTATTATAAGATCATTATGTGAAAGTTAGCTCATAGTGATTAACATTAAGCATTAATATAAAAAGCGTTAACAATTAAATTATGTGTATGGGAAGCCTTCTTTTATGGAAGCGAGTGACCTCAGAAAATACCCCAGTAAGTGTAGGAAAAGTAATTCTATAGATAGATACGTATGACAGTATGATGATGAAAAATGTTGATCTTTTTTGACAAAAATTTTGGATTATTTTATTTTCCTGTTACATAAAAATTGACAGAGATACGATTGTTTAAAGAGCGCGCGGCAGCGCCATCACAGTGTCTTTTGAGCCCTTTGACCCTTCACCGTTTCAAAATAAAAGATTTTTCACTAAATATTGTAATGAAAAAAGTTGTAGCTCTTTTAATTACCTTTAAAATGTTTTTTATATATAAGTTGTGATAACTTCATAATTAAAGGAGTTATGGTCCAAAAACTAATCGTATTTTTTTCTACTTAGTAAACTGAAAATTTCGGAGCGTGAATATTTGGAGCAAAGTGAAAGTACAGAGTAATATAGATCCAAAACTATTGTCTCTTTGTTTGTCATGTTTTTTTCATGTATTGTAATGCTAAATTCTTTATAATTAATTACTAATTTGATACAGTCCATTTAGAGATAAAATCATAAGTTTATATTTTATTTTTTAATAAAAAGTGTGATTTTTCATTCTATAAACAAGTTTTTTTTAATTGTATAAGCTTATATTTTCAATATTTTAATTCACGGGTAGTTTTAATGGTTGAAAAGCTTAAACATATGAAAGTCCTTTTAGAGAATGAAGAACAGCCTTTAAATTCTTTTCAGTTTGTAAAAAAAATATGTTCATACATTTTTTTATAAAGAATTTGTTTTTATCGGTTAAAACATGACAAATAAGGTAAGTAACGTAAAACAATATTTACTCTATATTTAAATTTTTTTAAGTTATATAAAAGTCATTTTTCGTGATTTTTCTTTCAATTTAAGGGTCGTTTGCAGGGGTTGTAATTTTTTTTAAGGGTTAAAAATGAGTTAAACATGAGGTAATTGTGTTAGTGAATACTTCAGAATCGCACTCCTTTATATTAATCACGATTTCTAGCTATAAAAAGGCTCAATGTTAATTTTTCCATTAAAGGGTTGTTTTTAAGAATAAAAAGCGGAGTTCGGGTCAATATCACTTTCGAAGTTTAGGGTAAGATAAGCCTAGTTCCAAAATTTCATGCAAATCCGTTACTAGTAAAAAATTTAGGAGGTAAAACCCTATTTTTCGCTTCGATGCACTAAATCTGGAATCATTATCATCATTAATGTATTTATCACATATAACTAAATTTAATACTTTACCGCAAAATGAGTTTCGACATTTAGCAGTTCCTGAATCTCCTAGATGTCGAAAATTGCTAAAATTTTAATAAACAAATAGTTATCTTTTAGTTAATATTAACAAATTTACTACTTTATTCGAATTCGCGATATTTAGCATAGATGTAGGGTGTCTCTCCACAATGATAACTTACTTGTCATAAGGTTTCAAGCCCCACATATGCGCTACAGAATTTATTAGCCAAGTTTGATGCAACGACAGTGCATACCGCAGCACATTCACGAAGAAAGCATTCATTAATGTTTCGTTTACCAAATACATCGGTAGATATGTCACTAAAGCAGCCGATAAGTTTACCAAAATCACTATATGTTTTCTTTGGAAAACCAAAATGGGATCTGAATCTAGATCGGACGTATCGATATTTTTTCCCTTGCTTTTTAAATCGCTATGTTTTCTAACCAACAACCATCCCATATGTGAGAAGAAAAACCCACGCTTTGAATTGTGAGGGTCTGCATCCGTCTCGCTATATTTGTGATGCATTCTGTGATCTCTGGCCCAATCATAAGCACTGTTCTGAAAAAAAAAGTAAAAAATTTCTTCAAATTTATAATTAATTTTCGCAACCTTTTCTACAGATTTGCGAATTTGCTAAAACGAAGATGGCCGTGAACATTAGAATTATTGCCATGATGTTATATGTAACTGTTTCTCTTAAATCTCACTAATTGTATTCATATTATGGACTTTGTAATCTCTGTATGAAACTATTAGTTTTTAACATAGAAACAATATAAATTAAAAGCACAATGTTAAGAAAATATAATATTATCGGAAACACATTAATCAGTTGGCACACAATACACAATTCTAATTTTAGTTAACAAAGCATATTTAGAAAGAAATGAAAGTTTCAAACTTGCGAGTACCAAATAAATAATTATTATCATATAATATAAATTTTTATGCCTGAGATCTGAATAACGTGATAATATGGAACAATTTTCGGGACCGATCAAAATTTGTTAGTTTTTTGTTTAATTTAGTTTGTTTTTCGAACCAATCCATCTTACGATTTTCTCTTCGAGCAATCTGGCACTGTTTGGCATTGACAGTGTGGACGTAAATTATGAATTTTTTTTATTTTATTTAATAAATGAAGCAATATTATAAAAAATAAGCATTCTGCACTGAAGGACGTCCGTAGCTAGTAAACAAAACAAAAATAAAGAAAATCGGTTGAGGGACAGAGGAGAAAATTATCACTTTGACAAATATACTTCTTTTTTTAACCGACTTCCAAAAAGGAACAGGTTATCAATTCGTCTACAACTTTCGTTTTTTATGTATGACGAGCGATTATTCAAAATCGGCTTGGGCAATTATGATGATTTAAAGTACATTATATTAAGAAATATTACCGAAAGGTCCCATATAATTGTCTATGAGATTTACGGTTTTCTAGAAAATCAGAGAGAAAAAAAAGTAAATTCAATGAATCTTCACTGTTTTCTGCTCTGCTTGAATCCTTACATTTTTCTATAACGTAAAACATACCATTTTTCTGAAAATCAGAAAAATATATGCACAAAAACTGTAGACATTCATCATGGTAAATGTCAAATTTTCATCATAAATATCTAGTTTAAATGTCATGAAAGTATGTCGTACAGGATGTTTGTAATGATGTTCATTTTGATGCTTTTGAAGTCAGTTTATTTTAGAAACTGACTTCAAGTTAAGTTACAGTTACGTGAAATTGCAGAAAATTATCTTATTAAAACGAAAATTTGTTATTCCGGCGATCTCTTCTGTGTGGAATACGGTTGAAGGTGTGTGCGTGCGTGCATGCAATATTGGATAGTACATAAGCAGTTGTATACATATGTTGCAATATAAATTGGAATTGAATTTGTTATACAGGGTGGTTCTAAAAATATTGTATTAGGTAGCACATAAGTAGTTGCGTATTCAAGGTGGTTGAAATAAGAGTGGAGCAAAACTATAATTATACAGAGTGGATATTTGCGTTATAGAACGGAGAATAATTAGTTATACAACAAGCTTTAAAGGAAGCAGTTGAGTATACAGGATGGTTGAAATATAAGGTGGAGTATAATTACAGTTATACAGGGCACTTTAAAAAAGTTATATAGTTTGGAATATAATTAGTTGCTTAGACAAGGTGTTTGGAGTAAGGGTGGGGTAAAATTATTGTTATTGAGGGTGTATCAAAAATTTATTAAATAAGCTAAAGCAATTAGGATATTTGAATTATAGGACGTAGGATGGCGTATAATTATAGACATGGGTTAAAAAAATTTAGAAGTAGTTTCATATACCGGGTGATTGAATTAAATGGTAGAGTAAATTTATAGTCATACTCGTAAAATGTGGTTCAAAAAGATTATTGTTTTTATATAGGGTAGACCATGAGCAGTTGGAATACTAGACGTATGGGGCGAAGTAAAATCACTGGTATACAGGAATAATTTAAACAATAGAAAAATAGAATGACTCAATAGTGTGGAGAGGATTTGTTCTTATATTTTTATATTTGTATTTATACTTGAATTATAGTTGTACAGGGTGATTCAGAATATGATAGACCAATAATTTATATAGGAGTGACCAATACACATTAACATATAGAGTGTGAATGCAATATAGAGTGAATTAGTTACATTTATAGAAAGTGGTCCAAATAATAAAACAAATAAAAAAGTTAAAATATATTAGGAAAATATAGACAAATAATAAAAATTAGAGAGGGTTAACGAGAGAGGGAGAAAAAGAGAGAGAGAGATAAGAATACGCTAATATTTTCAATTGAATTGTACCTTAATTAAATCAGATAAAAAAGAAGATATGTCTGACAATAGTGATGGATTGCACATGGGTTCTAAACTGTTTTCATTTTAAGTCAGCTGAAGTCGGTTCTTTTTTAAACATAAATTATTGACATGTCATCAGAAGCGTAAATAACAAGTTGCCTGGCATGTTACGACTTTTATCAAAGAAAGAAAATTGTCCGAATTATGAATTTTGCGAAGCACTTTATTGCAACACTGTATACAGGGTGTCTCATTTATGAAGGGATAACATTGCTATCTATGAAACGATCAAATGGAGAAAAAGTTGAGCATTTTAGAGCCACTTTGACCACTTAAAGAAAAATCTCTTGCGGTTCTCAAGTTAAACAAGGAAAACCAAAAATGTCATATTTTGTTTTTTACCTCTAAAATATAAGTAATTATTTTAAAGGAAATTATGATAAAAGGAAATGTTGTTTGAGAGTTACTTTTACATAATAAGGCGTCATCAAATCTTCACTGCTAGTTTTTTTTAACGGGCCTGTACTTTTTTTACACTATCGATATAGCATCATAAATCAATAAAATCAAAATTTCTGGTTAATAACTTCTAAATAGTTTGTATTAAAACCAGATGCTTATGAAGGTTGTAGGTAGGTAAAAGTAAGTTCTATCGATTAACAGCGTCAAAGTTGTAAAATATTGTTTTGTAAACCTGTGTGATATTAAATTTAATGATCCAGAAAGTACAAATCATAGGTGAGCTATTCACTAACACGCAGTCGCCATACTCTTCCCCACTGTAAAATAAATTATGCAACATTATACATATATCGGTTGTAAATTGAATTGTTGTTAAAATACTGAATATTTTATCACACAATTGTTTACGTTAATTTAGCAAGTAAAGAGTTATTTATTTTTAAAGAATAATAAGCCCTTATTAATTTTCCAATTAATTATTGCAAAAATTATTTTTTTGAGATTTACAATGCAACAAAAGAAAATTCGTTGATTCCATAGATCTTACCATTACCTAGAATTTTTATATTCACCTGTTTCCATTTCACCTTATAGTTTAGACGTTATCAAGAAAAAACCGTAATTTTTAAGATCTTACCAATTTCTTTCATTACAAAAAACGAAACCAGAATTTCTGTCCAAAAACTTTTCTTGTTACCATTTTTTGATATTCTAATAAAAGCAGTCGAAGCAACAAACAAAAAATAACATTTCTGGCGAAATTTTTATTTAAGTCGTCGATTGGGCTCTAAAACTTTTTCTCCATTTATTCGTGTTTTGTATCTCTTACCGTTTCTTAGAGGTCAGTGTTATCCCTTTATATGGGAGACACCATGCATATGTACTTATGTTTGCTAACAAAATTAGCAATTAAGGTAAACAATAGATTATACAAAGGATCAACGAATTAACTGAATTATTAAAATCAACAGTTTACTGTGTGGTTCGAATTGAAGAAATTGTAGACCACAGTACAAAGAGCAAACGGAAATCCATCAGCCAATTTTACAGATTTTTTTCTTACTCTTAAATATATCAGAAATAGAAATTTATTTTAATGAGCCATCGATGAGCCATCCAAATTCTAGCTTTAGAACAATACTACCTTTTGTTGTTCAAAATTTTCTTGCATATCAAAGTTGAGCAGCCAGCTCCTAGCGATTCCTTATTTATCATTATTAAGATACAATTTGCAATACGTTTTGTTCGAATTAAAAATCAAGTGACTTTTTTGTGCCTGGCTCTCCATCTGTTCCCAATGTGTAATTTCAATGAATGTCAGTAATGAAAAATTCAATATGTTTATTACACCAGTTTATAGAACAAAATTGATCTGACTTTTTGGACATAAAATTCAACAGCAATTCGCTTATACCATCACGTCGAAGTTTTTTTGTTTTTTGCGTATAAAATGAAAAATAGTGAAGGAATCGTAATGCCGTCTACAAAAACGTTGTAGAGAATTATAAATCCTTCTAAAAGGGCGTTTATACATCCTGAATGAAACATTACCGAGTATAGTCAGAAAAACTTGTCCAAAGTGGATTATTTTCAAAAATTCATAACTTTCTGGTAATTAATACTGGAATAGTAATCATCGTTCAAACGACATGAGCTCATGATGGATATTATTCAATAAATAGTTATTGCAGAATTGGAATTTTAATAATTTAGAGAGATATGTACTTCCTCCATATTAACGACACTAGTCGGACTGGAATATACTAAAGATATGTTGAAAGTTCATAAATTCCACTCCAATTTGTCTATCTTGGATTTTCGCTATAATGCCAAGAAATTGTTTTAAAATAATAGTAAATATTGCATTAAAGGTACGAATATACGACAGCCAGTCAGCGGTGTACCTACTGACAATAGCTGTTAAGGCACATGGACGGCTCTAGAATTTTCTTGTTTTGGGACAGGAGATGAACATTATGATAAGTTGTATTATTATACGTTTTTTCTCAGCAGTTTATTACATTTTTATTTACATAATTATTACATGCCCATATTAACATCTTTTTCCATTGGTTTATTAAGTTAATGGTTACCTGTATGTAGTTTACTAATATTAATTAAATTACTTTTTTCCACTATCTGGATCCGCCACTATTTAGACATCGGAGGAGAAATAAGGGCCCGTAGTGTAATCCAAATTTCAAAAGCAGTGTTAATATATTTTATGGCATTATAACAAAAATCCAAGATATAGGAAATGTAGTGCACTTTATGAGCTTTCAAAAAATATTTTGCATATCAAATTTTCGTGGTTAATACGATAAGTTCTGCAACATACGAGTATTGCAACAATTTATTTAAATTGCAATTCTGCAGGATCGATCTACTTAACATACAATATCGTTATCATTAGGAGGCAGATTAAGGTTCCAGATGTTATTTCGACCAAGTTATGACTTTTTAACATGACTCACCTTATATCGGTTTTCCTAGCTTTTCTATATGAAAAATGCTAGATCCAAGTTTATAAACACTCATTTTGAAGATTTTCTGATTCTCTACATATTTTCTGTTGATGGCATTATAAATAGATAATTCCTTTTTAGACTATAAGCAAAAAACGAAAATACTCCATATTTGTAAGGTTCACATAATTTACTTCTACGATTTTGCTGTTAAAATTTGCTGCTGAATTTTATGTCACTTAAAAATCCCCTATTCACTGTATATATTCACAATTAATTTCGAAATACTAAAACAAAACTGATATATAGATACAAATCTATTGGAATTATTCTCAAGATTATCATAATAACAATTAATACTCACCTGAATTGCTATTGTTTGACAGATAATCAATATGATTCGTAGTGGCAGCTTGGCTTTGTATGAACGATGGCTCCAAAGTCGGTGTGCTCCTGCCCCAATGCCGAAGATGCACAACTGATTTATAAACAAATCTGTTGAACACAAAACATTAATATATCAGTTGATTAACACTGTCTTTCTATTTTAGAGATGAATAAGATTTACGAAAACTTTATATTTTTATTTTTTGTCACTATCAAATAATGATTCCCATATGACAAAATTACAAAAATAACTCAACTATTCTTACAGTATATGCGTCTACGCCACGTTGATTATTTGGTCTGACATGTTGTTCTTAAATATAAACCAGCCTTACTAAGCATCTAAATGTATGTTATAGTCCAAAGGGACAAACGAGGTATGTTAAGACAATTCACTTTAAAGTAATTTTAATGAAAATCTAAGATAGGCAAATTGAAATGCCTTACATGAACTTTCCTAGGAGACATTCCAAAAGCAGAAGCGTGCTTAATATTTTTCACCTGTCTAAATTGTTTAAATGGCAAAACTGCTTATTTCACAGTACTCATTTTGAGAGTAAATCAGAGGATCATTGAGTTTAACACAATTGAGCGAGGAATTCATACATCCACAAGCTTAAAATAAAGCTTTTTGTGGGTTTAAAGGGAAAATCCCGTATTTTTAACACAACAACCTTGAAAATACAATGTCGAAAAAAAAACCCTACAGAATACCTCCTACCAAGATAAATTTCTTATGAGATCCCCACTTCCACGATGTAACCTGATCGCCCCACCTTGACGTACCTGATCACCCCCCACAGCTGACGTACCTGATCGCCCTCCTGACGTACCTGAGAGCCCTCCCCCCTGAAACTCCACTCTGAATATGCCCCTTGAGTTATTATTAGTAATAGCTTCAATCAAAAATTATAAACACTCGAACTATCTACAAGTTTTCTATTGCCAAAATCAAGATAAATAGATGACTTTTTATAAGATATAAAAAAATTTATGGTCAATAAAGTCTTCGATTTTGCTCTATTAACTGGTGTTTTATTAAATACAACCAATTAATTCTCTGCTGTAGGAGTATTACAGACAAACTAGTGAAGCTGCGATACCCATTATACACCTCAATTGAGTAAACAAAGTCGCATATAACGGTTTGTTTATTTTTGTTTGGTAATAATTTATGATTGGAAGACGCGAGATATAAGAACGACATATAGGATTTGCTAATTCTCTCGAAAATCCTAGATGTCGGTCTTACATCTCCCGCCTTCAAATTTAACGAAATGTTATAAAATGTATCAAATACATAAAGAAGTGTTCGAGAGGACATTCAATTGTGGGAAGCGCAACTGATGAAGGTTCCCTGACCAGAAACAATATATATTATATATAATATATATTGTCTTGCGTACAAAGGAATGGCACCTCGAAGAGAATAATTTATGACTTAAAATAAAAACCGTTTAGAAACCGTGTGCAATCAATCACTATTTTCTGACATATCCTTTATTTAACATTTAAAGTACAATTCTATTGATTATTTTCGCCTATTCTTATCTCTTCTTTTCTCTCTAATTTGTATTTTTTCTATATCATCCACATATTACTTTAACTTTTTTATTTGTTATATTATTTGGACCACTTTCTATAAGTGTAACTTTAATTAATCCTATGTTGCAACCACCCTGTATATGTTTCTGTGTATTAGTCATCCAATACAAATTATTTGCCTTTCATTTTCTGAATCACTCTGTATAACTATAATTCAACTCTACACGATGTTGCAACCGCCCCGTACAAGTATTCATCCTCTCCTCCCTATTGACTCTTCATGTTTTTCTATTGATTAAATCACCCTGTATACCTTTAATTTTACTTCGCCTATGTAAAGTATAAGCAACTGCTTATGTTCTACGCTCTATAACATTTTTTAACCACCCTGTATAACTATAATTATACTCCACCAATTCACTTAATTACTGCTTTTCCTGTTTTTCTGGAGAACCGCAAATCTCAGGTTATAGACAATTATATGATACCTTTCTGTAATAATCCGTAATACAATGTCGTTTAAATCATCAAAATTGTCCAAGTCGTTTTTGAATAATCACTGAGCATACATATAAAAGAGGTGCCGACGAATTGATAACCTCCTCCTTTTTGGAAGTCGGTTAAATAGTGAGCAACCATTTAGATTTTTAAATAAAAGATCAGGATTTAATCTAATAATATAAAATGAGTAAAGTTTTAAAACAAATCTTATAATATAATACAATCAATGAACGTTGATTTGTAATTGAGTTCTGGAAAACGATTTTGATGAAATTAAAAGGTTCCGACTTTTAGAAAAAATCGCATTATTGAAAAATTAAAATATTTAAGAATTCAGTGACAGTTGTGAGAATTGTGACACGTGATCAAATTTCAAAGTGCGGTTGTAAAAATTATATGTTGGACCATATAAGTATTTTGGTGCTTTCGTTTCATGTCAATACATATCTTTATAGTTGTCAAAACATGTTATATGTAGCTCATAAGCCGTTGCATATGCATAAATACAAAATATAAATTAGTTAAAATATAAAGTGCTGTAGAATTACACAGTGGTACAAAATATGTCAGATACTCAATATTATGTTGCCCATAAACAGTTGCATGTACCTACAAGGGCGTTAAAATATAAAGTGGAATAGAATTATAATAGCACAAGGTGGTTAAAAAACATTGTAAAAAATAATTATATAGTATGGAATTATTGTTATACAGGATGGTTCAAAAAACTTTCTACTGGGAGGTCATAAGCAGATGTATATGCGAGATGATTGAAATATATGATGGAGTAGAATTATAGTTGTACAGCGTAATTAAAAAATGTTAGAACCACAATGTTCCATTTCGTATCCCATAAACAGTTTCGTATACTATAGGATGACTGCAGTACAGGGTGAAGTGGAATTATAGTTACTTTGAATAGTTAAAAAAATGTTAGAAAAATAATGTATTATAGGGTAGCCTATAAGGATTTGCATACATACGATGGTTGAAATTTGAAATATAGAGCGGAGGTGAATTAGAGTTACAGAGAGTGGTTATACATTTTGGAAACAATAAGTGTTTACAAGATGGCCCATATATACAGGCTGGTTGAAATATGAGCTGGAATGGAATTATAGTTATACAGGGTATGTCAAAATATATATTGGATTGCCATAAGCAGACGCATATACAGAGTGATTAAATTATATGATGGAGTAGAAATATTGTTATACAGAGTGATACTAAAAATGTTAGAACGAAAATATTATAGTTGGTTACGCAAAAACGTTTGCATCCACAGGATGGTTGCAATATAGAATGGAGTGGAATTATAGTTATACAGGGTGGTTAAAAAATCCTGGGAAAATTAGTGTTTTATGAGATAGCCCACACGGAGCTGCATATATATGCTGGTTGAAATATTTGGCGAAATAAAATTATTGTTACAGAGGGTGATTTAAAATTTTAGAAACAAAAAGTTTTTATATGCGTATAGAGTGGAATGGAATTATAGTTGTAGAGGATAGTTCAAATAATGTTTTAAAAAATGTTATAATAGGTGGTTTATAAGTAGTCGCATATACAATGTTGTTGAAGTAGATTATGCAGTGGAATTATTCTAAAGAGGGTTGGAGAACTGAAATTAAATTGATTCGTTTTGTTTATTTTTAAGTTTTCTTGGGAATTGAATTAAAAAAGCTGTATATTGAAAGAAAATACCAAACGTTTCAAAGTCGATTCAGACTTCGTTGTCAATGGCTTTAAAATATTATTATTGTAGTGTTATTCCCAAGAAAATTTAAAAATAATCAAGAACATGCTACAAATACCATTTAGATGATTCATTTAGTCTTGGGAAAAATTTATTTACATCTAAAATGTTTGATTATTTGGATATAGGTACCCACATCTATATGAAACCTTGAACTTACGAGCGAACCTCGGTCAGCCAGGTACCGGTTTACAAGTTAGGTAATACCAAAATAAGGCTAATCATTTATTATTTGAGTTTTGACATATTTTGCTTGAGTTTTTCACCTCTCTATTAAGAAATCTCATTTGTCAGACTCACATATGATTAGGGTTGACAACTTGGCAGATGTGAAAGTGAGGTATAACCCATATAGAGCTCCCAGGTGTAGAAACAAGCACCTACCAATCATTTCCCAAACTATTTCTATCTTTTCTTTCTTAATACTAGAATTTCTGTCTATTGAGGAAATCTCGGGTGAACGATGATTGTCAGGTTTCTTACAGCCCCCCATTTTCCTGAAATACAATGTATTACGATATATAATAGATATTTTAGTGTAGCATTTATATTATATAGTGGGTGTGTCACGAAGAGCTTAAACTATCCCTTTATTAAAAACTACTCTCATGATGAAAAATTACATAAAAAGGGTTCGTTTTTGTACTTTCGGTCTACTAATATTTTAAATGAAACACTCTGTATATTCATACATTTTCGAATTTTAAGTAAAATTTCTAAGACAGTTTGTGTAGAAATACCCTATACCAAAAATTATTACTTTTGAGATATTAATTTGTTAAAGAAGAAAATGACAAATCGAACCTTTTATGCAAAATGTTTCTAAAATACGGTTGTAGCATAAATCCTAAATAGGCACGGGCGAAGATACTATGAGCGCGGATTTAGTTAACCTATGAATTGTTAGATGTCTGTGCTTATTTCTCGATAAATATTATTATTTTTTGTTTGAACTAGGAATCTTCTCTAAGAATTTTTAATATAGGGTGTTTCTAAAATAGGGTTCTAAACTTCTGCTCTGTATAGAACTCATTGAAATAAGCCAAAAACTCTTTGAAAACGGAGGTTTTCGCGGCCAGAACCATAGCTGATTCTGTTTTTTGCAGATTTGGGACGCGTAATTTTTTCGAATTAATTTATTTATTTACCTAAACCGGCATATAAACAAAAATGCTCGTATATACAGTATACATCAGCGAAACAGGTCGATCTATAAACACTCGTCTGGGTGAGCACAAACGTTGTTTGAAAACGGGCCTGCTTTCAAACTCTGCTGAGCTGAACATCATCATGAAACGGGCCACCAAATCCCTCTCGAATGCTCCTCTTTCGTGGCCAAATCTCCGTATTATTTCACCAGAAAATTTCGTGAGGCCGTTGAAATGGCTAAAAATCCCAAGAATTTCAACCGAGACAAATGTTTTGAACTTTCGCCCATATGGCAACCCTGCATCAACATTTCCACAAAATAAATCACTTACATTACCCACTAATAAAATTCCAGGAACGTGTACAAAATTTCATCACAATCATAAAATAATCCCATTAAGTTCCTCCTACCCTTCTTTTACCTGAAAATTTCCAGGGGCCAATTATTATTTCTTCCTACCTAATTTTTTTTATTATTTAAATTTAAAATATTTCCAACGATTTTCGAGTAAAGCATCAAAATTACACTCAAAGAAATACAAAAGTTGATGACGTACAGGGCTGATACTTGCCAAGTGGTAATTACCTCTATGGCTCATCATCAACAAGAATTTTAGCTATACAGAAACTATAGGATCCACGTGCTCTTGAAGTATCTAATTTAAATACTAATTCGACAATTTGTAATAACATGCCCTTTCCTGATTTTATATAGAAGAATGGCTCAGATAACAATCCGAAAAATTATTTTTTTTTAACTTTTGTGATTCTCACTGAAAAGATTTATCGAAAGCGCTAGTTTAAACTAACAAACACTATACAAAAATATAATAAAAATCTCGCATTAACTATTATATAAAAGTATTATAAAGTTTTGTCTATATAAATTTTACAAAAATATCTAATATTAGTGCGGTACATACCTCTTCATACGGTTTTCCTCAAGCAGAAATACACAGAAATTGATTTAAATAGTTGAATAAAAAAGGGTTTATAATTATATATTAATTTATGGCGTTGCGTACTTCATTCATTAATATTACCCTTTGTTTCAGTTTTCGAAAATTAGACTTTCGTTACACTAACAATGGTTATAAACTTGGCAAATCATACAAGCAATTATGTGAATTTGATTAAAATTTTTAACAAGCAACACATTAATAAGGTCGTCGCTGGTATAATGAGTGTGTCCAAGTGATCCATGTGGCAAAAAATTAATCAAACACAAAAGTGTAAAAATCTTTTGTTTTCAATTTTACCACTATACCTCTTTGCTATAGGCTGCAGAGAAATAGTTTTGTAATAGAAGTTGTTTGGAATTGAATTGTTCACAAGATTAATTACATTCATTATCGAAAATTTCTGGTATATATATGATAATAGATTTTTTTCTAAAACAAAAACGTAATTTTTGCGTTCTGTACATTTGAAAAACAGAAACTTTTATATAATCTGTTCATCAAAGTTCATGTACCCCGAAACTACTAGACAAAAAATTGAAATGTGCTATCACAAAACAGTAAACAAACAAGTTCTGTTTTTAAGGCTTCTTTATAAGAGAAATGTTACCAAAATCGAAACTAATGGCCCCAGAAAAATAAAGTACGTACATATGGCCTTATCAAAGTTTACAGAGAAGCATAACAAAGATTTTAATATTAACTTTAGGGGGCAAATAGGAGATACGAGGGTGAATCAAATATGAACCGGACTTTTCTGTTTCTCACCCTGTAGGTAATTCGAGTGGCGTGACGTCTCGATATATGTTAGGTAGGGATGTTAAGAAGAGGGGAGTTCGTCAGTTTGGCGAGGCGTAGTCGATGCGCTGTTAGTAGCATCATGTCAGAGTACGAGGTGCATACGTCTATTGCGCAACGTGTTGTTATCAAACTTTTGGCGCGGGAGGGCGTTAGACCGTCTGAAATTTTGCGTCGACTATCTGCACAGTTCGGCAATGAAACACTTTCAAAGACCCAGGTGTACGATTGGCACAAAAAGTTTTCAGATGGCCTAGAGACAGCACCGCCGAAAGCCAAGACCCGTCTTTCTGCAGGGAAAATCCTTGCAACAGTTTTTTGGGATTCGAAAGGCGTACTGCTGATCGATTTTCTGCACGAACGCCGTACAATTAATGCTGAGTATTACTGCGAACTAATCCAACAAGTGAAACTTGCCTATCGGCAAAAGAGGCGGGATATGTCTATCCGAAGTGTAATTCTGTTGCATGACAAGGCTCGGCCACATAAAGCTGCATTGAAATTGAACAAAATGCATTGGGAAACCCTTGAACACCCGCCTTACAGTCCTGATTTGTCGCCATATGACTACCACATGTTTGGGCCACTTAAAGAAGAACTGGGAGGCCACCACTTTGAGGACAACGAAGGTGTAGAAACGTTTGTGCGCAATTGGTTATCGACACGACCAGTTTCATTCTTTGAGAAAAGTATTAAAAAACTTCCGATTCGGTGGGAAAAATGTATACATAAGAGAGGAGACTATGTAGAAAAATAATATGTATTAAAATTTGTATTGATCGTACCCATAAAATTTTTAAAACAAAAGTCCGGTTCATATTTGATTCACCCTCGTATAAACAATTATTTTACCCGCGCAACATGCGATATATCAAATGAGAAAAATAAATATATTTAATTATTTAGATTTTAAAATGTATAGGTCAAGATATAGTAAGTATCCTATTGTGTGTAGATACAACAGTGAACGTGCTATTTATTGTATAATGTTACGTTGTATTAATTATTTTCGACTTTTTAGTTCTACTTTGAAGCTTGTTAATATATACTTTTAAATGTATTAAGAAATATTACAGAAAGGTAACATATAATTTTCTATAACGTGAGAAATAAGGGACACACTTCTGTGAATGTCAATGAATCTACACTATTTTCTCTAAAACCGCTCAATCAATTTGAATATTTTAAATTGTAATCTACAAAGAGATGTTCCAGCTTGATTCCGTATAATTTTCTATAACGTAAAACATACCGTTTTTCTGAATATAGGAAAAATATTTGCAAAAAAAGGTTAACATCAATGTAAATGTCAAATTTTCATCATAAATATCTAGCTTAAATGTCAAGATATGCCATGAAAGTGTATCGTACAGGGTGTTTGTAACGATTTTTATTTTACAGAGCTTGCAGTCGAGTGAAATAGCACAAAATATTCCATTAGAGTATCGAAAAGAAAAAATATTATCTTTTCTATACGGTATACGGTGGTAGGTGTGTGTGTGCAGAGGCGGCGTAAGGCGTGGGCGATGTGGGCTACTGCCCACGGCCTCGCGGGGCAAAGGACCTCGCACCGCCCACGCCCTCGCGGGGTAATGGGTCTCGCACCGCCCACGATCTCGCGGGGCAAAGGGCCTCGAATCTTAATTTCAAATGATTTTTGATTTAATAGTCCCTTCTTGCACCATCAGAGGGCCTCGCGAAATGTATTTTGCCCACATTAAGTTTACGTCTTGCGCCGCCTTTTTTTTTATCCGAAGAGGGGGGAAATACATTGCGTACTTAGCTAGCACGTGCTGGCCGTCGTGCGGGACTCCCGATGCAATGACTTCAAAGCAAGAGTAGATCGTTGCATTGAAACCAGTATACCGTATACCCGCTAAAACCCTAACCTCTTTCTCCTACAACCATGGTCCCTTGCGGCACTCTTACTCAATACTACTTCGCAAGGGTGGTTCATTGCAGATGTTTACTGCTCTTACATTGGAAGCCTCTAAAGCCTACTCCTCGAACGTATTGCGGAGTTCTTTGAGGATAGTCTACGCGTAATCTGATACCAAGTTCCAGGCTTGGGGGCCCTTCAGCATGGCTTCTACTATTTGTTCTGGAACGATATTAGTCTCCAGAATCCTCTCCACTTCAGCACGTTGATCCTGAAACCGGGGGCAGGAGAAGAACACGTGTTCTGCGTCCTCTATAACGTCCGTACAGTGTGGGCAGTTTGGGGAGTTTGCCCTCCTGAACCTGTGCAGGTATGCTCGAAAGCATCCATGTCCAGTCAGGAGTTGAGTGATGTAGAACCCAACCTCCCCATGCTGGCGGTTGACCCAACGACTGATGTTAGGTATCAATCGATATGTCCACCGGCCTTTAGTAGAGCTGTCCCACCTCTCCTGCCATTGCCCTAGAGTCCAACATACAGAGGGGACGATATGATGACGGTTCATCTGGAGGTTTCTTTCCCCCTTTAGGTAGGAGCACAAGCCTCTGCTTTTTCCACTTAGTCGGAAAAACCCCCTGCTTTAGGCAGGTCTCATACATGTGTAGAAACATGTCAGGCCTATTGGCTATGGCGCATTTTAGCGCGATGTTAGGTATGCCATCTGGACCGGGAGCCTTACCGTTTTGGAGCCGGTTGCACGCGCCCATCAGCTCATTCATAGTCACTGATGGTATATCTTCGTCCCTCACCTGCCACGAAGGATAAGCGGGTAGCTCAGGCTTCGCAGGAAACAAGTGAGTGACAATGCGGTGCAATGATTCGGGGCAGTTCGTTGATGTCATGGGGGTGGCCTTGATTTTATGCATCACGATTTTATACGGTTTTCCCCATGGATCTTGGTCAACTTCGTCACACAACTCCTTCCAGTAGGATCTCTTGCTTGAGAGAATGGCTCTTCGTAGTTGTTGTCTTTTGATCTCATAGTCGAGCCTTAGTTCTTCTGTTGTGACCCTGTCGCGTCTCCGTGCTCGTTGATGCAGCCTTCGTGCTTTGAGACACTCTCGTCGGTGTTGTGAGATCGTGTCGTTCCACCAGTAAACTGGTGGGCGGCTGTTGTTCTGCCGTCTCCTTGGCATGGAAGCATCGCAGGACTTGACAACGCTTGTCATTACCTCTTTGGCAGTGGCTTCTGCGCTTGTTGCTATTGACAATGGTTCCTGCTCCATAACCAAGGCGAATGAATCAGCATCGAAAGCATTTTTGTTCCAACCGACTGGCTGTGACCTCGCACGACTGACACACAATCTTCGTTTGGGAGTGGTGTTGATTTCCCATATAATAGCTTGGTGGTCGCTATTAGTAAACTCCTCATCGACCCGCCACTCACAGCCCCCTTTAATTAGGTTGCTGCTAACGAATGTCACATCGATAATGGAGCTGGCTGTGCCTTTGCGATATGTGCTTACGTCTCCTGTGTTGAGGAGTACCAGGTTGAGCGAAGACATGGTCTCAAGGAGAGCTCGTCCTCTCGCGCTCGTTTCCCGGCATCCCCAGTCGATTGCCCAGGCGTTGAAATCTCCTGCGATGGCGACCGATTCACGCTTCCGTACATCCTCCGCCAAGGTGTCCAAGAATAACTCGAACTCCTCGAGCTGTGCACTAGGAGGAGCATAGCAGCTATAGAAGTGAACCCCTCCCACTTTGGCTCTCACAAGCCATGGTTCGGGGGTATTTGGGAGTTGTTGGAACGGAAGTTTACCGCAAGCCCATATCGCTGCTCTGTCCGTTGTGTCATTTACCCAGGACAGGGTGTCGAAGTTTTTGTACTGCTCGCAGATTATGGCTACGTCGCAATCCAATTCCCGCACCCGCTGTACCAGTAGGTCTTGGGCTGCTTCGCAATGGTTGAGGTTGAGTTGCAGTACTTTCATTTACGGGCTTGTGCTGCTCTCATCGCCTGTTGGTAGATCGGACATTTCCAACTACCCGCAACGTGCCGGCAGTCTGACCTACTATCTTTCTCTTTGCAGAGTAAGCACTTGGCAGGTTGTTGACAAGCCGAGGCATTGTGACCAGCGCCTCCGCATCTGTGACAACAACTGCTTCGGTCCGTCTTGCCTCTGCACGCCTGGGCGTTGTGCCCAAAGTGCCAGCATTTGAAGCACCGTCGAAGGCTGATCCTCTCGCGAACACGTACTGTGCGCCACGCAAGTTTCAGCTTTCCAAGTGCGATGGCTTTCTTGGCCTGGACCTCTGGGAGACAAACAACTGCCGTTTGTGTTGATCTATATGCCCGTCGAAGTGATTTCACTGCCTCCTCAGTGATCTCTGCCAGGCCGTCGATATTATCTTATGTGTGTGTGTGTGTGTGTGTGTGTGTGTGTGTGTGTTTGTGCGTGCATCGAAATGCAAGCAGCAAGCAATGAGCGCAGTTGAAATATAGGAAGAAGTAAAATTACAGTTATACAGGTGGGTTCAAAAATTCTTACAAATAAATGTGATATTGAATGTACATAAGCATATATAGGATGCTTGAAAATATAAGGTGGTATAGAAGTAAAGTTATATAGGGTGATTCAAAAAATGTTGTATTGGGTGGCATATAAGTAGTTGCGTATACAAGGTGGTTGAAATAAGAGTGAAGTAAAACTATATTTATACAAAGTGGATCACGGAATGTTAAAAAATTGTTAAATAAGCATATGCAGTTAGGATAATTGAGTTATGAGTTCAAAAAATGTTAGAAGCAGTTGCATATACAGGATGGTTGAAATATAAGGTGGAGTGGAATTATAGTTACACAGGTTGGTTAAAAACATGTTATACAGTGTGGAACATAAGTAGTTCCTTATACTTGAGATATGGCGCGAAGTAAAATTATGGGTATACAGGGTAATTTAAACAATCAAAAAATAGAAAATCAATAGGGTGGAGAGGATTATTACTTATAAAGGGCGATTGCAGCTCAGAAAATGATAGACACATAATTTATATTGGGTGATCAATACACGAATAGGGTGGTTGCAATATAGGGTGAATTAGAGATACACCTAAAGAAAGTGGTCCAATTAATAAGACAAACAAGAGTTAAAAAATATGTGGAAAATATAGAAAAAAAATACAAAATAGAGAGAGAGAGGGATAAAGATAGAGGGAAAGAAGAGAGAGAGAAAAGAATACGCTAAAATTATCAACAGAATTGTACCTTAAATCAGATGAAAAAAATATGTTAGAAAATAGTGATTGATTGCTCACGGTTTCTAAATAACTTTTATTTTATGCCAGTTCTTTTTAAAGATAAATTATATATGTATAACCTTAATAGACAGGGAGCAGCTAACACGGAAAGCCCCCTTATGATTTTGTTTACGGTATTAAACACCCTGTGAATGATCACACTGAATAGTAATTTAGAGCCTGATGTCATTCAATTTCAATCCCGTCATCACAGAGTTGAAAACTTTTCATGTAAATCGATAGTTAACACTGTTAACAGGTATCCAAACAAAATAAGCTTAAATTGAATATCATCAACTAAATTCATGTTAGTTTAGTTTGTTTTAGGCAATTCAATGTGAATTTTACTTATATTGTTACGAGAATTCATCAGACAGCTGGTGCAATCGGCCATCAACCAATTCATGGAAGGGACATTATTCCGATAAATTATGGGAACCCGAAATGTTTGTCTCTCAACAGGCGGACCGCTGCCGTGACTGGGAATTCCCTTAAAGCTTCCAGAACATGAAAAAGTTTCCCGATGGTTCATGAACGTACTAGACAATTCCAAGATAAATATATAAATAAGAAGAGCTGGCGATAGGAGGCATTCCGTTTTCGTCGGTCGTATTGTACAGTTAAGATAAAATGTAAATAGTAGTTTCTGTGAATATAAATTTGTGTAAAAGTAGTGGAAATAAATTAGAGTGAGTTGGACTGTGTTTTTAAATAAATCCAAGAACTTTACTGAACACGAGTGTGAAAATAAAAACTTTACAGTAGTGTCAGGTGTGGGGTATATTTGTAGAAGTTTTGAAGTGAAAAATAAAAAGACTGACAATGTTTAAAAACGTGAATTTGGACCAATTGAAAGTGACGGACTTAAAAAAAGAACTTGAGAAAAGGGATTTAGAAATTAGTGGAAAGAAAAGTGAATTAATACAACGGCTACGAGATGCCCTAATAAATGAAGGTAATGATCCTGATACTTATTTGTTTGAAGTTTCTGGTACTGGAGACATGAGCATGCTATTAAAACAAATGGAAAACCTTACAGAGGCCTTAGAAGATAAATTGTTAGAAAATGCTAACTCCTTAGAAGATATACTACAAACATTACAAGATAATTCTAAGATCATGAACGAGACGTTAGAAGACAAACTACTACAAAATTTCTAAGACTTTAGAGGATAAGCTACAAACATTACATAATATATAGATAATTCTAAGATCATGAAAAAGACGTTAGAAGACAAATTACTAGAAAATTCTAAAACTCTGGAAGACAAATTATTAGAAAATTCCAAATCCTTAGAAGAAAATTTGAAAAGCATGGTACAGAAAAACTCAGAAATGTTGGAAGAGAAAATATTCGAGAATGAGGCTCGGATGGAAGAGCTAAAACAAACAATGGTGGAAGAGTCAGTCAAAAATGAAACGCGGATAAAGGAGCTAAAGCATCTAATGGAGGGTGAGATCTGCAAAATAAAAGAACAGGTAGTTACAACGCAAAGAGTAGAAACACAATAAAAAACCGAAAGCAGAAACAGTACAGAGGTAGTGGATTCAAAAATTGGCCTCGAGGGGACAAGACGCAAAATGAAACCCCCCAATTTGATGGAAAATCATAATGGACTAATTATCGTCGCCAATTCGAGGCTGCAGCAAAGGTAAACGGATGGTCTGCAGAGGAGAAGGCAATAGCATTAACCTTAGCCTTAAGAGGGGATGCTACAGACATCTTACAAACGTTGAATACCTCGGAGCAAGAAGACTACGAACAACTGGTCAAACATTTAGAACTGAGGTATGGGCAAACCCATTTGGAGCACGTTTATCACTCTCAACTGAAAAATCGCCACCAGAAATCTAATGAATCCCTACAAGAGTTTTGGATGGACTTCGAGACCACGAAGCCAGACAAGCATTGACCCTAGCTCGACCGACTCAATTAGTGGATGCACTGGCTCGAGCTCTAGAATTCGAGGCTGCGAAAAATACCTGCAGAGGTCAAGCCAGAGTCCGAATCGTTGACGGAGAATCCGAAAATAGCGGAAACGATGAAGCCTCTGTAAGAAAGATAATAGAGAAAGTCCTTACCGAGAAAAGACAACTGAGTGGTTGGAAGTGTGGTAAGGTAGGGCACATAAGGAGTCGTTGCAAGGAGAGCAACGGAGGCCCGACTTCCTCGTCGGAACGCTAAAGAGGGTCGATGTGAAGGGGCCATCGTCGACCTGTAGCCAACAAATCCCAACTATCTACGCATATGTCGCTTCGCTACGCAAGAACGTTAACAGTGTCTTTGTAGATGGCTATTAATAAGAAGCAATGTGCAATGCTGCTGGATACAGGTGCAACAAAAACAGTTATACGGCCCAATATCGTTTTAGAGACGATGATAAGACCAAAAAATGGCAACTGCGCACAGCGACAGGAGAAGCAGCGAAAGTCCTTTGTGAAATAGAGGTTGAAATGTTCTTGGGAAATACAACATTCCAACATCGGGCATTAGTGGCGGACATCGAAGACCAAGTCATCATCGGAATGGATGTCATGAGCTCCAAGGGATTCCAGTTAAACTTTAAAGATGGAATTCTGCGAGTGAATGACGAAGAAGTGGCGCTTCATGGGAAAGACGACATCATGCTTCGAGCAATCTTGGCAGAGGATGTAAATGTTTCAGAAAGAGCCGAAATCATTGTAGATGCTTGCCTAGATGGGAAAGCTAAAGCTAGAACAGTAATGATGTTTGATGCCGAACTTAACGACGGAAATGTAGGCAGAGGAGTCGCACTGGGAAAGACTCTGTTTCGGGTCAAGGAGATTGTGCCAGTAAGTGTAATGAATCTGAATCATTACTCGGTTGTGCTAAAGAAAGGAACAACTTTGGACCATTGTTCAACTGTTTCCTCTGTAGTCAGACGCACACAGAATGCAGAAATACCACCAGGTAAACTATCTGAGGAACTGGAAAGACTCATCACCCATTGATCTAAGAATTTGAAACCAAACCAGAAAGCAAAATTGAGGGACATCGTTAGAAACTACAATGATATCTTCGATGTAGGGAATGGAAAAAGAGGACGAACCGATCTGGTGAAACATAAAATTAATACTGGGGACGCTCAACCTATTCGTCAGTCGGCGAGAAGACTACCCCTAGCTAAAAGAGAAGAAGCCGACAAGATAGTCCGCGAGATGGAGGAAGAAGGTGTTATTGAACCATCCAATAGCCCTTGGGCTTCTCCAGTTGTCTTGGTTAAAAAGAAAGATGGTTCGACCCACTTTTGCGTGGACTATCGGCAATTAAACCACGCTACAAAGAAAAACAGCTATCCTCTCCCAAGAATAGACTATACCCTAGATACGTTGGCTGGATCGAAGATTGTTTCCACCCTGAACTTGAAGAGCGGTTATTGGCAGGTGGAACTTGCTAAAGAAGACCGGGAAAAGACTGCTTTTACCATGGGCTCAGGACTTTACCAATTCACGCTGATGCCGTTTGGGTTGTGTAATGCTCCAGCGACGTTTGAAAGATTGATGGAAACGGTGTTAAAAGGGCTTTCATGAAAAACATGCCTGGTGTATCTTGACGATATTATCGCAGTTGGAAGATCATTTGAAGACCACATGAAGAACCTGGAGGCGGTGTTTCGGCGACTTCGAAGTTCCGGATTAAAGTTAACCCCGAAGAAGTGTCAGCTGTTCCAAGAAGAGGTGCAATATCTTGGACATGTGGTTTCCGCAGAGGGTGTAGCTGTTGATAAACAGAAAGTCAAAGCTGTCCAGGAATGGCCGATACCTAAAGATATTCACCAGTTAAGAAGTTTCCTGGGGTTATGCACGTACTATCGTCGGTCCGTAGCCTGATTTGCCAATATCGCCAAGCCACTTACTAGGCTCACAGAGGGGAAGATGCAATACCAGTGAGACGAGGAGTGCCAGCGATCATTCGAGACACTGAAAAGGACATTAACGAGTGCCCCCGTCTTAAGTTATCCTTTGCCAGATGGAAACATCGTTTTGAATACCGACGCAAGTAATGTCGGAATTGGTGCGGTGCTTTCGCAGATCCAAGACGGTCAGGAGAAAGTCTTCGGGTATTTCAGCAAAACCTTGAGCAAGCCTGAATGGAATTACTGCGTTACTCGCAGGGAACTCCTGGCTGTGGTAAAGGGGGTAGAACATTTCTACAAGTACCTCTATGGTAAAAGATTCCTCCTGAGGACTGATCATGCAGCACTGAAGTGGCTCCTGCAGTTTAAAAATCCTGAAGGACAGGTGGCAAGGTGGATTGGGCGGTTGCAATAATTCGACTTCGAGACTGAACATCAAGCTGGAAAATGCCATAAGAATGTTGATGCTTTATCGAGAAGACCATGCCCTGATGACTGCAAACATTGCCAGCGAGCTGAAGAAGAAGGGACTGTTCTCTGTAGAACTGCCGCCATCAATGACCATTGACCAATGACCAATGACCACACCTACGTGGCAGGAGATTTCCCGATACTCACCAACCATAAAGTCGTACTGGGCTCAGTGGAACTCCCTCATCCTGGAAAATGAACTTCTCAAGCGCGTCCTGCAAACTCCAGAGGAAGGAAACGACAGAAAACAGATTATAGTTCCCAGAAATAGGAGACCTGAGGTTTTACGAGAACTACATGATGGTACAACTGGAGGACATCTGGGAGTAACGAAAACCCTGGGGAAGTTGAGAGAACGCTTCTATTGGGTAAACTGCCAAGTGGATGTCAAGGACTGGTGCCGGAAATGTACTGTTTGTGCAGCAAGTAATGGGCCTCAGAAGCGTCCAAAAGCTGTCATGAAGCAATATAACGTTGGCAGTCCATTCGAAAGAATAGCCATTGATGTTGCCGTTCCATTTCCTGTATCCGACTCTGGAAACCAGTACATTGGGGTGGTGATGGACTATTTTAGTAAATGGGCCGAAGCGTATGCCTTGCCGAATCAAGAAGCCTTGACCGTTGCTGATGTCCTTGTCAAGGAATGGATCAGTCGTTTTGGTGTTCCCTTGGAGTTGAACTCAGACCAAGGTAGAAACTTCGAGTCGACTCTTTTCCAAGACGTCTGCAAACTCTTGAAGATCAATAAAACACGGACGACGGCATTACACCCGCAATCCGATGGAATGATAGAACGGATGAATAGAACCATTAACCGCCATTTGTCAAAGATAGTCTCTGACCACCAAAGAGACTGGGACCAGTATCTGCACTTGTTTCTAATGGCATATCGTTCGTCTGTGCACGAGTCCACGGGTCAGACCCCGGCCAGTATTATCATGGGACGAGAATTAAGACTACCATGCGATTTGAAGTTTGGATGTCCCCCAGGAGAAGAGATCGCAGGTGAAGACTATGTCAGCCAGCTACGTCAAAAGATGAACGAGTCCGGTTAAACATCGAGAATGCCAGTGCCCGAATGAAGGAAGCCTACGACATCAAAGCCGAGGGCGGAGAATTCCAAGTTGATGATCTTGTTTGGTTGTATAACCGGCAACGTCGTCGTGGATATTCACCCAAACTGGGACATTCCGGGACGAAATGGTCTTAAGGAGGGGGCAATGTTACGAGAATTCATCCAACAGCTGGTGCATTGGCCATCAACCAATTCATGGAAGGGACATTATTCCGATAAATTCTGGGAACCCGAAATGTTTGTCTCTCAACAGGCGGACCGCTCCCGTTACTGGGAATTCCCTTAAAGCTTCCAGAACATCAAAGAGTTTCCCGATGGTTCGTGGACGTACCAGACAATTCCAAGATAAATATATAAATAAGAAGAGCTGGCGATAGGAGGCATTCCGTTTTCGTCGGTCGTATTGTACAGTTAAGATAAAATGTAAATAGTAGTTTTTGTGAATATAAATTTGTGTAAAAGTAGTGGAAATAAATTAGAGTAAGTTGGACTGTGTTTTTAAATAAATCCAAGAACAGAACTGAACCCGAGTGTGAAAATAAAAACTTTACAATATATTGCCAAGCTTACTTTTATTTACTTACCTTTTATTTACATCTTATTTTACTTTGTAGCTATATCTATATTATAAGAACTATATAAAATAAAAATATTAACACATTTTTTTGCTTAGATAACTAATTGGTTATTTGGAATAGCTTAAAGATGTAGTAAACTTAACTGTTATGTAAATATAAAAAAATGAAATTTGAATTATTCTAATATTTAATCATTGGGATCACCTAACACTTTTTCTGTAACAGATGATGTTTGTAACGGAAATAGAAATAGAATGTACCTAGGTGGCTAATTTCGCAAAATTGCTCGGGTCATGGGCGGACTAAGGGAAATCGATGGGGGCGATCACCCACACCGAGAGGAAATCCTAACTCCAAGAGACTATAAGAAGGTAACTTCTATGGGTTCAAACCTCAGAACTACTATTTTTAATGTAATAAACCAAGAAACTGGGATTTAAAATTTTATTTGGGTAAATTTAGTATAGGATCACAATTTATAACCTCATTTGTTTTTAGGAGTACATTTTTTATTAAACGAATTTAACTTACATGTAAGTATGCAAAATCAAGATTACTCTTTTTTTAGCTGTAACTAAATGTAAATTTAAAAAATGAAAGTTCCTTCTTGGTTCGTTGTTGATATAGAAATTGCTTCTCAAAATTCTTTAACAACAGTCAACTTTCTCTCTTTTAATTGTTTTGTAGTTTTACTGTAATCCTTCAAACCAATGGAAACCTTCACCCTATCCTTGCCTCTTCCAAATGTAGCATAATCGGTTCTAGAAGACATTGGGCCAAATCTGTCCGTGGGACTTCACTCTTTCATGTTGTTTGTCCAGAGACCTATTGATATAAAGACCACATAAACTTGCTGCAAAACAGAGATGGAGAAAGGACAGGCTTTTATTAATAATCAATTTCAACATAATGTTTAATTCTCAGTAAAATTTTTTCATTAATTTTATTGTAAGATTAAAATTAAGGGTACCTTTCTCTTAAATTAATTTTGATATTGTTCTTTTTTAACTTAACCTTGAATATTTCAATATCATTTGTTTAGAAAGTCAAAGGTTTTATGGTACATATCTTCCTTTCGTAAAATTAATAACAAAACAATTTGGCAGCTTACAAGGATACATTGTATAAATGAACAAAAGTAAAGAGATACAATTGTGAAATTATGACCCAAATTAATGTCAAAGAGTAAACTTGGACATCATCATTGTCTGTCAGGTTATAATGCTTATGGAACTCTGATTTTTGTGTTTATTCAAATATTTATGATGAACAATAGAGCAACAAAACAACTTGTTAATATATTCGCGTTTTAATAATAGAATTTCAAGGAAATGATTGTCGCAGTTTGTGTACCTACATTGTTTCGTTTGAATGAGTTTTGTTTGATAAACACAACAGTGTCCAAGAATCGTATGACGTAATTATTAAACATTTAATTATATTGAATTGTTATAATATTCTTAGTCAATTGTAGGTAACAATTTTCTCTTCAACATAATTGGGTTTATTTCGAGAAGTATGTAGTTTATTTTATTTTTGGCCTGATTCTGTTGATATTCTTATTCACATTTTTGTACTTCCTTCTCATATCGGGATCATTAATTAGAGGAAGCATATAGACTAACATTAATTATATTTTTTACCTTTGTCAAATGTGCCTTATCTGGAATTCTTTTGGTATAACTTTCAATTCCATCAAATCTATTTAACACTGGAACTACGTAAGTTTTTTTTTACCCCTTATCCGAAATACAACTTTGTGTAGTCAATGGGTCTTTAATGTTCTCAGGTCAAAATGCGCTAATTGTGTTCTTGTAGACATTCACCAGATTTTTGTGTTCTTCCACTCAGTTGCACCTGAGTCTGTGAGTAGCTGTTTAGCTGTCATATCTTTTAACTATGACTGCAATAATTTCGTTCAAGTTACCTTGTTCATTCATAGGAATACAGAGCAGAATTTCTAACACTGGTCGTGTGGAGAAATTACTACAAATGTAGACTTATCGTGGCAATCCCAATGGTTAATTGTAGCCACTGCTTCGAATTCTTGTTTGTACATAAGCCATGATAAACTTACCATCAAAAGTAGATAGTTCTATAAAGGCCCTTTTGTAATTACAGAGTTCTGATATCTTTCCCTTTGCAAGTCTGGTTGAATGTGATTAATCCCGGTTTCCACTCGACTTTGGATTGTGCTAAGTTCACATTGTAGGTACTTTGCTTTGAATTGAATTGATGTCATATTTGACCTTATTTTGGAGACTACACTGAATTTTTTAGAACCATGTTCTTGTTGAATTTTTAAACCATCTCGTAATTTTTTTATATTTTTGTTAATATCTTCTAATTAGTTTATTTTAAAAATATGAAAAAAAAAATATATTTGTTTTCGTCCTTTCATTTGATATATAACATGATGGGTTAGAACAAATTTTAATTTTATATTTTTTCCATTTAATTCTGTAATTTGCCCACCGAAAATTAAAAGTAGAGGTTTCTCCTTATTTTTCCAGTAAACTTCAGGTCAGACCCTATACCTCTAATTTTTTTCAAAACCTTACGTTTTATAGTTTCGGAGATAAGGGGGGAATGGGTAAATTTTGGTATATTTTCGTTAATATCTTTTTAACTATTTTTTTTAAATATAAAAAAATATATTTGTGTTCCTCAGAATGGGACTTTTTATTTGATGTATTACTTGATGAAAATTTTTATTTTTAAATTTTCATTTAATTCTATAATTTGCCCCACAAAAGTAATATTAATGGTTTCTCCTTATTTTTCCTGTAAAGTTCGGGCAAAGTTCTATATTTCCCATTTTTCTCAAAATTTTAGGCTCAGTAGTTTCGGTGATCAGGGGGGGAACGGTCGATTTTTTTAGTTTTTCCTCCCAGAAGTACCCCTAAAATCAAAATTTTCTTCTTTTACGATATGTACTCCTGATCCGGTCACCAAACTATATATTGATACCAAATTTCAACCTCTTCTGTCCAGTAGTTTAGGAGAAAATTGTTGTGATGTGACAGAGGCAGAAATCCGGAGTAATATAAGGGTATCCGTATATTGTATATACGGAACCCTAATAAAGGATAGTTTATTATATAAACGTTATGTCAAAAGTCAGTTGTTAGGGAGAAATCTCGAATCAAAGATGGCGGGAAAACATTTATTTTCTATTTTATATTAAAAACGAGAAGCGGTAGCTTTAACACTATGAAAAGACATGATCTACATATTGTTTCACTTTTTTAAAATAAGTGGACCTGTTTGAAACAGACCACCCCTATTATTCTTGTAAACTAAATTTACAGAAAAACTTACGCAATGTCTTGGAAAAAAGAAATTTGTATAGCCCGATTTATTTAAAAACTTCTTTGGCTCGTTTTTTTTTTCATAAAAATTATCGATTTGAATTTAAAATATAAAATGTAATAATCCAGGCAATGATAATTTTCCTGGGTAATTTGTCCAAGCAGCACAGATTTTCCTAAAAATTTGGATTTGAGTACTATTTACCCTCTGCTTCAAAATTGACCGTGTGCCGGGGGTTGCATTTTTCCAGGGGGGTGCTACCCCTTCTCGGGGGTGAAAAATATTATGTGAATAAAAGTTCGAGAACGAATAAATTAATTAATTTTAAGCAAGTTTTATTCGATGAAGTTTTTTCTGAAGTCAATTCTTTTCGAGTTCATCACAAGTGGAATTATCGATTTTTCAACCAAAAAAAAAACATGTTTTCATAGGGTGTTTTGATAAATAACTTTAAAAATATGCACTTTAAGAAAAAAACCATTTGGATCAAAAATGTAGCTTATAAAAAAAAACAAAAAAAAAGTTGGATTTGTGGTTTCTGTAGAACCAATACAAACGGGATTATAGTTTGTTAAAAGGTATATCGTGAAATAACTGAAAAACAATCCATTTTTCGGGAAAAGTTTGGTAATACTTTTTTAAAGTGCTTAAAAATTCCTTTATTTTGGTTTTTATAAAAGTCTCTATCATGCATATTAAGTGAGTTATGACACAAAAAGTTGAGTTAATGTTGTACGACCATTATTACTTTTGGAACACCCTGTAAGTTGGTCAATATATGTTAAGTGTAAGTACGACCATACAATGTGTATGTGTATATGTATTGTATATGTGCACATATGGATTATGTGTATCTAGATATATGTGTATGTGTGGGTATAATTTTCTGTGTTTATCTGTAGTAATAATTTATTTATTTCGGTATCAATTTCTTTGGTTATTTGAAGCACTGATATTTTTGTTGTTCTATGCATTCAATGTACTTATTAATTTTCAGTTATTATTCAAACTTACTCTAATCAGTGGCGGTACGGTAAAACTTTTTGTGATTATTAAACGGCAATCAGAATTTGGATTTTCTACCGAAGATGTAAATTTCATCAATCGATATTTACATAATTTTATATTAGTTATAGAGATTTTATAATGAAATCATTTCTATCTAATACTGAAGTCTCTCCAGGATCGAATTTAGGACCGCGAAAACAATATAAACATTACGCTTTGCTGATTATTTTAAGTTCTTTTTGGACAACAGTTAGACAGTTTGGATGTTGGCTATTATCTCAATAAACCTGGTGTTGCAAAAATAATCTACATTCAAAATTGTATAGTCATGACATACTCGAAAAAGATTTGCTGAATATGCACTATTCCATCGAAATACTAATATCAAAGACTAAGGAGACAGTTTTAATAATTTATTCATCAGCTTGTCGGTTTTCTTCTAATATTTTAAGTTCTTGTCTGTTTAATTAAAATTTCGAAAAATTATCCCTTCTATTAGATTGTTTTGTTTCCGTCCATGGTACAGACAAGGTTTTGTTGCTTTTCATCTGTTGTGGTTACAAGATTTTGTAATTCAATTTTATGTTTCTCGTGGAAAGATTGCACTAACATTTCTTGAATAAATTCTTGAATTTGCATGTCCTTTTGTCACATTTTTCCAGTATTTGAAGTAGTTTCTCATCTAACTTATCGGTAACTTCTTTCTAAATCTTCTTGCTATTCTAGCCCATTCCTACCTCCATACTTCTAGTAGTTGCCATGAATGAATTGAAATTTGAAAATCCACTTAATTCCACTTCCGACACCACTAATACAAATATTTTGTTGGTTAAAAACCAATTTTTACACCAAAAATAAATCGTCTTTATTTGCACAACAAAAATGCACAATTAATAACACAATAGTGTTCTTAGACTAAGGAACAAGTGTTAAACGTACATCAGCTGTTCCACTACTGGCCTGCTCTTATCGTGCGGCCCATTTATAATCCATCTAAGTTACTTCCGTAGAGATTGGCAATACGTTTTTTTTTGCTAAGCGTTTGTTTATTCTGTTTTTATCACGGTGATGAATTTCCAGAGAATTCCTCCATTTGAAATATATATGTCAGAGATAACGAAATAGTTGGTTTCTCAAGTGGCAAAGGTCTAAAGACTATATAGTTTGTATTATCGGAAACAGGATATTTGTGCTTTCGTACTTTTGTTTACGATTATTATATTCTATTACAAATTTGCCAGCTAGGGACCCGGAGTGATTCATACAAGTAATCACCCGGCGAACTGTTGATTACGCGATAGCGTGTGAGTCAGGTGTTTTTGAAGAGAATCATATCGAGAGAAACGAGGTCAGTTCTGTTCGAACCTCGAGCAAGGTAAGATCGCGTAATCGGAATTTCGCCGCGGTTCCGAGTAGAATACCTTGCGTACCAATTTAGATTAATAATATCATATCGCTACGCCGATCGAGCTTATGTTAGGTGGCACCCAGGATGAATTGATCATCAACATTATCTGTTGTTGGTATAGTTTGAAACTCCAGTGGTGGATCATTGTGGTGCCTTCGGTCAATTTAGTGTGATTATTATTTGTCGAATAAATGTTTGACCCACATTTATTCCCTTTTGGATCAAACCCGACATTCCCTCGTGGATTAAACCCCGACATCAGAAGTGGGATCAGTGCCCGGTATATCCACGAGATAACTAGTAAAGGAGTGCTGCGGAAGCAGTGGAGCTACGGTTGACGCGTTTTAGTTGTAAAATTGGTGGTTCTGAGGCGGCTGTGCGGTGTTTAGCTAATGTTCCTGTGGTGGAGGAAAGTCCATTACAGGGTAGCATGTTATTTTCTGTGGTAACTCGTGCTCTCGAGGGTTTGTCTTCACCGTGGCTAGTTCCAGTTATGTACGATAATCGTGAGGAATGCACAACACTTGTCAGTGGTGCTGTGTCTGAGGATTCAATTTGATTTGGTACACTAAAACACATTTGGGGAGTCCTTTCCATTTTATTTCGATTCTGGGGCCGAGTGCTCATTAATAAAAGAATCGCTAGCTTTAAGATTTTCGAGAACCTATTAATGGAGTTCTAACAATGTAAGTGAGTTTCAAACTGTTAATATTGACAGTTTTATATTGGGGATGGTCTTTCACTTTATTTCTGGTATTTATTGACAATAATTTGCTTGACTTATTAATTAGTAAGGTCACCACACCTTACGGACTATTAGCTTGTGATAGAAGAAAGAGTACAGGAAGTCAATATTATTGAAGGTAATGCTAGGTATGAAAAGAATAGAGATGATAATAGTAAATTGAGAAAATGCCGGAGAGTTACATTCCTAGTGAGTCGGATGTCTGCAGAGCGGACAGTGACAACTACGACATGAGTAGACACGTTTCTGTGCTGCATTGGCAATATGATGAGTTTAGGTGAAAAATCGAACACTGAATTAACATGTGCCTATTTTGTAGGGTGGTCTAAAGAAATTTAGATTTAGTTCAGTGTGAGATCGAGCATGCGTATAGTATTTCCATATTGGCCTAGTGTTGGCAATATGAGGTGTTGAGGTGCAAGTTCGTACACTGATTTAACATGTGCCTATTTTGGTAGTGGGGTCTAAAGAAATTTAGATTTTGTTCAGTGTGAGATCGAACATGTGTATAGTATTTCCATATTGGCCTAGTGTTGGCAATATGAGGTTTTGAGGTGCAAGATCGAACATTATTTTCACACGGGCCCATTTTGGCAGTGTGGTCTAAAGAAATTTAGATGTGGTTCTATGTGAGATCGAGCATGCTTGGAATATTTCCATATTGGCCAAATGTTAGCGATATAACTTGAGAGTACTAATCGTTCCGTAACAAATGACTACAAGGATTGTAACTGGCACTTGTAATACTTGTAATTATAAAGTCAATTCGTTAAACACATTTCACTTCCTCTTGCTGTTGAATTAGATATTTGAATTGATGGATAAGTACGAGTACTTGTAATATTGAGTTTAATGTCATGGGACTGAAATTTTAGATACACCCGAGGACGTGTGTTAGTCAGGATGGCCGTGTCGGAGATAGAAATAGTTGGTTTCTCAAGTGGCGAAGGTCTAAAGACTATATAGTTTGTAATATCGGACACAGGATATTTGTGCTTTCGTACTTTTGTTTACGATTATTATATTCTATTACAAATTTGCCAGCTAGGAACCGGGGGTGATTCATACGAGTAATCACCCGACGAGCTGTTGATTACGCGATAGCCTGTGAGTCAGGTGTTTTTGATGAGAATCATATCGAGAGAAACGAAGTCAGTTCTTTTCGAACCTCGAGCGAGGTAAGATCGTAGAGGGCTATCGCGTAATCGGGATTTCGCCGCGGTTTCGAGTAGAATACCTTGCGTACCATTAGATTAATAATATCATATCGCTACGCCGATCGAGCTTATGTTGGGTGGCACCCAGGATGAATTGATCATCAACATTATCTGTTGTTCGTATAGTTTGAAACTCCAGTGGTGGATCATTGTGGTGCCTTCGGTCAATTTAGTGTGATTATTATTTGTCGAATAAATGTTTAACCTACATTTATTCCCTTTTGGATCAAACCCGACATTCCGTCGTGGATTAAACCCCGACATATATATTATAACAATATGTTAATAGCCTCGTTCAGTGATCAGTCTCAACATTCTCTCGTTATTGCCACAAAATATCTGAAAAATTAACATATGCACAAAATTAACAATTATAATATACATCTATATTATTAGGAAGGTTATCTTTTATATTTTAGTAATTTTTATATAGAAAGTCTCATAAATGTTTGTACATTTGTATAATTATTTCTCATTGTTTTAGTGACAAATAAGACGTCTGTTTTTCCACAGATACAAATGGAAGTTGTCTTCAGTGGAAATGAGAGAGAAAAATCCAGAAGCTCAGGACACAACAAAATGATTAAAAACGAAATGTATAAATTAATATTCAAGGCTCTGTTAGTACCATCTTTTTTTCTACTTGGTGGACTATATGGAATTTATCTGCTTTGTACATTCATTCAACTGATATAAGATTGGTAGGAAATAAAGAATAATTATACTAGGTATCATAATCATATGTTATGATTATTTTGCGAAATTTAATCTTAATGTCTAACCCTTTTCTTGACCACTTCTTTATTATATGATTATACTAGGCATGACCCAAAGTTGATCTTGAAATAACCTTGAATCTTAGTTTAAGTTATGATTGTCAGATGTTCGGGATTTGCCTTATTGGGGGAGGGGGCAGGTTGAACCCCCAAATCCTCACTTGGGTACGCCTATGTATCCCGACAAGTATATTGTCACGACCATTTAGGTATGTAGGAAAACGCCATAATTTTCTTAGAACGCTTTTTATTTTGCCCCTAGAATACATGGGACGTAATTAATGTTTCAATTGATATTAAGCGGAATACTTTATATACCTACCGATTAATACTGTCTTAAAGACATATTTGTCCACCCTTTAAATGATTAATATACATATGTCAAATGACAAAATTTATCTACATGCTTTTAAGAAATAAACTAATTGTTTGTGGTGATGGTTGTATTGGTCAACTTCTGAGTGGTAATCTGTCTACTAACCTCACTCTGCAGTCACATTGGAAATACCCTGTATATATATTTACAAATAACATTCATCACTGGTTCTTGGTTATGTCTTATCTCACATAGTTTGTTTATTTTGGACAGCACTTGCGGAACGAAAATAAACCTTTCATTAGATTCTTTTTTTTTCATTTTTACCGATAAATGTTTACTTTTCATGACAAGGATTTCACTTTTCATCATTACATGATTTCCGGATTCCATTTTGCGTATCTCAAAGATTGGACTAATCTTTGTTGAATTTCTTCTCGAAACTGAATCTCTTTTTATTGTCGTTTTTCCAGTATTTTGATTAACTTTTCGTGTTGCCTGTGACCTTCTTGAAAATTTCTGCTAGCCTCTTCCATCGCAGCCTCACTACTTATCGTTGTAAACATATGTAATATTTAATTTAAAATTACACTCATCCCACTTCTGACACCATTTGATACCGATCTTTGGGTTCAAAACTATTCGCTGACACCAAAAATTTCACAATAAATATTTCACAACCACTTTTCTTAGACTATACTTACGACATATTAGTCATTCGGATCTCAGCTGATTCACTACTGAACTCCCATCTGCGGAACATCAGCGAATATATACCTACCCATCACGCTTTCACGGATATGGAAAAACATCTCTGGTCTTTCTAATCTTTACTTAGCTCAGCCAGAGGTGTTTCTTGTTTTTGTCTTAAGTTATTTATTTCGTAAACATAGTTTTTGTATGGCGTGTAAAGTTTCGAATTGAATTCCTTTTTAGTAGCGTTTAAATTAAACGTTGTAACTATATCAAAATAATTTATTCAGTTGAGGTGTTAATTTATATTAAATAATTATATTTAAAAAAAAAACTAAAAAAATACGCTTTAATAGCAAACGGTACTAAAAAGCAGAAAATAATTTTTAATTATGAACAATTTATATTATAGCAGTAGAAAGTCGAAAAATCATTAATGATTAATTAACTCAAAATAAAAATATAATAAAATTTAAGTTATTAACAGAAAAATTCGATTCAGAGTAAAAAGCCAAGGGTGCATTACTCTCCTCTTATAAATAGTTGCCAATAGAATAATTGTAAAATTTAAGATTTCAAGCACCTCACACTTTTTACTATGAATAGAATTTTTCTGTTAATAACTTAAGTTTAATTATATTTTCATTTAAAGGTAATTAATCATGATTGATTTTTCGACTTTCGACTGCTGTAATATAAACATCTTCATAATTAAAAGTTATTTCGTGCTTTTTTTAGTTCGGTTTGCTATTAAAGCGTACTTTTTTAGTTTTTTAAAACTATAATTATTTTCTAAGTTTTTATTCTCATGATATCTATAGTTTTATAATTAAAAAGTTTACTTCATCTTTGCGTAATCTTTCCATTTTATTACCTCAAGTTCTACTACTGCCAACTAGGTGGCAAACGCAGCAATGGAGGAATTTGGCATTTAAGCAAGAATAGAAATAAAAGACAACAAACAGGAAAATTCAACTTAAAGGATTGTATTGTCATCGGCCCTTGACACGTGTGCCAGTTCTCAAGTTAATCAGACTTCTTTAAGGTGGTGAAAATTACTTTGAAAATTTCCGTTATATACATACATACACGTCAACCTAATAACAGCGTATTAAAAATATACCCAGTTGTTATTCAAAGAAGCTATCTAAAAGATTAGGTAGTTTTTATTTGATAGTGCCTATCACTAATTATGACCTACATGACAACTGTTTATTTTCGATATTTGCAGGTGCTCGACTTCTTAGGAACAGTATTAGCATCAATACAGTTGTAATTACACATTTCTGACAGCCAAGGACAGCTGGTATTTGGGACCGTCAATTTGTTTTTGCACTCAAAAAATAGAAAATGTAATATTAAACATAGTAGTGTAGTAAAACAATTAACCAAAACCGAATTTTGTTCCAACATTACCCGAATTTGCCAGAATTGGTAAATAATGGAAACAATTAAATTCCATAAAGTTATGCAATTTCAAATATCTCTTTTACCAGAGCTAATTGATATTTTTTAAAGATATTTTTTATTTTTGCTGAGTCTAATTTTTCTTTTTTATTTCAATAGGAATGCTGGACAAATATCGTATTCAGTTATAGTCATATTTAGAAACTAGTAGGTATATATAATATATTTCATTTAAAGTTTTGCAATAACCGCAAACAAAACAGCATTGTTATTTAAACTTTAAAAGGGCATTACATGGTATTCTACTGAAAGCTGACGTTTCTGAAAATGTTTCCAGCCTACAACTCTCGTTTTCCGTTTGAATATTAAAGGAAATAATGATAATTTTAAAATCCCAGTGGCAATACATTTTAATCATATTTGCCTGTGTGTCATGACAATCCCATATGGATAGAGAGCTGTTTTCCTAATTTTGATAATACCAAACCAAACGGGTGGAAATTGAAAAACTTCGTCTTTCAGTAGAGTCAACCAGTTTTTTTCTGCTTAGTTCTTCCTTTAAATTAATTTATATTTTAAACGGTAAGCGCTTTTTCTCTATATGTCACAAATCAGTTGAATTTGTGTATAATAGGCAACAAAGTAGTGTTGTTCCTTGTCAGGGTAAAACTGCAACAAGTATACCTAATAGTGTTAGGCACTACTGCATGCAGGTATATCACACAATTTGCTATATATAGCGTTTTAAATGAAACTAACACTGTCACGGTAGCTTTTTCTGGATGATACCATCCAATAGAAACAATGTTATGGTTGTTCATTATTTCTATATCAATACTTAAATGGGAAACAAGGTTTCAGTGTTGTAAGGAATTTCAGCAATCATATGATTTTTGAAGCGAAAGCTTAACGGGGACCCACAATTACACATATGAAAATAGATGAGCAAGGGAATGAAATGCATAACTTTACATTTCATTTGTTTAGACAAGACACAACGAACCGACACCATCCACTGCATCTTGAAATACCCATCCAGTTCAGTCCAGGTAAAAAAAACAGGACCAGGTAATATATTAAGAGTCTCTTCTTTTGTATAAAATCAATAATAAAAAGGAAATAAACCAATATAACATCCAAGTAAAATACAATATCTGCACAAAATTTGTTTTCCTTTCTAATAAACACTAATAAATTCTCTCTTTGTGATATATTAAATTGAAAACTTGACATACGTCAGAAATTAAAAAAATATCACACAAAAAAGGCAACTTGGCATTAAATTTTCATATTCTCAATGAATATAGACTCATAAATGGATACGCATTAAGCAAAACATATCCTTTGTTTACATCGTTTTGTTATCGTAAAAAACAAAGTACGTTTATCACTCAATAGAGACACTAATGTGTTACATACAGCCAGAACTTTTATATCCTCTAAATAGTATAGTTGATTTAAAGACAGGTGGTCAAGTCAAGAGTCTAATGCACACGGCTGCAAATCCAAAATTTGCGAGTTCCAAACCCAGAACAATTTTACTTTTTTAAATATTATATCCTTATTAGTTAATTTTATGTACTATTTTAAATGCACATAAAACGAATAAAACTCATTTTAATATTACCTAAAAGCAGTTCCTGAAAATTTTATAAATTGTTGCTTCCGATGAATATATAGGTATATAATTTATTGTTTTGTATAAATGTTATGTGTTTGTAATGATGTTAGCTAAGAACAAAACGAACTTTTCTTTGATATCTTGTCTTCTAATACTCATTCAGATGAACAAAACTATTTACAAACACTTACTCAATATCTATTTCTTTAAAGATATGTTTTAATTAAGAATTAAATTATGATTAATACTTGACTCGTAACAAATAAATAGTGACAATCATTTTAATTCACCTGAAATTTATATCCATTACTAAGCATGATACAAAGGAAGAAAAATAGAGACAGTAAGATAAAGAGAGAAGGGAGAAATATTTCTTAAGAATCTTGGGCTTCCATCGTTTAGTGTCAAATGACTACCACTCTTTTTTTTGTTAATTATTAAAATTTTTAAATCTAACATTTTTAAATAGAGAATGAAGAGTCGCTTCACACGATATATCACAAGTGCATACCCCGACTTAAATAAATAGGGGCCAAAGTGGGGCAGGGTGGCTGGCTGAGTCACGCATGATCTGGTGAGGTTCAACTCAATTGAACAAGATTCTTTTATTGTGTAAAGTATAAAGCACTTTTTAGTACCTACTTTTTATATTTGTTTACTCCACCCTAAACCAAATCCTGGCTACGCCCAGGAGGTGTACCAGTTAGCAACGCCATCTTCAGAACTCAGCAGACACAAAATTAGACGGTTGGTCTAATTAAAGTCAAATGGTGTAATAGTCACCTTAATTATCGATCGTTTGCTTTGAATCTGCATGATCTGTGGCATAAGCTTTAGACCATTCTTCTCGCTGGTTTACTCCATTTAATGCTCTACAAAATATCGAACTGTAACACACAGATCATACAATAAAGAGTGTAAAATTCAGAAAACCTCAGAATCATATTTAATGAATGCTGTTATGTTTGATTTTTTGGGTAATTAGGGTAAGATGGGGGAATGCCAGTCAATGGCAAATGCCAGTTATTGCCAAATTTAAAACTTCCCCGAATATCTAACTTAAAATACTAGTGCCACCATCTATAAGGGGACCATAAAAGCTTATTGGCTGCTGCCTGTTTTTGTACTACGCTGTGGGTTTGATAGTCGCGGAAGAGTTGAACCGTATTTTGTTATTAAAAATTGCAAATTTCAATAGCTTATATCTTATCATAATCTGTTCCTATTAATATCGTTTTACTTGCCAATTATTACATATCTATCAGTTCATCAATCTTGCTGTCTTGATTATGTGCAAGTTATTTACGCTTCGAGTAGTCGTCCCAAGAAAGGTTTTTGTAATTTTGGGGTTATGCCAATCATTTGAAGCGGATAATAGCAGTCACCGACCGGTATTACCCCCTATAAGAAATATACGTTAACTATTACTATCGTTTTTTTTTATATATGAAAGTTCTTATTTTGTACTTAGATGTCGCCTCACAGACAGAAGACTACAATAAAAGTACAATAGACTAAAGAAGATCTAGAAAAAGCTATTGAAGCCCTGAAAAGTAGAGATTTGATGCCAACAGTTCCGAAACTGTTTAATTTACATTTCAGTAGTACTCTATTCAAATTACAATTGTTTTGTATTCAAATAAGTATAATAAATGTGTTGTTTAATTGATATATTTCGACAATCCCCATATTTTGGAAGCCTAGATCTGTTGTTTCCAAGTTTCCAAATGACCATTAATCGCTGACCGCCATTTCCCGCAAGGTGGGGGTAATGGCGATAAACGAAGGGTTTCGATTGAGTATGGAAAAAAATACAAAAGCTAAATAGTTCGACAACTTGAATTAAATGTATCTAAAGTCAACTAAATAAGCTATGTCTAAGATGGGTTACTTTTGTCGCAAGTCCTTAGAATACTGATTTATTCGGATTAGCGTTAATGTGACCGCAGTTCCCCCATCTTCCCCTATAATCCATTGGTCTTCACAAGAAGCTATTGTCAAGAGTTAATCCTGAATTAGTATCTCTTGTTCGTAATTCTTTATAATACTTTTTACATCATTTTCTTTAATACCTACAATTATGTGCCTCCCTACTTAGAATTTGGAAACACGAAATTATGGGAAAATAAGTTTTCAGTTACATAACTACATTGGGATAAGAGGTTAGGAAATTTACATATACCATCTAAACATCCATCAAATCTAAATATGTTTTATTCTGATCAATAATAACTTACAAAATATAGCAATCACTCAAAATTAACATGACGAAACTGAAAAAACAACAACTTTTTAAAATCAAATTCATCATATAACATTTCGCTTATTATAATTAAGTTTGTTAAAGCACTGTGGAATTGAAAATTAATTACAAGTGAAAAAAAAACAATACAAAATGTACACAAACTATAAGGTCATAATTTTGCACAAAAAAAACAATATGCTACCAAAATATTTATAATATTTGTTGGTAATTGCATCGCTTGGTTTAAATTGTCTTAAATAAATATCTACAATAGTATAACAGAGAAAAAAAATCATATTTCCCATGCAAAATATACATATAAATGGTTTTTTGCTCTATTACGCTAACGCTGTGTATTAATAAGATACTGTACAAGACGCGATTCATAAAATTCTAAACTTATGACTATTTTACTCGTTTGTAGTCTTAGTGTTAATATTTATTGTTTACCCTAGTTGCTATTTGGCGTTTTTGTAAACGAACACGGTTATTATTATCTGAGTAATTTAAAGTGGATACTACACAACAGGAGGATCCAGAGAAGTGCTTACGAGGACACGATTTACCAAAATATAATTTTAACCCATGTTTCTTGGACTATTACATTAAATTTAGTCGTGATTTAGTTTAAATCCATAGAAGTGACCTTCTCCTAGGTTCTTTGAGTTGAGATTACATACCTCGTTTTAACATTAAATTTGCTAACTTTGAGGCTCTCGGTGGGGGCGATCGCCCCCATTGTTCCCTCCCCCCTTGGATCCGCCCATGCTACACAAACAATAATCATATTTATAAACAAAATCATAAAAAACTTAATAAAGTAAAATGAGGAAGGGAGTTCCTCTTTAATAAATAAAATCAATAATCCCTCTATTATTGATAAAACAAATGCTAGATGTTTTCTGAATACAAAATTGAAGCATCTCTAGTTTGTATATTTGAAATTCTTGGATATTAAAAAGTTCTTAATATAATTTTACAATTTGACATTGCATATAAAATTGCCAGTACAAACTTTTTAGCTTTTAATTTCTTTAATTGCATAGTTCGTTCATAACGGAGTCTGATTTAGACCATGAAATGTTTGAAATATACCTACAACTTTTCCGTGTGATCTTAGTTCCAAGAAATTTAAAAACGCAAACAAATACTAGCATTATTGTCCTTTGTTTTATATAAGCTACAAATCAAACGTTGTAATGTATATTGAAATAATTTTTAATTTATATTTAAAAAAGAACCGACTTCAACTGCCTTAAAATAAATACCGTTTAGAAACTGTGTGCAATCAATAACTATTTTCTGACATATTTTTTTTATCTGATTTAAGGTACAATTTTCTATTGATTATTTTACCGAATTCTAATCTCTCCCTCTCTCACTAATTTGTATTTTTGTTTTTCGTATTATTCACACCTATCGATTGGGGCGTTATTTTATAACGTTCATATATAATATGACCTGCTTATCAAATTATCCAAAATAAACACAGTTATCCCAAATGAGTGTATAAAAAACTGATATTCAAAATTTCATTTTCTCACAAACTATATCGAAAATCCATTCCAAATATTACATTTTGCTTTCGAACATCCTTATTGTACATTCATTCCAAAACATCTACAATTAAAAACAAAACTTTGTAAAGTTTTGTCAATCTAGTAGAATTATTAGAAAATAACCATAACTAAATATATAGAAGATATTTTGAATTTTATTTAATATTTAAACCCAATATGTTTTGTAAGAAGGTAAAAGAGGTTCAGTTATAAGAAATCTGTCAAGTTGTCCACTAGCCGAAATTTTCATGAATAATACAAAAAACAAAAATATGATAGAATTACCAACAAGCACTATGGGACAAATAATCAATTTCTGAATTTGGACCACTAATGTGACTAATACAATTTGCATTTACCACAAACCAACGTATTCTGATGTTAGTGTAGTTGCAACCCTTAGTACAATTGATAGAATTCCCAATATACTTTGAACTACATTAGATTAAAAAAAAAGAATTAAACATCATTAAACAGATTACAAAAAAATGGTTTTGATCACATAATCATTAAGAACCTAGTAAAAAAGAAAATGTTACAAAATATTATCGATTCAATTAAATCAATTATAAAAATATCATGATTCTTTCAGAATTATAAAATATAAATATTAGTTATAAACATCAAACACTGTATCTAAAGAGTAAGTAAAAGATATAAAGTTTCAGCACATGATGCATAAAAAGAACACATGCTTGTTCCAAATAATTCAGACATATGTAGATAAGACTTTATCTCCCAAATTGGTGAAAGTGGTTTTTCCAAAATTTTGTAACACTGTTTATAGACAAAGTTACCAGCAATATCCCATAAGAAGTAGAAGAGAAGAAAACTGATTCTCTTTCTGATGCCGAGGACAAATCAAGTTCCTAGCCCTTTATTTAATGAATTTAAAAAAAATGAAAGTAGATAAAAAATGGACAGGTTCCATAAATACTGGCTGCTACCAATATACTCAAACTCAAGTAGAACTTCTGATCATATACTAAGTGGTGGACCAATAGGCTAACAACATCTAAAATCTAAACAATAAAAAAAATAATAAAATATACATGTGTGGCACAATAGAAAGTAAAACCCTAATGATAGTTTTAGATATGCTATAAAATTCGTTGTTGTTCTGTTCAACCATTCCCTCACCCAGATCTTAGATTTAAAAAATCAATAAAATTCAAGTACATAATTCATAATAAAAATTATTTCAATACACATTCCAACATTTTTCCAAGGTTTTATAATACAAATTAGTGACCTATCTTAATAAAATTAGCTGTATATTCTTATAATGTTCCGATGTATCCACTTTATTTACTGAGCCATAGTCATTTGCTTTTGATGGATTTAAAAATATTCTCTAAAGCAATGGTTAATAAAATGTTTGATGAGTTTAAAAAAAATGTACAAACATATAATTTAGAACATAACAGTAAAAAAAGCAACTAATATAATATTGGAACAATATACAAAATTGCTAGTTCTTAATGAAGATTTACTTGAACACTTTGGTTGCTTGGGAGACATTTAAGAGGTATGTCCTACATAGCACTTAATGAATATTGGGGCTACAACATTTTGTTATGTTATTATTTCTCAACGTATGTTTCTTTGAATATTTCACTGAATACATTATCATTCTTAGTGAAATGTCTTGTTCTACATGCACAATGTATAGTGACGAAATGTGACAACTTCTCCTACATATAGGCAACCGAAATTGCATTCATTTCAAGATCGATGTAGTTGATAGAACAAAATTCCTCGAGAAAGTTCGAAAATATTCCAGAGAAAATTCTCGAATGAATTTACCCTTAACAATACATGAAATTGAAGTTCGAGTAAGTTTCTATATCGTACAATTTGTAAACACCGTTAATAAAAATTATACTGAAAACAAGTTTGATCACGAGCACAAGTGTTATAAGTTTTACGAAGAAATTCAAAACATCAAGCAGAGAATACGCATGTCGTAAATTGGCTTTATAACTGTTTTTTTTTCTCTCAAATTGCATCTTAAATTGTTGCTCAATTTGTATCATAAAGATCTGAAAATGCAGAAATGTTGTAAGTACTGTGGCATTTGTCACGCCTTACAGTGTTATGAACTTATGTTTATTATTCTGCCCAACCCCATAAATTTTAACATGTATAATCAAAAACAGAAGCAGTGCTTGTAATGAAGACTTGAACTTATGAACCTCACACACAGATATAGATTATGACACAAGCGTGTTTTTATGGAATATGTTAGATTGTTCTATCCAATAGGTCACAATGTCACAAATAGCACCATTTATTGAACTGCAGCAATTAACTAAACCACTGTCTTGATCACCCGAACATTTTGTCAATATGAAACATTTCAGTTTATGAAAATAAAGTATGTTAATAATTTGACTACCTAACGAGATCCTGCCATCTATGATCATCTTGACAAAACAAATATACTAATATAATTGTGTGGATGTGGACAACGCGATCATATTTAACTACAGCTCCACACACCGCATCCTAGCAAAGCGATGAACCGCCTGTCGGAAAAACAAAACTATTTTGTGAATATCAGAGCAATCGGTCAATTCGTTCAAAAGTCGCACAATAACTAACAACTCAATTTTAATACCTACATTAATAATAACTTACATACATCGTGAGTTCCAACAACACTACTTAAATTCATTTTTTTACCGTTTGTCAGTATTTGTCTGCTAAGTTTCAATTCCAAACGTCAACTAATGCAAATTGACTTGCCAGTCTCCACTCTATAAAGTTGAAAGATGACTTCCCCAAGTTTGTGAATAATTAGTTTTAAATGTCAAATTTACTTCAATTTTAAGGGATGTTATACATCTCGGCATCCTGTCATATTTTATTGAGCTTTTACTGTTTATGTGAAGGCTGCATACAGGATGGTGTCTTGTTTTAAAGTTTTAGCAGTTATTGGTGTAGGTATATCTTTTAGAGAATGGACGTAGAGATTTTACTTATTTTATTCATATCGTTTTTACCGTTAATCGCATTGATATTTTTATGCATATGGAGCATTTCTAGAAACTCTGTTTTAAATTGGATTCTTGTGCTAGAATTTTTGTATTATATTAAAATGTACGCTTTGTGAGTATTTAGTAGTTAGGGCTGCTTCATACTTCTTATAATATTAATGGTTTTGTAATCTGTTTTCAAGATACTGAGATGTTTGCCCAATATGTTTCATATATGACTTTATTTTTTTATTATTTGGGGGTTATGTTTTTAGGTTACTGAAACATTTGGATGAAAAATTTTAGCTTTTATAGCTTATTTTGATGTATTTTCTAAAATAATTAGACAATTGGTGTGAAAGTCCATCTATATAGTAATGAAATCATTTTGCAACTGAATGGACACTGGCAACTCAATTTTCGGAAGTTGATGTTTGAAATCGAAACTGAGCACATTCTGGCAATAGGTACAGTGATAAAAATAATAATTTTTATAGTGTATTGGTATAAATATTAAAAAAAAAAAGATTAATAGAGGCTTTACAAGAACTCATGATGGAGGTGTAGTTTCAAACTGTCACTTATATAAGTAGATTTATAATTGATTAGTAAAACATTTGACATAAATAAGTTTATTATTCAAACATGACCTAACACCAAGAAAAATCACTCAACAGTTGTATAAAGGATTGTTTTCAAATGCGTGGATTTACTCCTTGATTGGTGAGATCAATCATTTCAAGACAATTGTATTGTGATACATGCTGTTAATAATTTGTTAGTTAATCTATCTGGTTTGACGATAAATAATCTTTACGCATTTAACAAATATATGTCATTATTACCCATGATAATAAATGGCTCAAAACAATGTCAACATAATTTTAAGTTAACTACACAGTGTACATAATATCTATTAAATTTGAGGATGACTTTTTCTTAAAAAATGTCATTCATAATGATTTATTTAATCATTGTTATCAAGATATTTAAAATGAAATACCTTGAAATTTTTAAACCACGAAAAAATGCTTAACCCCAATATTCATCGGAAACATAACATCATTTTTAATTCTATTAATAATTTTAGAGTCATTTTTTTGGATTGTACTTATATACATATAATTAATAAGTTAAGCATATATAATATTAGAGTTTGGCTGATTAATTTAACTCTGAATTTCCACTGTTTATCACAGATAAGAACCAATTGTTAACTTTATTACTAAGGCAGCATTACATAGTATTACGTATATTTTATGTCATATTCCCCTCAAGCTAACCTCATACCAGTTGCTTTAAATATATATTTAAGTAATTTAATATTGGTGTCTTTACACAAGGGTCTTGGAAAATATAAAAGGTACTATGTAAAGTGGAAAACGCTAACGATCAATCTTTTCCTGTCTACATCGTTTTGAAATATGGAATCTCCCTTAGACAAAGATACAATTTTATATCTTGAAAATAATTATACAAGTGTCTTACTGTCTACTCAGCTGCTAACCAGAAAAAAAAGGGGTTGTAGGGACATAGACAGCGCGAGACTAATGAATTGTTCCGAATTGAAAGAGCGGAACTAAAATAGATGTCAGATATGAGGAACCTGAAATACTAATGTTGGACTGACAGGATAAATGAAATACCCTTACACTAATACAGTAACAGCTATCTCGAGCTCAGGCTCACAGAAAAAGAGTCACAGCTCATTTTCTGACTAACTGTAAAGTCTTTATTTCAAATCAACAAAAATGGTATATCAAAACTTGTCATTGAATTATTATTCAGACTCGATATTGCAAATGCTTATATTTTTCATTACAAAGTCACCAATACAAAAATAGATATCACTTAATAGATATCACAACACTTAGAGGCGAAATACTAGGCGAAATAATATCTAAAAGGCGTTATATTGTTTGCTACAAACAAAAACAACGACGAATCTGTATGTCCAGCAGCACAAAATACTGCATCACCATAAGCATAGAAGTGCGTAGAGTGTGTAAAAAACTGTTGTGATGTTTGCTCTTTTAAAAAAGATTATTTAACAAAAAGAAAATATTCGAAGAAAAACGAAAACAAACTGAATTTAAAGACAACAATTAGAACAACTAAAAGACAGCAATTATAACAACTAAAAGACAGCAGTTAGAACAACTAATGCAATTAGTAATACAAGTAAGTAGACTAAGAAGGCCAATGTTTAGTCTCGAAAATAAGGTCAAATATGACACCAATTCAATTTAAAGCAAAGTACAATATAAACTTAGCACTATCCAAACTCGAATGGAAACCTTGATTAACTACATTCAACAAAACTTACAAAGTGGAACAAATCAAGTACCAAAGACCACCCAGTTATGATGGTACTGCATCTTGGCCTAAGTACAAACGACAAGTAGTGGCTACAATTAACCATTGGGGTAGCCAAGACTAGTCTACATTTCTAGTAATTGCTGTAAGAGGTACACTGTTAGAACTTCTACCTTTCTATGAATGGTATTGGAGATGTTGAGGTTCATATACAAATCACCTGTTGATGTAAATAAAAGTTTCTAGAAAGTGGGAGTGAATATTAGTTTTTAAATTTTAATTGAACCCACGGAGTATATAACAAATTTGGTGTCAGAAGTGGGATTAAGTGAAGTTAAAATGGCAATTTGATTTATGGAAACCCGAAGTATGGAAAAAGAAAAAATGGACGAGACTACCAAAAAAATATTCAAATTACGGATGGACTAGATGAAAAAATTACCCAGATCCGGGAAAAAAGAGACAAAAAAGAGTAACAACATCAGGAAGAAATTCAACAAAGGTTAGTGAAATCCTTTGATGAAAAACGTAAAATAGAAATAGAAAATGTTGTCACTGCCATGGAAGAAAAACAACAAAATTTAATGGAAGGATTATTCTCGAAATTTGCACAACAACATGGCCAAACTGAAGAAAAAAGGCAACTGCAATTTGAGCAATTAATGCAAATAGTATCGCAAGTTAATGAAACAGTTAATGAAAGAATGCAAATAGTTGAGGCAGACATAAAAGAGCTAAATGATGACATTAAGACCATAAAAAATACCGTGGATACTATTGAAACAAAAGTAAATGACCTCGATTCCATCCAAAGCCAGGTAAAATTTGAAATCAGTTCAATTCAAGACACAGTTCAAGACCAAATCAGTGTCATTAAACAAACAGTACAAAGTGAAGTACAAGTTAAATCAGTGCCATCCAAAATAAAGTAGAATCAGAAATTTAAAAAAAATGCAACAGGACTTACAGCGAGAAAAATACCAGAACACCCACATTTGATGGCAGTTCATCTTGGCCCATATATAAACGGCAATTTGAAGCCGTGACTGCAGCTAATGGAAGGGATAACCAAGAAAAATCTACCTCTCTTGTAATTTCCTTAAGAGGTCCGGTCTTAGAACTCCTCCAAAGCATTCCAGTCGATGAACAAGGCAATTTTGACAAGATCATCGCCATCCTGGCAAAAGATACGACAATCAGTCCTTGAGCCAAGTATACCAGGTGCAACTAAGCGGAAAAATTCTAAAATCCGGAGAGAGCCTTCAAGAATTCGAAGCAGAGATTAGACGGTTAGTACACTTGTCTTATCCAGACCTGCCAGAGGAAACGAAATACCAGTTGGCCACACAGTTTCATTAGCAGTATCAGAGATGTGGAAGTCCAAAGAAATCTAAGACTTAGTGGCATCAAGAAGAGTAATGAAGCCCTACTTCGGGCTTTGGAAGTAGAGGCCGTCATGAACATGTCCAAGCCGACGGTCCGAGCAGTTTCCTTCAACCAGGAAGAGCCAGAGTCACCATTTCAAGCATTGTTGGCTGGTATGAATAAACTATTAGAAGTCACAGAGAACTGATACCAGAAGAGCGTGTTACCGTTGTGGACGGACAGGGCACTTTCAACGCGACCGCAGAGTCAGGCTACCTGAACGATCACCAATCAAGGGTAAATCCCCAAAGGTTACACCCGCCTGGGATGGTCCATACGAGGTGGTCAAGAGGCTAATGACGTCGTCTACCGGATCCGTCGAAACCCCAGGGTTAAGTTGAAGGTGGTCCATTTAGATCGACTCGCTCCATACCATGGAGAGGATGTTTCTGACCGGGACGATCAGAATTAAAGGGGGGCAGTGTTGCGAAATTTACCTATGCCAGCCGGCCCTGGTTTCATTTCAATACGACATCGATTGTAGGGAGGACAAAAAAATAATCTCGAAATAGCTCGGCAACTGCAGAATTGATAATGGATTGTACTAGAGGATTCGATGCTGATTTTAAAAGGAGCAGCCCATCATCCCAGGAGTTAGTCAGTGCGGCGAAGAGCTTATGTTGTATTATATTTGTGATATTCGAATCAGTTGTTGATGTAAATAAAAGTTTCTAGAAAGTAAGAGTGAATATTAGTTTTTAAATTTTAATTGAACCCACGGAGTATATAACAGTATGTTAGATATTGATATATACAAAGAACATAGAATAAATAATTATATAGGGTAGTCTATAACCAATTAAATATATAGGATAGATGAAATATAGAGCGGAGTAAAATAATTGTTATAAATGGTGGTTACATATTTTAAAAGATTAGAATTGGAAAATAGGGTAGAGTGTAATTAGAGTCATACAGAGTGGTTGTAAAATGTTATATTGGGTAGCCTTAAGTAGATGCGTATATAGGGTAGTTGAAATATGTAGTGAGGTAGAATTATAGTTATATAGCGTGATTTAAAAAATATAAGTTCAAAAATGTTATATTTAGTAGCAGTGGCGGATCCAGGATTTTCGTTGGGGGAGGGGCTGACAGCACTGATGGTAGGTTTTAGCAAAATAAACACTAAAAAACGATACTACTCAGATGATGGGGGGGTGAACCCCTTAGCCCCCTGGGTCCCCCAGTATTTAGTAGCCTATAAACAATTGTTTAAATAGTATGGATGCAAAATAGGATGGCACGGAATTGTACTGATACAGGGTAGTTAACAAAATGTTACCCAAAGAAATGTTTTATAGGGTAGTCCACAAGAAGATGCACATACATGATGGTTAAAATATATGGCGGAGTAGAATTATAGTTACAGAGGGTGGTTAATTTGTTTTACAAATACCGAGTTTATTGACCACAAAGCAGTCTTGTAAACAGAATGGTTGGAATATAAGGTAGAGTAGAATTATAGTAAAGAGGCTGATTCAAAAATGTAATAGATAAGAAATAGGTGGAATTATTATAGAGTGTTTCAAATTAGAGAATTGAAATTGAAATATTTTGTTTGGTCTTGGGAAAAATTAGTTTACATAGCCAATGTCTGATTATGGTTTTTTCATGAAACCTAGAATTTATGAGTAAAGTTCTGTCACCAATGTATTATAGTATTACAATACTTTACTGCTGAAGCTCAAGATTTCTGCAAACTATTTAAATATGTTCCAATACACAAATTTCATGAAAAAATGTAAAAACTAAAAATAATTGGGTTTAATTAATGCTAGATTGATATTCTCCCAAATTATTTAGAAAATTACTCATTCAAATTGTTTTTTCGGATTAAATCTTTGAACTTGTGGTACCGGATATTAATATGTCTAATGTAGAATTGTAATTACAAATATCCAAAAGCCATAGATTTCATATGAAGAAAACACAATGACATATAACCAATACTGACATTAGCTTGCAACATATGGTAAGAATCATATCGCTGTACCAACGTGACAAAAGTAGTTATGTAATGCTTGCCTTAATAAAAATAGGTACCTATCACAATCTGTTCTCAGTAATCCGCATGATGTCAAGAAAGAACTAGCATAACTCGATACATTTTTAAATTACATAAACAGTCGTTACCCATCCTATAAATTTTTTACACCTCTTTTTCTACATATATCTAGGTCTTTTTTGTTGCGTAGGACTACCCATCGTGACGTCCGGTGGACTCGCAGATCTTTTATTGTGCCGGACCATTTCGCCGGTTATAAAATCACATAATGCAGAATCCGTAGGCACACATGACAACGGTGACGATACTAAGGCTTCCCTGAATGTACGTAATGTCGGGTCTTGAGGTTCAACGGAGTTCGCACCAGGTGGCGGTGAAATATTGCGAGGTCTGGGTGATAACCTAAAATTGATTTTGGCAACTGAATTTATATCCTATATGAATAATTTCACAAAATAACTTTATATGTAGTATAAATACATTTCATTCATAACCGTATTAATCCCACCTACAGATTAGTATGTTCATCTGTTTTTTAATTGACAATCAATTTTAATAGAAAAATACGTGTCTGATGGGTTGCCTACCAAAATATGGCTCCAATTACTTCTATTTTTTTTAAATCAATTTATCACTTCATTTTTTAAATACTTCCATTCATGTGTTTTAATAACTCTTATCAAATTAAAACATGTTTCCTTATGCGATAAAATAGTCATAATTATTTAAAAATGATCGCAAATGGGGATTGCCGACGGTAAAAGATTAGCAACCAACTGTACGCCACTGCACGTTAAAGACCTATTCTTATTATCACAGGTCAACACGAATTTTGACCTTGATGAGTATGAAATTTCGATAGATTTATCTGAAAAAGTTTGATTTTGTTTCTAAGAGAACGGTTTATAAAAATTTTAGAAAACCTATAGCGTAAATTTTTATTCCAAATAAATCGAAACAAATATATTTAAATTTTCATCAACTATTACTATCATATAAAATTACAAAAAAAAATACAAAATAGTAGAAAAAAGTTTAAAAATAAACTATATTACTTTTTTTCATGTTTATAAGTAGTTTCTCTAAGCCCAAAATGTAGTTGTTTTCTGAATGATACTTGTAGCATATTTTTCAATGTCTAAGTGCTTCTTGGGAAATAACACCACAGTTTAAAGAAAATTGATGTATATTCCAAACATTTCGGGGTCTAGAATAGACCCCATTGTCAATGGTTAAGAAAGTATGGATTAAAAAGGCACAATTCTAAGATGTAAATTAAAATATTTCAAAATGTGTATTATTTGATTTTTGATGTAACTAAGAGAATGCTATTTGTAATATACAGGGTAGCACAGAAATTTCTAAAGATCATATAATCATAATGTTCCTTTCAAATTGGAAGAAGTTGAAAGGGAGATCTTCAGAATTTTATGTGGCGCTCCTAGGTGCGACTTTGTTATAAGATGTTTTGTGCATTCGCCAAAAATGCGACCAAAGAACTTTGTTGATTCAGTGATCCCATTAAAATCATAAGGAAAAACCTTATGAACTATCCCGATATTGGGTTGTTCACAAGGGCATGACCATTAGCAATTTCTTCCTTAATCATCGGCAACCAGGAACGACTGAATTCTACGGAGGTAGTAGCGATACAATCGTTTTCATTTAACAAAATTAAAGCAGACTCTTTTAGTTTTCTTTTGGTGTTGTGTTCTTCTTTGTGTAATATATATTACCACCACCACAAAAAGAAAACTAAAAGACTCCGTAGAATTCAGTCGTTCCTGGTTGCCGATAATTAAGGAAGAAATTGCTAATGGTCATGTCCTTGTGAACAACCCAATATCGGGATAGTTCATAAGGTTTTGCCTAGGTTTTCCCTTATGATTTTAATGGGATCACTGAATCAACAAAGTTCTTTGGTTGCATTTTTGGCGAATGCACTATCTTATAACAAAGTCGCACCTAGGAGCGCCACATAAAATTCTGAAGATCCCCTTTCAAATTCTTCCAATTTGAAAGGAACATTATAATTATATGATCTTTAGAAATATCTGTGCTACTCTGTATATTACAAATAAAATTCTCTTAGTTACGTCAAAAATCAAATAATACACATTGTCAAATATTTTAATTTACATCTTAGAATTGTGCCTTTTTAATCCGTAGTTTCTTAACCATTGACAACGGGGTCTGATCTAGACCCCGAAACGTTTGGAATATACAGCAATTTTCTTTAAACTGTGGTGTTATTTCCCAAGAAGCACTTAGACACCCAAAATGTAGTCGCCTATCATATTTTCCTTATAATGGCCCTAATAATGATGTTCGAAAGCCATGATATCTTGATGAAAACGTTTTTCTTTTTCTTATTTAAATGACATACATCAGCATATATAATTCATAAGACCTAACTTGATGTTTAAAGGCAGCATTAATATATTTTCATGTTTGGCAATAGGTTAACATTTAACTTTTTAACACAAATTTCAGTGTTCTTAATGGCCATTATCATTCAACATCTACTACCAGACAGAGATAACATAGATATTTTGTATATACACTGTAGTCCCATTTAAACTTTCTTAGTTTTCTTTCAGATGTACAAAATGATTGAATGGAAGAGATACAAATTTATTTCCATTATGTAATAAAACTTTCAAGCTTTTCGTCGGGCTGTCAATAAATAAACGCCACTCACACTCGGAACACAACGCATCCAAATTGCTTCAAACAAACCTCTTATCTCATTACAATAACAACGTCCATTTCTTTGGTGAAGAATGTAGCAAATGGCTCTTGTCGACTTCATTGATGTTATTTTGCTATCGATAAGCAAATTCCATTGTTTCAAACAGTAACCCAAGAGCTCTACCTTACTCTTCGGCAAATTCAAATGTCTTATTAAGCCATCAAAACCATCTGAGGTAGTTTGTGACGTAATATTTGGGGGGGGGGGGTAAAATGAACGGCTCCTAATTACCTTGCCAGAATATTCTCTATATAAATAATATAAACTATGTTCCACAATCTAGTAATAAATATAAACTACAATTTTACCTATGGTGAGAGTGATGATGATGATGATGGTTAGACCTTGAAGGTGGTGGAGGATGTTTTCCTGCCAAATATGCTAATAAATCTTCTCGTCTGATAAGGCGCCTTTTCCTTTTTGCCCAATTTACTAACTCTAAAGTCCTTTTCTGGTAACCACCTTGCTTTGCTAATTCTGTTGTTTTCTTTAGACAATCCATAGAATCTGAAAAAATATTATTTAAATACATGGTCACTGTTTGTCAATTGCTTTTAAGCTATATTAGTGAAAGGTTGCTCTCAATCATGGCTGGAATTACTGAATACATAGAGTTACCAATAATAAAGGAAAAATGGCAGATGAATTTTTAATATGAAGATGTTTGCTAGCTCACTGACTTACATTTATATTATGACCTTATACACTCTTTAAACTATGGAAAAAGTCTATACTAACTAACGAGAATATGCAAGTATGAGACAAAACAATGGATAGAAAATATCAGAAATTATTATTAAATATTTTCTAGTTTTAACCTACCCAAAACAATTGTCTAAAGGTTACTTATTCAAAATTAGAGAATTTTTTAAAAATCATTTGGCCAGTCCATTATTTCAAATTTGTTGTACAACTATTCAACTTGATAAATTGTGTTTATAAAGCTAATTTAAATCTAAACTTCTATTTAAAATAGAAATCAATGAAATAAAATGAAAGTGAATTAACTTCAAGTCATTTCCAAATTTTACAGTGTGCAACTATTTTAAGTAAATAGATAATAGATTGATAGATAGATATCTTTATTAGCTCAAATTTTTGTATAATATACAAAAAATAACCCTTGCAGGATGTAGAACATGTCAAAAAACTTACAACAAATACAATCTAAACTTACGACAACCATCAAGATAATTACATACAATAGATATACTCAATTTTATTTTACATTAGACAATAGGTATTTAATCAAGTCAAAAAAGAAACTAAACAATTACCTAGTTACTTATTCATTTCAGTGTGAGGTAGCTGGTAAGTATATCATATCGCTCTTGTTTTTGTCTTCATAATATTCATGCAGAGAATAGTATTGTTTTTTCAAAAGATATTTTTTTAGTAATAGTTTTAATTTTTTCATTGGCTGTTCCCTAATGAATAAGACCAAATATGTGCTCAAAACGGGATTACTCTCAAAAGAGACCAGTCTTCACAATTGAATTTAAACAATCTAATAATACTATGAGCACTGATTTTTCTCCTGAAGGATAGTTGCGGCTTGTTCAATTTAATGTTTAGGCACTTTTTGGGAATAACACAATATTTGGAATTACTATATATTTCCAAATGTTTCAGGGTCTAAGTCAGACCCTATTATCAATGGCAATAACATCCTCATATGTCACTTAACAAATGTCAAATATTTTATTTTTAAATTTTATATTGTGCCTTCTTTCATATAGTCTCTTATTGCCATTGACCATAGGGTCTGATGTAGACCTTGAAACATTTAGAAAGAAACAGTAATTACAAGTATTGTGGTGTTATTCTCAAAAAATGCTTAAAGAATATAGGGACTGATATCAAGATAACAAAGAAAAAGTTTCTATAAGAAGCTAGAAGCCAGTAGTTTAAATGCAGGACATCTGACCTAAAAAAGGATGAAAAAGTCTTCTCACATCACGGCTCTTAAGTCATCCAAAAATTAGATCATTTATTAGGGGGTGGGAGAGACATCTCCGATTTGTGACAAAATAGTCCCGTGGAATTGTAAATATTGTGATGATGTCAATGTAAAATCTTTAAAAAAATAATTTTCAATCTATAGGTTGGTGTTCAGTTAATGTTTCTATTGTACAGCCAGTAATGCAGTGGTTTCCAAGCTCCCCTAGGGGAGCTCGAGACCTATGCAAGGGGGACATACAGCTGTTTCCAAAATATTATTTTAGAATAAAAACCATAAAAGTAAAATAGGTGTCAAAAAAATGAATCAGCAAAATAGGTATACATAATCCACAATTAGATTAGAAAAAGGGAGCAACACATTTTTTTTAAGCAGGGTGCAGGTACAATAATGTTGGAAAGCACTGCATTAATGTATGAGCTTAATCTATGTATATTTCTATAAGTAAAACAGGTGTAGTATAAGTGTTTGAGCATGAAGGGTTTCAGTGAAGATTTAACTACAGGGGTTCTAGAAAGCTTTAAATATTTTAATTTTACATCTTAAAATTGTGCCTTTTTATTCATAGTTTCTTTACCATTGACAATGGGGTCTAATCTAGACCCCGAAATATTTGGAATATACAGCAATTTTCATAACTGTGGTGTTATTTCCCAAAAAGTTCTTGAACATTAAAAAATATGCCACAAATATCATTCAGAAAACAATTTAAATATCTTATTTGAGTAAATATATACTGTAGGTGAAAAGTCCCACTGACCATGTCATTTACATTTGTTTATATGAACAGAAAGTATATTCCATTACAGCCAACCACTATGAACTGAGCTATCAATGAATATATGGAACTGTGTTTAGTAGTGACTGTCAACTTTTTATCCATAATTTTGTCTTACAAATATATTTTAAAAATTACACATGAACTATATTTTAAGACTTACAGCAAAATTTCAGTCATCCTATATGTATTATACACTATGGCATCACATACTTATCAGTGTTACATAATGAAATATCATAATAAACAGATAATAATATTAATAAAAAATCGATTGTGGAAGCCGTTACTTTGTGATAGTCAATCATGATGATGAAATGAAACTAATTACTTTGTTTTCTATCACTAACACATTTATTCACTAAAACATGTGACTAGTTTCAATGCCTAGTGCATCATTTTCAAACATATATAAACAATGAAAAAACAAGAACATTATAATATTATGTTCTTGACCATGACTTAACCATCATGTCGGTGTATTTGGTCATTAGTTTTGTATTTAATGTTTGTTAGATGGGTTTCTTCATTGTTTATATTTGTTTGAAAATGATGCTCTAGGCATCAAAACTAGTCACATGTTTTAGTGAATAAATGTGTTAGTGATAGAAAACAAAGTAATTAGTTTCATTTCATCATAATAATATTAATCTCATTAACTTACCTCTGTATAAAGAAGTTACTGTTCCAGCTGCTGTTTGGAATTGTACCCAAATTACTGCTGGATCTCCTGAATATCGATCTGGAAATTTAAAGCAAAGTATATGAGCACCAATAGTTTATATACAATTTATAAATTACTCATTAGAATTCCATTAGACTCCTACCTATTGAATGTGGTTGCTATCACATTTTGATAAATTTTGATCTGTTTATCATCATAAAGTGAATAATCATATCCAAATCTATTGAAACATCGAGATCAAATAAATTCAAGACAGTCAATAGAAGTCCAAGGAAACATCGAGCTACTAGTTACACAGTCCATCTCTTTGAAACTAATTTAAAAAAATCTTGGCAGAGCACAGTGCCACATGCAAGTCACACTAGAGTAAAGGAAAAAAAAATACAATATAAAAATATATTTAATTGCATTGTTTTTATCCGACGATCTATTAATACTACTAAATAGTAAATTATGACAGGAGAATATATATTCTGGAATTTCAACAAGAGTTTTTTAATCAATAGTGAATAACCAAAATGGAGACTGTCACCATCAATACAAAGAAAATTCGAACATATCAAACAGCATGATGAATTAATTCTCTTTTGAACTAAATTTTTACAAAGACATACCTCGATATAATTGTGCTACGGCTGTTGCAGAACCTTGAAAAGCTGACCATATTTTTGAATGGGCAGTGTTTGATTCAGTCATCGTACACTGTTCATAATTAGGTTGGTTTTCTATCGAATCTGCACATTCTTTCTCCCAATTACTCATCCAGTTTTCTTCACCACCCTCAGGATTCATTTCTTGAAATTTAATTAAAGAAATTTATATTACCTATTGCTAACAAATACAGTATTTATGTCATATGTCATATGGAGTTAGCCATTCCACTTTGTATTGAATGTACAGAACATAAACAAGTGTTCCATAGAATTATATAAATTGACGTATATAATTCATCTGTTATATCTGAATAGAATAACTACTGAAGTCTGTCCAATTTTAACCGTTAGGGGCAGCACAATTCTTGGTTTTAGGTATAATATTTTGAATACTTATTTTTTAAATATTTGTTTAATATTTCAAATGGTTATTTAAATAAATTGTATCTTTAAAAACGACGGTGAATAGATTTTGTACAAAACAAAAGGGTTGAATTTAATATCATAAGGGATCGTTTTCTAAATATTCATCAACTGGTTTAGAGATGCAATAGTGAAATGATTTAAAGCTGAAATGCTATACTGTATCACTTCTCTTTCATCACTTCTCCTTCATGTGAATTTAACTCTAATATTTGTGTTATTTTTTCTTTTTTTTGCTATTGTGAATTATGTAAAATTTACCCCAACATTTTTGTATAAATAATTTAATTAAGCCATTTTGGAAAAATTGAAACAGAAACAGTGAAAATATAAATCAACCATAAACAACAAAAAGCAGCAAACTTATTCACCGTTTTAAGGGAGTAATTATATATAATAGTTTAACGGAGGCCTCATGCAAAGTAGCTACGCTTTCCTTGTACCTAATAACTGCCGTCGTTTTTTGTTATTCACTCAATCGCTAGCTACCCAGTCTTTTGTCTTGATTGCATTATCTGGCAGATCACAAGACATAGTTGTAGATTATGTGTCAAGATCTTCAAAATTTTACATTTGTTCATAATTAAGCTATAGCCAATGTCAAAAGAACTGTGTCATGAGAGGTGTACAGGCAGAACAACTGTTAGGAGTTTGAACAAGCTCAACAACTATTAACCAAATACCTTCATTGTAGCGAAAGACATCCTCTCAGCTATAGGAGAGCCACAGAAATACAAAACAATGTAAAAACCTTAAGACGTTATGATCACCATTATTATTTGTCTTCCAAGGCAAGTCATTAGGTCAAGAATACATATCCACATTTTAATCAAAATGCAAGGTGACTTATTGATCTGCAGTTACATAAATACATTAAAAAAACCGACTTCAAGAAAGAAACTTAACTAATAATAAAAGGAAAATTCTGCAACAATTAAATACTTTTTTTGAAGTCGGTGCCAAGTGGAACAACAAAGATGCAAAGTACAACTCACAAATGTACTTCCCAAAATATTTTCCCTTTAACTTAGCATCGACTTCAGAAAAAAGTATTTTATTGTCGCAAAAAAAATTGCTTTAAATTAATATATTTTTTATGGTTCCGTATATACGATATACGGATACCCTTGTAATATCACGCCGGATTTCTCCCTCTTTCACATCACTGCAATTTGAAATTTTGATTTTAGGGGTACTTCTGGGGGGGGAACTAAAAAAATCAACTGTTCCTCCCCCTTATCTGCGAAACTATAAGAAGTAAAATTTTTAAGAAAATGATAGATAAAGGGCATCACCTGAATTTTACCGGAAAAATAGGGAGAAACCTCTACTATTTTGGTGGGCAAATTACAGAATTAAATGAAAAATATAAAATTAAAATTGTTTCTAACACATCATGTAATATATCAAATGAAAAGGCTCATTATGGCGAAAACAAATATATTTTTCCTTTTTTTTTAATAAATCATTTTAAAGATGTTAACAAAAACATAAAAATTTTTAGCCATTCCCCCTACCTTATCTCCGACACTATAAGTCGTAAAATTTTGGAAAAAAAATAGAGATGTAGAGCATCACCTGAATTTTACTGGAAAAATAAGGAGAAAGCTCTATTCATTTTGGGGGGCAAAATACTGAATTGAATGAAAATATAAAATTAAAATTATTTCTAACACATCATGTAATATATCAAATGAAAAAATATTAGCAAAAATATAAACATTTTTACCCATACCCCATACCTTATCCCCAAAACTATAAGCCGTAAAATTAAAAAAATATGGATATATGACCTCACCTGAACTTTACTGGAAAAATAAGGAGAAACCCTTAATACTAATTTTAGGGACAAATTACAGCATTAAATGGAAAATATAAAATTAAAATTATTTCTAACGCATCATGTAATACATCAAATCAAAGGGGTCATTATGACGAATACAAATACCTTTTTTTCATATTTTTAACACAAATATTTTAAAATGTATTAACAAAAATTACCTATTCCTCTCCTTTATTCCCCAACCTATAAGACCGAAATTTTTTTGTTTATAGTAAAAATACGAAGAAATCCCTAATATTAATATTGGGGCCAAATTATAGAATTAAACGGAAAATTAAAAAAAATCATATTTTTAAAATTAAATGTTTACAAGATATTAACAAAAAGATATAAGAAATTATCATTTCCCACTGTATTTCCGAAACTTTCCGGAACCATACTACCTAAAATTTTGAAAATAATTAGGGGTACATTTTATTTGTATTTGTAAATAATTTGTCTAACAGATTTAATAATTTATTATTCAAAACTTGAACTATATTCCCCTTTATCTTTCAATTTACAGAGCCTCAAAATTCAGACAGTAGATTATAAAAGACTTCTCTGAAAGTTTATTAGTAAAATAAAACTATAATGTTAATTTTGGGGACCAAATAAGGAAATTAAAAATACATATTTATATAAAAATCAAGCGAATCATGAAGCAGATAAAATAAAAAGTCTATGTGTGGAGAATGAAAGTGTATATTTTTTATAAATTTAAAACGCTTCCTTCAAAATATATTAGGGTAAATATAAGAAAATGCTCTGCTGGAATATTGAATATTGAATCTTGAAGGTGGTACGGATCCTTTAGTATGAGAGCCGAACTCGCACTTGACCAAATTATTTAAGTAGATACGTTTTTGCTTTTTAAAGTATTTACTTTACAATTTTAATTAATGTAATGGCTTAATTAGTTGCAGTTTTCAGCTCTATTTTTTTCGATATTAACCAAAAATAAGGTATTTTATTATTAAATAACATAAATTATTTTGACCAATCTCGTTTACTGTTGGGTCAAATAGAGTAACTTTTTTAAAATATTTATATGCATTAAAAAAGTGTTGCATACGATTCAAACTTAGGTGTACCCTCTGTATTGTAGACAGTTTAAGAATCTTGAGGTTTTTAAGTCTGCTAATTATCAGACATTTTGATTTAATTTGAATTATCTACATTCATTTTATAGTCCCTCCTTCCCGATATTATACAATAAATCTTTTTTTTTTTCATTAAAAAAATGATTCATTATTTTTTTTGTGATCTTACATAACTGGATCCATTTTTCAATTTTAGTAAACTTTGAAAACGATTATTTAAGATGTAAAAAATAACACGTAATGATTACATGATAAGTTTCAGATGATTCAAATCTTTTTATGAAAAATAACTTTTTCTCTAAAAATCTATTTTGAATTTATTAAACCCAGGTTCTAAACAGATATATTACAATTTTTAACACTATCGCCTCAGCCAAAGGTTATTATATAAGGAAGTCGCTTTCTGAATTATAATTGTGGCATCTCTGTTTTTTTATTTTTTCTGTGTTTTTTGGGAATAACACCACATAAACTTGAAAGTCTGTATATTTCAAAAGTCTAAACGTTTCAAGGTGTAAATCAGACCTCGTTTTCAATGGTATTAACACAAATTGAATAAGAAATTAAAAAATTAAGAAGATTCGCAATAACAAATATCGTAATCACAATTTGATATTTGATATATGTATCGTAAAACTATGATATTAAAAAAAAATATGGGGAATCTTCGGGATCCCCCGTAACAGGATTTACTATGTAAGGTCGAAATTCCTTTAGCCCTTTGCGAGTAATCGCTGAAGAAACATAAAAAAATAGATACAGCGAATTGAGAACCTCATTCTTTTTGAAGTCGGTTAATAGGGGACAAAATAATACCTACACTTGTTTATCAAATTATGACATAATCATAGCCAGAGATTCCATAATAATGTGTTAAAGAAGGTCTCTCATAGTCCTTTGAATATATTGCCATTGGCAGTTGGACCTGAATATCCTACTCCTCCTTGTCACTGGCTACGAATTTGCGGTACTAGAGAAGAAGCAGACTCTAACATGATCTGTGCTCTATACTATAATAGTGAGTAGGACCATAGGTCGGAAATATTCAGCTTGGTTAAGTTAGGATATAATTACTCGATGATCAGCTATTGGTAAGATTTTAACTTTATTAAACAGCCCCCAGTTGAATAAATATTGCATAAGTTTCCTAAAATCAAGCGATATGATACAGGTCTAAAAATAGTTGAGTTAAATTTGACTAAGTATACTTGTGTTTTCAGTAAAAATATTGTTATTTTGTTTCTCCAGTCTATAATGTAACAACTGTTCCACAGTTTTAATACTTTATTAAGAATGCTTTTAATGTCTAAATTAAAGGTTTGTACCCCTTTTTGCCCAAATATCTTTAAATACAGATGTCCGGAAGTACAGTTTCCTTTCCACCGTACTATGGTGCTATCAAAGAGCAAGTAGGTAGTCAAGGTTGAATTTATCCATATTACAACCCTCGGACTTTTAACAATAAGGAAGAATATTACTCTCTGGTGCTGCAGTCATTATTCCAGAAATTCCCACAGTAGATGTATGAAGGTATATTGTTTATTAGACAACCATCTTAACACTATGGAATGAAGTACAGTTTACTTGCGAATAGGCATTTTTAATTTGTATGTAAACTTTCTATAATATTAGACAGGGTAGCACTCAGATACTTGATATTCTCCGGTAAGTATTTCTTACATGAACGACAAAGTCGCATAAGTAAATATGAGGCAAGAGGGAAGAAAAAGGCAGCAGGCTATATAAAAGTTATTGATTTCTTAGATATTACATAGGTACTTTTACGAATAATCAGAGAAAGCCTGGATGTCCATTGCAGATCTCCAAGTTCTCGTGTAAGCAGTTTGCTATATTGCTATGTTTGGAGTACATACCAGAATTTTGAGATTGGACTCCGCACAGAAATATCTAACAATACTCTTTAAACCTGTAACAAGAGTTTATAAGCCCGTAATTTATTCTTAGGGTTTTTTATAAAATGGTCAAGTCAGATCAAAGTAAGTGTTGGGAATCGCTGAAGCAAATCACAAATTTGCAGGGTTATTTGAAATGTAGCTTTTAGGTACAAGAATTATCGTGTTATAGACAACATTTTAGGCAGGTGAATATGCTTCTGAATAGTTGTTCACAGCCTTACTTCTTTTTATCCGATTATAGAATTTACAGAATTCTGCCTAAATTGTATTTTCAATTGGAAGGAAATTTCAATACACGAGATGCTGGTATGGCCATAGGTTCATCATTCTTACCTATTCTGTTAGTTATCTTCTTTAATATAATTTTTATAACTAACTAGCTATTTACACGTGTGGATATCCCACCATCTTCACTATAAGTCGAGGTTATAGTTCTCTTGATTATGTATTTGGAACTCGGCCTTACATAAACTCCACCTAAATATTTCTTGTTCATCTTCTTTCTATGTCCTAACTGTGGGTGTCTTTGTTCTCTTCATCTTTTCAGCCAGATTATGGGCTTGTAATATAATAATTTTAAACTCTCAGTGTTTAACAGACACTTCTTGAGTACCTTTCACTACGTATAGCGTATTTTTGGGTAGAAGGTTATAAATACAGGGGTTGAAAAAAAAGACAGAAGTAAAGGCACATTTCCATTACGTCATTTACTTCTAATACTCTGCATTTAGAACATTTATGTTCACCCTTACCTTTATAAACTTTAACCACACCTAACATAATCAAAAATTGATTTTTATCCTCACAATCCCGGACAAAACTTCCCTATAGTGATTTTATTTCGCACTTTTTCTGATTTCTATTCAGCTAAAATATAAAATTAATTCATAATTAACTGTGTACAGGTGTCCCGCCGTCTTAACCGGAAGTTTCATCCAACGACAAAAATGACGTCAATATGAAATGTTAAAGAGTTCGTATGGAAGATTTGGACGTCCAAGTCAGTGTCAAAGCAATTCATTAAGAAGTCTTCAAGACTCAAATCCGCCACCTAAAGGAGGAACAAATCAGAAAAATTAAACGCTCATGGCAGTTTTTTCAGGTCGAGGGGGCTGCTACACCCTTGCCCTTCCCTCAGTACGCCCAATTTTGGATGTGTGTGATACGACTTTTCGATTCCTTATCAGGAATCGTTTTCGAACAGTATATTTTTGGAATTTCTGAAGCAATATTAGTTTATCAATAGACAATTGCAAAAATAATCGACAGGAAAACAACACCGATCATACAGGGAGAAATCTTAAAATTCAAGGTGAAGTGCCTGAGCACCTTGATTTTTCAGTCACTTAACTTATCTGTATTTTTCAGAAATCACTACGAGGAGTGAAAAATTTCATTCTCAATGATTTCATATTTGTAATTGTGATTTTTGGAATTTGACTAGTGGAAAATAATGTTGATCATTATTAAGTTTCTAAATAATAATTATATTAATATAAGTGTTCGATACAAACCGACTGTATCCCAATCAGAAGTGATGTATTCCAGGGAGACTCTCCTAGCCTGATGTGGTTCTGCCTTGCCATGGACCCACTCTCAGACAAACTGAACTCGACTAACTTTGGGTTCAGTCTCAAACACAACAACGTACAAGCATTAAAGATAAACCATTTGTTATATATGGACGACTTTAAGTTGATGGCAGCTACCAAACAACAGCTGCATTATATGCTTAAAGTAGTAAAAGGGTTTTCTAGTGACATCCATATGCAATTTGGCCTAGACAAATGCCGGATTATTAATATTATAATAAAACGCAAAATACAGCAGAGGCCCTACGAAATAAGAGATGGCACCTCAATTGAATCCATGGAATACCTTGAAATAAAACAGGCTCAACGAATTTATCACTCCACTATGAAAAAGGACGTAACAACAGAGTTTTATAGAAGGGTAAGACGACTGCTGAAGACCAAACTTAACAGTAAGAATCTATTTCAGGCTATTAACACCTACGCATGTTCATTGCTCAATTACTACTTACTGGTGTAAGACTGACATTGAACAATTACAACGGAAAGTTCGAGTACTACTAACAAAAGCTCAAAATCACAATAAAAAGAGCTGTGTCGAACGTACAACATTGCCCCGGTGTGAAAGAGGAAAGGAATTGGCAGATATAGGCAAGTTACGTGATCAACAAATTTCTAATTTGCGTAATCATTTTCAGAAACTCGCAGAATTTACTGATCTACACAGAGTCATATATGTCAGGTTGATGATGAACAACTGTTCAAATCAAAAGAGAAGCTCCTTCATGGAAGACATATAAATGACGTCAACCAAGATTATGTCAGCAGTTCAGCGTCGAACTACTAGTTAATCTCTGGTAATATGTTTCCTGAAACAGAAGGCTTTATATTGGCAATCCAAGATCAAGTAATTCCAACTATGAACTATCTAGAGTACATCGTTAAAGACACTTGTATGAACAACGACAGATGCAGATATGGTTGCCAAACATCTGAATCTATCCAGCATATTACATACAAAGAACGACACGATGCTGTGGCAAAAATACTGCACCAGGAACTAGAGCTGAAACTTGAGCTATCACAGTCGGTAAGAACACGCTACTATATATACAAACCAGAATCTATTTTAGCAAATAACAACTACAAGCTGTACTGGGATTTGAAATTACGTTGATGGTCGCAATTTATTTCTGGTGCACCCTGTATAAATGAATTTATCATCACAAAATCCGCAGTTCAAAAAAAGCTGACGTGTCCGAGCGTTTTTCCAAAAAATCAACACCTGAAGTTTAAATGAATTTGTTCCAACTCACGCATCCTCACTATATATACAAGCTGTACTGGGACCGGACGATATTGACCGATAGACTAGATATAGTTTTGGTAGATAGTCTCTAGAAAAACAACCTTAATTGACCTAGCAATCCCTAACAACAATAATATAAATATTAAGCAGGCTGAAAAAATAGCGAAATGTAGGGATTTAGAATTTCAAAGACAATGGGACATGAACAACACTCGAACGGTACCAATTGATATGTCAACAACAGGAGTAGTCCCAAAACTTCTACTAAATAATTCAAAATACTTCGGTCTTGACGAACATCTTCACCAACTAATGCAAAAACCTGTTATGTTAGGAACTGCCCGGGCGGTCAGAAAATTCATAGGAAACTGCCACGACTCTAACCACGGGCCACGGTCCTGATAACCTGGCAAGGGCTCCCACAGAGCTAAACCCTTTTGATATCTGGGATATTTGGAGTTTAGTGAATTTTCCAACAAAGGCTAATGCGTGCATTAGAGGAGGTGTGCGGCCATACACTATATGGTCAAGTCGGGGGCATAAGCCCCTTCATGGAAGACATACAAATGACGTCAACCAAGATTATGATTGATCTCTGGTCATATGTTTCCTGAAATTAAAGGCTTTATAGTGACAATCCATGATCAAGTAATTTCAACCAAGAACTATCTGAAGTACCTACATGGTTAAAGAAGAAGAAAAGCTAATTTCATGAAAAAATCAGGTTTAGTTGCCCGTACTACCTCGCCGGTGTGAGTTCCAACTTGGCGGAAATAGGCACTTTTGTATAGCATCCAATTCTGAAAAATATATTTCTATAGTGAAAGCGGTGCCATGAAATGCCGCTGAGCTATAGAAATTTAAAAATAAAAAATCATCCTTATACGTCTTGGTCGAGCACTTAATATTAATATTTAGGTCTCAAACTTTGAGGGATTTTTTTTTGGGTCTTTCCAACAAACTGTCATGATGAGACCGAAAAAAAAGTGGAAAAAACTTACAAGTACTTATTTTGCCTGAATTTAATAATAGTTAGTAAGGTACTGCAAACAAAAGAACATTATACTTGCTTACTTATTAACAACTTTTTGAATTTTCCGAAATTTACTCCTAGAAATACAATTTGCTTACAATGATTTAATAAAGAACGATATGTACCTAGGTAAAAATCTAAATCCGACCCTGGTACGCTGGTGCGCAGGTACGAATGCTAAGAAACCTGTTCTTTGCCTTCTGTTTCCTCAAGTACCATCTGAGTCTGTCGTAGTGGCTGAAGAACTACTTTCAAAGAGCTCGCTGGCTAACCTAAGCGTGCGCGTAAATTTGTGAGTTCTTTCGCTCTTTATGACACAAATCAGGACATTTTCGCGTTTTGGAATATGAACAGCATCATCGAATAGGAAAACGACTGTGCGTTTTTGGTGACCTTAGTGTTAAATTGTTTTGTGTGAGATTTAGTGTTTGGACTCGAAACTTTTTTATAAATTATTAACAATGCCTTGTTCCGCTGTTACGTTAAGTTTAGCAACAATCACATCTATTATAGCTGTATCGCTTTTGGCCATCGCATTTTCCACGGATAACTGGCTGTATATTGAAGTGAAAAGAACGAATATACAGGTAAGAAATTAATGGTTTTATATTTACACAAATACCAGTTTTTGTTTTGAAGGCCGTTTCATTTTCTTAACAGATGTAAATTAATTATAAGTCTAGTAATCAATAGAAAATTATCTTTTGTCTTTGAGACTCATTTAAACTTGTTTTTTTGTTTTTTAATGTCAATTACAATAGATGAAATTCAGAAGACTAATATAACATCATCTAAACTGGAACCTCTTTTATAATCACTTAAAAAGTAAAATAGACTTTAATTTTGGATGATTTCAAATCACAAGCGGTTTGCAGAAAATATATGGAAATTTAATATATCACCATTTGTTATAATTTGTTGTTATTTACAGAATTCATTTAAAATTACTTTCTTTTGAAAATTTAATAGTATGTTCTAATGATTTGTATTGACTGTTTAATATCAGTGTTGATTCCCCAAAGCACTTGAAAAAATCCACAAGTAGTAGAAATATATTATTAATAAACTTCAGATGCACAGAAAACACGTTAAAATATATTTCTTCAGTACATTTCATTAAAACTTCAGAAAAAAAACATTATTTATGCTATACTCAATGTTAAAATAACATTTCTAGATTATGTATTTGGTTATTGCAAATTTAGAAGATAAATAGCTAAAGCAGCACCTATTGACAAAGAAAATGCTAATCAGGAAATTATTACAATTTCGACCTAAAGTTTTTGCAGACTTTGCTACATAATGCTAAAAAACTCCACACATATTGCAAACATATTCAAGAATGCAGCATTCACTATAGTAATATAACAAGAACATACTCTTGCCAAAATTGGTAACTAGGCTTTTGCGAATGCTTACAAGAACTAATGTGCAAGACAATAAAGCATGCAAATAAATTGATACAGGCTCAATTACTTCAGATTAGCTGATGAAATAGTTCATCATTCTCGCAAAAACATCCGAAAAATATTAATTAATAGAGCTCGACAAAAATCATGTGAAATTGGCTTAAATTTAAAGTAAAAAAACTCTTAGAAAGAGCGCTAAGTAACTTGGGAAAGTAATGTGGCATGTATTTGCAGTTCAAGTGTCTACCAGCACCTTACGAATACGAATTCTCCTGTTATAATGTCAGCATTGAATTCGTGAACTTCAGTGGATGAAAACCACATGCAGAAGGATTTTAGTATCCTATTTATGATAAAACCAGGATAAGCCTCCCAAGCGTATTCGTCGTCTTCATGTGCAGAGAGAACATATCAGAGATACTCAATTTGTCCATGCATGGCCTACTGTCTCCTTTCACAGGAAACAGCGCAGGCTCACGGTCGTCTATGGAGGAGCCTACTTGGGATTCCTTTGTTTTTTTTATGAAAGACAAACCCGGCTTGATTGTACTAGAGCAGAGGAATCCTATACAGCTATCCTATATGTTTTCAAGAATAATACTTAAAGAATTCTTGTCATCTCCTCTAGAAAAAATGTTAGCATATTTATAAAGAACAGATTGCCAATATTAAATAAAATATAGATAATGAAGACATTAGATAATGTAATTTAGTAATAAGTCAGTCAACACATTTTCCAGTCTTATTCCGAAAATATATGAAAGCAGTAAAGACATTTGGTATCGAAGTCACTTTGCTTCTGGTAAGATATTTGTGTATTTGCCTTCTCACTTGCCTTTCCTCTTTTAGACGTTGGTATCCAGTATCGTTGTTCTTGCTTACTTTTCTGTTTTGACATAATTGATTGATGATCGTGACTAATAGTCTAGGTGCTAGATCCGGAATTTTGCTGACATCGTTGATAAGTACAAATTTTATTGTACAGGCTTTTCTACCAATCAATGTATAGTAGGTTTCTGCCCTGCCAAATATAGCTATTTAATATAAGTAATTATTTAGGTTAGGTGCTGCCATACTTTACCCCCCCCCCTCCCAAAGGGTGGGTTTGTAAGAATTTTCGAAGAGGTGGCGGCCAAGGGAGAAGTATCCTTAGATTAGCAGTAAATGCTGTCATATGTTACAAATTTAAATTAATTTATGACACTTAGTAATACTATTAAGGTTAATGATTAGACTGTTTTTGATCACTATTTTTTGCATTTTCAAATTTCTTTTACAAATATACATATTGTAATAGATTCCGTGGGTTCAATTCACAAATGTGCAAACTCGCTTTCAATGTCTTTTTTTTAACCAAATAAACAAATACACAGTTCACTGTTAACAAAAATTATGACTAATACAGCTGACATACGCCAATTGATCTCGATGGTTATTTCTTTGTTGTCGGAGCGTTCTTCAAGAAATCCTTGGGGCCGCCACTTTTTATCCCTATCGAAATTTCGGGATAGTCCCGTTTTTATTATCTCATCCGGTTATATGTTTACGTTTTGTTTTTATCGAAAAGATTGCTTTAGAAGGTTTTTTATTAATTGTTTTGCTCTTTGGCGTAAAATGAATTTTATAACAATACTGAAAAAAAGTGAAAAATATACAGTATGTTTAAAAATCTTGTTCGGTTGTGCTATCACCACAACAGTCCTCGCTTTTTTCATTTTCATCACTCTTTAATAGAAAAATAATCCATTCTCTCACCAGAATATATAGCAACTCCGATAATATCAAAAGAAGTTTAGAAAGTAAAGATAACACTGAATGAGGTGGAAAACTCAACCAAGAAACTAAATACTACAAAAGCTCCAGGGTGACAAGGGATAAGCAACGAATTGCCAAAATACGGCAAAAACTCTTTAATACAAGCACTCACAAAATTGTTTAACAAAATAATGTATGTTGGTAAATAACCTGAAGACTGGAAAGGAAATATAATGTTACCTTTGTCAAAAAAGAGAACAGAAAAAACCATAAGATCATCCTACTCTAAACACGTATCAAAAACTACTCTCCAAAATTATACGTTTAACAAGCTTCAAATATAAGAAATTGTCATGCGATTTGTATAATAGGGCAGATACATAACAACACAAATACAAACAGGAAATGAACTGTGTAAGTCCCAGGGCGATTCGCTAAAACCAGGTCTGTTTAACGTTGTAATGGAGAAAATAATAATTAGTGTCAGGAATCTAACGAGATATGGGATGGAAAATAAGAATATCCCTGCTCTGTGCGTTGTACTTCTGTCAGACACAGAGGACAACCTCCAAAAACTACTACATAATTTTAACATAACAACAAAACAATATATCATGGCTGTAGCAACTGAAAAAAAAACAACTGTATGGTTGCATCCAAGTAACCGGTGAGATGTAAACTAGATACCGAAGGAATAATAATAGAAATAATGGATTTTAAATACCTAGTTATAGACATATCTAGCGCTTTTAACACATACCAGGAGGTACAATCTCAAGCCGTCGAACTAGCTCAAGAGTCAGATTTCTGCTCGACATAATATGAAAGAATAAATATATGAATGTAGACAGCAAAGCAAAAGTATATAAGTAAAACAATGATAAGACCAACAATGACATATGAAGCAAACAATTACTTCGGACAGTTAAAATGAACACTTAAAACCTATAGTAGGAAAAACCAAACTGGGCAGAATAAAAAATTCAGATATAAGACAACAATGTAACGTAACTGGCATCACGAAATTTATAAAATATCCAGGAAAGTACTGGAATGAACTTGTGACAATAGCAGATGATATCAAACTGATCAAAATATCAAGGGACTATAAACCTCCAGGAAGAAGAAGCGTAGGCAGACCACACAAAAGACGGACTCAAAGTTGGTTATGTTCGGAAGTACACCATGAAAAAAGTTCGAAACGAGAAGAAAAACAGGATATTACCCTACAATAAAAGAAGAGGAAGAAGAAGATCCTTGAAAAAGACTTTTACAACCGGACCCACTTTATTCACCAAAATTTTCTATATAGCTTGAATTTTCTTTTAAAAGTTATTTTTGGTGCCTCATATTGTTAGGAAATCCTAATGAGACCCATATCTGTTTAAAATTCTGAAAAATATATTCACCAAAACACAAATATTTTTTTTAAATTTAGCTTATTACATCATAATTCAAATATACAGACATAACGCATACATATTTGAAATATTTGTTGTACATGATTTGATTACCACGCAAATATATTTTTTGTGCAATAGAAAAATAATTAAAAAAATAATTTTCCATTTTCTTGTAACTATACCCACGGTTGTTAAATATAAATTATTTCATCCATTCTTCCGCACCTGACAGAAAATTTTCATACTTCATGCTTTTGAAGTTATTGTGCATCCAATGTGTAAGTGTAATAAACTTTAAGAAATAACAGCACTTTAGATTAGTACGAGTATATTGTGTCGTAACGGATACCTTGCATATTATTATAAAAAACAATGCTTTGTTATAGAGGAAATTACATCTCAGATTAACAGTATGTTATTGAAAATAAAAGAACAGCGTTTAAAACGAAATATTTGTGCCTTAATGTGGACATTGTATCCATATTGTCTATTCCGCCAAGGAAATTAAATATGTAGACGCGAGATGTAAAGAGCGACATCTAGGATTCGGGAAAAGCAGCTCCGAATCTGGATGTAATTGCTGTTATCCCGTAATTCCTAGGTTAGAATGTGACGATAAAATTGTCAGGTTAACCTGTCAGAGATATTGATATTCTTGTGGAAAGCACAACTGATGAAGGTTTCCGACCAGAAACAATATAGATATGTATTACGTACAAAAGAATTACTCCTCGAACAGAGTAAGGAAATTAAAGTTGTTATTTATTGTTATAATGCGTTAAAGAGTTTCTTTCTTTGAAGTGCCATGTACATTGAGTAGGCACTAAGCAATAAATGATTTTTAAATTTATCACAAAATGAACTATGCAGTGGTCAAAAACAGAGTAAAAGAGGATTATGGGAGTCAGTAAAGCTGGAATTAATTTACATTTTAATTAATTTGGCAATCAAGTTAATGATAGCAAAACAGACAATCTTGGTCTCAATGTGGGTAATCAAGGTCAAAAAACACATATTTCAGATGATTCAGTCCCACCCAATATAGTCAGCGTGAGCCCAAAGCCCACATAAAGTACAGATGAACCATATTTTAGTAGGTATTTCTTCCGAATTACGTTTCCAGGCGCTTCTAGGCCCGATCAAGGTAAGCATCCGAAAATACAGTTTTGTTGCTCAAACGGATATTCAGAAATCAAAAATTTTATAACTTGGTATGACGGTGCAGGGTAGCATCAAAAAAGATAAATGTATTTAGTGATTAAAGATTTTCATAGAATTTGTTGCTAATTTTTTACTAATGTGTTATCAAAAACAAATTTTATCCCTCAAACTGATTTGGGCGATTTTACTAAAACCGCTTCAATTTTTTGCTGCATTCCAAAAAAGTGTTTTAATGAATTTGTAACTGAGACCAGTTTAACATGCAGTGATCATGGTTAAAAACTAGCATTTTTTTACTAGAAAGTTATTAATTACACTAAACGGGCGCAGTCAGCAAAAAAGAGATAGATCGACTCAAATCAGTAACTATCCAAGAGGGGCATCAACAACTATTCAAAATAATTTTGGGAAATGTGCGACCGTTACTGGTTATAATATTCGTGTATTGTTTGTCAAGTTAGTATATAACAGTATCTCTGAAATATAAACCCCTTGGGCTGATTTTGGATTTTTTTGCTGACTATTTAAACACACCTTTTTACTTTTATGTTTTTTTGGGCAATAACACCACAATAGAAATAAAACGACGTATATTGCAGAAATACCAAACGTTTCAAAGTCTATTCTGAATTCGTTGTCAATGGCTTTATATTTATTGATGTAGATTGTAAAATGAAAATTTGATTTTTGACATTTAAAATTGACATTAGAAAATTTGTTGTTTTTAGATATACAGGTAGCACAAAAAATTCTAAAGATCATGAATTATAGTTAACCAGGTTTCAAATTAGAAGAATTTGAAAGAGTTGTCTTTAGAATTTATAAGTGGCGTTCCTAGGTACGACTTTGTTATAAGATAGCGCATTCGCCAAAAATGCGATCAAAGAATTCTATTGTTTCAGTGATCCCATTAACGTCGTAAGGGAAAACCTAGGAAAAACCTTATGAACTATCCCGATATTGGGTTGTTCAAAAGGAGGTTACCATTAATAATTTCTTCCTTAATTGTCGGTAACCAGATACGATTAAATTCTACAGAAGTAGAAGCGATACTCATCTTAATTCAAAACAATTAAGGCAGACTCTTTAATTTTTCGTTTTGTGTTATGTTGTTCTTTGTGAAGTATAGTTGAATTGTCATAAAAGTAATCAAGAATTTGCCACAAACAACGTTTAGAAGACAATCACACCTTTTTAATTCACAAAAAAATAGTACTCATATCTGTACCGATCTTCATAAAGTAATAACTTTCTTGTAAGCACAAAAAACATACCAATTTTTACAGATTATCAGTGCGATTAAAGGTGGTGTACTTATTTTTTTTGTTTTTAATTTTTTTGGCACTGTCAAGGAGCTGAGTAACAACAAATCCCATAATAGACAATTTTTTCTGTTTTGGGGCTATCTTGATAAGCAATTAGCGCTATTTTCGATTTGACGAAAATGTTTGAAGGATAAAATCGTTTTTTTTGCAAACCATTAGCAAAAACTCAAACAACAAATTCAGTTGTTAATTTGATCAAATTATGGTGATTTTGCAGTGCTATCTTCAAGAAGCTAGTCTTGTGGAGCGTCTTATAATGTTACCTCTTTGCTTTTTCGTAGAACTCCTTGAGTTTTACAGTTGTATTTGACATCTTTTGAGTGCAGGTGCATGGGTCTGCTTATATGAATCTGTCAGGTATTGCTGGGTCTACTTTGGCTTGAGGAAACATATTTGGAACAAGGTCTTCTTCTAAAAACACTTTACTGGAAAAATCATTCTTTATCGATATAAACAACAGTTTTAAAGTCTTTAGTCATAACAATCACATTCTCTTTATTGCTGCATTTAGTTATCCAAAGAAAGAAATATCGAGGGCCTACAGTCTAGGAGACTTTTGTGGTAGATATGATTGTGCTTGAGGTATTCGTTGACAGAAACTGAATTAGTTTCAAAAGAACTGATTCATTTGCAAACAGCTTATCGAAAAATAAACTTCGGCGGGATAAGTTCGTCAGCAGATCGCCTTGCAAACCTCGAGGTGAGGTTTTTCCTTTCAGCTGGCGATGGGTCCCACTCTTCCTTTTGCAGCTACTCTTTTCCCTGAGTTTATCCAGTCAAAATCCCTTTGTTTATCGCAATTATACTTGTTTTCTGGAAGAATTTATGCTGCTTCAGTTGTGTTTGTGTTGTTACTAGTAACTATATTGCAGCAAAAAAGTTCTTAATGTATTAATTCTTATATTTAAGATCGTTAAAACTGGTTTTCCTCTTTTCTGTCTAATGATCTATTGTTTAATTGTTGTTTAATTTCTTTGATTCTGATGAAATATTTTCAAATGATTTATTACACTTCCTATCCTGAAAGAATCCTTTATCTCTCACAAACTTTCTTTCCTTTACATCCATGGTTGGCTTCCGTAGCTTATTGTTGGTACCGCACTTGTCTTTAAGCGTTTAGTGTTCCAGACATCCCGGAGAATTGTTTCCACGTTCTTGCTGTAATAATAGCAGAGGTCGTTCAAAAGAGGTGCTATGGAAGGGATTGCCCCCCATTTAAAACTTCAAAATCAGTGAACTTAAAACTAAATCTTATACCCACGAGCCTGTAATAAAGTAACTTATATGGGTTTTAACAGCAGACAATATACAATGGAAAATAGTAGAGTAAAAACAAAATAATAGATAAGCCTTTCTTCTAGTAAATTTATTATGAGATCACATCCCTCCTATGAAGCACATGATCACCTCTGAAGCTCTTTTCTGGACACACGTCTTATTTCTGAAATTGTGTACCTGGTGTAATATTCAAGTTGCTTAAGCTTTCTCCAGGATGCTATAACATTTTTAAAAAGAATTCTCATATCGCATCTCTTGCTTAGCTGATGCAACAAAATTATCTTATTTCTTGGCAGTGAGTACCAGTTAGTCTGCGTAAACCAGTGTTATTGTCAATCCGTATTCTATTTTTGTACTGTAATTTTCGCGTTTCCATGATCTGACCTAAGAAACATTTTCTTACTCCTCTGTTTCCATTAACATGTTCTGGGGTCCAAGGGCGTACCCAGCTTTTGGTTTAGGGAGGGGCAAAATTGGAAGAAAAATTGTCCTTGAGGGGACAATCGGAAAAAAATTGTCCTAAAGAGAGAGACAAATCAGAAATGTATGGAAAGCTTTAATGGCTCAAGGCAGGTTTTTCAGGTCGTGTGTGGGGGGGGGCAGCTACCCCCTCTTCCCTCCCTTCGATACGCCCATGGGCGACCTGCTTTTCTACATTTATATAGGTGTCTTTAGGTTTCTTGTGAAGAGCTTTTATTGCTTTTCTTAAGTAAAGGTACTTACAATTTCTTTTCATAAAAGATTTCTTGTTTAGGTTTTCAAAAGTTTTCTCAAATACTTCGTGAATTATTGAACTTCTTTTCTTAAATTCCATTGAATCTTTCATTCATTAAATGTTTAGTTATGACTTTATCTGGGATTAAGTATTTAATTTATATATTTTGTATGCTGTGTTTAATAAGCCTCAGTAGTTACTATAGCCTTCTTCAAGGTCGCACCAGACCTGCAAACCAGGGACTAACAAGAAAAATACAACCTGAAAATAGCAGTTACTAATATATTTAGTTAACCTAAGAATTTTGACTTCTTACCTAAAAATAGCAAGTTTACAATATTGTTCCCTGCATGACTCTGGAATTGGAGACGTTAGTCTTATTTTCTTGATTTCGCTGATAAATAATCATATATATTAAAAAAAGCGAGATTTGTGTTTGTTTAAATAATTATGAAATGTCGAAAATTCAGTATCATATACCTAGTCAATTACTCGATACGCTGAAAATCCGAAAAAATCCTTTGCATCCAGTAAAGTCGGTCATTGGACTTTTGACACTGTGCATAGCTTATAAATCTTCCAAAAAAGAGAAACATCGCATAGTTCGTCCTCGATTGTACCATAAAAGATGAATGTTGAGATTTCAACAGAAATCGGAGCCAACGCGTGTGTGTGTATGTGGAGAAACAGCGTACGAAGGTATTTGACCTTGCATCAACTTTATGATTGCAATTCTTGACTTCAACGATCTGTTGAAATTGCTAACAATCAACGTCATTTCATTAATTGCCGATAGTTTTCATTATATTCTTGCGGAATTTCATGTTGTTCGAGCAGATTCCCTCTCGGCTTTGTTCGTATTAAATATAGAGTGTTAGTCAGCCATTAACTCGTTTATATTTTAGTCAGTTACTAATTTTATATCTGATGATACTTATGGGATGACATCCTTTTACCAGGATATTGATTTCATATCGTTTAATGTGTATTTTGAATATTTCTTGGAAGTTGTACGTACTAGAAAAGAAGAGACCGCTACCAATTTAATTTGCATGATAACACAGAAATTCTATCTTGACTCAAAATAAGTTTCCTCTCGCATCTAGTTTTGATCAGCGTACTCAGTTTTCACTTTCACATAGAAGAATGCCTTTTTCATTTTTTAGAAATATGCTAAGGCCCAAATGGTGATCAAAAATGAAATTATTACAAAATATAAGCTATAAAAAATAAAGAAATAAGTTAAAACTTACACAAATTCCATGAAATCCAAAAAAGTAATCTAATAGGCTATAGAGAATATTATCAAACTGAAATAGAAAAAGCTATACGATATGTGGGCATAAAGTAACGAGACTGATGCAATTATTGAACCTCCCGTATCTGTAAAGGATCGGTTATTTTTGCCAGAAGAACTATTACGTATTTTAATAGAGTACGAATTGTCATGGAATTTTGAAAACACAAATGCCACACGCACACTCTAGTAATGAGTGACTTTAATTCAAAAATAGGTAGCAACAAGAAAAAATGAAAATAGGAGTATGTAGAGAACTTAAGCTGAAACAAAAGAAATGAAAGAAGGAGTATGTTGCTGGAAATGAACTACGTGTTATTCAAAAGACAGCTAAGAAAGTCGAAATGGCTTCGCTCATGCTCTAGGACATAAACGAACAGCCCAAAAGGGAAAGAAGACCGTTTAGATCACAAACAAAGATTCAAGTAGAGTGACTGAAACGAGATGCATCGGAATTAGGAAAAGGATAAACAAAGAATTAAAAAGGAAACGACACAAATAAACGGACACCACAGAATTAAAAATGCGATAAAGTAGTTGAAGAAGAGTTGCTAAAATGACAAACTCTAAAAGACTAAAAATAAAAGAAAAAAAAAATGCTACAATTTAACGATGATGAAAAAGAAAAATTTGGACAACTGGCAAAGGAAACTGCGAAGAATTTAAGAAAAGCTCTACAAAACTATGTTCAAATTGAAGTGAAAAGATGAAAACGAGAAAAAGTGTCACAGTTGCAGTTGAAAGTGACACATTATTACAGTAGCCGTAGAAAATAGAAGAGAGATAAAATTGAGATATGTGCATTGAGATAAACGAAGAACCATAGAGTAGCACGAGATTATAGAATAGTAACAGAAACGATAGAGGAAGGATACAATCTTTGAAACACATGAATATCAATCCGCAAAACCTTAACTAAAGCAAAGATGAATATTAAACAAGAAGAACGAAACTTCAAAATTATAGAATGGTAATTCTTCTGTCCTACTAAGATTCTCTCAAAATGTATGACTAAAAAATGGAAGAATACCAACCAAACGAACAAGCTAGCTTTAGAAGAGTTTACAGTACAAGCAATGAGAATGTTATTCGAAATATCAGTAAAGTACAATTTCGAACCTAAGCGTTTTCGACTTTTAAAAACTTCAAATATATTTACCTATGCTTTCAATTGCACAATTACGCTGGCTAGATAATAAGGTAATCCCAATAATTGGACAGGGGATCTTATAGAAGATATCTCCGAATAACTGTAGGTATTGTTATCAGAGTTGGACAAATTAAGATGTAAAATCCGATTAGGTACAAATAAATCCAACATATACAAAATCTTGACTGACATTCCTAAAACAGAAAAAAAATAAGTGAAGTTGATAATTATGTTTATTATAGGCTGTCTTTGGATACAAATAAAAAATAAAAAACTTTAAATTAAATCATCTCTGTACTAAAATTAATTAATAACTAATTTGTATTAGAAATCCTAATATCTGCGCTTGATAATGATATTTTAGATTTCTTTTAGCAAGTTATATTCTTAGAGTTGTTATAAAAAAACAGAAAATTACCGAAGACTTTAGAAAATTAAGAACTTGTTGGTTAGTAAAAACTAGAAGTACACTAATGACTCTATGTTCTAGAGTATTTAACCAATGTGTCCTACCAGGTCTAACATTCATTTGGAATTTTATAGACCATATATGAACAAATTAAGAGTAACACAAAGATCAATGAAGCACCAGATGGTCGGCATAACATTTGAAGGTCACAGATGAAACCCCTACTACAAAATAGACAAAGCTTAAAAGTGGACCAGCACAAACCTAAAATGGGAGGGGGAGACCCCAATGGAATGTAAAGAGATCTGCCTAACTGGTGAAGATCTGTGAAATACACAATAGAGACCTAATGTAAAAGAATGAAGGAGACTTATGTGTAGAAATGGACCAATGTAGAATGCTGATCAAGCGAAATTTCATATTTTTTATAGTACTATCTATAGGCCATAGGTCAACTCAAAATCGTTTTTACTTTTATATTATAGGAGACATTTCTGAGATTTTAAATAACATTGCAACGCCAACTAAGCTAACAGGTATGACGGTACGAATTTCAGATAAAGATGTAAACTCTAAGGGGTTATGGGAAATTATATGAATCGTGCAATTTTTCAAAAAATTTGAATCAATATTTTGATCAGTGTGTATTCAGATTATACTCTTTACTTTGTTTTTAAAATTGAACATTTTATACTGTGAACTCACTATAGCTTCAACCTAGGCTCTGATGATGGCTATTAGTAGTAGAAAGCGCTTAGCGAATTAAAATTTTTTGAAAAATTGCACGATTCATATAATTTCCCACAACCCCTTGGAGTGTATTAACGTGTATACAGCCACCCTGTGTATTTTAAAGATGTAAAGTTTTCAAAATTGTTTTAAAAATTAGTTAGTGTCCGACCAGGCGACGAATTTTAGAGTGGAGATGGACATAGACCAGCATTTGGCCAAATGATTAACACATTTATAGCTACTATTTGGTGCATGGCAGCTACTATAGCTTCAACTTAATAGAAGTTATAAGTTTTTTGCGAAGTGACTCGATTTGGTCGTTAATACCTTTGTTTTGATGGTTTTTTTTTCACTGTGTTCAGAGCGATTTTCTCTGTAGAGAACCTTGACAGTTTATTCTCATTTTATGCACGAATACATATCTACCTTGCTTTAAGCTCAATACAGCTCGTTTTCGAGAATTTTGTTAGTAAAAGAAACCTTTTACTGTGCCGTATTACCTAATTTATTTACGTCTCTTTCTTTCCGCACAGTGAGCTTCCGATTATTTTTTTGTAAAGAAACTTTTTTCTGAGCTGTATTAACACATAGTAGTCGCTATCGCCATTTTAAACAATTGTTGACTGTTGGGAGTTTCATTATATACGAATTTAATCTCTCTACAGTTAGTTTATAAGTATTTTATTTAAAGAAAACCTTTTACTGAGCTATACCCTGACACCCTACCTGACTGTTGAGTTTTATTATACAGCGGAGACTAGCGGAGATAGAGCAATGGTTAAATTGGGAAAGATTTGCAGTTTTACTGGTCCAATTTAATGACACTTTCGGATTTTTGTAAAAAGTCATGGCTTACTAGATATTTTGAAAAAACAAAATCCTTTCGATTTAGTCAAATTCCTCTAGCTCCTTTGTTTTTGATTTCATAAAAAAAGTGTAAATATCAAAATTGAATGGAATTGTATCCGGAATATGATTGTCTTGTCCTCGTTTGCGTGACAGCTCTCGTTTTCGAGATTGCCACAAACTTATCTATTTTTGAATCGAAACCATAGTTAGATATGACTTCAAAAAATCGGACATTTTTAGAGCTTTTCAACGATATAATACTCGATTTAGTTATTCATAAAAATAATGGAGTTATGGATGCTTTTCTCTCTTATTTTCACTTTTAACGTAGTTAGCCATGAAACAGATTGATTTTTAATAACTATTCCAAAAAACTGAACGATTTATTTATTAGGTATATCAGATATAATGAAAAAACTAAATAAGTAGATTCTTACTAAAAACTTAAGAAATTAAAGTACATAATATTGGTTACAATTTATGTTCGAAAAGTCCACCATTGTTATTTAGACAAAAATTGCATCTTTTTAAGATTGACATTACCGCTTTCCTCACAGACCGCCTGTCAATTTCTTCAATTGCTTGTAATACCGGCTCCCTTAGGTCACCAACTGTCTCATACTATCATTTGTATACTTTGTTTTTTAGCGCACCCCATAAATAGAAGTCTATAACTGCCCAATCGGGAGACCGGGGTGGCCATTCACGTGGGCTATTTCTTCCTATCCAAGAGTTTGGATAGATATTATCTAAGTGTTGTCTTACTAATAACGAGTTATGAGCATGTGCTCCATCATGTTGGAACCACTGAATTTCTAAACGAGTTCTCAAATTTTAATTATGCAACATGTCTTGAAAATTGTATTGCAAGAAATGCAGTAAGTGATTCGTCATAGATAAAAGGCCCCAGAATAGTAGACCCTTTGATACCACACCAAACATTAAAACCAAATTTTATATTTTTGATTACGTTCCTTTGGTGGTTTAGTAAAAGATCCATCTACGTAAACTATCGTAAAGCATCTAAAATGTACATAGAGCAGGTTGACAACGATTAAAATATCTATGAAAGTATTCCTCAGCTGCACGAACTGAATTTTTATGGCATATGATATAACATTCCGCTATATTCAGTTTTTCTTCGTTAGAATATTCCATTTTATCACGAAAACTTGTCAATATCGACTGTCAGTTCAGCACTACTAATGGAATTACTCTCAAATGAGGAAACGTCAAAGTGAAAACAATCTTTTTCATGGCTACTTTCGTTTTTTCAAAATATCTACCAAGCCATGACGTTTTACAAAAATCAGAAAATCAATTTAACCATTGCTCCATCTCCGCTAGTTTCCGAGATCCTCATACTGATCATCAAAAAAAACTCACCCTGTATACGACTTCATTTATGTATCATAATCTAAGCTCTGCCCAGATCGTTTCCGAATATATTTTTCTAAAAAAATTTTGTGAGATGTATTACATTAAACATTAGTTACTATCGCTATTTATTTCAAATGTTATTGGGCTGGTAATTTCATTATATACGAATTTATTTATATATTATTCTTTCAGCTGTTCACAATTCGTTTCTTGTTCCTTCGTATTTTTTTGTTTTTTTTTCCTCAATTTTGTTAAATCTTTCTAGAGTGACAGCTTGTTCGAAAAAAACATTTAAATTATTTATTTCAAAACGTTGAAAAACTTTAGACATGCTGACCGTGTCATTGAAAGTTTTTAATCAATCACCACTTTCCTAAGCAGCCGTCAGATTTTTAAACTGTTTCTGGAGACCTTCACTTGGACTATTACGTTAGTTAACAGAATAAAAAATAAAAAATAAAGCATGATAAGGTTGGAACAGCGTATGATGTAACTACTCCTGTTATAAAAGACAAGGTGTGTCGGTGAATGCCGCATGTATACAGAGAAATAAATATGACTTGCATTATTTTTGTTTTGATATTCCATCCAAGATTAATATACGATCCTCAACATGAGAATGACTTTGTCCCAAATAACTGACTACATTCATTATATGCTGTTTTTCATTCCGAGTAATGATATCACAGCATCAGTGTGGTTTTATTAAAGATGTAAGTGATATGAGTGATATAACTGACTATATGAAACTATAAGTTGTTAACGGGAAGATTCATGAAACTGTATTTAGCAAGCTGGTTAGAGAAGTCGTAGAATATACAAGCTTTAATTATCCTAAGCTGAATCCAAACAACATCAACAGGATTTCCGTTAACAGCATCTGCATACGAACGGGGACATTTTAGTAAATCAACAAACGTAGAAGACTGCTTTAAATATTCCAGGAAAGTTGTAAAATTATAAGTAATAACATGTAATTAGCAGTTTTGAAAACTTTATAAGTGAAATAATTCTACAGTTACTTAACGAAAGTATGTCAAAGGTATTAATAACCTAGCGATTCCAAAGAAGACTAAAAAAATCGTTTCTATTGCAGTTTCCGGTGCGGAAGTTAATAATCATAATCGATAATAAAAGTTTAGTCTCTACTACACGAAATAGGATTATTACGTCGTATTTAAATCAATCTCTAGAATACAGTAACAAGGTTTTGTCAAGTTTGAAACTTTCAGAACTTAGTATCATTGTCCATGGATGCTGTAGATCCCTTAATCTACAGTTTTTGGTAAATCTCAGGGAGAGTAAAGAAAAAGTAAATTCCGACAAAATTCCAACAACAACAAAAGTAAAGTCTATGGGTACGTGAAATGTCAAAACTATGTTTCAATCAGTCAAAATCCACATCATAAATGAGATGGACAGATTGAACAATGATATTTTAGGTGTTAGTGAGATAAGTGGACCAAACGCACAAACGCAGTGCATTGCAGAGTACCAGATTGTCGTGTTTTTTACTCAGAAGATCAGGTAGGTGCATTCCAATATGGGGTTGGAATAATTGCCAATAAGAGACTAGCCAGTTCTCAATTTCACTCCAATAAATGACAGAATTATCACACTTCAAATAAAAACCTCACCTATCAATATCAATGTGCAAATTTATGCCGCCATGATTGATAAAAGTGAGAATTTTACGACATTATCATCCACAATAAAGCAACTGAAAAAACATAAAATAAACATTATAGTGGACGACTGGAATGCCAAAATAGGGGAACAGGCTAAAGGAATAGTTTGAGCGACAGAAATGACCGTCGTGAGAGATTAAATGCGTTCGTTATAGAAGAACAGCTTGTGATTTTAAACACAGTTCTCATATAGCCACCACACAGAGTGTATACCTGTAAATCACCTAATGACAAACCGGATATCAGTTCATTAAAAGCTATCTCGACATTGCATTGGATGATGTTTTTCTCCTTGGTTCATTTCAGATAAAACTTAAGAAAGTAGATAAGAAAACTAGCAACACAAAAATAGAAACCAAAAAACAACAGGATATTAATGTCCAAAGTAAAATTAACGAAAAAACATAATTAAAGACGTAAGCAAAGACGACTGTTAGAAGCACTTGTGTGAAAACAATCAACCCTGGATGTCCAGTGACATTAAAATTGATGGAAGAAAGAAGATGTATGAAGAACAAAGAAGTAAACAAATATAAGCAAGTAAAGAGCTAAAAGAACACTGGTTAAACAAAAAAAAAAAATAATAGAAGATCTTGGAAAAACCTTGTCATTTAACTTCCACAAGAAGATAAAAGACGCAGCTGGGCTCCATAACAAGACAACAAGGGGAAGGTTATTAAATGAGGGAAGTAATTTTATATAGAAAAGAAAAAGTATAAACATGACAATGTCTTCCAAGATAATAGACCAGAAAACCCTGCTAAAGTGAATTGAACAAGCGATCCACACATAACAGCAGAAGAGTAGAAAGCTATCTCATTAATAAAAGAAGGAAAAGCTGTATGCCTCGATGATATCGATAGATTTTTTAAAGTTATTTGAAAAGGAAGGGATAGATTAGCAAACAAAAATATTTTATAAACAGGCAGTTTGACTTCAAAAATGGCGTTGGAACGAGATAGGCATTATTCTGCATAGAGTATGTAAACTGTGAAATATATGCATGCTTTATGGATTACAAGGAAGCATACAATACTTTACAACTTTTTTACAAGAAATTGAGATTGATGTTAAAAATACACAAATTATAATAGACCTGTATTGGAATCAAACACCTAAAGTACGTGTGGAAAGAGATAACTCAAATCCAGTGTATATTGCTTCCCCTGCTCTTCAACGTATACTCCGAGAAGATATTTACCAAAGCACTGGATGGAAAGAACGCAAGGATAATAGTAAATGGTATCCCCATTAACAACATAAGATTCGCGGCTGACGACATAGTTTTTGTAAACAGCGCAGAGGGTTTCCAGAAAATAGTTAATAGCCTCTTGGCAAAAACTAAATACTACGGTCTGCAAATAAATGGGCATAAAACTAATTACATGGTCATTAGTAAAAATAGAACAACTCCATATTAGATAATAGTAAATAACAGAAGGTTGCAAAGAGCTGAAACCTATATGTACCTGAGAACTAATATAAAAGACCATTGGGACCATTACCAAGAGACTAAGTAAAGAATCAAGAAAGCACCAGCAGCATACTTTAAAATAGCAGAATTATTCCCAAACTATAATCTCCATCTGAGTACTAAAATGAGATTTCTACTAGGTATTTCCAGTTTGTACATGCAGCGGTGACATGGACTCTCATGGATGCTACTTCAAAAAAACTAAAAGTGAGATATGGCTGTAGAGACAATTTAAAAATACAGCATTGCGGTACTAACTATTTGATTTAGGGTACATGTAAAAATATCACAATAATTGCATATATTATTAAAATTATTGCACATAACATAAACTGGTGAGTTCAACAAAATGTTTGTTCTGGCTGTTGGTTGCCTTAGCGCTAAATGTTTTCTTCTTGAGTGAAACGTAGGTATATTAAAATTAATTTGATTTGATTTACTAATTTAAACAAGAATATAACAAATGCGCAATATCTCCTTAATTGCAAAGAAGGCAGTTGAAAACGTTCACATAACTCATCATTAGGTGTATTCCTTTCTGAATATAATCCATCCCTTTTGAGAACCAAATATTTCAGGAATTTTCTTTGGACCTTTTCAACACATTTGTTGTGAATATCATAATATGGATGCCAAATAATATTTGCATATTCAACTTTACAACGAACATACCCGAAATATAATGTATTCAATACGAAAATATTAGTAAAGTCTCGGCAGTTTCTCAATATAAATCCATAGGACTTTAATGCTTCAGATGTTTTTACAGATACAAAGGTTAATTTATCGTCAAAGATAACTCCCAAATCCTTGATACTAGTATTTCGCTCCAAAAGTGCACCTTGACTTGAATAAGGAAATTTGATGGCTGACGTTTTTCGAGTATGTCGCTACTTTGAATTTTTTCGCATTTAGATGTAGATTATTTCTTTTGCACCAGTTTTCTATAGATACTAATTGACTCTGAATATTATGACAATCATTTACACCTTCTATTGTAGAAAAGATCTTGAAGTCATCAGCAAAGCATAACTTTCCTGTAGATATTTTATTACATAAATCGTTAGTAACAAAAGAAATAGCAGAAGTCCTAAATTCGACCGCTGAGGAACTCCTGATTTAGGTAAGTATGACTCCGACTTGAAACCATTATAAATCACCTAAATATATCTTTCTGATAAGTAAGGCTTGAGGAAATTTACTACTTGGAGAGAAACTCCAAATCCTGATAGCTTGTTTAACAGAATTCTATGATCAATTCTGTCGAATGCCTTACTGAGATCTGTATAGATCACGTCGACTTGTGTGTTGGTGTTCAGTGCTTGTGAAATATATTGAGTAATTGCTACCAGGTTGGTTGTTGTACAGCTATTATCAATAAATCAGTGCTGATATGGATATTGAATATACAAGAGGCGGAAACTAGAATATCTCTGCCATGTTATGAGAAATAAATTATTACAACTCTTTTTGCAAGATAAGGTATTTGGTGGAGAAGGTCCGGGATAAAGTAGAATCTTTTGGTTGAGAAATGTACGTACTTGGTATAAAATGACAACAACAGAACTGTTTAGCACTGCCGTGAATCGTGAATCGACGGGCAGATTGACAGGTAAAGAAGAAAGAGGTCAAAGTTTGTATTTTAACTGGAAAAATATGCTAAAGACTTTGGTAATAGACATACTCAACCTCTACATGGGATGTGTCAAAATGCAATTTACATTACTTAACAGTGTTCCAATTATTTTATATCTAACATATATGTCTTGACCGCAATACCCATTCAATTTATTTACCGGAAAGATATCAGTGAGTTTCTGCCAGCTGGGGTGCTGACCAATTGGTAAATTGTATTATTCGTGAATAATGAGCAGAATCAAATTACGCGTAAACAGATTTGACCTCATTGGAAAGCTCCATTAATAATTACGATTTTTTCCTCAAGTTTTGCCCGTAATTAAAACCACCTGTTGGATGCTTCGTGATTTTAATGTCAATTCATCCGAGAAATTGCCGAGCAATCACGGCTTTCATAAGAGAAGCCTGTTAGGATATCAGGTCAGCGAAATTATGTGGTTCAGTACCAGCATTATTGTGATTTGCTTGCACAATCCAAGTTTTAAACTTTTTCTTTGGAATATTTGTAAATTAGCCCACAAAAGAATCTAAAGATTAAAAATGAAATAGACGATTCGGGGAACTGTTTATTTTATTTCGCATTAAATAATGCTGGAAATACAAGGTGACATCATAGAATAATCAAACCGACATCCACTAATTAAGTGAGCTCAAAATGCTGGCATTTAAACGGGGAGTGGGGACCATAATAATCTCTAGTGAACTTTATAATTTAGAGAATATACATAATTATAACATATTATTTTTTAATACAAAATGAGAGCATGGTCGATGTTATTGTGGTCAATATGGATTTTTTTGTAATCATACAAGGCATTTGTTGAGTATTTCTCATTATACATGCATTTGTAAAATAGTGAATAAATTAAATTACAGTTACACTGAAAGTTATAACAATGCTCGAACTCATTAAATGAAATTAAAACATAGAAGGCATGTGAAGTGAGAGACAAGTAATTTCATTTTTATGTATAGTAATGTATTGGTATAGAATTAGTATTACGTACGAAGTAGTAAATATAAATAACTAAAATAACTAAATTTTTAATAATAAATATCGTAAACATTACATATCGAAAAATTTCTTTATCAATGCAATTTTTAAATTTGGCGCCGCCGTTAAAAACCTAAGAACCTAGCAGTAAGACAATCAATAAATGCGTTTTCTACCGTTGTGGATCATATCTTTATATACAGGGTGTCCCAAAAGTCACGGAACGGCATTTTATCTCGGCGGGAACGCATTTTAGAGAAAAATGTTTCAAACAAAACTTATAGGATTCGTGACTGGCTATCGAATTGTGACCTTGAATTTGACCTTCACTTTCAAGGTCAAGTCGATTTTTTTAAAAGGGACAACATATTTCTGACCTCGGAAATGGAAAGATCGGAAAATTTTACGTTCAAACATGTCCTTGACCATTTTTAAAACTTGACCTCTGGTGGCCAGTAAGGGTGTCCCAAAAGTCCCGGAACGGCATTTTATCTCGGCGGGAACGCATTTTAGAGAAAAATGTTTCAAACAAAACTTATAGGATTCGTCCCTGGCTATCGAATTGTGACCTTGAATTTGACCTTGTACTTGACCTTCAAGGTCATTTCAAGGTCAAGTCGATTTTTTCAAATAGGACAACATATTTCTGACCTCGGAAATGGAAAGATCGGAAATTTTTACCTTCAAATATGTCCTTGACCAATTTTAAAACGTGACTTCTGGTTGTCAGTAAAGGTCAAGAACAACTTCGTTGCGTAGCTCGTCAAATATGGGGTTAATTTTTTTTTTCAAGAACTAAGGTTTAGGATTTTTTTACGGCAATGCGATGCTTAGTATGGCTACGCAACGAAGTTGTTCGTGACCTTGACTTGACCTCTACTGACCACCAGAGGTCAAGTTTTAAAAATGGTCAAGGACATATTTGAACGTAAAATTTTCCGATCTTTCCATTTCCGAGGTTAGAAATATGTTGTCACATTTAAAAAAATCGACTTGACCTTGAAATGACCTTGAAGGTCAAGGTCAAATTCAAAGTCACAATTCGGTAGCCAGGGACGAATCCTATAAGTTTTGTTTGAAACATTTTTCTCTGAAATGCGTTTACGCTGAGATAAAATGCCGTTCCGGGACTTTTGGGACACCCTATATATAAATCTTATGTACGTGTGTTAGTCATTGAACTCCTCCTAAACGGCTGGACCGATTGTGATGAAATTTTTTGTGTGTATTCCAGGGGGTTTGAGGATGGTTTAGATTCACAATACGGCCAACTAGATATTGTTTTTTTTTAGTTAAATTATTTATTTAAAAATTGTTGTTGATGTTAGCACAACTTACATAGGATCCTGCAGACTGCGCTGTAGTCGCTGTGTCAAATATTCAAGAGTGTGCTTTAGTTTCAGTTACAGTTACGTCTGATAGATGGCGTTCAGATTATATTGTTACAGCTAATTTTTAAAAGTTTACATGGGACAGGACAACGTCTGTCGGGTCCGCTAGTATGTAATAATATTTCTGTTTCGCTTATTCATGCTTTTGAATCTTCTAAATTTGCTAGTCGAGTCACGTATACTTTACTTATTGATTACTCCATACAATATTTTATTCATTTATTTAGATGAAGTTCTTCCGAGTCGTTGGCCAGACTATTGAGTGGCCTCCTCTTGACTTATTCCAACGAATATAGTAGAGTCTATATTCGTTGCTTATTCTCTTTTGAATGTTATAGACTTTTTCGAATGGACGACGAATTATAACCGTGAATGCCGTTTATCTTAACAGCTTTATTCAAAAACAAAGGAGAATTTATAAGAATATACCTAACCTAAACTAACCTAACCTAATTATAGAAAACTCATTTTTCTCTGTTTAACTTGGCACCTACTTCGAACTAAGTATTTAATTATTTATTTCTTTTACTTTTATTTTTTGTCCACTTTCGTTTATTATTGAATAAAGTAACAAGTGATGATTTTACTTTAGGTTTCAGACGCTGTAGTTTTTTAGTAGAATTATTTTTTCTGAATATTAATATGTAATATAAAGTTAATTTTGGATATGATTCCAACTTAAGTGTACACTCTCTGTAAATGCAAAGGTATTGAGAACCTTTATCTTTATTGAAGTCTCCTAATAATACAGGCCGACAAAATTTAGTCGATTGTCAGACCCACATATATATCTTATATATAGCCCCCGTTGGCCTAGCGGGTAAGTTCTTTAGCCCACACAATTGTATAAAAATTAGAGCTTGATAAAGGTCTTAACCCCAGACAAGTCAAGGTTTTTTCAATTAATAAGAAATTGTATTACAATTCCGGGTGTATCCGCCGGAATCATCTCTGACATAAATGGCAAAAATCAGGGAAATCTACATTTGCCCCTTACCAACCCGACCTGAGATAGCGTTGTTAGGTATGCCTCATATCCCCAATAAAATTCTAAAAAACATTCTTCTTAATTCTTCGAGACAGTTCTTCCAACAAAAAGACATTAAGCTCTTCATCTGTTCCCTCAAGACCTTCAGCTGTTATATTCATTAATGCATTTCTTCCCGCCTTGAGTTATTCAAAGGCTAATTCCTTAACCTTTAGCCTTTAGTTCCAGACAAAAACTGCCAAAAATATTTTATTCAGTCCTATACCTCTACTTCTTCATTTCAGTTAGTCAAAAAGATCATTTGTTCACCTATCTTCAATTCAGTCCTTCTCACAGATCTTAAGCTCTTCTTCATCGTTTCTTCTCAATACCTCATGTTCTCTATTTCCACAGCTCTTCTAGTTCTTCCGCAATCTTTCAATTCTTCAGGGAGACTACACCATGAAAAATTGGCTGAATTACGTTTAATATAATTAATTCATTGTAATAGTTGGAATAATCTATAAACTTTAAAAAGGTTATAATTCGCTATAGAAAAGATTCAGCTTAGATTCTTTGACCACTCTCTAATTGCCCGCTGGTACACTGTTACCGTCGGGAACTCAAATATCTGATCATGAGTAAATAAAATTTTTGGGGGCTTAGTGTTGTTTTTTTTTGCAGAATATTAACTTATTCAGAAAATAAACTTTTTTAACTGTACCGTACATCTCTTTAACTTATCAACAAACTATTGATTCATTAATAATATCTCTATTTGTTTCCTTAAAATTCTGACTTCGTAAAGACACATTCATATACCAGTATATGTAATTTATTCTTTCATAATGCGTTAGCAAAAAATCATAACAAATATAATAAATCTTAAATCGAATGCTAAGTAACAATTTATTTTTATGTAACTGAAGGTTATGATTGATTACAACATTGCACTTGCCCACGCTGCTGTCAACAGCATTCTTTAGAAATTATTGCAACTCCCATACAAAGCCGTACAATAAATTATCATATTAATTGTTTACCATTAACTCGCAATTGTCTATTTAAGTATTAATCTTTTCAATGCTAGGTTGGCAAAAATAAACATTATTTCATAATACTCTATCACATATGTTACACCATAACGTAATTTGGCTTAAGGCGGTGAATACAGATAGGCAATTGTCTTTAACTCACTATTTAATTCGCAATATCTGTCTGTATGATTATCTTTTAACGCGAAATTAATTCATCTAAGACACCACTTGTTTGAAATATACGAGGTGTATCCGGAAAGTAAGTACCCTTCCGTTGTGCCCTCGCAACGCTGCGGTCAGCGGCCCGCAAATGAGCTCAACTTTTTCTTGTTCACTGGTTCTCAGCTGACGCCAATTTGGTTGCCCTGAGCTATCTTTTTCCCCCAACTGTGATATTCGTGCTATAATTCAATGTGGTACGCTATTGTGAGACTAAGAAAACTACGGCGTCCAATTCAAAACAATGTGGTGACCCTCAAAATCATCAAGGCGAGAAGTTTCTAAAGACTTTCAGAAAACTGCGACATGCGGTTTAAAATAAACCGAGAGAAATGCTTAGTAAAGGATTTGTGTTGCTCCATGGTAATGCTCGGCTCCATCCTGCTGGTGACACTCAAACGTTGAAAACTGGTCTGACGTCGTCATTATCGTCATTGGCAGGAAATTTTCGGGAGATTTTAAGAAAACTACACCAGCAATTCCAAAAAATGGAGAAGAATACTCAGTAAAATAATTATGTTCCTTCATGACAATGCTCACACCATTCTCAATAGTCACACTCACTCACTATCGCTATTGGCGGCAAGTTTCTAGAGACTTTAAGAAAATTACGGCATGCAGTTCAAAATAAACAGCGAGAAATGCTCAGTAACGGAATTGTGTCCTCAATGACAAGCTCAGGCCCATCCTACTGGTGACACTCAAACGGTGACAAATGCTGTTGAGTCGTGGTTATCGTCATTGGCGGGAATTCTCTAAAGACTTTAAGAAAACTACGGCGTGCAATTTAAAACAAATGGAGATGAATACTTAGTACAGGAACTGTGTTGCTCCAGGACAATAGTCTGCCTCACGCGGCTGGTGACACTCAAACGGTGAAAAATACTGTGGTGTAATTATCGTGGGAAGTTTCAATGTATATAAAAGCTAATAACCTGCTACTAGTGTTTGAACATTTTCGGAAACATGTAGGGTAATAGTTTAAGGTATACTCTTTCAGGTAAAATAAAATTGGCTTGCAAAGAAAATGTAGGTGCTTATTTTTTTTCAAAACGATGCATATTTTCCGAATACTTCACGTATAACTAATGTTTGGATTTTTCGTTCTTGATGTTAGTGTTACTGATGATGGAATCTATACAGAAATAATAATAGATGTTTAAGAAACGTTTTATTTACACGCTATATAATAAATTAAGATGGGTATTGTACAAATGAATAATTAATTTTCAGAAAAACTGTTCAAATTTAGTAACATTTCAATAGATTCAATAAGTAACCTTTAACTTTATACAAAAGTATTATGTAATTTGGTTAAAGCTGTTAATATTCCCTTTCTAAACTGAGTTACCTAAAACAAATTATATTTTTTCTTCAAATTGAAATATATTTCCATATTTTATGTGGGTACCTAATTTATTTTAAAGTTTATCTGATGAGAGCAATTCGATAATGAAGAATGACACTAAAGCAGTTTCTGTTTGCTCTGCCTATAATATATTTTTGTAGTAACATGTATTCCTAATAATTTGAATAGCATTGTCTAATTCCTATTTATGTAGTATTAACAGTATATTAATTTTTACTTGTCTCTCTATTATGCAAATTCTATGACATATATCTATACATTTCTGAGAAACGGTTCCGAAGTTAGATCAACATTGTATATAAACTTTCAATGTTCTGATTAATATTTCTCGGAAATGTGTTAAATAATAACAATTAGAATAAATAATAATATCTGTACACGATAATTGTTAATTCATGTTAACTACCTTTTATGTTGTATAACTTTAGGAAAATATTTAATGAATTACAAATGTAGTGTGTAGTAGAAATGCAGGGTGCAGGTATTGAAGCAGTAAATAGTAGAAGATTATATAATTGAAATATCTATATTGTGCAACAAAGTTAACGGTTTTTAAAGGAATTTCTTGTAATGTAATTCTTAAAGTATAATGGTTTTTTTATTTCATCAATATGTCAAGGGCTGAATTTACTTATATAAGGAGCACATACCCAGCAGTCATTACAGTTTAACGTATTTACTAAATATTGTTGTAAAATAGATTTAATTATACAACGCATTTACATTTCTGTTTTTAAGCTATAATTAATTTTTTCCAATTTTTCTGTAAAAGAGGTGTTACCCACGCTTTGACTTTATTATTTAAAACATTCTGTGTGTTTTTTTCTGATGAACTTGGGTTCATAATAACTTCCAATATTTCCGAAAACAAAAGTACTTTAGTTTCTCTCTCTCTCTCTCTCTTTCTCTTCTCCATTGCAGGTATTAGGCTTTGGCCTGTTAGGGCACCCATCTTTTTCTTGGTCTACAAATACTTCTTCTTTATAGTTCAATACTTATGGATTCTATCATCTTGTATTCTATCTTCATGCTCTTTCTATTTTCTCCTTTTTTTTCTGTAATTCTTTCGTTTATGCTAAAAATGTATTTCTTGTTCCGTTCATTCGTGTGCAACCTCCAACCGTTCTTAAAAATAATTTAATTCCTTGAAGTTGTAACTTGTTTTTATCTTTCGTGGTCATTGTCCAGCTCTCACTGCTGTAAGTCCGGATTGGTACAGCCATCGTCCTATAAAACTTTATCTCGATTATGTGATATATCACAACCTAGATGTTTAAAATGTGATACTTGTTTTAATATTCCATTATTAACACTATCTTAGATCTCACAAGGTATTTATCAGAAAACGTCATTATTTTTTGCAATTTGCCTTCTGACTCTATCATAAATACTAAGTGATCTGCATAAAGAATTTAATGTAAAACTGTCTAATTTAATTCCTTTTTCTTGAATTCTATGATGTAGTCTATATATATTTTAAATAAAATTTGAGAAATACTGCATCATTGGCTTGTTATTATTCTCTTCCGTTTATAGCATTTTAGTATTATCGGACAGGCTTTGTATTGATCTTATTAGTTGTTTTCCATGATACGCCATAATTTTCCTCTTTTTAGGTTGTCGAAGGTTTTTTAAATCAATGAAACTGACATGTGTCTCTCTCTTTATTAAATTCTCTATATTTTTCAATCCGTTGTTGCAGTATGAATATTCCATCTATTGTAGAGCATCCTTTTCGGAAACCTACTTGTTCTTCTCCGATTGCTTGTTCTATTATGAGTTTTGTCTATTGTTTAAAATGTTGATATAAATTTGGTGGGCTGATTCGAGTTAGTTTAGTTGTTAGTATCGTTTTCATCGCCCTTTTTAAATATTCATAGTCCTTTTGCTTTTTTCCATTCTTCTGGTATTCTATTTTTTTCCAGCATTGATTATATAGGTGAAAAAGTCTCAGTTGCAGTCGTGTCCCTCTGTGTTTCAGCAATTCTTAATTGACACCATCCCTTCCTGTTGCTTTTCTGTTTTTTAGTTTGAAGCTTTATTTAATTCCTCTAAATCTATAACATGTAGACCTCTAACATCTCTGTTTCTTCTTCTCTTATATTTTCCTAATTATCTTATATGCTATTTGTTGTCTACCATGAATATGAGAAATTTCAATCTCGCTAATAAATTATTCTTCGTGTGTTTTTTACTTAGTTTTTTGTATAGTTTTTATTGTGTTTATAGAATTTCTGATTATTTTCTGTACGATTACTTTCACACATTTATTATAAGTTAGTTGCTTTTCGTATACTGCTTGCCGAAACTCCTCTGTACATGTTCGCAAACCTTTTTTCGTTTATCTTTGTTTACTAGTAGTATTTTAGTTTTAGCTAAAATTCACATTTGTTTCACAAAACTAGTATACAGTTGAGAAAAGTGATATTTGATGATTTGTTTTTTGGTTTGAGACCAAGCAGATCTTTCAATGAAAATAACTTTTTTGCTTAATTTTAATATTAACAAAGTTTCCCATATAACTGGAACTTAAATGACACACACTCCCATATGCCGAAGAAATGCAAACTTCTATCTTTTTTGAAATCACTATATTCTCATACAGCTTCAAACAGCGAAAATTATATTCAGTTAATACTCTTTCCTCTACCAGTAAAAGTTGTAAAATAAACAAATAAATAAACAACAAAAATCGTCATAAAAAATACTAATTCGATTTTGTTAAAAAATATATTAATTAAGATATAATATTTTTATATGGCCAATAAGAAGTCCAAAACCAATCATTTATCTCGAGAAAGGCATTTTGAAAACAAAAAAAAAAAGAATATATATTTTGCTTCTACGAGCTACATTACTATTTCCATTGTACAGGATTACTTAATTTCAACAATCAACCTTTATTGATATCGCTTGCTATTGTGTTATACAATATGGTTTCGAAAGTCAGTACTTTCCACTGTTATATATTTTTGTTAATTAAATTAGCCCATTTTGTTTCAATTAGTAAAATGGGATATATATTGTAGATTCACTAGTTTTATGTTATTGCATTTTATTCTAAATTCGTCTTCAGATTTCTTCATTTATATGGAATTCGCTGACGATTGGAAAGTTTCTCTTTGTCACCATATACGAATGTTTTGTTGCAACAATTACACATTGATATATACTGGCATCAAGCTTGATGCGTCCTCGTTTTTACTGATGTGGAAAAGTGATTAATAATGACTGACAATTTTCCTTGTACGAGGAAGCAATTATCTAGCTATTCACACAAAAAATTCCTTATAATTTTCAAATACACTTTGTACAAGTGCAGCGTGAAAAACTATTTAAACCTGGGTGTCTACCAATGTGAAACATTTTACCTGTAATTTGAATGCAGACAAAACCCTGAAAAGAAATAAAACGTGACTGGGCAGCACTATTACCAATGGATAACCTTTCAAGTTCTGTTATCTTCTGTCCGTAAATTTCGACTATAATCTTCTTTTATAGCGTGTACGTTGAAAAAGAAGTGACAGATGGCTAATTTTTTTTACCTGTTAGAAAGTACATTAATATATGATACGGGTGCTATTATATTCAGCAATATAGTCATGTCGTATTTTGAAGTTGTCAAGACGAATACAACATGTTCAGTAACCGTAATAAGTGTTTATGTGCGTATCTTATAGATCATACATGTATACTTTTATTTATTTATTTATATCAACGGGAAGCCCCATAAACCAAAAAATCGGATACAATTCTGAATAAATAACAAAAGTATAATATACCACAACACATGATAATTAGATGATTATTCATATCTTAATACTATCTTCGATAATTTCTTAATAGCTAAATATATGAATCTTCATTAAATTTAAACTTAAACCAGTCAGTATTATCATTAATAATTTGTTTTTGCCCCAACGTAATTAATGGAATTTCAAATAACGGCCTATTCCTGACCCATCTGAAGGGAACACGAATATCAAATTTAGATAGTAGTGCAGGACTGTCGGTACAATTAGCTAAATGCAAACAGTAAGTCAGTCCTAACTCTTGCTGGTTGTAAATTGGATATTTGAAGTGATTCATATATGGAAATATAATTGTGGTCGGTATAGTGAAGCGCTTGTCCAGTTTTATAGGCAGCACATCTTGGGTATTGATGATTGATACCTTCCAACCTCTTCATAAGACCTAGCGTGTGAGGGGACCAAATGACAGATCTATGCATCAAAGTAGGATAAATATAGGAAAAATATTATAGCCTAAAAGTCAAATAATTTGAAATTTTATATGAAAATCGTTTAATAAAATAAATCTTTTTTCAAACTTTGAGATAAAAGTACCCAATATGATGTTTAAAAGATGAGTTGGAGTAAAAATAATCCCAAGATCTTTTTTATGCTCAACACGTTCTAGAATTTCATTATTTAGAACATAGGGCGTATAAGGAATGCACGATCTACCAAAGCGAATGGCAAAGTATTTTTTGCTGCTCAATAGCAACCCATTTTTAGCGCACCAATTTTCAAATGCTAGTAAATCCTGCTATAAAAACATTGAATCAGATGGAGAGGTAAATGCTCTAATAAACTTTGCATCATTAGCTAAAAGTAGAAAGTAACTATTTAATATTATTCGGTATACGTCATTTATAACTAGAGAGAAGAGCAATGGGCCTAGGTACGAACCTTGAGTAACCCTTGATGCAACATCAATAGGAACTGATTTAAAGCTGTTAATTTGTACAATCTGTTGGCGACCAATGAGCATGAAAACCATAAGGAGGTCAATTTTCGAAGCAGGAAACCAATGTTAACAGATCAAAAGCTCTGGTTGATATGTATTAGGGTTTTCAAAATTCGCTAATATGTCAATACGAATTTTCTCTTCCAATATTCGCGAATGCGAATGCCAATATCAAATTATAAATAGGCTGCCAAAAGGAAGCAATCACAAACATAAACATAAAATCATGTGTCCTAACACATACAATGGATAAGTTTTCCCTTAAATAATTAATAATTAATCTGATAAAGTAAAATAAAATAGTGTTTGATTTCTGCTTAACAAATGTACTAATTACAATTACGATCCACTGCACCATTATGCTTCAATTTTAAAACTGTGAAAGCATTTGCTCTAACCCCATACCATAATTTACTAAACTCAATGCTGCTTCAGCAAAAAAGCTGTGGCACACCAAAGATGTTAAATGCAGAAACTCCATAACGGCAGAGAAAATTGGCTTCATAAATTTACTTATAAAATTAGATCAAGCCCGCAGCCAGCGAAATTTTGGAATTTTTGGTTTCAGGATTCAATTTTAACCAATTAATCATGTTTTTTATAAGAATAAATTTTACATTTATACAATTTTATCTATCCTGGAAATACATAAACAGAAATATACATATTGCAGTCCATAACAGCCCATCAAATTATTCTCCCCCTACGGCCTTGAATTAGATTTATATCCTATTTTAGGGCTCTACTGCTAATTGATTTATTTAAATAAGTGTGATTGGCTAAGTACCGAACTTACTAAATTATTACCTTAGATGTTGGAGGTCTAGGTTTATAGAAAAACAAATCTGTTCCGTATTGTGAACACATCCGTTTGTAAATTGGATAGACTAAGTTTCAATTTAGTTAGCTAGCCACCTCATTTTCCCAACAAGGCACCCATATACTCTTTCTAATTCTCTATTGTAAATAGTGTTTTTGACTTTAGTGACAATGACAGTTTCATTTTACTTTACTTTCTTATTTAACTGCCTTGCAATAAATATTTATACCAGTCAAGTGAATACAGGTGAGCAAGAAATTGGGTAAAAGTAAAATATAACAAAAACAAGAACATAAAACTCGTCAAACCAATTAATTAAAATAAATTCAAGTGAATGAAATCCAAAAACTTCATTACATATCGGTGATCACATTCATTTTAATGGCCATTTCATTCAACGTATCAAATAATAAAATTAAATTGTTGCTCGGATCAGAACTAATAACTAAATGGGATGCTTTCTCTCTTGTAGTCGAAATGTTAGTGTTTCCACACCTAAACCAGTTTTAAAAATTCCAACGTTAACAATGTTAACTCATTATAAACATCATTTTTAAGAATCGGAGCTAATCGTCTCACGTGTTCAACTAAATGTGATCACCAGAGACCTACATTTTGTGTAATGAGCGATACACGTTTTTTATTTATTACTATTTTTGCCTTTTTCTTGATATTTTCATCGTGAATTAATATTAATTTATTAATTGACATAGTCAAGTTGATAAACGAAAGTTTTGTGTTGATTTATGACGTAGAAATGCAAAGATAGGAAATTAACACATTACTAGATCCATCCTAGTAAATTGACTATTGGATATAACAGGTATTATATACGACAGAAGGTTGTTTCTTCATAAATCAAAGGAAATCAAAACCGGATTTTATATTTGAATATTTAACAAATAATTTTAAATCTTCAATAAGACACTTTTTTATATCATTAATATAGTTTTTTTACTCTACATTCTATCTGAATATAGCAACATAAGATGAATGTGACAATTTTCCACAAAAATAAACAAAACTTCTGCCTTTTAATGCCAAGGCGAGTCAGTTCACTCAGTGTTAAAGTTACTATATATTTTTTGGTGTTTTGAAGTTTCGAAATTCGACCCTAATTCATTAAAATTATGAGTTGAACATTATTGACGTTATTTTGTCTGTAGAAAAGTAGGCCAGGCCTTTGCTGTCCCTATTATTTCATTTGGATTACATTTATAGAAACAATTCAGAACATATTTTTTTATTTATGTATATAACTATAGGATTATTTTTACATAAATATGTCTATGCAATATGATCATCTAATTATTGGAGGATTTTTTTTATAACCTAAAAGTTTCCGCCATTTACACTACCGATTTTAAAAATAGAGATGAAAAACAACCCAATGAAAACTCTAATATTTAATGACATTTCCATTATTCGCTGACTGATGAGTTGTTGCACACCTTCGGAATATTGTGAAAATTATATTATATTAATGACAGAATTATAATCACAACATAAAATTACACATATTTATTTCTACGAAATTTAGTACTACTTGTCTGAAAAATCAATACTGATTTATAATTTACAACACTAAATATTTTCCTATTGAGCTATAGGCAACTCCAAAGATAGTAAAAAAAAGATAGTTATCACTTGGTCTGAAAGAGCACCCAGCCACTGCCGTGTTTATCATTTGAAAACCAACCTAGCATATATAATTACGCTGTGGTTTCTGTTGTCGTGTAGAGCGTTTTGGATTTTAATATTTTTGAAGATTTAGGTTGTAAATTTTAAAGCCAGCAGTAACCTAATACATTCAAACAAATCTTTAAAATGTTTTTAACAGTCAGAACTTTGCAGCAATGGGACCATGTAATGTAAAATTAATCAACCATTGCCAGAAAACATTAATTTCCAGTATGATTTTCAATAATACAAAAAATGTACTTACCAACGGAACCCATGACAATTTCTGTTTTATGTAGAAAATATAAAGAAATAGGAATCACATACTGTTAATTAATAGTAGTTAAATACACCTATTTTTGAGAATTTTTTTCTCTGAATTGAAATTGAAACCTTGAAAATATTGTCTTACTCAGTTAAGAACTTTCAACCTAATCACTACAAAAGTAATGAAATGTCAAAATTTAAATCAAATTTCCGGCAGATGGCTAAGCATTCAGTGTTGACAGATCTACCTATTTATCCTGAATTTGTGCATAATTTCACAATTTTCTGTAATCTTAGTTAAACTTATATGAAAGTAATGCGACAAAAATAAAAGGATTCTAAATTAAAAGTATATGGATGGAGGATATGGATATCAAAAATAAATTGTTTAGGTGTAACATAATTCTGATTTTAGTTGACTAACCATATTTACAATGCAATGAAAGTTGCAAACTTCAAACTTACTAGGCTCCCAATAAAAGGCGATTATTATGTATCTATTATAATTTTTTGTTGGTTCTATTTAAATAGCATGAGTATGTAGGCTAACTTTAGCGAAGGGCCAAAACTTTTAGTTTTACATTTAATTTAGTTTGCCTTTCACATTGGAGTCAACCTATCTTATGATTTTCTCTCCAAGCAATCTGGGGGCACTGTTTGGCATTGACATTATGTATGTAAATAATGATTTTTTTATTATTTTATCATTTAATTATTGAACCAATATTATAAATTAATTTTAGCATCCTGCACTGAAGGTCGTCTGTAGATACTAAACAAAAAAAAAATAAAGCAATTCGGTTGAGTGACAGAGGAGAAAATTGTACCTAACCGTATTGTCTTTGCCTTTTTATATATAGATAGATAATATGATTACTTATTGGTAGGTATTAATTTGATTTTTATTAACCTAAATTTGGATGGTTTAAACTGGTCTTGGTTAAGGATGATCCCGAAAATGTCCATATTTTTTTCAAGGATATGTCTCTGTTCGGAACCTGGGGTATAATAAGTTGAGAGTAGATCAGAATAAAATCAAAATATATTTCAGTTATTCTACTCCAAGACAGAGGCTCTCAATTGGTCTCTGTATATAGTGCGTCTTCCTAAGTTCCAGTGAAATGGAAAACTTTCTTATGAATCTATATACACAAAAGGTTATTTTTTATGAAAAGATTTGCATGGTCTGAAACGTATACTGCAATCATTACATGTCACTTTTCATTTGTATACGAGGTTTGTCAACAAATATGAATTTTGCTTAAAAGTGAAACAGGTACTGTTATTTTTGATAATATCTAAAATTGTTATCAATGCAATGCTACTGCATTATCTGAGATACTAGGTGATGTTTTGATATCCAAAGATAAAGGCTTAGCTACAATTCTCATTCTCCTTGATTATACAAAAGCCTTCGATTTACTAAATCACGAAATTTTAATATCGATCGATTATGGCTTTATTAACAGGTAGAGAGCAACGTGTTATTTTAGATGGCAGGGCGTCGGATCTTCAACAACTAACTTGCGGAGTTCCCCAGGGTAGCATACTTAGCCCACTTTTATTAAACATGTACACCTCCAATATTATAAACTCACTGAATCACTGCAAATACCATCTATACGCTGATGACACTCAGATATACCATTCTTTCAAGCCTGGTGATGCTCAGATAGCCAGAATTAAAAAGTGCATCTAATTGTTGCATATCACTACAAATGATGTAGTAAATATTCATGTCACTTTTTCAGCTATATACTATGTTTAAAAAAATATCCATTTTGCTTAAAAGTAAAGTACCTTTATTTTTTATAATATTGTTATCAAATAAAGTTTATCAGTATTGAAAACTGTAGTCAAGTATGCTATATTATTAAAAAATGTATTATGATTTTTATGTAAATGAAAATATTTATTATAAATTTTGAGATACTACAAAATACATGTAATTGAAATTAAATTAAAATGTCTGATAATTAACAGACCTAAAATAGTAGAAGATTCTCAAATCGTCTACAGTGGGTCCCTAAGTTTGAATCATATGCAAAACTTTCATATTACACATAAATATTTAAAAAATGAGTTACTCTATTCTACTCAACAGTAAACGATATTGGTCAAAAGAATGAATGTTGCGTAAAAGTAAAATACCTTTTTCGAGATATCGAAAATGTTAATTAGATTTGAAAACTTGATCCAAATAAGTCATTACATCATTAAAAATTTTAAAATAATTACATTAAAAAACAAACAACTGACTTCAAAAAAAGTAACAACTAAAAAGCAAAAAAATATTATTATTTCTACATTTAAAGAAGTCAGTGCCAAGTTAAAGCGAAAATAATTTGTCACCGACTTCATAAAAGCATTTATTTCTTGCAGATTTTTGTTTTGATTTTTAGTTGTTACTTTTTTTGAAGTTGTTTTTTCTTTTTTTTGTGTATTTATTTTTGCTTTGATTATTAAAATTACACCTACAAAAAATGTAAAGTAAAAAATATTACATAAAAGTAGTGAATATCAAAGCAATTAAAAATATTTTACTATTCAGTTTAGACAATGTAGGGGCTGTTTGGATGAACAAGGACCTTGCTTTTAAAATTTTTATTTTAGCACCCTCAAGATATAAAATAGACGAAATATTCTGCTACTTTTGGAAAAAAATGATATCCAGAGGCATAAATAGTATTCTGTCTAGTTTATGGCAAACCAAATTTACTAAAAATTGTATATTACTAAATTTTAAAAAATACACTAGAACTGTTTTAAATACTGACTAAATTGTGGTAGGCAAGTGCAAGCTACATAGCTTGCCAATATCCTTATATAATTTATTAAATACGTTAAGTATTTAACACATCTGAAGACTAGACCCAATCCCTTAACGTGGGACCTAATTTATAGGTAGTCACTTTGTTTTTACCAATTGTTCATGTGATTCCTAATATTTCAAAATAAATACGCAATTAAAACGTTTTCTGCAGTCAATACGTCAGCTAAATACTTGAAAATTTTCATAAAATCTAAACAAAATTTGGCCCAGATAAGACCAACCATATGTTAAAACATCTGCTACTTGCATTGTAGGGGGTGCAAACCATAACAATATTCGAGATTCTTTTATCGATGGAGCAGGTAGTCGGTTTAGTTATACAAAGAATCTATTTTAAGCTTTCGGTAGGTTTTCAGTCTGCATCTTTTGGTACAATAAGGAAGGATGTTTATTTCCTGCAAGTTCTCAAATAACACGTGGTACGTCGAGTTTTTATACTAATTCACTGCATATGTTGTTTTAACTTTTACTATAAATTATAAAATCTTGTTTATTCATATATGGCATCACAAAGATTGTAAAAACGAAATCTACAAGAAATAAACATTTTTTTTCCTTGAATTTAAAAATGTTAGAGGAACAAATGAATAAATAACTGAAATTATAACAGCTGTGCAAAAGTATCAAAACAAAGTCATTTCAATTGCATTGAAAGATATATTATTTATCTCAAAATCAGCAATATTTAAAATTTATTCTTTGGTTGTGGAATTGTCTGGGGTTTATTAAAAACGGGGCTGTTCTGGGAATTATTTTAACGCTTTTTCTTCAGTATCCCTATAAAAAATGTCAAAAGCTTAAGATCTGAAGACTGCGACCAATCCACTGTTGACCGTATCGAAAATATGTTCATTAGAATATGGTGACTCTGAGGTAACCAAACATGTGAGACTTTGTCCAAGCGAGAAGAGATAAAAGAGAAGACGACACATAAGGTAAAGAGATTAGGGCCACTATAGTGTAATGTTTCCGATATGGTCGAACAAGTCACATCAAAAAGGACTCCACAGTTGGGCTGCTGTAACAAAAACTACCCAGAGAAGACCAATCCAATAACAGCAACATATAATGTTTCCACTGTGGGCACCGATGCCATTATAACACGAACTGCAGAGTTGGGTTGCAATGATCGCCATCTATAGACGGCCAGTTCCATCTAAGTTAGCGATCATTCCTCAGGACCTGTGGCAATTTCGTTCTCCATGGTTTTAGTAAAGACAGCCACTTCACTAGCGTAACAATAACTGTACCTCTTTAAACAATACGGGTTCATGTTTGATTTAAGCCACAACACACTATGAATTTGGATGAGGAACTCGTATTGTCCAGGTCGCCCAATGACCGCATGACTTCAGTGAGACTTTCAGCAAAATGGTCTACAAGGGTTCACAGCAGAAGGGACGAAAACATTTATAAAGGAGAATTTATGAACTGGAGAAATGAAAATAGAGGCCTAACAAAGAGTTGGGTCAGGACAAGGTAATTGCGATCAAGGCCATTTTAGACGTTGTACAGAAGAGCGACAAGTTTCTGGGTCTAGAATTTCTGCGATGACCAACCTGACAAACCTTACACAGATGAATCAGACAAACGTTGAAACTAGCTCAACGCATCAAGCCTATTCATTCTGCAGCTGTAACCATAATCCACAAAGAAAAGGGAATGGGTAGGAACTTAGCCAGCGAATATGGTGAGGGAGGCACTGGTGAGTGCTCATCGCCTAAGCGACTGGCTTCAGGTCTAGTGTGAGGCAAGGCAATGTTACAAAGAATTATCTCCTTCAATGATTAAATCTAGTACCAGTCAAAACGAGGGCAACAATTGAGATCTAAGGTATACAAGAAGTGTTATGAATGAGAAGAGCTACATTACTGGACCAACCTAGAATGGCTGATGTAGAAGCTCTAATGCCTATAGAAAAGCAAGAATATGATTTGAGCCTACGGAATGACTGTAGGAACTGTCTGTTAGATACAAAAAAACTATTTTCGTTTGTTGTAGTATTTTTTTCGAGAACGTGAATAAGGTTAAAGGTTCTAGAATGTAATTAAAGTGAAGTGTGAGTTTTAAAGTGTTATTTATCTGAACCCCAGTTTATAATAATATATCTTGTTGATCACTTAAATTCGTTCTTTAACTTTCTGAATGGAACACACACACACACAGACTCCTGTCCCACCATCTTAACCGGACTTTCCTTTTAGTTTGTTGAGGTAAACAATTTGTATTAGAGAAGTATTTTCGGGTTTAATTAAAAGTTCTTTGTAATGAAAATTATAAGGCAGAAACGTATTGATTAAGTACTTCCTTGATAATCTTTTCAGAAAAACATGTGCATGTTGAATTATTTAACAATTTTTTTTAGATTTATTAAATTGATTAGAGTTAAAGCACTTTTTAATTCACATGACCATGGCCAATATTCATTTCGTTTGGGTAATAAACTAAGACCGCTGCTCGCAAAGAAGTCACGTAATAATTTGATGAATAATAGGCATGTAACAGGATTTATTAGCAATTATGAATGTTGTGCTAATTATTCTAAATTTCCAATCTTCAGCGATATTACAACTGCTTTACCACCAGTAATTCTCCGAAGATAACTGTATTCGTTTCTGTTTAACGAAATAAGACAGAAATTATATAATTATTGCTCCACCTAGTTATATCGATCATAACATTACTTTTAGAACAGAAATTAGCATTACTGGAGATTCCAATCCTTTTAATGGATGAAGACATTAAAATTGTAACACCATTAAATAGGAAAATAACTGTTTTGTTGCATTCCACATTATCAGCGTAATTAGGAATATTATATCGTTACTTCTTACGATAGTATTACTAACTGGAAGTTTTTTTTAGTATAATCTAACTTCTTTAATTTAAACACTCTTCTATAAACATGTTGATCGTAAGTGTAAGAATTTTAAACGCATTAATAGTCAAAATATTAAAATTTTCGGAAAGAACCAGTCACTTTTCTTATGAAAAAATGGATTACCGTCAAATTTTTTGATATCTTGGTATGTTGTAGAACTTAATTTTCTCACAAAAACAGTCCCTGTACTCAAACTGATTCTATGACTAGTTTTCGAGATACAGGGTGTTAAACATCGAAAATGCCTTATTTTTGATATAATATTTCGCATTATAGACGTGTTTTATTTGAGGTGATTGGAGAGATGTCTACATTATCGGACATAAATATTTCACAAAACAATTATCATAAATTTTTGTGGTGTTTAAAAAATACGTAATTTTGGAAAAAATATATTTTTTATTACTACGTTGAAAACGTAAGAAGATGTTATTTCACAATTAATATATCGTTAATGTAATAATTTCTTGGACGTGTTTCATATAATATACAGTGTGAGCCATAAATACAGCTAGAGCGGCCATATATTATTTTTTAATGAGTCACCCTGTACAAACCATTCCTGCCGTAATTTTTATATGACATTAAACAAATATATAATCCGTCTCTTAATACTTCGCAGGATATTAAAATTATTGCTAAAACTATAAATATTAAGAATAAGTTTTTACACCCCCTTGTAGTTTTACGTTCACAAATGTTCTGTGTTGAACTGAGCAGAATATTATTAAAATTGTGTAACTAGTTACCCAGATATAGGGTGGTGAACATCAGAAAAATGTTCATTTTTTTATCAGATGTATTTTATTTTTCCGTTTATTGCAGAAACCGTGATTTTCACATTATTTGACAAAACTATCGAACAGAAAAATTACTAATATTTAATTTTTGGTTACAGGGTGTTTCCAATATACCTACGTAACATGGGTTTTGGAATACTTAATGTTAAAGAAATGAATTTCTGAACTTGTTGATATATTATACAGTGTTCGTCGTAAATATAGCTATAGTGCGCATATATTAGTTTTTATCATTAATAAGTAATTCTGTATAAACTACTTTTTTTAATTTGCACAGTTTTTGCTAACCTGTGAAAGTTAAAGGGCGCATTGTTTATACAGGGTTACTAATTAATGGAAAAAATAATAGATGCCTACAATAGCAATATTTACTACTCACACTGTATAATATATAAACTCGTCCAAGAATTAATTTCTTTAACATTGTGTTTATTGTGTAATTAGATATTTCTATGTATTCAAAGTTATAGTAAAAAAAATCAATTTTCTAAAATAACATGTTACGTATATTGGAAACACCCTGTAATTCAAAATAATTAATAGTAATTGTTTTGAGCAATATTTATGTCAAATAATGTGCAAATCACGTTTTCTGCAATAAACGGAAATAAAACACGTCTATTATGAGGTATCTGCTAAGAAAATGAGACATTTGCGATTTTTAACACCCTATATCTCTAAAACTAGTCATACAGTTTCAATAACATTCCGTTCAGTTAAACACTGAACATTTTTTAACGTAAAAATATAATTACATACAAAGTTGACGGAGAAAATTTAGAACTACCGGGTAGAAAAAAAACTCCTTTTTTAATATAGCTTTTGCAATTAGTTTAACAACCTGTTGAGTATAAAAAACGGATTATATATCTGTTTAATGAATAATTAAAATTGAGGCACGAATGGTTCGTACAAGGTAACTCATTAATAGTAAAAAATAATATATGTCAGCTATAGCAATATTTATGGCTCACACTGTATATTTTATAAAGCACGTCAAAGAAATCATTATTTTAATGACATACTAATTGTGCAATAACATCTTTTTATGTTTTCAACTTTTTTTTCCAAAAAAAACATGTTACGTATTTTTGAAACATCCTGTAATCTACCAAAATTTATGGCAATAGTTGGGTGAAATATTTATGTCCAATAATGTACAAATCACGATTTCTCTAATAAAACACGTTGATCGTGAGAAATCTGATATCAAAAATGAGACATTTTCGATATTGACCATCGTGTATCTCGAAATCTAGTCATGGAATCTGTTTGGCCAGTGGACTCTTTTTGTCAGAACATCAACCCCAACAACATACCAACATTTCAAAAAATTTGACGGAAGTCCATTTTCCATAAGAAAGGTTCCTGGCCCTTTGGAGTTTCAGATCTTTAGTCTGGATTTGATGTTCTAGCTGGCTATTCATAAAATATTTGTTTTCCATGGTTGCAATGTCTGATTACCTGCACTGAGAAAAGTGTACGAATATGCCAGCGGTCATTTGCAAGATATATTTCATACATAGTTCCTACATTATATTATAAATCAATAAATATTTCAACCCTTTGCTACACAGACATGTTTTATTGAACTTTAAAATCTTATGTTACTATTGAAATACCCATTATTTTTAATCAATTTAATCCCAGATTTCGAATAGCTATACTTCGCTTCGCCAACCTTTTTTGCAAGTTTTTTCAGATTTACCTACCGAAAAATGGTATATCACGTCATTGAAAATGACAGTTTAAAATATCCGAAAGTCTGTTAAGAAAACATAAATGTCAATGAAAGAAGTATTCCAAATGTTCCCCGCCACCGCCTTAGCAACATCCTAATCTAATTAGAGTGTCTCTATCCAGAAAAAATAAAATAAATAAATGCAATATCTAACAAAATGTGACCCAGGCATGAAAATCTGATATATAAAAATCTCCTGTCTTGGTGTTTGTGGTCGAAATCCTCCGAAACGCATCGACTGATTTTTTTTGAATTTGTTTATGTAAATTTGATAAGTCGTAAAGTATATTTCATACCGCTAAATATTTAGAATGTCCTTAACCAGAAAAAAATATTAAAAAAATGTAATATCCAAGTAAATTTGACAGGCATGAAAATTAGTGTATATATTCATTCACCTGATGACGATAGCAGATTCACAGCTATTGAAACGTTGTGAGATCAACCACTTCAAGACGATGGAAGTCCAAGGAAACTTCGAGGATAGTGTATATATCCTCTCCCCAAACAAATAATAACAAGTATTATCATTTTGCAAAAAGTTAATTAACTCATAAGGGAAAAATGGGGAAATGTTTTTTGAAAAAATTACTATTTTCCGGACCCTAAACTAATATAGTCATAAGAATTAAGAGTATTTTTAAACTGGAGTAGTACGTGATTTGTCATTTTGTCAAAATGGAAATATTAAATGGGGGAAGTGGGGATTAGCATTGCTTTACAAAGAATACAATATATCCGAAATAGAAAGTTATACTGGTGTGAATCTTGATATACATACTCTTCCAAAATAAATAGAAACGAGATTTATTAGTTTGCGAACATTCAGTTATCTGATAAGCAATTGGAGTATTTTTTAAGAAAAATTTACTATTTGTTTTCTGAATGTTATTTGTGGCATCTTCTAGTTTATTTTAGATTTTCTTGGGAATAATACCACATCAGAGTTCAAACTTGTGTATATTTTAAAACCAAACGTTTCAAAATCCTGTCGGATTTCGTTTTCAATGGATAAAATTTATATATATTTATATATTTTTGAATATATTTCAATTTACTTTATAAATTTATATCCATTGAAAACGAAATCCGACAGGATTTTGAAACGTTTGGTTTTAAAATATACACAAGTTTGAACTCTGATGTGGTATTATTCCCAAGAAATACTAAAATAAATTTACTATTTGTCGAGAAACGAAAATAATACAGACATGAGAAATATAATATTAATTTCATAAATTAATAGAGATTTGATGTGACATTTTACAAAAATTTTGCTATTGAATGGGGGAGGATGCGTGTCAATAAGTTTTAGGAAACAAAAAAGATGCGGGCGTCAAACTTGGTATGCGTGCTTTTCTCCTAGAAATTAATGTAATCACTTAACGATCATCACGTAGGCAATAAATGTTATATTTATTATTCGTCATTTTATCAGTACTGAGGGGGATGTTCACTATCTGATCTATCGACGTGAAATTTAAAAAAATTAATACATGGTAAAAATTTTAAGTGATAGTTAAGATTTACAAAAAAAAAATCCAAAAAATATAAACCTCGAAACGTTAAAAATATTAAATAAACCAAACATGACAACAATATAAAATTTGTCAAAACTGTCAAATATATTCTGTCAGAAACTAAAGCAAGAAAAATCTACAAAAATGAAAATGTACAAAACGTCAAAAAAGCCAAAAAGTAAGAGAAACAACAAAAGATGCCAACGTCACCGTAAATGTAAAGGAAATGCAAAAAAACCCAAAATAGGTAAAATAATTCTAAATATCAAAAATGTCAAAATTGATAATAATGTCAGAAACGTTAAAAACGTCAACAACGTCAAAGATGTCAAAAAACGTCAAAAACGCCAAAAATTTAAAAAATGTGAAAGTTGTCAAAATTGTCAAAAATATCAAATATGATAAAAACGTCAAAAAATATCAAATGTCAGAAATCCCAAACACTTCAAATATGTATAGCTCTTCATAATGAATTCTAAAATAATGTATTCTTAGAAGCGGCTGTTGGCATATAATTTTGGCTCATGAATGATTACCAAATTAAAAAATGTTCAACATAAATATGTCATGGCGGCACTTCACTTGGTGTAGCGTATTCGTATATTTGCTATATTTGTCCAAAAACGGCGATGTGTGGAGAGGTTATTCGCTACTTTTGCTTTATTTGAACAAATAAGTCGAATACCGCTAAGAGCAAATACGCCTTACCGTCCAGTTGTCGGTTTTCAATGCACTTCAAAGGAGTCAAATAAGCCAAATATTTGCTTTAGCCGTCCACACTTGGTTCATACAGTTGCACGCGGCGCTTCGATCGTGATTAACTAGTGTTGTTTTTAATGGCAAAGTAGTGTTTGTGGCAAAATTGAATGGTCGAACAATAACATTATGAAGTTTCTCGAGTTGTACCAAATGCATCCTTGCATTTGGGACCCCAAACATACCAGCCACAAAAATAAAAATAAAATAAATGATGCCTGGATAGATATCCAAAACAATAACCTAATCTAACCATGCACAATTGCTGATTTAAAGAAAAAGAGGGAATCTTTGATGTCTGCGTTCAGGGATTATAACACAAAAATTAAGAAACATCAGGAGCAGGCACGTCTAGCGTAAACAAACCCAAATGGTTTGCTTACAAATATATGAATAGTTTTCTGGGAGCTATCTATAAATGCAACCCATCTACGAATACTGAGGTAGGTAAAAAATAAATAAGAAACATTTTTCAATAATTTTGTTTATTTATCTTTACGGTAAGGCACGTTTACAATTTATGTTAAAGCAAATCAATGCTGAAAGTTGCTGGTACTCAAACATATTTGGCATGTTTGAGTGTTTTGCGATATGTGTGGATGGCACGTTTGGAATATTTGCGCATACATCAAATATTTGGACGAATATAGCGATACAAAACAAAAATACGCTAACACCAAGTGAAGTGCCGCCATCAAATAAGCCGATTTGTCTAGCCCGTGTGAAGTCGGGACGGGGCAGCTACTCTTGAATAAAAATCACTTGACGTCTAATAACGTAAAATCAGGTAATCGTATTGGCCATTCTATTTCGTTTTTCCACACGGTAGAAAACAGTTTGGTTATAAAAACCAGCACATTAAAATACTAATGGTACATAATGTTACCACTAAATAAAAATTGTACCCATATAAACGGAATAATGTATTAAGAGTGACTTTTAGATTTAGTTCTGATGCGGAACATCATCAGGTCTGTCGGAAAGGAAGCGCTTAAAAGGAAATTACTATTCAACACAGAATTGTACGCATCCTTCCACCTTTCATTTATTTATTTATTTTTTCAGTCTCACTAGTCACTACAATCATCTCCCATGAATCTTTGTGTTTGAAGCATTGAATAAAAAAGCCACTACGGTTGATTGTGAATACCGCGGCGTTTATGCTGTATAATTCAGTGGGATTTTGTATTGAAATCAACCAGCGGTTACTTTACTCATGCTTTGTTTGTAGAATGGAATTCCATGAATGTTGACCGTCCTTGGCAAACCCACTTCTGACTAAATTATTCGGACATACTTGAGTATGTTTGAGATGTGAGTATGCAAAAGTACGAATGGGGGTCACCTGTGTTATTTCGATTTTGCTAATTAGGTATATTGATTCATTCGAAAACCGATATGTGCAGGAAAAACTTACTGATGGTATGAGATCTGACTGGTAGTTCGTCTTATCAATAATAGTTGGATTCGTATTGATCGTAGTAACTAAATAATTACAACAAAATGTCCCCCAAATAGTAATTTAGAGCTTATCCGCCAGGCTACAAATGCATTTAAAATTTCGTTTCACTTACGCTTTAAAAACTTACGATATCAAAATGAATGATTTTTCAAGCGAAAACTTCTTAACGGAAGCCCATACTCAGGGCCGGATTTAACTTAATGCCGCCCCTGGGCACCGGAAAAATGCCGCCCCAATACTGAAATTTTATTCAAACTTATAATTTATATATATTATTATTTAAATTAAAATAACTAATTTATTGCAGAGAATTTATTATATAATATATATTTTCAAAACATAAAAAATATTTGGTTTTTTTTTCTAAGAACTATAAATTTTACACTATTGTGTTACATTGATTAATTAAAATTTTTGTTTTGAAAAATGCAAATATAACTCCAAAATATTTTCAATATTTTGAAAAAATTACAAATTAATAATTTCTTTAATTCCAGAAAATAAAAAAATCAAATATTATTCCACATCTTCAAGGAATAAATTAATTAAACCACATGTATTATTAACTTTTATTGTCAAAATTATAATTTACAAATAATGCATTAATTGAATTTCTTCAATTATCAATTTCATAAAAAAATATTAATAGAACGAATTAATTATACATTTTGCCGCCCTACAAAATTTGGCGCCCTGGGCACTAGCCCCCACTGCCCCTAGTGCAAATCCACGGCTGCCCATACTAACAACTTGTACATATGAAAATAGATGAATATACATCTTAGTTTTCTGTGTGAGAAAAAGGGACCAGGTAATATATTAAGAAAAACAGTAAATTGTAGTAGATACACAAACATATAACATCCAGTTAATATACAAACCAGCTCAAAATTTGATTTGATTTTCGTTCTAATAAACATTCCAATTCTCTGATTCTGCTTTTCCCGAATTTATTTATATATGTGAACCAACATATAAACAAAGTTTTTTTCAAGGATAAGAAAATACAAATGTTACTTACCATTGCGGCGAATACATTCGTTTAGTCTTTTTCTCACAAACACACTTTGAAACTTCACTGTATTCAACTTCTCACACTGAAGCACAAATTGTAAATGAGGATAAAATAATAATTACTTAATATATAATATAATATATAATACTTAATGGGATTATCTTGGATTGTTTTATGTTGTGATGGTATTTTTGAATACGTTCCTCGAATTTTATTAGTAGGTAAAGTAAGTGATTTATTTTATTGATGAGATTTCTTTGAAATGTAGATGCGGGGTTGCCAGATGGGCGAAAGTTCAAACCTTTGTCTCGGTTGAAACTCTTGGGATTTTTTGGCGATTTCAATGGCTTCACGGAACTTTCTGGTGAAATAATTCGGAGATTTGGCCACGACAGAGGAGCTGTCGAAGACGAAACGAGCCTCCTTTCAAACTCCGCTGTCGCTGAACATCATCACGAAACGGGCCCTCAAATCCTATTCGACAGCTTCTCTGTCGTGGCCAAAGGAAATCAGTTCAATAAATTTTCACTGATTTCTTTAAAACGACTTAATCGATTTGAATACATATTACAAATGGTATTCTACAAAGATATATTCCCACTTAATTCAGTATATTTTTATATAACATAAAGCATACCATTTTTAAGAAAATCTAAAAAATATGTGCAAAAAAACGATAAAAGTCAAAATAAATGTAGAATAATTTTCTACACCAATCTTTAAAATGACTTGTCAAGATGTGTCATAAGAGAATATTGATCGTACAGTGTGCTTCTAAGAATTTTTATTTTGATTTATTTGAAGGCAGTTTTTTTAAATAAATTATAAAATAAATTCTAATATATCAAGGCGGATCCACAGGTGATTCCTTACATTTCTCTAAGACTTAAATCATACTGTTTTCAGCAAATTAATTTTTATTTTTAGTCTGAAGTTGGTAGACAATGTAACTCCTTCCTCGAAGTTTCCTTGGACTTCCATCGTCTTGAAGTGGTTGATCTCACAACGTTTCAACAGCTGTGTATCTGCTATCGTCATCAGGTTTTTTTTTTTTATCCGAAGGGGGGGGGAAATACATTCCGTACTTAGCTAGCACGTGCTGGCCGTGCGGGACTCCCGATGCAATGACTTCACAGCAAGAGTAAATCGTTGCATTGAAACCAGTATACCGTATACCCGCTAAAACCCTAACCTCTTTCTCCTACAACCATGGTCCCCTGCGGCACTCTTAGTCAATACTACTTCGCAAGGGTGGTTCATTGCAGATGTTTACTGCTCTTACATTGAAAGCTTCTAAAGCCTACTCCTCGAACGTATCGCGGAGTTCTTTGAGGATAGTCTCCGCGTAATCTGATACCAAGTTCCAGGCTTGGGGGCCCTTCAGCATGGCTTCTACTAATTGTTCTGGAACGATATTAGTCTCCAGAATCCTCTCCACTTCAGCACGTTGATCCTGAAACCGGGGGCAGGAGAAGAACACGTGTTCCGCGTCCTCTATCACGTCCGTACAGTGTGGGCAGTTTGGGGAGTTTGCCCTCCTGAACCTGTGCAGGTATGCTCGAAAGCATCCATGTCCAGTCAGGAGTTGAGTGATGTAGAACCCAACCTCCCCATGCTGGCGGTTGACCCAACGACTGATGTTAGGTATCAATCGATATGTCCACCTTCCTTTAGTAGAGCTGTCCCACCTCTCCTGCCATTGCCCTAGACTCATGGCTCTTTCATCGCTGTTTCCTGTCGGTTGGTCTTTCTCTAACTTTCTGCGATAAAGCCGTCCCCTTTCTGCAGCCAGGATGTCGATTGGTAGGGTAGAGGCAATCACACTCACCGCCTCGTAAGACACAGTGCGGTAGGATGATGCCACTCGAATCGCTGAGAGCCGCTGGACTGATTTCATTTTCCGGCGGTACGATGGTAGCTCGAGCGATTTCTCCCATACCGGTGCCCCGTACAACAAAACAGAAGTAGTTACTGTTGCCAGTAGCTGTCTTCTTATCTGTCTAGGGCCTCCGACATTCGGCATTATTCTAGATAATGCCCCCTGTACCCCAGCTGCTTTCTTGCTGGCCGCGATTATGTGCTCTTTGAAGTTAAGCCGTGTGTCCAGGAGCACCCCCAAATAGCTGATGAAGGGCTGCGACTGTATGTAGGAGTCCCCTATTTTGAGGGTGATGGTTTCCCTTGCCTTTCGACTGCTAACAAGAAGTGTTTCGGTCTTTTGTTCTGCTAAACTCAAGTCCGCTGCGAGCATCCAATGCTGAATTGTGGCTATAGCGAATGAGAAGGTTGTTTGTATCTCCTTTATGTGCTTGCGCACTATAATCAATGCCACATCATCGGCGAATGCCACTAGCCTGACGCCCTCAGGCAGACCGAGCAGGAGCAGGTCGTTGTACATTACGTTCCATAAGAGGGGGCCAAGAACAGAGCCCTGAGGTACACCTCCTGTGATCTTATAGTCTACTTGCCCATTTTCATTTCCTATCGTCATCAGGTGAATGATAGGAAATGGGTCGGTCATGGTCATTGGGTTGGTTGCCGTTGATGCGTAGCGGCAGAGGCGGAAGAAGAGCTTGCCAAATATTTTTAATTTGGAGGCTGGGCTGGCTAATTATATTTTCGTTCGAAATTATATATGCTGTCTCTGAATTTTCTTTTGTACCAGTGCTCTTCCTTGTAAATTGCTCTGGCCTGGTCCCAGTTGATATTATGGTGTTCGGTCCATGCGTGATTAGCTAGCCCAGACTTCGTTACCTCCTCCCTTTGAGTAGCTGTGCGGTGTTCCTTAACCCTGGTGTCCAGCGGTCGCTTTGTCTCTCCAATGTAAATATTGCTACATTCACACGGTATGCTGTATATACAGTTATTTGATATTGCTGGTGCGTCGGGCCTCGATCTTGTTATCATGCTCCTCAAGGTGTTGTTGCTTTTGAAGATCATTCTGATTCCATAGCTGTGTGCAATTCTTCTAAGTTTCTCCGACAAGCCTTTAGTATACGGTAATAGTAGAGTTGCTACCGTGGTGTCCTCTTCCTGTCTAGGTGGTTTGTCCAGCTCTTCAAACGCCTTGGTAATGATCGTTTCCGGATATCCATTCAGATATTTTTGGCTCTATGGATTTGTGTTTTGATGATGCCAGTTTTCGTTGCTGATGAGTGGTTGGAATTATAGTGAAGGTATAATCCTGTATGCGTAGCCTTCCTGTAGACTGTTGTGTGGATTCCGGTCCTAGTCCGTTGACACTTTACATCAAGGAATGGTAGGCACCCACTCTCTTCCATCTCCATGGTGAATCTAATGGATGGTTGGGATTGGTTCAGCTGATCCAGGAATGCCTATGCCTGTAATCCGGTCTCTCTATGTTGCCAAATAATAAAGGTGTCATCGACATACCTCAACCATAGCTTAGGCTGCTTCTCGTAACTCCTCAGTGCATGTTCTTCGAACCATTCCATGTAGATGTTGGCGATGGTTGGTGAAAACGGGGAACCCATAGGCAACCCATCTTCTTGCATGAAGAACATTTAAGCAAGTCCATGGTTGAGTCTATTGGCAGCTCTGTCCTCTCCATCACGGTTTCGTCTTCAGTAAGTTTCTTTCTCACTATGTTAAGAGATTCGTCTAGTGGTACGTTCGTGAAAAGGTTTGCAACGTTGAAACTTACAAAGCGATGTTCTGGGCAAGTTCCATGGATCCGATGTTTTCGACAAAGTGCTTTGAGTCCTTGACGTGCGATGATGTTTTACCCTCCAAAGGTTGAGTGATTGGTAGAAGGAATTTCGATAGTGCTGCTGTTGGTGAGTTGCGCGAACTTGTAATCGGTTATTTTATTTATTTATTTATTATTACACTATCCAACAGTACAAAGACCAATTATAGGACAGGGTCAAACATAGAAATATCAAAAATAAAGATAATTCGTTACTAAACATTATACATCTGATTAATATAATAGGAGATTTTTTATTACATTTATAGAGGAATTAAAAATGTCTAATTTTACAATTCTACAATTAGAATTGTGCCTTTTTTTATCCGTAGTTCCTTAACTATTGACAAAGGGGTCTGATCTAGACCCGGAAACGTTTGGAATATACAGCAATTTTCTTTAAACTGTGGTGTTATTTCCCAAAAAGCACTTAGAAATACTTTGACTTGCTGAAAATCAAATTAACAGTATATGATCGTTAGCCTCAAGAGCGTGATAATCCTAGTTGTATTCTAAACATTTTTTTTCAGAACAAGGAAACTATTTTATATATTTTTTACTTATATTTATGTGGCTTCCATTTATTAAAACCATTTCAATAAAAATACATTTAATCAAACAACAACTGAAATCTTTCACTAGGAGAGAAGAAAAAATTATTTTTCCACATCCTTGATTTAATAAATGTCTAAAATGAAATGAAAGGACGTGAAAGCGAACTCCGGATTGCATACAATTTTTAAAACAAAAACAAAACGTCCGATTTGAAATGTATTATCAGGTCTTTGGAATAGCTCGATGAAAAGTCGGTAATATTTATTGACATCGCGACAGGTGTTAAAGAAAGTATACACTTATGTCAAATCTACTTTCATATTTTGCATTTGAAGACAACATAGATAATAATAGTAGCATTTATTATAAATAACAACCGTGTAAAAATAAATACGGATCAATTACTCGGACAGGCAAACATCTACTTTCAATTAATTTCTCGACTAGAGGGTTTGATTTCAATCGAGTTCATACTGTGGATTTGAAATTATTGTCGAGATTATGATTGAAATGTCGATACGTTATTGAATAATACAAATCATCTAATTTAGTACCACACCCGTTTTTTTTTTGTTGATGAGTTGAAGGTTAGTGGTAATTACATTTCAGATTCAGTATTCTTGTTACCACTATTACCTTTGACACTAATAATAAATAAAATGAATGTAATGCCCTGGTAGAAAGGTTCAAGTATGGATCTTGAAAGCTATGCCAGAAAGTTGTGGAATTTTTTTTATAAACAAATTAAACTTCAAAAATGTACTTTTTTGTAGTTTTTAAGTTAGATATTTGTTCCTATAGCTTGTAGAAAAAAAAGTTTCTTACCAAAAGTTAATTAAAACGAAATTTTTTAAAGCCGAAAAATTCAGAAAATATGTGAAAATTTTAAATTTAATATTTGATGCAGAAAATTTACTCCAATTTTAACAAAACTCTGGAATATGGCAAAAATGTTTAGTAGTCGGTCTTTTTAGGTGCATTACGAAAGCAACAATTAATTTGTGGATTAAAAAAATTTTGAAGAGCTGCCAAATCTAAAATAACAGGGCGAATGTTTGAAATTGTGTATGCATATAAAGGTAGACCACCTTTTTCAACAAAGGTTAAAACTAGATTATTTATATTTGAGTGTTTTTTTCATTTCAAAAATAAAAACCCTTTAAACAAATTTCAGTTACGTGGTATGTTTTTAATATATTCTAATTCTGTTAAATCAAAATGAAAGATCTGTCACAGACCTTGAATTTCCGCTTTCGAAAATCCATGTTTTAGAATTAAAAAAATGTTGAAAATAGACCAGAAACAGAAATTTATTTATAGGGATTTTAATTGAGAAGTCAAATAATGCTTTAAAACAGTTCAAAATTATCTTAAATTTATATGCACAAAAAATCTTTAAACTTTAGATTTGTCAGTTTCTATAATTTTCAGATTTTTTGAAGCAGACATCTAATTACTGCTCTGGTAGTGCACTAATTCAGACCCATTCTCGGGAGGATTAACTACTTTGTAGAAAATATATATTTTTAGAAATAGGACACCATTAGAATACCAAAAATACCCTACCAAAAATTTACATTTCTTTGAAAAAAATCATAATTTTTGAAAAAATCTGTTAATTTTCAAATATCTAATGGTACCAACTTTCTAGAATATTTTATTCGAACCGAACGAAAAATTTCGTTTTATCACCATTTTTGTGTATTGGTATTATAATACTTTCAGTTCATTCTGATATTTTTTCTTCTCGACATATTGGGTACGTGTTATTAATTTATGAATTTGACGATATAGTGTATCTATCTCCTCCAGATTTTCGCATTCTGCGAGCATCCCATCCATTCCAGTTGAACTGAAGTTATTTAATTGACTTAATGCCTTTTTAGTTCCCTCAAGGGAAAGTTCTTCAACTGGTAGTTCCGCTGTAATGTAAGTTTTTTCCTTGTGCAAGTCCTCATATTTGACATTGAGAAGAAAATATGTTTTCCATTCTTCATTAGCTCTTGTTATTCAGTATGATACGAGGGCTGCCTTCTATATTTCGGGATTAGAGAACAAAAACAAATATTAATCATCGAAAATCGCTTTATTGTTTTTCAAAATATTCCCCATGAAGATCTATATACTTTTGCATGCGTTTGAACCAATTGTCGAAGCACTTTTTCCACTCTGATTGAGGTATCTCCAAAACATGCATTCTGAACGCAGCAACCGCTTCTTCAGGTGTCGAAAACGTTGACCTCTCAGTTTGTTTTATACGTACGGGAATAAAAAGAAGTCATTTGGTGACAAGTCAGGACTAGACGGCGGATGACTCAACAAATCGATGTTTTGAGTGGTCAAAAATGCAGTTATTTGAGCCGATGTGTGAGAGCTCGCATTGTCGTGGTGAAGAGTGATCCGTCTTCGGCGGTTGGTTTTCCTCATTTCTTGGAAGACAACTGGCAAACAAATGGTTCTGTACCACTCAGAATTGACTGTTCTGCGTTGTTCTAGTGGTATGGTTGCGACATGTCCAGTTTTTCCGAAAAAACAGGCGATCATTTGCTTGGAACTGCTTCGTGCGCGAACAACTTTTGTTGGATTCGGCTCATCTTGAAACACCTATACAGTCAACTGCTGTTATTATTATGTTGTTATTCATAAACAAGAATCCACAGTTATCTTGAGCCTGTGTAAAACAAGGTAAATATTTATAAAAAATGGAAATTGAAAGTTAATTATTATACAGAATCAGAATAAGTCCTTCAATGGTAGTTTGTTTTTGTTTTCTTTTTGAATTATAAGTTTTTAGTAGTGCAGAGGTTGAATTTCAAAATTGTTTTTGATAAACAAGAATGCACAAGTATCATAAGCCTGTGCAATCAGGCTCATACGCGTAAATCCACGATTCATTACCTGTCACTATGTCATAAACGTGTTTTGAAGTACCGCGATTGTATTTTTTGAGCTTTTCTTTCGACCAATCGACACGAGCCTTTTTTTGAACGATTGACAAATTGTGTGGGATCCAACGCGAACAAATTTTTTTGACATTCAAATGTTTATGCAATATTGAATGTATGCTGGTCCCTCTAATGTGTAAGGTTGACTCAATCTCACGATAGGTCACATGACGATCTTGCAATATCAGTTCGCGCACAGCATTAATGGTTTCCAGAACAACAACTGTTTTTGGACGACGTTCACGAAATTCGTCTTGGAGTGAACTACGACCTCGATTGAATTCACCATACCATCGATAAACAGTGGTCCTTGATGGAGTTTCATCGCCAAAAAATTAAATTAAGTTCATCCATGCACTCTTGCTGACTTAATCCACGTCGAAAGTTGTAAAAAATAATCGCACGAAAATGTTCACGATTTAATTCCATTTTTTGGCCGAGATGAATTACTGTAACCAACACATAGCGCTCGTATGTCAAAACGTTGTGAGTACGTATAACCTCAAAAATGTCAAACTTTACGATAGAGCTGTCAGTTGTCAGATTGCAACACTAGGGTTATCCAATCCCGAAATATAAAAGGCAGCCCTTGTATGACCTAGTCGTTCTTAAGTGCCTGGATTGACCTAGGATTAGTACCTACATCTCCCCTCCAAAGATATTGCCTGTTTTTCGTTTTTTCCAAATACAGTTTTGTCTATTTTATGTATTATTTTTGCAGTTATTTAACAAAGCTTCTCGATTTCGTAACATTCTTTTTCAAAGGATAGTGTTTGGTCGAGTGGTTCTACTAAACACTGTTGTTGTTTTAGTTTTTTTTCCAATGTCAATGTGGGGTATTAGTGTGTTGATAATATTCAGATTCTGACCTTAGTTTTAATAAGCTGTGTCTCCATCTATTCCTCTGAAGCTTCTTACCTCTAGGATGTTGTTCCAGCAAACAGCATCATCCACAATGATATATCTATCTACTTAGTCGATCTGGTTTGGAGTTTCGAGTGATCACTTGAAACCCATCGTTGTTTGTGAATGCGCTTTGTGGGAACATGGTTGACTTTATCAGCTTATTTTTGCCTGCAGCCGTTTTTATAAGTTTTTAACATTTATATTTGCCTATCGTTGGCTTCAAATCAGGTTCCTTGCTTATCTTAGCATTAAAGTCATCGCAGAGTACTCGCATGTCTTGTTTAGGCATTGTGTCACTGGCAATTCTAGGACATCGTAGAAGGCATCTTTAATATTTTCATTATTTTCTTCCGTTGGTGCGGAAATGTTCGAGATGTTATACTTACCACTGTTCTTTGAGGCTGATGTAGCATTGACTCAAAGTTTAGTAGGTAGGTATATTAGTTACTAGTTCTTAGCCTTACCACAAAACCGGTTCCAAACCATGTCTCCCATGTTCGTTAACGTGGAAGAATGTCACATTTTTTGCTTATCTTTATAGGTATTTCCGTGCTCAGACCACCATTTTATTTCTTGGACTGCTGTTAGGTATATCCATTCCTATATTTTCGTTGCATTAGGTACTGTATCCTGGACAAGCACCTTTTGGCCGATTTCTTCATTTATTGTACTAAGGCAATCCATTTCAATAGCTTTGAGTCGATTTTCTAGATCCGCAATTATTGGTATATCGCCCCCATTCTTATTCTACTTGATTTTTTGCTTTCCTGCTCATGTTTTTCCCACCAAAGACTATCAGGCATCCCATTATTTCTCTTTCTCGTATTCCATTGCGGTCCACCAGTGCACCCAATTATTTAACTTCAACTTCCTGTTGTATGTCAGTCTCAACATTAACTACTTCAACTATGCTTCATTTTTCGTTACTAGGTACTCTTTTTAAACATACCTATGTGCTATCACCACTTCTCTTGTAGTGTGCATGTGACTAATTATTTTTGTGTTTAATAGATTGTAGGTATATCCGAATTAGTAAAACTTCAAATTTGGAAAAATAACACTATTTGTATAGGGATGGAATGCAGGACGGTGTTTGCACATGTTTCGGGTCTGTACCAACTCTGTACGTTCTAGATTCCATTCCTCATAGTCCTTTTTCGTTTGTCTGAGTCCGAGACAAGGCTACAGTTTTCGTAACCGGGGTCTTTTAACAAAAGTGGGTAGTTGGCCCTCGCTTAACCACCAACCTGGAGCACTAGTCCCATTTTGTCACCTCTTATGATTGAAAGTGATTCCCGTGAGTATATTCTTTGTTAGTGCCTTGATAGTCGACATGGGGGCGTTGTGTTTCACGTGAAATTTTTAATGTTTGCATTTTCTTTGATGCCAATTTGATATAAATTGTAAGTATAATCGCTACACAAGGTTAGAAAATATAGGTATCCTTATTTTTTTACAATAAACCTTAAATGTTTCTTTAATGTAGGTACCAAAAAAAAACCTTACCTACGTATTACAACTTTTTGACAATTCTTTTTAATTTAGTTGGATTTACTCTATTGCAATATTATATGCAGCTGTATTTTACACATTAGTCCTTATTGTATTGACCTTGTAATATTTTAATTGTTCTTACAAATGCTTACAAATATTATGTCAATGTTATAGTTATTAATTATTTTCTGCAAAAACTCATTGGTATAACAATTGTCATCGCTCATTTAGAATCAGAAAAAGCGATTATAATTCTTTCACAACTTTCATTCAATAACAACGCGACTCCAAATAAGAAAAAAACTCGACAATGACGTTTTAATTCCCGCATAGGTATACGTTGAAGATAAATCTGGGTCAACGGCCTGGTTTCGACGAACATTATGTTGTCTCTTGTTGTTAAAGAGAAAAGTGTAGACACTCTTAATCGTTTTATAAATATTTAAGGAAAAAGTATGCACCGCTTTTTTAAGATGCCGGATACATACTAAGCAGATATTATGCAGAACTCTCTACGTATTTCCGGCTAGAAGTGTTCGTGTATGTGGAAGAAATTCAAAATAGTTGATAAAATATTTACAGAAGTGATGAAGTGATGAGAGAGGATTTCCTCTCGAACTTGGCATAGGTACAACAAGATATTTGAACTTTTGATAAAGCAAACGAGATACTGTTAAAACTGAGTTTAATAGTGTGGATAAGGAACACGGTATAAGCATCCGAATTCGACATAAATTAAATTAATAATTTATATTTAAAAAAGAACCGATTTCAACCGTTTAGATACCTTGTGCAATCAATCACTATTTTCTGACATATTTTATTTTTTTATCCGATTTAAGGTACAATTCTATTGATTATTTTAGCGTATTCTTATCTCTCTCTCTCTTTCTCCCTCTCCCTCTAATTTTTTTTTTTATATTTTCCACATGTTTTTAAACTTTTTTATTCGTTTTATTATCTAGACCACTTTCTATAAATGTAACTCTAATTCATCCTATATATGTTTGTGTGTATTTGTCACCCAATATAAATTATGTGTCTATCATTTTCTGAACCACTCTGTACAACTATAATTCAACTCCACACGATGTTGCAACCGCCGTAGATAATCATTAATCTTCTCCACCCCGTCGACTGTTTCTATTATTATATTGTTTTAAACCACACTATATACCTATAATTTTACTTCGCACCATATGTCAAGTATAAGCAACTACTTATATAACCATATAATTATATAATTGTAACCTGTGTAACCATCTTATATGTCAATCATCCTGTATATGCAACTGCTTCTAACATTTTTAACCCTCCGCCCCATAACTCAAATATTCTTACATATGCTAATTAAACAATTTTTTTAACTTTTTTTATCCACTCTGTATAACTATAGTTATGACCACCCAATATATCATTTTGTAAACCACGCTGTATAACTTTAATTCTATTTCACCTTATGTTTCAACCATCCTATATAGGCAACTACTTATGTACCACCCAATATCACATTTACTTGTAAAGAATTTTTAAATCCACATGTATAACTGTAATTTTACTATATTTCAACTGCGCACATGGCTTGCTGCTTTATATTTCCATGCACGCACACACACATTTCACTCGACGTTAAGCCACGTAAAGGGAAAACCGTTACAAACACCCTGTACGGGATCCTTTCATTGCATATCTTGACATTTAAGCTAGATCTTTATGATGAAAATAAAATTTGACATTTACTTTGACTTTTTCCATTTTTTGCACATATTTTTCCGATTTTCAGAAAAACGATATATTTTACTATAGAAATTTACACGGAATCATTTCTGGAAAACCGTAAATCTCACGTTATAGAAAATTATATGGTACCTTTCTGTAACACTCAGTATTGCAATGCCCTTTAAATCATTAAAATTGCCCAAGCCGTTTTTGAATAATTACTGAGCATACATAAAAAAACATGGCGAAATTTTTGATAACCTACTCCTTTTTGGAAGTCGGTTAACAATAAAATCTAGTAAAAATACTTCACAGCTAGCAACCCCTTTAGGAAATGCCCATTAGACTGGGAACTATAGAAACTTTTTAGAACATTGTACAATTACTTAAAAGACTCGCCAGCTTATTATTTCAGTACCATTCTAACTTTTTTAATAAAATAGAATTTATATAAAAATGCAATAAAAAAAGATATAAATACTACGTGTCAAAAATATATATTATAAAATAATTATTATAGTTTATCTTTTCATTTCCATGAAAATTTATAGTCAGGAGAATGTGAAAAAAAATGGTCAGAGATTGTCAGAAATAAGTAAAGGAATTTTTTTGGACATTTGTATTGATCACCCTGACATACTTGTATGAACTAAGATTCTATAGATTCTATTTCGAATTTGTCAATTTCATAGAGTTCAAAAATGTCTTTACTTTTTCTCAGTGTAGAAACGATACTGATTTTGAATGTCCAGAACATGCTTATATGGCCTATAACGTCCATATATTTTGCAGGATTTCCTTATTTTGGTCACATCTACCTAATTGCAAAATTTAAGCGAATTCTGTGTAACGGATTAAATAAGTACAACAAAGTCAAATACCTGTTTTGGGGGTGCCATATCTAAGGAACCCCAAATACAAATGAACTGAAATCTTCTGGTAAGTCTCTGATGGAAGCCCTAACACCATTCTCACTTTGAGGCCAGAGGGCCCAAGGAACACTCTCTGTGCATTCCGTTTTTCAAAATTAGCATGGGAAAAACTTTTGTATATATATAGTACCATTTTTCAAAGTAATGTTTGCCGGTGATAACATACAAAAATCTACCTTATTTCTAAGTAACGTGAATATTTGAAGTTTTCGAAAAATGTACGAGTATTTAAAATGAAGTGATAATCACTAAGTAAATTATTCAAAAAATTACCACTACTTATTGCACTTCAACTATTTATCTTATTTAAGTGACTTAATATCATCATCAGATATATTAATGGAGAAAAACACACTAATAAGCATACCAATCCAGCAAGTCATATGTTTTCAACCAATGGGTTTTTTATACTAATAATTTAATTTATTTAGCAATTTGCATATTTAATGTGGATAAACCTTCAGCTCATATGTGATAGAATGATGGCCGTAGAACGGAAAATACTTAATTATTTCTCCACTGTAGTTTATGATTACTATTCTTTTATTTTATTACGTTAGCATGCAGTTTTTAGCCCGCATTTTATGATGGCTATACCGGTACATCTATTTCTAAGATGATTGTTTATTGGAATTATCATTTATATAATTTTAATACCGTAACCAACCTAAATAAAGAATAATAATAAAACTTTTAGGTTTATATCAATAGTTAAAGATATAACATTTATTTTATATTATATAACTGTTGACTTAAAATTGAAACTCAAATTTAGATAAATCTTCAGATCGTGCACGAAAAGAAGAATTTCAGTAGTCAATGTACTTGGTAGGTCATACATGAATATCAGAATCAATGGAGGACTGAGGTTGGAACCCTGAGGTACTTCTGAAATGACAGAAAATGTGTTTGATTTAAAACCATTACAGCTGAAAGCTGGCGGTTAATTAAACAGTGAGTAAATAAATATATCAGCTAGTAGATCTACCAGTGAGATACAAGTCTTGAGTTGTACTGCCATCGCATGACAATACATGTCTCAGATGAGTATCTACAAAACTATTATATAATAATTATTTAGTATTTGCATTTATCATATGTCTACATCTTCTTATTGCTACGAGCATTGGAGCTACTTTATCCACTATATTATCTATATGTTTGTTTTTAACTGCAATTATTAAGCCCAAATAATTATAATGTTTTGAGAATGTTGTCAATTAGTTTAATCATAAATAATTGTTTTCCAACCTGATTAATAACCATATATACAGTTTTTTCTACAATAATGGTCAATTTGTTGTAACATATCCAATCCAAATACTTTTTCTTTACTGTTACTTCTAGGTTTTGTAATTTGATCCAGAATATATTAGAACAGTATCATCACGCATATTTTGCCTTTATTCTAGCATATTTCAGAAGATGTACATAAAGTAGATATTGTAGTGGTCCTAATACTGATCCCTGTGCTACTCCAACATTAACATTAGAGATTTTACTATTTTGTCCATTTATATATGTGCATTGTTTTCTTCCTGTTCAATAAGTTCTTAAGAGTTCATAATACATTCCACTAAAACCCATTTTTTCAGCTTTTCCAATCATAAGTTAATATCAACTGTGTCGAACGCCTTTTGAAGCTCTACAAACACTGCAACAACATATTTATTTTTATCTATTTCATTATACATGCATTCTAGTAGATCAAGCGTTGCTCCTAAAGCAAGTTCTGGATTCCATATTGGTTGTTATCCAACTTGAAGTATTTTTCTATTTATTTTACTATTCTTCTCAGAACTTTTTCTAAAATTTTGTTGAATGTGCTTAATAAGGAGATTGGTATGTAATTGTTGACATTGTCATGCGAGCCTTTTTTGTGCTAATGTTATTTTGGCTATTTTTAGTTTATCCGGGTATAGACCATTTTGCATTGTAATTGTTGATAATTTCAACTATTTTAGATCCAATGCTATCAAAGATTGTAATTATATCCTTTTTACTATTTTGTCAATACATGTTGCACAAACATCTTTTAGTTCATCTCAAAAGTTTTGCGAAGTTCGAAATAATGACAATAAGTTCGTTATGATACCTCTGTTGCCTGATTCTCGTTACTGGTAGATAAATATTGAATATAGCCAAAACTGGCGAACAGTCCCTAACCAAGAAGCTAGGAACATATGTCTTGGGGACAAAGTATCTTTAAGGCGTTTAGAAAATTTGATGATATCCTTTTCATAAATATTAGGCGAATAACTATACATCATCTATGGAAAAATATGAAGTGGAAAGGGACTAAACAATTTTGAATTTGTGCAAAAGTCTTTAATATTTCCAATAATTCTGATCTTCTAGAAGAATCTTTCGAATTCCCTGGAAAGCAAAAAGAACTAATATCTATGAAATAGTATAGACCGAAATCCTTAGATATTTTGGTCACCTTCAGGAAAAAATGAGCCACTAACAATCTAGGAGCGAGTCGAAGGTACCAGACCCAGAGCCTACAATAGAGAAAAATTGCGAGAAATGGTTGGCGGTTTAACCAATTGACTGAAGCTTTCATGACGGCTCCTCTAAGAGGAAAACGAATAAGGAGAAGAATTTACTATTTACTGTGGACTTTTATAGTGTTCATCTTGGTAAGACATTCTTCCTGGAAGAAGCCACATTTTGATTTTGTCGGGTTTGAGAAAACTATTTTTTTTTACTAATTTTCTCGTATCGTTAACTTGTAATGATAGCATTACACAACGTCATTAAATCTGACAGTGTTTTTAAAGCTTAATATTTTGAATTAAATCATGGGAGTACCATGTGTAGAGTATTTTATGGATTTGCTTTTATAAGATGGGATAACGTGATCTAACAGTGTTTTAAGTGAAACTAACATGAAGTATATAACAAGCTAAATCCGGCTGAAAAAGTCAACGAGCTCCAATTAAGATCACATAATTTTGTAAAATACTCGACGTTTCGGCTTTAAGCTATTATCAAGAGATAAAAAAATATAAATGAAATATGGTCTACTCCCCAAGCCTCACAGTCTGGTTAGAACTCAGGAGTCTGTACAAAAATCGGTTGTGATATAAAAGTTGATTTGTGATTGAGGATAATTGTCGATACTATCCAGCAAGTTGGGTTCAGCTTCAACTACACAATGTACTCTCACCAGAACTAAATCAAGTAATTCACTGTTTGCACTTTAAAATGTTTTTAATGCTATTAAATACAACAAATGATTTTAGTGCAGTAGTTTTAGGGTTAGAATTATTGCAAAATTTAATGTAAAAGGATGCAATAAGGATGTAGGAAAATGTGAATTATACGCACCCTAAAACTGTGAAATTTTGACCTGAAAATTACGTAGACGTAACAAATTACTTCAAATACCATATTATTAACCAACATTGGATCTGTTAATGACACAATAATCTTGATCTTATGTGTTGGTGTTCGTTACACAAATGTGCTCTTGTAGGTTAATCGTATTTTATTACATTTCACCTTTGATGAAGTGTAATCATCAATTTCATTGACGACAGCGCTATTACATATTGTTAGCTGGTAATATTTTTCCCACATGGTTTAAGTCGATGTTGAAATTAAATTATTAAAAATACGACAATGAAAATATTAATTTTGTATGTGTAGGTCTTTCCTGCTTTTGTTATCTGCACACCACGTTATTAGATAATACAGATGGTAGTTTAATGTAAATTTGTCTACAAGACCCTGAATTTTTTATCGCATATATGGAGCTTGAAACGCGATTTAAAATTATAGTAATTTTAGAGTTAATTATGGAGCTTTGTGCCAAATCGTGGTGCCAAATTGCAAGGCTGATTATAATTTAAACTACTTACGTAATTTCTCAATGATTATTAATTATTTCTAGGAGGATAAAAAAATAGGTATAAAATAGGACAACAGCTATAATATTGTTGGGTATATGTTGAAAAGTATGTCATTGTTACTAATAAACAAAATTGAAAATTGAAAGGAGCAATCACTGCGAGTTTGTTTCTGCCTTCCCTCTCTCTCTTAAGACTTTTATTATAGAGAAATATGTAACAAAATATAGTTTGTCTTTTGTTATTTATTAGCTCTTAATTCCCTGCAACATTTGGAAGTTCACTGATCTGACACTGTACACATAATCTTGCTTCAATTATTTTTTATAGTTCTACAATGAGTTCTGTCAAAATCTTATGTTTTTGTTTAATATGTGGTAAAGTGTTAAAAAATTGTTTGGATAAACCTTTCCATGAAACCTTATCCAATGCTAAGGTAATCGACGATCTTAGCCTTCACATGTTAAAACATTGCCTCACATAGCTCAAACATTATGAACTCATGCTTTAAACAGAATTACTTTCCAGATAAATTGAAGGTAATGTTAGTTGTGCCGATTCCTAGAGTAACTAATCTCAAAAAATTATCTGAATTTCGGCCTATAACTTTAATTCCGCTTGGAAGCAGTTTTTCTTAATCAGATCACCTATAATGTTGAATCTTCTCAAAATTTAACAAAATATCAATCAGGCTTTAACAAATGATAATACCACAACGTGACTTGTGGACAGTGATGTTGTAGACATTCAATGAAATAAACAACAAACTGTTGCCAAATTAAAATATTTTGGCTTTGATACAAAATCAATCGGGTTCTACTCGCATTATTTTTATAACAGATCCCAAGTGGTATCTTTCAAAGCATTGAGATCATTAGTTCAAACTATTTCCTCAGATGTTCCACAGGGATCCGTACTTGGCCCATTGCTGTTTTTCTTTTATTTGTCCAATCTTCCATTTCATAATCCAACTCATATCAGTTTGAGCCTTGTTTGTAAGCGATGTTGAACTGTGTGTTGTGTAATCATTGTTGATATACAACGCCAAAGAAATTTTGATGTCTTTAGATATATGTTTGTAGATCCCAAAAAATATTAATGTCTGTTTATTGTCTTACAGTAGCACTTAACATACTGTCCAGCTTGAACTCAAAAACATAGTATAATTAGAGAATAATAAAACTAGAGCTGATAAATTTTGCTACTGAAGCCTTTGAATTACTGGAATTATTTCATAGTGATTGTTGAAGAGGTATTTGTTTATTTTGCCAGTGCTTTTCTTTTTAATTTTCATGCAACAGATATAATAAGTATTTAAAATTTTTATCTGGAGAACAAAGTTCATTAAGGATAGTTTGAAAAATTATCTGGATATTTTGTATATTGTGTACTCCAAATTTGGAGTTGTGATCACCTTCACTATGTTTTAGCTGGACGCTTATTTGTAAATTTTCGCTTTGAAAAATTTTTTGTTGTGTCAAAAAATTTAAGTCACTGTTAAAAATTTGTTTAAGATTTGGAGTTATAACATCTCGAAACGCAATATACAAAAGTAGTCAGTTCTATTTTTTTTCAGATTATCTGTGTGATTAGTTAAAGATTAGTCAATGTTGATTAAAAAGTATTAAGGGATTTTCAAAATTTCCATTTTTGTCGAAGGACCACTGGAACCTTCATACACCAAATTATCTCTACAGAATAATTGATATACTTCCTAAGAGGCACATTCTAAAACCACTTTATTTTTTTATGTTCAGTAATTACTACTAAAGTCTAACATATGTGTTTCCTTTCATTTCAGAACTTTTTGAGTAAGCATACAGATGCACAAAGTGAAGAATTGTTAACAAGTTTCACGTCTAAATATTACTACTACACCAGGACGAAAGGACTCTTCAGGATATGTTATCCCAAGGAAAGGCCACCTAAAAGTAAGTTCTTTACATTATATACAAATCATACTAATTTACTCAGTTTTTTTTTACATTTAAACTATAAGAACTCTAAATATTTTATGGCATGAATTTGCTGACAATTTTTTTACCAGCATTGGATAACCCCGAATTGTATTAAACCATTAATTTATATGGCCAGTAATTATGTTGACACGAGATATAATGTTCCACATTTGGGAATTCGGGGAAACTGGTATACAGTGTTTCCGAAACTGGAGTCCTGCCATTCCACTGCTGTTATCCCATAACTCTTAAGTTACAATGTGACGTTAAAATTATCAGCTTCACCTATCACAAATATTCAATACTCTTTTCGAGGTGTCATACTTTTGAAGGAAGACAGTATAGGTATGTATACAACATAATGCTATAAATTCTGTGGGTCCTGATTCATAAATGTGCTTCACTTCACTTCCAATGTCTTTATTTTAATCGAAACAAACAAATAATTCACCGTTTACAAAATAATAACTGGGTAATACTACAACTGACTTCTGTCTATTCAATCACACGAACATCAACTCAACCAACTAACTGCCCAACTTGCACGATCGTCGTCTTTTATAATTAGGGTGGAATATACCCGAATTTCGATGATTATTTCTTTGTTGTCGGAGCATTTTGAAGAATCTTCTCTTTTTTCTGAACCAATAGAAATTTCGGAATAGCCATTGTTGCCTTTTTTATTATATTAGCCGGGTTAATGTTTATGTTGTTTTTATCGAAACGATTAATTTAAAAGGTTTCTTAATTGTTTTTGTCTTTGGCGACGTAAAATGAATTTAATAATTAAAAATTGTATGATTAAAAAATTGAATTGTTTCTGATCGGGAACGTTCATCAGTTGCGCTGAACTAAAGAAGTTCATATAAAGGGAGATTCGGAAATCTATAGTTTTCAAGATGTTATTTTGCGGACAATATATTAACCGGTTTTCTCGGCATAAAATCTTAATACTTTTAAATATATCCATGCTTTTGATCGTTGTAACCAAAGATATCTGCTTGATTCTGTATTTCTGACATGAAAATATATAAGATTCAAAAATAATACATAAACACTGCCGCAAGTTGTTTTAATTTAGTTTTATATTTTACCCTTTCAAAGTCAAGTTTTCATTTTAAATTATCAAATGAAATAAAACCGAAGTTACTTTTCTAATTTTCATACAATGAAAATCTCGCACTCTTTCTAATCTAACTTACTGTTCTTTACTGTCAGGTAACTCATTGGTCTAATTAATTGCAAAGATAGCCTTAATTCAAGATACTATAATCATTTGAATAAAAATAGTCATAATATACATAACGTATGTCTCTTTTTCAAAAATTGCAGAAGACTTACTGAATTTAGCGTAAATTAAAGCCTTAGTATACACGCCAATGTTTCTCGTACACATTATGAAAAAAAAAAAAGGTTATACCGTAAATATCTTTACCAAAAGGTACTTGGTATCGAAAGAAAAATATCGAGTATATACCAACTCGTATTTACTTGTATCGTTTGATTCTATTTATAAACACACAACTTGAAAGATTGCTGATTCTCTACAACTTTTCCATTGTCGGTATTATGATCTCTTCGGCACTTTGCATAATATTACCGACAACAACAAAATATCCAATTGGATAATTTATTTCTACGAATTTGCTATTAAAAATCAGTTAACGGCTATCTTGTTACTTAAGTCATGACACAAGTCATTTTCTGTTGATTTTTGGCACTAAAAATCTCGGTTAACTGGACTGCAAGATCATTCAAATGTTTTGGGATAAGAATGAAGGTGAAAATTGTCATGAACATAAGAATTACAAAATAAATTACTGCACAAATGAAAGTAATGTTAAATTATATATAATTGTTAATTCTTCTCTCAATCTTTACCTTTCAATTTCGAGTTCGTCTCATGAATATTCCTCACGATTCGGAATTTCTTTCCCAGATTTCACCTGCAACATAATACTAAAATGATTGCAATTATTTTATAATTGTGAATTGTTTGCTTACTTAAGTTACTAATGAAATCCCGCAAAATGGTAGAATTATTGTAATGGTTTATCCATTCACTTTTTGCGGTATACAACTTCAAAAATGCTTAGCTTTAAGCATATTCTGTAATTTGTGAAAGTTTGATTATACTTTTTTGTTGTCACTTAACATATTACTGATAAATTTCGTAACAGAAGATAATATGTTCAGTAAACAAAGCAATTCAATCGCATAGACTTTGAGTACCTTTCTATGGTACAATTTTCTCTTTAATAATTCTTAGCATATATATATATATATATATATATATGTGGAGTTATTTTATTTTTCTGGAAGTTGGGGTATGACCACAATAAACACGACATTTAACCCAGCTAGTTAAGAGCAGTATGTGATCCAGCGTTTTAAGGCAATGCATGTTGTAACTAGGGTTGCCACCCGTACTTTATTTCTGCAAAACGTACTTTATACTTTATCAAGGCAATAAAGTACGTGAAAATACTTCAATTGATCTGTCATGATTATTTAAAGATTTTAATTCTTTTTTCCTAACATAAACAAAAATGTTAATCTATGCTCATTTTTGCCACTCGATTGTGCGGAGACAAGATTTTAAAAATTCATAGAATTGGTAGATGGGGATTTTCATGAACTCCAACGCCATGTAGGAACTGGCTGGTTCTATCTTCTACCTTGAATAGATACAATATTGTTAAATTGGAAAGCCATAAAAAGTTATTGCCGGAGCTTAGGAGAAGAATAACAATGATAATCACGACTTAATTGAAGTTTGCCCTCATTTTTGTAGTTACATTTTAAATATTTTTTACTAAAACTGTAAAATTCTTAAAAGGGAGTAATAGAACAGAAATTTCATATTGTTCGTGGACACAGTCCTAGTGAAGTGGTTCAGTCACACAAATTGACTTTTTTCATTGAGCAACATAAATGAACAATTTTTTCACATATGAAATTACAAAAAAATAATATTATTATGGATGTTCTATATGAAAAAATTCCTTCATTTAAAGACACAAGTCCATTCTAAAGATTTTTTTGAATAAGAACTGTTCAGAAGTGGCAACATTTTTTAAGAGGTAATAATGTTATAAATATATATTTCATTTCTGCTGTCAAATTCCGCCACTTCAGCACTTTCAGAGATAGTTTTTTCTCTGAAGAAGGGTAGGTGGCGTGATGACAGAAACAGGGCATCCTTAAATTTAATAAAGAATTAAAATATATGGATGAAAACAAACAAACGGTTGCTTGCTATTCAAGCTGAAAAGAAGAGAAAAAAACCTAACATCTATATATAAGATAGGTAAAGGCAAAACGATTAGGTACCGTTTAAGTCAATGTAGTAGATCAGTATTAATTTTTCGGACGCGTTGCAGTAACTTTCATATTTTATTTTAATGTGAATTTAATAATTTGATTAGTATATTATTATCACAACCTTCCCGAAGGTGTTGTGTAAAAAATTGTCAGACAGCGGGCAATAGAGAATGTATTAAATATTTAAGCTCCCCTAAAAAGAGAATTAATAATCGAAACGTGATCAGGGCTGACAATGTGTCGACTGTAGAAACCAATTTCTATCTTTAATTTACAATTATTTTTAGTTTAGTAGTATGAAAACTTAGTTATAAGTTAAGTCACCTATGGTATGTTAATTTTTTCATATTTTGCATTAACAAATTAAGATTCTAAGATCTTATTCATTAAGAAATTGCTTTCTTCTATCATATACTCATTCTTCTCAATTACTAACAAATGACAATGCCCGCATACACTTATCACGTCTCGAAGGGGAAAGGTCTACAAGTTGATCCCAAGAGGTAAGATTATCCTTTTTGATCGCGTATAGACAGTAAACGCCATCAAATTGAATTCCTTGGCGAAAAATAACCCCACATACCCACTCGCCTCAGTCAATTTATACTGGAGGCGTTAGTGATACATCGGATTTTCTGGAAAAAATATAAATTCTGACTAGTTAATATAATGTAAGGTTGACTTTATGCTTATGTTAGTTTTAGTAAAGCATGTTAATTACAACGACTGTTGTGATTATAGCTTTCTAAAATAGTTAATTTTGGCTTTAGGGTAACCCGACAATAGCGGTGTGCGTATAGGTTATGTTAGAAAACATTAAATATAGAAGTTGAGCTTGGGGCAAGATGATTCTCGTCCTTGTGTACAAGATGATCCCCGGGAATCGTCTTCTATCTTGACTGTTATATTACAAACTGCCTATAACATCGCTACATAAGTTGGATGAAGAAGATCTGGACACATCACACTCGGAAAGGGCTCCAGTTAATGTAGACACAGAGGGTCAAATCAAATTGGTAGAACATGGTCAAGGTCTATCTAAGCTGGAAAGATCTCCCAGCAGTTGCTCCTATTTAATCTTTCTGAATTTATTTGCGATTTTTGCAACACTACTCCAGGCAAAAGATATTTGAACTTATGACTGAATATGTCTTAGTTTCTTTACCAAATAACGTGTGATTAATAATTTTTATACTTACCTGTTCTAAAGCTAAGATTCTACCTTTGATATTGGTTATGAATAAGAATTGATCCCAGTGTTCAAAACACATCTTCGAATAAAACCTTTAATAATAATTATTTGAATAAAATCTTTTACAAGATACCTAGATACATATTTATTTTCTTCATTTCAAAAAAGCATTATTTTGATTAGCTTGGTCCTCAACGGGGTAAGATGATCCTCTGGGATCATCTTATACCCCCGTGTGTACCCGATGATCCTTTAGAAGACTTTTAGTATAATTAATAAAACTCTAATCGATAATGGATATCGAGAACATAAACTATGACAATATCTAGATAGATAAACTGACTATTCAAAGCAGATTTAACATTAAGATTAGATTATATGTCCTCGGATTTACGAGCATTGTCCCTTAGAGGGATCATCTCATAACACCTTCCCCTAGTTAGTATCTATATATAAATAGGCAAAGAAAAAACGATTAGGTTCCATTTTCTCCTCCGTCTCTCAGCCGATTTTCTTCATTTTTGTTTTGTTTAGTAGCTACTGACGACCTTCAGTGCAGAATGCTAATATTAATTTATAATATTGGTTCATTCATTAAATAAAATATAATACAAATTCATTATTTACGTCCATACTGTCAACGCCAACTTCTGGAAGTGGCATCCAAGCGTTGTTATTGTAACACACAGTAACTTTCATATTAAATATTCTGTTTTTAATGTGAATTTAATTATTTGATTAATATATTATTATCACAACCTTCCCGAAGGTGTTGTGTAAAAAAATGTCAGACAGCGGACAATAGAGAAAGTATTAAATATTTAAGTTCTCCTAGGGTTGTTGGTCCTCTCTTTTCTTTAATATTCCTGAACTTGATTGAAACCGCAAATTACGAAAACTTTTAGGTTGCAATCCTCTAATTATTATATCGAAAATTTTGCCAGGAGCGGTTCCAGCCAAAAATTTGAGGGGTCATTTATTTGTCAAAAATATTTCGAATGCCGGTATTTGATTACATTTTTTTTTAATTCAATAGATTTGAAAATATGAGTGAACAATTTTGGTCACTACATCTACTTCTCCGATTTCTCCGCAACTCTGTTTCTTATAAAAATATACTTTTTACAATTTCATGAAATAGGGTCGAATTTCGACCACTGGGCGACCACTAGTTGTCATAAATGTCCTATGGGTTCAAAAATAATCTTGACGCCGAAATTAACTTTTCTTTATTTCCACATCAACAATTCAAAATCAATAACGTACTACTTTTCTTAAACTAAGAGAGGAGTCAAACGTAGATTAGCTGTTCCACCACTGTCCTGCTCCTGCTGCCCGTCTGCATTTATACCCTCTCCCAGTTACTCTCGATTGTTATTGTAGTATCCTTGTCTATTTAACGTATATATGATGACTAGCTCTCAGAAGGAATGGCATTTTCGGTACTTTTATATATGCGTAATCTTCTAAACGTTTTGTATTTTCGGTGAATTAGTTTTTATTACGGTAAATAATTTCAAGAGACTTACTCTATTAGTAATGTCAAATTAGAGGTTGAAACAGTATATTTGGTTGCATAACATATTCGAAATTTAAATATTTAGCTTTGTTATTAAAATAAGCCATTGAATTTTGTAATCATTATGAAATACTAATTGTCTCACAGATGAGAGATTAGAAATTCAGTGACTTATCTACATAGCACCGCTGATTATTTGATCCTCAATTACGGTATGCAACCAACTATACTTCAGACGATGTCCGGATTCCAATTTATATATTGTCATAATTATTAAAGCATTTAATATAAGCAATATTAAAATAAGAATGATAGACCAATACAGTCCTTATTATGAAGAACGAGAACATAAATTGAAATTGCAAAATTTAATTTTTTTCATAAAAATTAATAGGTAGCCTAACGATAAAATTATTGGACCTATATTTGATAATTTTGTCCATTACTGTTTAGTGAGTAAGTGGCATCTAGAAAAACATTACCTCACAGTTAGTTGATATAAATCTAGATTTTAAAGCATTGTTCGGTATGCTAAATTGAAGTATTATTTAACAGTTTAACCATTACAAATATGCTAAATTGCAGCATTCATTTCTGGAGTTTTTGTTTTCATAAAGAAACCATAATTATAGATTTTTATCTTTGTTTACGGTGAGCAAGTTCAATACGCATGGATGCTTCCATGATTTGATGATACCGTAAAAGGCAAAATTTAACCTTGGAATCAATTTCTATGTTTTCATTCAACAAATGTAACCAATTTATAACCGCAAGTTAGTATAGATACCTAAAAGTTTTGTAGTATTTTTTAAATCGTAAATTATAATACTATTCAGTCTGATTGGTAATCTGACGGCATTTATTAGTTATATTTCTTTGTCTGTGCGTTTAATAATTATTGTTAGTTTAAAAGTCAATTTACGTATTGCTGCTTTAACTAACTTATTCGAATTAACCAAAATAACCTCCTTTCTTATTTTTATGTACTAAATGATGGCTTGTTTGTTCCATTTGGCAACTATTTTCTTTAACAACTGCTTACGCCTTCAGTTAAGTATTATTTTTATAAGCCATGACCGACAAAGTTTTAAGAACAAAGTCATAGAAATAAATTAACTAAATGTTAGAAATTTAAAATATTTGGATTTTTTTGTTTTTTGCTAATATCGTGAAAACTGATGACGGCAATGGAAAAGTTGTAGAAAATCTTTAAAGAACTAGTGTTCACAAATCTTGATGAGAGCACTATTCACAAAGAAAGACCGGAAAACCCGGTAAAATGTTATTTTTCTTCAAAAATGTATAACTTTGTTGTAATAAATGCTGGAACATTATTCTTCATCCAAATGATAGCTTATGACGTTGAAATTGAATGTGCTCAAGATCGATATCATCCGTTATAGATTTTGCAGAATTTATTTTGCATAACATCCCGTATTAACCACGATCGTTCGATTAGAATATACAAAATACAAGAATTTTAATTAAGTATTATCAGTAAACAGTAGATAGGTAACCATTAACTGAATAAACCAATGGAAAAACAGGCCAATATGCACGGATATAAATAGGTAAACAAAAACATATAATAATACAATTCACCATAATTTTCACCTTGTGCCTCCTCCTCAAGAAAATCCTAGATCTGCTCATGTCCCTTGACAGTGCTCCACATATTAACACTTATAAGGCAATATTCACTAGAAATGGCAGTGAATATTTTGACGTATTTTAAGAAAAGTTTTTTTTAAATCACACAAACACAAGCTGATACAGAAATTAAGGCCTGTAGTATATAGCCTGATGGGAATTCAACAGAAATGTATAAGAAAGTGACGCATATCAATGCATGAAAGGGCTTGATTAGTCCTATTTTTTTTGGGAATAAAGAAAAACAAGCCATTGTGATAAATAGTGATCCTAGACGATTTTTGGTTTTCTGCTTCTTCTTTCTCCATTGTAGGCATAATTATATGTTTTCGTAGCTTGTCACTTCTTAATTGATGGTCAGGTTCTTCCACTTGTGATTCATCGCGTGCAATTCTCAAGATTCCTTCTTCCTTCTGCTTTCTTTCCAACACTCACTCGTTAACATCTTCCGCTTTACATGCTCGTCTTATGTTGTTACTTGGCTTCGTGTCTAGTAGAGTTTTTCCTGCTGGTTTTCACAGTTCGTCCCTTTCCCATGCTTCAAGTTTCTGCTATGTATGTCATTATTGGTCTTATGATTTTTTTATAAATTCGTGACTTGGTCTCTGTTCTCAGGTGTTTGTTGTCCCATATGAAATAATTCCGACACTCTGCTATCTACATCTTTTTGTTTGTTTTGATCTGAATGGTAGTTTAAATGTCGTCAAGCTTTTTGTTTTAGACGCAGATATTATCATAATAAGGAATTTTGCCTTGCGGTATAGTAATCGTTGTATGTCGTCCTCATTCCATGCTCATTCTCTGTCATCAGTACATCATCAGTAGAAAAAATACTGTGATATGCTTTTTAGGTGGCGCATTTGTCTTATGATCTCACCTATCACCAGAGACTCGCCCTGTTTTAACAGAATAAATCAACATGGTACATACACACCATGAACATTTGCAAAAAAAATATCAATACAACTATGTGATAATAAAGAGAAAATGAAACCATTATTAAACGTACTATTCACAAACTGGTTTGATACTTTAAACTTTCTACTATATGGATAGTGTTCCATTGTTGAATAACTGTCTTGAGAGAATTTCAATGAAAGTCGTCTAAGTAACAAATAAACACATAATTAAATTCCTTCTTATATGAGTGTATAACATTACAAATGTTAACAGTTATATCCCACACTTTAGAAGGCCCGCCAATGTTTATTATTGAATCATATTCTTTCATGTACATTAGGGTAGGCCCAAAAAAATTGTTATACATATATATTTTTTAATCTGCTATAAAAATATGGCAGTTCCTCATGTTTTAAGAAGTCACTTAAACTTGTTTAAAGTTTCTAAACTCCATCCATGTTTTATTTCATTAATTTTTTAAATATTTAAAAATTTTCTACATTAAAAATGAAAATATCGAGACGATCTTTTGATTTGATTTCGATTAGAGAATTTATAGAAACTTTATAAAAATAATAACTTTTGAAAATTCAATAAACTTTAAAGCAGAAAATGATCTGTTAATTACATTATAGTGCAAAAATCTTCTCTAATTTTTTTTCAAAGAAAAAGTAAAAACTTCGTTAATTTCATATTAAGACGGGCTTTACTTGGATAGTTAAAATATTTTGAGGGACCTCTAAAAATGAAAATACCGGCCTGAAATTCTCAGGATTTTTATCATTTTTAATGTAGAAAATGATGTAGTAATGGGGAATATTTTTAAACTACTACCTCGATTTTTGACGATGTTGAGAGTTCTATTCTTTTTATTTTTATGGACTGATTTATGAAAAATTTTATTCAAAAATAAATAAGAATTTATTCATATATGTCTGTTAGTAGCGATTTTTTGACAACCTACACACGCGATTTTTATGGTTCATACCCTGGGGTAATCTATATAGATTCGGGAAGTAAGTACTGTTCCATCGTACCGCCCCCATAACGCTACTTTCGGCATTTGGCGTATGTGCACTGGTCTTCCTTGTTTACTAGCTCTCAACTGACGCCATTTTGGTTGCTCTACTTTGCGTTTTCAATTTGCGTACATATTTGAAATATTTAAATAAAGTTTAGAAGTTTATGGTAAAAATCGATGAGTGGAAAAATGGAGAGAAATAATCTGTAAAGGAATTGTGGCACTCCCTCACAGGGGTTGGCCCTATACTAATGGTGGCACTCAAACGACCTCCATACCGTCCAGATCTGGCGCCGCCACACTATCACTTGTTCCAGCACAGACGGAAGCGCTTTGGATAATTTTGCTTTGCTGAAACTTGACCCATACAATAATTCAAGTTTCAGCAACTTGAAACTCTGGGATTTCTTTAGATTTACGAATATTATTGAGTTAAGGGGCAAGTTTTTCTTTAACTGTGTTCATCTAGTCTGGACGTTCGAGATGAGCAAATACTTTATTTAAAAAATGTAGGCATTTGTGAGTTCTGTGGTTTGTTGTACATGCTTTTCTTTAATCGCACTGCTACGAATATAACCAGCCTGCTGATACAAAGTAGCGAGATGCTGCCTCTTTTGCAAGAAAATCTGGTCTATTGCAACAAACAGTGACTTTAAGGCTTGAAATCAATTTTAAAGAATGGTATTTAAAAATTGGCAAACAAGACGGTCTGCAACTGCGTTTAGTAATACCTTGAAAATAGAAGTAAATAAAGCAGCTGATTTCACTGAACAGCGTAAGGAAGGACTTACCCAGTCAAAATTAATTCCATCCATAGAAATATCTTTTGGTACAATAAACTTTTGACCATCTAAATTGGGTGACACTGTCTACTCAAAGAAGACAGGAATATAGCAGCAATGCATGCAAATACAATTAAGTATGAGAAAAAACTTCTTATTCGAGAAACGGATATTACGAAATTGCAACGTCTATTCTGCATTCAATCAGTTATACAAAATAATGATAAATCAAACATGGGAAATGCCAAAGTCGCTTTTTGGTTTCCCGCAGTTATATACCCTATTCATGGTTCATTTAAATGAAATAGAAATATGGTTGTTGGCCTACTTTGTACCCACATTTCAGACACTGATATCGAACTTTGTATTGATAACTCATTGTTTTGTAAAATGGTTTAATAATAACGTAGTGGTTACAGTGGTTCATATTTCTCACGATTTGAAGACAATCTAAGCAATATATTAGTACTTATAAGGAAGAGAAATGTGGCACAGATGGATATCTTAAAGATCATAATGGCTTCATGAGAAAGTAATAGCATTATGGAGTTGATTGCTGGGGAAACCGCACTGGCTATTTTTAACTCGACAGGAAAAAAATATTGGTATGCATTGGAATCTAGAATTAAACTAACGTATAATTATTGATTTTTTTAATCCTGATCACATCTTAATCTACTAGTGGCGTAAATAATGTTAATGACTGTTTTTAATGAGTGTGAACTTCAGTTACATGTAATGAAGGCTGTTTTTAATGAGTTCAGTTACATATAATTGTAGATCCTCCATCAGAGCAAATCAAGTTTTAGATTTGACCCGATATAATTAACAACGACTCAGTGACTGCTGAAATTTTTAATTCATCATTTTATTAAGTACTTTAGAAATTTTTTATCTCTAACATATATGTTTTTGAAATTTGTCATTTTCTTAATTTTAATTTTATTTTATAACAAGATGGTATAGTACACTAATGTATAAATACGTCTACAAATTATCTTGAAAAAGTGTTTATATGCCCAATTGAATTCGTGTTCCTAGAAGGGGGACCTATTTGGCCATACTAACCATTAATTAAATTGCACCCTCATCATCCCAGCTTGGAAACATAAATAATAAGTGAGATTCTATTCATCTACATTTAAGAAATTTGCTCTTTAAAATTATAAGCGAATTATCTATTTTAATTATTATTCTCCAATAACATCTGATGTTCGGAAAAATATTCAGGAATCACGTTTTAATATTCCTTTTTAAACAGGCTAAATTTTACTAAAATTTTAAGGATTTGAAAGGGGTGGGTGATCTCAGAATTTTATGTGGCGCTCCTAGGTGCGATCAAAGAATATTGTTGGTTCAGTGATCCCATTAAAATCATAAGAAAAAACCTAGGAAAAACCTTAGGAACTATACGGATATTGGGTTATTCATAAGGGCATTACCATTAGCAATTTATTTGTTAATCATCGGTAACCAGGAACGTTGAACTCCACGGAGGTAGTAGTGATACAATAATTTTCATTTAACAAAACTCTTTTAGTTTTCGTTTCGTGTTGTGTTCTTCTTTGTGTAATATAACTGAATGTTGAAATTGTATTTTATGACCAAGGTCCCAAGCACAAATTTTGGATTTTTCAAACTGTCGTTTTTTAATGTAATTCGTGTTCGTTTATTCGAACATTTAGAGGTCTAGAGGTTTCTCCAATATATAATTTCTTACATTTACAAAAGATTTATTTATTTTTTTGTATTTTGGGTTGTGTTTTTTGGTTCTGTTTTTGATATAATTGATTTTAGTGCACTTCTTGTTTTAAATGATGTATTAATATTATATCCGTTTCCCACTCTTTTCAGTCTTTCTAAGAGACCCTGTATGTATGGTATAGTTATTGCAGTGATGTGATTATCCTTGAAGTCAGTGTTGCTGTTGGTGTTGGTTGTTAGCGATCGTTTGGTATTTGATTTTGTTGTAAGGCTTTATTAATAAATTTTTCTAGGTAATTAGTGGCCGAAAGTACATTTTTTATAAACGTTTTTTCTTCGTTGAATTTTTTGATGTTAGAACAGTTGATTTTTACTCTGTCATAGAGATTTGATGTTACCTCTTTTTACTGAAATTGGATGATTAGAGTTAAAGTTGAGATACCTGTTAGTGTGAGTCGGTTTCAAATGTCAATTCTGTTTTTGTTATTAAAATGTCTAAGACATATAATTTATTATTATTCTGTTCTAGTTCTAGTGAAGTCTGAATAGTTTGTTCTTTGTTGTTTGTGTCGTTATGTAATTCATTTTAGAATTGTGCCTTTTTCATACTTTCTTTGCCTTTGACAACGTTTGGAAATATATAGAAATTTCTGTGACTAATGGTGTTATTTCCCAGAAAATGCTGAAACACACAAATATCCTTCAGAAAACAACTAGATCGAAAATTGTCTCTATTTTAAGCTCGAATAAAATAAGAAATTAAAAATAAATATAGGATTACTACAAATTACTACTTTTTCAAGTTTCGCTTCTTTAAATTATCCTTTTTCATGAAGATTTCTCCTATTTTACTCTATAGCTACCAGTCCTGTGTTTAGTTTATTTTTTGATTAAACAAACAAACATAAATATTTTTTAAATAAACAAATGCAGCACTTAAAAATATGTATTTAATTGTAGCAAAAAATGTTATTTTTTGCTTTTTAAATCGGTTCCTTCTTTTAAATGAAATTATTGAAAACAGTTAAATATAATTTATTGACACAATTAAGTCATTTCTATTTTCAATTAATTTCATTCTAGAATTAGAACAGTGCAGGAATATCAGTCATTTGATATCTGGCCGAGACGCCGACAACAACTATTGGCATAAAAAAAGTTTTTCCTATTTTCTGAAAAGTGATATGTGGTACGTTATATAAACAAATGGAACCACTTCAAGACCCTCTTCAACAGAATGCAGTTTAAACAATCCATATTGAATATCGAGTAATCGTTGCAAACGCCTTTAAAAATTCATAAAATTTAGAGGGTAATTCAAAATTGACCCTCAAAAACTACAAGAGATACGAAGAAATTTAAATTTTCCGAATACTTCCGAAGACATCTGAAAAAATTGAAAATTGGACACTTCATTTTTATTTTTTTGTTGTGTTATTTGAAGGGTAAACGCAAAATTAAAAACATATTTTTATTGCCTCGTTTTTTCAGCTATACTGATTTTCATCAACGACATGTGAGGGACTGTATTATTATTACTGTTACTTATGGACGATTTTTTTAGGCCTGATAAGTTACATGAATTATTATTATGAAACATTTAGTCCAAAATAATTTAGTGAATGGCTCATTTAAATGACAGAATACAACTGTTTAGTGATATTTTGAATTTAAAAATTCCAGATCTACTTTTTGAAATTTAATCTATTAAGCCTTTCCCTTCAGATTTAAACATTTAAATATGTGCATTAAATAGACATTTATATGCGTTATAATTTAAATGGCCTTGTAACATTGTTTTATAATAGTATTTTTAGATATTGTGGTGTCTGTCCCATTAATTTTATCTGACATTCTTATAATTATTAGCTCTTTTACATTTCAGATTTTTATTATTTTCGGCATTAAGGTTTTCGACATTTTGGAAGTTCTAGTTACATATTAACATAAATATGGAATTTACTTCTATTATAAATTATCGCGCATTCTAATACAAAATTTTTACAAGCAATAATACTAATTCTCATTCTCATGATCAATAGCATATTCTTAACTTTACTCAATGCTGAGACTTAAAAAGGTACTGTAATAGTTAATTAACAATAATTGTACTTTGCGGTAAATAACCTGTTCTCTCATTAAATTATCTAACAAGCATAAAATAAATTCTTTTTTCTCTGTGAAAGAATGAATGTATGTTAAAGCGGTTTTGATTTCAAAGAAGAAATTTACATAATATAAAACTTATTTATTGGTATTTATTCGAAGCGTTACAAACGTTGTTCACAAGAAATAAACAGCAATATCGTGTCTGTTTTTATTATTTTATTAATGATTTTTTTCCCACAATAATGTATGGACTTGGAAAATATAAAGCTGTAAATGTAAATTCTTTTTCTCAGGATATGCTATTCACTAATATATTATTTTAAAATATGTTTAAATTCCATGGGAGTGGTAAACATGATCCTAGTTCCCACTTCCAGAGGCCTCATTTTCCGACAAACAATTCTTAAAATAACTTCAAAAATTCTAGCTAGAGCATCATGTGAGGATTTAACCTCAAATTTGCTTATGGCTCTTCACACTTCCAAATATCCTCCACTTAATGTCCTATAAATATGGAGAAGGTGCGTCAACCTTTTGGAAGAAGTCGTTAACAAAAGATTACTATAGTATTTGCAAAGACAACATCTTAACAGAGCCATCGACAAAATTTCAATAAAACTGCAACATAAGAGACAATCTGATTACCCTACATATCCAATAAGTAAGATTCTGTAAGTACCTTTTTTTATATCACAAGCTTTAACACAACATTCTAGAGATACAGGTGTTGCCAAAATAAAACGTGGAGTAGAATACTTCTTTTCTTAACACACAACCTACACAACACAACTTAAACAGAAAAACTTTCAGCATAGTCCCGTCCAACACTAAGTTTAGTAGTCCCATACTTTCGTCTGCACGAGGTGCATTTACTTATATAGACAAAACCTTTAGCATAACATTCAAGAGATACAGGTGCTGCCAAAACAAAACGTAGAGTAGACTACTTCTTTTCTTAACACACAACCTAGACAAAACAACCTAAATAGAAAAACTTTCAATATATTCCTGTGCAACACTAAATTTAGTCCCATACTTTCGTCTACTCGATTTAAATAGGACTCTCAAATGAGCGGGTATCTAACAGGTCTTAAAACCTACTACATGCAAAGCCTGGTGAACTCATGTCTTGGGTAACTCGTCTTTCAAGCAAGCGAGTTGGCTTTGTCCGAATTAACTACCATACCACTAAAGGCCATCTTGTACTTGCCACACCATTCCTAACTAATTAACATGACCGCCTCGTTATGGCGCCACTCACGCTAAAATACGAATGCCATAATACTTGCGTCAAAATTCTAATGCACCAATTGCCTGCCTTGGCATTCCCAGCCAACAACAACCCCTGTGTCATTAGGGAGCTAATACTTAATCATCCTCGAACCATGTAACCCACAATACACAATTTCTAGTTAATTACTACTGCTGCCACATGATGGCGCCACAAGCAATTTTTTTATTATTTTTGCCACACCTGGTGCGTGCCATCTGACCAATAGGACGCAACTCCCGTTACGTCACGCAGCACGTGCCATTGACCAATAACGTGCGAATGGGTGCCGTCACTCGCGGCAAACATCAAAGAGACCCGATTTTTCTCACGGCCTTCAAAATTTTCCCACAATCAAGTTCCTCAACATCTGGGCGGGTACTTCGAGCCGAAGCGCTGACTTGGGAATACCAAACTTTTTTGGGCTTAGACTCTGGTATACTTAGAATAGTGAATGTTTTACGACTTTTATGGTTGTCACCATTAACAATTTCATTTTAAATATCAGAATAAACCCAGTACAAAAGATGAATGAATCTTTATCAAATTACTAACTATATATAGCTGACAATTATATACTTGTTGTTTACATTTGATTTTTGTTTCAGTTAAGACTTACCTGAGCCCAGTGGAAACGCACTGCAACAATGTCAATTATTTCATCCCTGATGAGAACAACGATACACAGAATTTTACTGATGACGCTTGGACTAGGCTACGTGAGTACTCATAGTATACATATTAATTAGTATGGTCCTACATTGTACATGCAGTTCGCTCGATCTGATCCAAACCGATACCCGCCGTTCATTAGTGCGAAATCTTGTGGCAATTATCGGATCCGGAGACCGGCTCCAGTGTAGTCATCTTCATTAAAAGCCATGTGTTTGTTTCGTAGAGGTAATACTTAATATAGAGTATGTGAGACCCCCAAGAAAAACGTAACGTGCAGTGAGATGGAAAAAAAGCCCAGTGGACATATCTATCTATGTCTAAGCTCACATCTTATTGTTGCTTGATTACGTCAGTCAACTGACTTCTAGCTATTGCTTACAGCTCTAGAGAGAAACAAGTACGTCCACTCGGTTTCCTTTCTCTGTCATCCAGCGTTACGGTTCCACTTGTACAGGAATCCGTACCTCACGTACTCTATCTTTAGGTATTACCTCTATGGTTTGTTTTTTGTCCGGGGACGCCCAATATTAGATCAGGCATATTTCGGGTTCCTCTAGCGCACTTGAGCAGGTTTTGGGAGCTGGCCTGTAGGTAGGGCTTAAAAAGTAATCTCGAAAAATAGAACTTAAAAAAAATTACACGTGTTGTAGTCATCGATTAAAATATGATTAAGTTAAGTAAATCATGAGTTTGTGAAAATCAAAACACAAAAATATGTGTAACAATTTTTATCTTTATATCATGTAATTATATGTAAGACAAAAAGTGAAAAAGTGTTTAGGTGGTAGAGTTATTACTCCTCTTTATTTCCAAACGTCAGTTGTAAGAGAAAAACCCAGTAGACCCCAATCAATAGAGATGTTTCTCATGCATACAAATTTAGCAGCAAACTCCATGAGTTATACGGTTATCCATGGATTTCTTTAATAAAAAAAAGGTTACAAAATTTACATTTTTGTCTTTTTGCGCGTATCATGGAAAGTGTTAAATGGATCGTATTATTTTCAATTGAGAATGCAAAAACCTACAAAGCAATTTTCCACTGACAAAAATGGGAAAAACGCTTGAAAATATTGATTTTAAAAACCCATTTGGTAATTTTCAAGATTAAGCGAAAATTCTCGATAAAATATGAAGCATGTTTTAAATAGGCGGTGTAATTGAATTTTATTTTTATGTTAAATCAGGTCGTTTGTTGCTCTTTTAATTACCCTAAATGCTTTAATATCAGAGACTTGAAAAATATTAATTATCAAATCTGTTCTTTTGAAGTAGACTTGGGACCAAAATTTAACCATGCAACAGAAACATTATTTCTATATGCAACTTCATTATTTCGTCATTAAACATTTTGTCGAAATTTTGTTACAATACTTATCTATTTTTGACAATACTGACGGAATAAATATTGGGTTTACCTGTTAGGTGGGTTCCTCAATTTCGTAGTTATTAGGATGGTCGATTTCTTCTGAGTGCTGATATAGCAATATTGTACATGTGCTAATACTAATGTTTTATTCTGTATCTTTTGTGATATGCATTTTTGTTTGTTTCAGATATGGGTCGTTCCCTCATAGCTTTATTTATTATCTCTTTTATTGCTGTTTTTGCTGCATTTTGCACAGGAGTCACGGGTTGTTGGAAGAGATCTCCTGGAAATATCACAGCAACTGCCATTTTAATGTTACTTGCATGTAAGTATAACAAATGTTTAGTTATAAGTAAATATAAATTAGATATTAACAAAAATGTCTTATTTAACATATGTCAAAAGCTTATGGTTATGAGGGAAAGTGTTCAAAGTTGTCAACAACAAAGGTAGCACTTATAGGGGTATTTACCATTTATCGATGATTTTTGTGGCAAGTAAGAAAGAATTTGTGTATTTTTCGCCGACCTCCTAGCGCATTAGCTGAAAAATAATGGTTACCAACGTTTAAACTAACACTGCAATACACCCTTTGAGAATAATAAACGTGACAGAGAAATCGAGTGAGAGTGTAATGCACAAGCTTCATAAGCATATTGATGTAACAACTGCCAAGTGATTAAAGGAATGTAACAACAATAGCTGATCTACATAGCGCAACGTAATTTTTTAATGGTGCTCTTTGCATCAGTGTGAATTTTAAATAGACACGATCGTCTGAAGAATTTAAAAAGTCAAGAATATTTAATTAGTCTAATAGACGTTCTCGATCAGAATGGATACACAAGAATGTGATTTCGTTATATGAAAATTAATATTTCGTGGTATCCGCATCATGGCAACATAAACTTAAATTCTACCATTTAGTAAATCAAAACATATTTTCTTCTACTTGGAATTATGATTAAAGTAATAAAAACATGCAACAATCTTGAATTTCAGATACAAATGTCATTCGTGTTTGATTCGTGTAACTTGATCGGTTTTTGAGTTATATGCTTTTAAAATCTAGCTGGGGTTTAAATTCTCGTTTTCCTATTTAAAGTAGGCGTAGGTCACTATTTGTGAGTTTATGTAGAAACAAGTCTTCTCGCTAAAGCTATTAGATTATGTTATAAGAATGAATGTGTTATTAAATTACCATTTCGTTACTAGGCTAATAGTTTATAATTTATGGTTTTACTTAAACTTTATTAGAACGGGTTGGAAGATGTTTACAATTATACCAAATTGAGGACAACCAAACTTCAAACTCTTTTGAAGTCTTTGCTGCCGCCTAGTTGAAACAAGGTCTTTGCGTTCTAACAGTAACCATGGTGCTACAAAAACAATTACTCTCAATGAAGAAGATGTAATTTTAATTCATGTTTCTAAAAATGCTGATATCCGTACTCTCCATTTCACACTGGCCAATCGTCTGTATATAGAATAATGAAGAGGGAAAACTACATCCAAATCATTACAATCATATTCAGAATTTATTAACTCAGGATTTACCAGCTCCTGTACAATTTGTCCAAATCAATACTTTCTTAATGCGATTTTTTTTTACCGATGAGGCAAAATTTACCAGACGAAGAAATTTCAACTAAAAAAACAATCATTTTTGTGTGATTCTGAAAATCTACATGCTGCAATTGAAAACATTTTCAATATTAAGGTTAATGTTTTGTGGGGGTAATATCTGTTTTGTAATTGGTCTTTTTGAAGTGTCAAACAATTTCAAGCCACCTATTTATTTACACGTCTTTCTAAAAGTTTTATACCAACTTCTAGAAGATAGATCTTTAGGCAAAACCAGTGAGTGCGATTAAAGGAAATTTAATGCTCTACAAAAAAGGTTTCTTAACATTTTTCGTTAAACTCGCTCCTTTCAAAGTTATTCGATGTAAAAGTTAAATTCAAAAATATTTTACCTTTTATTTCGCGTCAGACATAATTTTATCCAGTTGTATCATAAATTTATGACTCAAACATGAAAAAAAATGTCAGCAATTTTTTTTCAAAATATAAAAGTATGCTAATACATTATTTATAATTGATAAGTCGAATTGGTTTCACTATTGCAGTAAAAAAACTTTAGTAGTTTGCTGCAATTTTGTTTTCATATTTGAGTTATAAAATTATGATACAAGTGGAAAAAATTATATCTGACGCGAAATAAACCGTATTTTTGAATTTAACTTTAACATGGAATAACTCTGAAAGAAGTGAGTTTAACGAAAAATGTTAAGAAACCTTTTTTGTAGAACATTAAATTTCCTTTAAGAATCATCATTGATCTTCTAACAATAGTGATATATAAGGTCGTTTTGAGAATCCCGAATAAAAAGTAAAAAATTGAAAAAGTAAACCAATGTTGAGTCTTGACTACAGAGAAAGGGCTCGTCCTCCGAAAATTTACTAAGAAACCTTTTTTGTGAGGATTTTTATTTTGAGGATATGAGATTGAAATTTTTTTAAAATTGATTAAGTCCGACTTTTTACAAAAAATCCTTAACTTTTAAAAAATGAACAATTGCGATGATGCACATTAACATTGTTATTAACAGCTCAAAGTTTCAGGAAAACTTTATTTGTGCTTCTTTAACAATAATTTTACAGTACCGTTAAAAAAATTTATTCGTTTTTTTGGTCCAGTCTACTGTGGCCACATGCGACACTCATGCATATAGTATTTTGATACTTGGTTGTACCATAAAATTCATTTAATCAACATGGCAGAGGCGAAAAAATCGGTGCAAAACAACTTTTTTTCGAAAAATGGAACACGAGTTTTTCCTATGTTAGCCACGCGGTTCTCTCGCAAATTTTGACCCATTGTATTCAACAATAACACACTTTTCAACACTGTTCGAGGCAGAAACGAGTAAATGGGGAACCAAAATCTGCACCAGCTGACGGTCTACAATCTTCTGTTTGCTTTTTCATCATTTTCCTAACGGGTAGAAATCTAGTTTTTGAGTATGTACGACATGCACAATGGGTAAGTTCATTCAAAATCTGCTCCTTTTTGGGTTGTTCCTCAATAGCTGTTTCAATTACGCCATACTGTTTCAGTGAAATTACAGTTCGTAAAAGTCAAGAAACAACATTTAGGTTAAGGTTCCAAACCAATTTTTGTATAATAACCAACTTATCCTGACAAAAATGTAAATTTTCTCCAGTCTCTTTATTTATAAAAATAACAGGTGTCACTTTGATTTCATTAGAATTCGGCACGTTATATTTCTCTCTCTATATATTGTATTTCTTCTTATGAAAAATAGAAGAAACCAAATTGCATTCTATTTAAATTCATCCTTGTGTAATTTATGACTAGGACGTCTTCGGAATTTTCAGCATGTACGGTAGGCATAGCCACCTATTCTAAGGTGTCATATAGAATAAATAATCGTATGTTATGTTACTTTCCGATCGAAATGCTATTCAAACAGCATTCGTAATTAAGAAATAAACTGTAATTTCTTCGGTCAATGAACGGATATAAGCAACATAAAATGTCAGTGAAAATATTTTACTGCTCAACCTACCATTTTACGATTTTCTTCTTTTCTTCTTGTGAACCACTGAAATCAATGTAACGAAATTTTTATTATACTTTTTACACATATGAAAATGATTTAAAAAATGAGATTGGTTCTGCAAGTTCACTGATTTTCTATTTTTAGTTATTTTCTGTAGCAGATACATATTTCAATTTTCTAACAAACCGTAGCTGTTACGTCAGAAGTCAAATAATAGATATTGTCAAACATTTTAATTTTACATTTTAGAATTGTACCTTTGACAAAGGGGTCTGACCTAGGGAAGTACACGAATGGATGAAAGGTGGACTTTAGTAGATGTTTTGGGAAAAAAATTAGATATTAATTATTATGAATTAAAATAAACTAATATCTTAGAATTTACAGGATTTAGACATCCAAACATAGACGCTTACAAAGGCAAAAGCGCAGGGATCAATAATAATACAAATGCCATACATAACAATAAAAGACAAAAAAAACAAATGAGTGGATTGGGAATGTAACTGAAGTTAACGATGTTGGAACTAGTAGCCTGACAAAAGTGGAGGTTCATAAAAATACGACAAATGGAATAAACAGATAATCAACGGAACAGCGTGAAAACATCAAAAAGAAAGAGAAAGACCACAAATGGGATGGATAGATGATTTTAAACAGCAAGGGAAAGACAGAGGACAGTTGGAGCATCAAAGAAAGGACTATGACCAAAAATGAACGGATTTAAGCTGTTAGGTAGATCATTTATAGTGTTTTCATACACCGCAGTTCATTATAGGAAAGCAGTCGTGACTTCCAGCTGTTTACACAATAAATTTGTAGTTTGCACGTAATGATCCACAAAAAAGGTTAAAAAGCGATTTAACCTCAATATTACTGCTATTGTATTTTTTAAACTTTGGAAGCAAAGATGCCGATTTGAATTACAAATTATATGAAAACCAAAGTCATAAAAATGCCGAAGACGTTCAAACTTCGCTTTTATTATCTCAAATCCAACAACTGAATGAAGCAAAAATGCAATTTGTGTGATAAGGAGTGATTATCGGCTATCGAACAATGGAAATCCATTAGGCACGGATGTTAATTCATATAAACACCAAATAAATTGCAAAACATCTCCCTAGCAATTCACTTTCGCTTTGCCAACGAACGATTCAAGTTCAACAGGCTTGTGGTCAATCAATAAACAAATGCCATTTCGAATGAATAAAAATCCACATCGGAGGATGAAACGTAGTTTACATAATCGACAATGGCTGCAATTTCATGCATGCAAACAGGAAGGATGTTGACTAATCTCGCTTTCGTGCAAGACTTTATAATTACGATTTTTTCTTTATTTTAATCGTCTTCAGGGTATAATTTTTTCGATTCTCATGAGTTAATGAATTCAGATCAATGGGAAGAAATAATAGTAATTTCCTTCCACTCACAAGAGTTGGTCTGGACAGATGTTGCCTTGTAAAACTAGCTATATCTACGAAGGTGAACTGATTATTATAAATAAAATTTATCTTGTCCTTTACTATACTGTATAAACCTACCTGACGGGAAACAAATTTCGTTTTAAATCGTTAACCATATATTTAAAATACTAAGCAAATTTTAGTCCTTTATAGACTCGCAGTTGATGACGTGTCCACGTCAGAACATGTCTAATACATTTAAATTATTTTTTCTACTGCTTGCCAGCCTAAGAATACCTTCGCAATAGCTGCTTTTGACAATTCATAGCAGATTAAAAATACAAATACTATAAGTAACATAAAGAAGTTATGGAAGGAACAAACTGCTTTTCTGCAAGACCGATTGACTTTGAAATTATTTGTGTTTCAAGCTAGTTATAATTAGTTGTAATTTATGAAGTACCAAAGTAATAACACTGAAAGGCAGTTTATGACTTCAAGGAAACAATCTCACTGATTAATCAAAACAGAGAAGGATATATCAGACATTACTGTTATCCAAAATATTAATAGATTGAGCATAAAAAAGATAAAATCGAGGATGAAGAAGTAAAATGTAACGAAAAACAAGAGGTAGACCCACTAGCATTTGAAGAATTACAGGGAATACTAAGACAAAGGCATGAATACAGAACTACTGAAATATGGAGGCATACGGCTATATCTAAGACTATTTCATATGTAAAAAGAATGTTGACAAAGAAACAAAATTCCAAAAGAATGGAAAGTAGGACAACTCATGTCACTGTTCAAAAAAGGATAGTGGTGAAAATTATAGGCGTATTACTTAATTAAATACATCATACAAATTATATATTAAAATGATAAACGAACGAGTTACAGAAGAACTTATACTTAAAGAACAGAAGGACTTTCTATACCATCAAACAAATAGTAGAGAAGCGCAGAGAATTTTATTTAGAAACACACCTAGCTTTTGTAGACTTTGAGAAAGCCTTGGACAGACTAAAGCGAAATAAGCTTTGAGAAATAATAATTACACAAGATATCCCTTCCACCTAATTGAATCAATGAAATGTCCATATAAAAACTCTTTGGTAATAATTAAACAACAAACAGTATCAGACCCATTCCATACAGTCCAGGTACTCAAACAAGCCTGCAGTTTATAGCCAACTTTATTTAACATTATATAATAACGACACAATGAGAGAAGAAAGTAGTTAAACTGGGATCAAAAATCAATAAAATTTCACATTTTAATGCTCTCCTATTTGTTGTTGATTTAGCTATTATACAAGAAACGGAAGACGACATACAAACATCACTACAACAACTGAATAATAAATGCAAAATATATAATATGAAAAAATATATCCTACAAGAAAACAAAAGATAAGGCCTTTTAAGGAACTTATTCTGTTAAATCTAAAATAATTACTGACAACCCGTCAATAGAACAGTTTCAATTACTTGGGATGTGATGTGAGCTGAGCTACAGCTAGAACAACACAAAATAACACAAATAAACTCCACATATTTCAATATCTATGTTGAAAGATACACAGGGCATTAAGAAATAAAGGTAAACCCAAAACTACACTGAAATTCTTTAATTAAAACAACAACAGTGCCCGGCTCTACTTCATGCAGTGAAAACTTGACAATTTGAAAAACAAATTCGTTAGAAATACAATTTCTACGACGAATCAAACGAAGCACATAATAGATAAAATAAGAAATGCCGTTATAACAGAAGAAGAACTAAAGATATATTCCATAAATGATAAAATTAACCACAAAGAATAATGGAAAAGCCACATAGGCAGAATGAACGACAATAGTTTCCCTAAACCATATACTTAATACTAAGTCTTAAGTATATGCCCTAAACAAATAAGAGGTTATAAACCCACAGAAAGAAGAACTCTGGGTAGCACGATGAGTACTGTCGGAACAGGCGAAGCCTAATCCATGAAAGATAGGAAGAAGATGAATATTAACCTGGGTTCAATGTAACAGCACGAACGGTTTAAAAGAAATTTCACGATAATATTTGATAATAATAATAATTGGCACCGGTATCTACACTACAGAGTCAAAGAAGGAAAGACAGCTAGGGAAAGGTTTCCTATGTTTTCGGAAGTTTCGGTGACTTCTTTGGAAACAATGAGAAATGGGAAATCAATACCAAGAGTTGTCTTCTAAACGTTGTTTGTGGCATGTTCTTGAACCCAAAATCGGGATAGTTCATAAGGTTTTTCCTAGGTTTTCCCTTATGACGTTAATGGGATCACTGAAACAATAGAATTCTTTGATCGCATTTTTGGCGAATGCGTATCTTATAACAAAGTCGTACCTAGGAACGCCACTTATAAATTCTAAAGACAACTCTTTCAAATTCTTCTAATTTGAAAGCTGTTTAACTATAATACATGATCTTTAGAATTTTTTGTGCTACCTGTATATCTAAAAACAATAAATTTTCTAATGTTAATTTAAATGTCATAAATCAAATTTTCAGATTGCAATTTAAATCAATAAATATACAGCCATTCACAACGAAGTCAGAATAGACTTTGAAACGTTTGGTTTTCAATCAATATAGGTCGTTTTATTTCGATTATGGTTTTATTGTCCAAAAAAACATAAACATAATCAATAGCAAGAGTATTTTGAATATTTTAACTGTAGGTTTTATTTTACGGTCACATATATTTTGAATTGTCGCTTTTACTTGTATTTAAAATTAATCTTTTATGCAATACACTAAAGAATTCTTTTAAATTGCAGGTTTATTAAGCGCAGGTGCCATGGGTCTTTGGCACGGCGTTGAATACTTCGAAAAGGAAAAGCAAGTCGGCGAAGAGTTTTACCAACAGTGGAATTCGGTGAGTAACTGAAGAAGAAATGAAAGTTTTGTTAGTACAACTAATTAATTAATTAATAGCGTGACACAAATTCCGGTTAGCTATTTTTATACGCTGAAATCCGTCACCGAGACCTTGAAATGCTAATTACATGAGTAAATTGGCTTGTTTAACAATAATTTGTAAAGGAAAAATACATCCTAAGTTTTCCGTAAATGAAAACAAGCACTTTTTTATGCTAAATGATATTTTGATGAGATTATAAATTCTCTTGTTGTAAAGTAAATGTTTCGAAATACCTTGGGGAAAGAAGTCATGTCTTGGTAAATATGTTTTAACGAGACTCAACATAAAAGTACTGGAAGGATTAGAAACGAACACTGACAAATCAAAAATAAAATGAGCACAAACTACAAAACAAACACATTGTGTGAAAATAGCAATTGGTGTTTTAGTAAATATTACAGAAAATATTCCCCTTATAATATATGGCTGTAAAAACTGCCGAGTAATAAAAACGTCAATCGTTGCCTAATAAGAATTCTAAAGATATTTTGGCCTGATACCATACGTCACACAGATCTGTTCCACATCACCAAACAACCAGAGGCAATTATAGAAATTCGGAAAATAAAATAGGGATGGGTAGATCACCCTTTGAGGAAGCCAAAGGAGTACATTGGGAGAACTTTACTGAAATGGAATCCCCTAGGAAAAAAGACGTGACCATTCGGCACAAACTTGTCGATGGTCAATACTAGAAGAGCTCCACAACATCGGATTCTCTCGGAATGACGCAAAAACAACTGCGCGAAATCAAACCAGATGGCGAGTTTTCACTAAAAACCTTTACTCCGCTAAGGAGCTGTAGGATTATATATATGGTTATTATATTTCGACAATAAATATGCCTTGTTTGATGCTACAAAAAGTACAAGTTTTTACTTAACAACCTAGTTAGTACTACAGGAATTCGAGTCAGGAAGAGAAATCTGGGCACAAGATACAAAAACAGCTATCTTTTGTAGTGATTCTATGAACAACTAATTTTAAGAACATATACTCCATGTCAGCTGACAAATCTATCGAACAAAAAAATAAGAAAATATTGCTTGACACATTTTTAGGCTACTATGGAGAACTAAATTGATATCAGAACTCATCTCCACCCAACTCCTGTGCTCACTTTACTTTTATTGTGCATTATTAAAGAGTCTGAAACACATTTGTCACTATAATTAATAAATATATCAGTAATTGGGAGTGCAATTTCAAACTAGACATAAAATTTTGTAAAAAGTGTTCACTAAATGTACAGGTGCTTTTCATTGATTCGTAAACAATATTGCAACCTATTGGACATCTCACGTCCTCGTCTGTCCTGATAATACTTAGACGCAGAATCAATATCCACCCAAGTAATTTCAACTTTATAGTGACGAGGTACTGTCTAGCTGACATGCACCAGGTCTTCATCTAAGATTAGATTGGCATGTTTACCTTCTTAGTTTGTTTATACACTAAATAGTAGTAGTAGTAGTACTGAGAAGGAAGAATTCTAGCACCTCCAATATACCTTTCACGTGAGATACTTTTCAGTTTTGTTTTGAGGCACTAGGATCAGTTCCCGATCTTAGTTACTTCCTTGATATGTTCTAATTTCAGGTGTTCTATATTTCTCAAAAATTTCACAACGTGGTGGTATATTGTGCAATTGATGATGGTTTTTTCATTTTTCATTCTCCTGTTGATTTCGTCTAGACTTAATTTTCCGGACGGTCTGTCCCATACAAACTTTGGGACAGTATGTTTCTTAGTTTTATGTATTATGATAGTATTATCAGAATTGCTATTGTCATTTTTGGTGTTTCGTGTTCATCTTCTCTTAATCTTGGTTTTGGCGCTTTGTAATTTTTTATGTGCAAATCTTTTTTGTCTTTGAGCTTTTCTGTTAGTCCTATCATCTAATTATCTGAGTTTTAAAAATTCCTACACACGAACTGATTTCATCAGTCCTTTTTGCCAATTTGATCGGGTCGAGAGTGTAGTTTGTTAATTCATGACCCACATGTTATATTTACTAACTAAAAACGTTACGGTCCTTTTTAGTTTACACAAAGCATTATTTAACGTTCATTTAATTCCAATATATTATATGTAACTTTATCGATCTTATTTTGTTTTCCTTCTTTCGTTTGTATTAGTTGTATAGGTTTTACTAAACTTTAGTGAAAGTATTTTCATCCCATTTTATCAATAGTACCTGGACGACCGGGCCTCGTTAGTAATATCCATATTTCACCATGTTTGCTATATATCTACACATATTTTTTCTGAGAAGATTACTATTTAAAACTCCTCGAATAATTTAATTTATATGATTTTATTATTTTAATTATCTTAAAGTCAAACATAATTTCAAACAAAAAGACTACATCAATCCAAAAATCTTTATTTGGCCTGTTAAACAGTGAGTGGTGCCCCCTAGTGTGTTCTACTTTTACTTTTTAAAATACCCTTACAGGTTATTTAAAATAGTCGCTTTCAGATTTTGCAAACAATATTAAATAAATCTTCAAAAATGCTCGAACCTAAAAAATATATAAATGTGTAAGTTTGTGTAATAATACCTCATTCATGAATAATATTTTGCTACATGCTTTCCCTTCAAATCCAAACATTTGTCATTATATCTTACTATGATGATTAAACCTAAAAAAAAATGCTTTTTGAAAAACTGATTACATCTCAATTATAAACAAATGAAATGAAGAAATCAGAATTTTGAAAACACAAAAATAGTATTTCAGTTAAATTATCATGAATTGTTGCACAATGCGTTGGATTTAGCACTGTAATTGTTTTCGGTTTGCACAAGGGAATCTTCACCCTTTAAATGTTCATTATTAACATTTGACATTATTCGACCAACTTATTTGCTTATTAAAGAAACCTTTATACAAACATTGTTCGTATTATGGTATTAGATTAGATTATATTAAAAAGTTCACTAGCTTGTTCCCGATTTAACTTTTAGTTCCATTATTCTCTATGTGGATAAGGCGAAAACGTGGCTAGCGTCCGAAAAAATATTCCCATTATTGCATTGCAATTTCGATTGCTTGGAAAGTAGAAAAATAACTTTTTCCCAGCTACACAATAACATATTTAATTACTGCATAAATGCAGTTGTCAATACCCGAATACAAAACCGCTAATACGTATATTGTTAATAAAACAAATGTTTCTTTGAAACAAAGAAATATATGTATGCCGCTACACGTATTTACGGTACATCTGAATCATTGGGTATTACAATTTAAATTTCAACAATCGTAGTAGCATAACGGAAAATTTTGCGCAAGAGAATTATTATTAGTGCTAGGCCTACTGATACCCTCAATAATGCAATGCTTTTATCATACATAGTTGTTTTAAAAAACTACTTACGTTTAACTGGACGATGACATTTACAGAACATTACGCTTATGTTAACGCATGTCCGGAAATTGATGAAGCGAAAACAGAAAAAAAGTTAATTGCACATCTAGTAATTTTTGTTTGAAATTGTGTAATAATATGAATTAATTGTCGAGCAACTAATAGTCAATCATCACTTGACCAACAATAATGAAAATTCTGTAACATTTCTTTTTTTCAGAAAACCATGATGAATTACTCTGGTAAATACTTTCAAGCCATTGCTTGATTTGAAATCGATCATAATTGAAAATAGTATCAACATATTTCCAGCATTTCGTATTTATCGTGCAGAATTCTCTTATATGTTTGAATCTTAGAATTTTGGCCCTCTATTTTTTTAGTTACCTGGTATAACCTGAAAAATCTGCCGGGAGCCTACAAAACTTCCCATAAATTTGCTGACCACACACGTTGGGTTCGTACCCTTCCCCCCCTCAAGACCAATGAAAATTTTCTGATTTGCACCTTCTTCTAGAACAATTTTTTCCCTGAGGTGTTTTTGGATCCCCCTCTCAAAGGTCGGTAGAACAAAAGCGCATTTTTCTGCAAGGGATTTGGTTTCGGGTTTAGTTTTTTTCAGTAGGAAATTTTAATATTATTTTGCCCCAAAATATTCAGAGTATAAAAAGTAACATTTTTTATCAAGTGAAAACGCATGAAAAAATGTTACCACATTTCTTTTGCATTTAAGTGTACTAGCGGACCCGACAGAGGTCCTTATGTTAAATTTAATTAGCTGTAACAAAATCTGAACGCCATCTATCAGACGTAACTGAAACTAAAGCAACTCTTGAATATTTGACACAGCCACAACGCAGTCTGCCGGATCGAGTTGTGCGAACATCAAGAAAACAAAACGATCTAGTTGACCTTTGTGAATCTAAACTGGGTTTACTCCTGAAGATGGGACAACTTAGAGTTGTTGAAACGTGCGTTGAGTTTTGAAAATAAAGGTTTGGTGTTAGGGTGCAAACACTGTGTTTTTACACTTACAAGTTTTCTGGATATTGATACAGCAATTACATGGAACGGCCTCCAGATTCGGATCCCAAATGTGCTAGTTTTCACCGAAAATCCCTAGATGTCGGTCTTTCTTGATCGCGTTTTCAAATTAATGAAATGTAAGATACACAAAGAAGTGTTCGAGAGGACATTCAATTGTGGGAAGCGCAACGTGGTTCCCTAACCAGAAAAAATATATATTATATATTTTGTTGCGTACAAAAGTGACATCCCGGAAGTACTTAATTTTCTTGTGCGATCAGCGGTTCCTGAGACAATGATGGTTAAAGACAAAAGATCCTTTTCCATTCAAAGTGGTCGTATTGAATTTTCAAAAAAGCAAATTAAAGCTAAATGAACAACTTATCCGTTCGATATAGTGGTTGAGTTAAAAAAAATCCAAGTTCGTAGACAAAAAAAAACAAAAAATTTTGAAAAAAAAATTTCTTTTGGTATTCGTTAGGATTGACCAGTACACGTTGCTTGAACAATTTTTATCGTGAAGATCTCAAAACTAGAAACTTGAAGCTTTAAAATGCATTTTTTAAAGCTCGAGTACGACCATTACTAAGGGAAGTACAGCCACTTAAAACGTCAAAAATGTTGGAATTTTTTTTGGTCATTTAATTGTTTCCACTAGTTTATATACTCATAATTTAAAATAGTAAATAGTAGGTACCTACATTTTTATAAGAAACATTTCATACAGGTGAAGTTAACCTGAAAATTTCATCGTGACATTCTAACCTAGGAATTACGGGTAACAGCAATTACATGGAACGGCTCCAGATTCGGAACCTCTATGTGCTAGTTTCCCCGAAAATCCTAGATGTCGGTCTTTACATCTCGCATTTCATACAGCCAAGTATTAATCATTAAATGATTTTTAAACCACTGTAGTCGAATATATAATAATTACTTTTGAAACCTCAAACACAGATTCTCCAAGAGAACACGGAAATATTTTACGACTGGAGTTTCGTCCTCGGCTGGCTAGGAGTGTTCACTTCTCTAGGTGCATCGTTCCTGTTCTTCTTCGGTTCCTGCTGCTTGGACAACGAAAAAGAAAAAGAACAATTGAATAACGTCCAATACATAATGCCAGGTTCGTACGAAAAATTTAATTGATTCTTTCAAATTTCTAGGTGCTCCAGGACAACACCCGAGTCAACTACGATTGGAGCTACATGGTAGCATGGGTTGGCGTCGGGTGGTCTTTGGTGGCAGCCATTTTGTTCTCCGGAGCCGCCATGTGCCTGCGAGGGGAAAGGGAACGCGAAGAAGCTATCAACATGCAGTATTTAATGCCTGGTAACCTTTGGGGATCATTTTCATTTCCATTTACCCGTCATGACTTCAATCAAAATAAGTTTACTAGCACTGCCGTCCAACTTACTTACTAATTTTAATATATTGTTTTAAATTAAATGGAAAGCAAAATACACTTTTCCTAAAACGTGTAGGGAATAAAAAACGTCTTTATTAAGAATAATTTTTTATTTTTCAAATAACAAAACCTTTGTACCAAATTTCAAATTGAAGTAGACGTTTCTAGTATAAAATTAAAATTTTCACAGGGAGAATACAAAAACATATCAACTGTATAACCGTTGTAACTTGGCAGGAAGCATAACTAATGATTAACATATCAGTAATTCAGGTTTAATTATTTTATAACGGCTTAATCAAATGTTTAATAAAAAAATCTAAAATAAATTATTTATGCATTTATTTTATTAATGAGTGAATATTTTAGCTCCGAAAGAAACAATAATTTTGAATGATTTAAACTTACTAATAGTAACTTGTCTAATTTGTTGCAACATGAAATAGTTTCTAATTATCCGCAAAAGTACCTAAGGACGATATATATTTTAAATATTTTGATTGAAGTATATTAGAAATTTCTGAAACAGTTTCAAATTTAAGTATGTAAAACCAAAATATAATTTTGCAATTTTATAAGAAAATGCTTTAGATTTCATTTAAATAATTATCTCCATTGAAATTTACACTTTAATTGTTTACTATATTGATTTGCAATCCATTGCCATATTTAGCGATGTACAATTTCAGAAATTTCTCTGCCTTAGTTAAAATTTTACATACTAATTTAACTGAAAAAAATCACAAATTAAAAATTCATACAAAATTTCTAGCTTATCTGCTTCAGGCTTTATCACTAAACGTGATAGATACTTTGTAAAAATTAATTAGTTTTTCATTCTAAATTCTATTCTAAAAAACCGTATTAAATTACTTAAATTAATATTTTTCTTTTTTACTAAAATTCTTTCTACATCTTAATTTTAATTTATTCTATGAATGTGAATAAATTATATCATAACCTCTAAGTAATGTATATAACAATTTAGATTACTAAAAAACAATTACATAATACGAATGTAAAATACGGGCTCTTTCTTCTCACAGACACATATTTTCCAAATTTTGTATGTCAAAAATGGTTGTTTGGATTGTAAGGTTATATTCTTATTTTTGTAACCAAAACACTTGACAGTTGTAGTTGTTTATTTCATAAAATATTCTATCAATAAGTGTTATTGCATTCCAAACGTCCTACTATAATTTTTTCGATATTTTATTGGAAAATCACATTTTTGGTAAAATCGTTAAATTGTTTTGGTAATGGTGTAATAAGGTGATTGATTAACTATTTAGCAGTGGCGGTTTTAATACGCAGTCATTTGGTCCATGACTCTCCAAATCTTATGGAAACACTAATGTCAGGAATCACTCTGTACAGCGTGAAATATTTCTAAAATATTTTTGGAATATTTCTAAATTATTGTTATGTCCGCTGCAAAACTTAATTTGAAATATTTCATGAAATATTTCTGTAATATTTTATAAAAATTTCTATAACACTTCCTGATATATTTCGAAAGATCTTTTGTCGCATATATAAAGATATTTTATATCTATTTTAGTAAAACATTCAAAAGTATTTTGATAATATTTCATATTTGTTTTGAACTACCTATTATAAAATATTTCTGAAATATTCGTATTTTCGTAACAAAAATCTTTTAAAATATTTCATGAAATATTTATGTAATATTTCATAATGTATTTCAGAACCTTTTTGGCGTGTGCATACGAATATTTCAAAAATTTAAAATAATTCTAAAATATTTGAAGTAATTGATTACTGACATATTCTCTAGGACGTTTCGGAAATATTTCTATAATGTCGACTAAAAATCCTGTTGAAATATTTCGTGAAATATATCAGTAATATTTGACGAAATGTTTCTTTAATATATTTGTCGCCGACATAATATTTCAAAATTATTTCAGTGAAATATTTCTTCAAATATGTCATGCTGTGTATGTATCACTATGTGTGAGCCTTAATATTTTCTTGATGATGTTTATTTGAGTTTTTCTGTAAATTGAGAGCTCGTTATCTTTTTATGATTTCTTGGGTAAATAAAACCAAAGTTGCGGAAAGGGTATACATTACCAAAAAATCCAAACTGTTGTTTTTTGTTGGTGTTTTTTTAATTTTAGTTGAAACATTTGTATCTTTTGGAATTGGCAATCATTACATCACATTGTAACAATTTACTACCAAGATTGTCGTTATAAAAACTTTTTTGTCACTGTTGCTCCGAAAATACCAAAGGGCAGTTCAAAGTATTCCAATTTTCAAAAGTATCTCTATCCAGTCATCTGCATTAAGAATCCTTGGGACTACCTTTCATTCCATTATGGATCAAGTTGGTACTTTTCTAGACAACATAGTTGGGTAAAATATTATTATCTGCAAATATTATCCGAGCATGTTTTTGTCCCATGATCATCCGTCAAGTTTGTCTCATATTTTCTGGTAGAATATTCTAGATTGTATCACGTTCAAAATATTGCCTAAATAACAAATGGGTCATTAGGTTCCAAGATTAACCACATTTTTGTGCAAAATTCGAACTCGGTAAGGAACTTACATTTAATATTTTTGCAGTTTCACACTGAAAAAATATTAAATGTTAAGTTCCCAGGCTGAAAAAATATTAAATGTAAATTCCTCACCGAGTTCAAATTTTGCACAAAAATGTGGTTAATCTTGGGACGTAATGACCCACGAAAAAAATCGTTCCAATTTTTGCCGAGTCTTTTGTTGAAAATGGTATAGTAACATATTTCTTGTTCGAAAACTGAGTACCCAAATTTTGATACTCAATGACATAACTAGGGGCCCAATAATTCCAATAATTACAAGGACCAAAGGACTACATACCCAGTTTATGGGATTTTGGTTCCCCGTTGAACTGGTTGCAACTTATTTTTATTCGATGGTATTTGACCTTCTGATAAAAAGTCCTCATGGGCACAACACCCATAGCCCGCTACAGGGTGTGGCAGTGTAACGTACCCAGTATATGGGAGTTTTGATCCCCGTCGAATTGATTTCAAACAATTGTTGTCAATAGTATATGACCTTCTGATAAAAGTTATTATGTCCAAGACGGTCATGAAAGCCTCCTAGAGGACATGGGTGTACTATTCTAAGTCCAGGTATTAAAAGTCGACGAAGGTTTGAAGGTATGAAGGGTATGTCATTCCGCACAAGATGTATCACCATACTTAATTATGGTAAACAAGACTATTTGGGGACGCTGATTACAAATAAAGCGTTAGGTAACCTCTATCATGTCAGGTTCAAGTTCATCTCAAGGTCAAACTGTGAAAAAATCCTTAGAAAAATGTGAAACAGCAGGTACATATGTTTTTTGGATGTCGCTGAATAGGAATAACGGGTACGCTTAAGCCTACAAGGGTTACCTAGAAGGTCATTTGTAAGTCATCTGAAGGATAACGTGCGAAAAAAACTTTTAATTAAGAACAACACGATATGTCAAAATGTGAATAAAGAAATTGTGATATACCTACTTGAAAGACTGACTTACGTGCTGATATTGAATCTGACTTTTACAGTGACATTGAACTTTATGATAAGGTCAGTGAACGCTAGACTGGAAACATAACCATAGTTAGTTACTGAGTTTTTTTTATAAGATAAGGAAAGCATTTACGCACACCCTGTGCTAGGGTTAGTGTTTACACAGCGTTATGTGGGACTCGCCGTAGCCATAAAAATCGTGCTATTCGATTCAAATCACATTATATGTATCTGGGATTTTCGGGTCGCATGAACAAATTCGTGATCCGGTCATTTCAAGGCCGAATTGAAAAAAAATCATGGAATCAATTGAAATCACGTGGGGTTTTTAAGGGTGGCTCATTTCGAATCCGAATTCTATCAAGCGCTATCACTGTACGAAAAGCAGCACAGCTCACGAAACCCTACGAATAGAAGCACAGCTCGTGAGATTGTTTGAAAACCAGGACAACTCAAAGAGACGATAATGAAAAGTAGCATGACTCGGGTAGCCCGTATGAAAAGTAGCCTAGACTCCGTACGCTCTTTCGAAGAACAGCACAGCTCATAGAAGTAAGAGCTGGTCTTCCTAACGGTGTTCTGAGCTGTACTACCCTTCGAAATAAGAGTTATCGGAGCGATGTTACTCTTCAAAAGAGAAAAACGAGTTGTGCTGCACTTCATAAGAGCTTAACGAGTCGTGCTATTCTTCTTAATGGGGTTGTGAGCGGATTTACTTATCGTCAAGTGTTCGAGTCGTGCTGATCTTCGTAAAACCTAAGTTGTGCTGATCTTCGTAAAACCTAAGTTGTGCTATGGTTCGTATGGGCGTCGATATGAAGGTTGAACTGAGAAAAAGCCGTTATAAAAATCTCGAACAGTAGTTATAGAAATTATTGATGTCGCCAAATTCAATTCGCCGGTGGGCTGTAGACTTAAGCGAATCCTATATTCGTGCTCAGCGAGCTCAAAAACCTATGTACCTGTTGTTTAACTTTTTTCTAACGGTTTTTTCATAGAATTTGACCTTGAGATGATCTTGAACCCGACATGATAGAGGTTAGCGATAAGCAACGTCCCCAAATATCCTTGTTTATCATAATCATACTTTCAAATTTTTGTCGACTTTTATCCCCTGAACCTGGATCTTACAACCCTGCCAGACCCTCTAGGAGGGTGTCATGGGCTTGTGGTTCACGCAGGACTTTTTATCAGAAGGTCAGATACTATCGAAAAAAATTCGGTTGCAACCAATTCGACTGGGAACCAATATCCCATAAACTGGAGTGCGTGGTCCTTTAGGGTCATGCCTGATAGTATCATGTTATAGAAGCCCGGGTCCGTAAAAAGCTAGTTACGACACTACTTCCACTGTACAGTTTATTACCGTCATAGTGGACGTGCCAATATACGAGTATATGAATGCTGGATTATTGGACTTATCGTAAAGGATCTTCTTAGGCCCACCATGAATCTCAGCTCTTGCTGGAAAGACTACCCTTCTTCTAATACAGCACAAAAAGTATTTTAGTTTTTTTTGATAAGAGCATGTTTTCCGAGATTATCCTCTTAAAATTTGCTAGTTTTCCTCACAAAACACATGTTTTGTCTAGTATGAGGTTTTAGCATGTTTGTAAAAGGTAAATTTACCTTGAGCAAATCTCATCTGCCACTCCAGAACATTTTAGTAAATGCCAAAAGACAATCAGAAGACCATCCTTAAGGAATCGGGCCCTAGCCTTTATGAAAAAGAAATTTAAACGATTTTTTTACATTTACAGCAAATATGATGGCAATATTACACTCAAAATAGGGTTTTTAACCATAATAAATTATTTTAAATTATTTATATTATAAATACCCTATATCATATTTCGCGGAGATCTGTTGTATTTAAGTTTAAGTTACAACAGGTTAAAATGGACCGCCACTGCTACTAAGAACAAACAATGATCACCTTATTAGGGGACCAACTCATATAAACAGCCAATTAACCGAAACTATTTTTTTTTCAGTATACCCTCAAAAGCAACAATATGCCTATGGTGGATACCCTGTACCTCAACCCTACACAGGGCCTTATTACACGACAGGCTCAGCATATGGACCTTACAATTACTAGATGAATCCAAATTGAAAATAGACTGTCTTCCAAACAAGTTGCTCCAACCATTTATACTTAGCTAGAGTTATAACGTAACTCAGGTCGTTCAATTTTACTTAATGTCTGATTACTTGTATTATATATTTTTTTAACAAATTGCAATAGGTTAGGACAATTATTAAACAATATAATGAAAATTTTACCTGAACGGCAATATTTGTAGTGGCATTATAGTTTTTCGAAATGAAGATTTTTGTAAAAATTATAGTGTAGAGAATGAACTTGTATATATTAGTGATAAGTTTATTTAAATATGTGAAAATGAGTGTTATATTCGGCTATTATTCTTATACGGTGTTTTAAAAGTAAACATCACATAAGAGAATTAACATTTTTTAGTGCAAGTTTAGTTTTGTTTTACATACGTTGTGATGTTAATTTTTTACAACTCCTGTGTATCAAATAAATATTTATATCAATAGGTATCAAACTGATATTACCGACGAGATATTACCTGATATGTTGATATGAAAATTTAGTTTGGTGTGATAAGTAAATGAACAAACATTATTTATAGAGGATTATTTTATAATGTCTTTAAATTTATATTTTGTACTTGATTACTTTTTATATACCTACCTATTATAAAATGATAAAAATCTGATGATTATATTGTAGCATAATTGATGAAATATATTTTTCAGAATATATTGTAAATGTTTTTCATGCTAACATACCCGTAGGATTTCTTTACTTTAATTAAAACTGTGTCAGTCGGAATTACAGCGCAGGCATTAAAACAAAAGAGATAAATGTGCACTACAAACGTGATGAGCGTAATTGAATTTTATTGTTTTTAAACAATAAGTGTTTAGTGTTTGGTCATATATTTAAAGTACATTGTAAAATATTTAGGTTTACCACTGTTCATTTTTTGGGTTCTGTATATACAGGGTGTGCCAAAAGTATGGAAACCTTTCAATAACTCTTCAAAAATAATTTATTTGAAAAATGATAGATACAAATTTGGGTTTAGGATTTTTTCCTGGCTATCTAATGGTGAACATGACTTTTATGGTCATATCGAGGTCAAATGCATTTTTTAACTGAGATTTCCCATTTTTTATTCTGGTTTCGAAAAGCGCAGAAAATTTTATGTCCAAATATAACCTTGACCATGACCTTGACCTTCAATGCCATTTCGACGTCAACATGTTTCTTTTCAAATAGAAACCCCTTATCTTCTAAATCGGATTTGGAAATAGCAGAGAATTTTACTTACGAAAATTACCTTGACGAGGACCGACAAGGTCATTCGATTTAGGTGAAAATCTATTGATTTTTCAAATTTGCGTCCGCCATCTTGGATCCGCCATTGTGAATTTTGTAAATCCGACGTCACATTCATAATCAGCGACCTCAAAAAACCCCCTATACTGATAATTCAATAAAAAGGCATTTGACCTTGGTAGCGGTCAAGGTCCCCCCTTATCACCGAAACTACTGGGTCTAAAATTTTGAAAAATTAGGAAATATAGAACGTTGCCCAAAGTTTACAGAAAAAATAAGAAGAAACCTCTAATTTTAATTTTGGGGGGTAAATTATAAAATTAATTTAAAATTAAAGAAAAATCAAACGCATCATTTTAATACATGAAATGAAAGGGCTCATTCTGAGAAACGCAAATATATTTTTTTATATTCTCAAAATAATAAGTTTAAAAAATAATAACAAAAATTTAGCAATCTCCTCTTATCTTCTTCACTATAATACGTAAAATTTTGATAAAAATAAAGATATAGGGCCTCACCTGAACTTTACAGGAAAAATAAGAAGAAACCCCTAATATTGAGGGCCAAATTATTAATTAAATGGAAAATATAGAATGAAAATTGCTTCTAACGCATCATGTAATATATCCAATCAAAGGGATCATTATGACGAATACAAATATATTTTTTTATATTTACAAAAATATTAAAAAAATGTACCCAACTTTCCTTATCTCTGAAACTAAAAGCAGTAAAATTTTGAAAAAAATTAAAGATATAGGGCCTCACTTAAAGTTTACAGGAAAAATAAAGAGAAACACCTAATATTAATTTTGGGGGACAAATTGCAGAATTAGATAGAAAATATAAAATTGTTTCTCGAACACATCATGTAATATATCAAATCCAAAGGCTCTTTATGACGAATACATATTTTTAAAATAAATTGTATAACAATAACTAACAAAAATATAAAAATACGCATTCCCCCGTTATTTCCGAAACCATACGACCTAAACATTGAAAAAATTTAGGGGCATAGGGCTTCATTTGAAATTTATAGGAAAAATAAGTAGAAAACCCCAATATTAATTTTGGGGGCAAATTATATGAAAAATTTAAAAAAATCAAACACATCATGTATTATATCAAATGAAAGGGCTCATTGTGAGAAATATGAATATATTTCATATTTTTAAAACCTTTTTTTTTTTAATATAAAAAATTGACTTATTTCCCCCCCCCCCTAACGTCTCAAAGAACAGATATTCGCAAAAGAATAGGAAGGAACGTTATAAAGACGCAAAATTAAAATACACTGCTGAATCAATGATAATGATTTTTGGTATAGATATAGATGAGGCCCCGGAGACGGTTATAGGTTACTTTTTCTCGTGAAAAACTTATGCCATGGGGTGAGGCAGGGGGTATAAAACTTTTTATCGTCCGATTTCTCCAAACATTGCTGAATTATTTTGAATAATTAAAAATGGCGTTGCAACGCAAAAAGGCAGTTGATAAATTGCGGACATTAGACACGAGCTAAGAAAGGATTTTTGAAAATTCATATTTTAAGGAGGAGAATGGCTGGGTCTGGGGACAGAACTTTGAAATTTTTATGGTAACGTTTGATTTGATGGGAAATTTGTCAGCAATGTTTTTAGTGATTAAAATTTGCATACTTTTTTAAAAATTATTCTTAAAAGTGTGATATCGGGTTACATAGTTTATATGGAAAAATCGTACTCTAAAAACGACTCCGCTAATTCAGCTCTGTCCGGTTACACCATTAAGGTATTTGATCAAACTAATAGGTATCAGAAGTGTATGTTGTTGAGTTAGTCAACATTGACCGTGAACAGTGATTGGCTAATATATATGTATTAGCGCCAAATCGAAGTATATACAGCATAGTATATAGCAACATCCTGTGCACGTAGTGGTAACTGCCAAGGAGAATGTTAATATAGGTTCGTTCCAACAGATCTAATTACCGATACACAACCGTAAAAATTACTCTTAAAAGTGTGATATAGGGTTACAAAGTTTATATGAAAAATCGTACTCTAAAAACGACTCAGCTAATTGAGCTCTGTCCGGTTATCCCGTTGAGTTATTTGATCAGACTAATAGGTATCAGAAGTGCATGTTGTTGCTTTTGTCAACATTGGCTGTCAACAGTGATTGGCTAATATTGTATGTATCAGTGCCAAATGGAAGGACATACAACATGGTATATAGCAACATTCTGAAATAATGCTCGATAAAGAGTTGTTAATTAATTGAAGATAAAGTTTAAGACTGAGTGGGATCTGATTTCACGGTGAGTCAGAACCTATAAGTCTGTAATTAATTTTTTTCATTGTCATTGGGAGTAAAAGCTAGTATAAAAGTAAACTGACACTTATATTCGCAAATACAAAAACTATTATATTTGAATGGTTAAAGGATAAAAAAAAAACAACAAAATATATACTTAACATAAATTATTATTTTTTTAAACACAGCATCCAATCACTCATCACAAATAAATAAATAAATAATCTACATTTCAATTCACAGCAACTACAAAAAATCTTAAAACGACAAGGAGTACCAGTAAGTATTTCCGGTTTAGAAACAACAACAAACTGAATCTTTCACATTGCACAACAAAGTTTAGAATGCAGCATTTTACTATAAATATCTTGTTCAATTTTGAAACTCTATGAAAACTCTTGTGTTACAAAAACAATTATCCTTATTAAACATTTGATGATTGGTAATTATTATTTATAATTGCTTTGTTGGCGCCTTTCAGTGTGCCAAAATGTTAATGAGAATTTCTTAACATAGGGACACTTAGAAAATGTGAGATTTTCCTTACATGTATTTCCTAAATATGTTGCTTAAAATTAAACTTTGCCAAATATGGTCTAGAAAAATTAAAAGTCACATATATGTTCTGGTCCAAGAAACACGAAGATCCGGTAGAGAAAGATTGTGAAATAGATGTTAGTATTACAATCAAATATCCACATCAAGCATACAAGTTTATAAAAACAGATGCAAGTCGGAAATGACGAATTTCATCCAACTTGTTGGTACCTCATACAGAAAATTTCAAAACAGTTATTTTATTATTTAGGATATTATTTTATAACCAAAAGTTTTCAATTGTAAAATTAAAAGAATATAAACCATTAACTCTATTGCGCACGAAGGTGTAGCTGAGGAAATAAAGAAAATATAACGTATGTTTATCATGGAGTAACAGATATATCATTTAAATTATGATATGGCCAGATAATTTTTAAAAGAGAACAAAAACTGGGTTTCATTATCTTTTTTGTCATCCCAGTTATAGTACCCTGATGTTAATTGCAAAATATATCAATTAAATATTTCGAACTCAAATACTTTTTTGCAGTGGATCTTATCACCATCAAATGGGAAGAAAAAAATATTTGGACCTTCAATGATTTCATTGACTGGTGAAATTTGCAATAAATAATGTTGAGACTGACATCATTATGATGCAAATCCCATTTTTTTATTAAAAAGACCTCACCTCCAAAAGTAAAATACAGGATGAATCAACATTTATAAAACCTTGTGATCACAGTTAAGTGAGTATAACTTGATATATGAAACATATGAACAAGCTGATTTTCGATCTTTAACTTTTTGAAAGCATTAACAAACACTGACATCAAAAAACTGAAAATAGGTACTTAGGAAATGAAAAACAAATATTTTAATTATAAAACTCAAACCAATTAATTCTGGAAGAACTTAAGTTGAATTAATATAGAGACTGAAGAAGACGATTTGAACTGCTAACTTATAAAATGTTATCTTATTACTGTGTTACAATTAAAGTTTGCAAATACTTATTTTTTGTGTTATTTGCAGTTGTAGATAGGCTCAACAATAAAAACAACTTCCCTTTCAAAATAAATGCCATTGATTTTTTCTTAATTTATCCTGTCATTAAAAAGACAAATATTTTTGTTTCTTATAACGCAATGTGCCTAATAATCTAACAAACATATCCAATTAGAGAAAGTTCAAATAATCTCATATTTGTGATAAAACTGCAACCACAAGATCTGTTTTATTCAAAATTATAATCACATAGGCACTTCCAGCTTAGTATGTCAGTGAAGTAAAGTTACAATATCTTAAAAAGTAGAAATTTGATTAAAATACAAACCGAAATACTTATTGGGTTATCCTAATTTATTACCTATTGAGGTTGTGACAAAAAGATGTCTAATAACAAAAATCCTAATTCCGTAAAGCTCAAGTATGAAACCTAATTAAAGACAGTGGCAATAAACACACTATCAACTTGTACACTATTTGGGAAGACACTTAATAATGCAAGAATCTGCAATTAATATTAGACAATCAAATGGAATGATATTCCCAAAAAGTTAACCACAAAAAGTTGTTTGAATTTTATATTTGGGAAATATGTAAAATTAGGCATTAATTACAATAAATGCTCTGCAGGATTTCATATGTCAATTTTTCTCTATACATTGGGATTTCCTCTTTACAGTATTTTTCTGTTTTTGATTTGTTATAATCTGGTATTATCGAAAGTCGTGTACTACAGAATCAAGTTGTTTTTTAATAGAATAAACTTCGTGTACAATGACAGAGCCGCATACAAGTGTTTTTGACCCATAGTATGATTTAAAGAATAAGGGTGCTACTATAGAGCATGTACTATTTCCAAGAAGGGAGACTGGCTGCTTATTCTGTAGATAATTGTGACTTTCGGAACATCTGTAAGGACAATTCTTTGTAAAGTCATGTAACACCCAGAGGATGTTAGAGAAAAATTATATTTTTTGAAATTGAGTATTCAATTTGGACATTAGATTCATATTTCGTCATGTAATTGAATTTCGTCTGTTGTATGGATAGAACAAGATTCCGCTCGTACTGCAGAAATAAATTGTAGCTACAATTAAAAAATGATGATAATGTTAGTTGTGTAAATTCCGAAACTTAACTCTGCAAGAGAATGATATATATTTTTTTCAAAAACAGTGATGGATACCTTATGCTATGTAAGAAATTTTAGTTTTTACCGTGCCCGTTTTTTTTTTTTGTCACATCACAAAGCTTCCTCTCATTTTGCGGCCAACTCTGCTTTTAGGTAACCCGAGTTTTCACTAAATAAAAAGTCGTCAACCTCCAATAAAGTGAACGGTTACACTAGTAACGTAGTGAAGGTTTGGTTTTTGAGAATTGTTTCTCCCACTGTATTATAAAATAATAAAATAGTAGACGACCCCATAAAGGCCCAATATAAAGAATGTCGAGATAATCCCAATGAATAAACTAAAAAAATTGTTAATTTTTTTTTGAGAGTAAGGTGATACATTCCCTTTAGTCATGACATTTGATTGGAAGAACAAACTTGAGACAAAATAAGTGTTACAAAATCCCTATATAACAAGGAAAGGTGAATACAAGCCAGAAATTTGCATCATAAAGGAATTTGTAACATGAACTAATTTTGAATCAAGTTACTGCTGCAAGTGTAATATGGTGGAAAGCATTTACATTTTAGATAAAGAAGATTGTCATTAAATGAAACTCATCTTACTTCTTTTGCAATACTAGGTTAGCTCTAATCAATTGTCAAAATGAAGAGTAGTACTGAAATCTAGTGAATACAAAAAGTTCCAGCCTTTTGGTATATAAACCCTACTTCTAGATCTTTTGAGTTTAGGTTGGGATAGATAACGTGGTCCCTTAATAACACATGGTGGAAAAAATAAATGGTGAAAGCAGGGGGGAGTCAGAAAGACGGGGGATGAAGAGAGGGGGAAGTCGATCTGGTACTAATTTTACTAGTTGTATTTCTTGGATAATACAATAGGGAATAGTCCAACTGGAGTTTAAATGTTTAGAAGATATTTGCCTTACGGGTGGATTTTTAGAAATAGTTGAAAAGGTAGATGTAAGCTTTGAAATTCCTAGTGCTTAATTAAATAACCTGGCCCACAAAATAAAACTCAAGAACTCCACTTGTACTGAAGTGTTCTCAACCTATGAACATGGTGGTGACAGTAAGTTACACTTTAAAGAAGTTCTTGTTGCATTATGTTATATAACAGAAAAAAAAATCAGAATCAAACTTAGTATGGTTTTACCTTCAATGTAGATAGTTATCACGATTTCCAACTTTATTAAGTTAGTTTCACTAAAGAAGATCTTTAAGCTCCGGACACTCGAAAATTGGAGTATCTTGTGATCAACTTCTGGAAAAAGAGATACTATTCCAAACATATTATTAAGTAAAAATAAGGACATGTAGAACACTGACATATGTGCATTGGTCCTAAAAATGTTTTAACAGATTACTTTTCATATAGCATACTTTCATCCTCCATAAAGTGGTTATTACTGTATACAGTACCAGTATATATCACAAGGTAAGAGTTTGTTAAAGGAAGTTCTACCCAAGGCAATATTACCCAGCATTTCTGAAAGGTCAAAAACAAAAAATATTAATGAAACCCAAAGAAAAAAATCACCACCATATAATGGAACAAAGTTTATAATAAAGTTTCAATAGAAAATTGTCTTTGATTAAACAATGCACACAATAACGTTGCATTAAAGTTCTCCTGTTAAAAAACTTATAAAGCAGTTGAGTATATCTAATCTTCAATGGTATCCAAACAAAATTTTTGTAACAACCTGTACACCAGAACTCAGGAATAATATTATCCCTGTTTAGCAATATTTCAGCCTAACATACAAATTAATCGCATTTTCCGCTAGTATTTTTTCGTAAAGATTATGAATACTTGTCTTAAGCACAATGTATGCTCACTCAGCTATTTATGTAGTTATAGTTAAATCTAATGACTTAGAATGCTTCAAGAATCTAGATTAATATAAAACTAATTGAGGTCCTCACACAATTCTACATCATTACAACCAATGGAATGAATTATTGACTTAAGCAGTAATTTCTTCAGCTACAGAAATGTCTGGTGAATCACTATCAACTTCTTGACTGGGAATTTCGTTACTGTCATCGTTCGGTTCCATTTTTATGTTTAAATCCTCCATGATTTTATCACACATTTCTATCGTATTTATAACGTTTTCTTCGTGATGGACATCGGCAAAGTGATCCAATAGCAAGTCTCTCGTTGGAAAAGTTTCATCACAAAAATCACAGTCGTGTTCAATAGCTGCTTCTTCTTTCTTCTTATGTTTACCCACAGCTATGTGCTTCTCCATAGATTTTTTATGCTTGAAGCGTTTCTCACAAACGGGACATTGGAATGGTTTTACTTTGGAATGTTTATTCATGTGGCAGTTTAAATACTGTTTAACCCTAGAATATCAAAATGAGATGTTTTTATTTAAATTTAATATCTTGGAAACAAAAAAATGCAGGCATGACAATTGGTATACATACTCATCTCCCCAAATAAATAGAAACGAATTTTATCATTTTGTAAAAATTAAATCTAATGGGGGGCAGGTGGGAAAATGTTTTTGAAAAAAGTACTATTTTTCGGGAACCTAAAGTAATACAGCCATGAAAATTCTTTCTTTAAGTGAAGTAATACGTGATTAGACATTTTGAAAAAAAATTATATATCGAATAGAGGAAATGGGGATCACTATTGTTTTACAGAGAATTCAATATCTCAGAAATAACAAGTAATACTGGTGTAAATTTTGACATATGTACTCCTCTAAAATAAATAAAAGAGAGTTTAATCATTTTGCAAAAATTAATTTATCCTATGGAGGGCAAGTGGAATATTTTTTAAGATTAAATAAGTATTTCTTGGGAACCGAAAATAATTCAGGTATTATTGAATTGGGAAATGGAAATTTTTAGGGAACAAAAAATGATGCAGGCAGCAAGTTGGTGTATATGCTCTTCTCCTGAAAAAACTAGAACTGAGTATAAGAATTGATTATTTTTTTAAAATGAATAAAGGATGGGGGGACTGAAAAATGTTCTGATTAATCACAGTGGAAATCTCAACAAAATTAGAATATGTTGGAAATATACAAAATGTTAAGTGACAAAGATTCGTAAAACGAAAATAAATTCAAAAAAAAGAAAAATATATAAACCTCGAAATGGTAAGAACACTAAACTCACTCTCAACATCACAAAACTATCAGAAGTAACTAAAAATTTAAACTTCGCCATAAATGCGAAAAAAAAAAAAATAAAAAAAAGTCAAAAATGTGAAATTGTCACAAACACCAGAAACGTTAAAAAATGTCAAAAACGTTCAAAATGTTAAAAACCCCAAAAATAGCAAAAACCTAAAATAAAAAAAACAGGAAATCCACAATATCAAATAGCAAAAATCTCAACCCGTCAAATATGTCTAGCTCTTCATATTAAATCCCGAAGTAATATATTTTAAGAACCGTGACATATAAATTTGGCTATTGAATGATGCTGTTAAAATGGTTTTCACAAACTACCAAATGAAAAAAATGTTCAAAATAAATATATAAACCAAGCCCATTTGACTCGCTCATGCAAATCCGGGACGGTTCAGCGACTATGATATAAATAAATTAACATAGCAATAGTGTAATAAAATTTAACAACTGAAAATCGTTTAATAGAATTCTTTCTTTTCTTTCTATGCCATCTCCATGGAAGTTTAGAAATCATGTTGGGTAAAACATGTATATCTTGTGCGGTTTTGAGGACTTATTCGAAATTAAGGCCGGTCCAGTTTTTGATATTCCGCATCCAGGATCGCTGCTTTTTTCCTTTACATCGTTTTCCTTCCCGCTTTCCCTGATTCATTAGCTAGGGTAATCGTATTTCTCGATGTTAGAAGGTGGCCGAATTTGTTGTATTTTTAATATTTATTACATGCGACAGCTCTCGCTTACTACCTATTCTCTGAAATATTTCAATCATCGTAACAGTTTATTCTTCGTCAGTTTTTAAGGTCCATAATTCAACTCAATACAACAGACCAGACGTAACATGTCAATAGTCAAACACAAATTTAAGTCTATGTAAGCATAAGAATATAAGAAAGTATTTCCTTATACCATAACAATCCTTGATGTGTTTGCTCAATTCTAGTCATTATCTTTTAATCCAGGAACCCAAATACCTGAAGCTGTTTGTAGGACTTCACCATTGGTTTTGAAAGAATAGGGGTGTTCTGGTTTTTATGTCTTCGTGTTTTTAGTGTCAATCTTCATACCATAGTGTGTAAGCTATCTATAGATTCTGGAGACCCATTTCAGTGTCGGCCATTAACACAGTATCGTCAGCATATTTTATCCTGTTGCCGGTTTCTCCATTTACTTTGACTCCATCCGAAATACATTTCATTGCGAATTTAAATAATTTTTCTCAAAATACATTAAATTGGATTGGTGAGGCTCTCCTTTACATATGTCTAAAACTGTAAGTATATATTTTATACTTATTTTTGCAACTTATTGCCATTAAACATTCCTTATTAATTAAATGTCCTTTTTTCATTTCCCTAGTTACAAAGCGAAATTATTAGTCCTATATGTGCACCTTTGTCAAATGCCTTTTCAAAATGGTCAAAGCTTATGTATAGGATCTTTTGTTATTCCATGAACTTTTGTGTGCCAATACCATTTCTGAATCCACACTGTTCTCTTGAGATTGCCTGTTAGCCTCTATTGTGAATCCGATTGAAGATAATTCTGAAAAGAATCTTTAGGGTATTGCTGGTCAATCTAATCAATCGAAAATCCTTGCATTGGCGTAGATTGGGCTTAATAGAATTATTTGATGAATAATGCAAAGTGAATTACAAAAGGTCATTGAAAGAACTAAAAATATTAGAGTGAAACAGAAAATTTTGATTGAAACTTTAGAGAGCAACCAACAAGATAAACAGAAAAAGAACTAAAGAAATGGCAATAGACAAATTGAACGAACTCATACAGTGCAGATAAACACAAAAATCCAATTAGTAAAATATTTTGGAAACCAAAACTCAAGTTCAATAGAAGTCTTTTTGGTTAATATAGGTATAATATGTAAACAATCACCTTTAGTATTCATGGATGTGCATTTATATATTTCAGTGTGTATATATTTTTTATGAAATCAAACATGGATATAAATAAATAAAGTCTTTATTGAGATACATTACATTGTGGCGAAGTTTAGCCAGGAGGCTAGTCTTACACTTAACCCTATATGATATGAAAGAACATGTTGATGAGGGATATCTTCTGTGGTTCTAGATATGCCATTAATAATTTGATCAATTTTCGTAAAACGGTAATAAAAGAATTCACTATAGTAATAGTGAATTCTTTTATTACTTATTTTATAACCTAGTAAGGTTGTTTTTAAGAGTTCTACATACCTGAACTTTTGTAGACATATTTCACATTGATATTTCTCTTCAGTTGCATGTGAAAACTTGTGTACATAAAGCCTTCGATTTGTTTTAAAGGTTTTTGCACAAACTTCACACTGAAACAGTCTCTCTTCACTATGTATTGCCGTGTGATTTTTCAAACTACTTTTTGTGCTAAAACTTTTATGGCATGTGGGACATTTGTGATTTCGAATACCTGAATGTGTAACTGAATGCGTTTCGAGATTATACCTGAAATTATTTTGTTCACAATGATTATTAAGATAGTTTTTAGTTTACAATATAGTGAATATGGCATTTATACAAAAGACTATATTCGACGCGTATGTTCAATATTTACGTATGTATGGAGGAAAAACTACATTATGTAGGGCTTCAAGAAAAATGTTTACCCTACTCGTAAAAAGCAGATCTTAATATAGTATGATCGCTGACATAACAATTTTTCTTTTCGATATACTAATGGAATATTTTCTGCATTACAAAAACCCTATATATACTTTTATGACATTTAAGCTAAATATTTATGATGAAAATCTGGCATTTACATTGATATTTATCGTTTTTTGCACATATTTTTCCGACTTTTAGAAAACAGTATGTTTTACCTCATAGAAAATTATACGGAATCAAGGAATCTATTTGTAGAATATAATTTAAAATATTGAAATTGATTGAGCCGTTTCATAGAGAAAACAGTGAAGGTTTATTGAAATTCACTGAAATGTAGTTCCTTTAATTACTGTTTATTCTGATTTTCTGGAAAACAGTAAATCTCACGTTGTAGAAAATTGTATGGTACCTTTCTGTAATATTTCTTAACACAATACCGTTTAAATCAAGAAAATTACCCATGTTGTTTTTGAATAATCACTGCACATACATAAAAAAATATGCCGATGAATGATAACCTCCTCCTTTTTTTAATATATAACTGTTTAATGTGGCACATTTAGAAGTATTTTTTCTTCTTACCTGGATGAAAAAACCCTGTCACAATCTGGACATTTGAAACATTTGTCATGGGTTTTGATGTGGTTCTTCAAAAGAGCACTGTTTATAAATTCTTTGTTGCAAATGTGACATTTCTTTTTTTCAGCGTCTTGTTTGTGCTGCAGTCTGATATGTTCACTAAGATTTTTTGCTTTGTCAAATACTTTCTGGCAATATTCACATTCTGCAGGTTTATTTTCATTATGTTCTCGTTTATGTTTGGTGAATAAAGCACGTTCGTAAAAGATCTGAAAAACAATCATTATCAGTAATCACATAATTCATAACTATAAATCTGACCGAACAGATTTTAATGAAATTGAAGTTTTTGCGATTTCCATATAATAGCATCAATTGTATTTCATATCGTGATTTAAGTACATTATATGAAAACAAAAAGACACAAAGAGATAAATAAACCTTAAAAAATATGAAGCTTAAATATAAATCCGCTATATAACATCACTGTAGTGACACGGCTAGAGATTCGTAGATATTCATAACTTTCAGCCAGCAAATAATTTGAATAATGTTATATTAGTTATACCTTTTACCCAGGTCGGCAACTAAATCTGATATTCCACTTTTCAGTTTTCAGTACAGTACCGAAAGTTAGTTCATTAAAATACAAATTTTTGGAGTAGCTTAAGTCAATGATGTATATAAAATAAATTTGAAATCAAAATATGTGTTAAATTTGATGTTTTTCTCTTAATTAGTGAAGGAATTACCAATTTTAATACTGGGAGATTCATGTTAAAAAAATGTTACTACTAATTAGTCAAGCAGCATTATTGTATGTTTAAAACATTCAAAATTTTGGAGACCTATTAATGTTGTATTTAAAACATCAGGAGATTCAATAAAATTCCTCTAGATGATGGAGAGGGAAATTATATTTTGGTTAATTGCAATGAATTAAAATCAAACTACATTGGTGGTTGTGCATACAATTACAAATTTGTATTACATAGTATACATATCATAAATTCAAGACCTAAACTGAAAATATTAAATTACTCTTAAAGCAATTCAAATACTTTTTAAAGGTGTTGTACAAATTTTGAACTTACTTCATTACACATATCACATTTCAGTTGCACATGAGCCCTTTTTATATGTCTCTTAATTCTGTACATCGAAGGATAAATTTTTCCACAATATTCACAAGGGAACTTCAATTCTTTATGAATACTGATATGGCACTCAAGTGATCTATCGCTGTTAAATACCTGGTTGCAGACACCACATCTTATTTCTGTTTTCTTTCCATGCTCACCCATGTGTTTACGAAAATCTGGTAAGTCTATGCATTGCTTATTACATATCTAAAAACAAAAATCATTTGTAATTCCAGCTTGATCCACAGCAATTACCAGCCTTACTTTGCAATGGAATTCCTTGTTCTTTTCTGCATGTACAATTTGATGGCTCCTTAGAGAACCCGGATTTCTAAAAGCTTTATCACATTTTGAACATTTGTAATTTTTTTCTGTGGCATGACACCTTTTATGTAATTTGACATGATGCTTAGAAATAAAAGATTTTCCACATTCATCACATTCAAAAGGTTTTAATCCCAGATGTTTGTTAAGGTGATCTTGAAGCTTTCCAATGCTTTGGCACACAATATTGCAAATGCGACACCTAGCAAATAACAAAAAGTAGTAGTAGTAGTTATAACTGTTACAATAGCATATCCTATGTTAAAAAAACTTTGCACATTGTGAATAAAAAAACCTAAAAAATTCTAATTTCTTAAATATAATAATCTTTAAAAAGCTATTATGTCATTTCAATTAATTAATTCAATTGTATATTATTCACATCCAGGGGCATAAGTTCAGTATGTTAATTTGGAGAGCAAGAAAAATAAAATTATGTGTAGGTTAACAATTTTTTACTATTTCCTACCATTCCAAATAAACACCTGAAGTAATTACACTGCTAATGGAGTGTTTCATTGTAAAAGAAAATTTAAATTTAATTTGTTGTATAAAACAACTGCCCCCTCAATGGCAGATCAAGGCAGGAGAGCAGTAGGCATGTATCCCCTACAGCTTAGTATAAATTTAAAAAAATAACAGAGAACAGTTGACTCATAAAGCATATGAAGTTATATGATCATAAACATGAGACAGAAAAGCAAAAACTGAAGGAATTGAGTTCTAGTAATAACTCTTGATCCAATCACTGATCTGCCTCTATACCACACACCACAATTATGCCTCTACTGCCATCAACACCTGTTAACTATTTAATCCAGGTAAATTTAATTTTTATGAGACCCATTAAACAAAAACTGAAAATAATTTTAAATATGAAAACATTCTTACATAGTGTAGATCTATGCTTGGCATTTATAAATGATAAAACAATGTTTTTAGCCCAGTAAAAACATCAGAAATAATGAATTGAATTGCAAAAATCAACTAAAGATTTTTCAATCTGGTATGTACAGTAAAATGTCAGATTTCAGACAAATAAGCTACTGGACAAAACACATAAATGGGAAAAAATGTACAAACTTGAAAAACACAGCTAGCTAATTTCAATCAAAAACAATCCAGTAGAACAACAAATTATACCAACACTCATAACTACATTCATCTAGAAGAAAAAATCATGCTGGAACTGCTTTAATTGTTGTACAGAATAAAAATGACAGTAACTTCAGAAAGCTAAGAAATAAAAATTAAGTGTTCAGTGTAAAAATTAAACCTGAGGTTATTGAAGAATGGACAATCTCTGTTCTTGATTATGTAACTGATACATCAGACTAAAGAAACAAAATAGAGGTAAGGCAAAATAATATGGAAAAAGTGATTGGTATGTTTAACAGTAAATAATAAAAAATCAATCATGGGGATGAAACAGCAGACCTGCAAAATACTATTACAAGATCAAAATGAAAATGAGCATTAACAGTTCAAAGTGAAACTTAAGAAAATAAAAGGAGACACTGTTTTGTTGTTGAAATTAAAAAGATACCACAGAGTAGAGAACACCAAGGTCAACCATCAGGATCAGCATAATCACCTTAGAAATAATAGAATGTGTCCTAATTAAAGACAAATATGATTGTGTGTTGTAGATTGGTAACAACCTTACTGACAGTGTGATATATTGTGCAGAATTTTGGAGAAATATACATTCACAAGTTGACAGGAGGAGAAAGTTCAATTAATAGCTCATAGTTTTTATTACAATAAGTTTATTTCAAATTGTCTAAACATCTTAATTTGTGGTCCTTTCATTATTTTGTTGTTTATTGTTTTTGAAGCTTTTAATATACTGAGATTTCTAGATATTTTTATTGCAAAATAATTCATTTAGAAAATTGAATGATCAATAGTTTGACTGTTAAAAGCTGTGTAGGTATACACCTTGTTCAAAAAGTCCGAGTACTGCTGATTTAATCAGTTGGAAAGCAATTTAGAGGAAAAAGTTAAATGGATAACTTTTAGTATTTTTCCCTGGCTACCCAATGGTTATGTCTGCTTTGACCTTGTCTATGACCTTGAAGGTAATATCAAGGTCAAGGCAATTTTTTCAAATGGGAACCCCATTTTTTATGTTGAAAATGAAAAGAGCGGAAAACTTCAGGTTGAAATGTGGCCATGACCAATTTTTTTCACATGACCTTGTTGGTCAGTGAAGCTCAAATTTAGGTACAGCATGATTAGGCTCCAAGCCATGAGGACTATGGGGGAATATGGTGAAAAATTAGTTTGTGAGGTTGCTGTTGACAAATCTGATGAGTTTTCAATACATGACCTCAGATTTGTCATCAGCAATCTCAAAAACTAATTGGAAGCTTTATTAAAAAAACATATACTTCTATGGCATTCAACATGAGTGAAGTGTCAAAAAGTATATAGCATAGGTAAAGGAATATATTCATTGTTATAAACAGGCCATTGCCAAACTACTTTTATTTTAAAAGTGTAATTGCTCACTATAATTCTCTGTAGTTAGTCAAATATAATAATAGTATGCATAATCATAACACATGAAATTAAAAACTATAAAGGTGCCCCTTTCGTTCATTCCCATAGAAGACTGTAAATTACAATTTGGATTTTAACAACAAAATAGTAATACAAAAATGGGCATATTAGAGACAATATCTACCCCTTACCTCCTCTTTTCTATGAAATGATTTCTTTTATGGTTTTTGTACTCAAGGAACTTCTGAAATATTTCACCACACAACTGACATTTGTAAGCTGTGGTGTTATTTTCCAAAATAGTCTTCCCACTGTTTTTCTTTTCATCTTCATTGTTGAATTCTTCAAACTCTTTATCAATCTCTGATTGTGATAGTTCATAGTTCTCATCCACATCACTTTCAACTTCTGGTTTTACCAATAAACTTTCCAGAATTTGGTTGTTTAAATCACTTGTTTCGTTTTCAGAGTAATTATTGCCATTCTCATTAAATTGCATTTCCTGTTCAAATTTAATTTGTGAAGTATCCTTAGGTAACAGGCAAAATTTTGATTCATTCTCTTCTTTCACCTCTTGTTCAGTCTCAATCTTAATTCTTTCTTTTGTATCAAAACTAGCCATAGTGATTCAACATTTAAAAAAATCAATGCCTTCAAATTCAAAACTAGTTCTAGGTACTCATATCCGCTGAATTAAACCGAATAAACATAGGTTTTGTTGTGATGTAACATAATATTTTTGAAATCATTTTCTAACCAATATTATTAAAAGATTATTTCCGACGCAACTTTAATAAACTTAAGCTAAATATGTTGAAAAATTCGCGATCAACATCAAAATTAAAGTTCAAAACAAGCTTTACGATTTGCTTTAGCATTTGACAGGGAACATCAGAACAGTAAAAATTGACAGTTGACAAGACTAATTTCTACAAAGCACAACAGCCTAGACAATACACTTCAGGATTGCATGATCAATCTTAAAAAATATTGGACAAAATATGACGTAGTTGTTGGTCTTAGCTCCGCCCATTTAACTTTATTACTACTTATTTGTAGATAGTTGACCTTCCTTTTCTATTTTATTATTTCTTTCGTTCCTGCTATATTTTAAATAATTGTATATCTAATTGAGTGTAAAAATATGTTGCATGAAAATTTGTGTAATTACAGGCTTCTGTGTAATATTTACTGTCAGATCCGCGTTAAATTATACCTTCAAAATGTAATAACGTAAAAACCACAATATTTAAGTCATAAACGAATTAATAATAACAAACTTTCGATAAATATTGGAAATTTTTAAAAAGCAAATTTCGGGACTTCTGATTTTATTACTTACGTTATGCATTTTATGAATATAATTCGGAAATTAAGAATAAAATTAGTCCATCTAGCAAATATTGGCAGCGTTCAGAAAAATTTAGGTCTATCAAGTTTTCTGGAGTAGGTACACTATCCTTTTAGTCAGATTGCACAACTACAAGTCAACTATATCGATAGATATTTAATTAAATTTTGGATATCATCCATAGAAATGGTTATTTATTTGTAATCCATTATTGTGCATAAATTGATAATTGATAATGTCAAATACATTTGCTTTAATAATCGAAAAAATCAAATGATTATTTAAATAATTCCAGTAAAGTAAATGTCATTGATAATAACGTGAGAACACAGTGTAAATATAATTCAACTTTACAGAAAATAATGAATGCAATGTGCCAGGTATATTAAGGTCATACCTAGGTATTCAAGCTGCTTAACCTAAAACAATATAATACGGTGTGATGTTGAATTGTATTTTGCACCCTTTTTATGCAAACGACTAGATTAATATTTGGTTTGTTAGAAAATCTATAACATTTTTTTGCTAATGGCACTCAAATGAGAACTTTTAAAATATAGTCATCCTAGGTAGGTAAAGCTTTGTTCAGATACATGAGGAATGTGATTTTATATTTATTTTGTTACTCTACTTTTAAGTATGATGAAGATCACTTTTGTATATGTAATATTTCTTCATTAATTTGGCACCTTATTTAATATTTAAAGTTTATTTATTTTTTATAACGGGGCTTTAACAACGAAAAAGGACGTCAAAATATTCTTATAGAACACTATAATCTATTAAATTATAAAAAAATGGCTGCAAATCATAAGAACATGACAGGGTACAGGTTTATAGACAGTGATATTTCAGATGTCCTAAAGTTTTCTATAGGAACAACTTCAGTTATTTTCATAAGTGTTCCTTCAAACTAGAACAATCTCATCAATGGCGGGATTTCTCTTTTCGAGTTTTTCCTTAAAAACATCTTGATACTTCATCATCATAAGTACCAAAATCATGCTCACTATATTCTGATCCATTAAATTGTCATCGCCAAGGACTTTTCTTGATCTGTTTTTCTAATTGTAAAGTATTATTGATGTTAGTACTGAACTATTTTTGTTGTTAGTGTTTTTTTTTTAAATTTGATACGGCCAATTTAGGCTCACTTCACATGCTCGGAGGGTGGAGGGGGGGGGGCACTTGCCCCCGGACCTGAAAAACTGACATGAGTCATTAAAGCTTCCCATAAAATTGTTTGAGTTGTAAAAATCGTGGGATAATACAAGTGCCCCTGCAACGGAGTAGAAATGTAAACGCAAAAAGAAGCTGAGATAGATACTAAGGAAACAGAAGATTTTAATTATACTATTTATAGATTAACATCATATAGGGCTATTAAAAAGTGGGAAGAGTTATCTGCTGGAACTTTGTTTAGAGACCGTAATGTGCTTGTTTTTCTAGTTTACTTTCATAACATATTTTTATAGTTAATAAACTTGACCAACGAATAATTTTTAACTATAAGCTATAAATTATTTGTACGTAGTTGAATTAAACTATAAGCTTAATTAGTTTAATTAATCACAATAATGGATGATAATATGGCTGCGGGCTGAACTTGTAGAAATAATACTGACTTATCCTAATCCAAATAGTTATTATCAGAAAATCACTTGAATATTTAATGAGAGACCTGCCGACATTTAATGGATGTAGCATTCACTAATTTAGAGGGCAGCGAAATTAATATACTTACGATTCGGTTGAATATGTAGAATTGTCGACACAACTTATTAAATCTTTCCGGACAGTTTTAAATTATGACCCCCTTATTCGAATTAATTGTGAATACGGTTAAGTTCACCCAATAAAAATCATGAAGAATCTTATAAGATTCAATAAGATCACCACTTAATCGCCTGTCTGCAAGGGACGTAATTCTCAACTTTTCTAGACGTTCCTCATATGGACAATTACGTAGTGCTGGGCAAAGCCTTGTGATTCTACGTTGAGCCTGTTCAAGTAGATGAATGTCATTCGCAAAATATGGATTCCATACAGGAACAGCTAATTCAAGTGATAGACGTATATAAGATTTGTATATTTTACTTAGCAAAGTAATAGACGTATTTTTAAAATCCAAAGAAATTATGTATGCCACAGAGTTGGCTTTATTTGCTACTTTAGAAATATGAGCAGACCATTTCAAATCGTTAGAAATAATAAATCCAAGGTTTCTTTGGGTATCAACCGGGACTATTCGAGTGTTATTAATAAATAATAATTGTTTGGGTTGTTGTAACCAATGTGCAATACCGAACACTTGGGGTTTAAATGAAGAAACCAATCACTGCATCACTGTGCTAGCTTAGAAATATCACTATTTAGCTGATTATCTGAGGCTAATAGATTCCCGAAAAAGTTGTAGTCTGCATACAGCACTGTATCGGAACCAAACAGGAAAGCCAGGTAAGCAACAAACATGTTAAACAGCAAAGGCCCGAGTACTGAACCTTGAGGAACACCACTTATCACTTAAGATTTAGAGAGTTCACCGTGCACCCGAACGCGAGCCGACCGACACGTTAAAAAGTCTTTAATTCAGTCAAAAGTTTTCCCCGAATACCATCTTGTTCAAGTTTATATAATAACCGGTTGTGAGGGACTTGATCAAAAGCTCTTCTAAAGTCTAGATAAATCACATCAACTGACTCAGAATTGTCCACACCTTTGGTACGCGCATTAACACAGTATTGTCGCTTAAAATCACATTAGTAATGAAATAATCAGTTAAATCCCGAACAATTAGTGTCTTTTAACATTTGGAAAGAAGACAAGTTAAACTAATTTGAAGATAGATACTGGATACTAATTTGTCACCGTTTTTAAAAACTGGGACCACTATTGGGTTTTTTCTAATAATGCGGAACACAAGACTCTTCAGCAAATTAGTTAAAGGAGTAAGCAAAGAATTTTCATATCTTTGAAAAAACACAGGGTTAATGTTATCGGGCCCTGTGCTACAATCCAAACGAATCTCTGTAAGAACGGCAAGAACTTCTCCTTCGGTAATTTCAACGGTGTCAATTGTTGATTCGTTATCAGGAAAAACAAAGATGGTTAGCTTGGTTAATTTGAGGTTCAAGAGAAAAAGTATTGGAAAATTCTGTAGCAAATAAACTCTTTAATGTCTTTATTTTTTTAGTTACAAATAAAGTTTTAATTTGTATTGTTGATTAGGAGATAGAAGGTGTAGGTACATCATTTTTGTTCTTCAGTCAAAATACTGATACTTTTTTAAGATCTACCCGCTCTCGTTTTTAGGGTTCCGTATATGCAATATACGGATACCCTTATAATATCACTTCGGATTTCTCCCTCTTTCACATCACAGCAATTTTCTCCTAAACTACTGGACGAAGAAGGTTGAAATTTGGTACCAGTGTATAGTTTGGTGACCCGATCACGAGTACATATCGTAAATGGAGAAATCTTGATTTTAGGGGTACTTCCTGGGAGGAAAACTAAAAAAGTCGACCGTACCCCCCCCCTTATCTCCGAAACTACAAGAAGTAAAATTTTGAAAAAAAATTGAGATATAGGGACTCACCTGAATTTTACCGGAAAAGTAAGGAGAAACCCCTAATATTAATTTTGGGGGCAAATTACAGAATTAAATTAATAATATAAAATTAAAACTGTTTCTAACGCATCACGTTATTATCAAATCAAAGGGCTCATTGTGATAAATACAAACCTACTTTTTCATATTTTTAAAAAAAATTATATAAAAAATATTAACAAAAATATAATTTTTTTTACCTATTCCACCTACCTTATTGCCGAAACTATAAGACGTAAAAATTGGAAAAAAAATGAGTTACCTCACCTGAACTTTACTGGAAAAATAAGGAGAAATCTCTAATATTAATTTTAGGGGGCAAATTACAGCATTAAATATAAAGCATAAAATTAAAATTATTTCTAACGCATTTTGTAATATATCAAATCAAAGGGCTCAATGTGAGGAATACAAATATATATTTTTCATATTTTTAAAAATTACAAATATATCATATTATTAAATCATTTGTTTGAAAGATATTAAAAAAAAAATTAATCGACTTAATTCCCACTTTAGAAACTACACTGTCTAAAATTTTGAAAAATATATTTAATTTGTATTTTTAAATAATTTGTTTAAAATATGACCTGTTTTCCCCTTTATCTTCCAATCTACAGCGCCTAAAATTCAAACAGTAGATTATAAAAGGCTTCTCTGAAAGTTTATTAGTAAATGTTAATTTTGGGGGCCAACTTAGAAAATTGAATACATTTTTTTTATAAAAATTAAGAGAATCATGTAGCACATAAACTAAATAGTCTATGTGTGAAAAATAAAAGTGTACATTTTTTTATAAATTTAAATATTAGAAAATGCACTCATTACCTGCTTGTCTGAAACTGGAATATTAGAATCTTGAAGGTGGTACGGAACCCTTATCATGCGAATCCAGTTCGCACTTGACCAAATTATTTTTTAGATCTATAGCTGTTTCCACGTTTTAAAATGATAGTCTTCACGTATTTTTTACGTATACGGTAAACGCATTACATGTTTCGTATTGAATCTGCTGAAATGAGATTATGTTAATCTGTTGTTCATGTAAACTAAGAACTAAAAAAAAAAGATAATACTAACGAGAAATCAAATTCCTTTAAAATCTGTATGAATCATTTCTCAACAAAGATATGTGATTTTTGTCGCATGTGGCTTAACTTTTTTCAGAATTAACTGTTTGAAAGTAACAGTGATCATGTACACTAATCTTTTATAAGCTCACTTAAACCTGTAGCATGTTTAGATAAAATAAAAATCTAGTATAAGTATGTAATCTAGCTCAATAATAGGCATTTTTACATAGTTACCCGATCTTAACAATGAAGTTTTTAACAAGTTTATTGTTTATAGCTTCTTATTCTATCACCTATACTTGTAAGTACGATTTAAATTTGAAAAATTTATAACCTAGGCTAAAGGGTATTAATCTGGTCCGATTCTTTGCAGTTTCTTTAGTCTTTCACATTTTTCTCACCAACTCTTCTTTAATTTACTATGGATAATAGAGACCAGGATAACGCACTTATATGGGGATTAAACTGAAAAAGTGTTCAGCTGAAAGCATTAAATAACAAGTTCAAGAAGAGACCTGAATGGCGCTGGTGTAGAAAGAGGATATGATGTGAATTGTTAAATATAAATTAATATTAATGGTTGACATTTTTCGTCTTTTTTCAACCAATGATAAGTGGTGGCTACAACAGCGCCATCTTAATACAATTCATTTTGAAAGACACTTTTTCATACACAGTATGCTCTACCTTCCATAATTTTTAATTTATAGTCTTTTTTAGTCTATATTTTGTAGTGCCACCTCACTTTGTTAATGTGAGAGCATACCTGTACCACATTACTTCTTTCATTATTTACATAATGATTTCAAACTTTGTAAGCATCTTTCAAACCAGTTTTATAATACATATATAACTACTCTTTGATAAAACGAAATGAACGTCTTTATTTTTTTCTTCAGTATATCATCTTTTTGTATTACCGTCATTGACAAGATTTAGTTAAGGCCCATTTTTCAAAATTATTGTGAATATAGTTTTGATTTTGATTTTTTTATAATCTTTTTTTACGAAGTTTGTCTATTTGACTTGAGCGTTTTTGGGATGGCGTAATGACCCCCTGTACCGGCACTGATTTAAAGTCGCCAATACATTCAATAAGCTAATTCATGTCCGTACATCGTCTGCTCTTTTTTTGTGGTGCTAAAAGAAGTTAAACATCTTGCATATTAAAATATAGAGTTTCTGAATAGAAACCGTAGCTTGTCGTAATAACTAGTTAAAAGTAGGTGTAATTAGAAGAATATATTGCTCGGAGTTTACTTAGACTTTCAATTTGGTAACGATAGCTTTAGATCTGTTATCGTCACTTAGAGCCGGTCCACACACTACGACTATTTGTACATGTCGAAACAGACACAACATATCAAGTAAAATGAAATATGTGAACCGCAAAAAGTACGTTTTGTCTAAACGAAATGAGGTTGGACATTGAATCAAAAGACTGAATATCGGGGCAATGTGACCATATTCAGTAGAAAACTACTTATTTGGTAGTTTTTAGATATATTTCTAGTGCTTTTGGTAGAGAAGAAATGTTTAGTAGATTTTAGTAGTTATTACTAAATATTTACACGAACCTCATATGAGAGCAAATTAATAAAAATTCTGCACACGTATAAGATTAAGTTGCAGTAATTTGTGATTTTGCCTCTTTTTGTAAATACAGCGCCACCCATTGGATAATAGTCGTAAATCGTACATCATTGGATGTCATCAAATTGGTGTCATTGTCGTTATTAGAGCTTTAGCTTCATGCTCTAAGTTGTCGTCAGGCTTTAAACCTTAGAGCATGTACAGTCTGGAGATGCAATACACAAAATCGTGGCAAGGCTGGAAAGAGAGGGAATCGAGACAGTAACAGGGTATTTCACTTGGTGGGTGGGAGCAGCCAATGAACAACATGCTGATCGTGTTTCATTGGAAGCAGTTTCAGCTCCCAAACGAGTGAAACAGCTCTTGCCCTCTCTCTCCATTTGGTGTTACCACGACATTTGTGAACTGCAGGCTATCTCCAGAAGGTACAACCTCTAAGCTTTAAACGGGGGTAGATTTTTTAGTGTTTCTGCAAATGCATTGGTAGATTTTAGTAGTTTTTTCTCATGTTGGCAGTAGTTTTTCTTTGTGAAATATGATCACACTGGATCATCATTTTACGAGAACTGATAAGACACGTCGCATGTAGACGGGTGAAACAATTTATCGCTCAATTTTTCACGTTTGTAGGTAGTTTGTTCATTTCAAAATAACAACAAATCCGATATCTGTCAATGCTCTCGCGAATTTTTGGGAAAGTTTATAGACTGGTTTCATAGTTTTCCTTGTTTGTGGAAAGTCAAAAGCTGACATTATATTGATCTGAGTAAAAAATATACCTTAAATATTGCTTCTTTAAAACCTTGTAATGGCTTCACAGGTCTCCGGTATAATCTCACTCAATGCTTGTTTGGACATTAAAGTTGAAAATTCCATATTCTTGTAGCTTCTTCCAGTTGCAAGGAATCTCAAGGTGGCACTTAATATTTTTATATGTAAGGCGTTACTAAATTTAACAAATATGTTTCCATATCCATTCTCAAGTAATTGCGCCAATCATCAAGTTCACTACAAAGTTCGTTTAATAATCTAACATGAGAAAATTCGGACCTCTTTGAAAACCATTTCCTGGACCACTTTTTTCTCCGATTTTTCTTTTTGGTATTATTAGAAGATTTTTTTGATATACAAATGGCATAGCTTTGAATTGTGGTTTGAACGATAAGATGTTTTGTCGAACGACTTATATGACCATTTTATCGTGCGATTACTCGTAGTGTGTGGACCGGCCTTTACATGTATCAATTAGCGCCACCTCAGATTTTTTAATTGACATCGCTTCATGGTGTTTCTAATTAGCACAGTAAATTCATTGATAGTGTCTCATTGGAAATTTTCAATGTTCACACCAGCGCACTTCCTAATGGATTGCTTTGACCTAATCCCATTAATTGTTATGGTTTTCGGTATAAAAATTGAAACGATGCTGGTCCCCCAAAAACTTCTCAGAACTAGATATTATTAGTTGTTTTCTGAAGGATACTTGTGGCATCTTTTTCAATGTCTAAGTGTTTATTGGGAAATAACACCACACTTTAAAGGAAATTGCTGTATATTCCAAACGTTTCGGGGTCTAGATCAGACCCCGTTGTCAATGGCTAAGAAACTACGGATTAAAAAGGTACAATTCCAAGATGTAAATTTAAATATTTGACAATGTTTCTAGATCCCGAAACGTTTGGAATATATAGCAATTTCCTTTAAAGTGTGGTGTTATTTCCCAATAAACACTTAGACATAGATATTATTAGGTCAGGGTAGAGGATAGTACCCAATAAGTTTCGATCTCGAAACCTCTACATCTATGTAACATTAAATGAATTTGTGACTAGTAAAAAAGGAATAGCGACAACAAAGATCTTATCTAGAGGATGGTAGATTATTACAATGTTGCCTTAAAAACTGGCAGGAGAGGGACCGGGTGTCATATTTGCGAACCTGAATTAGGAGATGTTCAAGGAAGAGACACTGAAGAGCTAACAGAAACAGCTCTGGTGCAGTTATGTCGACGAAAAAAACTTCAGATATCCCTGACCTAAAAAAATTACGACCACCCGTTAAATTTACAGTGGTGATGGAAGAAAATGAATACTTATTTATTATTGATATGAAACCCAAATGGATCCACATCCAGGCAACAGTTTATATCAACAAGGTAATTGAGAAACGCAACAAACCAATGAGGCGGGAAGAAGAACCACCACGGCAAGTATTTTAACATGACCTTACATCAGAAGTTTGTCTGGAAATATCAAGGAAATTGAGCTCCGATATTGTATTGAGCTGATGTACAAGAACGCTGATATTTTGAGGACTATAAGAACATAAACAAGTCGTACCCACACTTCTATGGTATAAGCTAAATACATTTTGGATCACTGGGTTTGGGAGCACCGTCTAAGTGCGAAGAAAATAAAGTCTATTGTTGCTTGTAGCCAGTCACACATGGATCGAAGAACCTGACATTAACTAGAACCAGAACATGGTACCTCACAAAGAAGAACACTAGTACAGGGTGTAGTTTATAGAGACAGCATTGACAATTTCCAATTAGAATATTTGTGATCACACTATCCAAATTAAATGTTGAAACGACTTTTCGAGTTTTTATTGCTACATGAGTGCAGAAATTAAATACCAAGAGATGTCAATTAGCAATGAACGGTGACCCTAATTAGTTCATGTACTAATTGCCTTAGCAGCTAGCATTATTTACGAAGCCTGACTACTTTTGGATGTAAATACAACGAATCTTCTGAGTTCTCTTCATTCACCTAATGACGATAATAGGCTCACAGCGACGAAACATTGTGAAATCAACCAAGGCTGTTAAAGGTTAAGAAAACTCCAAGTAACAAGATACGATATCTACGCTACCATCTTCAAAGTAACTTGGAGATAATGTTTAGGATTTAGCAGAAAATGATTTTATAGCGTAAATCTATAGAAACTAAAAACTGTGTTTTCTGTAACTGATCCAAAAGAAGACGAAAAAATATAACTAGGTATATACTTCCAAAAATAACATTATAAAAAAATGTATAATTTAGATGATCTTATTTCGAAGTTATAAAGTCACGTTTGGGACATTTTCAATTTAGTGATAGACAGCAGTGCACTGGTACAGGCCAAGGACTATTCCTATCGGATCTTAACTGTTTATTTGTCATAAACTCAATTTTCATTTGTTAGTTTTATTTACTATTAGTATCTCCATAAATTTAATGTCATTAAATGAAGTTATAGATTTATGTTAATGTTATTAATTAAATGGAAGGTTATGCGAAAATAAAATCATAATTTTCTATAAAACATTCTGGCAGATCAGAAACATACCTGTTTCAATATTAATTAGCCTTTATAAACATTTTAGTAATTTTGTATCTAACACAATTTAATTATATTTCAGACTCAGTAAAATGTCCCAAAACAGACTCCTCTCTCCCAGAATACCATCCCCACGAAAAAAACTGTTGGCAGTTCTACGAATGCTCAGACGGGAGTCCGTACTTGTTTGAATGCCCCTACGGCACTTTCTGGGACCAGACTATAAAAGTTTGTGGATACGGGACAGCTTCTTGTGGTTCCCTTAATACTGATAGACCAAATGGCGTTCCCACAAGACCTCCGGCAAACATTACTTCACCCTCAACTCTGCCAGCCAATATTACAACACGTATTACTGCACCAGCTAATATAACAACACGTGTTACGGCACCAGCTAATATTACAACACGTGTAACTGCACCAGCTAATATTACAACACGAGTCACTAAACCAGCCAACATTACCACACGAGTTACTGTACCTGCGAATATTACGACACGTGTCACTAAACCAGCGAATATTACAACACGTGTCACTGCACCAGCTAATATTACAACACGTCTTACTGCACCAGCTAATATTACAACACGAGTCACGGCACCAGCAAATATTACAACACGTGTCACTAAACCAGCCAACATTACCACACGAGTCACTGTACCTGCTAATATTACGACACATGTTACTAAACCAGCGAATATTACAACACGTGTCACTGCACCAGCTAATATTACAACACGAGTCACGGCGCCTGCTAATATTACAACACGTGTCACTAAACCAGCTAACATTACCACACGAGTCACTGCACCTGCTAATATTACGACACGTGTCACAAAACCAGCGAATATTACAACACGTGTCACTGCACCAGCTAATATTACAACACGTGTCACTAAACCAGCTAATATTACAACACGGGTTACTGCACCTGCTAATATAACAACACCTGTAACTAAACCAGCTAATATTACGACACGTGTCACTGCACCTGCTAATATAACAACAAGTGTCACTAAACCAGCTAATATTACAACCCGTGTTACTGCACCAGCAAATATAACAACACGTGTCACCAAACCAGCTAATATTACAACACGTGTTACCGCACCAGCTAATATTACAATACCTGTAACTAAACCAGCTAATATTACAACACGTGTCACTGCACCTGCTAATATAACAACACGTGTCACTAAACCAGCTAATATCACAACACGTGTTACTGCACCAGCAAATATAACAACACGTGTCACCAAACCAGCTAATATTACAACACGTGTTACCGCACCAGGTAATATTACAACACGTGTCACTAAGCCTGCTAATATTACAACTCGTGTCACCACTCCAGCTAATAGGACAACGCGAGCAACTAAACCAGCTAACAGCACAGCACGTGTAACTGTTCCTACTAATAATACAAGAATTTTAATGTCCTTGTAAACATATGAGTATTACCTACTCCTTGTAGGCAATTGGAGACGAATTTTTAAAATGTTTAGTTATTGCAATATCTTAGAAACGACCCTTCAATAAAATTATTACTAAAAGTTGTTTTTTTTTTTTCATTAAGTAGGAGTTTTACTAAACTCCATTTTATGGACCGTTGACGTTTGGAAAGAATGTTGTGAATTTCGTAAGAAGATGTAATTGAAATTGTTTTTACAGAAATATAGAAAATGTCAAAAGGTTTGTAACTTAATATTTATTTTCGCCAGTATTAAGCTATCAGTGACAAAACAGTTAAAGATGAAAGAAATCTGTTAAATGATTTAGTTTTTAGAACAGATACTTTAATAGCCTAGGGCAGCGTTGTACCGTTTCTAGTTTAAGATGATATCATTTTAAATAGTCTGCGGTAGTATCAATTGAAAACATGGGTTCTCACATTCCCACGGTAGAATATATTGTTCAATTTTTTTAATCTCATCATGCAAGTTTGATTCCTATATTATTTCTGGTAGTGGCGAATCTGAGATTATTGCTTCCACTACTTCCAGGATTATATTATTCTTTATGATGCCCTGAGTATCTACTAGTTCTTTGTATAGATATTATAATGTGTCTGCCTTTTATATTTTGGTCTGTTAATCAGTCCTTTACTACTGTTTTGCTTCATGTTAACTGCTGATTTCATGTTTTTTCAAAAGTACTTCTAGTACACCTTCTTCCGTCATACGAATTACAAAAGTTTCGGGGGCTTTATGTAGGTTCTATTAAAATTTGCTGATATCTTCCATCGTTTGGTTTCTTTCTGTTATTTTGATGTTCCGAGCGGTGCGAAGCGATCAACAATAAATAATATATTCACCAACAAATTGGCAACAGAAAAAAAAGTTTAGTTTAACAGACAAACACACATAACCCTGACTGATTTATAAAAATCAAAAGTTAGTATCCCGGTGTACAAAATATGGGCAATAATGGAAAATTTGAATATTACAACAAATTTAATAAAAGCCACTAAAATGTATGCAAATGTACTACGAACAAATCACAGTCAAGCCTAGAACAGGCTAACAATTTCATTCGAAGAAACAAAATATATGAGACAGGCATATACAAAGCTACTATAAGGCTAATAATGTCATATATGGCGGAAACAAGACCTAACTCTTCCAAAACACAAAGGATGCTAGAGTCGACAGAGCGGAGAATACTTAGAAGAATCATGGGGAAAATACTAAGTAATCGAAGTAAGAGCTGATGTAATCAAAACAACGTGCAAAGTCTCCGTATTACTACAGGAAATGTGGAGATTCATAAGAGAACGTAGATAAGAAATGAGAGAAATAGTAGAACTAAAATAAATGGCAATAGACACTTAGATCGATTACTTCAAAAAATTATGTTCAGACGACCACTCAAGAGAACCGAAAATCACCATCGAAAAAGAGACCAGAGTAAGCAGACAGAAAGTCGCGAAAGCAGAAAAAAAAAAAAAACAGAAAGGCTGCAGGCAAGGAAGAAATAGCAAATGAGCAACTAAAATACTTGGGACAGCGATGAACAGTTAACACAGAATTGTAAAACACAACAAAGCTCCTAAACAATGGAGGACTTGCATCCAAATTCTGCTATTCCAAAAAGATGACAGAAAAAAAACTGGAAAACTATAGAGGAATCCAGCTCTTAAACACCACGCTAAAGCGAAGTTAAAAATCCTAACCACACTTATGAACAAAAAAATATGATGCGGAAGATCTCGCACAGATGCAGATTCATAACGAGACAAATAACAGAGAGAGGATTAGAACCGCCGCCTAATAAACCTGGAAAAAGCCTTCGATAGAGTCAGGCTAAAGGATACGGTTTTTCTTCTAATCAATAAACAAGTAATTTAAGATATATGCAAGAACAGTACAATAGCGGTCACACTAGTTATATTTTTTTAGAGAATAATTGCTAAGATTTCAACAACAAACTAGTAGAAGTGAACGATTTAAATAATAAAAACCCGCAAAAATAGGATTTTTTAGTGCTTTAATAATGAAAAGTAATGGAGGAATCGTAATGCCGTCTACAGGAAAGTTGCAGAGAGTAAGAAATTCTTCTTAATCAGTGTTTATACATCCTGACTGGATCATTGTTTACCGAGTAAATGAATGTTAGTCAACGACAAAACGATAGTTTATGATGTAATATTTATATGAGCTCACCATGGATAACATTGAATAAGTAGTTTTTGAACAAATCGAATTTAAATAATTTAGAGAGCTATTTTGCACATCCCACCGCATTAACGAGACTAGTCCCACCGGGATTTAGTAGAGATATTTTGAAAGTTCATAAATTCCACTTTAATATGTCTATCTTGGTTTTGCATTTTGCAATAAATGTACAAATATGTGACGTCCAGTCAGCGGTGCACTGACAATAGCGGTCAAGGCACATGGACGGATCTAGAATTTTTTAAGTTGGGGTCACGAGATGAAAATTATGGTAAATTGTATTATCAGGTTTTTTCTCAGCAGTTTATTTTTATTTATTGCCTGCTCATATAGGTTTATTTTATCATTGGTTTATTAAGTTAATGGTTACCTTTATATAATTTACTGATATTAATTAAATTACTTTTTTCCACTGACTGGTTCCGATCAAAACATCGGAGGGTCCATCGTTTAAATCAAATTTCAAAAGCATTATTAATACATTTTACGGCACAATGACAGAAATCCAAGATATATGAAGTGAAGTGCATTTTATTAGCTACAGCTATCGAACTATCGTGATTAATACAATACGTCCTGCAAAATATTTCTACAAATTATTTAAATGCCAATTCTGCAAGATCTACTTAACGTACAATATCGATCTTCAGCGTTATTAATCTCAACGTTATAAAGCTATCACTAGGAGGCAGATTACGGTTCCAGCTGTTATTACAACCAAGCTATGATTTTTTTAAAATCAGTTACTTTACATCGGTTTAGCCCGCTTTTCTTTATGAAAAATGCTGCAATCAAAATTTATAGACATTTATTTTGAAGTTTTTGTGAATCTCTACAATTTTTCTATTGACAGCATTATGAACAGATCATTACATTTTACAATATAAGCAAAAAAAGAAAATACCCCATATTTTTTGGGGTTTTGGGCTCAGATAATTTACTTGTACGAGTTTGCTGTTAAAATTATCAGTTATGACTTATAAACTATTATTTACGTGATGCGGTTTGTTATTGAATTTTATGTCACCTAAAAATCTCTATGACTGGTGTAAGAAGAGATAGAAACAGATAGAAGAATAAGATTATTTCTCTCGAAAATATCAAACTAACAATAAAATAAAATAAAAAATTATATCTATATATTCTATGTACGAGTCTAGTAAAACTAAGTGTTATTGCTTAGCTTAGTTAATTAGAAAGTACAAGTTATCATTATAGCAGAATATTTTTAATTGAAATCTATTTGAAAATACAACTCATTGATAAATGACGATATTTTAAAAATATTATAAATATAATTAACAGAAACAAAGAGGACCAGTTTTTAAACCGCAAGGGTAGAAGTATTTTTAATTATTGTCATTAAAAATCAATTTCCAAAATATGAGTAGATTTGATCTTTTGAGATAAAAGTCATCTTTTAGTTAGAAGATTTTTTAAGTAGCCTTCTAAAAAATTACATTACATGTATAATTCTCAATGCGTCGAATATTTTTTTATCTAGAATGATCACCTAAAAATACATTCTCAATAAATCCAAAAACCCCGTTAACTCGAGGATGACAAACAGATTGTTTATTTTAGATATCGTCTGATCATTTTATCATTACATAAAATTTTCCCCTCTACAGATTAAGATCATGACTGATGCTTAAATTGATAGCACCAGTCTCTTTGTTGAAGAAATTACGTCATTACATTAATACCTTAATCCATGGCCTTAAGTGATTTGATTATAAATTGTTATGTATCAATGAGAATATTTGTTATAAATATAGGTTTTTCTTGAAAGTAATCCTTTGTTTTTTAATTCGCAATACCTAACCATGAAAGTGTCTAGTTGTGGTACATTTACTATTTTACTTATAGTTTACCTCAATTCAGCTTGTAAGTAATAGTTTTTGTTGTCTAACAATCACTGTGTTTGAGCGTTGATCTTGTTTTCTTTTGAAGAAGATTTTCTTTTTGGGGTATTTGTTCCGAAGACATCCTCTTTGCATTTTCATTCCGTCTACTCTTGTATAGAGGGAAGACCCATTTATTAATTCAGTTATTGGTTGTACCATTCGTTCTTACTTGATGCCTTCATTTCTTACACAATCTAAACCAATCTTAATGTTATTTTGGGGGATTACCACAACTTTGTAAAATTTTATCTATTTCGTTTAACGTCTTTACTTTGATAAATCCACAAATTCTTAGAAAATTATTTATTTTGTTTGAGATAACTTTATCTTCGTCTTATGTGATGTCTCGTCCTAAATATCTGAATTGTGACACCTGCTTTAAGGTCTGACATTCAATAACAAATTTTGGTCTAAATGGATCTTTTCCCAGGACATAATCATCCTCGTTTTCCCTATAGATATTTTAAGATTATAATTCGTAGTTAGCAAATTTAACTTGTTAATTGTAGTTCATCTTCTGTATTTTGTATTATAACTTGATGATTAGGACATAAAACTGTATTTACAAAATCCTTGGACTTAATGTTTATTCCAGAAGGTGCGGTTATTCTCTCACAAGCTCAACTGCGTATATAGTAAATGGTACATCCTTGTCTAACACCTCAATTTGTACTTATTTCGTTAGTAATATCTTTACTGGTGTCAATAATGATTTAAGTGTTTAGGCACAGGTTTTGTTTTACGCTTATTAAGTGAAAGTTACGACCAAGTTGTTATTTTAAATGGAACACCTTCTATATTAGCATATTTTCCAATTCTACGTAAAATTCTGGAGAAATTTTGTGTAGTGTATGCCTACAATTAATAATTTTTGGGATATTTTACTTTTAATAAAAAAAATAAATATAGAGATATATAGAAGATAACTAGTTGTATGCTGAAAACTTCTTTTCTTTACACTGTCAACAGTTTAACACTTTCAGCGGTTATAAACCTATCTAGATAGTAAAATGGAGTCTCTCCATCTAAACAGTTGGTGTTTTAAAATACATATGTAACTGAAACATTGCTTCCAAATTCAGACCACGAAATGAATAACCAGTCATTTAGATTTGCTTAGCTTTCTATTCGTACGCCTTCTCTTCCATAAATTTTGAATTTGTGTTTCTCTAAACGTCAAAATCTTTAGGAATCAGTCTTTATATTCTGTTCCAGCCTTATACAAACTATAATTTCTCTGGTTTTTGCAGACTATTTCATTATTATTTTATCTAATATGTCTACAAATAATTGCTTCTGTCTCTAAAATATTTGCACAAAATTCTGACAAATTTAATGTTTAAATGGAAAAGCTGTGGAACCTTTGGTGTGTCACAAATGTAAAACCACAGGTTTGCACCCTAACACCAAACCCTTATTTTAAACACTCAACGCCGTTTCAACAACTCTAAGTTGTCATCTTCAAGGAGTAAACCAATGAATGTTTAAATAATTTATAACATTTTACTTTCTTTCATATAGTTTGCTGGAAATGCCCAAATCAAGATACTGAAGAAACATACTATCATGCCCATGAAAAATACTGTTGGAAATTTTACGAATGCTCTGCAGGCCAACCAATTGAAATGCAATGTCCTACTGGAACATACTGGGATCAGGATTTACTGTCATGCAGTTTCTCAGTAACCTGTGGCACTCTTTCAACTGACAGACCGACATCTACGACAAAGGCTCTTACCACACCAAACAATGCTACCACACCAAACAATGCTACCACACCAAAGGCTCCTACCACACCAGCAACAACTAAAAAATTTTAAGGCTAATTTAAGTATATTGTTTTCGAAATAAATGTCATTTACTGTATAAAGTTTTATTTGACTACATATCATAAACTTTTCGCATTTGCAAGCGGAATATTATAACATAACATAAACAATCTCACGTGAGATACCATAGGTGAAAAGCAAGTACTTGAAAAAAGCTTTAAAGTGGCCCCAATCAAAAATATTATTTGGAGCTAGGTCTGGTGAACGGGGAGGCCAAGCATCATATCCAGGGCACATGTCTTTAAGCAGTCTCCTTGATATCACAGAAATGTGTTTTTTGTAACGCCATCTTATTGGAACCTTCCCGATTATTAGATTATTCAGTTTGAAGTTGTTCTCTGAAACTGTAACTCTTTAAAAAATATATGAGTGAAAATGTCACGTTTGTAAATTGAGGTTATGTCTAGACCAGTGGCAGAACTCTTCTGTACCAACCACACAGCGTTGCCAGACCCGAAGATGTGATATATCGTACAATGATATGAAATTTATCATACATTATCGTACACCTGATCGTACAAAAATACTTTTTATCGTACATATAAAGAATAAAAAATGAATTTTATAAGTTTTTATTACGGAATACATACAATGAAAAAAATGAGGTTCAACTTCATTAGTGACGTTGGAAGTCTCCGTTTTTCTGGGATTGTATAACTTTGATGACGACATACAGTCTAGCATTTTTTTGGTTGGTGCAAAATTAACACAACCATTTTCCAAATTTATGTGCTGCGATGTCAACAAGAGGGCATTTAAAACACTTGTATGCAACCTGTTGCGAGATTTAGTTCTTATAAGATTTACTATGGAAAAGACTCGTTCACAGGAGGCGCTTGAATGGGGTAGTGATAGCATAGTTAAAGCAAATGTGCTCAAATCTCGAAATAAGAACTCCAAATAATCTGTAAATATAGAGTTCTCCTTTACTTCCACTTCCTGAATTGGACATTGTCTTTATAATGTTTGTTAGAAAAACAAACAATTTTACCAATGGTAACACTCAAATAATACTGTCTGGTCTTTTTAATCTTTATAATGAATATAAAACAATAACCAATGATAATAATAATAAATATATATTATATATTACTATAATAAAAACTAAAACAAATTTAACCAGCTCTGCAGAGATAGTGACCGCAGAACAAACATGAAATTATGTGAAATATGAAATATATCTAAATTACCGACACGAAAACAATTTTTACGTGAATTCCCAAATTAATGTGTCATCTAGAGGTATTTTTCTTGAACTAATATTACAATGGTGGCATACTTGCTGGTGTTTTCAATTTTTACTAAGACCAAAGGCATTATCATATTAAATAGGTAACAAACATTATACTGTATATTTATTGGGGTTTTCCTGTGTTTTAATTTTCCTTAAATATGTTATGGAGTTAAAAAATTGGACCTATACCTGTATTACCTTTCATCTGGCGATATTATTGCATTATCGTACATGTACTATCGCACATCGTACAAAGTCTAAAAATATCGTACAAATACGATTATTATCGTACGTCTGGCATCACTGCTGAACCACAAAACAACAAACATTCGCCCAAAGTGCTCAACGTATATTTTATGGACTATCAGAAAGTTATGCCTATGGTATTCATACTTGGTAAAAACACTTTTCACTGTGAAAATCACTACTCCACATTCTTTACCTACTCGTACATTCAATTTTTTAGTTTTTAGTTAATGTAAATTTGACGTCCGTTAATCATATTTCGTATCTCATATGTGGTTCTCTGTTTTCTAACACGGACATCCCCGGCCAAGTTGATTTTTAAAAATCATCAATATAATTATAAAACCAAGATAGAAACAAATGTGTTACAAAATACAGTGTAATTTACTTAATGATTGGAAACCGTTTATGGAAATTAATATTGCTGAAATTATTTACAGAATATTTTAAAAATTTCATATCTTCTAAACCGATTTCCACACAGTTCCTGTTAACAGATGTTTAGTACATTTATTTTCTTAAAAAAACCTTATTCAGTACTTAAAATCGTTCATTTGACTTTAGTCCGAAAAATTGTCCACAAAAATCTGACAATTTTTTATAGACGAAATGTTGTAGTATAGTGAAGTATGCTATGCCATTGCATTTATCTTTAAAAAACCTCGAAAAAAATCTTTGTAAGAAATCCAGTTCCTTACAAATTTCATGGTAGCTCTGGAAAGACGAAACTTCATAAGGAAATTTTCGGTATGGTAACTTTATTTACAAAATTTCTTAACATTTTTTTTTTTGAAATCTTTAACAACCACATCAAACTAAAAAGAAGGAGAAAACGATTTTTGGATTTTGTCCAAAAACGTTTTTAGTATCTTAAACTATCAAGTTGGTGTTTCTACTTCCTTGTTCACCTCTCTCTGGATAAAAGGTAATTAACAATTCTTTTCTCTCTTCTGTTATCACTGTGGAACAATTTCCACTTGCATTTTATTCTAGAATAGTTTCTTTTTCAAAGATTCTAACATTTTCACACACTGGTTTTACATATATTTTTTCTTGTCATTTACTACAATAAAATGACTATTTTTGGCATATTTCTGCTGTAGGTCTATTTTAAATATTTCCAAATGTACGCCTGGTGAATGCCCCTGGAAAAATATCTTCAGAAGTTTGTTGAAGTTCTCGAATTAATGGACAATGCCATAATCAGTTTAGTAATTATATAATAATGGGTTCTTCAGAGTTTAATTTGTGTAGGATATTTATCTTGATTCCTAAAAAAATGTGCAAATAAAATTTTGCTTGCATTTTTATCTATGTACAAGGTATTTCATCGACTTTACACTTTATTAATGTTAAATATAAATCTGGTTGTTGAACTGTGATGGATAAATTTGCATTTTTTGGATGACAATTCTTCACATTAACCTAATTTTATTCACGTAGGTTTGTTCGTAGAAAACTGATTTCTAGGAACAAATTACCTGGTCGGTACTAGTGGCTCCTCCAAATTGAAACCATTTTGTGGACCCTTTTTCTTACACAGAGTGTGTCCTCCTTTTACTCAAACCTCCATATTAAAAACAGCATATTTTCAAGTGAAGATTTCTATAAAGAGGAATTTAGTATGCCACTGGCTTTTCTTTGCTCAATTATAAAGAATTATAATAAGAAACCATACGGATGGTGGAGAAATGTTGATGACATTATTGTGATGTAGAAAAGTAGACTTGGACTCATTTTTGGTTTACGTCAATACTCAAGAACCAATAATCAAACTCACAATGAAGGAAGGAAATTAAAAAATATATATTTGCTTATCTTGATGTACTTATAGATAGGATAAATAACAATATAGGTCAATACAAGTAGATACCATAAATTCCAACCAACCTTTGACTGTAAAGAAAGTTTCTTATATGACAAAGCCAAAAATATATCCTCGTCCAATGGATTGTATAACAAAGTAAATACTATTAAAGAGAATCTAATACAAAATGCAAAGGGATGTATAAACAATACTAAAACCTAAACAGGTCGAAGGTTTATGTAACAAAGCACAACAATAATGTTAATGCCACTAAACACAAACGCCAAACAAACTTATGAGCGCACTACCAATATTTTGGGTATATACGAAAAACTTGTGTGTTGACGAAATAAATACCAAGTTAAAACCATGTATCCCAAGACTAATGTTCCAAGAATTACTTGCAAAGTGTACCTTGAAATAGTGGCCATATATAGGGTGGGCCAATAGTGAGATCCAAATTAAAAATACGTTCACCGGAATTTCGAGAAATACAGGCTGGTTCATATTGAAGTCGCATTTTTTGGAACAGAAAACCCTGTATATTATTACACATTTGGATTCCTCTGTCAATTTTACTAAGACTTTATTAACCATACATCTTACCTAAAATGCACCGTTTGGGGATTATCCGATATTTGGTCAAAATATTGGCATCTATAAACAGGTGAATATTAGAGCTGTCTGGTATCCCAGGAGGCTTTAATTGGGGGAAACTATTGACCGTCCTCCATACTCCCAATAGCCAGAATGACAATGACGAACTTCTTTTTTTGTCCAAGTTTCAAAAGTTAACCATAGATAACTTGCTTTTATAAATGGAACCCCCAATTTTTTTTACGTTATCTGCTAACTCATTTAATTTCCTTTCCTCCGATATAAAGTAATGTATATCTGTTTCTAACAGTTTCTTCAGAAACCAAAAACTCAAAATGATTCGTGCAAAAGCACACAAAAGTGTGATTTCATATTATTCATAAATTATTTTTGATCTTATAAGGCCGTGCAGTTTAATTTCCATGCCATCAAATATGAAATTTCATTACCTTTCTAATAATATTATAATAGATTTTCTATGTCTATTTCCACTACTTTTCTTTTAATCTTCAATTACAAAATAGAATATAGTTTTTTCCAACACTCAGAAGTAAAGTTGGCCGTTGGCCATGGAAGACAAACAGTAAAGTTCTTTCAGGCAGTCTCGTTCTTTCTCGGTTAGTAGGATTTTTCCCGAGCAATCGATTTGTAGATGCTAAAACCCCAAAATGGAATTTCGTCAAAATCATAATATAAATAAGTAAAAATATATTTGCAGCATATAAATCACATCTCGTTAAAATAGCATTAAACAATTTTTGATTGACTGCTATTTTAGATGACATCTTAAAATTAATTTAAAAGATTGCCTGATATCCAATAAAACTGCAATTCGTTTTATTACTAATAATACTTATTCAAGTTTCATTTGCAGCTCGCATAAATATAAATAATTAAAAATATATTTGTAAAAACACAGTTTTGCACCCTAACACCAAACATTTATTTTAAACACTTATAGTTGTTGAAACAGCGTTGAATGTTTAAAATAAAGGTTTGGTGTTAGGGTGCAAAACTGTGTTTTTACATTTGTGACACACCAAAGGTTTCCCAGCTATTCCATTAAAAATATATTTGAATATAACATCTTGTGAGTGTTTTAAGTACATTTTGACTCACATGGTCTACCAAAATATTAGTAAATTGTTATTAGTAATGTGATAAATTCATAACTGAAGAAATGTATATACTCAACTTGCGAGGATCGGAAATAAAATCTATTAATTGGCTTTAGTTATTGTACTTACGTAAAACTTCTCATATAGAGTCTTCTGTAAATGCGCAAACTTCTTATAGATAAACACATTCAATTTGGTCACTTTATTAGTTGGTGTCGTCACCGTTTTTTTGTAAAAAATGTCGCCACAAATGAATAGAAAAGAAGGTTTTAGAGCATCCATGTTAGTAAGTAAGACTTGATTATTTAAACAATATTTAACAAGATTTACTTTCGACTGCTGTCAAATACCTCAATGTCAAATTCTGAACTCCGAACATTAGGCTTAAGCTACTTGTTCATAGATGGCGCCTTCTCAAATAATTTATCTTTAATTTACTTATTTTAAAAGAAATAAATAAAGATTCTTTCGAATGGTATACTTTTCATTACCCTCCTTTCAAACTAAAGGGCGAAAAAGGGGTAGTGCGTTTCCCTCTTCGCATATTAATAATAGTATGATTTGTAGTGAACCTTATGTTTGTTTTGAATGGCCAACATTACTCCACGGCTTTCTAAGATCAAAAATATTTTATAAATAATAAGCAATCATACAAAATCCATGAATCATTTTGATTTCTTGGTTCCCGAAGAAACTGTTAGAAACAAATACACATAACGCTATATCGGAGAAAAGGAAATTAAATGACTAATCAGATAATGGGAAAAAAATTGGAAGTTCCATTTCAAAAAATCAAGTTATCCATGCTAAAACTTTTCAAAATTGAGTTGGAGATATCTGGCACAATAAAAAGAGTTCGTCATTGTGATTGTGGCACTTGAGAGTAAGGAGGGCGGTTAATAGTTTCCCGCACTTAAAACCTCATAAGATACCACACAGCTCTAAGATTCACCTCTTTCTAGATGCCAACATTTTGACAAAATTGCGAATAACCCACAAACGGAGCATTTTAGGTAATATGTATGGTGTATAAAGTCTTACTTGACAGTGGAATCCATTTATGTAATAATATATAGGGTGTTTCATTTAAAGAAATGTAACTTCAACATGAATCACCCTGTATAAATCTGGGAATTCCGGTGAATGTATTTTTATCTTGTATCTCTCACAACCCCTCATCTTCCCCTGGCGGCAGTTTTTTATAATATATGTCCGTATAGCGACAGTCTTCCGTCCACAGTACAATTTATACTCATTCAATAAACAAGGTGGTCATTAAACTCTCGACGAAAGATTGTGGCTATAGTGTTAAACATTTTAAAAATATGCCTCCACCCTGTATATTATTACATTGAATTCCTCAGTTAATTTTACTATGACTTTATGAATCATACATGTTAACTTTAACGTTTTAAATGTTTGGACGTTGTTCGATATTTTGTTTGATGTCTAGAAAGAATTGAATTTCGGAGATGTCAGGCATCAATCACAATGGACTTGTAGAATAATAATCAAGGACCTTCTCAACAATAACTTTAAATTACTTAGTTGCTGCAGGAGAAATAGCTTGGTTAGAATTTTTAGGCGACAACAATATTCTAAAGATATTCATTAATTAATGTATACTTGTTCATCTCTGTAGTGCGATAATCAATAAACCTTTTTTTGTATCGCTTTATTTAGTTGTCTTGTATTTATTTAATTAAAAACTGAGTCCTTCGAATGTCTTCGTCAATCTTCAATAACAATATGGGTTTATATTTCATATTATCTTAAGTGTTTGGTTCTCGAATTGTACGAGATTATTTTACAACAAATCTATAAATATAAGTGTTTATTCAATCTCTTATTCTGGATTTTTTTCAGTCTCTATATACTGATAATTATGAAGGTTCTTCTAGCCTGTGGTTTGTTAGCTTTTGCATTTTGCTGGATCTCCGTTAGCAGCTTTTCTGACTGTAAGTATTCGTTTTTAACATACCTGTTCCACGTCAAATCCATACTAGGTAATAATGTTTGAAAAAAAGCAACGGAAGATATACATAAATATATTTTTTAGTATCATAAGTTTTTGTGTTTTCTCGGAGGCATAGTTTCTTTAAACTATAATTGAAGGTTTATTTTGAGAATAACGACTGCATTTGAAAAGAAAATCTCTATATTAAGAAATTTCAAAAGTGTCAAATTCTTATCTTTTCATAAATTTCACAAATTAAATAATTCACTTCTAATAACAATTCAACCAATTTTTATAGATCGTTACACTCGGAAACTAATTTTCAACAATATCTAGAATTTGCAATAGATGTTCTTACACTCCATCTTTCTTAGATGTTCTTCAGAGCTATCATACTACGCTAGTTTTCCTTACTATACTGATACTATAATAAGTCGCGATTTAAATTCAGACGGTTCACCTTTTTCTTTGAAGGGAGTATTTCATTTGTTTTATTTCTTTTACAATTTATATAAGACATCGTATAATTAATGGAGTGTATCATCTAGTATCTGCTCCAATTTTTATGTAAATTCTTATTTTCCTTGAGATCAAAGACTTGAGTGTTTGAAAATCCTTAACTTTGTGAAGGAACCTGTGCTCAGAACTACTGACCTAATTAGTAGTCACAAATACCTTGTGAAACTGTGCTTATAAAATTTGTTCATTAAACACAGAATAATTGCAATAAATCAGTATTACATTTGTAATTTGACATCAAAATAACCCAAAAACGATAACTATCACATTCAACTACGTATTGAAACTTTAAATACATCGCTTTCATAGATTTTATGAAAATTTATCTCTAATAAGAAAAACCAAAGACTATTTCTGGAAAGTGCCAACTGCAGCCACCTTAAAAACAAATGATACCAGTTACTGAACCACAATTTCTTAAACGAAAAAGGCTCGTAATAGAAAAAACAGACAAATTACTTATGCAACTACAACTGCCATTACAATAATACCAATACTACTCATATTTTTAGTAGATAATAATTTATATTTAAAAAAGAACCGACTTTAGCTGACGTAAAATAAAAACCGTTTAGAAACTATGTGCAATCAATCACTATTTTCACACATGTCTTCTTTTTTATCTGATTTAAGGTACAATTCAATTGAAAATTTTTGCGTATTCTTATCTCTCTCTCTCTCTTTTTCTTCCTTTCCCTTTCTCCCTCTAATTTGTATTCTTTGTCTATATTTTCCAAATGTATTTTAACTTTTTTATTTGTTTTAATATATATATATATATATATATATATATATATATATATATATAACTTATTGGTCTATCATTTTCTGAATCACCCTGTACAACTATAATTCAACTCAATACAATATCACAACGATCCTGAAATCTTTAAATCCTCTCCACACTATTCACTCTTTCTATTTTTCTATTGTTTAAATTATTCTTGTATACCAATGATTTTATTTCTAGTCTAGTATTCCATTTATGTAACTGCTCACGGTCTACCCTATATAACAAAGTTCACCTTTTTGTGCCACACTTTATGACTATAATTTTATTCTACCATTTATTTCAACCACACGGTATATGCAACTGCTTCTAAAATTTTTTGAACCCATGTCTATAATTATATTCCGTCCTACGTTCTATAATTCAAATATCCTAACTGCCTATGCTTATATAACAAATATTTTTGATACACCCTGAATAACAATAATTTTACCATTACTTCCAACACCTTGTATAAGCAATTACTTATGTTCCAAACTATATAACTATTTTAAACCGCCATGTATAACTGTAATTCTACTCCAACTTATATTTCAAACATCCTGTATATTCAACTACTTCTATCAATTTTTAAAGCCTTTTGTATAACTGTAATTATTTTCTGTCCTATAATGCAAATATCCGCTCTGTATAATTCTAGTTTTGCTCCATTCTTATTTCAACCACCTTGTATACACAATTACCTATGTGCCACCCATTACAATATTGTTAGAAATTTCGTGGGTTCAATTAAACTTAAAAAAACTAATATTCACTACCACTGTATAGAACTTGTATTTGCATCAAATATATACAACAGCTGATTCGAATATCATAATAACAATTCTACATAAGCTCTTCGCTGCACTAACTAACTGCCGCGATAATGGGTCGCTCCTTTTAAAACCAGCACCGAAAACTCTCGTTCAATTCATTATCAATTCTACAGTTGCCGAGCCATTTAGAGATCAATTTTTTGGCCTAAAAGCGATCGATGTCGTACTGGAATAAAACCAGGGCCGGCATAGGGAAATTTCGTTACAATATTTTTAGAAACACCCTGTATAACTAATTGAATTCCAACTTATGTTTCAACCATCCTATGTATACAACGGCTTATGTACCACCTAATATCACATGCACGCACGCACACACCTACAACCGTATACCATATAGAAGAGTTCGCCGACATATCTAACGTTCCGATAAACTAACGGAATATTTTATGCCATTTCACGCGACTTTCAAATGCATCAAATTGAAAACCATTAAAAACACTCTGTACGATATACTTTCGTGGCATATCATGACATTTAAACTAGATATTTATGATAAAAATTTGACATTTACCATGATGTTTACAGTTTTTTTGCATATTTTTTTCCGATTTTCAGAAAAATGGTATCTTTTGCGTTATAGAAAATGTACGGAATCAAGCTGGAACATATCTTTGTATTGTAATATTCTTATTTTCACACACGGATTCTGTTCAGTTCTTGGATTTATTTAAAAACACAGTCCAACTCACTCTAATTTATTTCCACTACTTTAACACAGAAACTATTTACATTTTATCGTTACTATACAATAATCCCTCCTAACGCCAGCTGTCCATATTTATATATTTCTCTCCGAATTGTCTGGTAAGTCCACGAACCATAGGGAAATTTCTTTCATGTGTTCTGGAAACTTTAAGGGAATTCCCAGTAACGGCTGTGGTCGGCCTGTTGAGAGACAAAACATTTCGGATTATCAGAAGTATCGGAATAACGTCCCTTCCACGAATTGGTTGATGGCCCATTACACCAGCTGTCGGATGAATTCTCGTAACAGTATAATACAATTTATAATATTCAAATTGTGAGAGCACTTTTAGAGAGAACAGTGAAGATTTATTGAAAATCGCTGAAATCTAGTCCCTTTTTACTGTTTTTTTCTGATTTTCTAGAAAACCGTAAATTTCATGTTATATACAAGTATATGGGACCTTTCTGTAATGTTCCTTAATATAATGCAGTTTAACTCATCAAAATTGCCCAAGCCGTTTTTGAATAATCGCCCCACATACATAAAAAAACTTGCATACGAATTGATAACCTCCTCCTTTTTGGAAGTCGGTTAAAAAGGGAAATATTATTTAATTTACTAAAACATTTCTGTTTTTTTTTTCGAACTATTACCATTAAACAACCACAATTGGCAGTATAATTCATTTTAATTCGATTGTGTACTAAAAATTTTTGAGTGTCAGTCTTGTTCAGCAACTGAAGAGTCAGTGGTTTATATTTCATTACATTATAGGTGTGAATGATGTTTGGAAATTTGTTGCAATTTAAGAACCACTTTACATTCCGGATTGCAAATTTTGTATTGGCGCCGCTGAATTTGGAGAATTTTTATATTTGCAATATTTCTCAGTCAGACTTAAGCTTGAATAACAATAAAATGTTGAAAAGGTAGTATTATTGATTGCCTTATCCAACATGCAAACCATTCAAAAGGTTATCAATTCGTCAGCACGTTTTTTTTATTCATGCTCAGTGATTATTCAAAAAGGGCTTGAGTTATTTTGATGATTTAAACGGCATTGCATTAAGGAATGTTACAAAAAGGTACCACATAATTTTCTATAACTTGAGATTTACAGTTTTCCAGAAAATTAGGTAATTAAGGGACTAAACTTCAATGAATTTCAATGAATCTACACTGTTTTCTCTAAAACGGCTCAATCAATTTGAATATTTTAAATTGTATTCTACAAAGAGATGTCCCAGTTTGATTCCGTACAATTTTCTATAGCGTAAAATTTACCGTTTTTAGGAAATCGAGAAAATATGTGCACAAAACAGTAAAAATCAATATAAATATCAAATTTTTATCAGAAATATCAACCTTAAATGTCAGGGTGTTTGTAGCGGTTTTCATTCTACGGGGCTTAAAGTCGTGTGAAGAAAAATTGTTATGAGGGATCTTTTCTTTACCGTGTAAGGTGGTAGGTGGGTGTGCGTGCATGGAAATTCAAGCAAGCAATGTGTGCAGTTGAAATATAAGGCGAAGTAAAATTAAAGTTATACATGTGGGTTCAAAAAATCTTAATAGAATTAAAGTTATACGGTGTGGTTAAAAAAATGTTGTATTGGGTGATACATAAGCAGATGCATATACTAGGTGGTTGAAATAAGAGTGAAGTAAAACTATAGTTATATAGAGTGGATCAGAAATGTTAAAAAAATTGTTAAATAAGCATATGCAGTAAGGATATTTGAATTATAGCAAAAATGTTAGAAGCAGTTGCATATAGAATATGATTGAAATATAAGGTGGAGTGGAATTATATTTATACAGAGTTGTTAAAAAATGTTATATAGTGTGGAGCATAAGTAGTTGCTTATACTTGACATATGGGGCGAAGTAAAATTATAGGGATATAGTGTGATTTAAACAATAGAAAATAGAAGCAGTCAATAGGGCGAAGAGGATTAATACTTTTACAAGGCGGTTGCAACATTGTGTGAAGTTGTACAGGGTGGTTCAGAAAATGATAGAAAAATAATTTATATTGGGTCACACAAAACATAAATAGGGTAGTTGCAATATGACGTGAATTAGAGTTACCGTTATTAGAAAGTGCTCCAAATAATAAAACGAATAAAAATAGTTAAATAATATGTGGATAATATACATAAAAAACATATTAGAGAGAGGTAGAAAGAGAGTGAACGAGATAAGAATACTCTAACATATTTAAAAGAATTGTACCTTAAATCAGATAAAAAAAGAAAATATGTCAGAAAATAGTGATTGATTGCACACGGTTTCTAAACTTTTTTTATTTAAATATAAATTATTTTTGATTTTAGTCATAAATTTGAAATCTAATTTATATATAACATTGTTAACAAATATAATATTCCAGTAGTGTACAAATGATTTCTTTATTAGACGATTTTTTCTTGTTTTATCAGCTCAATAACAAGAATTTATCTTTCGTGTTTCGATAAAATCTTTTAATTAGATTTGTTAATTTTGTTGATTGTTCAAGGTAATATCATCTTAAAGATGACTATTTTTAATTATATAAGTAACGATCGTCCAATAGTTTTCCTAGCGGGACTGTAATATCGTTTCAGTTCTTTTCAGTCTTTGTGACATGAATTTGACTTTGTAATTTAAAACTATTGATTTAAATTAGTTTAATATTAAATTATAGATTTTCAAATATATTGTAAACATCTTTATTACGTGAGATTACTTTGATAAGATAAATTCATCTTATATTGATGACAGTGAATATCAAAAACATGTGCCAAGGTAAAATTTTCCTGAATATAATTAACTCTCTTTGAATCAAAAGACAATATATTGTTTCTAGTCGAGAACATTCATAGGTTGCGCTTCCCTCGTACATATATAGCACACAGGTTGCTCTGTGCTATTTTCTCCGAGAAAGTTCTAGATGTCGTACAGTACATCACGCGTTCAAATATTTAACGATATGTGTCAAATACATAAATAATTATTCGAGAGGACATTTCTTGTGGGAAGTGCAACTAGCTCAGAGACACCAAATCGGTGAGAGTACTGTGTATAACGTCATTTCCCTGTGTTTCCTAGGATAGAAATCACACGAAAGAATTCGTAGGTCAACCAAAACCTATTAGAAACAATTATGTTACTATCTTTTTGAGAATTTACCTTCCATTTAACACTAGATAATATATTGTATTTACTCGAGAACCTTCATCAGTTGCGCTTTCCTCAACTGATTGAATTCTCGAATAATTACAAGTCCTGCTCAAACACTGATAAGAAATAGTAAATTTACTTTTGAAAACAAATTAGTTGACAGCAAAAGTAATAAAAACTTCTTTAAATACGTGAAACGTAACCTAACTAGCAGAATTTATACTATGATACTCAAAAATTTTCTAATTCTTTTTCTCATGAACCTCAAATCAACCTAGCCAACAGCTCTGGTCTTCCTGTGATCGAGTCACCAATTGACCCCATCAAAATTAAGTAAAAGTTCTTGGTGTTATTAGAGAAATTCGTTTGGATTGTTGCACAGGACCAGATAATATTAACCCTGTGTTTATTCGAAGATGTGAAGAACCATTGCTTACCCCCTTTAACTAATTTGTTGAAGCATTCTTTCCAAGAGTCTTGTGTTCCGGCTGATTGGAAAAACTCAATAGTTGTCCCAGTCTTTAAAAAGGGTGACAAGTTAGTCACCAGTAACTATCGTTAAGTTAGTTTAACTTGCCTTCCATGCAAATGTTTGGAGAAACTAATTGTTCGGGATTTAACTGATTATTTCGTTACTAATGGGATTTTAAGTTAGAGACAACACGGTTTTTTACCAAAACGTTCAATAATAACTAACATGCTATACTGTGTTAATGCGTGGACCAAAGCTGTTGACAATTCTGAGCCAGTTGATGTGATTTATCTAGACTTTAGAAGAGCTTTTGATCAACTCCCTCATAGCCGGTTATTGTACAAACTTGAACAATATGGTGTTCGGGGAAAATTGTTAGACTGGATTAAAGACTTTTTAACGTGTCGATCGGCTCGCGTTCTGGTGCATGGTGAACTGTCCGAATCATACGAAGTAGTAAGTGGTGTTCCTCAAGGTTCAGTTCTCGGGCCTCTGCTGTTTCATGTGTTTGTCGCTGACCTGACTTTGCTGTTTGGTTCAGATGCAGTGCTGTATGCGGACGACACCAAATTTTTCGGGAATCCATTAGCCACTGATAACCAGCTAAGTAGTGATATTACTAAGTTAGCACAGTGGTGCAGTCATTGGTGTCTTCACTTGAACTCTGTATTGCACATTGGTTACAACAACCCAAATAATCATTACTTTATTAATAACACTCGAATAGTCCCTGTTATTACCCAAAGAGACATTGGATTAATTAATTTGAAATGGTCTGCTCATATTTCCAACGTAACAAAAAAAGCCAACTCCATGGCATACATAATTTCTTTGGTTTTTAAAAATATGTCTTCTACTTTGCTATGTAAAATATACAAAACTTACATACGTCCATCACTTCAATTTGCAGTTCCCGTATGGAATCCATATTTTGCTAAAGATATTCATCTACTTGAACAGACTCATCGTAGAATCACAAAACTGTGCCCTGTCCTTCGTAATTGTCCATACGAGGAACGTCTTGGCAACCCTTCATTTACAGACAAGCGATTACGTGGTGATCTTATTGAAACTTATAAGATTCTTCATGGTTATTATTCGGTGAACTTAAGTGTATTCACAATTAATCCGAACACCCGTCTTAGAGTTCATCATTTAAAATTGTGCCCGGAAAGATTTTATAAGTTGTGTCGACAATTCTTCATATCCAACCGAATTATGCGTTCATGGAATTAGCTTACATCCATAAATTCTTTTAAGAATTTATATGATCGATATGTCACTACTGTGCCCATATAATTCAGCTAATATTTCTTACTCAAATGGCATTCTATGTTGCAGTTCCATCGGCAATTTTGCCGCCTGTACTGCCATTTCATCTAATAATGATAATAATATTTACGTCTCCCGATTGGGGTCTTTATGGGCTAGTTTTCATTTAGTGTTCAAATATTATATTCAGTTATATGTCCTATATACATATATGAAATAATAATTATTGGAAATTTCAATCAGTTGAGGGGAGTGCAACTTATGAAGGTTCTCAACTTGAAACAATATATTGCGTTCAATGGATTATAAAATCTCGAAAAGACCGTGTCATAATTATTTTTGATTGGTTTTAGTTGGTGTGATTCCTATAGTTAGAAGAAGTTTCTCGATTTGGGATGTCTGTGGGTTAGTTTTCTTTAAATCTCCTAGCTGTCTCCCAATTGAGAATTGGGACATCTTCAGTCAGTAACTATAGGTCGGAGTTTTGATAAATATAAGAACTTAAATTGTCAGTTGGTTGTTAGCTGAAGTTTCTTAATCTGTTGAAAAATGAGTTTTTGGCAGGCATTAAATTACTTTTTGTAGAAAAATTATAATAATTAAATAAAACTAGTTTCCATTTTTGCCACAGATACATTTCCCACCCTTGATCTGTTATTAATGAAAAATTTTACTTACTTAAACCTTGAGTAATATATATTAAAATATGTTTGTGAAAGTTACTGAACATTTAAAAATACTAATTATAGTCACCACCGTAGTCACCCTGCAGGGACAGGGGGAGGGAGTGGCCGTTTTTGTCCTTAATTGGCAGAAACTCAAATCACCAAATAGCTGCAGCAAGTATTTTGTTCATAGTAAAAATTCCCTATCATACCCAACAGATAAAAATTCATAGAATTTACTTCTGAAGGCTCATAACCTCAAAACCGTTTAATAACTGATCAAATATATGTTTATCCTTAATTAAATTTTTAACCTTAGATATTTTTTTAGATGGCTGGCAATGCCCCTCTGTAGACCTTAACGACACTACGTATTTCCCTCACGAAAAATACTGTTGGAAATTCTACGAGTGTTCTGGTGGAAAACCCATCGAACTAGTCTGTCCATATGGCACCTACTGGGACCAGAGCGTGAGAGCGTGTAACTTTGGAGTAGCCTGTGGAACTCTAACAACAGACCGACCTAGTCCACCAACACCAGCTCCAACGAACGCACCAACAAGTAAAAAATATTAGGGTTATTAAATGTAACATCCAAAAATGCAATAAAATTTGCTAACAGTTTTTGTTTTAATATTTTCGACACATAATATCTTTAACAAATACGTACTAGAGATAAGCAGTTGGTCAAATATAAATCTGGAAGGAGTAAAAATGCCCAGCAAATGGAATTAAGATCTGATAATACCCCTCCTTATTATTGCCACTATTGAGAAACGGCAATATAGAATGTAGCGTACAAGAAAAAGAAGAAGAACAATACCATAATGAGCAAGTTGGGAAGTACCATGACAGGCGGTTCAAGACTGGATCATAAACAGATTTAACAGAATATATATGAACAGAACTTGAGTAGATGAAACTCTTATAAGCCAACAGTTGTTTCAAATATTAAAACAGAAGTCCAAACACGTACTAATACATTAAAAATAACATTCAGAAAAAAAGAGATTAAAGTATGGTCAATCGTGCTCTTTTAGCGAAATTTTCAGGACAGAATTCACTACAGCAGTGATTGTTAAGGAAAGTAAAATCAACGCTAAAACATTCAAATACGGCTCTAGACACCAATCAGGATGAAGTAAAAGGGCGTACAATCGAATCATTCGAATCACTGTGTATAAAATAGGCAATATAGCCCACCAAAGATAGAGCACATTGAGTATTTATCACAAACAATAACATGCATAAGGAACACGAGAACAAAATGGCAAAAGTATGAGCAGGCGAAAGCAAAGCAACTAATATTGCATAAGGGCCAAAAAGTATAAAGGCACCAGACTATAATAAGGATCACTGTTACTTATGCGGGCAAACGCGAGTAACAGCCAAGATTGCGAAGACCAAGCTAAAGGTTTGGGAACGTAAAATACTGAGGAGTATCTTTGGAGGAATTAAATGTCATAACGGAATAGTCCCTTTGTGTGTAATCCATCCTATGAGCTAACTTTTACTTATACTTATGCATCTGGCATGATCATGCAATTGTACAGTACCATTAAGCTAGTCAGAAAATGAAGTCTTGAGATATACAGATGGACAAATTCTTCCATTACATGTGTGGTTAGTATTGATTATGTGGACTTCGGCATACACGTACTCGACCATCCACTAGTCGCGATTTGTCTGTGAAGAGTACTGGTCTCCACACTGTCGAAGTTGCCATGTTTATGAGCAAAATTTAAACGGTGCTTAAACATTGACAAAATATGCCATAACTATCCTTCAGGAAACGACCTGGGGCCCGATTCTTGGAACCATACTATGCGACTAAAACGGTCGTATGCGGCCTTGCCAGCGTTTATTCACTTGAAAAAACGCATTGGTTCGGTCGTATACGATCTTCGAGAATACCGATTTCTATTAGTTTTCATTCGACTGACGTCATTCGTCAAGTAGTAGAGCATTCGCATGGTTTCAAGAATCGGGGGCCAGGCTGGCTTCTCTGAATCCATTGCTAACATTGGATATGCCTATATTATGTTTTATTCTAAGCTGGTATGGCTGTGAAGAGTTTTGGCTATGTATATCCACGAACTTAAAAATTCGGACTTATCCTGTAAGACCTTGTCCGAAACGTCTTTTATATCGCTCAGTTCTGGACTTCGATTTCACTCGCCATAGATGATGGACGCGCTGACATTACAATTTTTTGCAACTTGTCGAATCCTTGTGCCATTCTCGATAGAACCAATTACACGAATGACTTCTATTACATTTCGATGCGTCATTTTGTTATATGATATCAAACATAACAAGTTATGATACACTGTCAAGATTGTTCACTATTACTAAATACATACACTACATTTTTAAAATCAAATTTGGTTGCGTTACTTAAAAGTGTCTTAAAAGTGACGTAGAAAATTTGTTTTATTTGTGAATATTTAATCCAATAAAATGTAAATCTTTGAAATAAGACTTACTATATTTATCCATAATTCCAGTTAAAAAATAATGTATATATATGGAAACCCCATTTTGTATGTCGGAAATGAAAAGAGCGGAAAATTTTACGTCCAACTGTGGCCTTGACCGTTTTTTTGACATGACCTTGCTGGTCAGTGAAGATCAAATTGAGGTAAAGCATGATTCGGTTCCAAGCCACGAGGACTATGGGGGAATACGGTGAAAAAATCTGACCTCAGATTTGTCATTAGCAACTAATTTTTCACCGTATTCCCCCATAATCCTCGTGGTTTGGAGCCGAATCATGCTTTACCTCAATTTGACCATCACTGACCATCAACGTCATGTCAAAAAAATGATCAAGACCATATTTGGTCGTGAAATTTTCCGTTCTCTTCATTTCCGACATAAAAAATGGGGTTCTCATTTGAAAAAATCGACTTGACCTTGATATGACCTTCAAGATCATAGTCAAGGTCAATGCGATCATGGGTAGCCGGGGAAAATACTAAAAGTTACCCATTTAACTTTTTCCTCTAAAATGCTTTCCCACTGAGTAAATCAGCCGTACTCGGACTTTTTGAACACTATGTATACATATGTTTAATTACTTTTATTATTTCGGATACCCTGTTTAGCTCATAATTCTCATAGTTATTGAGGTAGTCATTATTTTTTTCTAAGTCTTTGAAGAATTGTTTACGTATTGAATCCTCTGTTTTGCGATGATTCTCTACCTTTAACTCTAGTCCAGGCTCTTGGTTCGTTTCTACATATGTTGGAAAAAAGTAAGAGTCGTAGATGTAATAGTAGGAAAGCGTTGTAAACCTGGTATTTTCAGTTTTTGTAGCCTCAATTCATTTCATCTGGGTCAGTTTCATTTAAACATTGAATATGTTTCTCGTTGAGTATTTTAACTACAAGCTCTGGCTTCAACCACAGTTGTTAATTCTTCGGTACCCCTTCATTTTCTTTTTTTGCTATTGATGTCTCCATTACCATTTTCGTCCTTGTATAAGGTGTCCACCCTGAATGTCTGTGTGGTTTTTCTCTATACCCATGTGTGGGTGGATTTGATTCGTTTCAGATTGTTAGACATTTCCATTTCCTATAACATAATTTGCTACATTTTGCACAGCTTCTCTTCTGTTTAACCATTCTATCTCAATATTTATACAGTTGCATTTTGCCACATTATTCAAATCTTGGCTCTTGAAGATATCTGATATTTCATTGTCAAAATCATCTCATACACCAATTCTTTGTTTGCAGTCCTAATCGTTGTCATCTTTGACCCATACGCTTACTTGAGGAGCTTAATCATGCCCAAAAGAGCCTTAATTGCTTTTCCATTCATTTCCAAGGAGGTGACCATGTCCTCTTTACCAATAAACTTACTTCACATTTTGTCTTATATGCTGGGTTGCTAGTCCCACAATAAACAAAACTACATATGGGACATTAATTCACAATATATCATCAATCACCAGGGCCGATAATGTGCCATAAAAGCTAAGTATACGTATATATCAACTCTCTTAACACTATCAAATCCTAATTTAGAACAAGAGAAGTGAAAGCGAGTTTACACCTCTTAAAAACTGGAAAACTTAGAATCTTGGAAGAGGCCACACTAGGAAGTCCCTGGATCTTCTGATCAAAGGACTGAGTTTAATATAGTTCCAGTATCGTTCTCATATGGGAGATTCAATTTTATTTAAATAGAAAAATTTTATTTAGTTACATAAAATACAGTTTTTTTGAAGTTGGCTTTGGTGGAACGGTAGGATTTGTTGGCACGGGAGGCTTTGTTGGAACGGTAGGCGGTGTTGGAACGGTAGTCCCTTTCGTAGTGGTAGACAAAGAACCGCATTGTACACTTATTTCACAATTGGTCTTGCTTTGATCCCAATATGTACCTGGCGGGCAATTTAATTCGAACGGTTTTCCATTAGAACATTCATAAAATTTCCAGCAATCTTTTTCATGAGGGTGATATTCTGGTACACTCCCGTCCACAGAAGGACAGCTCCAGCCTATCTAAAATAAAATAAAAAATTACATGCATATGGACACAGAGTTTGTACATATGAAGAATTTTGTTCAAAGCATCGTTTTTTTTTTCAAAGAAATACCCGACACCCATTCTCCATGAGAATCCTGCATAATCGTTTAGAGAACAAGACGAATAATCATAGCTGTCTTCGGCAAGTTAAACAAGATATTTAAAATATACCAATGCAGCTGCGTTTTATAGTATCAATCAATGAATCGTATTGTCACATAGGTACGGAACATAAAAGAGGACCTCCGGGATAATCAATAAGTAAACTAAGGGTCACACAAAGGGCACTGGAGCGCCGAATATTCGGCATAACACTTAAAGATCATAAAATGAATAGGTAGATCAGAAACACAACAAAAATAAAAAACTTTTCCGAAGCAAAATTGGCAGAAAACTAGAACTAGGCAGGCCATAGAGAACATATTTGGAAAAGAGATCCTAGGGACGACGCCAAAGTCTGATACAAATCTGAGAGGTGCAAGATAGAAAGAAATGACAAAGAAATAGAAAATCAATGTCCAGAAATGAATCGGAGAAGAAAGCTGAAAATTATGTTATCCTATTAGATGAATACCATATATCTCCACAAGAAGCTGTCAATAACTTTAGGTAGTAAGTTCTATTTGATTGAACACAAATGTTCTAAATAGAAATGCCGAATGAGACACCCAGGCTACCTATTCCCTACTATATCCATCAATGCGTTAGGAGTGTGCCCTGAAGTACCATCTTAAAATCCGCAACCAGGGCCCCGATTCTTGAAACCATTCGACGGCTCTACCACTCGACTTCGGACGTATGTCGTATGAAATCTGACATAAATGAAGTTTAATATATGGGTTAAACCTCATTTACCTCAACTTTTCATGCGACTTACGTCGAAAGTCGTATAGTAGAGCTGTCGAATGGTTCGAGAATCGAACCCCAGGGGCCCGATTCTTAAATCCATGCTATGCGACGAAAATGGTCGTATACGGCCTTGCAGTCGTACACGAAGTTTGTTCTATTGCGGGCCAAATTGGTATTCTCGAATTGGTAGACAAGATACTGACTTTTGACATATAAAATTAAAAAATGATGAATTGCCAGAACTTCTTCAATATCTTCCATGTTACGTAGAAATTTTAAGATTTATAGCGCAAATAAATTAATTTAGTCGATCCAACACGACAATACAAAACATAACCGACAAATGTCATTACTATAAATGTCAAAATTTCGTATATGTTTGACCGTTAGAATCGCTTGTCGTACATGACCTTGTAGAATACCAAATAAACGTCATTTATATCAAATTTCATTCGATTGACGTCACCTTTCGAGTGGTAGAGCGGTCGAATGGTGTCGAGAATCAGGTCCCTGGAACATTAAAACGGAACAATTCCATTTTACTGTCACCATACCGTCCGTCGCTATCCTCAGTCGCTCGGAATAGAGAACTTATTTAAATAGAAATGAACTTCACATCTCATTTCCAGTATTGGTTTAGCATTTTGTTCAAACAGCAGTTCTAGGTCATACCTCAGATTCAGTTACGGAACCAACTACATTGTGTAAGAGTGGAATTTCAAACACAATTGACCGGGGCAACTAACTAGTCACTTTGGCGGTGCATCTGGCTCCTTCTAGGATATGACTGCTTTTCTTCGCAGTTTCTCCTGTTAAGACTGCATGTTTTCGATCTCAATTAAAATGACGTCAAAAATATGCAGGGTTGCTAAGAGATTCACTGCTCTATGTTATCTAGAAGAGTATGTTACCTTGAAGAGTATGTTACCTTGAATCGTTTTTTTTTCTGTATATATCTACCACCATTTGGATCCGTATACTAGCAATTATAAAAATGTTCTTTTTTTGTATCTCACACGGTATTTCACTTTGACAACTTTCCATTTTAATACGAATTAACTGAAAAAGAGTAGTGGAATTAGGTACTTACGTGCTAAGTTGCAAAATGCAAGTGTCAAAACACAACAGAGTAATATAGTTTTCATCTTGTACATAATTATTGAAAATTAATTGCTTTAACATCACTTATATAGGCAGTATGATATATTTGTCCACTATTATCTAAAGTATCTCACTTTAGATTATGAGATTTTGTAGCACACTGAGTTACGGGTGCAGCGTTTATCTGACAAAAACTTGGTCTATTGTTCATAAGTTATTACATCCGTTCAGATAATTCGGAGTATCCGTTGACTAAACTAAATTGGATTGAATTTGTGGAAACTGTGGTGTATAATAAACACAAATTTGCATCATAAAAGTTCACAATTATTGTAGCGAAAGCTTCTTAATGGAGGCCCACACTAGTATGGTAGTAAAATGAAAAAATTGCATTTGTCTCGAGATTCCATTTCGACCCAGACTTGTTTGGCCTTGGAATATATCACTTATAGCTCAGGTCATTTACGAAAACACGTGACAAACTTAATAGTAGAAAAAACTACCAGGAACTTGTTCTAAGTATAAAACATCACTAATTGTCATAAAATTCAACATTTTTATCAATGCGTTTTTGTTTTTTACAAAAAAACCTCAAAAAAATCGGTAACAATTTAGTTTTTTACCTTTTATACAAAATCTACCCGTGAAACCTAACCTAACCTAACCTACAAAATGAGCTATTATACGCTGATCTTGGTTATTTTATTGCTTAGATAATCAAACTTAAACTCGAACTTACGGGAAAAAACTTAATTATTTATATATTTTTTTATTTTATAGTTGAAATATTTTTATTACCTAAAATAGTAGATTTTCTTATACCCAATCTATCTTATTAAAATAAATACTATAGCCCCAGAAGTTTTTGCGAAATTTCCCTTAAACCTATAGACGAAGTTTTTTTTAAGCTCCATACTATCTCACCACATTACCCTATCATTATGAATAAATCATAGTTGAAAAGTACCCTTCATCTCAGGTTTCCAAAATTTGAAGTATAAGTACATACAATTACAACAGAATTACAATATTTTACCATCTTATCCAGTGTGGACGAGACCATTTGTAAAATTGCTAAGGTGTGGTAATAGTGAGAGGTATTTGACATCCTCTCCTGATAATATTAGTTTTAATCATTTTATTTTTGTAATGTAATGAATTTAGCGAAATGGAATGCAAAAGTTAAATTAAGCAAAGCATTTTAGATTTAAAAAAAAAACGAAAATTAGCGTACAAACTATTGAGTATGTGTATTTGCTCAATGATACAGACACACATTCACGTTTGCACTATAACAATTTTGCCATAGGGGACCCATTTCGTTGTAGGTGTTATGTTTAATTCTAATTTTTAGAATTTTAAGGTTAAAAAGGGGATACAATTCCAATAAGTTTTTCAGTAAAGTTAATGGGTTTCTATTGTGTTGAGTCGTTTTAGTTATCAGTACAGCTTAATTGCAACTCTTTTTGATTAAGTTCTTCAACCTTACAGTATATTTTTTACATTAAGGAGAAATGCTAATACAAATTGATAACAAATAGCAGAACAATAATTGAAATTATTGTTCAAGTATTTAAATTATACTATGTAATAATATTCAATTAATTAGTAATAAACAGTAATAAACACATGTAGCAGTGTCTATATTAATATCATATTCATCATTGCCCTGTATAAATGGTACGCTATATCAACATTCTCATCTCAGCGATCATGTAACTTCTGAACGACTTGACCACCTGGAGTTATACTAGCACAATGAATTTGTCTTGTTAAGATCATTCCAGTTCTTTAGGTGGCGTTATTGTCAGGCATTTTTGCCGAACCAAGCATTGAACAATTTCTGCGTCAGCTAGACAAACATATCCTGTTCCGGGTTGAACAATTTTTGCCGGGCCAACGGTAGAAGAACACTTTCCGATTAAAGGTAGAAAAGTCTACCAGGTTAGCTACTGATGAAATATTTAGATTTTCTTTAAATAAAGTTTATTCTTATAAATAGCGTTTATATATTTTCACTTCATTACTATTTGAAACTATAATTATTTCAGTAACAACTGTACAAATATTTATTTAATGAGATTTTGCATAAAAAGCTAATTAAAGATTCTAATGGCTGCCGTAGCCGTTAAAGGTTCTTTGGTAGTCGTCGTCAATTTTCCACATGTAACATTTTCGTTGCAAATAGTCCGACTTGAGTCCCAATAAGTGCCAGGCGGGCAGGTGAGTTCAAACGCTACTCCGTTCGAACATTCATAAAATTTCCCGCAGTATTTCTCGTGGGGATGATACTCCGGTTGCGCGCTATCAACAGCAGGACACTTCCAGCTGTCTGTAAGAAATAAACAATTTGAAAACAGGTACACTTTTTAATCATGTGTACTGGAGATTATTGCAAATCTAGTCTAACAGTTTACAGGATGAGACCTAAGCAGAAAGTCAAAAAACATGAGCCAATGAGGATGATTCTGTAGACAGTCGACCGCTTAGTGGCGCTAATGCATATAAGGTTACAATGGAGCCAAATATACATTCTTGTGCATGACTGCCAGATCTATGATTTAATGTGAATCTTACGATTTCAAAATATCTGTAAAAAAATTTACGAATTTTTCAGTTCAGTTACATTAAATTTAGCCTGTAAAACACAAGGAAAATAAATTTAGAACTATGCTTCTGTTAAAAGTAACAAAATTTTATTAGAAATAATTAACAACATAATTCTGATTTATGTAATAGAATACATGATTCCAATGAAAAAATGCAAACTTGCGACTACAAGGAAATTATAAAACGTGACAAAAATGGTAATTATTGCGCATATTTTACATATTACAAAAAAATAATAAAACAGTATCATCAGAGTAGGATATGCTTAAACAGTCCTTAGTAAAGAAAAAATCATGAATATATACTACATTTATAATATTTATCTGTGATAGATGATAAAGAAATGAATTTTTGGCTTAATAGACCCCATTTAAATGTCCATCGTCTTCACTAAGCTGTCGGCCTTTGGAGTATTAGTTTCTTATATACAGACAAGGAACTATTGCAAATGGCGTTAATTTTCCCGATGACGAGTGTTAACCATATGTTTCAAAATTTCCGAAATTTAAAGTCTTTCGTCAACACGCTGCTGTCCGCCTTATTAAATTATGAATTCTTACAAAATCACAAGTGATTGGTGAAAATGACGCCCATTTTCGGTATAATGAGCGTTCACGGGGTAAGACAAATTTAGCCTTTTCAAGGTCCTTCGTCAGCGCCTAGATGTACGCCCTTTTGGATTATGATTTCCTATGCGTAAACGAATAACTTGTGCAAAGGGCGTCCATTTATACGATGACGAGCTTCACCCCAATTTTTGACAACTTTACCCCTGTCCGCCACCCTGATGGTAACGCTCTAGGCAGACGCCCATCGGGATTTTGACTGTATAGCTGACAAACTTGTATATTGCCAATTGTGGAAGGTTCCCTCGATGACGAGCATGAGAAAAAAATTACCACTTTCACCCTCTGTAGCTGTGTTCGGTTATCGCTTCAACTGACTCCTGAACAGAAACGTGATATAATTAAGGAATGTAACTTAACACAATACATTCTGTTCATTTGCGCCATGACGAGCAAAAACCGGCTCTATCTCTTAGACTACAGTGGGAATGCTTTTCGACTAGAATTAAGTGTGTTTTCTTGAAACTCAAGCATTATATCCAATTTCGTATTGTGACTTAGAACATTGGGAGCTAATTTTTTTATCTGTCTTACATGATGAAGCTCGCGAAACTGCTTTTCTATTTTGCTAATTGTTCCTTGGGATACAGGCGGCAAATTTGGAAAATTTTCGTGAAATAGCGAGAAACTTCCATTTGTTTCCATATGTTATCTCCATAACCAATCATTTGTAGAATGGTTATTTTGTGTATTTCTGTTTTTTTTTTCTGATAGTATTACGTACAGTTAACGAAATTCAAACAACAGTAGCACTGACACTGATCACCACTGTCATGCAGGCATACAACAAGATGCTAAGGTTTTTAGTTTTGACAAAAATAAAACTGTTTTTTTTTTCAAATCAGTGAAAAGGAACGCAGGAATGGTTTTTGCTCACTATCTCAAAATCAAGAGTGAAATGGGAATTAAGTATTGAGTGTAATGTAGCGAATTTGTGAAATAAAATAATCTTCTTTTTTAATGTTAATTTGTGTAATAATTCTGAAAACACTTAATAATTCTGAAACAGTTGAAAATAGGTGTAGGACATTGTACATGAATTATATGTCTAGAATTTCCAAAAAAAAAAACATAATATACAGGCCTTGCATTCAAAATAAGAAAATTGTTATTGGCCACTGTCACATGACACACTCTATATAATTTTTGTTGTTGAAAAAATGCGCATTTAAAAATAAAAATCGGGGTGTCCAAGAGTTTTTCACTACAAGCCCTCCTTTGTTCGTTATCGAATTTACTTCATTTGGATGTTCCACACTGTATAAGAAAGCAGATAGTGTTCCTGGAAGCTTTCACAAATTGCCCTTAGGTATTATACCTTGATATTAAACTTACCTTTATTTTTCAGAAACCATAGTAAGGAGTGGAAGCCCAAATTAGCAATCAATCATAAACATATGTTGCTATTTTTATGAAATAGCAACATATGGTATAAGAAATTCCACAGCATTTTAAATTTCATTACTGCCTGATACATCTAGATACGTAACTATTATGATATAATATACAGAAGTTTTTCCGTGAAAACTAACAGAGAAAGGAAATAGAACTGCCTTGCAATCAGCAAGCATTGTTCAAACTCAAAGTACTGTCACAGGAATATATACGATTTTTATTAAATTGTTCGACAATTTTTAAATAAATGACTCTTAAAACTAGGATTTTATAATTTTTACAAATATATGTTTAAAAAACTACTTACACACACAACTGAGGCAAACAGAAGCTAGAATAACGCAAAATGCGATGATTTTCATTTTGTACTAATTTAAAATCTATAGTCCCAGCAGTGTTTTTATAGTACTGTAAACATTTTACATATCACTGTTTACTTAAGATTAGTTTTTTGTAACAATATCAGTCAATTGGCACACCTATTATCAACAATTTATTTGACATGTTTAAGTTGATATATCCGCTGAAATAAATCTCTTCAGTATTAAGGTCATTGCATATCCGAAAATTTATAATCCGTTAAATGCAAGACGAAATAGTGTTTCAATTGGTGAATCCTCATCAGTTGCACTTCCCTCAACTGACTGAAAATTCGAACAATTATTTATGTATTTAATACATATACCTGAACTTATAGTTTTAGTTATTTTATCGCGAAATGTATTCCGACGTCCAGGAGTTTCAGGGAACACTAGCTCACAGAGACTTTCAGTCGAGAGTTGTACTGTGCGTAACGCCTTTTTCCTGGGATTCATAGGATAGAAATCAAATGAAAAAATTCGTAGGTCAACTAGTTTACTACTTTATCGCGAAATGATTTTCGAAATCCAGGAGTTTCAGTTACCTAGTATTTCCTGAAACTCCTAGATGTCAAAATTCATTTCCCGATGAAATTGTAAGGATATTGTTGTCATGTGTGTCTGTGTGAGTCTGAGAGAGAGGTGAGGGGAGGAAGAGCGAAAGAGCTGGGAGGGAGAGAGAAACAAAGAAATTAAAATTCACAAAAATTAAAATAATTTCATAATACCCATGCGTAACAGTGAGAAATTCAAAACAACTGCTATAAATGATTGATAGGTGGAGGTAATGCTGATGAATCTTGATTAGTACATAAGTTAAACTTCCTCTCTACTTTTAAAGATCCGATGCGTTTAGTTTCCAACTTAATTTCTATGGAGTGCGTCAAACCTACAACAAGACTTTCGTTATATTTCACATATATACAGAGCGCGATCTAAGTGATGAGTGGGGGCAGCCGAGCAAATGCCTAGAGCGGCAAAATTGAGCATCGGCAAAATTGATGTTACAAGTCAAAAAATATTCCTGGAACTTTTCTTGGACTTTCATCGTCTTGAAATGGTTGATCTCACAATACGTTAACCGGTTAAGGGTCGCCGGTCATGGTCATTGGGTCTCATCTGGTTCAGTCATCATCGTCATACCTGGCCGTTGGATGTGGGTGATTATATATGCTGTCTTTATAAATTTTCTTTTATACAAGTGCTCTTATTTGTGAATTATCCTGGCCTGGTCCCAGTTGATGTTATGGTGTTTGGTCCATGCGTGATTAGCTAGTTCAGACTTCGTTACCTCAGCCCTTTAAGTAGCTGTGCGGTGTTCCTTAACGCTGGTGTCCAGCGGTCGCTTTGACTCTCCAATGTAAAGATTGCCACATTCACAACGTATGCTGTTATTTGGTTTTGCAAGAGTACCCGATTACGTGCAATTCGTCTCTAAGTTTCTCAGACAAGCCTTTAGTTATTTATATGGTTTTTGGGCAATAACACCACAATCGAACTAAAACGACGTATATTGATGAATCAATATTTTCAGAATATTTTGAAACTTTTGGTTTTCAATTTACATCGAATTGCCCCAAAAAAAAAAAATAAAAATAATTAAGAATATGCAAACACGTTTGACAACGCTATTGTGGTTTCCTCTTCCTGCCTAGGTGGTTTGTCCAGTCAAAGTTAATAATAATATAGGTTTTCTTTGAAACTGGTGTGCTGCAGATATTTTTGGCTTTATTGGTTTGATGCCGGTTTTCGTTCTGGTGGGTGGTTAGAACTGTATAGTCAATGTACAAAGTAGTCGTTATTATTTTCGAAATATTGTGGGTGTATATTGCATCCCTGATAAAAAAAAAACATACAGTACTTTTGACATATAAAAAAAAGTAGTCCAATGGCGTCAAATCAGTAGATCGTGCTAACCATTCTCGATCCGCGCCTCCCAATCCACCGATTTGGAAAAAATTGGTTCAGGTATTGCCGGATATTGATTTCGTAATGGGGCGGTGCTCCATCTTGCTGAAACCATATTCTATTGGCAGGAACTTGAAAAGGGGACCTACGATATGATTTCCAACAATTCCTGCCCAAACATGAACTTTTACAGGATATTGCGTATGTTTTTGTGATATCCAGTGAGGATTCTCATTAGACCAATAGCGGCAATTTTGACGATTAAAATGACCGTGAAGTCTAAATGTGCTCTCATCAGAAAACAAAACATCTTCTAATTGGGATCACATTGTTATCTAACCTTACCATCATTTGTTCACAGAAATACGTTCTCCTATGAGCTCCTGACTTGGCATCATTTTATAGAGAATCATTTTACTTACCTTTAATACTCGAAAAATTTATGTGTGGCTACCGTTGAACAGTGGGGCTGCTTTTCGACAAGAATTATGTGGATGTTCTTGAAACTCAGGCATAATATCCAATTTCATATTATTACTTAGACCATTGGCAGGTACTTTTTTATATGTCTTACATGAGGAAGCACGCGAAAGTGCTTTTCTATTTTGCTAATTGTTCCTTGGGATACAGGCTGCACATTTGGAAAATTTTCGTGCAATAAGCGAAAACTTCCATTTGTGTCCGTGTGTTATCTCCATAACTAATCATTTGCAGAATTTTTAGTTTGTGCATTTCTGTTAAATGAACCATTTTTCTGATATGAATTATGAAGAAAATAAACAAAACTGTTTTTTTCATATCAGTAAAAAGGAACGCAGGAATGGTTTATGCTTACTATCTCAATATCAAGAGCTAAATGGGAATTAAGTATTGAGTGTAATATAGCGAACATGTAAAATAAAATAATTTTCTTTTTTATGTTAATTTTTGTAATAAATCTGAAAACACTTCATATTTCCGAAACAATTGAAGATAGGTGTAGGACATTGTACATGAATTGTGTTTAGAATTTTCTGGAGAATACAGGGGCTTGTATTTAAAATAAGAAACTTATCACGCATCCATATTAAAAACATTTGGAGGCCTCGTTTTGGCTATTCTCGTTTCGCATCACCCAGAACCAACGCTAGGTACGACGACGCTGATTGGACCATATGCAGCTCATGATCGATTCACCCAATGACGATAGCAGATACAAAGCTATTGAAACGTTGTGAGATCAATTATTTCAAGGCGATGGAAATCCAAGAAAAATTCGAGGTCTGAGTTACCTATTGTCTACCAGCTTCAGCCTATCAATAACTTGTATCTTTCATCAGCTATTTTGACATTTCAAATAATTTGTGTAAAATAAATTGCTTGAAAGCGGTGTTCTCCAGTACTTAAAAGAGAAAAATGCACTTCCCTATTTTAAACACTATGGAAACAAGACAACATAGAGTGTCTTCCAATCAGTACGATAATAATAACTGTGCTCTGTTTTGGTGCATTTTCTGATAAAATTTGTGAACTAGATTGCATTACTTATCATTACAAAAAATATTCAAATTAAAAATTGTCCTAATATTTCATTAAAAATGATGATGAGTTTTGAAATTTATTAATTAGATTATAAATAATACCGTGACAACTCAGAGAGTTAATTTTCTGAAGAAGACTAGTAAATTCAATCCCTTTTCGTTATTAGATTTTTTATTTTTCTGAAGAGATCCATGAGGAGTATCCAAAATGTATCCATTCAGTAATCGGTAAGTTTATTAATTCGATTGTAGTTAGTACCAAGGTAACTAAAAGTGTTCGTTTATTTCTTTCTATTGTTTTTTAAGTAAGATAATCAGAAACTTGACATTGACTAAGCTTATCTAAAGTACTGAAATCTTAATTAAATGGAAAAGTTGGTATGAGTAATTCATCCGGAAAATAAATTATGTTTTTGCTTATTCATTTTTCAGAGAAACCCTTTTTTCAAAATCATTTTATCAAAAAAATAAATCTATAGGATCGGAATGTGGATGAAGTTCTAGATATTTGTAATGATTTAGTCTAGACGGACAAGTGTGAAAAATTAAAGGATTAATAAGGCCCCTAAAGAAAAAGCGGTGTTTCAAACGCTCACCTTAATCAACAGTTTCTAAAATAAAACTTTGGAAAATATTAGTACAAGTATTAGAGTGTACTTTTTGCTCACCCGATAAACCATTTTAAAATAATAATTACTGAGGAGATCATTGATTATTTTGTCTTTGGAATTTGTAATGTTAGTCAAGTGTAGTAGGCTTATTGATTGTCTCTTAGAGAAAGCCTCCCTCACAGAATCTGATCAACCAGTGTTCGTGTGTACAAATAATTGTATTGTATATTGTTGTTGTTGTTGTTTCTCCTGTACTTTACTCCTTTTATGTATTAATTCTTTAAATATGTCTGCGAGCACCTTTATAACTTGCAAACGACTATGTTTGATGAACTCAACTTATATACCTGCTGAATAAGGAGCTTTATTGTTTTTCATACCTGTTGTACTCTATTTTAATTTAACGCTAATTCCGTTCTTTAACAGTACCTACTTATTTAATAAACACGCTTCTTATAGGTAATTGCTAACAGCTAGACATTACAAATAAAAATTATTTTTGTTATTATAAAACACTGTGTAAATTGTTAAATTCACTAGGAGCAGTCGGGGCTAGTGCCCAGGGTGGACAGGGTGGCAAATTTTCTAGGGCGGCAAAATTTGGAAAGTGAAAAAAATTCCAGTCTTATTAATTGCTCAAGATAATTAATTAATTCTTTCAATTAATCATTTTTTATGTAAATGATAATTCAAGAAATTCAATTAGTGCATTGCTTGTAAATAATAATTTTGGCACTTCATGTAAAGTTATCTAATAATCAAAGTTTTTTCGAAATATTGAATTTTAATCAATCAATGGGATTTAAAAAAAATAGTAATTTATGGATTATACACTTTAATTTTAATTAATAATATTTTTTTAATTTAATAAATTTGCAACAGGGTATGCTGCACCTACAGTCTGTTTGACAAATGTATATAGGTTCCTTTGATATAAAATTAGTAATTTTAATTTAAAAAAAATAGATATATATATATATATATATATATATATATATATATATATAAACTATAAGATTGAATAGCATTTCAGTCTAGAATGAGCCGGCATTAAATTAAATCCGGCCCTGGTTAAATTTCTCTATACATTATCAACTTCTAATATTACCTATTTCAATCGTAACTTTCAACTGATTTGTGGAATCTGATTTTAAGATTTCCCTCTGGAAATTATAAATCTGAGACATTTCAAAATCAATTTAACCAACGATGTCAAGAAATGGTCCGAGCTTTATTCTACTTATCTGATCCGTAATTGAGCATTTTTAGATATCATACTGGGAGGCGTAAAACACCTCGGCCCTCACTTGGGGTCCAACATCAGTTTTCTGTTTATGCAGACAAATAGAGATTTCAAAACAATATTAACCATAAAAATATGAAATTCAGTTATATGTACTAAATACACAACTAATTATTCAATCAGTTAAGGGCAGAACAATTGATGAAGGTTTTCGACTAGAAACTATAAACTATACATTGTCTTGCGTTCAGTGGATTGAAAAATATGAAAAATCTCGAAAAGATAGTTTCAGTATTTCTCTGCTCATAGGCCTCTTCAAAGGCAAGGTCGCTCTCCACAATATCTTTCAACAAAGTGTATCACCTAACGGATTATGGTTCTTGTAACAAACTCTTAATGAAAAGATGCTGCACATCCAGAAAAACTGCCACCAGTCCCTACTATGAAAGAAATATAAGTATATTCGCTTTCCAAAAGATATTTTGGTATGTTCAGATTGCCTATACATTTTTTAGTTATAAAATTTAAATAGTTATCTTTCAAATATCAATTAGCGCCTAGAAAAATCTGTGAAACTTGGAATCAATTCTCTATTATTGTTCAAGTGAACTTAAAAATAAGAGTAGATATCTATTTGCAATAATCATAACTATAATAAATTCATCGCTTATCGAATCTTATTCATATTGGACAGTTTTTAAATAAGCAGATAAACAATATTTTTTTATCAGGGAAAAAATTTTTTTTTATAGTGAGTGGTCAAAAGTAGAAACAAAATTATATTTTGGAAAGTTAATTTAAAAAAAATGTTTATCTAATACTAATGAAATATTTTAATTATATCACTCCCTCTATACAGTATAAGCATTACATTTATTGCAAATTAGCCGCCTTAGCAATATTTCACAATGATGATTTTGAATCGATATATAGTAAATTCAGGGAAGGCTTTAATTTTTTTTCTAATTTAATTGCATTATATCAGTCAGTAATTAACGTAACGTAGAGCTCTCCTAAGTGGGGAAAGCGCAGAACATTCCAGGGAGTACGCACCGCATTTTTCTCAAAATTATTATTGAACAACAGAAGCATAATTTATAAGTAAAGCTGGGCGATTTTTGTTTTTTTTTTAATTGTTACTCCTCTTTGAGAGACTTTAAAACCGGATTCGGTATCGCTTGATAAATACTTAATCAAGTACCACAAATGTATAGGCTTCAACCAGTGGCGGCTGGTGGGTTATGAAACTGGTGGTGCACTTTACTGGTCAAATATTGGGATTCAAAGATGCAACAGTCGATAAGTAGGTATATTTTTAAAGACTTTGGTAACACTCTCATTAGTTTTTGAGAGTTGGTAGTATGGTAACTTGATTGGAATAGCGAATTAACCACACGAATTAACTTAAAGTTTGTTGGAGTAATCGTTGGAAGAAAATTTCATTTTAATATTTCAAAAAATAAAAAAGGTAATTATAGTATTTCAATTTCGATGACATAGTAAAGTATGTTTTTAGAGGTAGAAAACGTAGCGTAAAGCTAGCTGGTAATGAAAGGTTATGTTGCGAGATTTTTTAGATTACGATTTGTTTTGTCATTCCCTCACTGTCATTCCCTCATTTTGAATAAAAGTGAGGGAATGATAAGTTATGACGTAATGCCTTTCAGACTAGATCGAGTCGGTTTTCATGCATCTTTACTTATAGAAACTTTCTAATTACCAATTTGCCTTATTTCAGAGCCATATACAATGGCAAAAAGTAAAAAGTTGTCTGTTGCTGAAGCGAAATTGAGAAAAAAAGAAAACGATAAAAAGCGTCGAGAGAAAATGAAGTCTGATCCAGCAAAGTTAGAAAAACTTCGTGAGAATGAAAGAGGTAAATACCTGAAGAAAAAACAGAAAGGCCAAGTTAAATCTATAGCTACAATGGGTTTCAAAGAAAAAAAAACTAAAAAGAAAAAATTGGAAAAAAAATAGTCAAAACTATAGACACCGAAAAGCTAAAATACGCGAGAATTTGACAGAACCTGTTCATCGACACAATACTCAGCGTCAAAGTATGGTAGCTATTCAGAGAAGGAAGCAACTAAGAAAGCGTCGAGCAATACAATATGCTAAAATTGCCAAATTAGAAAAAAAACTAAAAGAAGAAACTCGAAAAAAAGAGAAATTTCGGAAGAGATGTCAGCGGCAAACTCATTGATTCTGGGGACCACGATATTTTTCACTTCTGGTAAGATAAATAGTACAAATTTATGAGCAAATGGAGATAAATTAATTAAAATATTTTTCATTAATTTATTGATAAGTAATTTCGAGATTTCATGAGAATTACCCGTATGGGAAACTACTGGGAGTATTAATCTGAAAATTCATAATGGGGATTTTTTTGCGGAGCTGATTTCAGTTAAAATATCTTCAGTTGTCTACGACATCCGGTTCTACCGCATGAATTTTTATATAATTTTATTAGCAACATCATACATTTGAAGGGCTCCAGTTGAAAGTTATTTTATTTTATTTTTGAAAATTTTGACAGATGCAGCCTTTAACAAAAAAGAATATTTTTTGGAGCTTTGCTAATACTGCATTTATTTTTTATTAATTAAAATATTCTTCGACTTTTTTCGAAAGCGAAATTTTCTATGGCCTTTTTATTAAAGTCTGGGATTGATTGGAGATATTTTTTCAATACTAAGCACCGAAAGAGCATTTAGCCAGTCCTGAGACATCGAACTTCTAAGAAACGTTTTAATCCTTCACTGCAGTTTCCGTCCAAATTGATTCCCAGCCAGAAATAATGCAAGGAAAACAAAATAATGTATTGATGCGATCAAAGCCACACAACCATTTCTTTTTATTATAAATTTCACTTTTAAAACTTGGTGTAAATACTTTATTTTTCATTTTGCACTCTTGTTTTCAATTAAGATATGGCTTAGGTGGACCAGCCAATTTTATATCTAATTTGTTTTGTAACACACACACACTCTGTAAATTAAATATTCTTTCATAGACTACGATGACAAAAACAAAGCATCCACTAATTAAATCACGTAAACAAAAATTTGAATTATTCAAACGTTCGGATACGTCCGGTCAATATCAGCATAGCTCGGTGTATCCGTGCGGCGTACGAGAATCAGCCCATTACTCCATATAGTTTGCATTAACTATCTTCTATCTGACGCGCTAAGCTTGTTATATCGTATCTCATAGAAGATATATAAGTTTCACCGTTCGCTAGCCGAAGCGCACGGTGAAATATTTTTTCAAGCGAAAATAAGTATTAATATAAGTTTGGATTAGAGCTTAATTTGTTTTTTGATAAATTCGTTGTTATTGAAATGATATTTATTAAATATTTTGTGTTAATTTTGAACCTTATTAACAGCTTATTAAATTTGGTAGTTCAGCGCACGAGTGCATTTAAGGGACAGCCGCCCCTGGCTACAACTATATAAAATGATTGTGTTTTATTCTGCATTCCCTTTTTCTCAGATATTTAATACTTCTCTCTGTCTCTCAACACTTTTTATAAGTGTAACTCTAATTCACCCTATAATATAACCACCCTCTATATGTTTATGTGTATCGGTTATCCAATATAAATTATTTGACTATCATTTTTTGAACCATCCTGTACAACTATAATTCAACTCAACACGATTTTGCAACTGCCCTGTATAAGTACCTATTAACCCTCTCCACCCTATTGACTTTTTCTATTGTTTAAATCACACTGTATACCTATAATTTCTACAATTACTTGTATTCCACACTACATCAATTCTTTTAACCACTCTGTATATCTATAATTCCACTCCACCTTATATTTCAATTATCCTGTATATGCAATTGCTTCAAACATTTTTTGAGCTCTCCGACATATAACTCAAATATCCTTACTGCATATGCTTATTTAACAATTTTTGTAACGGTTTTTAATCCAGTCTGTATACCTGTAGTTTTACTTCACTCTTACTTCAACCACCTAGTATACATAATTACTTATTTGCGACCCAATACAACATTTTTTGAACCACCCCGTATAACCTAAATCCATTCCACCTTATGTTTCAACCATCCTATAGCCACTGCTTATGTACCATTCAATATCACATTGACTTGTAAGACTTTTGGCTTCGTCCTATATTTAAATTGTGCACATTGCTTGCTGCTTGAATTTCCATGCACGCACACACACATCTACCATCGTATACCGTAAAGAAAAGATCGGTCACATATCAATTTTTCTTTTCGATACATTTCACTCGACTAGAATGAAAACCGTTACAAACACACTGTACGATATACTTTCATCGCATATATTGGCAATTATTTATTATGAAAATTTGTCATTTACATTGATTTTACCGTTCTTTGCACATATTGTTCCGATTTTCTGAAATACGGTATATTTTACGTTATAGAAAATTATAGGTACAGAATCAACCTCCTCTTTTTTGGAAGTCGGTTAAAAAGAATGGGTAAGAGTATAGTTTACACTGCAAAATTCAGTTATTCTCTGCAAGGATATCAAACACTGACTTTGGCCCATAAGAATAGTTATCTCTGTTGTGTTGATTAATTATCTAGTCTTATAACAGGAGAAAATTGGAATGTATAAAGACAATGTCAGATACGGTTAGAAAATGTGCTGGTTGAATATAGCTGCACATGCTAATATATATACACTGCCCGCAACTACTACAGTACTAAAAACATAAGTATTATCTTCAGCCATTTTGGGTCCTTCTGCCACTTGTGACCTATGTTTACAATGCATTTTGGCTCCACTTTAAGTATGATTTACTCAGTTGTTGATAAATATGGGAACATGAAAAATATTAAACACGATTCTACAAAGGCTAGACTTGATTATTAAAACAAAAATTGTCACGAGCAGTTTGCTGCAGCATTGTTTCTCGGTTCTTGCAAAAATTTCTAGTATTACAAAGTTTACAATTAAAATTTTCTATTAAAAATTGAAGGTAAATTATTTGGAGTTCAGCCTTTAATGTAGAATTTTGCGAATTCAAATCTCTAGTAGGTACTTATATAGTTTTGGAATAGATTACAGAAATGCATATGTAGAATTCTGTGCAATTCAATAAACCAAACAAATAAGGGAAAATTGTTCAATTGTTGATAGATGATAACAACTTATTTTTCATAAACGAGATTAGGTAAGCACTTGATATCCAATATCCTCTACATGGAATATAGATATTTTTTTCAATCGGGTTGAAACTATTATTTGAAAGAAAACAATGCATTTCTCGATTTTTTTCGTAAACTTCGCACACTTAAAATGCACATAATAGGCATGTAAAGAGCGAAAAATTAGAAAAGTCTTATTATAGAAGTACAATTCACTATGAAAACACTAATTTATTGACGAAAAACGTAGCTTCATATCATATTTTTACAGTTTCATATAGCATGTTAATTAGGGTAAGATTTGCTTATACTTATTTTTCTAGAAAAAACTCAGGAAACATTAGTTTCAAAATGTCTCACCGTTTTATTTAGGCTAAATATATTGCAAAATTTGGGAAAAAGGGTATGTACTCAAAATGGTTGACGAGAATTCTCATACATTTTGTGCCATAGCGCAGGCGCACGTACTACATGCACTCTATCTTAAGCTTAGAGCATTTACTTTCTAGAGATAGCCTGCAGTGCACAAATGTCGTGGTAAGACTAAGGAGAGAGAGGGCAATAGACAGGGCAAGAGGCTATTTCACTCGGTTAGGAGCTGCTTCCAATAAAGCATGTTGTTCATTGGCTGCGTCCACCGACCATCCACCCACTAAGTGAAATAGCCTCTTACTGTCTCTATTGCCCTCTCTTTCTAGCGTTGCCACGATTTTATGCTTGACAGGCTTATATCTAGATGGTAAATGATCTAAGATCTTAAGTGCCACATCTATGGTTTTGCTGTATGATGTGAGGTGTTGTTTTCTGTTCTCTGTGAGCTTTATGTTCTGAGGTAATTTGTCACTGATTTGGGTTAGGTTAGCATTAAATAATTTAGAAATTCAAAATTTATTTTTCAAAATGAGACATGCTTATTTCCTATCGAGGACGGTGATGGTTCATAACAATGATATAGAATCGGCTTGCAGAGTATTGAATAGAATTCTCGGACGTGAGGATATACTTGATCAGTTCAGAAGAACTAGATATTATGAAAAACCTTTCCAGGTATGAATGCAATGTGCAATGAAAAATGTTTCTTCAATAACTTAAATTTTAGGCTAGAAAGCGAATAAATTATGAACGCTGCAAAGCACTTTATGATGAAGATATGCATCGAAAAATAGAGTTTGTATTAAGAAAAAATAGGGTTGACCCCTATCCAGGATCACTATGAAATTTATTGTAAATATTTAAGTAGTTGAAGTAAAATATAGGCTCTAAGAATATTATTTATTTATTTTTCATAAACCCTTATAAGCTAGTCAATTAAAATGTAGAAATATTTACCAGGAGAGCTTAAAAATGTTTGCACTTTTTTATTGTAGATATTTTGCCTGTTCACTAGGGCTCTGTCTCTGTACAGAAAATTTTACAGATATTCTTAGAGAAAATGATATATACAATATGATCAACCCAGGGGTTGAACCAGACATGTGCTTCCGAGTGGGTGATTTAATGCATCGGGGCAATTCTGCACGAAATATAATTTTAAAACCCAAGTGTCTTGGGCCATCACATTAAAAATAGTCAACCTGTGGTTTAAACCCATAGAAGTTTCTTCTAGGCTTTTGGAGTTAAAATTACCTTGTTATAAAATTAAATTTACTATTTTGAATGTTCATTTTGTGATTTTCACAACCATTGTGAGGAGTGAAAATCCTGAATGAACATTTAAAATTTGCATCCTCAATCATTTAGAAAGTAATTAAATTTAATAAATTTGACGTTTTTCCCATGGATCAACTAGAATTTTTGTATATAAATAGACTTGTGTATATTGTGAGATACTTACTCTGTTTGGATAGTGGAATCCCTGTGTGTTTTAGCTGGGGGTTTATGAAATTTTCACTATACCAGTATTCTTAGTTACCAAATAAACTTTGATTGGGTACATTCTCAAGAGGAACATGGATTATATTTAGACAGTAACTAGGCTATTTACATAAACATTCTATTTTGTCTATAATCGTTTTGGGACAAATTCTTTACATTGTAACAGTACTATAAAAATACCTAATTCAATAAATGAAAAATCCATAACCGCATAGACTCACACAGGGGAGACTTGTGGGTTCTAAATTTTCTTGGTTTAATGTAGAACTCACTGACCTTAAGGTACTCATAAGGGGAGATCGCCCCCTCACCCTTGGATCAGCCCATTAGGGGATTCAACCTTAAAAATAACTTAAAATTCAGCTAAACAGTCATTATAATATTCCCAAATTTCAGATTTTAAACTTATGTTACAAAAACAATAAAATATACTCAAGCTACTACATGTATAGTTAAGCTTTAGATTTTAATAAAAAATAAATAATTTTAAACCTCCTATATTTAATTGGAGTTAAATAAATTAATTTAATTAATACTCAAACTTCAATTTTCAGCAGACAAATAAAGGTAGAGAATTTTCATACAAACTTATTCATTTCACAACACAATATTTTTCCAGAATTTTCTGATGCTTTATTGAACCAATGGTAACTAAGGTTACCATTGATTAACATTATTTTTAATGGCAGAACTAGATATTAAGATATTAGAATCTGTCAAATTCATTCAATAACAATTTTGAGTTACATGCATTATTTATACAAAAAAAGTGTAAAATGGAATCAACATGGTTATTGTTTCCTGGCCAAACATTGGAAAATACCAAGGTTTCTGAAAGAAGTCATGCACTTCATGTTAAGAAGAAAAATTGGAATAACATTACAAGACATTTGGACCGAAAGAAAATCATGCAAGAGACAATTGATCAAGAGGAATCATGGAAGAGATATCTTAAAGATGGTTCTGATGGTATGATGAAAAACTGGGAAAATTCGCTGGAGGTGCGTAGAATTTAAAATACAGTAAGTTAGTTTATTTCATGTTATAAATTTGTCAACCAGTTACATTGAGTCAAGCAGATCTCACACATGGCAACAAGAGGCAATGTCTAAAACCTAAAAGTAATAAAAGTACTGGTTACTAGTCTTGACCCTCTGTACTTTTTCAGCCTTTCATCATAGAGAAGAATGTAGAAAGCTGATACATGTTGCTTTATTCATTTGGCCATTTTTCTAATTGATCTTAAATGAAATTGATAATTTGTCTACTTCTTAAACGGATCGCCCAATTTAATGGTTATTTCAATAATCTTAGTTTTATGCAACCAGCATTGCAAGGCACTGTATACCCGGTTGCCTCTACTAAGATCATACCTTGCCCGAAATGTAATTTATAGTAAATGAATAGAAATAAATATCACACCGTTTAAAGATACAATAAATATACAAATTATCTATTCAATGACTTTGACATGGGGAGGGATCTTCATTGCGGGTTAAAGAACAGAATGGATACATGTTTCCTGTGAAACTTTTTTTAATTTTTTCGTTTTTTCTTTAAACAAATAAAAGCTGCCCTTTGCCCATGTCGGGGGGTAGGTACACTTGGGACATAGATCTATGGAAAATGCCAAGGCTTAACGTCTTTATTTGAATGTAACGTATGAATAATAAATAAGCACCTCTTCAGAATTAATAAAGATATATTGCCGCCTTTTTTCAACGAGCAAGTATTAAAGCATAAAAAGAAGCACTTCTTTAAGAAGTATGTTATAGAAGAACTATCATGTGATGAATAATTGTAATACCTAATCATCCACTTTTAAAAAAATTTTTTCAGACGACTGCACATTTACATTATGTGATCAAACCAACAAGCCGAACTGAGGTTATTGGGTAAAATTCCAAATTTGACCCTATTTTTTAAATAAAAATCTAGACTTATCTACATTTTTAATTTCCAATTTTGAATTATTCTCTTGTACAAACAGTATCAGAAATATTGATGAACCTATGCGATATCAATTTCATGGGACGCCACCTCATTATGCAGCCGATGTTAGAAGATATCTTAATCAATTCAAGTTGCCACCAAGAACACCGGATCTCACGACAGTAGATTTCATTTTATGGGTTCATCTAAAACATGTAGTGATTAAAAGTGAACTCGACAACATAAACGATTTAAAAGATCTATGATAAAAAATAAATAGCTTTTCGCAGAATTTAAAAAAGTTAATAAGATTTTTTTTACTGCCTGGGACAGTATTAATTATGTGCCAAATAGTGTTATTGTTGTACGTTCTTCAAAAATACTGATATTGAAGTTGTTGTGTCTTCAACAATATTAATTACCGAACACAGTTATGATATATTTTTGGAAATGTAAAAAATTCATCCTATATATTTCACTTTTATGTAAAAATACATTACATTAAAATCAGAACTTCACCTGTCTTAGGTTTTTCCTGAAAATTGTTTGTTGAGCTGAAAGTTTGAGAAAAATGTAATAACTAAATTGTCCTTAGAATATAAGAAAAAAGAAAGAAGAAGATAGACTGAGACGAATTGCTCAAAACAAAGACGATCGCATACAACGATTTTTTGAACTTCGGAAAGAGCAAGAGAAGATGAGGGCAGATTACATCGATAAAGTTAACAAACAGGTTTTCCGTACTACAGGTTATGCGAAGGAGATCACGAGTGCCTTTATATCGAGCGAAATACTGTACGAAAGAGAAAAACAAAAAGAGTTCAGTGAAATTTTGAAAAAACACGACGAGGAAGAGGAAGCTAAATTTGCGGAATTGGTGAAGGAAAATGCAAGGAAGGAAGTTGAGGAGAAAAAAGAGAAACAGTTGAAGAAAATGGAAAAAGAGAGAGAATATGGGCTCTATTTAAAATCTATGTAAGTTAATATGAATTAATTAATTTCTGATTTTTTATTGTAAACATATTTTAAAGAATTCTGTAGGTCCCCCAGAGTTTATGTTTTAATATCAACACTATGAATAAAAAATTACAAAGTATTCTTTCTTCGCCTATTTTCTTTCTTTGTGTCAGTTTATTTGACACCTGACCTTTCTTTCCAATGTGCAACGGTAACCTGTTTTATTCATAACTCATTTATCAAAATTATCTATTCTACTTGCCTGTCGGTGACGTGACGGAGGCTGGATAGGGGGGGGTGTCAGTCAAAAAACTGCTTTATGCCTAATTTGCAGGATCAAGGAATTTGTGATCAGATTTCACTTTTTCTTTCTGATGTAGCAAGGAAGAATCCTTCATAGAGTACTACTTTTCGATCCAGATGAACCGTGGTTTTTCAGAGGTTGTTATTCCTCCATCATTCATGCTATTTTACATCTTTATGGGTAAAGCGCCAAGAATAGTGTAGTAATTGAACTGAAAGAGAATAACTTGTTAAGTATTCTCTCATCTAAGCTTCAATACTTTCAACAGATCATCACAAGTTATGGTTTTCTGGGCTGTTTTGCCATGGTTTTTTGGAATTTCTTCAAAACGCTTCATCTACAGCTGCGGCATATTTCTTCAGCTTGACGAACGCTCTAGTAGCATAGTTTTCGCGAAAATTTTATAAACAAACTCATTAACTCACCTATTTCCTCTTGGTTTTATACTTCGGCATAATATTTATGTTTTAACATTTGGTGGCCACATTTTTTTTCAAATGGCTTTGCCACTCTAACCGAAATAGTATGTTATATTTAGACCGTGAAACGTTTAAGTCTTACCTCTAGTTAACTCGTTACTTGAAAGATAAAAAAAATGCTCAGGCAAGTCGATTATAAAACTTATCTAAGGTTCTTTCAGGTGAGAGTCACGCCCTCATTTTTTTTAAATAGCAAAGGAAGCGTGGTCACACTTTATTACAATGCTGAAAACGATCTGATTTAAAAAATGTATTGCAAGGATCGTATAGTTGATGCGTACGAGAATATTATGAGTTTACATCATTCAGTCCAGTCAAGCCAGATGATCGGATCTTAGCTTATAAGACTTTTTTTAAATTTTTCGAAAATAAAATTTTTGTATCATATCCAATAACCCCTATGCTATTGAAAAAAATGACGGGCTTGTAGTAATCTAAACTGGAGTTATAGGAATGTCGAAACATTTAAGCCTTCAAATCTTAGACTTGGTCATCTTTCAGAGTATAAACCAAAATTTTGCAAAATAGAGTGTTAAATTACAAATTTCGATCCCTTTTACCTCGTTTTTTAAATTCAGTGTTTTTAAGCTTGCTGATTCCAGTGTTTTTTTTTAGTGTAGAGTCAAACAGAGAAAAAGAAAGAAACTTCAAGGAATCGAAAATTAGAAAAGAAGCGTTAGACAATATATTGGCAATGGAGGAAATGGAATGTTTGAAAAAAGCTGAAGAAAAAGATGTAAGTTTAACTTTTTTTTGCAAAAGTTGTCAAAACTACTGAATGAACGTTACAAATTAATCTGCCACTATAGTATCGTCCGTGGTAGTAATTCGACCAGTTGTACCTATAAAGTAACAAAATTCAACCTGTTTTTCATATATTACCAATAGGTTTGCAAATTCGTAATTCTTACTTCTACGAAATATGGCATCGCAAAAAGACACTATCTGGGCTTTAAAGACAATAATTAAGTTAACATGATTTTTTTTCAATGTAAGTAATTCATCTATTAAACAAGTAATTATGAAGTAGAAATTGGGTGTCTAGAAATTTCAAATAATACTTTTTCAACTTCTATTTGGACATGAAATAAATAGTACCTGGGCAGTGGCGGATCCAGCCTGGGGGCGCGAGGGGCGCGCCCTCCCCTGAGGCTTTGTAAAAATGGAAAAAATATGAATAATAGTACACAATAGAATGTAGATTAAGATATTGAAAGCGTTAAGTTATACGATTGCAAATAATAGATAGGAAAACAATAACTTGTTAAACTGAAGGAGTATATGTCCAAGTAATAACCCTTGGTAACTCGTCTTATTATCACACTTTTCATTTTTGACCCGTCCCTCAGGACAATTCTAGATCCGCCCCTGTACCTGGGTGACTGAGCTTCACTCGTAAATTCAAGATTTATCAAACATGTTGATACCTTTATCTAAATAATTGGTTGTTTGCTCTATAAACTAATTTTTCTTAAGATTTTAAAAACTTCCCTAATAACACATTAAATTTTGATCCTAGTATTGGTTCTCATTCTTTTGTGAAAAAGTAACATCATAAATGCATAGAAAAGAACCGTTTAAACAGTATTTATACTACACTCCAAGAATGTTTTTTACTGTCAATGACCTAAATGTCAAATCTCGAAGATTAGCTTAAGATTTAAGCAACTTGTTCATAGAATTCGCCACCTCATTTACAGTAAAAGCCAAAAAGGGGTAGTGCGTCTTTTTGTTCACGTATTAATATATGATAATTGAAGATATCGAACTCATAGTGGTGTTGCAGCTAGTATTCTACCCTATATTTCTCAATACTAAATTTAGATAGGGGTAACACTGGATTGTATTATAACTTTTTGAAATAAAAAATCGTTCTAAAAATTACAGTAGTAACTGACTATGTACCCTGTAGGAAAGTAATTCAAACAAAATAACTCATTTTACTTTAACTCTACTGTTATCGAGATAATTTGAAACGGTTAACCAGGTGAGTTGAAACCGTTTCGAATTGATACTAAATAAAAAAAATTAAAACTCAGTCACATTAGCTTTATTACAAATAAGTCTACCTATTATCTCATTATTAATTTTTTTCGTTTTACTTTTGATATTTTTTTAAAGAAATCACTTAGAAAGCATGAAATGTTTGAAGAGAGAAAGAAGGTTGAAAAATCTCTCCAAGAACGCAGCAGGCAAAGCGAAAAGGAAGAAAAGGAGATGAACGATGTTACGGACATTTACCAAAAAGCCAAACACAGAATAGACTGTATGAAGAAGGCAAGAGAAAAGGAAGTAAGTAAACTTATCAAATATTCAAACGCAGAAAAATTGGCCCAGACAATTTTTTTCTCAATTTTACGCAGTAATGTACCCTGTGCATTATCTACAACCGTTGAAATGAATATTAGAAGAACATTATCTGTTAATTTTTTAAATTATTAAGATTTGATGTTTATGGAGGAGTTTATTCATTCATGATAGGTTCCAATGAAAAATATTTTAATGTCACATTTACAGATAATTTAATACATTAATACTACTCATTGCTCGTGTTAATGCTGCTACTTTGGAGAAGTTTGCATGAAATGATTAATAAAACGTTGTAGGTTTGCTGTACAAATTTCTTTCAACATGCTCAATACAGTTAATACCTGGTGAACACCGTGGATATTCTTGAAATTCCATTATGGGAGGTGGTATTATTACGATCATTTACGGAGAAGAAGTACTTATGGTGACAAAATTATAGTAAAACAAAACCAACATCAATGTGTTCTAATGATAAAACATGACTAACTGACATAAGTTTCAACATTTCTTATAGTTTCAAAAAATCAGGAACATGAGACGGTGTTTGCTACTATGGGCAATGTTGAAGAGAAATGAGAAACCTACAAAATGAACTACTATACGCTCAATTTCATTAATTGATTTCTTAGATAATGGAATCTTTATCGAAAATTCCAAAAAAATAAATAAGCGCTTATCTATTTTTTTATTTTATAGCCAAAACATACTTATTAACTGAAAGGGTAGATCTTCTCATACCCAATTCATGTTCTAAAAATAAATACTGTAGCCCCGGTAGTTTTCGCAAAATTTTAGTCAATCCTATGGAAGACATATTTTTTTGAAAGGCCGATGACTCTATCATTATAAATAAACCACCCATGGAAAGTCAAAGAGTTAATATCGTGACCCCTTCTCTCACTTTTCCAAAATTTAAAGTATAAACACATATAGGCACTGAAAATATTTGGCCATTCCGTATCAATTTGTCTGGATGAATCCATTCAAAAAATTGCTAACGGGTGGTACATGTGAAGAAACTATTATCCTTATAATAAATAATCTTAATGCATATTTATATTTATGGCAGAATATGGATATATGTAATAAATTTAGCAAAATGGAATAGTTAAAGTCCATTTAGATACAAACTGATCATAATGATGCAGCAATCATTTATAATATGCAAAAGGAGTACTTATATTAAATTTAAATAAAAACGAAAACTTGCTTTCTACATTCACTGATCTTTTAAAACATAAGTAAATAATAGTAGGTTCCTTTGTTTACACTTTCAGTACATTTCATAATTTTTTACTATATAAAAATGAAACGCGGATACAATGTTGTCCTTCTTTCTTTTTCGATTGAACTCGTCCAATCAAATTTTGGACAAGTGAGATGAGGGGTCTCTAGATCAACTCTTCTACTTTCCAACGGTGGTTTATTCACAATGATAGGGTCATCTGGTGAGGTAACATACCGTTTCAAAAAAAATGTGTCTTCTATAGGATTGACTGAAATTTTGCGAAAACTACCAGGGCTACCGTATTTATTTTTAGAACATGAATAGGGTATAAGAATATCTATTGCTTCAGTTAATGATATTATTTTTTTTCGGAAATTCAGTTAAAAGTTCCATTATCTAAGAAATCAATTAACGAAGTTGAGCGTATAGTAGCTCATTTTGTAGATTTTTCATTGCCAGTAGTAGCAAATACGTAGTAGCAAACACAGTTTCATAGGTGGATTTTGTGTAAAAGGTTAAAAACTAAATTGATACCGATTTTTCGCGATTTTTTATGTCAATTAGTCATGTTTTATTATTACCACACATTAATGTCGGTTTTGTTCAACTATTAATGTTTTCACGTATTTTCGTAAATGACCTGGGCTAAAAACATATCTGTCTGGTATTCAAACATTGTGTAATTGATTTAGACTGCTAAATCATAGATAGATTGATGGATATTGTAACATATTCTTCTTCAGACACAAACTGATCTGACACCTTTTAATGTTTATGGCACCCTAAATGATTACACACACATCCGGTATATTATTAAGAAAAACTGGTAAAGTGGATATGGCAACCTCTTTATAGAAATCATAGAGAGTGTTTACCTTGCGTTGTTGAAAATAAATAAAAACTGTAGTGGAAGTCTCCATTTAAGATATATTATGGGAGGTGCTTGACCTCATTGGGGAGGCTTGACCTCGTTTTGGGGGCGACTTGACATTGTGGGGGGGGGGCTTGACAACGTTGAAGGTAAGTTTCAGCAAAATATACACTAAAAAAAGAAACAACTCACATGATTTGGGGGCGGCTGAGCTTGAGCTATTTTATAGTTTCTAGTTGGAAGCCTTCATCTGTTGTGTGTACAAACGATTCCAGTTTCCCTTGTTACAAATGGCATAAACTATTCTAGGCCGCATTAATAGATTTAAATAGGTACTATATTAACGAAGGGCAATCTACTTATCAGTTCCCATTTCTGTATTAAATTGCGTATTTTTCAAAACACTATTCCGCACCGTCGCTTCATCCGATGCTAAATTCTTTTAAAATGGTCAACCTAATTTTTATTAATTTAAAGGTATTGTTATAGTTACACACACCAGTTTTTACACCTGTCTGATTTTCTGCTCATAGCAAATTTTTACATTTATTTCCGTCAAATAAATAACACTAGCAAAAAAATGGAAAAAATAACACAGTCCCCAAAAAAAATTAAAGGCTTGTGCATCGGACCGGATCTATGTAGGCATATGTTTTTGGGGTCGCTGAATCCGAATCTGGGGTCGGTTTTACCTCATCAGGTCGGTTCAAGGTCAAGCCAAGGTCAAATCTCCAAAATGTAATTAAAAAATCTGAAAAATTCATACACATGTTTTTTGGGTCGCTAAATCCGAATCTGAAATCAGCTAAAGTGTTACTCCAAAGTCATACTGAGATATTTCTAATGTCAATGACATTGAGTTTTTTTTGTCTAGTCTCCATAAGATATTAAAATACCCTCACGCACGTTAAGGTCCTGATCCGATCACAGGTGAGTCCACCATCCTGGGGGGTGATAACTCTCATACTTCCGCAGGTCTAAGTACGAGAGCTTTCTGACTCTGACGAGGACAATGTCAACTCGTCTTCAGACAAACTACGGCTTCATCCTCACACCTTAACGCCCACCTGCAAGGCAGCGTGCCATCGCTGGCTTTGTGACCGTGAAGGGCTAGAAATCTAATCATTCTACACATCTTCTTTCGAAGCAGTTGTCATCGTTCCTAGTAACCTTCACGGACGCAGGATTTTGTGTGAATTGAAATCGGTATTTCAGAATAATGTTCCTATTTTGAGATATGTGGTACCTATTAAGTTTGATGTATGTTAATTGAACAATCTTACTAAAACAAAGAAATGTTAATTTTAAATTAATCGTGAATTTCAAGCAGTAAATGGAAATTTTTCCATTTGCTTATAGTATTCTAATTCATCTAATTCATATGCTTTGATAACTTTATTGAACGCTTTTTTGCAATAAAGTCTAATAAAATTCAGCCTATGAAGCATCAAAATTTTCAAAGATCTTTTGTTGAATGAGGCTGTAAAAAAATATGAAAAATCTACGAATAAATTCTATCGTTATGAATTATCATTTTGTTATATGCTTTACTAGTCCCACGGGATGGCTATTAAATTTGAACTAATGATCTCGAGACTGACTTAAAATAAAAATAAACCAAGATTCGGTTTCAGCGATTTAAAAGACATCTTAATTTACTACAATTTTTTCGTTAAATTCTTTCAAGTTAATTCGATCTTGCGTTGTAGTTGAACCAATAGACTAGAAAAAACAGATTTACATTAGAAATAACTCAGTATGACTTTGGAGTAACACCGATGCCAGATTCGGATTTAGCGACCCAAAAAACACTTATATGAATTTTTTCAGATTTTTTGCTTAGATTATGGCAATTTGACCTTGGAATGACCTTGATCCTGACCTGATGAGGTCAAACTGACCCCGGATTCGGATTCAGCGACCCCAAAAACATGAGCTTACATAGATCCGGTCCGATGCACAAGAATTTTTTTTTGTGGGGTTGTGTAATCACAATACTCAATAGTTTATGATGTTATACCCTACGCAAATTTTGAACATAATTTAGTAGACATTAATTACACGATAGTGTTAGTAAACAATTTATTTTAGATTCAAGCAGCTCTTGTAGCTAGAAGAGCTGCAGTGGCTGAAACGGTTGGAGCAAAGCAACAAGCAAAAGACGAAGAAGAAAATAAGCAGTTAAGAAAAGCTATAGCTGAGAGAGAAGCAGTGTAAGTTTGCATACATTTTTGGCAAGGTACTGAGGCACTAATCTGTTTTCGTTTTTAATTTATAGTGAAGAAGCAAAATTGTTGGCAAAAATTGAATTTAACAAAAAAATGAAAGAAGATCGTATTGAAGATAGAAATAAATTCTTGGAAAATCGTGATAACCAGAACCATAAGACGGCCGAATTGAAAAAGTGGGAAATGTTGAATAGATATAAAAGTGATGAGGTCATGAAGAAATTTGACGAAAATCTGAGGAAAGAGCAGTGGAGGAAAATTTTGGAGTACAGGAAGGACCTACTAGAGCAAATGGTACGTTATTCACAATTCATTTTGGTAAAAGTAAGTATTAATAGGGTTTCTTGATTTCATTCGATCGTGAAACGAAATACAACTTTTATAAGGGGGTTGATCAATAACTTGTTTTTCATTTTAAAAAGATGTTCTTTTGAAAATGGAAAATAAGATATATACCTAATTTTGCTTTATTATAATGTTATCTAGGACTTTTGTCAATAAGGCATTTTAATTGAATATATTGTTCTAGGAAGAAGATGAAGAAGAGGCAAGAAAGGAAAGGGAAATTGAAAAAGTATATTGAAAACAAGAATTTGAATGTAGAAGAAGATCACAGAAAATTCTTTGAATACGCTGATGAAGTACTGGAATATGCTAAAGGAAGAGGTCGACCAACATATCCTATAGAGAAAGTTATAAAGGTGAATTTGTAAATTCTGTTCAATTCTTTATAATATCAAACAAAAGTAAGAGTTAATTTTTCCATTTTTTTCCAAATTGAGTTTTCTACTTGAATGGATATTGAAATTAAATAAGGTTTTATCATCATGACCTATATTTCCTCTGTAAAATGTCTTTTACGTTTGTTGGGTATTTTTAGTTTGCATTGTACAACCTTCTCTTTATTTTCACATTTGTTTTGTATCAAATCTTACAATTTAAATTTGAACCAATTTGGGGCAGCTGCCCCCCCCAGTCTGTGAGCTATTAAACCTTTCCATAAATTTGCTGACCTCCCCCCCTGGAACAAAAAGTTTTCCTGAATTGTCTCTCTTTCTAGGACAGTTTTTTTCCGATTTGCCCGCCTCTAGGACAATTTTTTCCAAATTTGCCCATCCTTAAACTAAAAGCTGGGCTCTTATCAACTGTTTTGATCATTCTACCCTATTTTCTTAAAATAAAGTTAATACAAATCATTTATTTATACTGCTACTGTCAAAATTTCTAATAATCATGTTCACTATTTATTCAGTATAAAGTGCGATAGCGCCTGTAAACATTGCCTTTATTAAATTAGATTTAACTGACCTCTCTAATCTTTTCAAATTTAAAGTAAATATTTCTTTTTTATAGATTAGGTACCTTAAGTTTTACTTTTAAGACGAATTTTTCACGAATTGGCTACATTTGAATTGTTGAAACACAATTAATATGAGGTTTTCCAAAAAATCTTGTTAATGCAATTACAGCTTAGAATACGAGGGTGAATCAAATATGAACCGGACTTTTGTTTTAAAAATTTTATTGGTACGATCAATACAAATTTTAATACATATTATTTTTCTACATAGTCTCCTCTCTTATGTATACATTTTTCCCACCGAATCGGAAGTTTTTTAATACCTTTCTCAAAGAATGAAACTGGTCGTGTCGATAACCAATTGCGCACAAACGTTTCTACACCTTCGTTGTCCTCAAAGTGGTGCCCTCCCAGTTCTTCTTTAAGTGGCCCAAACATGTGGTAGTCACATGGCGACAAATCAGGACTGTAAGGAGGCTGTTCAAGGGTTTCCCAATGCATTTTGTTCAATTTTCCTTGAGTCAATGCAGCTGTATGTGGCCGAGCGTTGTCATGCAACAGAATCACACTTCGGATAGACATATCCCGCCTCTTTTGCCGATAGGCACGTTTCACTTGTTGGAGTAGTTCGCAGTAATACTCAGCATTAATTGTACGGCGTTCGTGCAGAAAATCGATCAGCAGTACGCCTTTCGAATCCCAAAAAACTGTTGCAAGAATTTTCCCTGCAGAAAGACGGGTCTTGGCTTTCCGCGGTGCTGCCTCTCCAGGTTTTCGCCACTCCATGTCTCATCACAGGTGACAATATGTCTCAAAAACTCATCCCCCTCTGCTCGATATCTTGCTAACAGCCTTTCACATACGGCAAGACGGTTTGCTTTCTGATCTTCCCTTAGAAGGCGAGGAACCCATCTTGCACACACTTTTCGGTAACCCAACTCATCTGAAATGGTTGATTGCGCACTCCCGTATGATATTCCAACGTGTTCAGCAATTGCCAATACTGTAAGATGGCGGTGACCTTGAATCAGCTCACGAATTGCGTAGATATTCGCCTCATTGATGCTTGTCGTGAGACGGCGTGCATGAGGCTCATTTTCCACTGTCTCTGGGCCATCTGAAAACTTTTTGTGCCAGTCGTACACTTGGGTCCTTGAAGGTGTTTCATTGCCGAACTGTGCAGATAGTCGACGCAAAAATTGATAACAACACGTTGCGCAACAGAAGTATGCACCTCTTGCTCTGACATGATGCTACTAACAGCGCATCGACAACGCCTCGCCAAACTCTTCTTAACATCCCTACCTAACATATATCGAGACGTCACGCCACTCGAATTACCTACAGGGCGAGAAACAGAAAAGTCCGGTTCATATTTGATTCACCCTCGTACTTTTCAAAGTTTTCCAATTATTTTGTCAATATTCGCATAACATAACGAATTAAAAAATCTAAGTCAAAATAAAGCTGCAATGAACTAAGTCACCAGGGTGGTTAAATCGAAGAAGTAGGATTTTTTAAAGTCAAAGTACTTTACACTTTTTTACATTTATATATTTTTAGGAATATAAAAAGGCAAATTCATTGCCAATGGATGGTGATGTGTTGAATGATAAAGTGAAAAGTCATGGTAATGGCCCAAAATCACAGAAAAAACGGCCATGCAAGTGTACTGTTTTAAAATGAATATTAAAAAAATATATTTATTGGAGTATTGTTTTTTGTTTTATTAAACTGATTATTTAGAAGTTTAAATTTAGTTACATAACAAATTTCTGATGAGCTCAAATAAAGATCTCGTGAACTAAATTGAAATGTTGACACTTCATGTTTGAAAAACTTTAAAAGATATATCTTTAGAATGTATCTATGGTATTCGTTATAACCTTGTTTTCTTTAAGATATTTAAGGAGTTAAAAAAATTAAGCAGATGCATTGATCTTATCAAAGGATATTTAAAATAACTTTATCAATTTCATGTTTAATCACACCTCTCTATACGGGGTAAATTTTTAGGTTGATTTTGTATGAAGAGAACATCCCATTTTGGTTGCTGTAAATAAATACGAGAAAGCACGAAATACATAAATATGTATAAAATACGGAACACAAATAGTTGATACGCTCCGAGATTTCTATGTAGGTAGCTACAACCTTGATTTTTGCTTCTTTAGATGGCTCTGTTGTAATCAATTTCTGAGTTAATAAGAAAATCAAGCAAGTTGATTAAACTGGCAGCTCCTTGTTTGGAAAAACATATACATGTTTAAAAAAATATCCCAGAAGTAAGTTCAAATTGGTCATAAAATAGTTTTTATTTAACGTAGATTTCAGCTTCTGCTTTTCTGGATTTGGACCGCGTATTTTTTTGGAATTAATTAATTTATATATCAGAACTAGCATATAAACAAAGTTCTCCGACGTTTCGCCACGACTTAAAAGGGGCTTCTTCAAGGATGAGAAAAACAAAACAATGTTACTTACCTTGCGGCGACTCCATTCGTTTAGTCTTTCCGCGCGAACTTCAATTTATTAAATTTGTCACACTGACGCACAAATTGCACATGACTAATACTTTGGATCTAGCCAACTAAGAAATAATAATTGGCCCTCCTTAATATCAGGTAAAAGAAGGGTAGGGAGCACTTATTTTGTATTGTTTTTTGGTTGTCCTGAATTTTTTTGTATACGTTCCTCGAATTTTATTAGTAGGTAATGTAAGTGATTTATTTTATTGAGGACATTTCTGTTGAAATGTGGATGCAGGGTTGCCAGGAGGGCGAAAGTTTAAAACTTTTGTCTAGGTTGAAATTCTTGACATTTTTGGCGATTTCAAGATCCTTACGGAATTTTCTAGTGAAATAATACAGAGAATTGGCCCCGACAGAGGAGCTGTCAAAGAGGATTTGGTGGCCCGTTTCGTGATGATGTTCAGCTACAGCAGAGTTTGAAAGCAGGCCCGCTTCCAAACAACGTTTGTGCTCACATAGACGGGTATTTATATATCGACCTGTTTCACCGATATATACTGCCCTACACGAATATGGAATGGAATAAACACCCTTGGACGAAAGACGAATTTGTTTATCGTTTGGAGAGGGTAACATTTATCCGATTTTGGATAGTGGTTTATAGACTGTTTTCACCTCGTGCTTATGGAGAAGCTTCTCAATCATATCCATGACCTTGCTGATATATGGTGACTATGCTATTGATTTTAGTAAACTTAACCAGAATTATTTTATGTCCTCATAGACAATTCTTCGTGCAATCCTATTTTCTTATAAGTTTCTTAGATGTATATTTTTAAAGAAATCCATTATCAAAATTTCGACATGTCTGTTGTTAAGTTCGAATAATTTCACTGATTTTTCGAATAAATGCCGATACATTATTTTTTAGATGCCAAATACGTTAAAAAATAGCTAGGAACATTTTCAATAATTTTCATAATTTTTAAGCTTTTTTGTTTTAAATTTATTTATTAAATTCATAAATTGGCCATTATTACTATATAAAGGAGTATTTTCAAAACATATGACAATTTTTATTTTTAACCGAGTTCCCAAAAGGATTAGTCGGCTTCTTGTTCTTACAACAACCAAAAAACAAAAACATACTACCGTTTTTTTTTCATGAACTTTCTTGTATTTCCTATCAACATCTCGTACGAGGGAAAGGACAGTCAACACTAGGGCAGATATATAAGAGCCGCTGAAAGTTTTCTTTTCTAACTATTTTCTGGTTTCTGTATGTCGATTTCAGTTTTCTCATGTTTGAAAGTCATGCGTTACTGCCCGCCAATTCAAATACACAAAAATTGTCCTACAATACTTGCTAACCACTGAAATGCGCATTTCTGGGGCCCGATTCTTGAACCATTCGACAGCTCTACTATACGAATATCGACGTAAGTTGCATGAAAAGTTGAGGTAAATGAAGTTTAACCCATATATTAAACTTCATTTATGTCAGATTTCATACGACATACGTCCGAAGTCGAGTGGTAGAGCCGTCGAATGGTTTCAAGGATCGGAGCCCTCCAATGCTTACTTTCTATTGCAATACCTATTGAATATAACAACGCGCATTCAACGTGTGAAGGAAGGTGAATGGTTACTCGGCCCATGAGATACGTAGGTATTTAAAATCAAGTCAGAAATCTAATACGAGAAAAGATCAGCAATCACTCGAAACTTTACGTATTGGGAAGCCGCGAAGAAACATCAGATAAAAACGGTGTTCGAACACACTCAACAACTTTGCCACATACTCTGATCTCCTAAAGATCCGAGTGACCCACTATCAGGAGTTTACAGGATAGCTTGTTCATGTATCGATACGATCCTGCGAAGTGTCGACACTCGAATTCCAGAACTTAAACTAATTTGCCAATTGTTATAAAACACCAAGATCCGACGTACTATCAACCACATCTCATTCTCGCCTCCAGCTATAAGCCAATCTCAACATCACAAAAATTTTAACAGAAAAGAGGAATGTCTAAAACTGAAACGAATATGGTATCCTGTTCTACGACGCGCGAAACCAAAGCCATCGTTGGGGCTTGCACGCTCCGCCCCCATGATTGATACTAGCTAATCAGGACACGTCGACGGTCCTCTTCCGCCCCAGCAGTCTATAAGGTAACACTTGTACTCGAGCCGCTGAAGATGTCTGTCGCAGTTGCAGATCAAACCTTCTGAAGAAACTTCAATAGACCATGGCTTTGTTATAACCTAGGAGCGTCACATGAAATTCTGAAGATAACTCTTTCGAATTCCTCCAATTGTAAGAAGCTTCATATTTCATATGATCTTTAGAATTTTTAGTGCTACTCTGTATGTATCAAATTTGCAGTAAATTCTCTTAGTTATATCACTTTTATTGTCAATTTTTGACTTGCTAAATTATTGTCATTACGAACCTTTTAATTTTAATTTTCTGCAAGTAACATTTTCATGGTAGCATTTGCTGAACAAATAATTTTTACAAAAGAGAATAAACCTTTAGTTTGGTGTCGCCATATGTCGATGATTATTTGGAACACTCTTTTGAAGACTTACATAAATTATCAAACGACATCAATAACAAAATTTAATTAGAAAATTTACATTAGAAAATTAGCAAATTACACACCACTTTTCTTAGATATCTAAATAATAAAAACACAATCGTCATTTGATACACAAGTTTACAGAAAGCCGACTCACACTAACAGATATCTCAAATTTAGCTCTAATTAATCCAAATACCATAAAAATCTTTATATGATAGAGCAAAAACCATTTGTTCTGATATGAATAAATTTAATGAAGAAAAAAATATTTATAAAAATGTATCTGCTAACAATTATCCTAAAAAGTTCATCAATAAAGATTTAGATAAAATTGAAAAATCAATCACTAACATTCAACACCAAGCTGTTCCAAACAAAACTAATACCCTTAATAATCACATTATTACAACAACCATACCATACATACTGGGTCTTTCAGAAAGACTGAAAAGAGAGGGAAACAGATTTAACATTAAAACAAGATTCAAAACAAAAAATACACTGAAATCAATTATATCAAAAAGTGAAGCAAATAATGTAACATACAACTCAAATAATTGCATTTACAAAATTCCTTGTGAATGTAAAAAAATATATTGGAGAAACGTCTAGACCTATAAATGTCCGAATAAATGAACACAAAAATTATATAAAGAAACGACTATTCCAAAAGTCAAAATGTCCTTTTGAACAACCCTGTATCGGGATAGTTTTTCCTAGGTTTTTCCTTATAGCTTTATTGACATTTCTGGAACTTCAGAATTTTTTGGTCTCATTTTTCGAGAATCTTATAACAAAGTCGTACCTAGGAGCGCCACATAAATTTTGAAGATAACTCTTTCAAATTCCTCCAATTTGAAAGACGTATTTCACATGATTTTTGGAATTCTTAGTGCTACCCTATATACACTGGCGGATCCAAGAGGGGTTAAGGGGCTGACGACCCCCCAAAACACCTGAGCGGTATCCTGTTTTAGTGTTTATTGTGCTAAAATCAACCTTCAGTTACGTCCAGCCCCCCCCCCAACGAGATCAAGCCCCTCCAAATGACAAACCTGGATCCGCGCCCCTGCCTGTATATATCAAATTTGCACTAAACTTTCTTAGTTACATCACTTTTATTGTCAATCATTTAATGACAAATTGTGCTTTACTAAATTTATCATTACGAAGCTTTTAATTTGTAATTTTCTTGTTTGATTTGTGTCAAAATATAACCACAATGTTTTGTTTTTTCTCTATATTTTGAAAACCCCTACAGATATTTTCAATTTCGTTACAGCACTTGATTGGGTTTGGAATACCGTAATTTAAGTCACCCTATGTACCTTGTTGTTTCGGAATGTAGAGCTTGTACCTTCTGGAGGCTAAAGAGAGGGCAATAGAGGGGTCAAGAGGCTATTTCACTCGATTGGGAGCTGCTTCCAATGAAATACGATCAGCACTAGCGGATCCAGGGGTGGGCTAAGGGGCTGAAGTCCCCCCCCAAATCATCTGAGTAGTATGCCTTTTTAGTGTTTATTGTGCTAAAATCAACCTCCAGTGACGTCAAGCCGCCCCAAACGAGATCAAGCCCCCCCCAAATGACAATCCTAGATCCACCCCTGACGATCAGTATGTTCTTCAATGACTGCTTCCAACTGAAATAGCCTGTTACTGTCTCTATTGCCCTCTCTTTCTAGCCTTGCCACGAATTTGTGCATTGCAGGCTCTCCAAAAGGTACATGCTCTAAGTTTCGAAACTCGCTAAGGAGTTGCTTTTATTTGGGACACATTGTAAACTGTGCATAAATGACTTCTATTAGAGACTCAAGTTATTTTTATAATAATTGATGAAAACTCTCAATTCAAATACCATTTTCTTATAAAACAGCAAACCTTAATTTTATATCTCAACTTGAAGATCAAGCAAAATCATAAAGTGACAGGCGAATTAAAAGATTGCAATTTCGATAATGTCTCAATGGACATTCGACAGTCAACAAACAGAAACAAAATGAACGAGTTAATAAATTTTCTGATTAATATCTTAACAGCCAGAATCCATCGGTGCAACTCAAATAATAAATAGCGAAGAGCTTAGCGGACACCAACCTATTGGAGATCTCGAAACTGCTTTGCATACATGATGTTTATTTTGTGCTTTGCACTTTGCCACTTCCAGTGAGTATCCGTTTCTGTTTTTGTCGTGCTTTCGGTTTCAGTTTGGTTAAAGACGCCGATATGGGAGCATCGTCTTGGCCTTCGTGGACGTCATAAGCACGTGTTCTCGTCAAAATGTCAAAAAGGAACAGACGGTATCCGGTGTTTGATGTTTTTTGTGCTATTTACTTTTTGTTTGGTTTTTGTTTAGTTACGAGGAGTTTTGCCCAAGGTAAGTTTTACAATTTTATGTAGTTTTCTGGTTTAAAAATATTCAAAAAACCGAAAATACGTGTTAATAATAAATTGAAATTTCGATAGTGTCTCACTAATTTTGATTATTTGTTATATAAAAATATATTTTTTATACAGGGGGCTCAAACCTGCCGAGAAGTTGCTCTGAAATCTTATAAGTGAAACTCAGAACATGTGTCTTCCAAGTATTGACTAAATTTAATTGAAAAATCGTTTGTTATTATCCGGAATACAATTTTTAAATAGTGTACAAAATATATTACCACGTATCTTATCCATAATTTTGGTTTTGGTACTGAAATATGCGCGCTCCTAACGTGGTATTTATCGCGTAGAAAACAGTAGGTCTTATAAGTACAAAGGTTTTAAATCAAATAATTTTATTGCAACTTTAGGTGTCCGACAGGGATCTAACTTAGGACCGCTACTGTTTCTTATTTTCATTGACGATATCTTACTTGAACTGAACTGTAAGAGATTAGCTTTCGCACATGACCCAATGTTATACAGAGCCATAAATTCTACCGATGATTGTCAGTTTTTATAAACACAATTGAATAAATTAGTTGCATGGTATAGTTGGTGTTATTCTTGAACATATCAACATGCAAAATCTACTCATATACTCGTAAGATTGAACACACCCGCTTTGATACCAACTAAAACATACTCCACTACTGAGTTGCGAAGAATTCAAAGAACTTGGTGTCTTATGTAGCACCAAATTGGATTTTGCAAATCATGTTTTTGTTTACCTACTAAAAGATACTCTACTACTTTGATGCGAAGAAATTATAGACCTTGGTGTCCTATTTAGCAACAAATTAGATTTAGCTAATCATTTCTCTGTCGCAAACTTCTTATTCGTGAAAGTCTTGGGTTGAAGCACCAACCTTGTTAGAAAGAATAAATTCTATAATTACTTTGTAATTGAAATTTTTCTGTAATAAAGCACATTGTTATTATTATTAATTCCATGTCAGAAGTGAGAATAATTTCCTCCCACAAATACAGTTGGGTTCCAACAGAGAGACAAAGTATGGCTATATAATCTTCACGGGAGTAAGGGCAAGTCTCCAAAGCTCCCACCAGCGAAGATGGTGGATTTGGATTGACTGGATCATGGAGAAGACTATTCTGATCGGGCAGATCAAAAAGAAAATTATTGCAGTGTTACAATGATTAATTGACGGTACCAATGGACGAAATCATTTGAAATTATTCATCATAATAAAAACTAAGTACCACAAAATAAAATGTTTAGAAAAACGTATTTCTAGTCTTTTTTCGAAAGCGACATTCTTTTCAAGAGCTGGCCATCACATACGTTATATAGACAACGATATTACAAGAACATAGAATATTTGACTCATGGTTGTAATATTTATTGCAAAAATTAGTCTAGTAGTGACTGTTAATTTTTGTTGAAAAAAAGAAGATTTATATCGGTGTAAAAATTGTTTTAAAGCCCACGGAATTCTTAATAATATGTATGCGCTCTTTGCAAATAAAAATATGCCCGTGATGTGAATTTAGTTCTTTGGTCTTTGGTTGAGTTTCTAAAAAAATGCTTCCAACAAAATTATCAGCCAATCTTCTCTGTAATTGCTCTAATAAAATCCGGTAGCAAATCCCCAAAAATAATGTTTAGCTGTAGGTCAAATCTTGTTTGAAATTCGGGACAGGAAAATTGATTTACTGGATATGAGACAAATAGCAAAATTCTCGGACAATTCTGGATTTCTCGGCTGTTTAGTAACCCAATGTCTTCTCAGCCCCCAGATAGGCAATGTTCCTTTATACATATACCTATTATAATTGTAAACTATAATTAGTATGTGAGGTCCTTCCATTCTGTTTATATGTTTTTTACATTTAATCCTAGATTTTTAATATTTTTTTTGCATCGAATAGTGTCCCTTCATTCCAATTCTGAAAGCATATTTCGAAGCCCCTGTTGTTTTAGTTTATCATTTTTAGGCAAACAAAAAGTTATTAAACAATAGGTATAGCGCTTTTTTTTCATTATAATCTGAATTACAGCACTACTACTACACATATTTTATCATATATATATATATATATATATATATATATATATATATATATATATATATATTACAATAAACATTTTAAAAAGTAAAAACTAATAACGAAGGGTAAACTAGTGCCGATTCGATTATTACAGTGATCGATTAATCGATTAAAATCTACTATGAGTTATGAAGGTAAATGATAAGATATTTTTAAAAAACTACCTAAAACGACTTCGTAAATCGCAATTCTCACTAAATAAAAAAACTATTTAAATTTTAAACAGTTCTTTATAAAAACAAACAAACAGCAAACCGCATACACTAAATAATAGATTATATTTGACATACTTTTAGCAGCAAATACGAAGAAGTAAATTATTTGAGCCTAAAAAACCCGAAATATGGGGTATTTTTGTTTTTTGCGTATAGTGTGATAAGTACTGATCTGTTCATAATACCGGCAATAAAAATGTTGTAGGGAATACGAAAATCTTAGTTTTTATAAATTTTGATCACAGTATTTTCCATAAAGAAAATCTGGAAAAATTATATAAAATGACTGTTTTAAAAAAAATTCATAACTTGGTTATAATAACAGCTGGAAACCTAATCTGCCTCCTAATAATAACTTATAACCTTGGATTAATAGACTCAAAGTAGATATTTTATTATGTAATATTTTACATTATAGCCAAAACCCAAGACAGACAAATTGAGTGGATTTTTTAACTTTCATATATCATTAGTATTTCCATTTGGGACTAGTCTCGTCAATATCATGGGATGTATCAAATATTTTTCTAAATTATTTTAATTTCAATGTTTCAAAAACTACTTATTCAATCATGAGTATATAAACTTAACATCACAAACTATCGTTAAGGCAATGATTTATATTCTAGTGTTAGTTACCAGAAGCTTATCAATTTTTCAAGAAAAAAAATGCACTTTGACCAGTTTTTCAAATTTTCTTGATGAAAAATAATCCAGTCAGGATGTATAAATTTAAGAAGGATTTCTATTTCTCTACAACTTTTCTGTAGACGGCATTACGATTCCTTCATTACTGTTTATTATATAAGCAAAAAACAAAAGAAATTCTTATTTTTGTGGGTTTTTATTATTTAAATAGTTTACTTCTACGAGTTTGCTTTTAAAATCTTGGCAATTATGCTATATAAACTGTTACTGACGTGATGGTATAAGCGAATTGCTGTTGAATTTTATATCCGAACATGAGTTTCATTTTGTTCTATAAACTGGTGTAAATGTGAATTAAGAAATATTATTGAATATTTTTATATATAGTGTTTGGGAGTAGTCGCTTCTTTCTTCGAATTGGCTACTGTCGTCAAACAATGACCCTTATGGAGAAATTAATACTGATCATAGATAACATCAAGGGATTCATATTTTTACAATTTCAGGGTTGCTATGCTAAATCACGTTCAACAACAAAAAAAGAAATTAGTAGTATGGGAGAGTATTTTGATAATCGATCATTATCGATTATCCAAATTGTAATCGATTGCAGACGATTATTTTAATAATCGATTAATCCATTATTGATAATCGATTTCGTACCTCACTAGGATAAGCCCTTTTTAGGTTAGATACAAAACAGACATTCAACTTCTATTGTCACGTGGTACATCCGGCACCAGGGCCATTTGTCTATTAGTGGGCCGTAGATCTTCCACATTTAAACATATTCATCTTGTCAAAATTGCTTGTATTAATAATTGGTCGACTTTGACATTAGTTGGAAAAATTTGAAATTCATTATGATAAAGTTCTACGCAGAATTCATAAATTGGACAATTTTCTGTTTTTTTTTTTTCGAAAAACTCTATCGTTTCTTATTTGAGAATACCTAATGTGACAGATCAAAATGGCTCGTTTATCAGCCATGAGGAAGCATGCGCCTTATTTAATGAAATCAGTGGTGAAAGAGCTCCGATTTCTTGTACTGTAAACTAGAAGTGTTAAGTATCGTTACTTTTGAGTACTCGTGAGTATTCGTTACTTTTCAGTTAAGTACTCGTTACTAAATATTCGTTACTCAAGTATGTTCTCGTTCTGTATATGCTTCGGGCACAGAGATTTGATTATACTGTGCTTCGGGTAAAACGGTGTAAATATTGTCATTTGTCCGCCAAGCAGTCTTATAGACGAATATACTACGGCTGTGACAATGCAATTTTATAGAACAACTGTAAACCAACATTTTATTGTTATTATTTCTGTACTATAACACATAAATAATTATGAATTTGATTATTAAAATAAATATGAGGAAAATTCACGTATCGTCAACCGCATGATGGCGCCACTGCATACAACGGTACAAAGGCCGCCATGCATAAGAATTTTGTATATGTGGCGGCCATTGTACCCTTATATGCAGTGGCGTCACCATGCGGTTGACGTTCCGTGAATCTTCCTCATAAAACAGTTTTTTGACATTTTTAATTTAAATAAGAAATCTTTAATTACTTCAAAGAAGCTTCTTGGAAATATTGATCGATGGCTCTACTCATTTTGCTCGCCGTTATACTTTTCCAACGGTTCGGCGGCAACGGAATGACCCGAATGCTGGCTAAAAATTACCTCAACCCATGTTAACTATGTAAATTACATTACCATTCATCAAGTATTCGATATTTACAGAAAAAACATTCGATTACTCGAATAACTATACCGCTGGTGAATTTTGTATTCGTTACTTCGGATCCGGGCAAGTAACGAGTACTGGAGTAACGAATAGTTACATTTCTTACACCTCTACTGTAAACAGGGTTGTCGCAATATGCCAGGAGAAGGGAGGTGTCAAAAGATGTACGGTAATATGGTAGATTTAAAATGAACAATGACCTTAATTTAAAAGCTTTATTAAAGCTACAAGAAAATCCTCACACAACGAAAATTGAAAACGTACAGCAATTGTTTATTGCAATTATTTAAACAAAGTGAACTTTTATCCTTCGAAGGTGAACCTAATTCTGAAGTTGGTCCTGTAGGACAATTGCAATTTTGTGCATAGTAAACAATAGTTTGATAGGACCTTACTTTTTTGATGACAATGTGACAGCTTAGGGATGCTTACATCTATGCATATCCGTTCTCCCTGACTTAATTCGTCCCAGACACCAACAGTGCGCAACATTAACATTTTTCTAAGATAGGATATTGCCGCTTTAAGGGGTACATTGTACATTTTGTACAAGTAAGAAGGTTTCTGGACATCACTTCTAATGGAAGATGGATTGGTAGACCTATATCAATTTATAAGCCATCAATATCTCCAGATTTGGCCCATATGGATTTCTTCTTTTAAGAACTGAGTTCATATCGACATACCAGGAAAAATTGCAGGATTAGATGGAATGCTGTAGAAAAGAGTCGAATTTCGTGAGAGGTAATGCAGTATATCATTGAGTGGACTGTTGTCAAATTGCAAACAGTGCACAATTTGAAAAACTTTTTTAAAATGCTACATATATACATCACTTTATTCATTGAAATACATTATTATTAAAATCATGTTAATTGTCCTTGATTATGAGTTATCATTTGGTCTTCTCTCTAACCGCACAGAAGAAATTTTAATATTGGACAAGAAATTTAATAACGTCATCACTTTGACAAATATACATTTTTTACACATATCATCAGAAGGGTAAAAACATATTCCCTTGAAAATTTTCGGCTTTTTTCCGAAAAAATGAAGTTTTCCGTTATATGAATTTTGCATAGAATTTTATCTTAACGCTTTTTATTGGTAATATACAGTGTGGAACAACGAAATGGAATAAACTCGATAACGAATAAAGGAGGGCTTCTGGGGGAAACCTCTTGGACACGTCGATTTGCATTTTTAAATGCGCATTTTTTTCAACAAATACATATATAGGGTGTGTCATGTGACAGTGGCTAATACCAACTTTCCTATTTTAAATGCAAGCCCCTGTATATTATTTATTTTTTGGATTCTCCATAAAATTCTAGACATTATTCGTGTACAATGTCCTACACCTATCTTCAACTGTTTCGGAAATATTAAGTTTATTATAAAAATTAACATTAAAAAAAGAAAAATATTTTCTTTCATGAATTCGCTACATTATATTCAATACTTAATTCCCACTTAGCTCTTGATATTGAGATAGCAAGCAAAAACCATTCCGGCGTTCCTTTTTACTGATTTGAAAAAAAAACAATGGTGATCAGTGCTATTGTCGTTTGAATTTCGTTAATTGTACATAATAATATCAGAAAAATGGTTCTTTTAACAGAAATGCAGAATATAACCATTCTACAAGTGATTGGTTATGGAGATAACACAGGGACACAAATGGAAGTTTCTAGCTTATTTCACCGAAAATTTTCTAAATTTGCTGTCTGCATCCCAAGGAACAATTAGCAAAATAGAAAAGCAGTTTCGCGAGCTTGGTCATGGGAGACAGATAAATAAAGTAGCTGCCAATGTTGTAAGGGATAATACGAAATTGGACATTATGCTTGAATTTCAAGAAAACCTTCATAATTCTAGTCGAAAAGCAGCCCCACTGTTCAACGTTAGCCACACATCAATTTTTCGAGTATTAAAAGAAAGTAAAATGCATCCCTATAAAATGATGTCGACTCAGGAGCTTATGGAAGACAATCTCGATAGGAGAACGGAATTCTGTGAACAAATGATGGTAAGGTTAGATAACAATGAATCCAATTAGAAGATGTTTTGATTTCTGATGAGTGCACATTTGCACTTCACGGTCATGTTAATCGTCAAAATTGCCGCTATTGGTCTAATGATAATCCTCACTGGATGACAGAGAAACCCACAATATCATGAAAAAGTTAAAGTTGGTAATAATATTGTAGATCCTATTTTCAGTGATGGCAATTTGAACTGCTCCAAAATAATGTCGTGCCAACTTTGACAAACTTATATCTTGATTCAGTGAACCTACAAATTCCTGCCAAAGCAATATGGTTTCAGCAAGATGGAGGTCCGCCCCATTACGAAATCAATGTGCGGCAGTACCTGAACCATATTTTTCCAAATCGGTGGATTAGGAGGCGCTGATAGATAGACGGGTCAACACGATCTCCTGATTTGACGCCATTGGACTACTTTTTGTGCGGATATGGCAAAAGTTCTGTATACAAAACTAAAACCCACACCTTAGATGACCCAAAAATACGAATTACGCTTGTGATTAGTTCAGTCACGCCTGAGATGTTGAGTAACGTTAGAAGACATTTCTATACTAGATTAGCATGCTGCCAAGACGTTCGCGTCGAGTATTTTGAACATTTCCTACACTTACATTAATGGTTTTAGGTTTTTTTTATATTAAGAAATAATCAGTATTACTTATTTGTGAAATAAAATAATTTTCTGTTTTTTAATGTTAATTTTTGTAATAAATCTGAAAACACTTAATATTTCCGAAACAGCTGAAGATAGATGTAGGACATTGTACAAGAATTATGTCTAGAATTTTCTGGAGAATCAAAAAAATAAATAACATACAGGGGATTGCAATTGAAATAAGAAAGTTGGTATTGGCCCCAGTCACATGACGCACCCTATATATATTTTTTTGTTGAAAAAATGGGCTTTTAAAAATACAAATCGACGTGTCCAAGAGTTTTTCCCAACACGACCTCCTTTATTCGTTATCGAATTTATTCCATTTGGCTGTTCCACACTGTATGAATACAAATATTAATTTGCAGTCATAATCAATTTATAACTTCCCTTAAAAAAATTATGGCTTTCGACTTAAATCGATATAGATAAAATCACATATATACACTAATGAAAAATCTGCTTTGGGGATGCAATATACCACATTGAAAAAAAATGGTTTGAAAGGTGAAAACTTTTCAAGGAAGAAGCAAGAAGTTGCGTTTACTTGCTGTTCTGATGAAGGTCTATTTAACCGTAGGCGAGATGTAGGGACTTTAGTAATTTCAGACGTTCATGGGTACAAAACTGAACGATGTAACATACTTTATTTACAGATTCTTATTATAGTAATTTACTTCCTTACAAAACTTTTGTAGAATATGTGTATTTTTTTAACACTCATCACTTATTTATTATGCTTTCAAAACGTGAATGATACACTTATGAACGGCATTAACCGCATTTGTTATATAGTCCATAAAACGAATTCATTGATAGTCCCAAAGAACATGTAGACAAATTATATCACTCTTTTTTAGAATTCATAACACTCTTGTTTATAGTTCTGAGAAAAACGCGCTATTTTAAGAGCTTTATTAGCGTTTCAATTGGGTTGTCGTGCCTGCATGCTGGATACATTTCTGAAATATAGATGAAAATGTTAATATTACATCGTTCCATGAGATCGTTGCCAGTTGCTAATAAGTATTTTATGAGTTATATTAATAACGAGTTTAAAATATCGGAAGCCATTTAAAGTAAAGTTATAAAATATTTCTCAGTTGTTTTATATCTGATGGTATTGCATAATATCGATTTCAATAATATATCTGAAACAGAAAATTTGAAAGCAGTTATGAAATTAAATAAAATGTCCTCAGGTCCAGACGGGATTCCATCTTTTCTGGTTAAAGATTGTATTGGTGCACTCTGTACACTAATGAAGTCATTGTATAATCTATCAGTAAACACGCAAATGTGCCTTACTTGGAAAATCACCAGAGTCAGCCCTATTTTGAAGAGGGGAGATAAATCCCATGTAGTTAATCATAGAGCCATATCACTGTTATCAAATTTGGATATAACCATGGGTTTCTTAATATATTTCAGCTTATCAATATAGCTCAGTGCTAAAAAATCGAACAAGACAAATCTTGTCCAGTTTTCACAATTTGTTGCAGATGTGTTAGATGATCAGAAGCAAGCTGATGTAATTTATACTGATTTTTCGAAGGCGTTCAAAAGAATTGATCATGCACTTTTAATTAATAAGCTGTCGCGGTTTGGATTCAGTAACAAGGCCATAACTTTTATGCAATCATATCTCAAAAACAGAACTGAGTTTGTTTCATATAACAGATATAATTCTTACTACTTCGTTCCAACATCCGGCGTTCCCCAAGGGTCAAATTCGGGACTTTAAAAGTATTGTATTATACTTTTGTACATTTTCGGCTTGAATACGGAGCTATTATATGCCATCCCTTTTATAAGTGTCACAAAATTTCTGTTGAGCAAATTCAAAGGTTTCTGAAATATCTGTACTTCAAAACATTCAAAAGCTATCCACTACGGGGTATTGAATATGGCAGATTATTAAATCAGTTTTCATTTGTCAGCCTTAATGTACGAAGAGTAATGTGCCTTCTTAAAATTTTTGTTCAACCTACTTCATAAGAATATTGATTCACCGACACTACTTATCAATATCAACTTTCTGATACCTTGATCTGAGGCCAGAAACAACTCAACGATTTTGTACTCTAGGGCTCGAACAAACGTTCTGCTCAAATTTCCCATACACAATATGTGTTACTATTACACCAATATCTGCAAGCAATCTGACATTCATTTTTTTCATGTTGGAAATCTAGATCAAGCTGTGAATGAATCAACGGTGAACGCCTTACATTGAAATATTTGCATTAATTGAGTTAAATTTTTCTTTTTTATACTGTTGGGCAATAAAGCTTAAATAAATAAAGTTATTTTTTTGTGCTATATTACCCAATCGTAAAGTTGATGAATGAATTATAATCAACGTCTTCAATAGTTTTAACTTCAATTACAACAATTTTTAGTGTCTCCATGGACAGCTCAAGCCATTATTCACAAAATTAATAAATGAATAAAACCAACACTAACTGAGAAAATACAGGTAATTAACAAAAATCATCAGCGATGCAAGAGCAACTAGTTGTTACATGTTAGTTGGCATAATTGTTTTAGCTGCCACTTGATCAAATAAATAGTCTTGAGTCCTTATTGAAATATAAGTTACTTAGGTAGTACTTGTTTCCTTTCCTTTATTCTAACGTTAAACACTGTATCCTCTAGGTATTTGGGGTTGTAAATATCTCCACAGTAAGGACCATCTGCTCTCTTTCTCTGCACTTTTGGTGTCATCATGGGTTCTGTTTTTTTTTACATTAACACAGTTCTTGCCTTTAAACAAAATCTACAAATTAAGGTAGGTAGGTACAAACTTTACCTAATGGGGTCTTCTCTATGGTTTGGGTACATTGTATTTCCTGCGCTACTGGAATTAAAATAGTTAATCTTTGTTTAAAACCCCCACAAATTACATTATTTTAAGCTCTTAGTTATTAAGAGTTTCTCGACGTAGTGTCGAACTCACTGACCTTCAGTGTCTCCCCCCCCCCTTTGGATCCACCTCTTTATCTGGAACATGAGACCTGCATTGTACTGTACCAGGAGAATTGACCTGGACAGCTATTTGGAATATTAAAATAAGTTTTAATCCAGTCCTTCGAGGTACTAAAAATAAATGTATTTAACCAATGTTCCCTTCCTTTACTAACACTTCCAATGTCTAACAGCAACTTTAAGAAAAGTCAAGTCACACATCATAAGATGAAAGATCAATCTTATGAATAACTATTCAAGACTGAAAAAATTACAAAACTTATTTATATAACTTCAGGATTAGCTAGGACCATCCTCCAGTTTTTGATGCCCAATTCCTTTAGATCATTCACCACTTTCTCCAGTCATTTGTTCCTAGGTCTTCTCCTTTTTACTCCCTCACCTCCCAATAATACCCATCAATACCCATCCCTTGCAATGTGTCCGAACTATTGAGCTCTTTGTATTCTCACCTCCTAAACAATACTGTTTTTTTTTTGTATTACTTCTCAATTTTCTTATTTGATCTTTTCCTATACTCATCCTTGAACTTAATTCTTCACAAATTTGTAGTTTGATCTCTGTTTTCGGCGACTGGTTCTAGTAAGTTTTTTGGGTCGCTGATTGTTGTGAGTGCGTCGGTTAAGATCCATCACATCAGGTTCAAGGTCATTTGAAGGCCAAGTAGAGAAATAAACGTGGAAAAAACCTGAAGTAATTCATGGGTAGGTTTTTGACATGCCGGAACCCGAATACGTAGTTTGTTTGAACCTACCACCTCTCCAAGAGTAGTAAAATTGTAGGAAGAAACTGTCGGGTACAACTTCCTGGGGAAGTTTGCAGCCCTAATCTACTCTTCAATTAAAATATTTGTTTAAAGACACTTTCGTATTAGGTTCGAGGTTTCAACCAATAGAAAGCAACATAGTTCCAGTTAATACAAATACGCATCTGTGGGTGCTACAAAACACATTACCGTACAAAATTTACTTTATTAAACAAAATAAAATTTAGAATCACATTATGGTAAAGGTACTGAAAATCCGTTTACTCATTAAGGTTTGGTGATAACTTTATTTTAGTATTCACTACTAATCATGTAACATGTGTATTGTACGTGCATTTGCAACAACTGAAATATGAAGTATTGAGAAGTATTGCTTTTAATTAAAAAATATATTATGAAATTTACTTATACTTTTAACAACTTTTCTAAGTTAAAAACAATCAATATTACTTTATGATTCGATTCTGAACATTTTCATTCGAATCGATTTAAAAATCACCATGTTCATTTTCCAGAAGCGTTAACCTTAATCTACCTAATCATACCTTTATCAAAATATCAGATATCTTGATCATACTAATAGAATTGCATATTATAACCCATATTAAAATGTAATCTTCTAAATATTCTTAAATAGAACCTGCCTACACTGTATTCGAATTTATGCAAACAAACTTTCAACTCTATTAAACAGTTCAATTGCTACTATTTTTATTCATCAATTAGGCTCAATAAACTTGAATTAAGGGTCTTAAATTGTCTCATTTAAACTTAAGCGTAATTAGTGTGGAGAAAATTTATTATTGAGATGAGATATAGACGTCCTAAAACACAATATGTAAGTAGAAAAGTGTGTGGTATATTAAGTTGGCTAATGAATGTACCGCGTGCCTAAACTTGCTACTGCTGAATAATGAATTAAATAGATAAATGTGAATCTCGTGAATCCACTCTCAAGTTCCATTTACCTCAATAATTTCGTAGGATATGCGGCGAAAAATTCCCATTGCTTTGTTAGTAACAATTGGTTTTCTTCTTTGTCTTTTAACTTTAAAGGATCATTAGTATTGGTTTCGATTTTTGCGAAAATCGAACTGCAAACACGTTACATGTTCTATATCACTTTGTTGCCTTCTCCATAAATAATAAGTAGTTTTAAATAATCTTCGTTTGTATAATTTAGACGTGCTGACATTTTTTAAAAATTTAACGCACTAAGTATCGTTTAATTCAATATTATTATACTGAATCAACTCACACTGACATTTCAGTTGAGTCTTTAGCAACCGTCACAGCCAACTTAGTTACTTTTATTGAGGATTAAATTTGAATTTCGAAGTGTCATGTACGCAAGACAATATATATATATATATATATATATATATATATATATATATATATATATATATATAAACCAAACGGCTTGTTCTTGCTGACTAATATAGACCAAACTTATAAGTTTTATTTTGGGAAAGCAGCAGTGAAAAACGTATTCTTCTTTATCTTTATTTACTCGAGCTTTCGATAATAATTTATATCTTCATCGGGAGCACTACAAAATATGGCCTGTTATACATTAATGTCCGACAAAAAATACACTACTTACAAAGATGTGAGATATTCCTGTCAGATGTTCTAATATGGTGCATGGTGAATAATAATTGTATAATGGCAAAATCCCGGGGAGATGTTAAGAATCGTAAAGCAGAAACACATTCAATGTTATCATAAACTTATTAAAAACTAGTACAAAATTACGCTATTGTTCAAAACTTTTTATAAAAATTAATAGAAAGGAAATGTATCCTATCAGTCTACAAACTATGGTGAGCGATTAAGACAAAAAATTTTTAGGTTATACCGCCAAACAGAAAAACGTCACTGTCAATCAGCTTGACAATGTCAAGTTCTATGAAACACGTCAGTGTCTCGTGTGACAGGTATCACGGTACAACGAAAATTACAAAACTGCAACAAATTTAAAACCACAACCCTTTAGCTGTTGTGTGGAAATTAAAATGAATTTAAATCACTATTAGACATTTTCACTTCTACTGTTCTGTAAACTCATTTTTTGGGTCTTTTTTGTTATTTATTATTATTTACCTTTTTTCTAATAGGTAGGCATAAATGGCACTGAGCTTGTCAATGTCTTTTTTGGAGTTCAATGTGCTACCCTCTTGAAAAATGTGAACCATTTCCAAAAACTTCCTTTTCCTATTTGAATTTTCCACTTCCAGAACCTCCACTCGTTCATAATCCATCTGGTGTCCTGTATTATTTTCATGTGTTGCCAAAGCACAAGATTGGATGTTCCGTCTTGAATCACTTTTGTGTGAGGTTAATCTCTTGCTAAGGGTACGGCTGGTCTCCCCGATGTATACTGATTGGCAGTTTGTGCATGGGATACTGTACACCACATTGCTAAGTTTGAGTTTGGGTGTCTTGTCTTTGGTCTTTGTGTAAACTTCCCTGGCCACTTTTATGTTTTTGGTGGCAACTCTGACTTCAGTTGGATCAATCAGTGACTTAAGTCTGTTAGTGAGGGTTTCTTGATAAGGTAGAACTATCGTCTTTTTGGGGTTGATATTGTCCTGTTGTATGTCTGGATCATTAATCTGCCTGGTAGGGTTTTCCTCTTGTGAATCTCTCCTTATGGGTGTGTTGAAGATAAGTTTCTTGAGTAACCTCCTCGGGTAACCATTCTCCATCATCAGTTCAAACAAAATTTGTAGGTTCTTATGTATGAGCGTGTGATGTGTAACTCTTGTGATTCTCGTTTTCATGTTTGTGACAACATTCAACTTCATTTTCAATGGGTGGTACGATTTGAAGTTAATGTATCTACCTGCACATGTTGGTTTTCTATACCATTCTGTTTTGATAGAGTTATCTTCTCTTATGACTTTCATGTCCAAAAAGGGGACAGCACTGTCTGTTTCTTCCTCCACTGTAAATTGTAGCCGTGGATGAAAGCTATTAAAAATGTCCAATACAATATTACTGGAGCCTATTGGTATTGCAAGGATTAGGTCATCTACATATTTTTTGCAGAGTGGAACTGGAAAGGGTAGCTTTGGGATGCTAATATGTAATAGCTTATCCATCACCAACTGAGCTAATATGGGAGATAAAATTGAACCCATTGGGGTACCTCTGAGTTGTTTGTAGAAAACTCCATTGGCACTGAAATAAGTGGATGAAAATGTTAACTCAATCAGTTTCTTCAATTCACTTTTAGGCATTGTACAATGTTCTTGGATTCTTGTCCATTGGTCCTCTATCACATCCAGCACCATCTCTACCTCTATATTGGTGAACAAAGACACAACATCCAGGCTGATTAATTTATAGTTAGATGGCAGTTGGAGGTCCTGTATGAATTGCGCAAACTCAAAGGAATCTCTGATGTAAAAATCGTTGTTGGAATTGTATGCTTGTTTCAATATTCCATCTAGATGTTTGCACAATCGTGTAGTGGGACTACTGGTGGAAGCAACTATTGGGCGTAAGGCCAAGTTTGGTTTGTGGACTTTTGGTAACCCATAGTATTTAGGGCACACACTATCATAAGTCATCAGGGATTTGGTTGTAGTTGATGTGAGGTAACCTTTTTTTCCCATTTCACTGATTGTTTTGTTCACTTTTTGTTCTATTGTACTGGTGGGGTCTCTTGGGATGATTTTGTAGACTTCATCATCTTGTAACAATTGGTTAGTTAACATATTATAATCCTGTTTTTCCATCAACACTGATGTTCCACCTTTGTCAGCTATAGTGAGAATTAGATCTGGATTGTCTTTCATGTACCTTTTTGTTAAATTATGATGTTTTCTGAAAATGTTATTGTTATTATGTTTGGAGTCTTGTGTGAAATTGGTAATAATGTTTGTGGCCTTGGCTCTGTGAATGTTCTTTGGGTTTTCATCCATGTTGCTGTTAATCGACTCCATTTCTGCAATAAGCCTTGGTATTGACAACTCTTTAGTTGTAGGTTGTAGGCTGAATTTTGGGCCCAAAGACATGTACTTTTTTATTACCTCAGGTACTGATTTTGTCGATATGTTCTTAAACCACTTGTCTTGTGTAATATAGTCTTGTTTTTGACTTAATTCTAACTGTCTGAATTTGTTTATATTTTTCTGTTTAATTTTATGGAAAATGTTCTTAAAAGTAGCAGAAATTCGGTCTTTGAATTCATGCCAAATATGTAGTGGTACAACTTTGGTTATACCCGTTTGTAATGAAATTTGTCTACTATCCAAGTATTTTAAATTCTTGATGGTAGTGTTTAGTTGTAAATTTAAAATCTTTAGGCCTAACCTGTTGCTAAACAAGTTAACACTTTGTGCAGTCTTTGGATCTTTGTATTGTATCATTTCTTCGATCCTGCTGATGCAGGTATGTAAACTATTGGTTTTGATATTCATTTTTTTGCATCTAGTGAGAAATATGTGTCTGTTTTTTAACCGGGCTAATTTGGATGAGTTGTTACTATATTCTTTTAGATTTTTCTTCACTTCAGAACCAAATTGTGTGGCCATATCCTGGTAGAAACCCATTATGTACATTAATAAACCAATCAAATCAAAGTCAGCAAGAACAAGCCGTTTGGTTTATTAATGTACATAATGGGTTTCTACCAGGATATGGCCACACAATTTGGTTCTGAAGTGAAGAAAAATCTAAAAGAATATAGTAACAACTCATCCAAATTAGCCCGGTTAAAAAACAGACACATATTTCTCACTAGATGCAAAAAAATGAATATCAAAACCAATAGTTTACATACCTGCATCAGCAGGATCGAAGAAATGATACAATACAAAGATCCAAAGACTGCACAAAGTGTTAACTTGTTTAGCAACAGGTTAGGCCTAAAGATTTTAAATTTACAACTAAACACTACCATCAAGAATTTAAAATACTTGGATAGTAGACAAATTTCATTACAAACGGGTATAACCAAAGTTGTACCACTACATATTTGGCATGAATTCAAAGACCGAATTTCTGCTACTTTTAAGAACATTTTCCATAAAATTAAACAGAAAAATATAAACAAATTCAGACAGTTAGAATTAAGTCAAAAACAAGACTATATTACACAAGACAAGTGGTTTAAGAACATATCGACAAAATCAGTACCTGAGGTAATAAAAAAGTACATGTCTTTGGGCCCAAAATTCAGCCTACAACCTACAACTAAAGAGTTGTCAATACCAAGGCTTATTGCAGAAATGGAGTCGATTAACAGCAACATGGATGAAAACCCAAAGAACATTCACAGAGCCAAGGCCACAAACATTATTACCAATTTCACACAAGACTCCAAACATAATAACAATAACATTTTCAGAAAACATCATAATTTAACAAAAAGGTACATGAAAGACAATCCAGATCTAATTCTCACTATAGCTGACAAAGGTGGAACATCAGTGTTGATGGAAAAACAGGATTATAATATGTTAACTAACCAATTGTTACAAGATGATGAAGTCTACAAAATCATCCCAAGAGACCCCACCAGTACAATAGAACAAAAAGTGAACAAAACAATCAGTGAAATGGGAAAAAAAGGTTACCTCACATCAACTACAACCAAATCCCTGATGACTTATGATAGTGTGTGCCCTAAATACTATGGGTTACCAAAAGTCCACAAACCAAACTTGGCCTTACGCCCAATAGTTGCTTCCACCAGTAGTCCCACTACACGATTGTGCAAACATCTAGATGGAATATTGAAACAAGCATACAATTCCAACAACGATTTTTACATCAGAGATTCCTTTGAGTTTGCGCAATTCATACAGGACCTCCAACTGCCATCTAACTATAAATTAATCAGCCTGGATGTTGTGCCTTTGTTCACCAATATAGAGGTAGAGATGGTGCTGGATGTGATAGAGGACCAATGGACAAGAATCCAAGAACATTGTACAATGCCTAAAAGTGAATTGAAGAAACTGATTGAGTTAACATTTTCATCCACTTATTTCAGTGCCAATGGAGTTTTCTACAAACAACTCAGAGGTACCCCAATGGGTTCAATTTTATCTCCCATATTAGCTCAGTTGGTGATGGATAAGCTATTACATATTAGCATCCCAAAGCTACCCTTTCCAGTTCCACTCTGCAAAAAATATGTAGATGACCTAATCCTTGCAATACCAATAGGCTCCAGTAATATTGTATTGGACATTTTAATAGCTTTCATCCACGGCTACAATTTACAGTGGAGGAAGAAACAGACAGTGCTGTCCCCTTTTTGGACATGAAAGTCATAAGAGAAGATAACTCTATCAAAACAGAATGGTATAGAAAACCAACATGTGCAGGTAGATACATTAACTTCAAATCGTACCACCCATTGAAAATGAAGTTGAATGTTGTCACAAACATGAAAACGAGAATTACAAGAGTTACACATCACACGCTCATACATAAGAACCTACAAATTTTGTTTGAACTGATGATGGAGAATGGTTACCCGAGGAGGTTACTCAAGAAACTTATCTTCAACACACCCATAAGGAGAGATTCACAAGAGGAAAACCCTACCAGGCAGATTAATGATCCAGACATACAACAGGACAATATCAACCCCAAAAAGACGATAGTTCTACCTTATCAAGAAACCCTCACTAACAGACTTAAGTCACTGATTGATCCAACTGAAGTCAGAGTTGCCACCAAAAACATAAAAGTGGCCAGGGAAGTTTACACAAAGACCAAAGACAAGACACCCAAACTCAAACTTAGCAATGTGGTGTACAGTATCCCATGCACAAACTGCCAATCAGTATACATCGGGGAGACCAGCCGTACCCTTAGCAAGAGATTAACCTCACACAAAAGTGATTCAAGACGGAACATCCAATCTTGTGCTTTGGCAACACATGAAAATAATACAGGACACCAGATGGATTATGAACGAGTGGAGGTTCTGGAAGTGGAAAATTCAAATAGGAAAAGGAAGTTTTTGGAAATGGTTCACATTTTTCAAGAGGGTAGCACATTGAACTCCAAAAAAGACATTGACAAGCTCAGTGCCATTTATGCCTACCTATTAGAAAAAAGGTAAATAATAATAAATAACAAAAAAGACCCAAAAAATGAGTTTACAGAACAGTAGAAGTGAAAATGTCTAATAGTGATTTAAATTCATTTTAATTTCCACACAACAGCTAAAGGGTTGTGGTTTTAAATTTGTTGCAGTTTTGTAATTTTCGTTGTACCGTGATACCTGTCACACGAGACACTGACGTGTTTCATAGAACTTGACATTGTCAAGCTGATTGACAGTGACGTTTTTCTGTTTGGCGGTATAACCTAAAAATTTTTTGTCTTAATCGCTCACCATAGTTTGTAGACTGATAGGATACATTTCCTTTCTATTAATTTTTATAAAAAGTTTTGAACAATAGCGTAATTTTGTACTAGTTTTTAATAAGTTTATGATAACATTGAATGTGTTTCTGCTTTACGATTCTTAACATCTCCCCGGGATTTTGCCATTATACAATTATTATTCACCATGCACCATATTAGAACATCTGACAGGAATATCTCACATCTTTGTAAGTAGTGTATTTTTTGTCGGACATTAATGTATAACAGGCCATATTTTGTAGTGCTCCCGATGAAGATATAAATTATTATCGAAAGCTCGAGTAAATAAAGATAAAGAAGAATACGTTTTTCACTGCTGCTTTCCCAAAATAAAACTTATAAGTTTGGTCTATATATATATATATATATATTGTTTCTTGAATTGAATGTCCTCTCGAACATTTCTTTATGTATTTGATACTTTTCGTTAAATTTGAGGACGCGAGATGTAAAGACCGACATCTAGGATTTTCGGGGAATCTTGCACATAGAGGTTCTGAATCTGGAGCCGTTTCATGTAATTGCTGTTGCTCGTAACTCCTAGGTTAGAATGTCACGATGAAATTTTCAGGTTAACTTCACCTGTCAGAGATATTGAATATTCTCTTCGAGGTGTCATTCTTTTCTACGCAAGACAATATACAGGGTTTTTTTTATGTCGAAAAAAAAAACGAAATTCTGTCGATTTAGTCAAATTCCTCTAGCTCCTTTGTTTTTGATTTTATAAAAAAAGTGTAAATATCAAAATTGAAGGGAATTGTATCCCGAATATGATTGGCATGTCCTCGTTTGCGTGACAGCTCTCGTTTTAGAGATATGACACAAACTTATCTTTGTTTGAATAGAAACCATAGTTGGCTATGACCAAAAATCGGACATTTTTAGAGCTTTTCAACGATATAATACTCGATATAGTTATTCATAAAAATAACGGAGTTATGGATGCTTTTCTCTCTTATTTTCACTTTTAACGTAGGTAGCCATGAAAAAGATTGTTTTCACTTAGACGTTTCCTCATTTGAGAGTAATTCCATTAGTAGTGCTGAACTGACAGTCGATATTGACAAGTTTTCGTGATAAAATGGAATATTCTAACGAAGAAAAACTGAATATGGTGGAATGTTATATCATATGCCATAAAAATTCAGTTCGTGCAGCTGAGGAATACTTTCATAGATATTTTAATCGTTGTCAACCTGCTCTATGTACATTTAAGAGGCTTTACGATAGTTTACGCAGATATGGATCTTTTACTAAACCACCAAAGGAACGTAATCAAATTAACCAAGCAGCACAAATAAATGTTTTGACAATGGTAAATCAAAATCCATCTACATCAACTCGTGAGATTGCGGCAGAAGCTGGCACATCTCAACGAACTGTAGTTAAGGTACTGCAAGCGCACAAGTTCCACCCGTACAAACTTTCAGTTTCTCAAACTTTCATGCTGGTGACGAACATCGATGTATTTTGTTTTGTACATGGTTTAGAGACATGTGCCTTGACAATCCACAGTTTCCATTAAAGGTGTTATGGTCAGATGAAATTAGATTTACTAATTGTGGTATGTTCAATAGACACAATGAGCATATCTCGGCTAAAGAAAACCCCTTCCACGTAGAACAAAGACGACCCCAGATAAAATTTGGTTTTAATGTTTGGTGTGGTATCATAGGGTCTACTATTCTGGGGCCTTTTATCTATGACGAATCACTTACTTGGGAGTGCTATTTGCATTTCTTGCAATACACTTTTCAAGACATGTTGCATAATTTGAATTTGAGAACTCGTCTAGAAATTGAGTCTCCCGGTCTCCCGATTTGGCAGTTATAGACTTCTATTTATGGGGTGCGCTAAAAAACAGTATACAAAAGAAAGTATGAGACAGTTGGTGACCTAAGGGAGGCGGTATTACAAGTAATTGAAGAAATTGATAGGCGGTCTGTGAGGAAAGCGGTAATGTCAATCTTAAAAAGATGCCATTTCTGTCTAAATAACAATGGTGGACTTTTCGAACATAAATTGTAACCATTATTATGTACTTTAATTTCTTAAGGTTTTAGTAAGTACCTACTTATTTAGTTTTTTCGTTATATCTGAAATACCTTTTTTTTGGAATAGTTATTAATAAATCATTCTATTTCATGGCTAACTACGTTATTAGTGAAAAATAAGAGAAAAAGCATCCATAACTCCGTTATTTTTATGAATAACTATATCGAGTATTATATCGTTGAAAAGCTCCGATTTTTTGAGGTCATAGGCAACTATGGTTTCCATTCAAAAAAAGATAAGTTTGTGTCATATCTTGAAAACGAGAGCTGTCAGGCAAACGTGGACATGACAATCATATTCGGGATACAATTCCCTCCAAGTTTGATATTTACACTTTTTTATAAAATCAAAAACAAAGGAGCTAGATGGATTTGACTAAATCGACAGAATTTCGTTTTTTTTTTCATAATATCTAGTAAGCCATGACTTTTTACAAAAATCCGAAACTGTCATTAAATTGGGCCAGTAAAACTGCAAATCTTTCCCAATTTAACCATTGCTCTATCTCCGCTAGTTTCCGAGGTCCCCATTCTGATCATAAAAAAAACTCACCCTGTATATAATATATATTGTTTCTGGAACCGCTCCAGATTCGGAACCTCCATGTGCTAGTTTCCCCGAAAATTCTAGTTGTCGGTCTTTACATCTCGAATCTTCAAATTTAACGATATGTATCAAATACATAATGAAGGGTTTGAGAGGACATTCAATTGTGGGAAGCGCAACTCATGAAGGCTCCTGATTCGGAACCTCTATGTGCTAGTTTCCGCGAAAATCCTAGATGTCGGTCTTTACATCTCATGTCTTAAAATTTTTTTTTTTTTCAAATATCGAAATCTATCAGATTTTCCTATAGGTAAGTTTTAACAAAGTACCTCTTATTTTCGATTATTAATTTGACAGCTATATAAAAAATGGTGGTCTCCATTTGAAAAAATTGAGTTTTTCATGATTTCGCATTTCAATTTTTGGGATTTTTTAAACACTATGTACACAATATTACATATGTTGGAAGCTCGAAGTTCATTCTATCACTTTCCGGAAAAAAATCCCTTGATTCCGCTGCGTTACAGCATAATTGGCAATTCTCTGAAGGCTTTAAAATGCCAATTTTAATAAACATTTTGGAATATCTCGAAAAGGGCTGAAATTAAGTATACTTGAATTAGTCTTAAAATTACCCATAGAATTCAGAATTGCAATAATTTACAGGGTTTCCATTTGAAATAAGCAAGTTGGTATCAACTTCCGGTATAACCGGAAGTGGCATATGCTTGGAAATATGTTAGCTGGACTGCCCCCAATCGAAAAGTGATACTGCTAAATTTTCACTGAATTTCGTAAATACCGGTTTCCTATTATCGATCGATATCATTCCCGGTGGTTCTAAAATATATATTAAAATTTTTTTGCTCACTATTTTCGCATTTTATTTAAATAGTCATAAAATTGTTAATCTATTATATCCTTCCACTTACGTGGAACAGGAAACTATATTTCACAATTTAAATTTGTATAAATGTGCCCTCAACCAATTCGCTATCGAGATAGAAACCGTTTATATAAATCTCCTTACTTGTTTATACAGCCTAATGAATTTATTTAACATTTTGTTTTACACTCACTTCACCATGCTTTACATGAACCGGAATTCCAGAGAAAAAATTAAATTCCATTTTGTTCGAGCCATAATCGGTGTTAACAGTATATGAAATATTTATGAAGTAAAATTAGAATATCCACATTATTGTAATCATTGTACAGCATAAAAACAACTCGTTAATTGGAAGTAAATTATGTAAAATCTATTCTAATCAGTCGATTTGTGAGATTAACGCCTACATAAAGTCTTGTGATAATCGGCAAGAACTAATATATTTTGTTTTTTTATGCGATTATCAATAATGTATGCCAACTACGTTCGAAATGGCAGCCAATGATTGTGAATTAGATAATGCATAATGGACAATTCCAATCTGAAAGTAAGTAACCGAGCTGAAGAAATTACGACGTAAGTAGCAATAATTTGTCAATAAGAATGTTAAGAATTATGGTTTTCTTATTTTTTTTCCCGGATTTAAGTAATGTTTTTCCAGTACAGATTTCTTCCGCTACATATAAAATAGAGTTACTATCACTAGAACTTTCAACAGAAGTGTTTACAAGAATGGGAGATTTCAGAAGTCTTAGACAAAACCAATTTAGTTCACCATAATTACATAGATCTTTATTCCTTTTGAGTATTTTCTTATTTGAAAGCGTGTATTATTAACGGACTTCCAAAAAGGGTTGAGGGTACCAATTAGGCGTGAATGTTTTGTTACCAAATTCTTCTTCAGTTGTAAACAGATAATAATTATTTTTTTGTTTAATAGAGTGTACATCCGGAATATTGAAAGTTCAACTTTGAGAAAAGATTTCTATTAGTAAAGGGATAAAATTGGGATTGAACACATACCTCCATGGAAATCGACCGGTATACCGACTAATAGGCCTATTTCTCCCCAACACCTTACCGATTTGTATAGTTTTTAACCGACTTATAAAAAGGAGGAGGTTATCAATTCGTCGCGTATTTTTTCGCTTTTTTTTTGTATGTATGTTACCTGATTTCTTTTCCTGTGGTGCACCGTTTTGAACGAATATTGTCTTGTTTAATAGAGTATATATCCGGATTGGTGAAACTTCAAATTTTGGAAAAGAATTCTATTGGTAAAGTGATAAAATTTGTGAATGAACACATGCGTGCATTGAAATCGACCAATATCCCTAATATTTTAGTCAATTTTTCGATAACTCCTTATGGATGTGTATAGTTTTTTAACGTTTAATCTATTTAGGAAGATCCTTAGGTGATCTCATATACTTTTCTGCGACGTGAAACATTTCCTCATAAATATTTTAATTTTTAATATGTAATACAGCATAGTATTTTCGGCTCCTTAAATCAATGAGTACCAAGCTCGTTTTGTTTGTATACCAGGTAAATACCTATTAAAATGCAAATTTTTCCATTTTGAGAAGACGGTACTTTTGGTTGTCACATTCTCTCGGCCTAATAGAAAATTCAGTGACAACACATGTCAAACTTTAAACTGGTACTTGGTGGCTTATAGACAGGGTGTTTAGTTATAGCAAACAAAATCACAAAGTAAAGTGGTAGAAGGAGTTGCATTTATATGAAGATTGAAATATAGGACGGACTAGAATGATAGTGGTCCGTAGGCAGCCGTATATACAGGATGGTTCGAATATAGGGTGGACTGGACGTAAAAAACGTATAAAAATGTTGAAAAAAATGTGAAATTAAAATTATATAGGGTGATTAAAAAACTGTTATATGATGTGGACATAAGCAAATCATATACAGGATGGTTGAAATATATGCTGGTATATATTTATACAGTGTGATTAAAAAATTATTTCTTTTATAGCCCATAAGAAGTTGCATAAAGTGTGGAGAGGAATTAATGTTACACAGGGCGATAACATAAAATGTTAAAAAGGAAATAATTTATGGGGTAGCCCACAAGGAGTTATATACTATGGTTGAAATATAGGACGGATTTGACTCCGTAAATATAGGATGGATTCTATCTACTCCGTCCTATAGTTTACAGAAGGCAGCTAACAAATTTATGCTTGTCCGTGGGCAGTCGTATGTACAGGCTGGTTGGTACATAGGTTGGAGAGGAATTATCTAGTTATACAGGGTTGTCAAAAAAAGTTGAAGAAAGGTTACATGGGGTAGTATATAAGGCATAAATATATTTTGGGCTTATTAAGTCAACGCGTACTAGTACATTTTGTTTGTAAAGATTTACCTGCTAATTTAAATGATAAAGTATCATTGTGTAATGTAGATGTTTCGATGTTACCTGGTTCTGTCTATTAAGGTTATACATACAAAATAACAAATAAAGAATGAAAACTACCTGAGTTAAAAAAAACTAAAAAGTTGAAAATAAAACATTTTTAAAAAATATATAACCGACTTCTACCTATAACTAAAAAGCTAAAAATAATTATAACAAAATACAACTCTAGCAAATAAATAACACATTCAATGTTGTAAGGTACCTACCCAGGAAGTAAAAAATGTAAACATTAGAAGGTGCGCATTCTGTACAAATTAATTACCTACCAATCTAGTATATTTTTGAAGTCGGTGCCAAGCAAATCTAAAATCCGTCATTGTGTACTTATCTACTAATTCATCAAACTTGATTGTTGCTTAGCACCGACTTCAAAAAAATACTAGATTGGTAGGTAATTAATTTGTACAGCATGAGCACCTTTTAATGTTTACATTTTTTACTTCCTGGGTAGGTACCTTACAACATTGAATGTGTTATTTATTTGCTAGAGTTGTATTTTGTTATAATTATTTTTAGCTTTTTAGTTATAGGTAGAAGTCGGTTATATTTTTTTTTTAAATGTTTTATTAAAATTCTATTCTATCGTGACGGGAATTCATTCGATAATTCATGGAATCGGCATTTATCCGATATTTCGGGTAATCAGAAATGTTGTTCGTCTAGCGCATTGAAGTCGGCGGCTTGCTTTGATCAAGTTTTCGAAGAATTCTAGTCCATGAAGGAAATCTCTCGGCGGCTCTTTGACTTCTGGAGAATTCCGAGAAGAAATATATACATACGAAGAGCTGACGGAAGCATTCATTCAGTATTCGATTGCCGTATAGTAAACATAGGAGATCAAGATAGATTATAAATAGTTCAATAAAAACATTACAGTGCTGTCTGAAGTGGGATATCTCCTGCCACATAGGTTTGCGGTCTTCTTTCTTCCACCCGATAACTTTAACTCTGGATCTAATTTCTGGTCTTTTTGGATATCCTCAAATTACCAATAGTCATCGACGGCGGTAGTTCTACAGAGAACAGACCCTTTTTTCATCTCACTGGCAATGTTTGCAATCATCAAGGCATGGTTGCAAACATTGTCTTCTTCATGCTCTTTTATCCTAATAAAAAGATTTTGCGTTGTTTGAAGCTTACAATGTAATCATCACATGTCACTTTTTTTGGTTGTATATGAGGTGTCAAAAACATGAATTTTGACAAAGTAAAGTTCATTTTTAGCAATTAAATTGACAGAGGCTATAAACTCTCCGCAGGCAAATCACAATATGATGAAAAATCTGTCGGAAAAATTGTCAAAAATATATAAAATTTCTAAAAATATGTCAAAATACTCAAAATGCCATTTGGATCTTGATGTAGCATTATAGAAAAATCTTAGACACCAAATCTATAAGCAGGTAAAAGACAATGTGTTAAAATTTCCTCTCAAAAAATGACAGTAATATGACACTTTTGATATATTTGACATATTTATGACAAATTTGAGAGTTTGGACACATTCCTGATATTTTTTTGAAAAATTTTTGGCATTTACGGTATAAATTCGATAACGTATTTTGTTGATTAGTATTACTCTCTAAATAATGAAACATCTTTTGAATATCAGTTAGTTTTGCTGTCACATGCTGAATTAAAGTACAATTTTGTCATCATTTTTGAGAAAATATGTATATAACATCCCAATACAGCAAACTGATATTAACAAGAAATTATAAATAATAATTACTAATAGGAATAAGTTTTGACATTGGGAGTAGGTCTCAATGCCAGAAGGTACGGGTAAAAATGTCTGAGCGTATTACGTACTTTATCTACTACAATATTAAAACTGAACGTAAAAGTGACGCGGTTAGCAATAAAACAAAAAATAAATTACTTTATACACCACATATCATTTATTATAATCTAATGGGATGTCGCAACAGAAGTAATGGAGTAGAAAAAACCGAAACACGACAAATGTTGCATTGTTTCTTCGTAGTGTTTCCTGAACCACATGGCTTGCTAAGTTTTAATGAGACCAGACATTTATATCTTTCCCATAAAGTTTTTTTTGTGGTTTGTTGAATTATTTCAGTTAATAGTCAAAGCAAGAAAATAAAATTGTACTGAACATTTCACAAGTGTTACGGTTAATTAGTTTACTAATTATTAATTAATTAGATGTTAATCATTAATCATATTGTCTAATCACTGGTAATAATTATTGGAATCTAGGATGCATTTGGTTTTACTGATTTTTTTGGAAATAACACCACAATTGCTGAAAAGTTCGAATATTTCAAATACTTCAAACATTGCAGGGTTTGACCATAAAACTGATGATGAAAACTAAGAAAAATTACTGCTAATTTGATATATACAGGGTAGCAATAAAAAATTCTAAAGATTATGTGAAATAACAAATCGTCTTTCAAATTGGAAGAATTTGAAAGATCTATCGTCAGAATTTCATGTGGTGCTCCTAGGTAGAACTTTGCTACATGCTATATGCTTTCCCAAAAAAAAAGAGATCAAAGAAACTCTGATGTTCCAGAGATCCCATGAAAATCATCAGGCAAAACCTAGAGAAAGCCTCATGAAATATTTCGATACATGGTTGTTCAAAATAAAATTACCATTATTCATTTGATCCTTCATGATTGGTAACCAGGAACGGCTGAATTCTACAGAAGTACTAGCGATACAGTCGCGTTTATTTAATAAAATTAAAGCATGCTCTTTCAGCTTTCGTTTTGTATTCTATTCGTCTTTGTGTAATATTGTTGAATTTTAAAATTGTATATTATGACAAAGGTTCCAGGCATATTCCCAAATTTTTGACTGTTCGAATTGTCGTTTCCTTATATAATTTGGGTGTTCATTTATTAGAACATTTATAGGTCTAGAGGTTTCTCCAATATAAAATTTGTGAAATAAAATAAGAATCTTGTTCATAAATAGATGGAAGAAATCACAGCAATTACAGACAAAGGAGAAGCATGCTTCAAAAGTCAACCCCATAAACCTTAGAAATATAGATAGATAACAAAACCAAAGAAAAGCATATCATGTCAAATTATAGACCCATCTCATTGATATCTAATATAGCTAAAATCTTGGAAAAAATTATTTACAATAGAATTTTAGAATTTGCGAACAAGCATAAAATAATAACAAAAAACAGTATGGCTTCATGAAGAAAATAGTTACAAAGCATGCCTTAAATTTTCTAACAAATGTAATTTATGAAAAGCAGCTACATTTCTAGACTTAGCGAAAGCATTTGATACTGTCAATCACAAGATATTATTAGAAAAATTATACTGTTATGGAATAAGAGGCAAAGCTTATAAGCCCATGACTTCTTATTTGCAAGGCAGAAAACAGCGTGTTAAAGTAAATGAGGTGAATGAAAGTGAATATTGTGAAGTTCGAACAGGTGTTCCACAAGGAACAGTACTGGGGCCATTGTTATTCATTCTGTACGTTAATGACTTACTAACTACTATGCCTGATGACGTAATAATATCATTTGCGGATGACACAGCGGTTATATCTGTAGGAGAAAGTTGGGTTGAAGTAGAGATCAAAATGAATAATTATCTTGAAGCTATAAGTAACTGGCTAGCTTTAAATAAACTAAATTTGGACAAAACTGTTTACATGACATTCGGAAATTGCAACATAAGTGTTCCGGTAAACCTAAACATTTCAGTCAACGGAAAAAACCTGAATAGGGTGAAATCATGTAAATATTTGGAAATCATCTTTGATTACAGAATGAAGTGGGATAAACATGTAGAATACATTCTTAGAAAAACAAAGTATTTAGGATTTGTATTCTATAATCTCTCTAAGCTTATGAAAACGGACATAGTGATGAAGTTGTATTACGCATTTTTCCATAGCATGATCAATTATGGAATCATTGCCTGGGAGGGAGCTTACTCCAACGCTACAAAACGTCTGCAAAGCCACCAGAACAAACTATTAAAAATCGTAAACAAGAATAAAACAAACTTACATAACAATCCTTTAAATTTGGAGGAGCATTTCTCACTTAACTCTTTAAAATATCACTACATTACTCTGAAAGAAAAATTCCTGAACTCAAACAGTATTACGAGGAACAAGAGCATTCTTCTCCCACATAGATCTAAAACAGTCAGTAACAAAGGCAGTTTTAGAAGAGCAATAAATGTATACAACAGGTTTCAAAATGAAGTAAAGGCGTTAAGTACTGTAAGTGCAATAAAAAATAAGTTATAAAAGTGGATAATTAATAAAGATTATAAAAGAATCAGATAGGCAATTGACAAAAAAGTCACCATTGTTATTGAAACTTCCTGAAAAATTATGTTTTATTTATTTATTTTTTCTATTATGTTCTTTTTTTATTTTATGTATTCTTAGATATTTTCCTTTATGTTAAGTATATATTTTCCATAGGATAGGTTTACATATTATTAGTTTTAGGTATTATGCTAAGACCACGATCAGGTAACTCCGATTACCTCTGTGGAGATTATGTAATAATGTCCTGATATTATTGTGTATATCTATTGGTTAAATAAATAAATATACCAGTCTATAGAGCAAAATTAAAGTCATTTTCGGAAATAAAATTTCACAGCATATCGCTTCAGTAGTCGTTTATAGAGAATAATTGACAAGATTTTAACAGCAAGTTCGCAGAAGTTAATTAATTAAATAATTAAAACTGTAAAAAAATGTTAATTTTGTGTTTTGCTTACAGTATGGAAAGTAATGAACGGATCGTAATGTGGTCAATGGACAAGCTGTTAAGAATCAGAAATCCTTATTGCCTTAATCAGTGTTTATAATTCCTGATTGGATCATTTTTCACAAAGAACCTTAGATAAACTGTCAGAAAGTCGATTTTTTCAAAAATTCATTTGTTTCTTGTAACTAAAACTACAATACTATTCTTAGTCAAAATAATAGTTTATGATAAGTTTATATGGGTTTAAAAGTGATACCGTCGAAGAAGTAGATTTTGAGAAATTGTAGTTTAAATAATTTAGTGAGGTATTTTGCAACGCAGTTCTAAACAGTTACAAATCTCTTAAGAAATTCTAGAGCGGCATTTGCCAACGCTCTTTCGTCTTGTCCTAATTCAACAGTTATTTTCGTCTGTAGCCCTCCAGTTTGGTGAGCTGCATGATATCAACATCTGATTTATATTATCCCAGAGAAAAAATCTAATGGATTAAGATCGGGTGACCGAGCGGGCCCTTCAATAAACTCCCTACGTTCAACCCATCATTTAGAAAATTGCGAACGATTCGCTCGTAGTGGGGGCGCTACCAGGCATTCAAAATTCAAAGACATTTCTGGGTTTTCTTCCTGAGGAGGAACAATTTTTCTGCGTTAAATTTCAATATATTTTTCCCGTTAATATATCATCCTTACCTTGGGTTAGCTTTCTACACGAAGGAAAGTCCGGATACCCAAGTAAAATGACGGGATTTCCGAGATTACATTTTTTAACTATAATTTGTATATTATTCTTGCTAAATATGTTTAATTTTCCAATATAAGAGCATATAGTATATAATAGAACTAAATATGGATTTTGTAAACATTTATTGCCAAATTAAAAAATTTACAAGTCATTTATTTTTTTCGATTGTGTTATTTTTTTCTAAGAACACTAAGCAATGAAAAAAATATACAACTTTGAAACAAACTACTTAGCCACAAACAGTTTACTCAAAAATAGAAGTATTTGAAGTAAATAGCAAGTTTTGCTAAGAAATATAAAAAATACAGTTTTATTTTTTCGTAAATCCAGTAATTGTTTCAATTAATATTTTGATAAACAAAATTTTTACATGTTTAGAGATAAGCTTTTGTATAAGTATGGTTGTAGAGCAGCGTCATTGTTTTTGTTGATTGAAACTTCTAAAGATAACATAACTGACCACCACATGTGCATTCTTAGCATCGAAAACCACTAAATTGGGTTCGAAACCTGTACTATAGATATTATTCTTGGAAATGATTACAAAATCATTATAATTAGGCAATAAGAAAACAAACAAATGCAAGAACAATTACGGTATTACGCGATATTCTATAGTTAGAAAAATGTCAAACGGAATTTGCGAACCTTAGAGTGCCAGGCATAAATTAATTAACAATGTTTGTTCTAGAATTATTAAATTACAAAAACAGTTGTCATAACTTTCAAGGTTTTGTGATTTCTTTATGGTGTGACCGTAACATATGTAATTAAAAAAAAAGGAACATAAGTAACTTTAGTATTTTAACAGCAAGTCCTGACGTCGTTTTTTCGGACACGTAAATTATTTTGAAAAATATTAATAAAGAAAATCAGTAATTATTAAATTAGTCACCAAATTTGAGCTTTAATCAGCATTTGATTTCTAAATGGGTGGTAATTTTTAATTTTTGGGTGGTTAAATTCTCTGAGAAAATCAGTTTTTCACTATTGTGTCACATTTATTACAAACGCATACATACAGAGAAGTGAACTATTTTCACAAAAGTCACACGCATCCTATTCATATTTTCTCAAAAAGCAAATTTTTGTTACGTGATTTTACAAATACCAGTAGCCTGACTCACTGAGTACTAGAGTAAAAACTTTTTCAACAAGTTCACTATTATAATATGTCATCAACTCATTTATAAAATGTCAACATATGTAAAAATTACAAAAATTGTTTTTTAATTTAATTTGAAGTACCTAAAATATAATAAATAAATACCCATAAATACCTGCATAAAATTTTGATATTTTTTCTGTTTTACTATATAAATATTGATAATAATTTCACTTAAAGGTATTAAATCACTGGGTTTCAGTCATTTATCGCCTAACACTTTATTGAAACATCAGAAAGTATTTACCAAGTTATTACGAACACAGGTGAATCAAATCAGTACCGGCGAACATTGAAAGACGTAAAACAAAAAAGAAATAATCATAATTTTAGGGTTTAATGTTTAAGCACTTTCTTGGGAAATAACACCAAAAGTCACGAAATTACTGTATATTTCAAATGTCATGTTTAGGTTAGACCCCGTTGTCAATGGCAAAGAAACTATGAGAAAAGGCACAATTCTAAAATGTAAAATTAAAACGTTTGACAATGTCTATTATTTTCTGAAAATAATTAATAATCACGCCACGATTCTAAACCTCTTCCTTGATATCTTCCATTGACACATTTTATTAATAACTTCTAAAGGAAAGTTATAAATATAATTTTATTTCTATTTTAATAGTTTATTTTTTCTGGGATTAATGAGAATATCAGTTGTTGGTCTATTGTTCTCTCGGAAGAGAATTATTTTATATTTTGAATATTGGCTCTATTATCAAACTGAGTGTGGCTATAAAAGAACTAAGTGGTGTTACAAAGAAATATGTTAATTTTATTCCAAGCAAGAATTTTAAATATTTTAATTGCTTGCAGAAAATGAGTAAGTAAGTTAAAATGAAGAATTTAATTTACTAGCCATTGACTGTCCTCGAAAGTAATCTCAAGGCAAATGCTTGCGTTTTCAGGAGTGCAAAGTAAAAGGAATTAGCATGTGTTATTTTTTGTAATTAACCAAAAGAAATGATTGCTATGGAAAAGTAAATTTTTATAAATAATACTAAACAGAAAATGTGGGTACGTCATATTTTAAATGACCTGTTATGAATAAATTTCAATATACTCAGTTTTCCTTTTTCATAATACATAATTCTTTTGGGACATTTCTTTGTTTCCTTGTAGGTAAATGAAAGAGTATCATTGCTTCTTCATCATAATCTTCTAACAAAAATAATCTTACAATGTCATCAATGTTAAAAATTTGAAACCAAGGTCACCTCATAACAAATCTGCATAGCAGTGAACATTTTTTCTTCCAAAACATTATTTTGAACGTCGATAGGATTACACAGCCTTCTGCGTTTGTCGCGCACCTAAAAACGTATATGTCTGAAGTCTGAAGCATGCATTTCGACGCTCTTAGGAAATCCGGCCTTATAGTCACTGCTTGTGTTGTCATGTTTTTTTTCAACATTTTACTGGTGTTTTTAATAATAATTTTATAAATCTATTACAAATTTAGTTTTGAAAAATAGCTCATGGATGTTGGCAAATGTTTTCTACGAACAAACCTGTAAATACTAAATTTGCGTGAGAAAGAATGGAATATAAAATACCTCAAATTTGCTATTAAACAAGGGCATATGGGGAACAATTGACATTCTTAGTATGTTTGGGGTGTTGAAGGATTGTCGAGATTGGTTGCGGTAGGTAAAGGTGTGTCCTTTAAACGTAAGGCAAAGGCCAGACTGGCGGGATTTCATGCTGCGATTTCGGCATTTTTTTCAAGCTCTCACATAGTATGCCATATCAGCAGATTTTCACGCTCTTGAAATCCAGCTCCACCCTGGCCATACACGCCGGTTGCAGTCATTCGCGTGCCTTCTGTTTGGTCGAGCTCCATGACGAAATAAATACCGCGTTCTTTTCTACCAGTGTGGCCATTCAATTGGGTGAAATAATGCAGAAAAATGGAACCGATCCTATCGTTTGGCGACTGTCTTTGAAGCTGCGCCCGACACTGAACCGTTGGGTGGAAATTCACGCCGCGTCTTTCCTCTCCGATTTGAGTGTGGCCAGGGTAGAGCTGGATTTCAAGCGCCTGAAAATCTGCTGATATGGCATACTGCGTCGAAAACGCAGCGTGAAATCTCGCCAGTCTGGCCTTAGCATTAAAGCCGCCACTAAGCCACATAGGTGATAAGGTTTTGATTTAAACTAGTACAAAACATAAATACGCATCATCTACTAGTGCTTTTGATATTTGAATTTGTACAAACAATAATATTCACCAAACAGTGGTGGTGGTTAGTTACAGGGGGTTTAATATCTAAACCATTAATGGCTATAAGTTACGAAAAGTTGCAATGCGAAGTTTTGCAACTGGTTCTCTTCGATGCTCAAACTCGCTTGTGATTACAAATTACAAGAATAGTAATAAAAATAAACCGTTCCAATTTCAACAACTTTGTTCTGATGTTTATTTTAAGAGCCTAAATAAAATATAAAATTCTTTTGAAAATCGGTCGTTATATTGCTGAATCCCCATAAAATTAACATTATATCTTACAATTATACAAAGTTGTATTAATTAATAAGTTGAAATATTTTTTTGCAGATCTCACCTGCTGCTCACATGTTACTGGATCGTGTAGGAGTGTATGCGAAGAGGTAAGATTGTTTTAGATGACATAATGAGATTTTGATAAACAGTTTTGGGTTTAAATGCTTTTACATGTGTGTTCATAACAATAAAGTTGAAGGTCTTCGATAATTTTCAGTCAGTAAGACATATCAAAACTTTACCAACAATCTTACCAAACTTTTTCTGAATCCCAGCTAGCTTTATTTGTTATTTTATAAAAAAAATAGTGGTAGTAGTAAATATTCGACGTTTCGGCTTTCACCTTCAAGTCTTTAGGTTCAAACTGATATTTAATTTGTCAGTCGTTGGATCAGCTTATTGATGATAATTGGAAAAATCTGATATGCCTCAGTTTTTCGGAGCGACAGATTCGGTGCAAGCTTAGTACCAGGTTCGCAAGAGGCTAGCCAAGCAAGCAAAGTACGCAGATTAGCAGTTATTTTTCCTATTTCATTGTTTGAATAAATTTACTAGGCAGGTTTTTACACATTGGTGGTTATGGAATTCAGTTCCTCACTTTTTAAAAATGATTTACAGGTTGCAAAAAACCTCTGACTATTCCATCTCAGAGTCTCAGAATTTCAGGAACTCGAACCCCAAATCGGGAGTCCTACTGTGTGTAACACCGTTTACCTGTGATCCTAGGATAGAAATCACAAAAAAGTTCGTAGGTCAACCTAGCATTTACGATGTTTACAGTGCATCGAACGCAAGTTATTTCTAGTCGAGAACCTTCAGTAATCTCAATTTTTGTAGTTTGCATATATTACTTAACCATCTCCGAACTAAAGGAAGTCTACACAGTTGTTCTGGTTGATTTGGGTGCCAGTTCCACTCATTTGTTGGAAATACATATATTTATTGGAAATGTCAATCAGTTTACGGAAGCGCAACTTATGAAGGTCCTCACTAGAAACAATATATTGTCTTGCGGTCGATGGATTGTAAAATCTCTAAAAGATAGTATTATGAGTCCTAATGATTTATAAGCACAAGTTGGCACGTGCCATGTTTCACTTCATATTAATCAAAACTGGTGTTAGATTACACCATTTGGTTTGCAAAAGTCAATTATTCTGTAAGGAGTAGTAGATTGTTCTGTCTTGTTGAAATCAGATACAGTCTAAATCCTTGTCTTCCAGTGCTGACCACCAAAAAACGTTAGCATTAGCGATTTAGCGTAGGGGCTTGTACATCAGTGGATACATATTGAAATCATACCAAATTGTTACATGTATTGGGTGTTTTTCTTAGAGGTATAGAACTTTGAAACGAAATGAAGCAAGGATATATTTTTTAAATTGACATGAAATTTACTTTATTCAAAAGATAATCTTCTGGCATTATAATTTGAATATGACTTCTGGCATATGACCGCCACGGCTGGCTCGGACGTAGTCTAATCTGGAGGTCCAATTTTCGATGACTTTTTTCAAACATTTGTGGCCGTATATTGGCAATAACACGGCTAATGTTGTCCTCCAAGTGGTCAATCGTTTCGGGCGTAGTCTAGCGTCTTCACGTATCCCCACAGAAAATAGCCAAGCGGCGTTAAATCGCACGATCTTGGAGGCCAATTCACGGGTCCGAAATGTGAAGCGATGTGGTTACCAAACGTTTATTTCAATAAATCGATTGTGGCACGAGCTGTGTGACATGTTGCCACGTCTTGTAGAAACCACAGCTCGTGTTCATCAGGATTGTTCAATTGATGAACGAAAAAGTTAGTAATCATGCCTCTATAGCGATCACCATTGACTGTAACGTTCTGGTCAGCATCGTTTTTAAAGAAATACGGACCAATTATTCCACCAGCCCATAAAGCACACCAAACAGTCAGTTTTTCTGGATGTAACGGTGTCTCAAAATGAACTGGAGGATTATCATCACTCCAAATACGGTAGTTTTGGTTATTGACGTATCCATCGAACCAAAAGTGAGCTTCATCGCTAAACAAAATTCGCTTATGAATATCGGGATCAACGGAAATCTTGTTTTGGGCCCATTCAGCGAATGTACGCCTTGCTAGGTGATCGTGTTGCTTCAATTCTTGCACGAGTTGAATTTTGTAAGCACGCAAACCAAGATCTTTCCGCAAAATGTTTCATAAAGTGGATGGACACATATCCAATTCCTGTATACGATGGCGGATAGACTGATTCGGGTTTTCCTCTACGCTACGCTCTACAGCAGGAACGGATTCTTCTGTACGCACTGTACGACATCTCTGTGGATGCGTATTATCATTTAGAGAAAACAAGGTGCGAAAACGTTGCATAGTTAATCGAATTAATTGCTCTGATGGACGATTATCTTGACCGTAAAATGGACGTAGGCGCGATACGTATTTCGAACAGAACCATGATTTTCAAAATAAATTGGCACAGCTTGAAAGCGTTCTTCAAGCGTCAGTCTATTCATGATGAAATGCCAAACCAAACTAAACATAAATCACTTGACAGCTGACAAGATGGCCGCCGGTTAAAAGAGTGTTGCCAACTTAAATTTCTATACCTCTATAAAAAACATCCTTTATATATCGATACGTTTTTCGCACATTTATTTGGTTATTTCCATTTCTTACATTACACATTATTATGGTTTCTAGAAGTAATTATATATATATATATATATATATATATATATATATTAAACTCATTTGTAAACACTTTGTATATCTGAACGGAAACCTTTATCCTCTGCACGATAACGAGGCAATGCTATCAATACATTATTTCCTGTCACGTATGCAGAAACTTACCGGAGTCTATAATTTATTAATAATTTTTTCGAGTTTTCAGTATGCCTCAACTGACATTAAAGTGTGGGAGGCAATTATTCAATTATTTATTAGTACTGCGAAATCATCACCCGCTGTTATATTGTGTCTGCAATTTTAATATTTTTCAACTTCAAGAGGTGGTTGAACCAACTTTTTATTTGAACATTTTATGAAATTGAGCATGTGTGAGATATCTATAACTTGTAGGACTGCATTTTCATAGGCTTTGGCAGTTATATTTGTATTTTTTAAATTTCTTAATGAACCCTGATGCAAAATAAAGGAGTCTTTAAAAATGTATAGCCTATGTTATCAGTCAACTTACAAACATATGCAAAATTTCAGCTCAATCTAATGTAACTTAAAACATTTGGCAACAAACACCTCGATAGATGAAAATAACAAAAATGTATAAATAACTGTTTTAATAGAGTTTATTCCAATACATGTTTTAAAAATGTGTCCATCCCAATGTATTAATTTACGCTGGCGCTGATGTAGCAAGAGGGGAATTTTAAACAGCACGCCAATATTATTTTCAGTTTAGAAAATTTAATGTAAGTTTGTCATGCTTGTCCCTTTACCAAAAACTGGACTACCTACTTTGCGGAGTTCTAGTTTTTCATGCTTGTTTCTACCATCCGTACAGAAACTTGTCCATTTTGTGGTTCTGACTAATGTCAAGCCTTTAAGTTAGAATATCGCTAGCATGTCTATTAGAACGAAAAAAAATATTGCTAGTATTAAATATTAATTGGATCTTACATTTTTCATTTACTATAATTTAAAGATTTTCTATAAACGAAGAAACTCTTAATATATAAACTGGACCCATAGAAAACTAAGTTGTGTGGATATTTCAAGATCAAACAAGTGTAGTGTCATCAGAACAAAGTGTCGAGACAAACGCAATTTCAATTTTTGCATTTCGTTACCATACTCACCTATTTTCATTTGTGTAAGCGTGGGCCTCCATTTCGCTTAAAAAACTGTTGTCCTTCACCAAAGGGTAAATTCCTTAACTTGATTAATCATTTTGAAATATGTCTTAAAACAATTCGCTAGTCGGAAACAGCTTAAAATTATCTTCCTTTGAAGCACTTCTTAAACTTTATTTTAATTCCGTTAATAAAAGATTTTGAATGCCTCATAAAATTCGCACATTAACATAGTTTATTGGTTTGTCTAACCTAATAGACTTGCCGTAGCGTTACTATTGGCTTTTGTATATCTCAAAGTAACAAAACACAAAAGCTCTTTGATTTATCGGAAGCTTTTGATAAACTCGGTCTTTGATGACTGCACATTTTTAGCTATAAATATCTTTCGTTAATATATATTACTAACTAGATAGTGCGATAAACGATGAAATTTTAGAAGTAATAAAAGTTTTTTTATAGACAAACAGCTTAATGTTGTGATTTAAATAAACTAATAAATACATTAAAAAAAACGACGTCAAAAAAAACTTAACTAAAAAGCATGAAATCATTTTTTCCTACAACAATTAAATATTTTTTACGAAGTCGGTGCCAAACTACAGTAAAAATATTTTGGGAAGTACAACTTCGCTGTTCAAATTGGCACCGACTTCAGAAAAAGTATTTATTTGTTGTAGAAAAAAAATATTTTATGCTTTTCAATTAAGTTATTTGTTTGAAGTCGGTTTTTGTTTTTTTTTAATGTATTTATTTTACAATTTTGAGTGATGGCTTAGATGGATGCAGCTTTCAAATTTAAAAAATTTATGAATATTGCTTAAAATAAGGTATTAATTTTACTTTTAAGCATCATTTATTGGTTTGACCAAACAAACAAAACATTTACTGTTGAATAGAATAACTTGTATGTATATGTATTAAGAAACATTTTTATATGATTCTAACTTAGGTGGATCCACTATGTTGTAGACGATCTGATTATCAAATTGTGATTTCGATATTTGTCATTGCGAATCTTCTTATTTTTTTAATTTATTATTTTTTTTTGTTTGGTGTTTTTGTATTCATACCATTGAAAACGAGATTTGATTTAAACGTTGAAACGTTTAGACTTTTGAAATATACCGACTTTCAAGTTTATGTGGTAGTTATTCCCAATCTAATAAACTTTGTTTAATTACAATTTCAGATATTATAAATAAATAATGGTACCTCGCTTTTAAACAACATTGTTATATTTTTTTTTAAACCTAGTATATAGTTGGAAACGTTATGTAAATACTTATTATGCAATTTTTAGTGGAATGGCATAAGTTGATGCAGTTTTTAATTCTAATTATTTCTATTTGATTACAATTTTAGATATTAACAAAAATAAAGATACTTCACTTTTAATTAAAATTCCTATTTGTTGACAAACCTTGTCTACAGTTAAAAAAGTGCCATGGAATGATTACAGTGTACGTTTTATACCATGCAAATTTCTTTATGAAGAATAACTTTTTCTCTTGGAATTATAAAAGAAATCGCTTGATTTATGAATACACACTGTATATACAAACTAACCGAAATCTTTACTTTGAAGTTGATTAACTGACATTTATTTTGATTAATTCAATTTATGTACAATTTACCCCAAGTTCCGAACAGAAACATTTTCATATTTTTAATACCAGCAACTACACCAAAGCTTGTATAAAGGCTGTCCTAAACGTAGCAGAAAGTTTGGCATACTTGTTTGTACATACAAATAATGTTCGTCACCTATAATGTCATACAAATAACATCCAACAAGTTTTCTAAAATATGTATGCGCCAACATTATTTCATCCCTACATTATTCCATCATGCTTGAAAGTTATGTTTGTACAATCAAGTTTAAGTACGAAAAATTAACTGCCACATGTATGAATTCATTTTATAAAAATGTATTTGTTTGCACAAACATATTGCATCCCTACATGCTACAAAATCTTTATAATTTAGTTTGGGCAAATACGTTTGTGCATACCGTGAAAGACGTGTAGTTCAACAGAATGTTTGCGCAAACAAAGCATGCAAACCAAAATTCTGAAATCTGCGGCGTTTGATTTTTTGTTTGTACGATACGTTTGGACAAACAATTAGCAGCGCCTAGGGATAGGAGACGAGTAAAAGCATTTAGTTTAAAGGGTAGTGAGCTTCGTATGACATTAAAATAAGATGAGTGACTTAAGAAATTATTCTAAACAATTTATAACCGAATTTCTTGAATTGTACAGAGAGTTTCCTTGTCTTTCGAAAATAAAAGCTAAAGAATTTAGTAATAAACATGTTTCAGGAATAATTATTCGTAAGGACTGTGGTGATATGGCACAACTGAATTTCAAATCCTGGTAAGATCTTCCTGTAGCCAGAAAACGTAATGTTACAGTTAACCTTTCCTCAGTACTAATTACATCTCTCATTGTATCCTATTTTTTAATTTGTGAGTCGATACATTTCAAAATCGTGTTATATTGGTTATCATCCATACGTGAATAATTTTTCAAAGGTGACTTTTTAGAAACTCGTGATTCGGTTAGTAAATTCATATCTGAAAACTGCCCTCTCTTCGTGTAACAATAGCTGCACATTTTCTTTTCCTATACATATCTACGAGGGTGAATCAAATATGAACCGGACTTTTCTGTTTCTCGCCCTGTAGGTAATTCGAGTGGCGTGACGTCTCGATATATGTTAGGTAGGGATGTTAAGAAGAGGGGAGTTCGTCGGTTTGGCGAGGCGTAGTCGATGCGCTGTTAGTAGCATCATGTCAGAGCAAGAGGTGCATACGTCTGCTGCGCAACGTGTTGTTATCAAATTTTTGGCGCGGGAGGGCGTTAGACCGTCTGAAATTTTGCGTCGACTATCTGCACAGTTCGGCAATGAAACACTTTCAAGGACCCAAGTGTACGACTGGCACAAAAAGTTTTCAGATGGCCGAGAGACAGTGGAAAATGAGCCTCATGCACGCCGTCCCACGACAAGCGTCAATGAGGCGAATATCTACGCAATTCGTGAGCTGATTGAAGGTGTACTGTTGACCGATTTTCTGCACGAACGCCGTACAATTAATGCTGAGTATTACTGCGAACTACTCCAACAAGTGAAACTTGCCTATCGGCAAAAGAGGCGGGATATGTCTATCCGAAGTGTGATGCTGTTGCATGACAACGCTCGGCCACATACAGCTAGCTGCATTGACTCAAGGAAAATTGAACAAAATGCATTGGGAAACCCTTGAACAGCCTCCTTACAGTCCTGATTTGTCGCCATGTGACTACCACATGTTTGGGCCACTTAAAGAAGAACTGGGAGGCCACCACTTTGAGGACAACGAAGGTGTAGAAACGTTTGTGCGCAATTGGTTACCGACACGACCAGTTTCATTCTTTGAGAAAAGTATTAAAAAACTTCCGATTCGGTGGGAAAAATGTATACATAAGAGAGGAGACTATGTAGAAAAATAATATGTATTAAAATTTGTATTGATCGTACCAATAAAATTTTTAAAGCAAAAGTCCGGTTCATATTTGATTCACCCTCGTATAAACGATTTGTGTGCACGTCTAGGCAGCACACTGGTGTATGATATATCTTTTTAAAAACATCTCGAAGAGATATTTGGCAGTTGCACTACACCTTCATACATAGTTGAAGAAACATGTCACACAATCTTATTATTGAAAAAAATTCCTTACGTCTAAACTACCTATTTTGTATTTTGAACAAGTTTGACTAGAATGTTTAAATCAAATACCTACACGTTCAAATAAGTGTGTGCAAACTTATAGATATTTGTATCGGATATCAACAAAACGAACTGTGTAGGACACACACTTATACAATTAAATTGTTTGTACAAACAAGTTTCAACAACTTGAAGGTACGTTTAGGGGCCGCTTTAGAATGTCGTTAAAAAAGTTTTTCCCCATTTTCTAAGAAACGGTATGTTATTGAAAAAATATGGGACCACTTCGCGATCATCCGGAACAGGATCTAGTATAAACGGTCGAAATTTCTTGAGCCGTTTGCAAGTAATCACGGAAAAAATATAAAAAAAACATAGATACAGATTAATTAAGAATCTCAATCTCATTGAAGTCGGTTTAAAAGTTTAATATCTGTATTTGATCTTAATTTGATTACAGTTTGTTATGTAAAATATAATATCAAGTTGCAAATGCTAAATTACTTGATTCATAGCCTCATTTAGAAATATTCGTTCAAATTTGATTCTGAAAAATTCTTCCTTTCCGTGCTAAATACCTTTAACAATAATTTCTGTTATCAAACCTTGCTTTATCTCTGTTAGCTATTCCTATTTGAGGTTACGTTTATTGAAGTCATAGTTCTTTGAAAAATATGATTAGGTTTTGGTTACTAGACACTCCTGTATCGAAAGTATAGAGGGAAGGACAATCAATTTGAATGGGGGTCAAATTCAAAAATTGTCCAAATGAAAGCATTAAATAACACTTCGAGAAGTGACCAGAATGGTGATAGTTTAAAAAGTGCGCATGATATGAATGAGGTCAATCTAGTCTAAGAGTTTGTTTTTGGCTTGTTCGAGCACGAGAATCTCTGAAGCAACCTGTCGAAGTTCAATGTATTTTTGTAATTTATAGCCTATTTGCTGAGTAAAGTTATTGACACGCCCGAATGGTGGCGCTATGGTCAAGTTTTTTTCTCGAATATGTTCGTGTTCGTTTACCTTCTATATGAGCTGACCAATTGAGGCAATATGCAGAAAAAATATTTGTGTTATCGATATGATTATTCATAGCAACGCCAGAATTCAATAGATGGCGCTTCAGGTACCGATGTCAGTGATCGTATAACTTCTGAATGATTTGATAGTTTTTGTTTTGTCGATACGATGGTTTTTAGTTATGCTATGTTCTATTAGGTGGGAGTTTAGTCAAGTTATTTGCCTGATCCAGGACTGATAGGCCTTGAACTTCTGCCCGGTCAAGGGTAGAAAACTTTTGCCAAGGCAAGGAAAGAACAACCTGACCTGGGCCAAGGGTAAAAGGACGTCGTCCGAGCCAAGGACGAACAACATCTGACGGGCACAATTTTTATAGATTATATTAATTTTAACATATTTATATATACTTTTAATACCAAATTGCAGATAAATAGATCTTTAGCTAAATTAACCACAGCTGATGTCATTTACCTATTATAATCGTGGAAGTATTTTCGGGGGCTTGTCAAGTTTTATAGTTATACTTCTTAACTATATTTAGCTTAAGCTAATTAACTGTACTTTAACCTAATTAGGGCTAATAGTGCCTCATCTGAACAATTGTTGTCCTTTAAGTGAAATATTAATCGATAATACACTATTTCTTTAAGTGAATACTGTACAACATTTTCAGTGTAATAACTAAAAATAAATTGAAAGTTAGTTTTTAATAACTTTTGATGCTCAATTTAAAATTTACTACGTTGCTATAGCAGCGCCATCTTAACTGAATGCCATTTGACTGACACTTTGCATACACATGTCACAATTTATGAATATTAATTTTCATGCTGATCTCAACATATACGCTGAGAACCCAAATATAAGAGAAAGACTTGAATTCTGATTAGGACATTTTAATTTTATGTGTTATATTAATGATACCTAGATATTACGGAACAGAATGGTGGTGGTGATATGGAAAGTACGGAAACCCCTGAAAATATGGAAACATATGGATTTTGGAATAAAATTGTAAGTAGTAAAACTACAGATCGTCAAACAAGAAATCTTGGGGCTCTCATGGATTTAGATATGAACATGAGACATGACTGTCAAGAACTCGTTTAAGATTACACACTCGATACCACAGTGGGGCCGTAATAATGCTGAAAAGTTGAGCTGTAGTAACAGATCGTTCGTACAGAAGTAATTGGATTATGTCCCAGGTGTCTAATGAAGTCCCGGAATTTGACCTTGACTATATCCTTCAATGTCAAACCAACTCAAGGTCAAATATTAGTTTTAAAATGGGACTCCAAGTTATTAGTACTGGAAACGTGTATAATTATATGTGGATATGTCTGAATGCTCACAATACGTTTGTACCCTTCAATGTTATTCGCATACGTAGCCATGAAATAGCTCTACTATAAAATGCAGTCTTAAGGAAAGCGTATTTTTACATTTTTCGTTATTCTTGATTAGAGAAAGAATCCCAATCAATTTGTTATTAAAAAACAACAAAAGGTCCTCAGAATTTGTTTTAGACAGTATGATTTTAGATAGAAGGTACTATGATCCTTTCCCCATGGTCCTTCATTTGTGGTTGGGCTAAATTTAGTTGTCAATAAAATAAAAGTAGGACTGCGGTTTCCTGAATGATAGTTGCTGCATCTTTTCTTTGTGTTTATGCAATAGTACCACACTTGTGGAAAATTGCATATTTGAATTTTCTGAAATATACAGTGTGGTGTTGTTCCAAACAAGCCCATAAACACAGGAGGATGTGAAAACAATGCAAGTGTAATATCTCTGAATTTTACTGCATTCTACCAACTAAATTCACTAAACAAAAGTACCTTCTGATGGTTTTATTCGCCCTTTTTGGCTTTTTAAAATGCCTTAATCTCGGTATGTTTAAGAGCCCCTCCATGGATTAAGTCGGCGTTAGTGGAACTTACCAATTGTTAAATTTCATCGAAATGACGGTCTAATTTTAAATTCATTTTTCAAACACGTATATAATGCTTTTATTACGTTTTATATTAAGTAAATGCCCACTACTGAATATTCACTTATGACATAATAAGAGTTAAATGTATATAACTAAACGTCGTTTCAAATAATGATTCATTTGGGTCAACAATGTTTTAACTCAACAACAGTTTATTTGAATTATTTCCACTTTGATCTTCTAGCCGAAAGATTTTGGATTGGCTTAATTCGTCCTATAAATAAATCAGATTGCTGCAGTTATTCTTAGAACGTGGTGTTGACGGTATACTTTATCGAATACTCTTTTGTAACTATCGACTTTATTTGCTCATTAATATCTAGTATTATATTTAACGTAGTTAAGTGGTAATATTCCTTCAATGTTCTTTTAGTTTTTTAAGTAAAATAATCGAAGGTACATCAAACTTCAACCTATATATTCACCATATTGTATCTGAATTTTGTTATCAAGTGAATTAAAACGACAATTATTAATGCTGGCAGTTTTGTTGTTTGTTTAAGGTTGTTTATTCTTTTTGCAAACATATTCCGGTGTCATATCCATGAAATAGATTATCCTGGTTTATTCTCTATGGTTTGTTACAATTTCTTCCTAAAGTTTCATCGGCGCAGCGGCAGACATTTTAAAGGCTATATTGTAATGGTTTAAACCACTCCAGGTAACGTTTATCGTGGCATGTCAGTAACTGCGAAAGCGCTTGCATTCTTTTTGCTGTGGTAGCTAATGTCCATATATAATACCACAATATTCTTTTTGAGGGTCCTGAGGTTTTTTCCAGAAAATAGGCGTACCATCCATGTTCCCATCAAGAAGTTTTAGAAAACATCATATGAATTTTAGTGAGAAGGAGTGAACGTAATGGAACCTGGTATTGTGTATCCAGACCGTTCGAAAAACGAGCAAGATGAAGGACACAGTGCCTCGACTCCATTGCATGTAAAAGTACAAATAACAGGTTGTTCATGTCCTTGGATGCTCTAGTCCACATGCGATTTACACTGAATAATCGTATCCTTACTGACCAAGAGGCCCATTTAACACGCTGAACCTCCTTCATGCTAGGGTTTGGAAAATTAAGCACTTCTAGTAACCGCGAATCATAACCTCGCGTTGATACGTCCTTGCCCTTTATACACACCGCCTGTCACTACTACTGATTGAATGATTTAGTGAGGTCGTCGGCCTGGTACTCAGATGAAACCTTAGAAAGGAATTCTAAGAGACCACGCTCAACAAGTCCGGACTACTTATTTTGTAAAAGATTGAAATGTGAGTAAATTTGAAATTGTTGACATAGAGAACCTTCAGAAAACAAGGAGTCCATAACAAATTCTTACTTTTGCTTGGTTCCCGAGGGTCTCTGCAAATGATTTCTATTCGTTAAGGAAAAGACTGTATATACAAATTTTTATAACGGTATTCTTTCGGTTTCGAGATATTGACATTTAGTGAAATCAGATCTCTCATTACTCCCAATAATCAATTTTTGTAAACGACAATAGTTTATGTAACTGTCCAATGTCATTTATTTTTAAGATATTGAAAAAAAGTTTGCTCAGAAGTGATTTGAAGAAAGTTATGAAAACTAAATTGGAGAAGAGCATTTCCAGCTAGCAAGTCTCGCATAGAGTAGCCAACGATCAGAGTTGAAGACGTAGAAACGTAACGGTGAAAGAAACTGCAGAAATAACAGGAACCTGGATTTTACGATAACAAAAAATGGAAGCATAGAAGAGGAAATAATAAATAGGCTCACACAAACGATCTTTAAATAAGCAACTATATCCAGTAATCTGGAATAAATAAGGAATGATATACCCGACATTTGCACAAAGCATTCTGACATAAGTATATGTAGCAGATGTTTGGGTAACAATTAAGAAATACTGGGGACAAGTCCCATCTACTAAAATATAATTGTGGAAATACGTAGATGAATGGGGGTAGAAAATGATGTGTTAGAATACAAGAATAAAGACTAACTTCGAACGGTCACGTCCACATAGCCGAAAACAGATGCATCAATAAAGAGATGGGCTGGTGTCTGACAGGCAGAAGAAAGAGAGACGGTATTCACTTTAACAGGTGCTTTGCCAGTCAAAAATCCCCTCCTCCCACATATCTTTTGAACGTTCTACTTACTCTCTTCGAGGTGTTATTCCTTTGTACCCAAGACAATATATATTATATATCAATATAATACATATTGTTTCTGGCTCCAGATCCTCTGTGTACTGATTCGAAAATCCTAGATGTCGGTCTTACATCTCGCGTCTTCAAAGTTATACTTACTGTCTTAAACGTTTTTACTAGTGCTAACACATGACGTATTAGTAATAGTTGACGTCACACAGCCACTGTGGCCACTGATATTAAATAAGACCTTATGGCAAGTGTCATTTGAAAGTTTTTTACAATACCTACTCAGCCATGTGAATTTTGTTTGGGATTAGGCCAACTTTGATGATTAAACTAAACAAATACTTAGATTATTATTTGACATTTAATTAATAAAGATTATTTAGTCAGACTGTTGTCAAAAAAGTTTTGTCGATTTTCTAGTACTTTTTTTTTAAAAAACTTTATACCTTAAATCTTTAGTTTTATTATTGTTGATCTGGTCGAGCAAGAGTTAGTGATGACAAAAAAAATCATATGATTTCACAAATGGAGATAAAAATTCTTCCTTCACAGTTAAATTTGCGTCTATTGAAGCCAACACTACACAAAAACCATTGACTTTTTGATGAAAGTTATTTCCCTCAATGGAAATGTGAACACATAAAAAATGTAGGGTATTGGAGTGATACAAATTCGCACAACTTTCGTGAAAAACATGTTCAATTTCCAGAAAAAGTGAATGTTTGGGCACACATTTTGGGAAACCACATTGTTGGACCAGTCTTCCTCAATCCAAACTCAATCCGTGAGGTATATCTGGAGATGTAACAAAATGCAATTAAGTCGCGAACTCTTGAAAATCTGGAAGATATCCAAATGAATTCGGTAATTTGGAAGTAACATTTCAACAAGATGGTGCTCCTGCGAATTATGGTGGAGTTATGTTACCCGGATGAAGAATATCGTGATAGATGGATTGAATAGCGAAGTTCCATAGAATGGCCAGCTGGGTCACCGGACCTGACACAATTAAATTTTTTCTGTAAGGGTACTAGAAATCCAAGGTTTACGCCACGGAACTCGACAAAATTAACATTTTATAATAACGACATTTTGGACTCTTGCTGCAAGAATTCGTTTAATTAATTATTTGGCCTATACGTAAACAAAATTAATATAGCTGAGTAGATATTGTCAATACCTTTCAAATAAGCTAATACTTTCAATAAGGTCCCATTTAAAATTAGTGGCCATAGTGAACCTGTGAAGTCATCTATTACTGTTACGGGATCTGTTACCAGGAGTTGAGAATTTTACAACTGTTTATTTTTTCTGTTCAAATTTTATTAGTTTAAGTATAACGCTTCCCAAGATACTAGGGAGCAAGTGGACTGGCACTATATACATCTTGAGGTGTTGACTGTCATTTACCTGTAGACACAATATATATCATATAAATTGTCATATATCATATATATTGTCTTACGTACAAAAAAATGACACCTCGAAGAGAGTATGTCATTTACCTGTTGACGATATAAAATTCAAAACTATCGAAACGTTGTAAGTCAAATAAATTTAAGACGAATGAAGTCCAACTCCATATTTTGAAGGTTCTTGATTTTCGTGTGTGTGTCTTTTTTCTTTCGAAAAATTTGAGACTTGTTAAAAAAAATGAAAGGAAATATGCAACTTTGTTTAGAACTATGCATATTTAAACGGTTCTAAAATAAATGTCCTCATTCCACCACCTTTTTATGTTGTTCATCATCATAAAACCATCATTTGCGAATACCATCAATTTCATAAATTGATAAATGTACCTTCACTTCATAAAACGAAGTTGTAATTAAGGAGCTGAAATGCATACTGTGATATATTTATGTGCACAAAAATGAAAAGCGAGTAAAAACAATAAATTAATTTGGCGACGTTCACCATTGGCATGCATCCAGAAGTATTTCCATTTCTACGGGCTCTCTCTGGAATATTTCGTCTGTTCTAAATCAGACGAATCATCGCGGAAAAATCACACTCCACGGCTGACTTTTATTTATAAACATAAAATGTTTATTTATAGTTCACTTCAATCTCATTTTGTTGGAAATAAACAAGACGCATCGAAACCTGAACGATAACAGGATAATAATAAACCTTCATGTACTTTGTTTTTTTAAGCTTCTTTGTGGCATCCTCTAGTTTTTTAATGGTTTTCTTGGGACATAACATTATATTAAGAAAAACAGCTGTATATTCAATAACTCCAAACGTTTCAAGGTCTTATGCTGACTTCGTAGTCAATAGCATTAAAATCTTAATAAATTATAAATTTAAAATTGAAAGCTTAGATCGTTTTGACATTTATATTCCATTGAAATTTTATCTGCAAAATGAGGTGGCAGATACTTAACACAGATTTTTACAGCAAGCTTGCAGGAAGGGGTGAAAAACCCCAAAAACACCCCCATAATAGTATTTTTTGCATTATTCCCGAAAACTACGATGTATATGGAAAAAATAACTGGTCCATCGTGTTCCTTGTAAAATTTCACATCGAAAACATGTAAAAAGTTATAAAAAATCAACGAATTGTTTTCAATTTGATTAAATTTTTGGAATACACGAAAATTGTGCGCAGACACTCCATTATGAGAATATTAATCGTCCGATGACTGAAGAACTGCTTGTTTTTGTAATATTTGAATAAACTGCCATATATACCCTATCAGAAAATTCTATTGTACATATTTCAGTTAATATAATTTATATTTTTTCTAATAGGTTATTGTTTCGTTGTATTTGCAGTACGTTTAAATCCTGGTTCAGCATAAATAAGATTGGAGTTCTCTTTTGGTTTTTTACCTGAATCCATCTGGACAAGCAACTTACAAAATTGTTGACTAGGTTACATATAAAATAATAGTAGCAGCATGTAATATTTTTACAAATAATACGAATTTTATTAAGAGATACTTCCACAATAATTGCTCTGAAGCAAGGAACAATTTTTGTCCCACGAAAAACCAATATTAAATAAAACATTTTTTAAAAAAATATAACCGACTTCTACCTATAACTAAAAAGCTAAAAATAATTATAACAAAATACAACTCTAGCAAAAAAATGACACATTCAATGTTGTTAGGTACCTACCCAGGAAGTAAAAAATGTAAACATTAAAAGGTGCTCATCGTGTACAAATTAATTACGTACCAATCTAGTATATTTTGAAGCCGGTACCAAGCAAATCTAAAATCCTTCATTGCGTACTTATCTACTAATTCATCAAACTTGATTGTTGCTTGGCACCGACTTCAAAAATATACTAGACTGGTAGGTAATTAATTTGTACAGAATGAGCACCTTTTAATGATTACATTTTTTACTTCCTGGGTAGGTACCTAACAACATTGAATGTGTTATTTATTTGCTAGAGTTGTATTTTGTTATAATTATTTTTAGCTTTTTAGTTATAGGTAGAAGTCGGTTATATATTTTTTAAATGTTTTATTTCCAACTTTTTAGTATTTTTGAAGGTAGTTTTCATTCTTTATTTTTTATTTTGTATGTATAACCTTAATAGACAGAACCAGGTAACTTCGAAAGCCTCAACATTACACAATGATACTTTCTGATTTAAATTGACAGGTAAATCTTTACGAACAAAATGTACTAGTACACGTTGACTTAATAAGCCAAACATATATTTATGCCTTATGGACTATGCCATGTAACCTTCTTTCAACTTTTTTTGACAACCCTGTATAATTATAGATAATTCCACTCCAACCTATGTACTATCCTGTACATACGACTGCCCACGGACAAGCATAAATTTGTTAGCTGCCTTCTATAGGACGGAGTAGAATCCATCCCATAAATTAGTTCATTTTTTACATTTTACATTATTGTCCGTTGTAACATTAATTCCTCTCCACACTTTATGCAACTTCTTATGGGCTATAAAAGAAATAATTTTTTAATCACACTGTATAAATATAATTCAACTGCAGCATATATTTCAACCATCCTGTATATGTTTTGCTTATGTCCACATCATATAACAGTTTTTTAATCACCCTATATAATTTTAATTTCACATTTTTTCCAACATTTTTATACCACCAAACGTCCAGTCCACCCTATATTCTAACCATCCTGTATATACAGCTGACTACGGACCACTATCATTTTAGTCCGTCCTATATTTCAATCTTCATATAAATGCAACTCTTTCTATCACGTTACTTTGTGATTTTGTTTGCTATAACTAAACATCCTGTCTATAAACGTACCAAATAGCAGTTTAAAGTTTGACATGTGTTGTCACTGAATTTTCTATTAGGCCGGGAGAATGTGACAACCAAAAGCACCGTCTTCGCAAAATGGAAAAATTTGCATTTAAATAGGTATTTGCTTAGTATACAAACAAAACGAGCTTGGTACTCATTGATTTAAGGAGCCGAAAATACTATGCTTTACTACCTATATGCTTAAGATGTACATAGAAAATTTTCAAATTCGCAATTAAAACTTCCAGTGCCTAAAATTACCGCACAATTATGTTGAAATTAAAATATTTATGAGGAAATGTCCGTTATGTCATTTCGATGAAATTTTTTATAAGAATTTTGGAATTTTCGGCGATTTTCTGCAAAACTGCAAGTTGCACGTCGCAGAAAAGTATATGAGATCACCTAAGGATCTTCCTTAATATATTAAACGTTAAAAAACTATATACATCCATAAGGAGTTATCGAAAAATCGACTAAAATATTAGGGATATTGGTCGATTTCCATGCACGCATGTGTTCACTCACAAATTTTATCATTTTGCCAATAGAATTCTTTTCCGAAATTTGAAGTTTCACCAATCCAGATATATACTCTATTAAACAAGACTATATTCATTCAAAACGGTGCACCACAGGAGAAGAAATCAGGTAACATACATGCAAAAAAAAAGCGAAAAAATACGCGACGAATTGATAACCTCCTCCTTTTTGGAAGTCGGTTAAAAATATATACACCTATTGACTATCAAATGATACTACTGAAATGATGCAGTTAATTTCGTTTCGCATCCCTTTAATATCATTATTTTAAACTCAAACACCAATATTGATATATTTTTTTCTATAGCAATAATTCTCCATGTGAGTAATCTTCAAATATTTGATAGATCATTGAAATAAAATACTTTTTTTGGCCCGTTAAAGTAGCAACTTCGTTAACTATCTTCATTAACAAATGAATGTAAAAAAATTATCCTTAGTATAATATTCAAATACCTAACAATAACTACATAATCTACCACACTTCAAACACGTTATTAAAATATAAGCCATCCCTTAGTATGCTGAATAGAAGCAATTCCGATTGGTAAATCGTTATGATCTACTGGAATGTCTACGCACACTTGACGTGTATTATGAAAGTAATGAACTGAACTGAAAATTAAAAAAATTACACAACAATTTGTCGATTCTGTATAACTTCTACATGTTTTCGATGTCAAATTTTACAAGGAACACACTGGTCGAGTTATTTTTTTCATTATGCAGAAACCCTGTTTTGGGGGTGTTTTTGGGGAATTTCACCTCTTTATGCAAGCTTGCTGTAAAAATAAATTGCAGATTCGTAATCTGCGCCCTCGGAAACATATATGTTCTGTGTTAAATATCTGCCACCTCAATTTCGACTGGATTATTATACTTGACATAACTAATGAAATTTGTTGCATTTTTCATATAAAGAGTAGCACAAAAAATCAATAGTTCATATAGTAGTTCAGGGTGTCCCAAGGAAAACGGGCCACCTGAAATAGTTCCCAAATAACTCATTATTTAGAAAATCGCAAAAACATATCAAAAGGTTGGTATATTTGGCCATCGTAACCGTTTATTAAATTACATCCTCATCACCAAGAATTACTGAAATTTTGGAGGCAGATGATGGTCAAGTAGAAGACGAACTTGTTTTTCAGCACTACGGTGTCCCACTACATTATGTGTTGCCAGTTAGAGAGTGTTTTTGACTAGTCGATTTGCTGATAGATGGATTAGAAGACGAGGTGCCATCGAGTGGCCACCAAGCTCGCCAGATATGAATCCGCTGGATTTTGTTCTTTGGGGCCATTTAAAACTTCGCGTGTATACCACTCCTCCAGAGTCTCTGGATGATCTGAGATATCGTATCCAAGAAGAATGTGGCCGACTCACTCCAGATGTTCTTTCTAATGTGCGCAATGAATTTGGGGCACTGCCTTGCAGTGGATGGATACCACTACCATTTCGAACATGTGTTATCTGTTACAATAAAATTATTTAAAAATCCATTGTCAGTTTTTTTAATTATTAGTCAATAACATCAGAGATCAGAAAAATTTCCAAGAATCACGTTTTAATTCACAAATTCTTTAAATGTTGATGGAATATCACAAACGACACACCGTTGAATTCCATTTTAAACAGGATTTAAAACGACTGTCACTTATAATAGGGTTCCATTATAAGAATGAGTAGCTAGCGCTGGGATGATAAGGGTGTAATTTAATTAACGGTTAGTATAGTCAAATATTTCAAAATAATGAGTATTTTGGGAAATGTTCCAGATGGTTCGTTTTTGTTGTTACACCCTGTATAATAGACTAGTAGCTACTTTCAAGTTGGAAGAACTTCAGAATTTGTATGTTGTAAGATAGTAAATTCGCCAAAAATGCGATCATGGAATTCTGTTGATTCAGTGATCCCATTAACGCCTTGAGGCCTATGAAAATTCTTTTGAACTATCCCGTTATAGGGTTGTTGAAAAGGAGATGACTCTTATTAATTTCCTTCTTAATTTATCGGCAACCAGATACGATTGAATTCTAGAGAAGTAGAAGCGATACAATCGCCCTCATTTAACAGAATTGTTCTACGTATTTTATGGCCTAGGACTCAAGCAAGTTCACAAATGTTAGAGTTCTCGAATTGTTGTTTCTTTAAATAAATTTTGGGTTCATTTATTCGTACATTTAGAGCTCTAGAAGTTTCTCCAATCTAAAATGTATTTCATTTGCAAGGAATTTTGCGTTGTGACTGTTGGTTTTGTTTTCGATATAATTAATTTAGTGTATTTTTTGTTTTGGCATTAAATCTGTTAGCTTGCTCTGTTCAGTCTTTCTGATAGATGGTATAGTTATTACTATAATGTAGTTACACTCTTTAGTATTGTTTAGAGATTATATAATTATAAATCTTTGTTTTGTCTTTAATTCTGTTTAACTTTTAAATTTGATATCATGTATGCTATGAAATTTATTAACGTTAGAGAGCTGATACTAATGCAAAATTAATTATTTTACCTAAATAAGTCACTCACTGCGAGGTCGTAGCTAAAAAGTTTGGGCGGAAGTTGTGCATTTTGATTACCAATTTAATTTTGGGGACTCCCAGGATCCCTCCTTTGGACCGCCATTGTTGCTGCTACTATTTCTTAGATTAAGAAGTTCTCGAGAGATATTAATTTCTCCTATTATTCACTGTTACGTCATTAACTTCGAGTTACTCTGCTCCTTCATTAATAGTTTGTATCTTTGACCATTTTTGTATGATTAAGCCAATGAAAATACAACTTTTGCTACCCTTTCCCCTTACTTTGTTTTTGAAAGAAAAAATAATAACATTGAAATGTAATTCTTGTAAGGCTTTTAAAAATTTTATGTTCCTTTAACCAACATTTAAAACTTATATCATTTGACCAATATAAAGAGCTTCAGAATCTAAACATAGACGATGTTGATTAAAGGATATTTAAGGAGGTGAATTTTGATTACCCCCTTAAACATTAGCATGTCATTAATGAAAACCGTATCTAATTTTATATTACCATCTTTATTTGATTCGTTGATCCATCAAACAATTAATCTTTTATTAAAAACTTGTCTCCTTTAAATGAAGTAATTTTGGCTTCCGTGGACAGTTTTAATAAACGAAATAATTCGAATAACCATTAGCCTTCTATTGAAGTCTGTCTCCACATGAAACTATGTTTATAAAATATTCAAAAGAAAATAAGGAATTTATTCAGCGAACGTCTCAACCGGCTGGCATAGACAAAGCATTCATATTGATAAAATTGTATGTTCCGTGAAGAACTTAAGGTATTAATATTTATACCCTCGCGACGTCCGACGTGGCATCAACGATATTTTTATTGACTTCGAACAATGGAATCTAAATAGAAATTCATTACAAGTAGAACATAATGATTATTTCAGTGACACTCTTTCGATTTTGTTAATTTTTCATTTTGGAAAACGACGACTTGCTTTGTATTTATGGTGGAATTCTTAACGAAGTAAGGATATTCTATTGGTTTATTGACGAATGTGATAATGGAGTTTTCATTATTAGTTTTGCGTGTGTAAACTTAGAATTCATTAGGCTGATTAAAAGTTAAATGATAGATATTTAAGTGTTTAAAAATTCGATTGGAAAAGTGATGGTGCTTAATCGTGATGACTAAATAAATGCGTATCTAGTTCCGTTATTTTGTGTGTACTCCACAGTTTACAATGATGTTAGTTCTTTCTTCTGTTAGAGAATTATTGTCTCGAAATATGAAAAAATTACAAATATTTTTAATTTTAAATTGGAAAAATGAGTAGCAAAATTAGTTTTTTGCAAATAACTTGGACTTAATAAAGCACATTTTATAAACAGTTTGTTAAAAAGAAGACATTTTCAATGAAAAGTTCCAACTTAATTTAAAAATAAGAAAATGTGGTGTTGTATAGGACCTTAAAGGAATATATATATGTTATTTAAAAAAAATCGCAATTTTTCATAAAAATGTTAAATAACTTTTTTTTAATTTTCGTTTATTTTTCAAATCGGGCAAAAAATGTTTGTGTAGAAAATTTATTTTACATTTACTTTGACTTTTACCGTCTTTTGCACGTGTCTTAACGATTTTCTGAAAACCGAATATATCTTTGTAGAATTCAATATAAAATATTGAAATGATTGCCGTATTAGAGAAATATGTGAAGATTCATTAAACTACGGTCTGTTTGTCCGATTTTCTGTAAAACGATAAATGGTCACGTTATAGAAAATTACTTTGTACCTTGACGTAATATTTGTTAATACAATGCAGTTTTGATTATCAAAATTGCTAAACTCGTTTTTATGTAATCGCTGAACATACATAAAAAAAGATGGCGATGAATTGATACCCTCCACCCTTTTATAAGTATGTTAATAAATAAAAAAGAGAGCTTACATTTTCGCTATTAATCTTACTTACGATTACTGTATTTATATTCGAAACTACTATTAGACTTTTTATTTTTTGTGCTATTTATTTATTTATGTAAATAAAATATAGACAAATGACTACATATTTTTAAAAGCTTTAGTTTTGGCCAAATTGTTTGCTACAAAATGAACTATTTTATTTAATTTTATTTGTTTATAATCAATTTTTTCATTTTCTTATTACTTTAACAAAGTTATTTTGGCAATATTTCTTTTCACAAATTTTACAAACAAATAAACTGTTTACAAATTATTAAATATTGCCAATTTATTTGTTAGAAAATATTTCGATTATTAAGAAAATTTTAATTTTATATAATCAGTTTTTTTTATTTTCACTACTTAAACAACTTATTATCCTACAAGGTTGTAAAAAAATGTTTTGTATGTAGTTTATTTATTTATTTTATGTACAATTTGTTGCTAACAATCGCCGAATAGGTTCACATTTCTGTTTATAACTCATTTAATATTAAATAAAGAAAAAATATAAACTAAATAATTTTTCTACCACCTTGTAGGAAATTGCTTTTTGTATTTATGTAAATTAAAAATCATATTTACGGTAACATATTGATTCTTAAAGAAAAAAAAATATAAACAATATATTTTGTCTACAACATTGTTTAAACAATCAAACTAAAATAATTAAATTAAATTGTTATAATCAACTGAAAACATTTTAATACTATAATACTGATAAAGTATAGTAGTTATAAAGTCTCTTTTATATTTAAAAATTATAAAGTCAAAAAAATATTAATAAGGTTTTTTAATGAGAACTTAGTGATCATTCATTTTTCAGTAAAATATTGAAAACACCATAATTTTTCGAAATTACGAAATTAATAATTTAATAACAAAAAAATATATATTAAGAATGATTTGCGGCGTTAAATTAAATATTATTGATAATAGAAATTGAGTTTCAAGACTTAGGGCAAGTTAATTGAAAAAGAGCTCTAGAAATAGTAATTTAAAAAAATGATACTTTAATATTAATTTTTAGCGGCAAGAACATTTACTAAGTTCAAACTCTCAGTAAGAAATTGTCACTAATGAAAAACAACCATCAATGGGTCTATAATAATTGTTTAATTTAATAATTGGAGTAATAAATTGCTAATATATTATTTATATTCAGTAAAATTAACAAAAAAGGTTTTTTAGTTCCTTATCAGAGAATTAAAAATAAAAAGTTCAACACTTTGATGATTGAATACCAGAAATGGAAAATACATCTGGTTGGTATTTTGACACTGTATATTTAAATTGTTTGGTTTTATATTTTTTATAAATATGGTGTAAACGTGTCAAGCACAAGGTAGTGACATCATACGTTTTGAACAATATTTTCACCTCTAAAATAAGATTATAAATATTAATGAATAGAGTTCCGGTACTTACGACTTTATGTTAAGCTTTCATTAAATTTGCCATATCGTTTTTCAGATTTTCGTGAATATTGGTACAATTTTTTTATTCCGTTTAAATTATTTATAAGTAAATATCTGACAATATTTATTATGTAATATGTAACGTGTTAAACAGCTTTTTAAGTTTTATTTATGGAAATATATCTTGAAATTAGTATTAATGAATTATAACAATTCCCACATAACTAATTTTCATATTCCAAATAAATAAATTTGTTTTTATGTAAATTAAAAATCATATAGAAGATAACGCACTATCAAATAATTTATCGTAATATGGTTCCTTGACCTCGTCTGCTTGATAATGAACGCTACATTAGGTTTAATAGATAATACATTCAATGTGCTCAATTGTCTAAATGAACTTTTTAAATTATCCGTGTTGCGTCAACGAAGTTTGAGCCGCCATACTGCAGTTCGTGCTTTGAATACATTTTTTAATTCTTTCTTTTTCTCTCTCGCTCACTCTCTCTGCACATCCATAAGGAATTCCAAGAAACTGATTTTATATTCACCAACATGACACTTTGAATTTCCATGAGGTGACAAACAATTTTATATGTTTTTGTGGTATGGTGTATGCACTCCAATCCAATACGGTTACATGTGGGTTGGTTTTAAATCGTTTCATTTCGTATTCACTGATTGTTCGATTATTCATTCTTTCTTGGAGATAATAAAATTTCATAGAGACGTTTGTTTGAATCTTACATACCTAAATTTTTTTTCTTTTGGTGTTGTGTATCTCAGTTTATAACGGGAAGCAATAAAATAAAAGTTTAGGTGGAATATTCTGTTTCTAATATTAAAGTCGCAATACCTAATAAAAAGCCCACGATACAAAATTCTATCGAACTGATTATAGGAATTAGAACTAAACCTGTGCAATGAAGTATAATTCAACAGCAAGTTCAACCACATGGTGGCGTTGCGATAGCTAAGGGTATCATGGCGGCCACCGTATTAAATTAAATGTTACTCTGTATTACATAATTATAAAATTGTATAATTAAAACCCTACTCTAAACAAAATTAAACTTGCTTTTCACTATTATCAGCTTTTCTACCACCTACTTTAGAACGTACTTGGTTTAAAAGCTTGATAAGCTTTCCATTTACAAGCCCTCATTATAGTAATTATTTGACATTTTAATTTAAAAGTGAGCTCTTACTAGGATTCTGTCTGGCATCCCACAAATTTGTCAGGAATGCCAGACTGCTTGGATGGATTGGCAAAAATCCTGAAATATCTTTAGGTATTTTAAAAGAAAGAATTATTATTATTATCATTATATAAAATAATTTCTGCCTACTTTTGGATTTGGTGTTTAATTTAATTGTATTTCATTATAAGAAAATGGTAAATTAAAATCTACTACCGGTCGCCCAGTGGTCGAAATTCGACCCTATTTCATGAAATTGTAAAAAGTATATTTTTATAAGAAACAGAGTTGTGGAGAGATCGGAGAAGTAGATGTAATGACCAAAATTGTTCACTCATATTGACAAATCTATTGAAATAAAAAGAAAATAAAAATGTAATCAAACACGGTATTCGAAATATTTTTGACAAATGAATAATCCCCCAAATTGGCTGGAACCGCAAAATATTCGATATAATAATTGGAAGTTTTTTCTTTACAACCTAAAAGCTTTCGCCATTTGCGGTTTCAATCAAGTTCAGGAATATTAAAGAAAAGAGAGGACCAACAACCCTAGGAGAACTTAAACTATTTAATAAATTCTATATTGTCGGCTGTCTGGCGATTCTTTACATAACACCTTCGGGAATGTTGTGATAATAATATATTAATCAAATAATTAATTTCACAATAAAAACAGGATATTTAATATGAAAGTTACTGCTACGCGTCCGAAAAATAAATACTGATCTACTACATTGATTATTTTACCACTAAACAATAACAACGCTTGCTTGCTACTTCCAGAAGTACATGCTCTAAGTATATAACAGCATCTAACGATCGGTCTGTCTAAATATAATTACTCAATGTTTTTTGTTTTGACCGTTTGGCGGCGGCGGCACTGTTAGTTGTTTGGCTTTGACAGTTTTTTTTTCGTCCATAAAATAATGAATTTTTATTATATTTTATTTAAGGAATGAACCAATATTATAAATTAAAATCGGATGAGAGACAGAGGAGAAAATGGTACCTAATCGTTTTGTCTTTGCATATTTATATATAGATAATTAATGAAGTTTAATGAACGTAACAGTCATCATAAAAGTTTTTTATCATTTTTTGGGCTAAATATTTATTATAATTAAATTTGCTTGGGTTAAGCATTAAATTTTTTTGTCAAAATGATCCCTTTCAATGTAAATAAGTGTTCTATATTTACAGTATAATAGGGAGCATAACGTAAATTAAACACAAAATTAACATATTTTGATGTTTCTCCAAAATTGTTGTCATCCTTATTAAGATCTAACCCTCAAAAATTTAAGTTAGGTAATAATTGCCAGTTATTATCAAGTTCTCATAATTCCCTAGAAATAGCAAGATCCCAACTCCTCGTTGTAAATATGTAGTTTTTTAAATTAATATCAGAATTATATTTGTTGGCCAATTTATTTCTGATTATATTATGATTGTAGAAAAACGAATTCAAACCATACGAGAAATGATGGGGGAGCGATAAATATATTACACACAATTGAAATAAGACTTTTAAGTTTGTACGGCCATCTTCGAAGAATGCTAGAGGGAAAAGAGGTCGACCTAGATTCAATTGGAAGAACGGGATGAATCAAGCAATGCAAGACATGCAGGATGGTGATAGGCGAAACGCTGCATGGTTTAATACCATTCGCTAAATAAAAACAAAAAAATATATTGTTATTCGTAGGTACTGAAATCTCTGTATGAGATATTTTGCCGCTAGGATTTTGACTCTTGGTCTTTAAATTATGGTTTGTCTGGTAAAGTTCGAGGATTCATAAAAAAATTTGAAAACGTAATACACAAAAATTAACATGTACATACTTTTTAACATTTTCGTTCACAAATAATCGAGAATAGAAACTCCTACAAAAGTGGTTATTTAACACAAATGGCTTTTTCCAAGAATCCCTTAAGACGTTTTAACTTCTCAAAACAGTAAATTATCAGAACTGCTAAAAACATACAACATATATTCTCTGTCACTTATCAGATGATAGGGTCGCTTTCTCATGTCTCCCCACTTATAATTTCCTAATATTATCTAACACTTGAGTAACATAAATAACTTTTGTGGCGATCTTTTACAATCTCTTAAGCTGCCATCGTTTCGAACTATCCAGAATTGCTATAGTTATAAATTTTCTTCATTGTAAACTACTTTATCACTGACAGATGTAGGAACAGACGTAAGATTAGGTAAAGTCATCCTTTTAGTTATTAATCCAAATTACCTCTCTGTTATCACGAAACTATGATATTGTAACGAAGTCACAATACTTTATAGGGTTTATTCGGCTTACCTAAATAACTGTGTATTAAAGAATGTGTTTTATATTGTACAATTATTGAGTACTGTGGATTATGCACTATATAAACAGTAGGATTAATTATCTTAATTGTGAAATAAGTTTGATCCCACATTTTTATAAATAATTGTTAACCAACGGTATTGTATTGTAATATACATACCATTCTACATACTAAGCAGTTGTTTTTTAGAAAGTTACTTCATGTTTAATAATGTTGTTGATTACTATGTAGCTAATTCTTATGTAAATGATTTGAAATGTCGATAAACCATTTTAAGCCAAACGGGGTAAGGTATAAAGACCCTTGGCTTTATAAATGTAGTCCAGTTTTGTAAATTGGTCATTATTGTGGACCTTTGAATCCAAGATTATTTTATAAGATTTTTATTTGAAAGTGCTACAAAATGGTGTAGATTTAAAAACTGACTGTAATTTAATTAATTTCAAGGAATATATTTGAAAATGTTACATAATTCGCCATTAAATATATTTTTATTCGGATTAGTTAAAGAATTTTCATTGAACCTTTTCAACAGGTTTCTGGTTTACATCATAGTATGGGTGCTTGCTAGCTTATTCAAGTTTTAAGCGTACATACCTAAAGTACAATGACTTCATTTAGTAAAATTTCGGTGGCATATAAATCCATAAGACGTTAACGAGACAAATGACTATAGATATGTGCTGTATAAAATAAATTATTAAAACTACCGCCTTAGTCTTTGATACTAGTATTTCGATCGAATAGTACACCTTGAATATGGAAATTTATGACTAATACTTTTCGAGTATATGTCATGACTATACAATTTTGAATGTAGAAACACCACATTTATTGAGATAGATGTCTAACTGTTGTCCAAAAACAACTTAAAATAATCAATATTGTTTTGGCTGTCCTAAATTCGACCCTGGAGAGACTGCAGTATTAGATAGAAATGACTTCTTTATAAAATCACTATAACTAATATAAACGTATATGTTAGGTAAACATCGATTGATGAAATTTACTTCTTCGGTAGAAAATCCAAATTCTGATTTCCGTTTAATAATCTCAAAAAGTTTTACCGTACCGCTACTGATTAGAATAAGTTTAAATAACAACTGAAAATCATTAATAAATACATTGAATGAATAGAACAGCAAAAATAACAGTGCTACAAAGAAGCAAAGAAATTGATACTGAAATAAATAAATTACTACTACACAGAAAATATTAATCCGGTATTAAAATTAGATGATAAATTGTACATACACATATATCTAGATACACATAATCCATATGTGCACATATACAATACATATACACATACACATTGTATGCTCGTACTTACATTTAACATATGTTGACCCACTTACAGGGTGTTCCAAAAGTAATAATGGTCGTACAACATTAACTCAACTCGCTTAATATTATGCTAGAGACTTTTATAAAAACGAAATTAAAGGAATTTTTAAGCACTGTAAAATAGTATTTCCAAACTTTTCCCCAAAAATGCATTGTTTTTCAGTTATTTCACGATATACCTTTCAACTTTTGTTTTGACAAATAAAAACAAAATTTCAATAAACTATAACTAACTCCGTTTGTATTAGTTCTACAGAAACCACAAATCCAACTTTTTTTGTTTTTTTTATAAGCTACATTTTTGATCCAAATGATTTTTTTCTTAAAGTGCATATTTTTAAAGTTATTTACGAAAAACCCCATAAAACAAGTTTTTTTTGGTTGAACAATCGATAATTTCACTTGCGGTTAATTCGAAAAGAAATGACTTTCAGAAAAAACTTTATGGAACAAAAGTTGCTTAAAATTAGTTAATTTATTCTTTCCCGGACTTTGTTTCATGTAATATTTTTCACCTCCGAGAAGGGGTAGTATCCCCACCCCCTGGGAGAAAATGCAACCCCCGGCACAGGGTCAACTTTGAAGCAGAGGGTAAGTAGTCCTCAAATCCAAATTTTTAGGAAAATCGGTGCTGCTTGGACAAATTACCCGGGAAAATGGTTACTGGCTGGATTATTGCATTTTATATTTTAATTTCAAATCGATAATTTTTATGGAAAAAAAAACACGAGCCATATGATTTTTTAAATAAATCGGGCTATACAAATTCCAAGACATTGCGTCAGTTTTTCTGTAAATTTAGTTGACAAGAATAATAGGGGTGGTCTGTTTCAAACAGGTTCACAGGTGAAAAAATATGTGGATCATGTCTTTTCATAGTGATAAAGCTCTTATTCTACCGCTTCTGGTTTTTAGTATAAAAAAGAAAATAAATGTTTTTCGGCCATCTTTGAATCGTGATTTCTCCCCAACAATTGACTTTTGACATAACGTTTATACAACAAACTATCCTTTTATTTTTAACAACAGTTTGACTGTTATATATGAAATTTGGGATTTATACGCTATCCTGTATCTCTAAAAAATAAATTTTCTTATTTACGGCAAAATGTTCTACCTCTAAATTTTAAATTTTTATTTCCCCAATCCGACTATAAAAATAAAGTATGAGACTTTGTTGGAAGCTTAACATTGTCAGACAAAACAAAAAACGGACAACATGCATTTACTATATATCTTCTGGGTTGTATGTATACTGGACAAATCGTAATAACGAACTGGAATTTCAGGAAATAATTTATATAAATAATTTTATATGCTTGTAATAAATTTTAACATTTTGTGGCAAGCCAAAGTTACGTAACTTGAAAATTCTCGCGTAAATCACGTAGAACATAAAGTTGAGGTTCAGCTCGTCATGTGCCGTGACAAAACTATTATTATTATGTGAAAAAATATATGGAGCGATGCAAGCACATGTCTCGCGAGTGTTAATGTAATTCTGTACAACCAGTAGCCATAAATAATGAAGTCGCTGGAACTGGTATTAAAATGTAGACACGATGTTGTTTTCCTCTCTTAGCTATTCTCACAAGAAATCAAATAAATATCTCAAAACTTGACAATTTTTATTAACTACACATGATTTGCTCATCGACAAATTGTTTATGTTAGTAAAAACATATGGGAAATATGTTAATGATATTACCAAATTTCACACCTTTTTTTGTTATATATTCATATTCATGTTTTGGAATTCTTGAATAAGAATTACTACCATAATGGGGAAAACATAGTTATACTCGTAGATAAGGATAATGTTTGATAAATATTCGTAATTTGTTATAGTTTCTACTTTCAAGCATTTATACGCCTATGAAAAATTGTGTTAAGGTGTAAGTTAAATGACTGAAATGAATGTTTGAATATTCATGAAGATTCTTGTATCAAAAATAAAATTAACAATATGGTAAATATCGATGAATACTGTTCCCATACCACACAGAAATTTTAAAAATTCTCATTTGATTTGCTTAATGACAGTTCATTAGATCTAATATACACACATTTGCCACTTACTTATGTTTTTGTTGAAGAATTACATAGTATTATAAATACAAGCAACAAAGATATAGATTACAAATTTTGAGTTTACTCGTAGTGGATGATAGAGTGGTTCTCAACAGTTTTTATACGTTTTTGATTTTTCGATGAGTATGTAGAATATAATCATTTGAGGAATATTGTCTAGCAATGGTACTATTGGAAGAAGATTGAACTTACCATTGTTTAGGAAGAAAATTCCAGTCAGTTTGTTGAATATTATAAAGGGATAAGGAAACATGTCATAATTCAAGGAGACCTCGGCAAGTCAGAGATTTAAGACCATGAGACGGTTGTTATCTGAATGATAATTGTGGCATCTCTGGTTTTCATTTTTTCTCAGTTCTTTGGGAATAACTACCACATAAACTTGAAAGTCTGTATATATAGTCCAAACATTTCAAGGTCTAAATCAGAACTTGTTTTCAATGGTATGAATATAATTGTACTCATAGTATTGCAGCAATTATTGGATATCTTTAACAATTACAATAAGCAGAATATCTGCGAGAATAATAAGGCATACGATGGAAATGATTATATTAACAATGAACAAGGAGAAAATGATGAGTTTAGAGCTGAAAGGTCTTGCACAGAAAACAGGAAGACAGACCGGTACACTTGATGTTTATAGACCTGCAAAAAGCTTATTATAACGTCCCAGAATTATGGGAATTACTCCAAAATATCAACATTCACACTTTTACAAAACGTGTCCGTAACGTATAGAAAGGTATGAAACCTTTAGTCAACAAAGGTCGGAAACCTGCAACAAATTAGAAACGCTGAAGAGGATTCAGAATACCTGACACGCAAACTGATAAGGAAGATGTGGATTACAGAGGAATTGAGCAAAGATGAAGTGGATTAATTGATTAAAAGTCATTTAGGTATGAATTCTCCTTACAGAACAGTCTAGATTTTCTCTGCTGTACAATTGTGATAGTTGTTTTCATATACAGGATGTTTAAGGAGGAATAGTTAATAATTTAGGTGTAGAATAGACGAAATGAGATAAAAAAATTCATACAACATATGTCCAATTTTTATAAGGTACAGGGAGGCAGCTGTTAAAATATAATCCATGTAAAAGGCAAATAGATCGTTTAAAGTTTATTTTCAAAAATTTCACTGTCTAATGTGTTTTCGCTTTCTATTTTTAATCAAAACACTTAATTCGCAGCAGAGTTGAGAGGTAATTCAAGAACGCTTCTCTCTAAAGGTGAAGATGATGGTTTGGTAGACCATCAGTTAACTGGATCGACTGTATTATCGCATTGTCTTATAGAACTTTTAAATAAGCTTCCAGTATTACTGGACTAGATTTCATTGTCTACAAGAATGCGTATGTTCTGCCAGCAAGACGGAGCTCCTGCATATTGTAGTCATCAGGTGACATATCACCAACTCTAACATTCCCCACCAAGAAAAAGTAAACACTGAGTCAAATTGATTATGAAATTTTAAAAAATAAACTGTGAACGTCTCATTTGCCTATTGTTTGGATACCTTTCTAACAGCTGTATCTTTGTACATAGTAAAAATTGAACACATGTTTGTGAAGTATTTTGTTGCAATTTGTCTATATTAGCAGCTCCTAATCTATTCATCGTGAACGCCCTGTATGCCCACTTCCAAATGAAGGAAACACTCCATGTAACCTTGGGGTACATTGTCAAGCAGTTGATCAATCATACTCTAGGTAGGATTGGTTTAAACTTGCATATACGTAGTAATCATAGATAAGGACAATTTTTATGTTCATCGCGAAGGATATTTTGAGTCATTTGCATTTACTTGCTAATAAAACAGTATGAACGACGTTAAACTGATCGAATGGTTCGTCATTACCATAAAGAGACTGACATTAATACTATGGAGTTGTCAGTACGAACACCATATTATCTCAACCCCCTTAAGCATGTATAGGGCAGGCTTCGTAGACTCTTAAGGAATCTCCCAAGCCAACTTCATAGGTGAAGTCAAATAGGATTAGAATGATATATTGTTTTCTGAAGGATATTTGTAGCAAAATTTTTCAATGTTTAAGCACTTTCTGGGAAATAACACCACAAGTCACAAAATTTCTGTATATTTCTAAACGTTTCGCAGTCTAGTTCAGACAAAGGTACAATTCTAAAATGTAAAATTGAAATGTTTGACGATATCCTTACAAATTTGAAGAATTTGACAGGAGCGATCTTCAGAAAATTGTTTGGCCCTCCTAGGTGCAACTTTGTTATCTGAGATAGTCCGTTTGCCAAAAATGCGATCAAAGAATATTGTTGATTCAGTGATCCCATTAAAATCATAAGAGAAAAACCTAGGAAAAACCTTATGAACTTTCCCGATATTGGGTTGTTCATAAGGACATGACCAAGCAATTTCTTCCTTAATCATCGGCAACCAGGAACGATTGAACTTCACGGAGGAAGTAGCGACACAATCGTATTCATTTAACAGAATTAAAGCAGACTCTTTTAGTTTTTGTTTTGTGTTGTTCTTCTTTGTGTAATATAACTTAATTTTGAAATTGTATTTTGTGACCAAGGTCTCAAGCATGTTCTCAAATTTGGGGATTTTTCAAACAAAAACGACGATTGTATCGCTACTACCTCCATGGGGTTCAATTGTGCCTGGGTGCCGATGATTGAGGAATAAATTTCTAATGATCATGTCCTTATAAACAATCCAATATCGGGATAGTTTTTCCTAGGTTTTCCCTTATGATTTGAATGAGATCACTGAATCAACCATATTCTTTGATCGCATTTTTGGCGAATGCACCAAGGAGCGCCACATAAAATTCTAAAGATAACCCCCTTTCAATTTCTTCTTTTTTATTATATGATCTCTAAAAGTTTCTGTGCTACACTGTATATTATCAAATTAAATTTAGTGACTTGTGGTGTTAATTCCCAGAAAATGCTTAAACAATGATACATAGAATGTGCTTGAAACTAGTAGATGTCTAAATCATAACATTTCCCCTGAAATTGTAGATATTTAATTAATTATGAACTACAATTTTATTCAGATAGCCTTGTTACTTGAAATGAAACTGTTCTTTTTACGAATATATCCACAAAGTTGTAAGTGGTTTCAATTTATTAAACAGTATTTATTATCGTTTCTGCGGAAAAAAACTTTTTTAATACTTTTCCATTGACAATGATTTTTTTTGCAACTACACAATGGTTCTTGTATAGTGGTTTCATAAAATGCCTACAACATGATTGGCGCCTTAGCTATTATTATATACAGATTGCACCCTCGACTGCTATGAAAAATAAATAGTTTAATAGATTTGAAACTGTAGTTCATTTTACTAAGTTCTTGTAACGTTACAATTTTTTAGCAGAACCCATATTAGCGGGTAGAAAAATAACTTCACCCTTCCCGAAAGCTACCGAAGAGCAATAAATTAAACGTTATGTAAACAAATTCAAACGAGATTTACTGGCTCACAGTTTAATGAGTCTTCACACTGCTGGGGAATGTCACGCCATATAGCGACGTCTCAACCAGTATTTCGGTTCTTTGATGATCAAAGAAATTTTACAAATGAACGATTGCACTGTTTTTGTACCACTAAAAAGTCTAAAAATTTTTACTAGTCACTTGGTGGGCCATGTTGTCAAAACATGAGGGAGTTTTTTAAATGAAAACAAATGCTACGTTAGGCAATAGACACGATTTTCAGGAATTATACTAATGGGGCGGCTTTTAGCCCTAATTTGTTCAGATTATTATGTCAATAAATCATATATATTATTTATCAAATATTCTAATTAGCATTTTTCTTCATATTCACTGCCAAAAAACATGCAGTTTAGAAAGTATTACATATTTATTATTAAAGATAAACGTTTATCTTTATATAAATAGGCAAAGACAAAACGGTTAGATACCATTTTCTCCTCTGTCTCTCAACCGATTTTCTTTATTTTTGTTTTGTTTAGTAGCAATTCAAGATCTTCAGTGCAAAATGCTTACATTTTTTTTATAATACGGCTTCATTCATTAAATTAAATAAAATAAAAAACGAATTTGATTATTGTGATTTCAGTTTGACATTGTAAGCCGATAGGTTAATGTACCTTTTTCAATTCAATGTGAAAAAGTGAAAATTATCAAAGTATTATTTGAAAAATTTTAATTTCAATACACTTACTTAAATTGAGAACTTAAAAGCATTATTTAACAGCCGCTGCATTGTAGTTCTTTATATTTTTGATATAATACAGGAATAGTCATCGCAACTTTGTGTATTAAATTGAAATTATTGAGATTATACGTAGTGTAGTTTAAGGTGTACTACTATGTAAGTACTTTTGTATAGTAGATATTTATACTGCATGTTGATAGTTACTTATGAGTTGGTTTCTTGCATTTTCTTCTTAGAAATTGAAATCGTAATTGTGAAATATCTATAAAACAGTAAAGCATTTTGGAAGCACTAAAGTTTAAAAATATTATATTTAATATTAATTTATTATTTGATATACCATCCCTGCAAAATCCTGCCTCTTAATACAGGGTCAATGAGTTTTGCCTAAAATGAACATATTTCAATATGTGCATTTTATTGAAAATCTACATATAAATACGCAAATGCAAAAGAGTTCCTTCTGTTTCTATTGAGTTTCTTAATTGCTAATTGATGGCCTTTAGTGTTATTAATAAAAAAAAAATGGATCAAATGGCGAACATTTTCCGTCAATAACATTTATTGCCCATTTATTGCATAATACCTCAACTAGCGGCATTAAACTTTCCATCACTAGAGAATAAAATTATTTATTCAAATCAAGAATTTTTATAAATTCTTGATTTTTATTGACGTTTTGAATTCTTGAAGTGTATTTGTATTGTTAATTTATTCACTAATAGTATGATGGCATGCATATTTGTGTACTCTTTTTTAATCAGGAACAGAACGTTATTTGATTTTGCTTATTGAATTTGCATTAGCGCCGTACATGTACATTATCTGGAAGTGTTAGTCAACAAAACTGAAAATAGTATCCTTTGCGAAATATTTTGTTACTTAATTATGATGGCACTATTTTGTATAAGTACACAAAAAAGTGTATAACAGTAGAAAATAAATGGAAATATGCAAATTCATATAGGTATATTATCTTCAAATTTTTAATATTGATTTTGGTCGAATTTCGACCACTGGGCGACCGCTAGTACATTTAAATGGATATAGTTTTCTAGTAAACAGCTGATATAAATTCACCTCAACATAACTACATAAGATTCGGATCTCAGCATCCTTGCTCAGAAAATTGAGAGCAGGCTAAATAGTAACCAGATGAACAGCCTCGATCAGCTAATATTACCCAGAAAGAATCATTTTATAAATTCTAGCGCTCTAAACTTTATATTAGCAATAATAAATTGATGACCCCAATGGATAAATCTTGATAAACCTTTCTCCTCTTTCCTTCAGCAGTGATCATTACTATCTACTGTCCTCTTTTCATCTTTATTTGTAGTAGCAGCCTGTAGCAGGTACAGTATGCTCTTAACAGACTTGATTCTTGGGGTGGAGATCAAATTTGGATCATTACTATACTTACTATAAGTCGTTTCTGAATGATTGAGGATATAAGAATAGTTATTTTGGATGTTCATTTGGGTTTTCACAATGATTTCTAAAAAATACAGTGCCTTAGGTACTATGCCTTGATTTTCAATTACTTATCTGTATTTTTCAGAAAACATTGTGAAAACCCATATGAACATCCAAAATAACTATTTACTATTTTCGAATAATTTATGCTACAGCAGCAAATCGAATATTACGATTTGTAGTATTTGTCCATTAATTATTTACTGTTCAAATAGATGCTTATTTAATATCATCCGCCATAAGCTTAAAATTATGTTAGTGGATTGTGGAGTAAGTAACCTATTTTTATAAGGTTTATTGATTATAATCACAACAGCTTTTTGTCAATATTCAAGTGTAAAAACTGTTAACATTTCTTTATAATTAAATAATCACGAACTATTTTTAACATTAATGTCAGTTTATTAATTTCTGCTTCACCATACAAACTATTTTAATTAACCAGTAACTTAAGCAACACCTACGTTTCCGTCAATCGACCACCTAAGAGCTCAAATCATTTTTGGATAACACAAATTCCTAGTTTCAGTAAACCCCTAACATTTAAAGCATATCATAAAGCTGCTTTTCTAGATTTTTGAGTCCTTTGAAGACAAGACCAAGAATGTAAAAACGACTCTATGGTTTCAAGATATTGCATCTATGTGTCTCAAAATCACATTCTGTGTTTAAGACATTACCAGTGTATCGGAAACAACTCACATTTTGTCAATCCTAGATATGCTACAGCCCGAGTTTTAGATGTGGTAGCATCAATCAATAGCTCAACCCAATCGCAGCCTGATGATGGTTAACAGGTTTACGTTTTTGCAACTATAACCAGTGCCGAGAAAAATCAGTCTCAATACGTGGGACGATTTGAAAGTAAAAGACAAAAATTTCTGCCGAATTCTTTTCTAGTGTATAATAAGAACTGTAACGATGGTTCGCTTTATATATGCTAATCTGGTATAGAAATGTCTTCTAACGTTACTCAACATCCCAGGCGTGACTTACCTAATCGCAAGCGTGATTCGTCTTTTTAGGTCATCTAAGTTGAGGGGATACAGTACTTTTGACATATCCATACAAAAAGTAGGCCAATGGTGTCAAATCAGGAGATCGTGCTTGCCATTCTATCGATCCGCTCGTTCCAGTCCACCTATTTGGAAAAATTTGGTTCTGCTGGACAATGATTTAGTTATTGCTGAAACCATATTGTATTGGCAGGAACTTATGGGTTTACTGGATCAGGATATAAGTTTGTCAAAGTTGGCACGACAATATTTTGGAGCAGTTCTAAATATTTATCTACATTTAAGTCGCAATCAACGAAAAAGGGACCTACGATATGATTTCCAACAATTCCTACCCAAACGTTAACTTTTTCAGGATATTGCGTATGTTTCTCTGTTATCCAGTGAAGATTCTCATTAGACCAATAGCGGCAATTTTGACGATTAACATGACCGTGAAGTGTAAATGTGCTTTCATCAGAAAACAAAACATCTTCTAATTGGATTACATTGTCATTTGTTCACCGAAATACGTTCTCCATGAGCTTCCATGAGCTCCTGAGTCGGCATCATTTTACTTTCCTTTAATGCTCGAAAAATTGATGTGTGGCTAACGTTGAACAGTGGGACTGCTTTTCGACTAGAATTATGTGGGTTTTTTGAAACTCAAGCATAATATCCAATTTCGTATTATCATTTAGAGCATTGGTAGCTACTTTTTTATCAGTATTACATGACCAAGTTCGGGAAATTACTTTTCTATTTTGTTAATTGTTCCTTGGGATACAGGCAGCAAATCTGGAAAAATTTCGTGAATTAAGCGAGAAACTTCTATTCGTGCCCGTGTGTTATTTATATCCATAACAATCATTTGTAGAATTGTTATTTTGTGCATTTCTGTTAAATGAACCATTTTTCTGATATTATTACGTACAGTTAACGAAATTCAAATGACAATAGCTTTGACACTGATCACCACTGCCATGCAGGCAGTCAACAAGATCTAAGGCCATGAGTTTTGACAAAAATAAACAAAACTGTTTTTTTTTTCAAATCAGTGAAAAGGAACGCAGGAATGGTTTTTGCTCATTATCTCAAAATCAAGAGTGAAATGGGAATTAAGTATAGAGTGTAATGTAGCGAATTTGTGAAATAAAATAATTTTCTGTTTTTAATGTTAATTTTTGTAATAAATCTGAAAACACTTAATAATTCCGAAACAGTTGAAGATAGGTGTAGGACATTGTACATGAACTATGTCTAGAATTTTCTGGAGAATCCAAAAAATAAATAATATTCAGGGGCTCGCATTTACAATAAGTAAGTTGGTGTTGGCCACTGTTATATTACACACCCTATATATTTTTTGGTGAAAAAAATGCACATTTAAAAATACAAATCGACATGTCCAAGTGTTTTTCCCTACAAGTCCTCCTTTATTCGTTATCGAGTTTATTCCATTTAGCTGTTCCACACTGTACTATATGGTGCCATGGTCTTATCTGTGGAATTGGAAACTTGGTAATCATTATTAATTAATCACAAATTTCCGGCATCTACGATCTTTTAAAAATTTATTCTGTTAAATTTTTGACTAAAAATGCTAATCATTAGTTTTGCTATAATATTTAATTAAATATTTTTTCACCGTATTATTACCTATGGAAACTATTGCTGGAATTTTATACATTATATCTTGCTGGCTGTTTTGGACACATTGTATATTAAGAGCACGTTGACTTTACAGCAACAGATGCTCATGTTCGAGTTATTTCAAGCAAGTGCCAAAAGATAAATGGGTTACGCTTCCTTTATATGAAACCGTGACATTGTATGAATTCTAGGAGCTCACATTTGTCGTAAATAATTGGTAAAGAATATGGTGAAAGATTGTTCTTGATTTTATCATTTGTAATAATAAATATGTACTTTCGGGCTATTTAAGCTGCGAGTGATTAATTTTATGACATTATGTAAACAAAAAATCATCCGTCATCAATGTAAGAGAGTTGTGAGTATATTTATTATAAATTTCAGCAAAGTTATTGGATCTTGTGAAGCACTACTATTTAATATAGTTATATAGGTTTAACCGTCTTTTTGATGAAATAAAATATGCATGTATTTCTATATTGTAGAAAGTACATTAATCAGCATCACGATATCTGGTTTTAATCAATTTTAAATATTATTTTGATTTATAATTTTGATTCTTTTTTTCGAAGATCAAACAGTAACGTTATAAATGTAAATTCTTATTAAAATTTCTAGCACAGTGTATCATATTAATTTGTCCTATAATTTTTCAATATAATTATGGTATTTCAGGATTCGTGCCTTGTATTCCCATTGGTGAATTAGTTAGTCCCAATTAGTTGGTCAAATGTCATTGGATCGTTGGTTGTTCCATTTTAAACAGTTAAGAGCATATATATGTCTTTCCAGTGGTGCCTACATATACTTAATACTATTAATGCCCGTAAGTGGAAGTGTTACAGATAAGAAGCAGAAAACAGACAGTTTCGTTTCTTTTTATACTAATGGCTTGGCAACTAAGTTCCGGCCGTTTTCACCGAATTCCAAAAAGGAGGAGGTTATCAATTCGTCGCCACGGTTTTTTTTTATGTATGCTCAGTGATAATTCAAAAACTGCTTGGGAATTTTGATGATTTAAACTGCATTACATTAAGGAACATTACAGAAAGGTTCCATATAATTGTTTATAACATGAGCTTTACGGTTTTCCAGAAAATTAGAAAAAAAGTAAATAAGGGACTAGATTTCAGTGAATTTCATTGAATCTTCACTGTTTTCTCTAAAACCGCTCAAGAAATTTGAATATTATAAAATGTATTCTACAAAGATATGTTCCAGTTTGATTCCGTATAATGTTCTATAACGTAAAACATACCGTTTTTGCGAAAATTGTAAAAATATTTGCAAAAACACAGTAAATATCAATGTAAATGTCATATTTTCATCATAAATATCTAGTTTAAATGTCAAGATATGCCATGAAAGTATATCGTACAAGGTGTTTGTAACGGTTGTCATTGCAGTCGAGTGAAATATTTAATTACTGTATCGAAAAGATTTTTTTTTAGGTGAACGAAGTTTTCTGTAACCGGTGGTACGGGCAAGCAATGTGCGCAGTTGAAATATCGGGCGAAGTAAAATTACAGTTAGACAGGTGGGTTAAAAAAATCTCACAAATAAATGTGATATTGGGTGGTACATAAGCAGTTCCATATATAGCATGGTTGAAATATAAGGTGAAATAGAATAAAAGTTACATAGGGTGGTTCAAAAAATGTTGTATTGGATGGCCTCATAAATAGTTGTGTATACAAGGTGGTTGAAATAAGAATGGAGTAAAAATATAGTTATACAGACTGGATAAAAAAATACTTAAATGAAATTGCAGTAAGGATATTCGAGTTATAGGGCGGAGGGTTCAAAAATGTTAGAAACAGTTGCATATACAGGATGATTGAAATATCAGGTGGAATTATAGTTATAAAGGGTGGTTAAAAAAATGATATATAGTTTGGATCATAAGTAGTTCTTTATACTTGGCATATTGGGCGAAGTAAAATTATAGGTGTACAGAGTGATTTAAACAATGGAAAAATAGAAACAGTCAATAGGGTGGAGATGATTAATACTTATACAGAGCGGTTGCAACATCGTGTGGACTGGAATTATAGTTGTACAGGGTGTTTCAGAAAATAATTTATATTGGGTGACCAATATACAGAAACATATTCAGGGTGCTTGCAATATATGGGAAATAGAGTTACACTTATACAAAGTGGGCCAAATTAATAACACAAATAAAAAAGTACAAAAATATGTGGATAATATAAAAATTATATAAATTAGAGAGAGAGGGAGAGATAAGAATACGCCAAAATAATCAATAGAATCGTACCTTAAATCAGAAAAAAAAAATTATTTCAGAAAATAGTTATTGATTGCACACGGTTTCTAATCGGTTTTTATTTGAAGCCAGTTGAAGTCGGTTTTTTTAAATATACATTATTTATATTTAAAATGCACAGTGAAAATAAAATATTTTGGCATAATGTTTTGTGTTATTCGAGAGAGGATGTTTTTGCCAAGTCGACAAAAATTAGCATTTTCAACACCTTTTTCTTTATTCCTTCAATCCAGGTGCTAAGGCCGCAAAAGCTGCTCACGACATTTGTGCTGTGTACGGAGAGGGTGCCATAGCTGATAGGACCGCTCGTGATTGGTATGCCAAATTCAAAAATGGAAATTTCGACCTCAAAGACTCACCTTGTTCCAGGCGACCGAATGAGTTCGACGAAGAGAGATTAAACAATCTTTTGCTTGAAGATCCACTTCAATCAACCAGAGAAGTGGCAGAAAAAATGGAACGCTCGCAAACCGCTGTACAGAAGCATGTCCATTCGATGGGAAATGTTGAGAAATTGGGTGCATGTTCCACATGCTTTAAATGACAACAACAAAAATCAAAGATCGACAATTTCTGCTTGTTTGCCTGCTAATCACCGATCAACTCATGGAGGCAAGCAACGATTCCTTTACCATATCGTTACCGGGGATGAAAAATAGTCCCTTTACATCAACAAGTAAAAAGTGGTTGACCCCGGATGAACAAGTAACACTACGAGCAAAACAAGATCTTGATCGAGGAAAAACGATGTTTTGTGTTTGGTGCTAGTAAGAAGACATTTTTCTTTACGAATTGTTTGAACGAAACCAAACAGTGAATGAGAATCTTTACGTTCAACAAATGCAACACCTCAATACGGCTATTCAAGAGAAAATACTAAATGGGCAGCATGGCGTTATTTTGAAATATGACAACGCCCGTCCGCATATTGCCAACTTGATCAAGGCAGCCATTTAAACACTTGACTGCGACGTGCTGCCACACTCTCCGTATTCTCCCGACTTGGTACCATCTGATTTCCATCGCTTTCGGTCGCTTTCGAACGCTACCGTGGAGTTTCGTTCAACAATAATGTGGAATTAAGGACTTGGTTGGCGAATTTTTGACACGAGACCAGGCGATTCCTAGCGCCGAGGCATTGAAAAGCTGATTGAACGATGGGAAGAAGTCGTAAACAACAAAGGGGGATACAATAATATTAATAGTTGTTATATTTCATTGAAAAGTAATTTTTTTTTAAACTTAGTTGTCAAGCTGATAATGTACTTTACTTGTTGCGCGCATCTGTAATATGCATTTTTTAAATGTTCAACGTAATTTTCAGACATGTGCATAAGACTCGGAAGTAGTTGTAAGAGAGGCAGATGTATATTCAATGAAGTCTTTGCTTTCTTCTTCTCTCAATTACTCTTTTTCTCTGCTTTGCTCGTTTTTTTTCTATTGCTTCTACTGTCCCTCCTTTCCTCTATTTTGTCGCCTTTCCTCTACGTTTCCTCCCATTCTTCTCCTTTTATCTCTTTTCTTGTCCTTTCCTATCTATTTCTCTCCCATCTTATCTTTTCGTATCTTCTTCTTTCGTCTCCTGTCCTCCTCTCACTACTCATCTACTCTGAGAACAGTTGGGTTCCAAGAAGATGTTGATTTAAAATACATTTAAAAAACTCCTGCTAGTGACCAAATTGGGATTAAAAATGTTTACCATTAAATTGTCTATTATGTTTGGCTCTACTTACGTGCATCAAACAGAATTCCGAAAAATTATCCATGAAGCACGTCCAGATCTAAACTGATAAAAGCTTTGAGTAAAAGCTGCACAAACATGACTACTTTGAGGTGCCATTTTTAACCCCCAACGCAAAATGAGGGGTTATATAGTTTAAGGTGTGTATCTGTGCGCCTGTGGCTTTGTGAATCTGTCTTTGGCATCTTAGCTCCTAAGCGGATGGACCGATTTTAAAGCGTTATTTTTGTGTCTAAAAACTGATGCTATGGAGACAGTTCTTAGCTATAATTTATGAAGATTTAACCAGCCGTTTGAAAATCATCAGCTCATTTCCTACTTGAAAAATGGGACTTACTAAGAAATTTACAAACTGTTCCCAAACTACTGAACAGATTTTGATGATTTTTTTTGTGTATTTTAGTGGATTTCTTGATGTTTTATATTCACATTGGGTCCTTTAATGGCGCGACCTTCGGTTTCTACCATAAGAAATATTTAATTAATTTATCTAATGAATCTGCCAAGTTCTGGTAGATCTCACAAATTGAGGTAGGTAATATTTATTGTTGTTATATTATCGAAAAAATCAAGGTGTTATTGTTCTAGTGTATCTCATGTTAATTTGTAAAATCAGTCAGTTAAGTTTAAAAACTAGCGTGACTGTGGAGTACTTTTTCTACTTACGTTGATAGCTTTGAACCGAATTATGGTAAATCTACAAATTCACAAACATAAATTAAAAAAGTAATTATGTTTAATTAAAATAAATCAGTATTCAATACAAAGTACCATTCTAATTTTATCAAATGATGCTTACCACTTTTAGTTTAGTTACTTTTGTCCACATTTGCGGCATGGCAGTGAAATTGAAATAGCGTGAACACATATTTATGCAAAAGAACGCGTACGAAGTGTTAGCGCTTGGCAGACCACTAAATATAGATGGCACGCCACCGATACGTGAAGAATGCTGTGGATTGTAAATACAGATTCTGGCTTGGCGACAATCGAACAAGAACTCCTCTCTGTCGGCCTAATGCAGAATGCGAAAACTTAATTAAAAATAATGGCACTACGTAAATGCATCAGCCAAAATTATTACAATACTTCCACAGTTAAAAAAATATGCCGTACTTAGAAAATGAAATAAGTTTAATATCGGTTATACAACATTTATTAGATATTGTGTTTATTTTATGAGTATGTAATGTTTTGAGTATTTATTTGTTGAACTATACATTAGTCCGAAGGAAATAGCAAAATTTCATTCAAAATGGGAAATGGTTTTTAGTAGAAATGGGTTCTAGAGAATATATATAACAATTGTATTTATGTGCGCTATCTCAGAATGTTGTGGACAATTTTTTATGGACAAATAAAAGTTGAAAAATGGACTTTTTGCAGTTTTTAGGGTTCCGTATATACAATATACGAATACCCTTATAACATAACTCCGGATTTCTGCCTCTGTCACATCACAGCAATTTTCTCCTAAACTACTGGACGGAAGAGGTTGAAATTTGGTATCAATGTATAGTTTGGTGACCCGATCAGGAGTACATATCGTAAAAGAAAAAAAATTGATTTTAGGGGTACTTCTGGGGGGAAAAACTAAAAAAATCGACCGTTCCCCCCCTGATCTCCAAAACTACTGAGCCTAAAATTTTGAAAAAAATAGGAAATATAGAATGTTGCCCGAACTTTACAGGAAAAATAAGGAGAAACCATTAATACTAATTTTGGGGGGCAAATTATAGAATTAAATAAAAATTTAAAAATAAAAATTCAAACGCATCATGTAGTATATCAAATGAAAGGTCTCATTCTGAGGAATACAAATATATTTTTTTCATATTAAAAAAAAATTAAAAAGATATTAACGAAAATATACCAAAATTTACCCATTCCCCCCCTTATCTACGAAACTATAATACGTAAAGTTTTTAAAAAAATTAGAGGTATAGGTTCTGACCTGAAGTTTACTGGAAAAATAAGGAGAAACCTCTACTTTTAATTTTGGGGGGAAAATTATAGAATTAAATGGAAAATATAAAATTAAAATTGTTTCTAACCCATCATGTTATATATCAAATGAAAGGGCTCATTATGACGAAAACAAATATATTTTTTTCATATTTTTACAATAAATAAATTAAAAGATATTAACAGAAATATAAAAAATTTTACCCATCCCTCCCCTATCTCCGAAAAGGTATAGCCCCTCACCTGAACTTTACTGGAAAAATAAGGAGAAACCCCTAATATTCATTTTGGGGGGCAAATTATAGAATTAAATGGAAAATATAAAATTAAAATTGTTTCTAACGGGTCATGTAATATATCAAATCACAGGGCTCATTATGACGAATACAAATATATTTTTTTAATATTTTTAAAATAAATATTTAAAAATATATTAAAAAAATATTTAAAAAAATACCCATTCCCCCCGTTATTCCTCAAACTATAAGACCTAAATTTTTTTGTTTATAGGAAAAATATGAAAAAAATCCCTAATTCTATTATTTGGCCCCCAAATAATAGAATTAAACGGAAAATCAATTATTAGAAAACCCCCATAGCAATTTTAGGGACAAATTATACCATTAAATGGAAAATAAAGATTCAATTTTCAAACGCATCATGTAATATATCAGATAAAAGGCTCATTATGTGAATTACAAATATATCATATTTTTAAATCATTTGTTTAAAAGATATTAACAAAAGTATTAAACATCGACTTAATTCCCACTTTAGAAACTACACTATTTAAATTTTGAAAAATATATTTTATTTTTATGTTTTAATAATTTGAATAACATATTTAATAATTTATAATTTAAAACTTGACCTATTTTGCCCTTTATCTTCCAATCTAGAGAACCTCAAAACTCAGACAGTAGATTATAAAAGTCTTCTCTGAAAGTTTATTAGTAAAAAAAACTCTAATGTTAATTTTTGGGGGCCAAATTAGAAAATTAAATACATATCTATTCTGATAAATATCAAGCGAATCCTGAAGCAGATAAAATAAAAAGTCTATTTGTGGAAAATCAAAGTGTATATTTTTTATAAATTTAAAACGCTTCCTTTAAAAGATATAAGGGTAAATATAAGAAAATGCACTCATTCCCTGCTTGTCTGAAACTGGAATATTAGAATCCTGAAGGTGGTAGGGAACCCTAAGTATGCGAGTCCAACTCGCACTTGACCAAATTATTTCTTTACAGCTTCGTTCCTCTCCCTTGTAGCAAAATAGATTCTTAGTAAAAGTTATTTAGAATGAAATTTTCTACAAGATGGATGAATTTTGGAAAATCCTAAGATTTTACGAATAATTGAAAAAATTATGAAATATTTAAAAATTTTCAATTTAATATTTGTGGCAGGCGTCTTACCCCAATTTTATCGAAACTCTCGAATATAGCAAACGTCTGAAATTGTTTGTGTCTATAAAGGTACATGTACAAAACCATATGTTTTGGGTTGCATAAGAACTTCTTCGCTGAAGTTTGAAATACTAGCTTTTTGGCCACATGGTATTTCAAAATACATGTACAAAGGTTAAAAGTAGATTTTTTTATATTTCATTTCACAAATAAGATCCCTGCAAACAAATGTTAGTTAGTTACGAGGTAAGTTTTTACTATATTCTAATTCTGTAAAATTGAAAAGAAATATCTTTCCCAAATCTTTAATTTCCAGTTTCGAAAATCCATTTCTAGAACTAAAAAAATTAAAAAATGCACTTGGGAAAGTTGTTTATAGACATGGATCTTAAATGCGAAATTAAAAAAAAACACGTTAAAACAGTGTAAAATTAAAAAAAAATTCATTTTGAGAATTGACAAGAATAGAGGTATTCTAACTTTATATCAACAAAACATTTCAAACATTTTTATTCATATAACAAATCACTAATTAGTGCTCTGGTATGCACTGAATCTCGGCAGGATTAACTACTTTAAAGAAAATGTCTAAATTCAGAATTAGGTCAAAATTAGAATAAATTTACTGTACCAAATTTAAAATATTCACAGTTCTTTTAAAACATCCTAATTTTTGAGAAAATCTGTTAATTTCAAAAATATAATGGCATTAACTTTCTAGAAAATTTTATTATAACCAACTTTTGTTAAGAATTTCTTTCTGTAGCCGATGAAGTATGTCGATTTTTAAACCTCTAATTGTTTATGAATGATTCTCCACAACTTTTTGGCATCTTGGCTTATATTAATAAGTATCCTTATTATAGATTTTTGTATAGAGCTCATTCCTACAAAAAACACTTTTATTCCCCATTTTTCAGAAAAATCGTTAAATTTGATCTTTATCCGTTCGCAGTACATTGAAAGTTGAAAATAATGGTTTAATTATTAATTTATATACATCTATTGGATGAACAGCTAAGTTTTTACGACACATTTGATATAATTCTGCATTAATAACTTTCGATAACCTTTTCAACAATAAAACTCAAGCACAAAATAAAGTCCAAATTTAATTCGATTAATACAATGTCTTTTATTTTAAGATGAGTTATTTATATCTCAGGATCATTACACGTGACACACCAAACAAAAATCTACCAACAGGATACCAATTTGTCAGTACCCCTAACAGATACGAAACAGTTCAAAAGTTGCCAGTGAATAACCATAAAGTTGCACAATAGTCGACAAAACATTCAATTTTCTGCATCGAATTTTTTCAGTTGTGTTTGTGCCCACTTTTATTTACTGATCATAAACTTGCATGTTTTGAGCATCAACGTTTTTTATGGCACGAATTGCGCATCCATGTGGTGCTCAGCGTGAGAAATGCCATTCATTTGAATATTCGATGGCAATAACAACCGTTGAGGAACTTGTATAATATTAAGATACCAATAAAGTTACAACTTTTATTCACGTCACTTTACCAAAGGCGTGCTGTGCTGGATTGGGTATTGACACAATATAGCAAGAGAGCCAGTTATTATTAGAGTACATCAACATTGGCAAATAATTCATTATTGGATTGAAATTGCTAAAACGATTAAAATAAGCAAATGTTTAACATCTTTTTTCTAGCGGGTTCTACTGCTGGAAAAGCTATATCTGAGTTTTCCACATTCTTATCAGGATTTAATTATAGTTATAGGCTATTTGAATGTATTTTATAAATTTATTTATTTATCTATTATCTTTATTAAATGATCTTAAATTTTTAATAATGTTCTAATAATCTTTCAGTATGTTTTTTCTTTACTCATTTCACTAAAAATTGGGAATCTAGTTGATTAAAAAAACCATAGCGCTTAAACGCTAGTATTAGGTCACGTGATGCCTATGTGTTCTAATAAGTTTTCAGTGTGTTTTTTCTTTACTCAATTCACTAAAAATTGGGAATCAAATTGATTTAAAAAACCATAGCGCTTAAACGCTAGTATTAGGTCACGTGATGCCTATGTGTTCTAATAAGCTTTCAGTGTGTTTTTTCTTTACTCATTTCACTAAAAATTGGGAATCAAATTGATTTAAAAAACCGTAGCGCTTAAACGCTAGTATTAGGTCACGTGATGCCTATGTGTTCTAATAAGCTTTCAGTGTGTTTTTTCTTTACTCATTTCACTAAAAATTGGGAATTAAATTGATTTAAAAAACCATAGCGCTTAAACGCTAGTATTAGGTCACGTGATGCCTATGTGTTCTAATAAGCTTTCAGTGTGTTTTTTCTTTACTCATTTCACTAAAAATTGGGAAACAAATTGATTTAAAAAACCATAGCGCTTAAACGCTAGTACTGGTCACGTGATGCCTATGTGTTCTAATAGCTTTCAGTGTGTTTTTTTACTCATTTCACTAAAAATTGGGAATCAAATTGATTTAAAAAAACCGTAGCGCTTAAACGCTAGTATTAGGTCACGTGATGCCTATGTGTTCTAATAAGCTTTCAGTGTGTTTTTTTTACTCATTTCACTAAAAATTGGGAATCAAATTGATTTAAAAAACTGTAGCGCTTAAACGCTAGTATTAGGTCACGTGATGCCTATGTGTTCTAATAAGCTTTCAGTGTGTTTTTTCTTTACTCATTTCACTAAAAATTGGGAATTAAATTGATTTAAAAAACCATAGCCCTTAAACGCTAGTATTAGGTCACATGATGCCTATGTGTTCTAATAAGCTTTCAGTGTGTTTTTTCTTTACTCATTTCACTAAAAATTGGGAATTAAATTGATTTAAAAAACCATAGCCCTTAAACGCTAGTACTGGTCACGTGATGCCTATGTGTTCTAATAAGCTTTCAGTGTGTTTTTTTACTCATTTCACTAAAAATTGGGAAACAAATTGATTTACAAAACCATAGCGCTTAAACGCTAGTACTGGTCACGTGATGCCTATGTGTTCTAATAAGCTTTCAGTGTGTTTTTTTACTCATTTCACTAAAAATTGGGAATCAAATTGATTTAAAAAACCGTAGCGCTTAAACGCTAGTATTAGGTCACGTGATGCCTATGTGTTCTGTGTGTATGGGTAAATCAAATATCTTTCAGTAAGATAACGGATATATTAGTTTCTTTAAAATATGGAATAATGTTTTATAAATTGTGTTCATTGCGACTCTGTATAAATACTTCTCAGCCGAAGTCAGTTACAATAATACGTTACAAAATAGTAGAACAAAACCAACATCAGACGTGTTCTAATGATACAACTTGACTCATTGACACAAAATTCAACATTTTTTACCGATGCGGTTTTGTTTTTTAAACAAAAATTTAACAATTTAGTTTTTTACCTTTTACATAAAATTAACCGTGAAACCGAGTTTGCTAACCTAGGCAATGTTGTGCAGAAATGGGAAACCTACAAAATTAGCTACTATACGCTCAATTTCGTTAATTGGTTCCTTAGTTAATGGAACCTTTACTCGAAATTACAAAAAAATCAATCGTTTATAATTTTTATTTTATAGTTAAAACATTCTTATTAACTGAAAAGGTAGACTTTTTTTGACAAATTTCAGTAAACCTATGGAAGAAACATTTTTTATGGATCACATTATCTTACCGGATAACCTTCTCTATATTAACAGACCAGCATTGGAAAGTAGAAGAGTTGATCTATAGACCCCTCATCTCAGTTTTCTAAAATTCAAAATATAAATACATATGGGTATTAAAACTATTTGGCCATTTTGAAATGATCCAGATGGACAAGACTTTTCGAAAAATTGCTACGTGGTGGCACAGTATTTTACTGCTAGAACATAAATTGGGAATGAGGAGATCTACCCTTTAAGTTAACAAGAATGTTTTAACTTTTTCAGAACACATTGGTGTCGGTTTTGTTCTACTATTAATTTTTGCCACCAAATGTTTTTTCTCTGTAAATGAACAGAGCTATCTCCTACAGTGCTACAGCTACAGTGGTTTTTTAATATACCATGGATGATGTTACTTTTTATGAAGTTCACAGAGCAATACAAGAAGAAGAAACCGTAGGCCATAGGTTATACCAAGATCCTTAATGGAATTCTATGAGCCCACTAGCTACCTCACGTGATGTAACTATTTAAAATATTTTTCTCTTGTGTTAATTACAAAATTTTTTCGTCTTGAACATTCTACGAAATAGACGTACGCTCGCGCCGCTGAAGATGGCTGCCGCATTTGCAGATGAAACGTTGGGGCGAACTTCTACTAGACGACGCCTAAAGAGCCCTCAGAACTACATATTGTCCAATTGCAAAATTAATTTATCTTTACTCAAAAAATTAACACGAAGTAATAATAAAACAACGCCCTTTTCTGTTTCGTGGTAGAAGATTATGCCTTATTACATTTTTATGGCACAAGCACACAAAGTGAACCTTCCTGGGATGGTAGGAAGTCCCTATTTCAAGAAGTATAATATCGCGAGCTTCTTGTTACATTTACTTTCATGTATATCTTTTCGATATTAATTCTTTTTATCGACTTGATGGTCTTAAAATTGTGCGACACTGGATTCCGCGACAACAATTGTAATTTTTATTGGTATTTTGACTTTATCCAAGCTTATGAAGTGTTAAATTTAACTACGTCGTGACATACAATGTTATTTTTCGAACTATAAAACAATGAATATTTTACATATATCATACGGTAGTAGTATGAAAAAATCGGGCTTCAAGGTGAAAAGTTCGTTAACACTGAACTAATATAATATCATAGTCTATGTTTTTACCTATATTTCCAATTTTGGTAGCGGTCTTGAATTTTTTAGATCATATGTCAGTTATAAACTAACAAAATAATGGTATATTGAATTTGTTAAATAAAGGAAATGTAGGAAGTTTACAGAATTGTTAATAAAGGTGCAAACATAAAATTATTTGCCGAAATTCATAAATATTTTGCATACATTATTATATTCGTTATAATACCGTACCATTCTATAAACTAGCTAGTATAGGAGAGCTAGTTACAAAAATATTATTCCCTTCTAGAAAAAATGGTAAAGGACACCAATATAGTATAATGATCTACAGATATCAATATAATTGGCTTGCATTTGACATCTTTTATCAAGAGTGTTTATTGTAAGATGGTTGCTGTTGGTACCGCAATTTGTTTGAAAACCTGTCTTTTAAGAGAACAAACTTATTTGTTACAGTTGTTATATACTGTACAGTTTGTAAATCTTAATGAGCTGATCGGTCTGTACGTTTTGAGTGTTTTATGTCCTCCATTTTTTATGTTTTCAATGACTACTATCTTCACCAACTGCGTTGTTGTTTTTCATCTCCTTTAGTGATCTCACATTTACTTATTTATATATCCTTCTGCTCCCTGGTTTAGTATTTTTGGGTTATTACTATATGGTTTTCTGGTAAGTGTTAACGATAATTTTTCTGCGTCATTTTTTCTTTTAACTTTATACTTTTGCCTTCTATTGCAGTTTTGATATTTTCTGTATTTTTTCTCATGTGTTTCTTCTTATTTGTTTGGATATTTTCTTGTTTATATTGTTGTACTCAACTGTAGTATTTGTTTGATTAACAACTTTATTCTTGTACTTGCTAGTTATTTTCTGAAGGATATTTAGCATGTTTTTTCAATGTTTAAGCTCCTTCTGCTAAATAAAATCACAACTCACGAAATTTCTGTATATTTCCAAACGCCTCGGAGTCTAGGTCAGACTAATTGCACCAGTTAATAGTTTTATGTTTATAAAATTTAACCTTACTCTCCTTCCTAGGCTATATTGTCGTATGACAAAGATGGATACATTTTCTGAAAGTTGCGAAAAGAAGACATAATAGTTTTAATGAAGGGCATAGAAATTAAGGAAGTGTTTTGTTCTCTGTCATTTTCTTTATTTATAGATGCCACTTGTACTCTGGCAGAATTATTTGTATTGTTTGAGTCCCAATGACTAATATGTCTTGTTAAAGCAATATCCCTATTGGTCCCACCAGCAGAAAATGGCGTATTCATAGAGCACTTGTGTTGGTCCTAGCGGGATTTGTGTTGATTATTTTGTTTCGTTCCTTGGGATTTCCTCCACACATCAAACTGATACCAGTATTTTGTTATACGACTCAATTTTCGATATGGTTTGGGTTAGTTCATCCCGATTGGTTCGTAATCTTTTTCTATGTAAGTAGCTGTAGAAAGTCCAATTTTCACTACTAGTTTCAAAACTTCAGCTTGAGATTTATTAATTCTTCGTAATTCTCAGCAGATTCCTTACTTTTAAGGACATTAAAAAAAGTTAAAATGATGTTTATATTGTTACGGAAAGTTATAACCGCGGCAGATAATATCAAAAATAAATAATTCTTTTATTAAATTAATTTGCTTCTATAGAAAGAGAGGGCAATGATGCTTGATTGGTAGGTGCAGTCAATAAACTACATACTGAACACAAATTACGGCCTTCTCAGTGGCTTGATTATTAACCGTCAAAGTGTTGCCAGATTGGTTAGTTTTTTAGGCTATTATTTTCTGATATTAAAAGACATTAAAATTCATTACATTATTTATTACCTCTCTGTAAACAGTTATTTTTATGGAAAGGTTCTTACTATCGTAAGTTCAATACTATGGAATCAGTTTGTCAACATAATCAGGTTGAGGTCAATAGACATGATTTTTGTAATTCTGTTTTCAGCATTTTATAATCAGGTCTTTACTTTTAAGGAAATTATTTAAAAGAATACCAAATGCTAAAATGATTGTGATTTACTTTTATATCGTCCCCACAAACACTAAAAGTCCTTAGTAAAACGGAAACAGTGCAAAAAATGGAGGATGGCATTTACCCATAGTTTGGCAACACTCTTCATACGCACTTGATCTCATATACAAACTAGAAGTCAGCTCTGTATTCAGATTAACAGATTTTAAATGGCCATAGAACAACTGCCAGGTGTTCTGAGAGTAAAATTATAATATATACTTCTGAAGGTAGCCGGCAATGCACAAATAGTGCCAAGACTAGAAAGAGGGGGTAACAGAGATAGAAAGAGGCTATTTCACTCAATTGGGAGGTGTAGCCAATAAACTACATAATGCACGTAACCCATCGGATGCAGTTCTTAATCGAATGGAATAGCCTCAACTTTAAAATCCATAATACGAATCCTTGTGTGGTATGCAACCGTTCAGACTGATGTAGATTATTAACCGTCAAGCAGTATTGCCAGATTGGTGAAAGAAAATAATCCTGAATAATCAATATTTTTTAGGCATTCGGCTCAATGGAAAATATCACTGAAGAAAACAGCCGTTGATATTAAAAGCTGACATCAAAATTCATTACATTTAAAGTAAAAAATTAGGTAATTACCAAATTCATGTAACTATCAATTTAATCTGTCAAAAATAAATTATTGATAATAGTTTTATTTCAAAAATTCTGGAACCTACTTACTGGAATATTATTTAGTTTTTTAAATTCCTTACTATCGTAAGTAGCCAACAGCAACTCACAATAATACTATGTAATATGCAGTTTGTCAACTAAAATTAGGTTGAGGCTGCAATCGACCTATTTTCTTCTGATAATTATTGAATTCTGTTGTCAGCATTTTATAATTCAGGTGCTTTGAATGTTTACGGCTTAAATTTGATAAAATTTAACTAAGAATAGCTAATGTTGAAATTATGTAGATATCGTGAGATTTACTTTAAATTATCAGATCTAGCAACTCCCCCACAAACACTAAACATCTGTTCTCACCTTCCTATAGTAAACCGAAATCAGAGCAAAAAATGGCGGAACTAGTCATCATTTACCCATAGTTTGGCAACAGTCTTCTTATACGCACTCTGGACCTCTCTATACTGCCCTCTCTTTCTAGCCTTGGCACGACATCAGTACATTGCAGGCTACCTCCAAAAGCACAAACTCTATGTTGTGTATGGAAATATTAACAGATTTTAACATTAGTGCCATAGAGCAATCTCGAAAACTCTTCAACGTGAAATTGTATATAAATAGGTGTCTCTGAGAGTAAGTTAAGTTCAGTTGAGTACTTTGAGCATATACTTCTGGAGGTAGTCTTCAATGCACAAATATCGTTCCAAGGGTAAACACAGAGGGCAATAGAGAGAGCAAATAAACTGTATGCTATGTAATTGGAAGGGACCCGGCAGAACAAATTAGCTCGAATAAGTGAGGCAGGAGCAATAGACAAAGAGCGATATATGTTACAGTATTCTTGTTTTTGTTAGACTCGTACGAACGAATTGGTTTTGTTGAGCTACTCCTTGGAAAGTGATAATTTTAATTTATGTTTTCTATTAATAATAACTTATTTGTGGGTGATCAATAAAAAAAAACGTTCGAAGTTTGTCGTAATAAATTGTGGTGCTGTTATTTTATATGGTGTTTGATAACTGACAATTTTAATTTGATCTTGTTTTTTGTAAAGTTTGCAGTGCAGTGGGAAAAACAATTTATTAAACATGCTGTTTAATTGCGTTGCTTATAATTGTTATAATTTACATGAAATGAAAAGCCTGACTTCTAAGCTCTTAACAATTAAAAATGCAAGATGTATTCAAAGATTTTCGCTAACTTAAAACATCCTTACAAATGATTATTTAGGGAAACTTATTACTGATTTGAAGACGCGAGATGTAAAACCGACATCTAGGATTTTCAAGAGAATCAGTACACAGAGGATCCGAATCTGGAACCGTTCCGTGTAATTACTGTTCTCCGTTAACTCCTAAGACATAATGTCACGATAAAATTTTTTAGGTTACTTCACCTGTCAGAGATATTGAATACTATATATAATATGTATTGTTTCTGGTCGGGAACCTTCATCAGTTATTACTGTTAACTTTCTCATAACGAAACGTAGGAAATCTTAAGTTTTCAAATATAGGTTAGATTTTTAAAAACAAATCTTGTCATTAACTACTACTGTTTTACCATTTAGAAATATTTTTTTCTGCACGAGGTGGAAGGAATAATAATCCCAATACACAACAATTAAAATGGGCTTTACGACAATTGTTTTTTTAGAAACTCTGTAACAGGCAGTTTTAATGGAATTTGTATGTTTTTTGAGAATCTTTCTACACCAGCATTTGAATTTAGGTCAAAAAGTAGGCAAAGAAAAGATATCATAGAAGAAAAATTGACTTTGAAAATATAACAAAATATATTAATTATCTGACACATAAAAACCTTTAAGAAAATGTAAGTTTTTATATTTCGGGGTAATTTTAATTTTTTAAATTGATTCTTGTATCAAAAATAGTATATAACAATTAAAATGATCCAATATTGCATTTAAATAATTTATTTAGGCCTATTTTAAAACCAAACAATTTAAAAAAATCGTTTAATTAATAATTAATATCTATTGTGTATTTTAAACATACAAGACGGAAAAGGACGAGTATACTGCACAACTGCGGGTTGCCTACATTTATATTTGCCTCACTTTGCACGATTTACGGCTCGGTTCTAGTTACTATAGTAGTAGTTCAATGGAGAGAGCAAGATGATATTTCACTCGATTGGGAGGTGCAGCCACTGAACAATAAACTGCACATAGCTCACTAGATATAGCTCTTGCACTTTTTATTTATCTCGTTCTAGCTTTGGCACGATATTCGTGTTTAGCACAGGGGCGGATCCAGACACGTGCTTCCGGGGGGGGGGGCGATTTCATGCTTCAGTGGAGGGGATCCTGTACTAAAGTTACCTAAATATAATTACCTTTTCCTAAGCACTTGAAGTTAAGATTACCTCGTTTTAATATTAAATTTACTAACTTTGAGGCTCTCGTTGGGGGTGATCCCCCCCCTTGGATCCGCCCATGGTATAGCAGGCTACCTCCAGAAGTACAAGCGCTATTGTTGAATAGCAAATTTAGTTCCGTTTTGCTGTTGACAGTTGTTTTGTATTTTGAAGTAAAAAGTTGTTATTGTTGAATAAAGTTGTATAATTAATTGAATCCCATGGTAATACGTTAGAATATGATGTCTCGTAGGATAGATTGACTCTAAAGAATAAAATACACATAAAATTAGATTCTTAATTTACCAAATGTCATAAAATCAGAACTGACAGAAATCTTTAATATAATTTATCTGCGGAAACCGATATAACTTTCGTTTTAACCCCGGGCTTTTAACTCATTTTGTAAACCAATTGTTTGTGCTGAAATTATAAAGTTTCGTTCTAGTTGTCTTAAATATTTCCTATATTAGTATTTCCTTTATTAAAGTCTAGACACATAAATGAATTTTCCTGTTCATAATTATGTAAATTAGCAAATATAATTAAGTAACTAATTATGTTTAATACATAAATTATTCAAACAATTAACTAGAATGTATACACAACACGGGTGAAAAAAATACATTTGTAAGAAATATCTGATTTAAAAAACCGTGATTCATACGCAGTCAAATATTGTGATTTGAAGAAGCACTGCGAAATGAAACAAAATAATTTCAAGAGTAATGTAATAATTTATTGTGGGATCGCTCACACGACGTAAATCTTTAGAAAACAAAAGAAATATGAACGTAACGGGTATTAAGAAGATAAAACACTTTGACAGCTAAGTGTGTGTTGCATGTTCGAAGTCCCAATAGGACGTCACACCCTGCTGGGAGCATTCACTATATTTATCTGTCTCCTCTTCACAAATGCCAGTTCCAGTAATATTTCATTTTGGTTGTGGTTCTTAAGGAAAAGCTTAGTTTTTTGTTGTCAACTGAGAATATGACTGGAGAATTTCGTCATCAGCATTTGACAGATGGAAATAAATTTTCATAATTTTATTCGGGTACTAACTACAAGGAAAAAACAGCTTTCGAGTAATGGATATTATAGTATGGCCGGCAAACTGAGTACTCTACAATAATACTAAAATATTTTTTATTATCTAACAGTAATATTTTATTAGGTATATGATATAGTCAACAGTTTATCGAATCTGAGTTTATTTTTACTGAAAATTATGATAAACGTGTCATTCCACTCACAGTTGCATTTAGAAGCTGTTTGTAAAAAGCATAAAACACAAATTTCAAGTTATAAATAAACTCTAATAAAGGGAGTGTTCGTTTTTCGCGAATTTCCGGAATAAATAATAATCCGTTGAAAATTACACAAATTTTCAATCATCTATACTTTTGTTAAGTAATTTTTCCAAATTGGAAATTATTATAAAACCCTAGATGATTGTGGAACTAATCCTCAGATTTAAATCAGTGTACTATAAAATAGGTTGTCTTCTAAATGTTATTTGTGGCATGTTCTTGATTGTTTTTAAGTTTTCTTGGGAATAACACCACAATTAAATTAAAAAAGCTGTATATTGAAAGAAAATACCAAACGTCGATTCTGACTTCGTTGTCAATGGCTTTAAAATATGTAATGAAAATGTAAATTGCAAATTGAAAGTTTGATTTATGTTTTATAAAATAGGTGTTTGTTGGAAAAATTTAGAAAAATTCAAATCATAATATAATTTCTTTTTGCATCATTAGAAACTACCTGAACATATTCTTCTTTAGTTTTTACTTTTTTAAATAAATAATAATTTTGTGAATTTTTCTTAATAACTTTGAAATAAATCATTTTATGGATACCAACATATAATTTGGCCTAAAAATTAGCACCAGGATATTTATTTTACTTGTGAAATGTGAGTGAGATCCTAAACACCTATTTTAAACTTAGTCTTATTAATTTCCTGAATAAAGGGGGGAATTGGATAATTTTTGTAAACTTTTCGTTGATATCATTTAAACAAATTTAAACAAATGACTTCAGACATATGACAACAAAATATTTGCCTACCTGGTAAGCACCTCTTTTATTTGATGTATTACATGACGTGGTTAAACAAATATATGTATTTCTAATTTTCATTTAATTTTATAATTTGCCCCCAAAAATCATTATTATTTTCTCTTTAATCTACCTGTAACGTTTGAGTGCGGCTGTACTTTATAATTATTTTCAAATTTTCAGCCTCAGTTTCGTAGGAGTTTTTCGATTTTTGTATATTTTTGTTAATATCATTTAAACAAATTCTTTAAATAAAGTATATATGTAAAATATATTTGTATTCCTGATGATGACCCCTTTTGATATATTATTTGTTGTGCTTTTATTTTCTTTTCATTTACTTTCATAATTTGCCCCTCAAAATGAATATTATGACTTTTTTTATTTTTCTTGTAAACTTTGGACAAGGCCCTATATTCGCTATTTTTCAAAATTTTGGGCACAATAGCTTCATTGAATAGGGGAATGTCGATTTTTTTACGTTATATGTACCAGATGGTTTCACACAAAAATTGATATCAAATTTCAACTATTTTCATCCAGTTGGGCTGACACAAGAATGATTCTGTAAGGGATTTTGATCATCAGAAGTACAAACACAGAAACCTAAAAATTATTTAATTAAGAAAATCATAAATAATTGTTTTTTTATATTAATTTTCTTCAACGATTTATTACCTTTCTAATTAGCAACAACATTTTTTGTTCTTTTAATATTCATATTTAAATGGCCAAGTATATATTTTTTGTTATGGTTATTTAATTTATAGTTTTGGTGGTATTGCTCAGAGAACTAAGATCCTGATTAAGTAAATATCTTTAAGAATATATTTTTTAGATTTCCAATCTCTGAAACAGGTTTCAGAATATTCACAAAAACGAGACTTCTTGTTCTTGTTTTCTAATGAATTGTTTATAACGTTTGCAATTTTGCACGCAGATAATTTTCTAGATGGTACCGTGATTATAATTTTCGGTGGAAGCGAACTACAATTTGTAAAATGGAACACTTTCACTAGATTAAGCTTTAAAAGTTAAAATGGTTGATTCCTAGTGTTAAATATGAATTAGGAAGAGTTTTATTAAAATTTTCGTATTTATTAATAGCATTGTAATACCTCGGAAATCGAATATAATCGTTTAGACGGTTTGATCTTTGACTAATTTCGGACAGATGATTTCTTATCAAGAAATTCGCAGGGTAGCAGCTGTTAACACAAATGGAATTTTTGATTTGTGTACTTAAAGCAAATTGTATATCCACGGAGAGAATTGAGTTTTGAGAAAGTAGAAGTGATTGAATTTGTGTTCAGATTATTTGTTGCACCTGCAAAATCTGAGTTTGGATTTCGATTAATATTTTATTCCCTCTGTAAACAGAAAACATTAGGATGTTTGGGATAAACTAAAGACCCAAGACGCCCTTTCTTTTGGTAATAGAAATTTATGTCAAAATTGATCTTAATATACAAGGTGTTTAAAAAATATATACCTCTCAACTGGAGATTTGTCAGCCAAAAAAAGAACATGTTAAAAGTTTCAAAATTATTTATTTTTATAAATCAAATCCAAGCCGTGAACGTAATTTCATAAACATTTCTTTTTTGAAACCTGTTGTAAAAATAAAGGTTTAAATATTTAAAAACCAAAGAAAAGTGATCACTATGATCACCTCATTGCAGGCATGTAGTTTATCGGGCAATAAACGATTTTGTTCAAATGACCCAATAAAAATCTAAATGATTTATATCAGGTGAAGAAGGTCTCTCGCCTTCGACAAAATAAACCGAATGGTGGGCCATTGAGCATTTCCATTTATTATTGGAGCTTGGAACTGAATGGACGTACATAAAACGCGTCAATTGTGACATGAGATACTTTTTCATATTTTCGGTGTTTCATTTCTACACCGAAATTCATTATTTTGATCTCGTAAATAAATTGCATTTTTTTGGCTGTAGTTTAAGATAAAAAGAAAATAATTTATAAATTGGTCTAGTTCTGTACATAAAAAGATACATACATAGGTTTAGTACTCTACTCACGAGTTTATTGTTGTAGGGTTATTAATCGAGGATTAAAGAGGTTGTTTTAAATTATTAAGATGATATCTGTTACACATCGTATTCTAAAAAAATGGATTAGTACTTTTCGGGCACTAAATTTAATTAAATGTTGATATTTTATACAAACTGAATCAATTTGCTGCTAATTTTGTATGGTAGGTGGATAATGTTACGAATATTCAATAGCCGAGTAATATAAGTGTACAAAAAATTATCGGTCACTACTATTAAGTAGTTACCGCTATGCCGGTTATAGAATTCAACGTTTCTACTTGGATTTAAGTTCCATCTTTAGTTTTAAATTATAGAAAATACCATTCCCATTAAATTACGAAATTTTTAGTTCTGCAATTTATTGATTTGTTGATATTACCTCGAAAAACTAATTATTGAAGTATACTACTGTTTTTGTTTGGCCAGGGAGTTATTATTTAATTGAAATTGGGGACGATGTGGATGAAATATTTGGAAGGAATTCTTAAATAGGACGGATGTCAGAGACACATAACTGGACAATCTTCAATACGAAGTACAATATTTAATGAAGGCTGCTACTAATGTATGAAATAATTATAAAATAAATAGTTAATTTACGATATTGACCGATCGGACTGTTGCTCACAATAGACCAGATATAGTTTTGGTAGATAAAGTCTCTAGAAAAACAACCTTAATTGACATAGCAATCCCTAACAACAACAATATAAATATTAAGCAGGCTGAAAAAATAGCCAAATACAGGGATTTAGAATTTCAAATACAGAGACAATGGGACATGAACAACACTCGAACAGTACCAATTGTTATGTCAACAACAGGAGTAGTCCCAAAACATCTATTAAACAATTTGAAATACGTCGGTCTGGACAAACATCTTTACCAACTGATGCAAAAAGCCGTCCTGTTAGGAACAGCCCGGACGGTTAGAAAATTTATGGGGAACTGCAGCCACGACGCCAACCACGGGCCTGATAACCTGGCAAGGGCTCCCACAGAGCTAAACCCTTTTGATATGTAGTATATCTGGGGTTTAGTGAATTTCCCCCTAAGGGCACACTATGTGTGCCTTAGAGGGAGTGTGATGCCATACATTGTATGGTCAAGTCGGGGTTAATTAAGTCTTTTATTATTTTTGTCTTACAAACACCGTGTATAGATTGTGGTAGTATGATTGTTGTTTAATAATTTTCCTGACCGTCGATCATAACAATAACATGTATTTTCAATTTTCTGTAAAACTGTGTTCTTTAACCCTAGCAAAATATGCGGGATCACATCGAGATAATCCCAAATAGAGTACCGTTTATACTATCCAAACCCATTAAGTTGCTAGGAGCAACTGATGGACATATAAAAAAGAAAGATGCCAACGAATTAGTTCAAAACATTTAAAAAAATGAAAACTGTTTTTATTAGTTACCAACTTTTTTACATTGTGGTATGTATTTTTCCTCATTCACCAACAATGTTGACTCTTCTTTCGCATTCTGGGTGCAGTCATGGTGGTAAACCGTTTTGCTAGGTATTTATTTTCGTTAGTTCATTATATTCACATACAGACAGCAACTCATTAGAAACAAAATAAGAAAGGTAGATATAATATCGGTAGAATAATTACTTATGAATTAAGTACATACTAGTGGTCGCCCAGTGGTCGAAATTCGACCCTATTTCATGAAATTGTAAAAAGTATATTTTTATAAGAAACAGAGTTGTGGAGAAATCGGAGAAGTAGATTTTATAACAAAAATTGTTCACTCATATTGACAAATCTATTGAAATAAAAATGTAATCAAATATCGGTATTCGAAATATTTTTGACAAATGAATGACCCTTCAAATTTTTGGCTGGAACCGCTCCTGGAAAAATATTCTATATAATAATTGGAAGATTGATCTTTGCAACCTAAAAGTTTTCGTATTTTGCGGTTTCAATCAAGTTCAGAAATATTAAAGACCAGAGAGACAAACAACCCTAGGAGAACTTAAACATTTAATACATTCTCTATTGTCCGCTGTCTGACAATTTTTTACACAACACCTTCGGGAAAGTTGTGATAATAATATATTTATCAAATAATTAAATTCACGTTAAAAACAGAATATTTAATATGAAAGTTACTGCAAAGCGCCCGAAAAATCAATACTGATCTACTACATTGAGTATTTTACCACTAAACAATAACAACACTTGCATGTCACTTCCAGAAGTACATGCCCTAAGAATATATCTAACGATCGCTCCTTTCATATATAATTACTCAATGTTTTGAGTTTTTAGCGTCTGGCGGCGGCGGCACTACAGATCAAATAGGCGGCACTGTCAGTTATTTGGCGTTGACAGTATGGACGTAAATAATGAATTATTATATTTTATTTAACGAATGAACCAATATTACAAATTAATATTAGCATTGTGCACTGAAGGTCGTCAGTAGCTACTAAACAAAACGAAAATGAAGAAAATTGATCGAGAGACAGAGGAGAAAATGGTACCTTATCAATTTGTCTTTGCCTATTTATATATAGATAACTGAATTTAATAACGCGACATCTAGGAGTTTCAAGAAAAACTAGCTCACGAAGTTCCAAATCCGGAGTCGTACTTTGTGTAACGTTATTTTCCTGTGATTCTTAGTATATAAATCACACACAAAAAAACGTAGGTTAACTAAAACCTATCGATCTTTTGTATTCAGTGGATTAAAAAATGTAGAAAAGTCACTATTATAAATTCCTTTGATAGCTTTTTATTAACATGGCAATTTTTTCGTGTGATTTCTATCCTAGAGCTAGTTTTGCCTGAAACTTCTAGATGTCGCAATTTATTTTTCGGTAAAATATTGGCGGAAAAGTTATTATTTATGATTTGTTTAAATTTGTTACCCAATTTTTTGTCAATTTACACCATTAGCAAAACAATCAATATATTATTTATTTATTTCAGATATCTCTGGTCCAATTAGCAGCTGACGCAAATACTAGGAGGTTCAATTTCACAAACTTACAGAGTTTCTGTTCAGCACAATTGGTAAGATATTGCATTTTTTGATATTTTCTTCTTTATCGTTTGGCATTTCGAAAAAAAATCCCAATGTTTTAACGTTCACATTCACCTGATGCGGCAAAAATCCCATAAAAAAGCTATAAGTCGCTTAACAAAACGAAGGGATCGTTAAAACTGACACATCTGGCAAATTATGAGAATAACTTCTTAACCGTGCGATTTGAGTTACGGCACATCGTCCCAACGAAAGATTGCGGTTCGGTTTCAGTATAATAGCATTCAAATGTTTATTAGTCAGTGGAGTCACACAGACCTAACTCGAGCCTACTTAACTAAGTGGTTGTTGGTAACACACTGGTTTACATCACATATGCAGAAGTGCAGTTTATCAGGAACGGGAAAAAAGTGACATAAAACACATGGGTGGCCGAAAAATTTACGAGCTGACGCCAAATGTACTTGACAAACATCTATATGGGAATTAGTATATGTTGGACTAAACGTTTAAACTGCTCATGTTTCAGAACAAAAATAAGAAGTTATGAATGAATTAAATACTATAAACTATATTTGCATAGGAGAACTTTGTATCAATTAATGTCTTTGATATTCTTTCCATGGCTTCAATGTTAATATTTTTTCCATATAGGGCTCATTTTATTTGTCCTGTGTCTTTTTTGCATTACAGAATAAAACTTCCTACTATTTTTGTTGCTTGTCAATTTCTGTTCAAAATAAAATGTTGAACATGCTATTTTGCCGAAACAAATATATCATGTGAATGTGATGATAATTGATCAGTTTTAGCCGACTTCCAAAAATGAGGAGCCTACAACTTTTTTTTTGTTTGACGAGCGATTATTCAAAAACGGCTTGGGCAATTTTGATGATTTAAACTGAGTTATATAATGGACCATTGCAGAAAGGTCCCATATAATTCTCTATAACATGAGATTACGGTTTTCTAGAAAATCAGAAAAAAAGTAAACAAGGGACTAGATTTCAGTGATTTTCAATGAATCTTAGCTGTTTTCTCTAAAACTGCTCACGCAATTTGAATATTATAAATTATATTATACTAACATAAGTATGCATTTTTCTGAAAAGTGAAAAAATATATGCACAAAAACTGTAAACATCATGGTAAATGTCAAATTTTCGTCATAAATATCTAGTTTAAATGTCAAGATATGCCATGAAAGTATGCCGTACAGGGTGTTTGTAATGATTTTCATTTTGATGCTTTTGAAGTCAATTTATTTTAGAGACGAAGTTGAGTTACAGTCGTGTGAAATTGCAGAAAATATTCCATTAGCTTATTAAAACGAAACGAAAATTTATTATTCCCGCGATTTCTTCTGTGTGGAATACAGTTGAGGGTGTGTGCCTGCGTGCATGTTATATTAGGTGGTACATAAGCAGTTGCAGACAATGATGGTTTAAATATAAGCTGGAATTGAAATAATTATACAGGGTGGTTCTAAAAATATTGTATTGGGTGGCACATAAGTAGTTCCATATACAAGGTGGTTGAAATAAGAGTGGAGCAAAACTATAGTTATACAGAGTGGATATTTGCGTTATGAAACGGAGAATGATTACAGTTATACAAAAGATTTTAAAAATTGATAGAAGCAGTTGAATATACAGGATGGTTGAAATATAAGGTGGACTATAATTGCAGTTATACAGGGTGGTTTAAAAAGTTATATAGTTTGGAACATAAGTAGTTGCTTAGACAAGGTGTTTGAAGTAAGGGTGGGGTAAACTTATTGTTATTCGCGGTGTATCAAAAATTTGTTATATAAGCATAAGCAGTTAGGATATTTGAATTATAGGACGTAGGACGGGGTATAATTATAGACATGGGTTCAAAAAAATTTAGAAGCAGTTGCATATACCGGGTGGTTGAAATAAATGCTAGAGTAAAATTATAGTCATAAAATGTGGGTCAAAAATGTGAATTTTGTTATATAAAGTAGACCATGAGCATTCGCATAAATGGAATTCTAGAAATATGGGGCGAAGTAAAATCATAAGTATACAGGATTAATTTAAACAATAGAAAAATAGAAAAATTCAATAGTGTGGAGACGATTTGTACTTATACAGGGTGGTTTTAAAGATATCAGGACCGTTGTAATATTGTGTTGAGTTGAATTATAGTTGTACAATGTGATTCAGAAAATGATAGACCAATCAGTTATATAGGGGTGACCAGTACACACAAACATATACAGTGTGGATGCAATATAGAGTAAATTTGTTAGAAAGTGGTCCAAATAATAAAACAAATAAAAAAGTTAACATATATTTGGAAAATATAGACAAAGATTAAAAATTAGAGAGGGAGAAAAAGAGAGAGTTAACAATACTGTTATATACTCCGTGGGTTCAATTCATTAAAATTTAAAAACTAATATTCACTATCACTTTCTAGAACTTTTATTTACATCAAATATACACAGCTGATTCGAATATCACAATAATAATACAACATAAGCTCTTCGCCGCAGTAACTGCCTGCTGCGATGATGGACCGCTCCTTTTAAAATCAGCATCGAATCCTCTCGTACAATTCTACAGTTGCCGAGCTATTTCGATATTATTTTTTCCCTCCCAGCGATCGATGTCCTATTGGAATGAAACCAGGTAAATTTCGTAACAATACGCTAAAATTTTCAATTGAAATGTACCTAAAAAAGAAGATATGTCTGAAAATAGTGTATTGATTGCACACGGTTTCTAAACGGTTTTTATTTTAAGTCAGCTAAAGTCGGTTCTTTTTAAATATAAATTATATCTATTATAATGCTGGACAAAACAAAGAATATATTTTACACTGACTCTGTTTGATTTGAAGATGTTTCGAAGTGACGCCACTGATCGATTTATTAAATAACTGCGTAGGAATGTTACATAAAAATGGTGTGAAATAAATTCATCTGATATCATCGGAGTTTCCAATTAGACATTAAATTTGTTATTCTTTTTGTTCACAGGACTCATTTTGGGAGTGCCTCAATGCGACAATTAAAGGTAAGAGATCCATTTCTTTGATAACTTCTCGCATATAACTACTTTGGAAGCCGTTCAGTCTGTAATGAATACGTAATTAATAGGTGACAATCACAGAGGTTTCATTTATATAACAAGTCTTTTATGGCAAGTGTTCTATAACAGTGCATACAATTAAACGTTTATGGGGAAAAAGATTTTGAGATATGAAATGTACAATGGAAAATACAGATAAATGTAATGATAACCGTTAAACCAGAGTTGAATAGAATTAATGGAGGTGTTAAGCACAAGTATTGTATTAATTGGATAAATATGATATTTAAGCTTATGTTATTAAACCAGCATTTTTTGTATGTAATATTTAATATTTAACTCCTTACTGTACAATTTTTTAAAATTTCATGAGAAAAATCCGCTTAGTAGTTTTATGGTATAGAAGAAAAAAATATTATTAAAAAATATATTTTTTTAAAACTTAATTGTTGCATCTTTGAAACATTATAGTTTAGAGGTAATTCACTCAGACCTTACGTACCTACCTAGCATTTATGCTATATAAAATTAATTCTGAATTAAAAACTGTTCACGTAAAGTAATAAAGATATGTAATTTTAATTAATTGTGAAAATTTGTTTTTCTTAAATATAAATGAACTTTGCATTCCTCACAGATTATAGAGGGTGTTCCTAAATTGGAGGTACAAACGAAAAAAAAGGGGAGATTCCTTGAATAGTTTTAGGAAGAAAAAGTCCCATAAACATGGGTCCGCAAACGTTTCGTTTTCAAGATTCAGAGTGTTAAAGTTTAAATTTTTTTAAAGTTTTTTTCTCATAGTATCTGCACTTCACAAGATATTGAAATGAAATTTGGCATAGATATTACAATTAAGAGTTTACACCTTGTGACATGCCAATTTCGATTGCAAATCTACAGGGTGATATTTTTTCGGGAACCCTGTCCACTGTTGTCCTTCAGAACTTTTTTTTGGTGAGCCACTGGTACTTTCAAAAATTGTAAAGAAAAGCTTTGTTGTTATACCAAACTTTATGTTCTCTTGTAGTTTTGTCGTATCTACTACCGGTTTCGAGAAAAAAAGTTTGAATGATTCTCTTGAAATCCTCAGAAAATTCCGAATTGTCATAGAAATCTAGTTACCTACCTAGTAGGCTGTGGTGAATGAATAAATTTATTGTTAGTGTTGACACAGCAAATTAAAGTCCTGTATTTTGAAAATTAAAGATGGTTGCATTTTAATATCAAAACATGCCGAATTTTACGAATTCCGAAATTGCTGACATGCATTTCATGTATGGTCTTGTAAATGGTAATTCAAGAGAAGCTAAACGTCTTTACATGGAACACTATCCCAATAGAGTGATGCCTGGTCATCGGATGTTCTCTAATATTCACAGGCGTCTTTCAGAAACTGGATCTTTTTCTGCGAAAAATATTAATGCAGGTAGACCACGAAGTGTGGGAACACCATGACTCGAAGAGGCAGTGCTGAACGAAATAGAAGAACATCCAGGAACCAGCACAAGAAAAATTAGTGTTACCTTAAATACAAGTCATCAAGTTGTTTGGCGGATCTTGCGCGATTCTTTGCTCTATCCTTATCACATTCAGAGGGTGCAGGCGCTCTTGCCTCGAGATTGTCATCCAAGAATTATTTTTTGTCAGTGGTACCTCAACAGACTATTGAACAATCCTCATTTTGATTGCCAAATCCTATTCACTGATGAAGCCTGTTTCCCAAGGACTTCAATCATAAATTTTCATAATGAACACATACGGGCTGAGGAGAATCCACATGAAATTGCAGAAGTTTATTTTCAAGAGGAATTTTCATTAAATGTGTGGGGTGGTAATATTGGCGATTATTTGATTGGTCCTTTCTTCTTGCCAGGGCAATCATACAGACATTTTTTAGAGAACGATTTGCCCTTGTTATTGGATGATATATCTCTTATGATGCGACGTGAAATGTGGTTCATGCACGACGGCGCTCCTGCTCATTTTTCACTTTTGGCTAGGGAGTATTTGAACGAAAATTATGTAAACAGGTATCAGCCATGGCCCGCTAGATCCCCAGATTTAAATAGTTCAGATTTCTTTCTATGGGGCCATCTGACATCTCTAGTGTACATAACGCCAGTGAATGCCGTAGACGAACTGAGAAATCGTATAATAGGCGCGTTTACAATTAGGAATACTCCAGGAGTATTTGAAAGAGTTCGATCGTCTATGAGAAGAAGAACAGAAGCTTGTGTAAGGGTTGGGAGAGGACATTTTCAACAATTGCTGTAGTTTAGTTCCTTTGTTGTTATTTAGTTTTTCTATTATGATTAATTTTTAGTTGTACGTTTCTTGCAGTAATACATTTTTTTTGATGATTATACCAGTTTATCGAATCTTTAAGAATCATTGCTAGTTTAATAATTCAAAATTTTTTTCTCGAAATCTGTAGTAGATACGACAAAACTACAAGAGAACATAAAGTTTGCTATAACAACTAAGCTTTTCTTTACGATTTTTGAAAGTACCAGTGGCTCACCAAAAAAAAGTTCTGAAGGACAACAGTGGACAGTGATCCCGAAAAAATATACCCTGTAGATTTGCAATCGAAACTGGCATGTCACAAGGTGTAAACTCTTAATTGTAATATCTATGCCAAATTTCATTTGAATATCTTGTGAAGTGCAGATACTATGAGAAAAAAACTTGAAAAAAATTGAAACTTTAACACTCTGTATCTTGAAAACGAAACGTTTGCGAACCCATGTTTATGGGACTTTTTCTTCCTAAAACTATTCAAGGAATCTCCCCTTTTCGTTTGTACCTCCAATTTAGGAACACCCTGTATATGAAAAGCCTTTATATACACTATTGTATTATATTACACATTTCTCTATTGCCAGAAAATATTGGCCAATGTCCAATCATATCTTTCCTCATTGGGACCGCAGGAATTTCACTACACTATTACTTTGTACCACTTCTGCTTCGCGGGCAAATTTTAGGTACATTCTTCAAAATTCTTCCCGGCATCAGAATTAGAAGTTCAAAATTTACTGGATCAGGTTCATCATCTATCCAGTTTCCATCAACATCTAAGTCGTCAATACTCAAGATTATTAGCAAAATATTCTAGGTCTTTATCTGTAAGCTCTTTTGCCCTATCGTTCATATCTATAAGAGAAATTACTCAGATGTATACTTAATGTTGCAAAAGTGCTGCATTATATCCTATCTTCTGATAACAATTTATGTTTAAGAAATTAGGAGCAAATAATTTTGTAGCAGTGAGTTTCAGACCTTAGAAAAATTATAATTTATTTGAGTCAACTATTGATGGATATAAATTATAATGTTTCTCATCGAAAAGCACTTTAAACTTCACCCATAATTATATCGTTGCTCTTGGTCTAGCAATGCTCATCGGCGACATACTGTTTAACCGTGCAGTGCGGCTGTTAGAATAAAAATGGCCCTTATTGCCATAGACCTTAATGAACATACATACCGACATGTGGCCCAAGAAATTGGAAGTGTAAAAGATGTGCTGAGGCTTTAAAAAAACACATGTTCGGTCGAAAATATTGTTTCTCCTTAGTTTTTTAAAATGATGATGGTGTAACACAAGCAACTGATTGATACAGACATATGATTACCGATTTGTTTTTGCCATGAAATCGAAAATTATATGGATTTAACAGGGCAGTTCCACAAAGAATTGAAATAGTATTTATTTATGGGAAAGAACAACGCTGTGTACGCAGAACTGCTCATGTTTTTCATCAGAGACATCCCGATAAAAATATTGGGCCTCGGTATGTGTTGGATTCAGTTCATAAATTTCAAGAATCTGGAAGTGTGTGCAATAAAATTGTCAAGAATCGTAGAGTTTTAACTGAAGCTGCACAGGTTGAGATTTAAGGTAATTTTGCCATTGGTTCTCAAACATCAATACCAAAAGTCTCCAGGTTAACAAATATTCTTTACCTACAAAATACAGCTTTTGCAACAGCTTGCCGAGGATGATTATCACAGAAAGTTAGAATTCTACTAATTAATGACTTAAAGCGCAAATTTTATTAAAAATATTTGTTTTTCTGACGAAGCAGGATTTTTTAAATGGATTTGTCATAAACATGATTGTAGATACTGGGGCAATACCAACCCACAAGTTTCGGGAAGAGGAAAACCACCATCTTCAGGAAATCAACGTATGGGTCAGAATTATCGGAAATAAAATTATTGGTCCTTTATTCGTGGAACAAAATTTAACTGGGGAATTGTATTTGGACTTATTAGAAAATATTGTTATAAAATGTGTCCACTCCGTCCCTGGCGAAAGCAACGTAATACAGTATTCATTCCAAAGAACATAAGTACATCAATTTCTAGAGTCTTTAAAATGAGTAAGAAGTATCAATCTCGACGCTGGGCAACAAAATCTAGAACGAGCAGGAAACTCAACGTACGCTATTTAAATATGATCCCATTATAACCGAATCTTTAGAAAACCAAATAGGTCAAGATGGAACTTTGTTGCTAGACGAAGAAAACCTATTTTTTCAACAACACGGAGCACTTCCACATTATGCCTTGCCTGTACGAAATTGGCTTACTGATATATTTCCAGATAAATGGCTTGGAAGAACACGCGCTACAGAATGGCCAACAACATCACCCGACCTAAAGCTCTTGTCTTTTTTATGGGGAAACCTAAAAACTGTGGTGTACAAAACTTAACTTCGCAATATTCCTCAACTTAGACGTAGAATAGCAGATTACACCAGAAACGCTTCAAAAAGTGCACGAAGAATTCGAGCTGGGACATTACCATTGCCTTACCAACAATGGCGGACATTTTAAACATCTAGTTTCAGTACAAGATAATTCTAGCGCTAATACAATATTAATTATGTAAATTCAATGTAAATAATAATTATTTTAATTTGAAAGTTTACAATGGCGTTACTCTGTAAAAAATAATCTGATTTTAAAAAATAATGCATCAAAAGATTGGAACCTTTCAAAAGAGGTATCACATGATAACCTCTTTGTACTTAAACAAATAGAAGTGATATTCACCCGCGCTTAGGGGTTGTAACCGCAGAGTGACCGATACGTGTAAAATTTAAATATATTTAAAAGTTATTTTGGGTGGCGAGTTTGAAATGATATTTTATTTTGTTCAGTGTCTAAAATGGCGGTCAAGTTTAAAATTGGTATACATGGTGTTGATAAAACATTTCGTTCCCAAGAAAAACGCACCTAATCATTACTTAAGACTTATTACTAATGAGTAATAAAAACAAAATATTGTTCATAAGACATTCTCAGAATGGACAACATTAGCTTCAATGCATTTCTGACAATTATTTCCTCAATTCTATCTATCAGGGAAAATGACTGGATTTTTTCTTATTTCATTTCCATCTTTTCCATGATAGCTATTGTCTTTATTATGGGAATGTCTATTAACAATGGATTTCATGCGGCCTCATATAAAGAAGTCTAATGGGTTGGGATCTAGGCTACGCGGTGGCCAGGGTTGAACACTTCCGCGTCCTATCCATCATTGTAGAAAAAGTTGTTATTTAAATAGTTCTGTAAAAGTAGCTCGAAAAGATGTTAACAGTAATATCTTTTACTAAAGTGGGCAGAATGTTATTCTTGTATATGGTTATGTTGTTCTTCAATTATATCATCTATATACTATTATAAAATTTTAGTTGTCTGTTTGTTTGTTACCTCATCATGTAAGAACTACTGAACGATTTTGCTGAATCTTTTTTTGTTGCAAAGCTTATAATTTGACTTAAAATCGGGTATACATTTTATCTTCCTACATTGACAGAAATGGTAGATATAGGGAAAAATCTATTACCATGTTCGGTAATACATACACAATTTGTCAGTTGGTTCCATCGCATGTACCACATTTTAGATACTTGCATCAGTTTAGCTTTTATTCAAAATTCGAAATATGCCAATGTAACATGTTTCAATTTTAAAAAAATTCCAACTAATATATCAAGTGTACTTTTACAGGGTGTTCCATAGGTAGGCTAGGTAGAATTAAATGGATATAAAAAATCTTGAAAAAAAGGTATATTAGGTAGCCCATAAGTAGTTGCATATATACAGTGTGGTTGAAATAAGGGGGAAGTTATACGGGGTGGTTCAAAAAATATATATTGAGCGGACCATAAACAGTTGTATATACCAGCTTGTTGAAAAACGGGTGGAGTTGAATTATATTTATACAGAGCCGATAACAAAATGTTATATTGTTAGGATGATAAGTAGTTGCATATACAATGTGGGTGAAATAAGGGTAAAATAGGATAATACTTACACAGGGTGGATTAAAAAATATGTTATGTAAGCAGTTAGGATATTTGAATTTTCTTGAGCTTTTTAGACCAGATATAGTTTTGGTAGATAAAGTCTCTCGGAAAACAACTTTAATTGACATAGCAATTCCTAACAACAATAATATAAATATCAAGCAAGCTGAGAAAATAACCAAATATAGAGATTTGGAATTTCAAATAAAGACTCAGTAGGACATGAACAACACACGAACTGTACCAATTGTTATGTCAACGACAGGACTAGTCCCAAAACATCTATTAAACAATTTAAAATACCTCGGTCTGGACGAACATCTTTACAAACAAATGCAAAAAGCCGTCCTGTTAGGAACAGCCCGGACGGTCTGTAAATTCATGGGAAACTGCCGCCGCGACCCCAACCACGGGCCTGGAAACCTGGCAAGGGCTCCCACAGAGCTAAACCCTTTTGATATCTAGGATATCTGGGGTTTAGTGAATTTTCCCTTAAAGGCACTCATAGCGTGCCTTATTTTCTTGAGCTATTATTATAGTTATGAAATGGGTTTATAAAATGTTAGAAGCAGTTGTTTATACAGGGTGGTTGAAATATAAGATGGAGTGGAATTTTAGTTTATAGGGTAGTTAAAAATTTGTTTTATAACCTCAAGTAGTTCACAAGTAGCATATTATAGGATAGTTGAAATATGTAGCAGAGTATAATTACAGCTATATCTACAGGTGGGTTTAAAAAACATTATAAAAATGTTATGATCTCCCACGTGTTTCATATACCGGATAGATGAAATATAGGGTGGACTAGAATTCTAAGTATACAGGGTGGTGAAAAAATGTTATGTAGGGGGGCATAAGTAGTTGCATATATAAGGATGATGAAATATAGCGTGGAGTAGAACAATAATTATACAGTGTGGGTAAACAAATTTTGGAGTACCTGAATAATGGGGCAAAGTCAAGTTATCGTTACACTGTGTGCAAATGATGGATGGTTTAAATGAAGTGTGGAGAGAAATTATATTTGAAACTGTGCTTCCAAAATTATGAGGTAACAGTGTAACTCATAATTAGTTGCACAGATAGGATATTTAAAATATAGGGAAGAGTAGAGTTTAATAGTTTAATATTTAAACATTGTTACATATGGTGCCCATAAGCAGTTGCAGTTTTGGTGAATTTTATTGGTAATTGATAGATTTATATTTAAACAGGGTGGTACAAAAAATGTGCCAACACGCAATATCTGAAAAATGGGGCGTAGTAAAATAGTTATACAGTATGATTAGAAAAAGTTCCATATAAGGGATGGTTGACCTATAAGGTGGAGACAAATTATGTTTTCCAGGATGGTTATAAAATATCTCAAAAATGGTTATATTTAGTGTAGTCCATAAGCAACTGCATAGGTAAGAAGTTGAAATATAGAGTGGATCAGAGTTATAGTTAAGTGTTTTAAAAATGTTATATTTGGTGGCCCCAAAGCAGATGCATATACAGCGTAATTGATATATTTTGTAGAATATGATAGACAAATAAGTTATAATGGTTCACTAATTGGCAGCAGTATATATAAGATAGTATAAATATAGATGGAATAAGAGTTATAGCTATATAGAAGACAGTTCTTAAAAATGTTGAATAAAATTGTTATATAGGGTGAAATATGTTAAGGATTGGTGAATTTAGTTATACAGAATGGTTACAAAAAATGTTATATTGCGTGGCTAATAAGTAGTTCTATGTATAAGATGGTTGAGATCGGAAGCTTAGTAGACATAGTAGTGGATTGAAAAAATGTTAATTTTTTTTTATATAAGGTAGACCATGAGCAGTTGCATCCTGCTATATGGAATACCTGAAATATGTGCCGAAGCAAAATTATATTTATGTATTGTGTTTAACACAATGCTAGAAAAAGTATAAAGGTCGCTTAAAATTATAGTTTACGAAGAGGCCCAAAAATTATCAGAAATAACTGCTATATAACGTATAGGGTGGAGTGGAACTATAGTGAGGTAATTAAAATATGTTATATTTGACGACAAACATCAGCATATACAGAATTGTTCCACTACAGGGTGAAGCAGAGTTAGAGTTATACAAGGTGGTTCCAAAAATATATATGTGGCACATAAGGACTTACAGTTTGCGTTAAATGTATTCGGGAGTGGTAGATTTATAGTTAGGTGGTTCAACAAAGTTAGAAAAAAATTTTATATTGGATAGCCCATATGTTTCACAAACTATTTCGTATTGCAAAGAATTGTACATATCATACGCGGGTGAAACCGCGGGTAAGGGCTGATGTATTATAAATGTAGGAAATATTTTGGAACTGTCAATAAATTTCTATAAAGATTCGTGTCAACGTTAACATAATTTTCTCTGCTGTTATGCAACACTTAAAATTCTTGTTTGTTAGTTATACATATTTAGTTTTAAAAGCTTATTTTTTATTCAAGACAGCGGCAACGTATTATCAATGATTTCACCATTGATGTGTTTCAAAATTTGCGTTTCTTTATCCAACCCTACAAAACGTATTCCATTGCTACAAGAATACTGATTTTATTAATGGCCTACTCTAAAAATGCAGTCTTCTATTTCCTTATAAATACTTCACACGATTAACGGCAAATGGCGACATACGGAATTCAAATGAAAAGTTCCATAAGGTTTTTCACATTATGCGGATTTGATAGAAATTAATTTTCAACACCTGTACGCATACCTATGCACCTCTTTGATCTTATCGACCAAAGTCTTAAATTCACCTCCGTTAAGTATAAAACGTGGGCTGAATGGGTAGAACTACGAATTAGATTCAATGGTAATGTGATGTTGTACTCCATATGTAAAGAGAGAGAACGTCTCTGGCTTACCATAAACGATGACTCGTCATAAATTTGACATGTCTACCTTTATTGTGTTGGTATGATTTCTTGGAGGTGTAATACACTCGAAAATAATAAATATTTTATAACCGATCCCAAACATGGCATTCTGCTATTATGGGTATGCGGCATAGCGCTAAAAATGACAAATGATCCTATCGTCATGTGAAACAGATAAACTTATTTAAAATATGTTCTCATAATATAGTTATTAATAATACTTACAACAATAAAAACACTCACTAGAAAAACTGCAACCATTATAACATATTATAAAATAATTTATATTGAGTGATATCCTGGAACAGAATTATAGTCTAGTGTAGGGAACTTAGCATTAGTTTAATACATTTTTGCAAAAAAAAAATTCCATAGGTGTTTGAATGGTTTTTCTTGAAGAAGGTACACCGCATAAGCCAAAAAAAGTTTTGTTAACAAATTTTTACTTCTTAGTTAATTATACTAGGTGTTTAAAATAGCAAAAACCCTAATTTTGGCAGTTTTGATGACTGATATGTGAGCGAAATAGTGAGAAATATGCAGTACTTACGGTATTATAGTTTGTAATATTTTGAAGGTGACGAAGTAGAAAGAGTGAACTTCTTAAGTGGTCTATGTGAACATTCCACGATAAGTTGTTATCTAAATAAATACCTAGTAATATTACGCTAGCTGTATTAGAAGTGGTTGAAAACATAAGACTTTGTGTATTTTCCTTGTTAAGCTAGAGTTTATTAGTACTGAACCATTTTTCAGATTTTGCTTCTATATCGTCCGATAGTTTAGTGAGATTAGCTAAATTGGTGTCAGAATACACAAAACTCGTATCGTCTGCAAATATAACAGATTTATTGGGACGAATATTAGGCAAATCATTGATGTAAATAATGAACAGTATGAGTCCAAGGACGGAACCTTGAGGAACACCGTGTTCTATTGATCTAAATTTAGACGTAGAATCATTATAAGTGACGGCTTGAAAGCGATTTGTCAAGTAAGTTTTAAATATGGATAATGAAGATCCTCTAACTCCGTAGTAATTAACTTTAGTTAGTAAAATGTCATGCGAGATACAGTCAAAGGCTTTGGAAAGATCACACAACTTAATGGCTGTATGGGTTCCATTCTCAAGGCCCTCAACCACTCCACTCACAATACTCAAAACTGCTTGTGTTGTTGAACGATTTTTCCATACTGGGAATTATCTAGAAAGTTATTTTCCTCAAAATAAGAAACTATGTTGCTTTCAGATAGTTAAAATATTAATTTACCTCAAAATGGGATCATTGTAAACTTCACGTAAATTCAAAAGCCCTGGAAAAAAAATCAGATTTGCAAGAAAACCTTTTGATCTGTAAATTTGAGATTCTTACCAGTTATTTACCTCGTAGTAATGAAAGATTCTGCCGAGTTTCAAAATTTCAAAATATTTTTTATAATAACTATGGACGATTGAAAATTGTGTATTTTTAAAGTTTTTCCCAAATAACTCAATAACTAATTATCCAATCGGCTATATGAACATATCATTTAGTCGCTATTGAAATTACGCGTAAAACAAATTTACTTTCGACACTAGGACTTTTCATTCAGTTGCTGAAAAGTTACAAAAACTGCTAAAATTGCTATTTTTACAACTTTAAATACTCCGTATAATTAATTAAGGAATAAAAATTTGTTAACAACAGTTTTTATGTATTATGATATATACATTCTTCAAGAAAAGCCAATCAAATATCTGTGGAATTTTTTTGCAGTTGAAAATACTAACTTCCCAAGAGTATAACTCATATCTTCAAACTGGGCACAGTTCATTTCTTGACAAAATAATTTATATTTAAAAAGAACCGGCTTCAACTGGGTTAAAATAAAAACCATGTGCAATCAATAACTATATTCTGACTATATTCTTTTTTTATCTGATTTAAGGTACAATTCTACAGATTATTTTAGCGAATAATTATCTCTCCCTCTCTCTCTCTCATTTATATTTTTTTCTATGCTTTCCACATATTTTTTAATTTTTTTATTTGTTTTATTATTTAGACCATTTTCTGTAAGTGTAAGTCTAATTTACTCTATATTTCAACCACTCTATATATGTTTCTGTGAATGGGTCACCCAATATAAATTATTTGTATATCATTTTCTGAATCACTCTCGACAACTATATTTCAACTCTGCAATATACCTATAACTTTTCTTCGCCTCCTATGTAAGTATAAGCAACTACTTATGTTCCACAATAAATAACATTTTTTAACCACCTTATATAACTATAATTCCAATCCACCTTATATTTACATCATCTTGTATATGCAACTGCTTCTAACATTTTTTGAACCCTCCTTCCCTATAACTCGAATGACCTTACTGCATACACTTATTTAATCATTTTTTTAAAGTTTTTTGGTCCATCCTGTATAACTATACTTACTACACTCTTATTTCAATCACCTTGTATACGCAACTACTTATATGCCACCCAAGATAACAGTTTTTGAAAAACCCTATTTAACTTTAATTTTATTCCACCTTATATTTCAACCATTATATAAATGAAACTGCTTATGTACCACCCAATATCACATTTTAGAACCCACCTGTCTAATTAAAGTGTTACTTCGCCCTATATTTCAACTGCGCAAAATGCTTGCTTCTTGAATTTCGATGCACACACACACACACACTTACTACCGTATACCGTACAGAAAAGAAAACATCGCTCTCCTAATTTTTCTTTTTGATGCACTAATGGAATATTTTGTGTCATTTTACTCAACTGCAAGCCCTTTAAAATGAAAACCGTTACAAACACACTGTACCTATATACTTTTATAGCATATCTTGACATTTAAGCTAGATATTTATGATAAAAATTTTACATTTACATTGATGTTTACCGTTTTTTTGCACATATTTTTAACATTTTCAGAAAAACGTTATGTTTTACGTTACAGAAAATTATGCGAAATCAAGCTGGAACATCTTTTTGTAGAATGCAATTTAAAATATTCAAATTGGTTTAGTCGTTTTAGAGAAAACAATGAAGTTTCTTTGAAATTCACTAAAATGTAGTTCTGTAATTATTTCTGTGTTTTTGGAAAACCGTAAATCTCACGTTATAGATAATTAAATGGTACCTTTCTGTAAAGTTCCTTAATATAATGCAGGTTAAATCATCGAAATTGCCCAAGCCGTTTTTGAATTATCAGTGGTCATACATAAGAAAAAATATGCCGACGAATTTTCTCTCTCTCTCTCCCTCTCTTTCAAATATGAAAACTGACTAAGTGCTACATCGTTGTTGCATCCATTCAACTCATCTAATTTTTGAAATAATACAATAAGGCAGCTCCATAAAGTTCAAAGAAAGACCCTGTATTAAACGTCTTCTTGGTGAAGACTTGTGACACCCTTTTGCGGTGTAATTTTTCATTATGATATGCCATTTTACCATCAATTTGTCTTGGAAAATCTTTTTTTGTCATTTTATTAATTGTTTTGCAGTGAAATTGACTCACTCAACGTTTTCATTTTTTAAATATAATCAAAATGATAAATTACTATATTATTAACTAATAATTATTTCCAATTTGTTTTATTTTATTTCGAACAACCAACCGCCATTTAATTTACTGCCTCGTGCTTTAAATTTCAGTGACCCTTCTGCCAATTAAGCGAAGGTAATTATTTATACAGTTAAACCAACAGAATCAATTAAAGCGATGCTAAGCAAACATGTTGGTCGGTACTATCTCTTCAAGCAGACGAGGGGGTCAATGCGTTAAACAAAAAAACTTGAACTTATTTTTTCTTCTCCTTTTTATTGTAACCAACGCCATGTCGGATATAATCTTCACTTTCTTAATGGACGAAGAAGGAAAAAAGTTGGTTTTGAGCATTAATTGGCTCGGCAGTCGTCGAGTTTAATAAAATGTAGACAAAAAAACAACAAATAAATTGTTTAAAAAATATATTTTCAATGGAACGTTACACTGTTTATCGTTATTTGCATTAAGTCGAGTCAATATCTAGAAAAATATGTTAATTAACCACTTGAGACCTGATTTTTTTAAGGGAAAAAAATATTTATTGATATATTTTATTCAAGAATGACCATATTATCAATATTAGTATGTTACATAGGGTTAATTTTGTTTTTTTTTATAAAAAAAAGTGTCCATAATTATGCACAATATGTATCAATGGTAAATTTTTACAAAAAAATAATATATTCACGAAACAACCACAACCAACTATCGTCTATGATACGTGACAAATAGAGTTGCCACCTGTACTATATATATATAGTCTCTTACTACATTTTACCCAATTGTACTATATTATTCAGAAAAATAATATAGAACGAAATGTACTATATTTTCATTGCTAATAGCTAATTCAAATGTTGCGATTTTTAATGATAACTGTAAGTTGGCACCCATCCACTACGAGGTGTGGAAAATTTTAGAACGAATTTAACAACAATAATCTCTTATGTTTTACGTTTGTCACATAAATAATTCACGCTTTGAGTAGATGTATTTGCAGTGAATTCACTATACTTTGGGGTTTGTCAGTTGTCGACTTGTCATAGCATTTAAACGTTAACTGCCCGTCGTTATTTGTTGCTGCTTGATTTTCGAGATTTTGTAAGATTGATCTTAAAATAAATAATATATGAAAAAATGATGAGAAATAAATGTGTACTATTTTGTTCCCAAATTTCCCAAAAGTACCATATTTTTGTAACTTAAAAATGTATATTCTATATTTTCTTCAGAAAAAAGTGGCAACCCTAATGACAGAGTAGTTCCTCTCTTATTTAATAGACATACAAAAATTGTAGGAGCATCGAAGCATCAACCTCATTTTCAGGGTCGTATTTACGTAAAATAAAAATAAAAACTATTTTTGAGACTCAATGTGCATAATTATGAAACATTAACGAAAAAGCGGTCATCCGCCATTGATCAATTAAATTTTTTGCAAAAATACTAATTTAAATCATTGTTTGGATCTTTCACCTAAACTGTAATCAAAAAAATATATTTATATTTCAAAGTAACTAAGCGATTATTACAGATTTGTGTTGACTTACGTCTCATGTGTGTCATCGCTATAGCAGGTAACCATTGATAGGGCTGTATTTACCCCATTTCCGCTGGGATGGCAGCACTTGTATCAATAACTGATGTAAAATATATTCATTATTATGCCTATTCAGTCCGAACGTTGTTAGATTAAACTTCTTTACAAAAATTGAGTTTGATGAAACTGTGCATAATTATGCACCAAGGGTCTTAAGGGGTTAAAGTTATGATGAACTAAAACATGGTTGATGATTATTCTATTTGGTAAAAAGTCCCCACAAACATTGCAAAAGTTTTAGACATATAAAGGTTTTAAATTATTAACGCAATTGGAAGATTACATATACACTAGTTGAAAAATGAAAACGGGAAAGCAACGAACTTACCCCCTTAGTTGAAACCTTTTACAGAAACTTGAGTTAACCCAAAACCAAACGACCTACATTCCATCGAAGTTATAAAATTAAATGTTGACTCCGAAGACATACCGGAAATTACCAAGGGCGAAATCAAATTTGGTGTTTCCAACTGATAAGTGGTTGAGTCCTTAACGAGGATGGTATCATCAAATAAATGCTGGAACACCGCACAAGTCATCCTTTGATTTGTAAAGAGAGATAAACTCAATATTGAGAACTATCGACTAATATATCTCATTCCACATCCATATAAAATATTCAAAAAATAAACAGAACGAGGATCCAGCCAGGGAGCCCCTCCCTGAGGCATTGTTGAAATGGAAAAAAGTATAAAACAAATAATAAAAAGTTATACGATCGTAAACAGTAGACAGGAAAGCAATAACTTAAACTGAAGTAGTATAGGTCCAAGTAATAACCCTTGATAATGGGTTTTATTATCAGAATTTTCATTTTGGGCCCCCTCCCTCACGAAAATTCTAGATCCGCCCCTGGTATGACAAGACTACGTTACAAGTCACAATCTCCTGAAAACTTTTCACTTTGGCACTTGAAGTTGTTTTCGGGCAACCCAACTGGTTCCAAAAGGACAACTTCGATAGCTTATATCTAAATCACCTTCGCTTTGCCGATGACATTGTACTATTCAACAATGACTTGGGGGAGTTGTGGGAAGTGCTTTAAATTGCTTCTGAAAAAGGGACGCAAATACAAATAGGAAGTCAAAAAACTGAGGTTGTACAAAAATTATTAGGTGATATTATAAAATTAGGTATAGAAGACCAGCAATCCCAAATCGACAGACTTGGGCCGCTACTACCATGCTTAACAACATCTTACAAAGCCTAAAATTACAATCAATTTGAAGTCTAAAGATTTCAACACTTCTCACCTATGAATTGCAGAAAATAACTTTACGTGTCAAAGTGACTAACCAACTCCGGATACCTTAAATTGCAATAGACAGACTCATGCTTGGAGTCAGCCTCCGGAACCGTGCAAGAAACGAAGAGATAAGACAGCGACGTTGGGCAAGACATATTATGCATTGGAATAGACGATATTAGTGATACCATGGGTAGAAACTGATATCAGATAGCTAGAGACAGACAAATGTAAAAGGAGTAGATGACTAGAACTTTATAAAAGAAAAAGAAAAATAGAAGAAGGAATGTTTCAGAAAATGGCATCTAGTTTTTCGAAAAATCTCGAAAAATGTAAGCTTGTGAATACATTTGAATAGGAAGTGGAGATGAAAGCTTCATGTATAACTCACTTTCTCAAAATTATTAAATATTTTACATTGTAATTTGATTTTTAAGTCACCCTGCAACATAGATCTATAAGTATATAATTTTTTGTCGTAGGGCATTAGTCTGATTTATGCTTTGTATTTCGTTTACTATGTCGGTACTTTTGAATACTTGAGTCATTCCATAAGTTCTGTGGGGTTTTGCTTCAATAAATCTATATTGTAGGCACCCATAATAAAGTAGCTTTTGTGTTTGGTATGGCACTTAGGTACTGGAGTCCTGTCTTAAATATGAGCCAACAAAAGCAAGCATTGACATGACCTGAAATACATGAAACGACCTATAGTATCCAAGAATGGAGAACAAAACACGAAGAATAAAGAAAGGGGGACAAATCGCATGGAAATGTACTCACTACTAGATTATGATTCAAAAGCGGAAAGAATAAGAGAAAGTGGATCATAATGAAATAGAAAATAGGTAAAGATGATATAGTATGGAAATCATATAAGCATATCTACTCATGATATCTAGTTTAAGGAAAGAAAAATCTTATACAAAATACATAAATTATAAACTAAGGAAAAATAGAGAGCTCAAAACTAACAAGTAATTTCAAAATTGTTTTAAATACCCATTTCTATGTATTTCTGGTATTTTTTATTTTAGGAAATTTCTCAGCTTGTTATGTACATTATGGGGGATCATGACCCCTATGCTCCCTGAACTACCACTCAGGTAAACATTAAACCAAGCCACAATTGTTACTCTCATTGCAAGAAGGCGACTACGCAAGATGTTTGTTATATTGTTTATGAGTTTTTAAACAATAGAAATTTCTACAAAATTATGGTTATTGGGCAGCAGATAACCCTTCTTTGATAATAAATTATTTAATAATTATTCCCAAAAAATTATTGTGCACTCCATTTTTGAGAAAACCAATAGCTGTGTACCAATCTGTTGGTTACCGCTCTAAAACATATCTTTAATCTAACTGTAAAACAGCGATGGTTTCCAGATAAGTTTAAAGAAGCTATTGTAACCCCACACTTCAAAAAGGGACGGAGGAAAAATATTCATGACTATCGACTTATTACCTTATTAAACACCCTGGCTAAAAAATTGATATATATATATATATATATATATATATATATATATATATATATATATATATATATATTTGTTTTTAAGTTTTCGCGGGCACTAAATGTTTCAGGTGGTTTCTGGGAACTCATCCGCGTAGTTGACAACTGATCCCTGCCGGGATCGATGGTAAAATAACGACGTTTCGGCAGAGTCACATCTGCCCTCTTCAGGTCGGTTCGCAAATCGAGAGAGTTTTGCCAAAAATCTTTAAAAAATTCTATAGATACTGTAAAACAAAGTCCTTTCCGCGTCTGTCTGTCTGTCTGTTCGCGATAAACTCAAAAATCTCCTCACCGCTTTTCATGCTGTTTTCACCAGTCGATAGCGTGGTTCTCTAGGAAGATTTTAGTATATAGTTTGTTAAGCTTTTATATAAATTGGCTAAAATATAACGATAATAATATAGGTTGAACGTTAATTATGCCAGTGTGTTCTGATTACTACATCACGGAGTAAATTTGAATCGAGAATGTATAAATAGAAAACAAACTGACGGGAGATCGATTTAACAAGCAATAATAATTTAAAACTAAAAACCGAATTCGTGTCGTTAAATTTTTCGAGGTGCGCCACAGCAATTCAAACGTCAGAAACCGGGAGTGCACCGCACCGACGATGGTACTTTACTGCCTCCTCCGCGAACACGCTTCTTCTATTTTTTATTCGAGTTATCTACAGGGAATTCGTGCCGTCCCCTCGTGAATTTATATCGGAAGAGACTGCGGGGTTATCTGGTGGACGGTGGCTTCGTGGAATGACTCCCGTAATTACTCAACGTGTTTATATGCAGCATTAGATAAAATTTATCTTGAGATTTATCCGAAGAGCGTGTTGTTAGCAGTTTTATCTTTATAAGCCACTGGTGCATAGCGTAATGAGCTACTAATTAAAATAAATTTTATTTTTTATCATTGCCACAGATTACTGAAACGACCAAAAACATTGAAATATGTTTATTGTTTAAGAAGCAATATTTGGAATAGTGTAATTTTGGAAAATTTAAACATGCACTGGTTTTAATTTCACAGGAGATATTTATAGGAACAGTTTTATAATAGTACCTCACATGGGTTTATTTATTATGATTTTTGGGAAAATAACCCCACACTTGAAAACAAAAACAATATTTAAAATTGAAGTTGAATGTTTGACAATCTGTTCAGAAAACAATCAACTATGTAACGGGTGATCAATTTGAAGTTTACAGTGGGGAAGCGCAAATGTCCCTAGACTTGCAGTTCCTACATGTCAAGGTATTGCGAACGTAGGTTCTCGCGGACAGAGTCATGCTTTTTGAACATTTTGAAAAAGTAGTACCCTGTCATCATTATTTTTTCTTAAGCGTTTTCGTGATCATGAAATAATTCCGAAGTACCTCCAAATAAAACATCTAATCAACACGAGTTCCTCTTGCAAAATTCTAGAGCGAGCCAGTTTTGCTTTATTACGAGTACGCATCCAATCAACTAGACGTGACCTCGATTTCCTTTCTAAAGACCTGCTCAAATGACATCTTAATCTCGTGGGAAACTTGTCACCAACAGATTGGGACACAGTTGATAGAATTTCATATTGCCAGGCCCTTAAAACTAAAGAGATAACTGCTCTGTGACACATAAAGAAATTTTAGTCATTATACTCGAAAGGCGCTGAATACCCCAGGTCAGCAAATGGTGTAAAAACAGTGATAAACCTCTCTTCACACACATTAACTCTAGATAAAAACTCCGTTCTCTCAAAAGGACTCAACTTTGCATTTGCCCCAGAAAAATCCCCATCGAAGGCATAATTAGCTCAATTGTATCGTCTATCGAAGGTCTTCCAAAACACGAAGCCGACACGTTTTGAAACGAATAATATTCTCCGAAGGGCAAAACCTCCGCCGTCAGACATCCCCAGAACTGAACGAGTCGCCTTTAGCAAGCTCCGGGAAAACCGTGACATTGTCATTTTTCCGGCGGATAAAGGCAATGCAACGGTTATCCTAAATTTCCCAGAATATGCCAATAAGGTAAATGATTTACTTCAAGATGGATCCTATTCTCCCATTCATCGGGATCCCACTCCCAAAATGGAACGTGATAAAAGAACGATTGTGGACTTAATCGGCTCTCCAACATACATCATCGCCAAATATTTAGCGGACATTCTTAAGACATTCGCTGGCAAATCGCCCTCAAATGTTTTAAACTCATCCCTATTAGCAACTCTTCTCTCAGAGATATCAATTGAACTCCCTCCCTATCGATTCACAGGTCAACATTTGATCTAAGCCGGAACACGGCTGCCGTATATCACTAGGGTTTTTTTGGGTCGCTGAATACCATGAGAGGGTCGGTTGACCTTCATTACGTCAGAGTCAAGGGCATTTGAAGGTCAAATCGAGAGAATTCAACCAAAAAATCTGAAAAAAATGTTGCTTATGTTTTTGAGGTCTCTGAGTACGAATCCGTAGTTTGTTTGACTGCGCTTTTTGTCAGAGGTCACTTGAAGGTCGTTTGAAGGTCAAATCGAGAGTTCTACCAAAAAATGTGAAAAAATTCATGCTAATGTTTTTGAGGTCTATGAGCCCGAATCCGTAGTTTGTTTGACCTTGGGCTTTTCCCAGAGGTTATTTCAAGGAATTCTACAAAAACTCTCTCGATTTGAGCTTCAAATGGTCTGAAATCAGCGACCCGAAAACCCCTAGAGATGCCGTGTTCCCGGTTCAAATATTGACCTACTGCTGTCGGAATACACAAAAATCGTGTTAAAAAAACGTCCACTTATTTTTTCTTACATGCAAACTTTTTCAGTTTTATTGGATATCAGACAATCTAAGATGTTCAAATAGCAGTCAGCCATATGTTTGAGATATATATGCTGACCTTGCGCATCTACAAATCGATTTTTTCTAACCAGAGGTTACAATTATGACAGCATTTGTTTTGGATTTGGAAACCTCTTGAGAATAAAATCAGATTGATGTGTACTATCTTATGAAAACTTTATCACCATTTTTCTAGCAATACATTTTTATAGCTGAACCCTTCAAAGTTTTAAAGTAAAATGTGCTGGTTAGGCCATTTTTGGTTGGGTAAAAAGTTATGTGTTTTCATATTAAGTTGAGGCACACAATAAAGTTTTCTTGAGATGTAAATAGACTGAGATGTAAGGCGCTGTAGACTACAATTATACAGGGTGATTCCAGATATGTTAGAAACCAAATTTTTAATTGGGTGGTCCAGTTGCATGTACAGACTGTTTAGAATATTGAGTGGAGTGTAATTATAGTTATACAGGTTGGTTAGAAAAAAATAATTATATAGCCTATTACCGATTGCATTTACAGGGTACTTGGAATTATAGTTAAACAAGGTGGTGCAAAAATATTATATACGGATGTATATACAGGTATGGTGGAAATATGTGCTGGAGAAGAATTGTAGTCATACAATGTGGTTTAAAAAATGTTAGAACAAAAATGCAACATTTCGTAGCCTATAAGCAGTTGCATATATAAGATAGATGCAATATAGGGTGACAGGAATTATACTTATACTGGGTGATTATAAAAAATATTAGGAAAAGATATGCTTTATAGGGTAGCCACCATGAGTTGCATATATTTAATATAATAAAAAATATATAGGGTGCACTAGAATTATAGTTACAGAAGATAAAAAGAAAATTTAGATGCTAAAAGAGTTAATGTAGCCATTAGCGATTGAATTTACAGGGTTCATGGAATAAACGGCGTGGTACAATTACAATTATACAGGGTGTGTAAAAAATATACAAGGATGCATATACAGGATGATGTAACTATAAGCTGGAGTAGGGTTATAGTTAAAAAGACTAAATATGGTGGCGCATAGGTAGTCGCATATATACAATCGTTGGAATGGAATTATAATTTTATCGAGTGACTCAAAAATGTTAAAAAAACATGAGGCCTGGTCCATGAGCAGATGTATATACAGGGTAATTAAAATATAGTCCATAGTAGAATTATTATAGTTACATAAGGTAGTTAAAAAAATGTTAGCAAACATTTTAAATTGGGAGTCCATTAGCAGTTACATATAAAGGGTGGTGGAAATATATTATGAAGTGTATTTATTTTAATGAGTTGTTTAATAAACGTGAGAGAATTGAAATTAAACTGAAACATTTTATCTTGGGAAAAAATAGTTTATACAGCAAATGTCCGATTATATGGTTATATGCAACAGTTTTGATGAATCCTTGAAATTGAATAACTATTAGTAATAATTTAAAACAGATTATTTTGCAGTTTCTAGATATACGATTTCTACTTGATAACAATTCAATACTTTCAAATGGAATTGTCATTTACCTTTATTCTATTTTCTATATTATTCTAGCGGTTAACCGCTGAATTATTTAATTCTAAGAAATTCCGTGGTAACTATTTTTTTGACTTTAATTTTCACTCACTGTCTCTTTGTCATACCTTATGTCATTTATAATGACACACGAATAAAGTCCTATTAATTACATATGAACAAGAAGTTGAATTTCATTACTCATTGACTCAATTGGTCGAATTTAAACCACAGGTTATTCTACTTAAAATTGATTAGGATTACATATCTGAATGCTGTCGATTCCTCTAATTCTGTTAACACAATCGAACTGAAATATCATGTGTTGATATGACAAAAACATTGAATTAAAAATTTTTGTAAATTTTGTATTGTTGATTCAAACACCAAAATTTGGTTCTGCGAAGTTGTGGATTGGCCACATTGCAATATAAATTTTGATGGTATTTTGAAATTTGAAAGTCATATTTCAGGCTTGCATTCAGGGGTGGTGAATACCAAGAAAAATGCAAATAGCAACTTTAAATTGCTAGTAAATGGCTTTACTAGAACTTAATGTTTTGTCGACGGTTTTGGTTCATTTTTGGTAAAAAATCTAAGTATTATTTCTGAGTATTCATTAGAAATATTAAATACTTCTCCATTATGAACTTTTACGTGATGTGAATTTTTTTGAGATTAAAGAATTACACCTTTTTCACATAGAAATGATTAAAAAATATAGTTAGTATTTAGTTTTTGGAAAAATATGGAATAAAATAAATAAGAATATTTTAAGTTCTCAGTGTCGAGTATGTATATGTTCAGTCTGACCACTTGTATGTGGATACACCGCGAATGGTAAAAAATATTTCGGTTGCGCCGCTGTGTACACAAACTGAAAAACAAAAACAAAGATTAATAGTAATACTAACACAACAAAAGATCTTTGAACGCGAATCGTGAAGAAAAACGGTCACGGTACCACATGGGTACTCTATCGGATGGTTACTTACTGCGCCAGCCACGAGAACAGCAACGGTAGGTGCACGCTACAACATACGACCGGTCCATAAATTTTATCAATGGACATCCCGACCACGGTGTACTATCTAGTAGCCCTGATCGCACATCTCGAAACAAACGACTGTCAACTATACTCAGACGCATGAGTGTCCCTGTTTTATATTTATAGGGATACTTATAAATTACTGTAATTATATCAGGAAATAATTCATTTAATTAAAAGTTACTAGTGCAGTAATTTCTTCTAAATAGATGTAGAATTATATATATTTATCTGTGTAATTGTAGTTACTGACAGTAAAATCTATAGAGGGTATTAAATGGATGGTTACAGCTAAAACTAAACGTACTGTTTAATTTATACACATTTAATCTATATGTTAGGTTCTTAGTAATTTAAGATAATTATCTGAAACTGCTAGTTATTTCTCAGTAAGTTTTACCTTACATTTGGCTTTTCTAACTTGTATAACTCTTAATTCCTTAAACATACAATCCATTTAGTATAAGATACACTGAACATTTCACAAATAACTATCACTTCTTATGACAGAGTGTAATAATTGTCAAAACTCATCGTTATAAATAAACTGTAACACCTCAGGAGAGATACAATGCAGAAAGTATTGGTCCCCTTCCTCACTGTAATGGGCCCCACACGAATCTAGTTTGTTTAATATATCCCCTCCGCCTAAATGCAGCTAAGAACCTTTTGGCGGATAATTACAACTCTAGATATCAATAGTAGCAGGAAGCAGAATGAAACTGCCCACGAATCCAGCAAATTCCGTGCTTCAGAATGCCGTCTGTTGAGTTAAAGTTAGAACGCAAGATATGGGCCACACACACACACACCCTTTGCGCGAGCCCAGGATCTGGATTTGCCCTTCAGAAAATTACTGAGGACACTTCCAGCTCCCTTGCCATCCATCCCCTGAGATTTAACTCAGGTCCTCACGCTAACGCAGTTCTCCTTCTGCATAATTGCTGTCTTCTTGTTGGGATAGCTTGGCTTTGGTTTGTTTCCGTTGCTTTACCTTATTAGTAGTACAGCAACTATCTTATTTGTGGTTTGTGGCTTATTCTTTGCTATGATATATAGCGTATCCTACCCTTCTGTGGGCGTGCACGTTTTCTTCGATTTTTGGTGGGTGTGTGTTCTTCTCGTCTTCCCTTTGCTTAGTGCGGTTGGTTTCCCCCTGGGTCTCCTTGTTGTCTTCTGAAAAATAGAATATTATGTACTTCATTTTATACTCACCTTCTACCACAGGGCTCCTTCGCTTAGGCAGAGCTGGTTCTTAGGCCATTTGTATCTAAAATAAATCTGGGGTCATAGTCGATTAGCTGTCGTAGGTGAAGGTTTGGCTGCTGTTCCAGTTTGGAGTAAGCCTCTCTGGCCCTCCTCTTCATTTCTGCTAGTACTGGTTAGTGTCGTAAATCGTTCAAAATCACCGTGTTACGTACGAACCAGGGTGCGTGGACTGCGAGGTGTAGGCATAGGTTATCCTGCCTTTGGATGGCCTGCCTATTGCTTTTGCTGGTGTGTCAGCTTGTTTAAGAGTCCCAGCTTGCCTCCTCTTCCTGATAGAGGGTAAAATCTGGCACGGGCAGCACGGACATGCCTCGTGAAAACAACCCCCTGTAGATGATGAACTCCAACGTATTTGACTTCGTTCTTCCATGAAATTTGCCTCCCTTTGAGAGTCAGGTTTCCTGTCGGAACGATTATGCGGCTTCTCCCGTTGACTTGCTGCAGCCGCTTCAAGGCTGGCTCGAATCTTGAAGATTGGCATCCTATGGCAGTGTTGTCTGCAAACTGGGCAAATATAGCGTCAGTTGGTCTTGGAATGTCTGCAGTGTAAATTGAAAATAACATCGGGGACAGGACTACTCTTGGGGAACCCCTGCCTCGGTAGATATGGACCACGCCAAACGAATTTGAACCAACCATAGTCGATGCCCGGATTTGCTTTTCTCTCACAGACAAAGACCGAGATGAGGCATCGAATCCACTAAGACAAAGCCAATTTAGTTTTCAGGTTTGAACTTCAGTCTCTAAGCCACATACCTCCTTATTAGTCCAACTTTCTGTTTTATTTTCATAATTTTTTATTTTTATAATAAATACAAATAAACTAACAAATAAATCTTCTTCGTGACAAAGTTAAATGTGCACCCATTGGATTACCTTGAGATTTTATAACTATTTATCCATACTAGTGGGTACCTAATAACTGGCCCTAAAATTGCAGATCATGAAGAAAATATGTTTTGTACCTTTAATTCTGCAAACACAAAAACTCATTTTTAACACAGCTTAATTTATTCCTTACAGACATATCCAGAGGCGATTCTTGGTATGGAAGAAAATGTTGTTCAATTCCTTACAGTGAAAATTGCCGAAGGACTTGCGCAACAGTTACTTCTCTGGATGAGTTGACAAAAGGTTGCAGAAAAAGTGATGAGATTGCCTTCTTCAATTGTTTAGAATACCAAAAGGGTAAGTGATTTTAATATCAATAGTTTCCTCTAGTTACAATTTTAACTTTATGTCACTGTTATTAGTTAACGTAAATATAAATTAAGTAAGGAATATTCAATGGTTTATGACTGACAATTAAAATCTTTGTTCTGAAGAATTTAGTTAATTAATTTGTTTTCTGATGCAAATATATTATTTTAATCTAACAGTTTATTACCATCAGTTGCAGTCCTTTCCTGCAACAGAAAATTGGAGAACAAAGTTTAGTAAAAGGTCCTCTTTCAACAAAATCTATGGCTGCCGGTGCTGGTTAGTACATGATTGGCCAAATTTGATTTGTTCACATGTCTTCTGCAAATGTTATATTGATGTTCTTTTTTCCTTATTTCTAAAGGTCTTGAAGTTTCACCGGTATAAGAATAGCCACAGTCACATAAATCACTGTACACACAATATTTAGAATTCGGAGTTGCGTTAAATGGTTCGGTAGGTATGTGTGAGGATAAAACGCAATGTTTTATTTGTTTTAAAAACAGTTTTAACAGCGTATTTATTTCATAACCGCTTAATTTTTTCCGATATACCTGGGACATATAGAATTATGTTCATAATTTGGTTTTCTGTTTGGTTGGTATTACTGTTGTGTTGGTTATTTGTGCTGGTTTGTTGTTGCGATTTTGTTTCTAACTGACTTATAGTTTCATTTATAAAGCATTTGGAATATTTATTTGAAGTAGATGTTCTTTGATAATACTGACTAAATATTTGGGTGGGGTTTCTTCCTATACATGTCTTGCAATTCAGGGGGAACGCTAGTAGTCTTTAGCTATATGTCAAACATCTGGACTTACATCAAGAATGTTTGGTTGACAAAATGGACTATTCTATGAATAGGATTAATTTGTATTTAGTCCTTTCAAGATATTCAACTGCAAATCCATGTATTCTCTATTCCTTATTTCGTTATAACACTCAACATAAACTTAGTAATTAATAAAAATTTCAATTAATGCCGACAATATTTTTACATGCATTATCGGTGTACTTCGACAACTGTTTCATTAGTAATCCTCCTCATAAAAGAAAATGCATATTAGATACGTAATTGATTTGTTTTCATTTATCAAATTGTTCTGCGTCTATTTTTATCTAACTTTGTATAAAGACGATTTTTAGAAAACTATTAACAATCTTTTCTGCAGAAAATAAAGCCTGTTTGGGTACTTGATCTGTATTTATCGTATTTCATTTCAGAGGGCGAAGTTTGTTGCAGCAATGCAGAAACAGAAGACTGTAAAAAAGCTTGTACAAATATGTTCCAAAGCGAGTTGCCTTCCGCACTGTCCAGGCAGCAGTTAGCAGAAGCTTGTGAAAGTAGTAGTCCGAAAGTTACCAAATGTGTCAAAGATATTATTAAAGAAACACCTGCCATAAATACCCAAAAACGTAAGTAATTTATTAAGTTACCATTACTGAATCATACACTACTCAAGTTCAGATTTTTTATCTACAGTAAATACAATGTTTGTTAACTAGATTATTCCATTTGTATATTGCCATTGTCACTTTTCATATGTTCTGAAAATCTAGCTTTATTTCTCTTATTTAAGAATGGTGATAGGTTTGATGTTAGTAATTGTACACCTTTCACAAAAAAAACTATGGCTTCTGCAAACCTATTGATAATATATGATCTCTTTAGTAAAAATCAAATTTATTAAGATCAAGAAACATGGCTTATATCGCTTCATTTAATTTAATTAGGGTTTCATTAAGTAATAAAAATATTGACTCGTCTATAAGGCTCTTTCAGATGATTGAATTTAGACTGCATATACTTATTGAGTTTTTTCCTATGGCTATTTGTATAGATAAACTTCACTTAATTTAGTTCAAATCACAAAAATATACTCATGAAAGACATTTCAGACTTTGAAATTATTAACTAGCAAAAATATTGTAATTTATTAATAATAATTAGTATTGATATTATTTACATATTCCTAATGCTTACAATGTTGTACAGAAATTTTTTAGTCACATTTTATTTGTTGATGTATTTTGTATATCTGAGGTTTACAGTTTTTATATGTTTGTTTGTAAGAAACAACAAACAGGAACTGACAATCTTTGAGGAATTTTGTTGGGATAGTATATAAATAATTCCATTATTTATAACTATTTCACTTACTATTTCTTTTAGATCTACATTGCTGTGATAAATCTAACTATTCCAAATGTCGAGAAACGTGCAAGAGAGTTTTAAAAACAAAAAATACTATTGAAGAAATAATATCCGGACTACAAATGGGTGGCTGTGGATTACCGATGCCTCAGGTGAGAAAAAATACTAAATAAATATCTCTATTTGATATTACATTAAGACATAAATACTAAACTTTATCCACCCCCTTAACAGCCCAATGTAGCCAAGTCCACGTAAACACGTATTTGTAAATTTTTATTTAAAATGTTCAAGAAATGGTCCTCTTTTTTTCCAACTATTCTTTTCGAAATTTTTTATTACATCCAATATATGCGATAACAGGCCAAATATGTTTTAACGTGGTATTTTATATGGCTTGATTTTGTTCTCTAAAAAAGCGAGATTACTATCTTCTTGATTGCAAACAACATGCACCATTCTGTTTTCCTTAGATTTTTAAGAAACTCCATTATCAAATATTGAGTGAGTGCCAGCAAAGAGCTTTCCTGAGATCTATTTACGGTTTAAATCCATAAAAGAACTAAGACTAACTGTTTAGAAGTTCTCGGACGAGGGTTGCCCCGGGCTGGATGCGCCCCTGGTGAATGAAAATATTACAGATTGAGCTGGTTGGCACGTTAGTTTCATTGTGGTGAAGGACACATCATTAATATATAAACTAGTTTGCAAACTACGGTCTCTCCAGTTGGAAATGCGTTGACTGTGATGCAAAACCTTAAGATGGTCACCCTTTGAATTTTTCATAATAATAAACTGAAAAGGGAAATAGATTTGAGCTTGCTATCAACAGCCTAAAATTCATTTCCACTTTGAGGCCGAGGAAATTTAAGTATCTCATTTTACCTAATTAATATGGGGAAAAACTACCTGTATGTCTGGTGTCTCATTGATCTTTTTTCTCAAAATCGATTACTTGCTTCATGGGCAGAATAACATTTGCCTTTGGTAATACAGGGTTGTCCTAAAGTATGAAAACCCCTGAATAAGGCCTCAGGAATGCATTTGTTTCAAAAATGTTAAATACAAAGGATTTAGTATGTTCCGCTGGTGACTTTGACCATTACTTTGAGGGTTATATCAAAGTCAAATACATTTTTTAAAATGACAATGACCTGGACAACGAAAAAGGTCAAATTTTTACATACGGGAACTCCCATTTTTCATTTTCCATTTGAAGGCGCATTTTATTTTGATATTACCGTATCCATACCAAAAAATGGGAGTTTTCATTTGACCTCGGTCCTGGTCAAGGTCATGAGCAAGGTCAAGGTAATTTTGGACGTAAAATTTTCCGCGCCTTCTGAATTTCGGTTCTCATTTGAAAACATGTTTTAGACCTTGATATGATCGTCAAGTTCCTGGTCAAAGTCAATATCACTGTTAGATTTTTTGGACCACCATTTAGTATTTCTATTTTACTACTACCATTTATTACACCTGTAATATGCAGCACCTATCGAGACCATCATAATTTAATTTAAAGAGATTGCCATTAAGTACATTATTTTAAATGCTGCAATCTTATGTCACTCCATTTTTAATTGCCTTGCTCCTGAATTTGTAGTGACTTGTTACCTTAAAATTGAAAAATGTTACTATACAGTGTGGAATAGCCAAATGGAATAAATTCGATAAAGAATAAAGGAGGGCAGGTTGGAAAAACGCTTGTTTTTTTACATGCGCATTTTTTCAACAAAAAAAAATTATATAGGGTGTGTCATGTGACAGTGGCCAATACCAACTTCCTTATTTTAAAAGCAAACCCCTGTATATTATTTATTTTTGGATTCTCCAGAAAATTATAGACATGATTCATGTACAATGTCCCACACCTATCTTCAACTGTTTCGGAAATATTAAGTGTTTTCAGATTTATTACAAAAATTAACATTAAAAAAATATATTTTATTTCACAAATGCGCTACATTACACTAAAAACCTAATAAGTATTACTGATTATTTCTTAATAATATAAAAAACAAAAAACCATTAATGTCCATTAACGTCCTGCAACATCAATCTGTAGGAATCTCATGTGTGACTGATCAATCACAAGCGTATTCGCCTTTATAGGTCTCCAGTGCTTTTAATAATAATAATAATGTCTTTATTACGAAGTAGCTATCAATTACTCAACAGGCATAAAATCTCTTAAATGTATAATAATTTCCAGAATTTTTAATAATCAGGTAAAGAATTATAAAGGATAGACCTCCATAAGTGTTGATATCAGTTTATTCTAACTATTTGCTACATTAAAGTCTCTTATTTGTCATCGCCGACATTGTGGTCATTTTCATTTAATGTGAGTTTAACATTAACTGATCATTTATTTTAATTTTTTGTCATTTGTACATTATTTTGATTTAGTTACATAGAATACTTGCACAAAATTCGCCTTTATAACAGGTCATCGGTTAACAAGTTGAGGTTCGCATGTTCTATGAAATTAGTTTTCGTTTTGTATACAGTACTTTTGACATATCCCCCACAAAAACTAATCCAACGGCGTCAAATCAGGAGATCGTTCTGACCATTCTATCGATCCGCGCCTCCCAATCCACCGATTTGCAAAAATTTGGTTCAGGTACTACCGGACATTGAATTCGTAATGGAGCGGTGCTCCGTCTTTCTGAAACCGTTATGTATTGGCATAAACTTGTGGGTTTCCTGGATCAGGATATAAGTTTGTCAGAGTTGGCACGATATTATTTTGGAGCAGTCCTAAATATTTTACTCTATTCAAGTTGCCAGCAATGAAAAAGGGACCTACGATATGATTTCCTATAATTCCTTATCAGAAAACAAAACATCTCCAAACTTTTCTCCACTGTACTCCTATCGAAATCGTCAGCCATTTTATAGGGAGCATTTTGTTTCCTTTAATACTCGAAAAATTGATGTGTGGCTGAACAGTGGGGCTGCTTTTGGACCAGAATTATGTGGCTTTTCTTGAAACTCAAGCATAATATCCAATTTCATATTATACACCAATACCGGCAATTTTGACGTTTAACATACAGGACCGTGAAGTGTAAATGTGCTCTCATCAGAATTCTAAAGACAAAGTTAACCAGCTTTCATCTTTAGAATTTATATCTGGCGTTCCTAGGTCCTAATTCGCCAAAAATGCGATCAAAGAATTCTATTGTTTCAGGATCACATTGTTATCTATTGGGTTGTTCAAAAAGCTAATTGTCGGTACCATCGATTAAATTCTACAGAAGTAGAAGCGATACAATCGTCTTCATTCAAAAGAATTAACAGAAATTTTATGGCCTAGGTCCCAAGCATGTTCACAAATTTTTGATTTTTATCGTTATGAAATTCGTACGTTTAATGGTCTCGGCATTCAAGGAATCTTATATATGCAGTTTTTTATCGATATTAAAGATTTAAGTGTATTTCTTGTTTGGAATGTTGTTTTAACATTAAATGCATTTTATCTTTCTGACAGACCCTGTATATATGGCATAGTTGTAACTGTAATGTTGTTGTCTTTAATACTCGAAAAATTGATGTTTGTGGCTAACGTTGAACAGTGGGGCTGCTTTTCGACTAGAGTTATGTGGGTTTTCTTGAAACTCAAGCATAATATCCAATTTCATATTATCACTTACAGCATTGGCAGCTACTTTTTTTTGTCTTACATGACGAAGCTCGCGAAACTGCTTTATTTTGTTCCATGGGATACAGGCGGCAAATTTGGAAAATTTTCGTGAAATAAGCAAGAAACTTCCATTTGCGTCCGTGTGTTATCTCCATAATCAATCAAGTAGAATGGTTATTTTGTTCATTTCTGTTAAATTAACCATTTTTCTGATATTATTACGTACAGTTAACGAAATTCAAACGACAATAGTACTAACGCTGATCACCACTGCCATGCAGGCAGAAAACAAGATGCTAATGCTATGAGTTTTGATGAAAATAAACAAAACTGTCTTCTTTAATATCAGTAAAAAGGAACGCAGGAATAGTTTTTGCTTACTATCACAATATCAAGAGCTAAATAGGAATTAAATATTGAGTGTAATGTAGCCAATTTGTGAAATAAAATCATTTTCTTTTTTTAATGTTAATTTTTGTAATAAATCTGAAAACACTTAATATTTCCAAAAAAAATAGATGACGATAGGTGTAGGACATTGTCTAGAATTTTCTGAAGAATCCAAAAAGTAAATAATATACAGGAGCTTGCATTTAAAATAAGAAAGTCGGTTTTGGCCGCTGTCACATGACACACCCTATATTTTTTTTGGTAAAAAAAAATGTGCATTTAAAAATACAAATCGACGTGTCAAATGGTTTTTTCCCTACAAGCCCTCCTTTGTTCGTTATCGAATTTATTCCATATGGCTGTTTCACACTGTATATAAATTTCGCGATTAAAATTATGAAAATATTGTACATATTTCCAGGAATACTTTTGGCAATGTTTTCTAATGCCCGAAGCGGGACTAGCTTCAAATTCTGTAGAAGTCTCCAGAATCCAAAGAGTCGGTATGGACAGTGCTAAATGGCATTGCTGCCAGAGAGCCAACACAGGACATTGCGCCAGGCTGTGTACAAAAACGTTCACCAAATTTTGGTCAACTTCTTGGGACGACTTTAACTTTAATTGTTTGAATCAACTTGCAGAAGAGAAGTTAAGAACTTGCATCGACGAAGGTTATTAGGATTTTAATACCTTACGTAATTACTCTTAAAATTTGTTTTCTTTTTTTAGTTGATGAACCCTGTGAGCTAGGTTGTGATGGCTTAAGTTTTTGCACAAATTTCAACAACAGACCAACGGAGCTATTCAGATCCTGCACTTCCCAAGCCGATGAAGCTGCGCGAAATGATGTTGCTCTTTGGCAAAATCAAAATAATATCACTTTAGGTAATGATTTTTGATTTTATTTTTGGTTGTCATTTATTCACATATTATTTCAGCTCCTGGTCTGACTCTTCCCTTGAAAAGTATTTCCGAATGTTCTCCAAACATGTGGAAAGCAGTGGCTTGCACGTTACAAATTAAACCCTGCTCAAGAAACTCACATGCAAATCAAATATGCCGAGATGTATGTCTGAGTATTCTGACGCAGTGCGTGGACTGGACAAGGATATCACCCATACATTCAGCAGAATCAATTTGCGAAAACTTATCACCTGAGGATCCAAATGTTTCTTGTATCAGGATAGAAAACTATTTAGACCCGTCGTCGTATGAGTTCTCCAGGATAACTGGTCAAGTTTCAAGTCCTTGCAAAGGAAATCCATGTGAACCGAATGAGGTTTGTTTGATCAACAAGAATTGCATTCACGGTATTAACTGTAAGACATATATTTGTCGACCTAGCTGTAAACTGGGTAAGTACATTACAGTTAATGTGAAAATTAGATTGATGACCAATATGATTTGATTTTTTAGGAGAAGTGTCTCCTTATATGGTTCCAGATGGTATCTACGTAAGAATCCCGATCCCTCATAATCCTAGAGGTTGTTTAAAAATCTGCAAATGTAACAACACAAGAATCGAAGAGTGTCAACCCCTACCTTGTGTGAGTTTATCCTCCTGCTTCTTAGGAAACACTCACCAACCACATGGGTCTACCTTTGACATTGATTGCAACAAATGTTCGTGTTATGCTGGAGAAATTATTTGCAGTAAGAAGCAATGTGAGAGTTCGAGTTTGAGTGGAAGAAACGCAGGATACACAACGCTTCCTTGCAATTGCCCACCTCATTATGTTCCAGTTTGTGGGAGAAATGGAATTACGTATCCGTCAGCTTGTTTAGCAAAGTAAGTTCACTCATTAATAATACATCTGACCTAACAGTATCACTCTTCCGATATTTTCAATTTCAGCATGAACATGGTCTTTGTTACAGACGATTTTGGCTTCTACTTTTTGATTTTCATTCTGCATCTTGTATCGTTGACTAAAATATGCCTTGAAATGTTCTCTTTGGCTTTTCAGCATTTACTGTTGTTTTTCCTGTCATTTATTTTATTTAAAAATTTTGTTCGTGTAATACTTTCCCTCTATTCATGTGGCTATATTATATAATTCAACTTTTGACTTTCTTTCACTGATTTTATTAATCGACCTTGACTATCTATTTCCGTTAAAGACTTTTTAATGATATCCACCAGTGGTAAGTAATTTTGCCAAACTATCTATTTGCATGAATATTTGGCTTCTACTTACCCTCTACTTCAAAGTTAATCCTGTGAGGTTATTTGCTTTTTATTTTTTACCTATATTTTCAAATAATTATAAAATTCAAGACTGCAATCGAAATTTTTTTCCAATAAATTATATAATCATCACTTGACAGTCTGACTCCTAAAAATAATTTAACAAAAATTTACTAAGCAATTTTAAATAATTAATCAAATGAGATATTAAATAAACTTTTCTTTACTGTTTTAATTTTATAATTTATGTACAAGTTTCAACCGTTATGAATACCACCCCTTGCAAAAAATTTAAAAAAAATTTAAAACTTCTTTTTCAATATTTTTTATTACTACTTACCTATGTAATGTATATATCTTATCAACCCCTCAAAAACAACCCATATTGATTAAAATGTGTAATCAAAAATAGGAAAAATAAAATTGTTGCTTTTTATTGTTATTATAATACGACTTGACCATACAATCTATGGCATCACACTCCCTCTAGCCTTAGGGGAAAATTCACTAAACCCCAGATATATTACATATCAAAAGGGTTTAACTCTGTGGGAGCCCAGGTTATCAGGCCCGTGGTTGGCGTCTTGGCTGCAGTTCCCCATGAATTTTCTGACCGTCCGGGCTGTTCCTAACAGGGCGGCTTCTTGCATCAGTTGGTAAAGATGTTCGTCCAGACCGAGGTATTTCAAATTGTTTAAGAAATGTTTTGAGACTATTCCTGTTGTTGACATAACAATTAGTAGCGTTCCAGTGTTGTTCATGTCCCATTGTCTCTGTATTTGAAATTCTAAATCCCTATATTTTTCCAGCCTGCTTAATATTTATATTATTGTTGTTAGGGATTGCTATGTCAATTAAGGTTGTTTTTTTAGAAACTTTATCTACCAAAACTATATCTGGTCTATTGTGAGCAACAGTCCGATCGGTCAATATCGTCCGGTCCCAGTACAGCTTTTAGTTGTTATTTTTTAAAATAGATTCTGGTTTATATATATATATATAGTAGGGTGTTCTTACCGACTGTGATAGCTCGAGTTTCAGCGCTAGTTCCTGGTGCAGTATTTTTGCCACAGCATCGTGTCGTTCTTTATATTTAGTTGCACCGAACGCTTGGCAACCTCCTGTGATATGCTGGATAGATTCAGATGTTTGGCAACCATATCTGCATCGGTCGTTGTTTATAGAAGGGTCTTTAACGATGTACTTTAGATAGTTCTTAGTTGGTATTACTTGATCTTGGATTGCCAATATAAACCCTTCCGTTTCAGGAAACATGATCAGAGATCAACCAGTAGTTCGACACTAAACTGTCGACATAATTTTGATTTACGTCATTTATATGTCTTCCATGAAGCGACTTCTCTTTCCATTTGAGCAGTTTCTGATCAGTTGTCTGGTGGTATTCTTGAACTTGTTATTATAATAAATTATAATAATATTTGGTTGTTTTTTGAGCATAACTCGTTTAATTTTTAAAAAATCCTACAGAACCCCATTTTATTGGGTTTTACAGTACTAGAATTAGAAAGGGTTAGAGCTGAAAGGGGTTGAAAATTGACGAACATATGGGAACTTTAAATGGCCATATCTCGATCAATTTTTAAGATAAAAAAAACGAATCTTTTTAGAAAAATCCTACAATTTTATGTTCTACATAATTTGGTGTATCGTTCGTAGTTTGTCAGTTATTTTGAAAAAAGGATTTTTTTTGCAAAATTACAAAAAAGCTCTTTCAGCTTTACGATCTTTTTTCTTTAAAACTTTAAGAACTCTAATCTGTTGAAACTTCTTGTGCATATTGCAAAAACCTAAATAAAGAGAATTATAACGTGTCAACAATTATTATTTTCAATTGGAGTGCAATTTTTGAGCCGAAAAAGATAGAGACTAATACTATTTTGCTCAAAACTTGTTTAGGTTTGGGGCTACCGACTTTCATAAAAAAAAAATAAAAGGAACTTTAAAGCACTGCTTAAAAGTTTTTTGGTTGTCACTTTGAAACTTCCAAATTTGAAGTATGAAGAATATCAAGTCTCCAGTCGTTCATTTTTCTGAAACTTAAAAAAGTCCGAGTTTGAAAAGTTCTAAATCTAGTAGAAAGTTTTGGCTAACTTCTTCGTGGTAAAGTGTGAAATTTGCGAATGAATACATGCCCAATATCAACCAATATTTAATTGGTCGACGAAAACTCCAGTTTTTTAAGTTACTATTAAGGAAGATCCCTAGGTGATCTCATTTGAAAATTTTCTAGTACACCTCAGCATATAGGTATAAAGCATAGAACTCCTTAAATCAATGGTACTAACCTCGTTTTATACCTGGAAAATACCTATTTAAAGAAAAATTTTCCATTTTCCCACATTCCCCGAGAAGGAGTGGCATCCATCAAACAAAATCAGGATAAAGGAGTTGCACCCCTAGGCAGCCGTATAACAGGGTTGACGTTTGGTGAAGTGGAAAAAAGGATATAAGCAGAACCTACTTTACCAATATTTACACTGGGGTAGCTACGTTTGGACTCCATGGATTAATTAATATACGCAGTATGCTTGTCCGTGGGCATCGTATGTCGATCAGGGTAGATTGCATGGCGTGGTCCATAAGGCTATAATAAATAGCGCGACTTCCGCCTTCAAGCCTCTAGTTGTTCATTTCTCTGAAATTCAAAAAAATGTCTTTATTTATTTCGAGCTTGAATAAGTTCTAAATCTATGTCTATTAGGCTGAACTTCTTAGTTTTAAAATTATGTCCATATTTGTGTTTTCTTTGTTATAATATCTCAGGACTTTCTGTTCTTAGGATTTATTCTTAGTGCTGACCCATTCTTCACTTCAGCTATACAGCTGAATCATAAATTGCTGGGTATTTACACCATTGTTAAAACTATATTAAGTTCTGTTATTTTAAAGCAACCACAGCAACTTGTAATGTTAAAATATAACATTTTTAAAATTTAAATAAATTAATAATGAAAAAAATTTGTTTATTATAGGTGTGCAGATCTACATGATCCAGATATAGAGCACTATCCTTGTCAAAATCCATGTAAAGCCAATACATGTCCTGTTGGTCAAAAATGCGTACCCAATCCTCAAGTGTGTTTAAGTTTACTACATAAACCTTGCAAACAATATGAATGCAGTAAGTACATAACATTACTAAAAATTTTGATCATTTTCCATCTTCACTGAAACTATTTCTAGCTTATTAAATTCAACATTTGAAGTTATTTTCATTAATTTTAGTTAACGGATATGCAGATTGTTCGCAGCTGCCCAAAGACCCGGTTTGCGATATAGAAAATAAAGAATTCAACAACTCATGCCTTTTAGCACATCAAAATGCCCAATTGGCTTACAGGGGCCCTTGCCTGAAAAATTGCAATTACAAAGGACAAGTCTGTGGATTCAATGGGAAAACATACATGTCAGAATGCGCCGCATTTGCGGATATAGTCGCTGTTGACTATGAAGGACCTTGCATAGCTGTTGGACTGATTACCACTGTGAAGGGAAAACAGTGTGCTGGTGTGAAGTGTCCAAAGTTGCCTAACCCAAACTGTTCAGGTATGGACAATATCAGCTATTTACACTAACTTTTGTTTTTATTTTTTTCTGAGTTCTTTGGGAATAACTACCATACCACTTGAAAGTCTGTATATTTCAAAAGTCCAAACGTTTCAAGGTCTAAATCAAACCTCGTTTTCAATGGTATGATGCAAATTGAAAAAAAAATAAATAAAAAAATTGAAAAAATTGAAAAGATTCGCAATGACAAATATCGAAATCACAATTTCACATTAATGTTTGACAATAAAACTGATGTAACTGAGGGAATTTACTGCTATTTGATATATACAAGGTAGCACAAAATTTTTTAAAGTTCATGTGAAATAACAAAGCTTCTTTCAAATTGGAAGAATTTGAAAGAGTAGTCTATAAGACCAAAGAAATTCTGATGTTCCAGAGATCTCATTAAAGTCATAAGGGAAAACCTAGGAAAAAAACGTATGAACTATCCCGATACAGATTATTGGGAACCAGGAACGGCTGAATTCTATAGAAGTACTACTATACTGCTATACAATCTCTTTCATTTAATAAAATTAAAGCAGACTCTTTCAGCTTTCATTTTATATTGTGTTCTACTTTGTGTAATATGGTTGAATTTTGAAATTCTATGTTATGACCAAGGTTCCAGGCATGTTCACAAATTTTTTGCTTTTCGGATTGTCGTTCCTTTATATAATTTTTGGGTTCATGTATTCGAACATTTATAGGCCTAAAGGTTTCTCCAATATAAAATTTGTTACATTCTCAAGAAATCTTATAAATGCATTTTTTTGAGTATTGTGTTAAGTTATTTGGTTTAGTTTTCGATAAAATTGAATTGAGTGTACTTCTTGTTTTGAAAGTTGTTTTAATTTTAAATCTGTTTCTCAATAATTATAATATTACTTTTTTTACAAGGATAAAAAAAATTAAAAAGCTGCTATTACCCTACTAGAAGGAGATAATCAGCGGAAATAGAAAGTATTAAAGAATTTACACTGTAGTAGTATTTTTTTCTTTAAAAATTAAAAATTGCATTCAGATTGGTTGAAAAACCTTTAAAATATGGTAAAATGATTGTAAGCAAAAAATATATTCATTGCTATAAATTGTTATTGCATGATTAGAGAAAAGTATACTTCTTTTATGTTATTGCCCTCTATTGGTTCTAACGTAAAGTATGTCGCTACATAATAGAATTCCTCTCTCATTGAACTTACAGTCGACTACAATAGATGGCACGTAGATGCCTTATATATTAACCCAATATGAACTATTTGAAATTAAAAAAACTGCATGTTTAAAATTTAAAGCAATCATAGTTGATTAGTAAGTATATTCGGAAAATCTTTTAACCATTATCTTCTTTCCACGTCACTGATCTATTAAAATTTTTGTAAAAAGGAATATTAAATGCAAAAAAATTTACCTAAGTGATTAACAATTTTAATTGTCTACTCTGTTATTAACGTAGTTTAAGATTTGAGATATTTAAGCGAATTAAAAATAAACAAATTATTTTTAAAAAATTGTGTTTATTTGTGCCATCTTCTGGTCTTCACATAAAGCAACACCTAAGAATTCCTCAACATTGAACATGAAATTGCCACTAAACTAGGAAAATATTATATAAATTAACAAGTCACTATAATACTCTCTTCGAGGTGTCATTCCTTTGTACGCAAGACAATATATATTATATATATTGTATATAATATATATTGTTTCTGGTCGGGAACCTTCATCAGTTGCAACTGATCTACATCTAAACAAATTTCGAAATTGCCCTGCTATAATTTGAGTGAGATACAAACTCAAATGTTCCGTTTTTATAAAACAGCAATAAACAACGAAATTTTCAATAAACAGACAATAATCAAGATTGCCCTCAACCATCATTTCAAAATTACTTAATAGTAAAGCATGTTAAACATTCTAGTATTAAAATACTTGTAACCATCTCCTTAATCCGTTTTTTATATTTTTAGGAATAACCCCACCAGGTGCTTGCTGTCCAGTTTGTGGAGGAGCTCTTCGACTGTTATATTCTCGGAAACAAATAGATCGCGCCCTGTATGCTCTTTCGAATAACACTGAACCTTTGTACCTGCGATCCACTTTGCTCGCTTTAGAAAGACAAATACAATTGGCTCAGTGTAGGCTCAGGGGCTTTGTTACAGTAGAGCTAGATCTATTCGTTATAGTGCAAACTACTGAAAAGTAAGTCATTGCGTATTTAAAATATATTTACATATGTACTGGATATTTCAATAACAGCGCTAGAGATTTGAATTGCCCGCCATATTCTACAGTCATATTGGGTGCACTCAGGGAATTGTACGGATCGGTAGCGATGAAGCGCTTTGTTAAAGCGGTTTACTAAAGAGTGCCTGCTTTACCCACAGCACGAAGTATAGATACCAGGAGTCCGAACGTAATGTTAAATAAATGGTAGCATTTTAGGGGACAGAATGTTTTGCCGGTAGAGCGCGCTACTTTTTAGGAAGTACTCGTTTAAATCCTTACGCGGTTAATCTTGTTGATACTGACAGTCACCTGACAGCTCTGAAAATATTATTTCGATAATCTGCAAAGCTAAAATGTGTGATATTAGTAAATAAATAAATACAATTAACCAGTAGCAAAGAATTATATTAAAAAAATAAATTAATGTTATCAACAGGTATTTAAGAATTAAAATTATAGTTCATCTTTTGTCTCTACGTGTTAAACTATTAAACAAACCGTAAGTGAAGTAAAGAATTTAAACATAGTTTCTGCAAATTAAGTAGTAAATATAAATTCAAAAATGGTTAAATACCTATTTATTTCAGTATTACAATGCTTGATAATAGGAAAGTAATTAATTGATTACAATCAAATATATTATTTATTAATCGTATTAGTTATAAATAAAAGACGTTTAACATTTAAATACCAAACAATTTAGATTTGACAAATACACTAGTGTATACAATACAATATTTATTAACAACACTGATGTTTAATATTATTTTTAGGTTACTCACTTTCGGAACTTTGAATATACCCACTTTAGCCACATTTTCACTTGCCTTTCGGCCACTGAGGCAATCATGAACAGCACAACACCTTTCCATTTTTTTATTAAAACTATTTTTAAACAATTACATTAATATGTTATACTTCTTCTTCTTCTTCTTCCTATCCTTTATTGGCCTCAATCTTCAAAAGATTATTTAGCCAGGTATACTCTGTGAAAGGGACAAGTCTTGCTCCAGGCAATGGTCCACTTTCTATTTTATTTTTCAAATATTCTTCCTAATGATACTTTTGATTTTGGTTGTTGCACTACTATCCTTTTAGGCAATGCTTTAATTTAATATATTTATTTATTATTTTTAGTATATTTTTTGTTTCTTGTGTGAGACTCAAAAGATGTTCCTTGGTACTGGTATAGGAATTTTCCCTTTGCTTTAACCTCTGTTGATGAATAACTACAATTGTATTTTATATATATTTAGAAAATTCATTAAAATAGACATGCTCTTGTCATTTAATCCATTTAGTAATGAATAAATTGAAATTGGTGTAGGCACACCAATATTGGATAGTTCTTTATATAAATCAAATATTGGATTTGTGTTAATCGGGCATTCTAATATGACGTGATTTAAAGTTCCAACCTGACCACACTCGCAAAAAGGATTATCATAAACCCCTATTCTGAAAAGGTGATATGGGACCAGGCAATGACCTGATCTCATACGTATTACTGTAGTTATATGTCTTCTATTTTTGTATTCCAGCAATAGAAATTTTGGTTTATTTGGCCATTCATTGTTAATATTATAATAGAACGCACCTTTTTTCTTGACCTGGTTGTTCCACTCTTCTTTCCATGTTTTTCTTATGAAATTTTTTATTGTTGGGAGATAATTTTCTTTTGGGGTATTAATTTCTAATGGTATGTTGAGGTTTCTTCCTACGGCTGCTAGACTGTCTGCTATTTGATTTCCTGGAATTCCTGCAATATGTTATACTTAGTTTTATAATTTTAATAATTTCGACATTCGACAGCGCGTATTTACGTTTGATAATAATAAAAACATCGGTACGTCCTGAACATTTGCGCAGCTAGTGGCAGAAAAGATAACTATGATCTGGGTTTAATATTGTATACCACGAATACTGCGGAAAAGCCTATACCGTTCGGACTCCTGGTATCTATACTTCGTGACCCACAGCGTTGCAGCGTTTTAATAAAGCATATAGTCTCCGCTTTACCGCTTTATAACTAAATCCGCTGTCAAATTCTGTGTTGATATTACGCAAAAGTGTCGCCAACAAGAAAACATAACTAGTGAAAATAACTAGAAACAAAAGTTTTCATTCAGCTGAAGCAAAGCGCTGTGGCGCTTCAACGTTTTAATGCTATAACTCCCTAAATGCACCCATTGACACTTGATTATAACATGACAGATCAAAAGTTGACACATGGGAGTTAATATGGAACGTTACACGCTAGAAGAACGAGATTTTTAGATCACATACTTCTGAAGGTAGGCTGCAAGCATAAATATCGTGACAAGACTAGAAACAGAAGGCAATAAAGAGATCATCATATTATCTCACTTGGTGGATGGAAACTTCCATTGAATTACATACTGGATGTAGTTCGTTGGAAGTAGCACCCAATTGTGTGAACTAGTCTCTTGCCCTTTCTTTCTAGTCTTATGTATATTTGTGCAATGCAGGTCAGCTCCGGAAGTATAAGCTCTAAGACGTGATCTAGTTGTTAAATATTGTCAAAATGGTGAAAGATTGTTTTCCAGTATATAGTAAGGCACCCAATATTCAGTCGAGAGAATGTTGCTCATGCATCCACTGCGAAAAAAATAATCAAAAAGTTCGAAAGTACTGGTTGAGTTAGTGATCTGAAATACGCGAGTTTGTAGAGGTCAAAAGCATCACGGCAGTTCCCGAGAGTGTGGTCGACTCGTCACCGTGCACAAGAATTGGACATTTCAACAGCTACTCTTTATCATATTCTTACTAAAGATTTATAATATATATATATATATATATATATATATATATATATATATATATATATATATATAGGATTCTTGAGCAAACACAAGTTAATGCCGATTATAAGGCTTATTTTCACCTGGATGACATCGTTAATCTACAAAATAGCCGTATAGGGAGCTTTGAAAATCTCTGACCAAAACGTGTCACTGTTTGGTAGGAATTGTGGTCTGGAGGACCATATTTCTTTGAAGATGAGGAAGATAATATTAAAGGTGAATGGCCAAAGTCATCCTGCTATGATAATGCAGCTTTTTGTTCCTCAGTTGAAACATATAGATGTTGGCGACATGCGGTTTCAGCATGACAGTGTCATATGCCATACCGCTCGTGAAAAATTAACTGTCTTGCACAGGTTTGCTCCTGCTCCTGTCACTTCTCGGTTTGATATCCAGAATTGACCACCACGATCTTATGATTTAGTACCTTCGGACTTTTGGCTGTGGAGTTATCTGAAGTCACAGGTTTACCCAACAAGCCTGCAAACACTGACGCATTAAAGATTGAAATCAGGCACTGCATCAATGACATTCCGCCACATTTAAAATAATCTAAATAACAAATTTTGTCAATAGCGTAAGCATGTGCCACCAAAGTCGGGTTCATTTCGTAAGATATTTAAATATTTCAAACCATGTTTTATTGAGACATCAAATCCTTTATTTGTATTTTAACGATAGCACCGTTTTTGGAATTCTTGTATATTATATTCATTCTTATATATCTGCTAAAATGTTACTGTTTGTATTGTAGGAAACCATCTGAATTACAACTGGAAGCTTGCCTGCGAGAAGCCGAAAAAATAGTGAGCTTGGTAAACACGCAAAGCCCTCGAATAGCCACCGAGCTTAGTTTGAGCTCACTGATATCTGCGAACATTGTTCACACACAAATTAGTATTAATTTAGGTTATAAGGTCACCATGACGAACGTGTATATTTTTTCATTATTTTTACTATATTTAACTCGTGAACTGATATTCATTTGAAAATCACCAAATGTATTTAAAAATAGGTTTTCAAGTGCCTTAACAAATATCGATGGTAACATTTTTGGAACTGTTTTTCTGACTGAAGATCATTAAAAGTTCTATAGACTGACTCGTTGATATAAAACGGGTCCTTATGTAATTTCAGATTTGTATATAACTGTTGTTGTTAATCATATTTATAACAAATGCCTGTGATACTCTTCATACTTTTTATCTAACCTTGTAACATTTGTTATTTTAGGATTAAGAAGATTACTTAAGATTTATTATCGTTGTGCGTTAACCCTTAATGATCTGAATTCATATTTTGGAATTTTAAACTCTTATGTTAAATGGATTTAAGTTTTTACCTAATTTGAGGAGAATTGGTATTTTTATTTGTTTTTGTTACCATATAACAACGCTAAACTTGATAATTTTCGAAAATAATCAAGACATTTATAATTTCTTATATCTTTTGTTACATGTTAACTGATTACAAGAACAGCAGAAAACCCAATAAAAAGGGAATTTGGTTATATTATGACCCACAAGACCGTGGGAAAGGGAGGGAAGTTGAACCCTAGACAATAACATCAATGTTTCAATTATTATTTGAATGTGGCTTTAATACTTCAAATATAAGGACACAATAGTTTAGGTACACACGGATGGCAATCTAGTTCTTTTAAACCTAATATTTGAACGTGACTTCACTTCCTAATTTTAATCTGGATATTTTACTTACTGGTCATATTAATTGGCCAGTAACACTTTTCCCTTCTATTTCTTATATTATTTCTGTATTCACTCCAATGATAATACTTTTGGTACTGTTGCATTGGAAGTTTGATTTAAAATAATGTACTAAAGATTTTTTATTATATTTATAAACAGTTGTTTTATCCTGTTATAGTCTCTCCACCGTAATTTTATTGGCGGTTTCTTTAACAAAGCAAAACTCATTGAGTTGCATACCTTGTCGTAGTCTGAGAATAAATTTGTCACATCAGGTTAATAATTCAAAATAAGTGAATGTTCTTTTCAAGGCAAATATACCGATTAAGATGAAGTTGTTACAGAGTGTAAATAGTTTGAGTTCATATATTTAGTAATCAAAAAACTTTTACAATGGTCTTAACAACCAAGAAAATCCATTTTAAATACAGTATTGGCTATGCGGCAACTTCGCCTCTTGTCATAGTACATAAATACCTAAAGAAATACGTCGGATACGAAAAAATTAACACCTGTCATTTTTATTCAGTTATCAGATTTGTTTTGTAGATAATTAGATTTGTTTTGGTAAATAAAACATTTGTGAAATATTTCTGCATTAGTTTTCAACTTAGCTTTTGTTTTTGTAAGGAAAATTCCTGCAATTAGTTCTAATCACAGAAAGATAAAGAGCTATTAACATATTATTTACAAATAACTAATATAAAATAATCTTGCTTAATTGTTCACAAATTTTAGTTATCTTCAAATTTTTAGGTTAGACAAATGTAAGAACTTCCAAATGAATTAACCCCAAATTGGTATTTTCAAAATAAAAACTACACCAAACTGCACGTTTTAATCCACTTAACTATACATAAACGTTTCACGAAAACTACACACTGGAAAAATAGCATTTAGAATGCAAGCAGAACAAACACTACAAAAACTACAAGTACCCACGTTATATTCGTTGGAATGAACATTGAACATCTGAGTTATCCCGATGTTGCAATATCTTTCAAACAATTTTGATTTGTTTCACTTTAACTGTTATTCCTCAAAATATTTGCAATCATACCGTTTAAGCCTTGTACCTAGGTTTAGGTGAGGGTAAAGCTAAGTTAAATTCGCCATTGCCAACTTCAATACTAACAAGTACCAAATATGTGGCTTGATAGTAAGTTAAAGTTGTGTTGTCATATGGTAACACTAGGTCATTAAGGGTTAATATAACCATGTGTTGCTTGTTTTCTAAAATATTAACCAAAGCAAAGAAATGTCAAGCATTTAGTTGATTATGTTTAAGAAACTATTGGCTCAAATGGATATATTATTGTTGTTTATTTCAAAAGTGCAAAGTATATCACTCGTTTATAACTTTTTTTAGTGTTTAAGACTTTTAAAGTAAGACCCAAATATTTATTGCATTTTTGTGTAAATGATTTTTGTTTGTAAATATTTGTATTGTGCCAAAGTTAAGCTTTAATTGAAAGATTTATCACAGTCGATAATGTGGAAACAAATTAGAATCGACTTATAAAGTGACTTTTTGTGTCAAATCACTTGAACATCGACATTATATCATACCAAAGAGGTAAAATATTATCGGTTTTAGCAACATATTGTGTAATATATTTTTATTTTGTTTTTTAACGAATTTACTATTATAAATATATACAGTCTTCCAGAAGAATATGTGAAGATGACAATAAATTTTTGATTTTATTCTGGTATTATTTTTCCCAACATTTCCAAGAGGTACGAGTTACGAAGCATATCCAGAAAGTACCGGTTTAAACAGTTTCATTTGTACATGAAAGATCATACCTTAATTATTTTTCTATATAGTTTCCACTAATGTGGGTAACGAGTTTTGCTATACCTTTTCATAGAATGATAACCACGACTTCAGAGCACTTTTTCATTTCGTCCTCGCATCCAAAGGTCTTTCTGCCTAGCTTACATTTCATCTGCAGTAAGAAGTGATAGTCGGGTGGTGCCAAGTCTGGCCTGTACGGCGGCGGCGAGTTATCAAGCTGCTCCGAATGACACTCCGGAACCATCGTTTGATTTCACCAGTAGTATAGGGGCGGGAATTATCATAGAGCAACACAATTCCTTTGTTGTGTATTCCCTTCCATTTGGATTGATTTGCACGCTTTAGTTTCCTTTACTCTGGGAAGAAATTCACTAAAACCCTATTTAGCTAAGACTGAGTGTGTTTTGAATAGGGTGCGACATGACGAACCTACGTTCCATCAATGGACACAATTTGGTTTGGAAAATAGTCATGTTCTTCATTGTCTAATGTGAGAATTGTCAAAAGCACAGTCTGTAGGATTAGTAATTGTTTTAAACATCTTTAAACTGAACACACAATGTAGGGCAACCAAAGTGAGTCAGTTGAGAGCGACTTCAACTATAGGTCATTAAGAACAGTGACTAACTATTATAACACTTTACTCATTACATTACATTACTCCTCAATGTCACCCCAATGGAGCTCTTTCCCTAGAACATCTCTGAGATCTGTTAACAGGTAGCAGCCAGAAGGGGTCGGATTTGACGAATAAGGGGAAGCAATTCGAGTTATTGATCAATCAATTGTCTTGCTGAAAAATCCATTTATTCCTTTTCAGCTTGATTGTGTTAGCCAATCGATCTGATAATGCAATATACTTGTCGCTGTTGATTGTTTGTCCCTTCAGAAGAACGGTGGTAGGTGTTCCAAAATACATAAACCAACACCTTAGATGTTGAGTGTTTCATGAACAATTTTTTTTTGGTATTTCAAGAATGTAGGGTATCTGTTGCAACTTCTTCGGTGGTTGTCCGACAGCATCTATCCGAACAACATAGACAAATACTTCGATGAGTACTTTTCTCGGTAACTCTTTTAAACAATGCCTGGGTTTGAACGGTTTGTTTTCTATTAAAAACAGTTAACAGTGTTAGTTTGACACACAGATCTCGTTTTTAACCCAGTTCCAAAAAAGAGGAGGTTATCAATTCGTCGGCACGTTTTTTATGTACGCTCAGTGATTATATAAAAACGGCATGGGCAATTTTGATGATTTAAACGGCATTGTATTAAGGAATATTACGGAAAGGTACCATATAATTTTTTATAACGTGAGATTTACGGTTTTCCAGAAAATCACTTCAGTGAATTTTAATGAATCTATACTGTTTTCTCTAAAACCAATTTCAATATTTTAAAATGTATTTTACAACAAAATGTTCCAGCTTGATTGCGTATAATTTTTTATAATGTAAAACACGCCGTTTTTGTGAAAATCGCAAAAAATCTGTTCAAAGAAGACAAACATCAGTGTAAATGTCGTAATTTTCATCATAAATATCTAGTCAAGATATGCAATGAAAGTATATTTTACAGGGTGTTTGTAACGGTTTTCATTTTATATGACTTGCAGTCGAGTGAAATGGCGTAAAATATTCCATTAGTGTATCGAAAATAAAACTTGTTAGGTGAGCGATGTTTTTCTTTTCTTTACGGTGTATGGGATTGACATGTGTGTGTGTGTGTGCAACGAAATTCAAGCCCTGTGCGCAGTTGAAATATAGGACGATGTAAAATTATAGTTAGACAGGTGGGTTCAAAAAATCTTACAAACAAATGTGATATTGGGTGGTACATAAGTGGTTCCAGATATAGGGTGGTTGAAATATAAGGAGGAATAGAATTAAAGTTATGCAGGGTGGTTCAAAAAATGTATTGGTGGCACATAAGTAGTTACGTAAACAAGGTGGTTGAAATAAGAGTAAAATAAAACTATAATTATACAGAGTGGAACGAAAAACTTTAAAAAAATGGTTAAATAAGCATAAGAATGCAGTAAAGATATTTGAGTTATAGGGTAGAGGTTTCAAAAAATGTTAGAAGTTGCATATACAGGATAAGCGAAATATAGGATGGAGTGAAATTATAGTTATACAAGGTTGTTAAAAAAATGTTATATAGTGTGGAACATGAGTAGTTGCTTAACATATTAGACGAAGTAAAATTATAGGTATATAAAGGGTGGTTTGAACAATATAAAAATAGAAATAGTCAATAAGGTGGAGAGAATTAATACTTATACAGGATGGTGTAGAGTTGAATTATAGTTGAACAGAGTGATTCAGAAAATGATAGACAAACAATTTATATTGGGTGACCAATACGCAGAAACATATACAGGGGGGTTGCAATGTAGTGTGAATTAGAGTTACACTTATAGAAAGTTGAATATCTACAGAATTGTACCTTAAATCAGATAAAAAAATAATATATGTGAGAAAATAGTTATTAATTGCACACGGTTCCTAAACAAATTTTATTTTAAGCTATTTAAAGTAGGTTCTTTTTTAAAAATAAATTATTATCCATCATTTAAATTTAAACAAAAACAAATGTAGCGTCAACGGCACTTAACTATAGATATCTCTAGAATTGAACGGCTAAACTGAGAATTACGAAAGTCTTCGTTTGGATTTTGCAAATATTTTCACTCACAATTATGTGCTTTACACATATCCTATGTCTAGATTAAGTCCAGGCACAAACTGAAAATACTCCCGCAGCTTTTGAATTTGGATTTAAAAAAATACAAGCCATCATTCAGACACAATTATTTTTATTTAAGTTCAGTTTTCTTTTTTTCTCAAGGATTTTGTTAGTGATTTCTTTGACAAAGTGATACAGTTGTCCTGTATGGTGAGAATGCCAATTTTTCTCATCAGGTGAAAATGTTCGGAGTAAGAGTCACTTTAATCATTTTTTTTTATCTGATCATCGGTCATAATTTTGATCAAACCAAGCACACAAATTATCGCCAATTCTTCGTAATGGACTAATAATAATAGTTATTACATACATTCACTTTATTCAAACAACATTTATTTCGCTGATATTGCGACATGGGAGAAATTTGGAACGAGGAGAATTTAAATAGACTGAATTTGAAATATTTATTTATAATAAAATTAAGGAAATCTCTGTTTAATAATTTGGAAATTATGTGGTTGACAATGTCGAGATTCCCAATGATTCTTTCATGAAGCACTGGAGACGTAGTTAAAATATTGTTATAAATTTTCTGTGGCTTCAAAACGTTTTTATACCAAAAATAATCTTTATTTCCACACACTAGACGCAATCAATAACACCCCACTTTTCTTAGACTAAGAGGTGAACCATAACAAGACATCAGTTGATTCATTACTGTGCAATCGAACATTCAGAAGAACTGGTTTTTCGCTACACATTTGTTTGTTCGGTGAAGTATTTTTTACGGTTTTTATTATTTATATTAATATAATTTCAAAAGATTCTATTAGTAATGTCAAATGAAACACTTTGAAAATATACTTTTTAAATACTACTAATTCACCATATATTTCAACCTTCATCAAGTAACAGCCCCCTCTCAGTAAAAATCAAAAACATATTTAATAAATGACGGTAAAGAGTATGGGTAAACAATACCCTTATAATACTCTCTTCGAGGTGTCATTCCTTTGTACGCAAGACAATATACATTATATATAATATACATTGTTTCTGGTCAGGGAAACTTCGTCAGTTGCGCTTCCCACAATTGAATATCCTGTCGAACACTTCTTTATGTATTTGAAACATTTCGTTTCGGTCTTACATCTCGCGTCTTCAAATATCCTTATAAACCGAGGAAATATTAGAAAAGATAATAGGAAGTAGGAAAATGATAATTTGCGAATAATAAAACGGTATCATAATTTTAACTCAAGAAACTCCTACATCCGCCCTGCCTCATCTGCATTTATTAATTTTGAGGGAGGTAACCAGTATTTGGATATAACAATAAATGTTATAACAATAACATATAACATTGTTATAACAATGTTATATGTTTAAAAATGATACATTTATTTCAAAGGTGAAATCAATAGCTTGTTCGACAATAAACTAAATAATCAATAGCTCTAAATTGAAGCGACATAGGTATACAAGTTCGTTGTTTGCTAAACAGTGAATGGAAGCTATCGAAAATAGTTATTACTAAATAATTGTTAATCGTTAAATAGGTCAAAGTTCATTTCAACGTAACCCTTATAGACGGTTTGAAAATAGTGTGAAATACGAACATATCATGACAAGGTTAAACAATAGGATTCAGCGAAAAAGAGGCATCGTTACCGAATAACTTTTTAATGGTTATCAAACCATGTTATTACCTCTAAAATTAAAGGACGCGCCAAGAATAATAATCTTGTTCTGTTACCAGCTATTTCGATAGCTTCTTTTTGTACGTTTTCGATTCCTCGATATTTTGAGCTAAATGTTAATATTGTAAATGAATTAAAGCAATTCTGAGGATTTTAACAAATTACAAAATTAAATTATATACAGTGTAACCCATTTGGACTCTGGTAGTTCGAGGAACACTTGTATTATCCCACGATTTTTACAACTACAATTCAAAGGAGTTTTACAGCACTCTTCATCCTACTGACTTTACGGCACAAAGAAGAAGCACTCCTACGTGAACATATCCATCAGACACGACGAGAATTAGCATCTTCTACTCAATCGTCACTTACAACCTGATCATTGGGATGAGGTTGAAAACATTACTTGCGATTCGAAGAAAAACACTTCAAAACGTCAAAAGAGGAAAATTTTCGGCATTAACAAATTAACAAAGCAGACCCCTGTCCTCAACACCCCACGGACAGTTGTAAATCTGTCAAAACATCAGTTAACGTCCGAAGAGTTTTCGGTACCTTACTGCCTAAGGATATGAATTTTACGATCATCCCTGACGTTGTTCTGGTAGAGGACATTATCGTTAAAAATGAGTCGATAATTTGCAACCTAACATATGACGTTGCAGAGGAGAGAGATTATAGTCCCACCTGCCGACAAGGAAAATGCCACCACGATCTTGGATAAGGAGAACTATAATCAGAAGATTCGTTATTTAGTTGACCCGGGCCGTTACTGAAGGATCTATATCGAGAATATTAAAAAGAACAAACGACATGATCAAGGAGTTAAACGGTTTACTCGAAATTCAAACACCCAATGTTCACCTACGGCCCATCGTTAGTGCTATTGGCTCTCCAACCTAAAACCCTAGAAAATACCTGACTGAACTTTTAAAACTACACGTTAGAAGCACTGATTCATACAAAAGAAAAATTGAAAATTCGCAAGATACAGCCTATCCTTTAAAGAATTAGTGAAGTAGATTAAGGTCCATTGATTCAATAGACCTGGAAGTGTACAGCACAAAGAATTTGATATCTTGCCAATAGTCTGCCAACTATCGGAAACACCAGAACTTGGTTGCAGGTACATTTATGGATAGGTTTCGTATCTAAAGGCAATAGAAGTCTATGTCGTGTAGCCATCCTTATCAAATGAGAATATTTAGCGTTGTTTGAAAATGTCTGCGATGTTGTGTATTACTTAGAAATGTCCTGAAACATGTATAACCGTCCCATGGGATCAAATTTTTCAACAGTAAATAACTGCATTATGAGATGTCTTAGATTTCTGAATTTAGGTGTTACTATTTTATAATACAGGAGAAAGGAATATGAGCAGCTACAGCTTTTACTTAACTTATTAGTTGGAGAGCTAGTGACACATTTTTCATGAAGTGTTTGATTCACGTAAATATTTTACATAGAGGTATAGATAGGATAGATGAGTGAGTAATAGACTGTTTGCCTTAAACAGTAGATACTGCTCATGCAGGAAAGGTGTACAGGGAATACCACTATGAGCTGAGTCGATGTGTATATGGGAAATTACTGGGAGTATTAATCTGAAAATTGGTATACCGAGTTTTTTCGAGGAGCTGGTTTCAGTTAAAATATTTGCAGGTAGGTACGACTTCCGGTTGTACCGGAAGTGGACTCCCACATTGTTTTTTATAGCAGTTTTAAAATCTGCAATTGATTTTAATACGACTGAATTGAAAACATCATATGTCTGAAGGACTCCAGTTGAAAGTTATTCAATTTTCTTTGAAAATTTTGACAACCCTTAAAAATATAATTTTTTGGAAACAAAGAGAGGCAGGTCAAAAATATCCAGTCTGAATAAAACTTCAAGAGTCCTTATTCTGTGGAATTTGTTCAAAAAAATTATACTGAGTACTCAGAAATTGGCGCCGAATTCGGCTATCACGAAAATCGGGTTACTCATTTTTTGGCTACCCTTTTTTTTCAACGTCAATGGATTCTACGCTAAAAAATAGGGGGGGTTACGCTTACAAGCTTACAACCGCATACCTAAATTATATGTTTTTGTGAAAACTTGAAAAAAATACAATTTCCGTTTAGTTAGTAGAGATGTCTGAATTACCATTAGACTTATTTGAACCAATCGACAAGAAACGAATGCTGAAGTGTCAACAAACAATATTTCTAGTTCTAAGAATAGTTTAAAATGTCTGTTTAAAAAAGATCTCAACTTGTGTACCCTATTTTAGAATTCACTGAATAATTGTATAAAATAATCTATAGGGAATAGGGATGACATTGCTCATACTGCTGTTTACAATTATTTAATCATAGTGTAATAGCTATCTATAAACGGAACAACTTATGATTAATATTATACAATATCAATTTACAATCGAATCGTTTTAAATCAATTATACCAAAACCAAAAGACAAAACCTTTCATGGTTATGTATTCCTTGTTAGTACAATTTTTTCTTAAAATTGCAAATGCTACGATGAAAATTGGGCAAGTGATTATAAGAATGTTTTTATCTAGGGTTTTATATTCAATTATGTATGCCCAATTGGATAATACCTACTACGTTTGTTTTATATGGTTTCGTTATCAATTAGTGTTGTAGTTTTACCCACAGTCATACTAATCAATTTACAAAACCAATAGCATATTATATAATCGATTTTACGCAGTATTGCAAACAATTTTATTCGTGTTAATAAAATTACAGGTTACAATTTTGACGTTTCCCAAATCCACATCTTGCTCCTGAATTTATAATAATTTTTATTTAAAAAACAACTGATTTCAACGGACCTAAAATATTTTTTTATCTGATTTAAGATTCGTTTCTACTAATTATTTTAGCGTATTCTTATCTCTCTCTCTCTCTCTCTCTCTCTCTTTCTCTCTCCCTCTCTCTCTAATTTGTATATTTTTTTCTATATTTTCTACATATTTTTTAACTATATTTATTTGTTTTATTTAGAGCACTTCTTATAATTCACTCTATATTGTATATGCTTCTGTATATTGGTCACTCAATATAAATTATTTGTCTATCATTTTCAGAACCACCCTGTACAACAATTACTCAACTCCACACAATGTTGTAACCGCCCTGATATCTTTGAAGCAACCCTATATAAGTATAAATCCTTTCCAGTATATTGCCTATTTATATTGCTTAAATTACCCTGTATATCCATAATTTTACTTCGCCAAGTATTCTGTTTAGGCAACCGCTATTGGTCTACCCTATAAAATAAAATTTTTCACATTTTTGAAACATACCTGTTTTCAAAATATCGAGAAAAAACAAAAAATTGTGGTTTTCTAAAAATTGCAATATATTCGAATTCTTGTGAATAAATTTGTTAAAATTTGCCAATTGTGTTTGAGCGACTACGCCCAATCGATTGAAGTCAATAAATTTCTAGGCCTTCTAGATTATTTGCAACCATAGCCAACTTTGTTATTGCTAATGGCCACAATATTGGATTTATAACTTATTGAATAGCACATAAGAAGAGCTTTTCAACCAGGTATAACAGCCCTATCTTTGGATGACAGAAAATCAAAATTATTAAAAAAAAAACAGTTTTTCATTTAGTGGGCTGTGAAACAAAATGCCGTCCTTGTGGTCATAGATTATTATAACCTATCAAACACAAATTCGATATACTAGAAGAGCGGAAAAATAAGATTTCTTACCTGGGAAGTTTTAAAATACATCATAAATTGACTTCGAGATTCTTAACAGAGATCACTGGGATTCTTAAGGTCCAACCAGCGACACCTATTGCTGAATTTCTAAACCGAATACGTTGAATGATATTTTCAAGTGTATTCGTAATGCCGCCCCAAAAGCTAAATACTATGATGTATGCCATGTTTTCAATGGCAAATATAAAATATTAGAACACGATTGTATTGATCCTAACGGCGGCTCATTTTCCATTGGCTCAAAACCTGATGACATGTATATACGTCACTATAAAAGAAGGTAAAAAACAAAGTGTAAATACTTTATTGCATGATAAAAATAACCTATTTAAATACTCAATATACAAAAAACTAACTCAAAACTAAGCCTCAGACAGAAAATAAATGCAGAAATCATTCCGGACAGCTTAAAAGGCAGCACTTTATGAAAAAATTTAAAACATAGCCCTGCTCATATTTCAACGCTACATTCCCTACACATGTAGCTGCTCTCCTTGCTTTTGTTTGCTTATGTTCTTATTTTAGAGCCAACTCTGCATCATCTAGCCTCATTGCGGATAATGCCCTACTGTCTTTTGAGTCCGGAGTAAAGTTATTATTCTACAAACTACTATCGCTTTGGTCAAACTCGTATACTTGAAAGACAAATTCGTTCGTTAAATAAATTTCTTGCTCACTTTGCTGTAAAATTGTTTCCAAATCTTCTGATTCGCTATCTAGTGTAACTTGGTCTGGTTCGTTATTCTCGTCAATCGAACACACTTCAGACCTAATACTGAAACATTCTAAATTAGGGGAGTATTCGCTTTCACTTTCATGAAATGGCTCGTCCTCACTATGATATATCTTCATCCTCAGAGTTTCAAATTAGTCTTATATCATGATCGGCTATACGGTGAAACCAAAGTTGACGTAATATTGATGTGCTCGTCCTTGGTGAAGGTGACCCATTTATGAGGCAGTAGCCTAATGGATGCAATTAGTTTATGACGGATATATACGTCAGTCGGCTGGCGGGCACAAACGTATAAACCCGTCAGTCGTACTGAAAGGTTTAACCTTGATCCTCAGTTAATGTGTTCCACAAAAATACTTCTTGCTTTTTAGTCACGTTAATTTTATCTTTTCTATTAAAGTTGTTTTTTTAATTTATTTGTTATTTCAGACTAAAGTACATTTTGCTCAGTTCATATTTATTAAGAGAGCGAAATTTACTTGTTCAAATATAATTTAGTTCCCGAAAAGCAGTTGCAATTTTCCCTGGAAAACTTTGAAACCGTTTCCGTTATCACCAAACCAAAACAAATTCCGTAATCCATTTAAATTTAAAACCGTTTCATGTATGCAAATTTTTCAAGATAGACGTTCTACCGGATCAAAAGTTCATGGGTAGCATCGGCGATAAGTCGGGCATCCCGATGTCTGGAGATCTTAATTTTCAAGTCGTGTACGTCTGTTTCAAGCTCAGACGTTGAGATGTTTGGAGCTTGGGAGTTTTGCAGGGTCGCAATTCCCGTTACAGAGGATTATATACCAACGTTGTTAAAGTTCTGTCAGGCGTGTACCGCCTTGACGGTTCTTTTTACGTAAATAATTTGTTCATTATATAAAATGAGAAGATATGGAGTTGTTTCAGGTAAAAAAAATACGAAAAATGTACCTAATGTCTCTGTATTTTACAAAAAATATATATACTCGGAGAAAACCTGATATAATTATTTTCATTTAGGTTAAAATAAATACTCTTACCAGTAATTTGTATTTATGTATTTCATGGTAAGTTATTTTAAGTGTGTTATATAATTTATATATTAAAAATTGATGCACTAGTCAGATAAGACAGCCCCACGTAAAAAATTTAGTCTTTTGCATCTGACTGGATCTATGTAGGCTTATGTTTTGGGGGTCGCTGAATCCGAATCTGGGGTCAGTTTGACCTCATCAGGTCAGGGTCAAGGGTATTCTAAGGTCAAATTGCCATAATCTAATAAAAAAATCTGAATAAATTCATGTGTTTTTGGGGTGGCTGAATCCGAATCAGAGGTCGGTTTGACCTCATCAGGTCAGGTCAGGTCAGGTCAAGTCAAGGTCAAATCTCCAAAATCTAATCAAAAAATCTGAAAAAATTCATACATACGTTTTTTGGGTCGCTTAATCCGAATCCAGAATCAGCTAAAGTGTTACTCCAAAGTCATACTGAGATATTTCTAATGTCAATGACATGGAGTTTTTTTTTATGTTGTAGTCTATTGGTTCAACTACAACGCAAGATCGAATTAACTTGAAAGAAATTAACGAAACAAATTGTATTAAATTAAGATGTCTTTTAAATCGCTGAAACCGAATCTTGGTTTATTTTTATTTTAAGTCAGTATCGAGATCGTTAGTTCAAATTTAATAGCCGTCCCGTGGGACTAGCATATAATAACACGATAACTAATAACGATAGAATTTACACGTATGTTTTTGATATTTTTTAGAGCCATATTAATCTCTGACTCCTTATTTATTGAACAAAAGAGCTTTGAAAATTTGGATGCTTCATAGGCTGAATGTTATTAGACTTTATTGCAAAAAAATCGTTCAATAAAGTTATCAAAGCATATGAATTAGATGAATTAGAATACTATAAGCAAATGAAAAAAATTTCATTTACTGCTTGAAATTTTCAATTAACATACATCAAACTTTCATAATTACCACATGTCTCAAAATAGGTACATTATTCTGAAATACCGGGTTGAATTCGCACAAAATCGTGCGTCCGTGAAGGTTATTAGGAATGATGACAACTGTTTCTAAAGAAGATGTGTAGAATGGTTCGATTTCTAGCCCTTCACGATCACGAAGCCAGCGATGGCACCCTGCCTTGCAGGTGGGCGTTTAGGTGTGTGTGAGGATGATGCAGTAGTGTGTCTGACGACGAGTTGACATTATCCTCGTCAAAGTCAGAAAGCTCTCATACTTAGACCGGGGGAGGTATGAGAGTTATCACCTCAGGACGGTGGACTCACCTGTGATCGGATCAGGACCCTAACGTGCGTGAGGGTATTTTAATATCTTATGGAGACTAGACAAAAAAAACGCAATGTCATTGACATTAGAAATATCTCAGTATGACTTTGGAGTAACATTTTAGCTGATTCCAGATTCGGATTTAGTGACCCAAAAACATATGTATGAATTTTTTCAGATTATTTTATTAGATTTTGGAGATTTGACCTTGGCTTGACCTTGAACCTGACCTGATGAGGTCAAACCGACTCCGGATTCGGATTCAGCGACTCCAAAAACACATATGATTTTTTTTCAGATTTTTTGAATAGATTATGACTATTTGAGCTTGAAATGACCTTGACCCTGATCTGATGAGGTCAAACTGACTCCGGATTCGGATTCAGCCTCCCCCAAAAACACAAACCTACATAGATCCGGTCCGACTTTATTTTTTTTGTGGGGCTGTGTAATTATTCAAACTGGAAAAATCAAAATTGTGCTCAAAATTTCAATAAAATAAATCATAGAGAAGAAAGGAAACAATGAACCTCCGATGTTCATTCAATTTACTATAATATTGAGGAAGTCATCTCTCGGCTTATAATAGAAACAGTAAGTCGCAGACTTTGTGTTGTCTCAGTTTCAATTATGTTGGTGTAAATTCAGGGTTATGGTGAAATAATAACTGATTTTAATGGTCAGTTATGCAAATTTAGTCCAGTGTAATCTTTGTTTCAATGTTAAGTACTAGGGCGACTGAGTTTTACTCGTGAATTCAAGAATGCTATAAATATATAAAATAGTCATAATACAATTATGAGATGTTACACAATTTATTACTTTTGAAATAGTTTTTAAAAGTGTTGTTGCACAATCACATTACTTTTTATTGAAACGCCTTCAAATTTATTTCAAATTTTCCTATCATAATCTTCACAATTTGACAAACCCCCAATGTGTGAATTTGTTCAGAATCATTACAGCCCTATTCTACAAGTAGATTATAAAGAGTGTTGTTTTAGAGGTATTGAACTGAAATAAAACACAATAAAATCATGATACTGACTTCATTGAAAAGCTAATTTGATGTCATTACTGCTTAAATATCAAATCCCCACAGAAAATAATCCATTGGTGTGATTAGCCCTTTGCAGGAAATTATGGGCTCATCGAATGTTCCCTTCAATAGATTGATTGTGGCGTTGGCTGTGTGACATGTTTCACCGTCTTGTTGAAACCAAAGCTCTTGCACATTAACTCCATTCGACTGGGTAACAAAAAAGTCTGTAATGATGGCATCATCGTTGAAGACATATGGCCCAATGATTTCACCAGCCCATAAAGCACACCAAACAGTAACTTTTTATGGATGTAACGGTGTCTCAATAATGGCTTGTCGATGTTCTTCACTTCAAATGCGGCAATTTTGCATGTTGATGTATCCATTCTAACAAAAATGGGCCTCATCGCTGAATAGAATTTTGTGATGAAGATGAGCATCAACAGCAATCTTATTTTCAGCCCATTCGCCTTTAATTGTTCCACGAGCCTAATTTTGTAAACTCTCAAACCAAGATCTTGCCGCAAAATCGTCCATAAAGTAGTACACAGCTCCAATTGGTGTGTCCGATGCAAAATAAACTCATTCGGGTCTTCTCAACATTACGCTCTACAGCAGCAACAACTTTTGTGCACTTACACCATTAGACTATATGTGCTACGAAAAAGGTTCATGGTTATTCGAATAACTTGCTCGGATTGATGGTTATGTCGACCGTAAAGTGGACGTAGTTCACGATAAGTTTCGCGAACTGAACCACTATTCTCGAAATAAAGTAGCACAATTTGCAAGATTTGCTCCGTTGTAAGCCTGCTGATTGTGAAGCTGGGTTGCCAACGTGAAAACAAACCTCTAAAAAACACCCTTTATATATCCATTCTTCTCTTTACTCCCCCACCTCCCCCTCCACCAGTATTCTTTTTACCCATCTTTTGAGGAAAATTCTTGCTCTGTGCCCAACCTTCTAGCTCTTTGTATTCTCACTTCCTGAACAACACTTGTTTTTTTTGCGTATCTCCTCAATTTCCTTATTTTCAGTCCTCCTATAACTGATCTGACACTTAATACCTCCAAAGATATTTCTTAATATTATACGATGCCAAATCTTCACTTTACTTTCCGTCATTATTCATGTCTCGCATGGAAAGGTAACTGTGGGCCTTATTTTGTTTGATAAACCTTTCATTTTGTTTATATTTGAGGCTTTGAAAACCTTTCTCAAGGTACTTACGCCTTGCTTCCTCTTGATACCGTTTATCTATGTCTTTCTCTTCATTCCCATTATATCGTATTTGTGCACCTGTCCTGTTGCCATCGACGTTACTAACTAGATTACCTGTGGAGCTGTCTTTTTAGAATCACTTGTTGTACTAGATTAAACGAAACTGTGGACAGTGGGTCTGTATTTCTAGTCGTCATCTCTATCAGCTTTGTAAGCGTTTTGGGAATGTTTCAATGAATTCTGCTTGTACAATTTTGAGATGAGAATTCAGCAGATGCTAGAAAAGTACTAAGGCAATTCTATATGCAGAATATCTTTAAATATTTATTATATAAGGAAAATGTAATCTGCTCTCACATTATGATTCACGTAGATTAAAAATTATTTTATTTTTGATTCAGTTTACCAAAAAAATGTGAATTATTTAAGTAATGGCGTTTAGACTGAAACCGAAAATAAATTATGATTTCTAATTACAAAAATCAAAATCTATTACTTTGTGAGTAGCTGTTTAATTAAATTATTCATACTCTCCTCGAGGTGTCATTCCATTATTGCGTACAAAGGGATGACACCTCGAGGAGAGTATTCAATATCTCTGACAGGTGAAGTAACCTGAAAATTTTATTGTGACATTCTGTGCTAGGATTTAAGGGAGAACAGCAATTACACGGAACGGCTCCAGATTCGGAACCTCTTTGTACTGATTCTCTCGAAAATCCTAGATGTCGGTCTTACATCTCGCGTCTTCAAATTTAATTATTCATGAAACTATAAAAAATATATTATTTTTTTAATATCAAGAATTAGATTAAAGTAGATTTTGGGTTATATCCGTGTGTCATTATTAAAGACTACCCCATGAGCATATGAATCAAAATAGTTTCAAAAATGATCACTATTACAGAAAATTCTTTTACACCACGAAGTTTAACGTCATCTGAACCGAAACAGTTCAATACTATTGTCGTCAGTGTGAAAAACGAAATTAGTTAACAATTTCTATATTCAGATTTCAATGTTGTTCAACTGTAAGACGTGTTTTTTCAATGGCACAAAAAATCCCCAACGGCGACTTGATATGAATTATAGAAATTATATAGCAGCATGATTTCTGATTTATTGTTTTATGGTGATGTAATTTTCACATTCCACAAGATTCGAATGAACTCTGTTCAACCTATACAGGGTGTTCCATAACTAATAGATAATACGATAACTGCAGTTAGAGGCGGTGAAAATATATCGATTAACACAAACAAGCCTTAGTAAAATATTTGTAGTAAACGATGTACAAGATCCTAAAGTGGGTATTTGGTTTTTGAAAATTTGTGATATGTGAAATACGGCTCCATATATTGAACTCAAATTTGGTACAGCATGGTTCTCAAAGGTGATAAACAAGAATTGGTTATCATTTTTTATGGTAATCTTACAGTGTTTGTTACGAAGGCCGATCTACGCAAATCCATGTTTATTTTTTAATCCCCCGTAATTGTGTTTCGACGATAAATAATGAAACTGCCATAATTTCTATACAAAAAACGTATACTTGTTGAATCTCCATATTTCAAGGCACTTTCGAGATATTGCCATTTTAAGACTGCGCTTAGTCATTTAAATAAAACATTAACGGTTTCAAAAACATTCAATTTAATTATGAAAACAAAACAAACAAATAGATTCACTTCATCAAATGTTGAAATTCACCACTATTAGCATCAAGCCATTTTATTACATTTTTTATGAAATAATTAATATGAAAGGTTGATAGGTTATTTTTCCCGGCTTCCTGAATTTTCTCTAAAAGCTCGTTTCGGGTATTAATTTCATTGCTGTACACCAAAGATTTCATGTATCTCCATATGTGACAGTCCATAGGATTAATTTCTGGAGTACGAGGTGGCCAAGGGAATTCACTGCCACGTCCAATCTAACGATGCGGAAAGTAGTCATTTTAATATTGCTGGAGTATAAGTGGATAATGTGGCGGCGCGCCACCGTCCATAAACCACATACGCTGCCTTACAATAAGAGGAACTCCTTTGCTTAAATTACCCTGATTATTTTCCAAAAATTGTAAATTCTGTAATGCATTTAATCTCTTCAGAAGTTCAAACAGACCAATGAAGTGATCGCCAATAATTCCACACCAGATATTAATGGAAAATTCATTTTGAAAATGAGCTTCACAATACTTATGAGGATTATAAAAATCATAATAGTGGTTATTCCTCCAACTGAATACTCCACGGCGTGTGAATGTAGCTTCGTCAGAAAATAGTCTCTTTTCAAGAAACGTTGGATCTTGATGGATTTTATGTTGCAACCACTGACAGAACTGTAGTTTAAGAGGTAAGTCATTGGGCAATAAATTTTATAAAAATTCGTGCTTGCAAGCGCCGAGTACTTAATGCAGGATTTTTCATAATTCGAACTAAAATATCATCTTCATCATCAGATGAAATTCTTTTAGGTTGGCCACTAAAATTTTTGGTGTGGAACGAGCCTATTTCACTTAAACTTGTGTAGAACTGTTGGAATATTTTAGGATTAGGCACATTTCGATTTGGTTATTATTTGATACAGTACCGACTAACGACCCCTGGGAAGTACTTATGAAATCACTCATTGGTGCAGCTATATTAAAAGTCATAAAGGAATTATATAAAGATTGCAAATCAATAGTTAAAATCAGTGGAGAACTATCGGAAAGTTTGCCATTTATGATGAGATTTAGACATGGGTCTCCATCATTATTGGAAATGTTCCTCAACGAAGCAGTTGGAGATGGTGCTGTTAATGGAAGGAGAATGTAAATAATTCAACTTCTCTTTAGCTATTATATTTTGCTGACGATCAGTTGGTTATAACTCAAGATCTGGAAATACTGGAATCTATTGGTGGACAATAAACTAGACTTAGAAAGTGGCAACAAAATCAAAGCATTTGTGGGAATAACAATCGAAAATGCCAGCCCTAATGGGAAGGAGACAGAATATACGCTAATTAAACGGAAAAAATTATTACAGCAGTAAATTTGTTCTACGGTAGAAAAGTATAATTAAGTGCAGCAGAGACAAATTAAAATTATTCTTCTATATAGATATGAAGTATGGAACCTAAATAAAATAGCATGACGCCATAAATGCCATTGAAATGGAAATATGGAGAAGATCAGCCGGGATACCTAGACTTCAGAGGAGGATATTCTACGTCTAGTTGAATATGACTTGGATATCAGTGTACGACAGTTATCTGCAGCTCGGAAGAGCTTCCGACTCAATTTTTACATAATAAGTAAAATAATGTAATTTTTGAGTGGGCTGCTGTTTTCTGATCAGGCCATATTTACCTGTCTGGAATAACTAATGCACACAATGCCTATACATGGAATGATAAAACTCCCCGTATAGCAAAAATAAAGCATTTTCAAATTGAACTTTCAATTAATTTGTAGTTTGGAATAGTTGGAGATTACTTGATAGGGTCGATGTAACTTCCCGCTTACTTATTGGGAATCATGCCTACATTCTTCAGATAGCATTCTGCCCATTTTACTCCAAGACTCTTAACATCAGAAACACTTTGTGTTTTATGCTAGATAGCATTCCTACTTATTTCAAGCTGATTGTGCTGGACTACTTAAATAACTACTTTCCACAACGATGGATAAGACTCGGAAATGGTCATCACTGTTCTAGTAAAACAAAAGAAGAATTATCAAGAGAACTTAGAGAAGTTGGAAGTGAACTTAGAAATGATGCAATAGTTTTTCCCTGTTAGGCAGCATCTGGGAAACGTTGTAAGGCGTGTATTGAAGCTAATGGTGGTCATCCGGAGAATCTGGTGAATAAGATTTTGTTTTTATTACCTATAAAGTATTATTAGTGCCGCTACAAAAGATAAGTGGATAAAATATCACAAAAGCCATATGTCTTAAGTCATAGGTATTGTTGCTTGAAAACGATACATTTTATCAAAATGTAAGACCAGTAACTTTTTTAGGCAAAAATCAGTGTTTCAAGAATTTTAACACAAATGTTAATAATAAAAAACATGAACAAAATTCGCTAACAACGTCCTCTACATTATTCGGCAAAATGTTCACCATTTGTATAAATGATCGCCAGTTTTGTTACTGAAAAATACAAAATGTTACATCTTAATTTTTTGCTTCTTTGGACGCCATAATTTTAAAAGAAACACTATTATACTAAGGTATGTTTGATTTGTAGACGCGAGATGTAAAGACCGACATTTTTTGGGGAAACTAGAACACAGCGGTTTCCAATCTGGAACCGTTTCGTGTAATTGCTGTAACTCCTAGAAATTACATGGAACGGTTCCAGATTCGGAATCTCTGTGTGTTAGTTTCCCCGAAAATCCTAGATGTCGGTCTTTACATCTCGCGTCTACAAATTTAACGTTATGTATCAAATACATAAATAAGTGTTCGAGAGGACATTCTATTGTGGGAAGCGCAACTGATGAAGGTTCCCGAATATATATCTTATATATGGTCTTGCGTACAAAAGAATGACACCCCGAATAAAGTAAGGTAAGATTAGTTTAATCGCTCTAATTTGACGCCAGAAAGCTATAGTAGAGCCTTCTGAGATTACTTTCCGGAAACATTGTAGTCTTTACTGTGTGTTAGAAAATATGTTCTCTTCAACATTACCCGAAAGTAATAACTTTTAGCTATATACACAAGATTAAAACCAAAAAGAAAAGAAAATAAGCCATGTGACGAAATACATCGATCCAATTTAAAACATTTTAAAGTTGTGAAGAAACTCAACAAAACAGGTTTGCGTTCATATTAAAAAAACCTATCTTTTCAATTAATCAAACTGAATCTTCTTAATCCTGTTTAAGAAACAAGTCATTTATATCGTTTTTATTCTTAAATTAGTCATCAGTCCTCAGAAAGATAAAGGCTGCAATCTCCGGGTCAACAGAATTCTCTCCGTCTCCACGACTAATTCAGCTAAATAAATTATCGAAGTTTGCGGAATCGTTTCAAATGGGGTGAAATTAGATTAGGCTTGTGCACTGTGACTTTTGCGACTGAAAATACTTTATTTGAAATGTAGAATCGTTTTATAGTTCACAAGAGTTTCAGTGTTGAGTTCTGAAAAATTCGTGAAATCTATGTTACCACAAAAGAGACATTTCATTGCCCTGTAATTTGCTCAGGATTAAATAAATTTCTTTGGGAATAACTACCACATAAACTTGAAAGTCTGTATATTTCAAAAGTCCAAACGTTTCAAGGTCTAAATCAGACTTGGTTTTCAATGGTATTAATCCAAATTGAACGAAAAATTAAAAAAAAGTACGTCTTGCCGCTTGTTGCGAATTTACAGCTCACCATCTGAGTACTTTCTGTTGTTTTCGGAAGCCGACTTTGCTGAAATATCAGTAGTAATATTATTTGTGGAAGCTGTTTACTTTCTGGCACCGCTTGCAAGTTCGAAAATATATCGATTGGCTAGAAATTTTAAGACTGGAATATAAACCTTTGTAGAAGCATTACGACAGAGCTACATTTTATGGAAAAGTTTCATTTTAGGATTTGACCGTATATTTTAAGCCTAGGCCTTATTTTGACTACAGGACCTTATATATATATATATATATATATATATATATATATATATATATATATATAAATATATATATTATGTGATTCTTACGTTATTATTCCTCACATCGGACTGTTCTCCGCGTCACTTAGCACTGGTTAGCCTGGTTGCGTGTTCCCTTGCTAGTACTTGGTAGTTGTTGTCCTTTTCAAGTAGGTTTTGTCCACAATGATTTAGAAATCTCCACAGTTAGTTAGTATTCACGTGTTCTAACTGTGTTGGACAATCCTACTGACTGCGCCAATTTTATATTCACTTTTATTCAATTCACTTTTAAAAAAAATTATTTATTTAGAAACATACAATATTAAAAGTGAACAATTAAAATAATTAAAGTACTTGAATAACTTAATGCTATAAATGATATTATTTGAATGACAACACGAGAACGTTTCCAGTTGCTTTTATAACATTGCCAAAAGTGCTGATGCAAGTCAGCGTTTTTACTGGTTAAACGGACTCGTGTAGGTTTCCGGGAAGTTGTTTGCATATAATTCAAGATGTAATTTGATATCCCTGAGAAGTCACGTACGCTTTAAATTCCGTTGACTTCTCGACTGTGTGAACTAAGTGCTGATATATTTTGCATATAACAACTCCCCTTACATATCAAAAGTTGATGCTATAACATCAACTTTTAGGAACAGAACATAAAATAATATAAAATGATGTTTGAATGGTATGAATAATAAGTAATAAGTGTATAAAATATGAATAAAATAAAGTAATAGGTAAAAATCAAATTAATATTTGTAAAATAAAATCAAAATATGTTAAAATAAATGAGCAATAAATAATACGAGTAATAATTAAATGCTTAACCTAAACATATCAAAATAAAATATAAAGAAAAAGGAAATGTAAATAAAAATAATGTGTAAAAAAATAAAAAGGTTAATGATATAAATCAATGTTAAAAATGGTGTTTTTAGAGAACATAAAGTGTATACCTAAACTTGCGTCTCTAAGCTTTGTTCTGTTTTCAAAACAGGCCTAAGCTTGGGGAAGAATTTGAGTCTTGGCTGAGGCACTGAAGTCTGGTCCGGATTGCAGTCCTTTGGAGGTTTTACCATCCTCTTTTTGACAGCTTGGAAGGTGATGAGTGCTGCTATGATCATGAGAGCAGCTATGGTTGTATAGGTAAACCAAGAGATATTTTTGGTTACAAACGGCTGGTTTATGAGACCATCGAGGTCTCTGGAATATTGTTCCAATTTGTGATTTGCTACATCTAATTCTTCTACGTTAAGCGTGTTCAGCTTCAGGGGCTGAAGTTCAGGAATTATAATTTTTTCTGGCACTGCGTCGCAACAGTTGAACGGCACTGTTACTGGTTGGAAGGTTTCTAGAACATCGGTTTGTTTACCAGATTCGGCTTGAACTTTTGTAATTCCTATAAACGCACTACACTCTGATTGAAGAGTCAATATGGAGTTGAGGGAGATTGTAAGAGTTTTTGGGTTTGTTTGAGCGCAATTCACTGTAACACTTATGGGTTCAGAAGTAATTATGAGCCATGTATTGGGTTCTAGTTTTTGAACGTTGTATCCTTGAGTGAATATTAGTGAGCTTTTACAGTTGTCGGGTACCTTCTGGACATTCTTTAGAAGTTGAGCTTCACATAACGCGTTTGTGTCAATAGGGTATGCGTAAAGTTCAGAACACAGTTTCTTACGAGTGGATAACGGTTTACACGCACTTAAGTCTTTGATCGGAATAAACATTAAAGAATCATCATTCTTTGCAAGATTTTTGAGTGAAGGATAGCATATGATGTAAACCTGTTCTTTCATCGTATATAGGGATAGGATATAAATGAAAGACTGTGTAAGGATGTTGTTCGACTAAAGGGATTCTTAACACAAATATAAGATCGGTATATGTTTGAAATGCCTCTAGTTCAATAATTTCCAGATATTGTGCGATGCTCGAGTACTTTACAGCCAATGGAAGGTTACTTTTGACTAAATTTTGCGATATTTCCTGTAATGAGGTAATAAGATGTTCTGGTGTTAAAATTGAAGAGTGAATTATTTTCAGACGCGCGAATGTGATAGAATTTAAAACATCATTTAAATTATCTTCTAAGTAGAGATAATTCTCCATAAGTTTTTCGCACATTTCAAGTAATGTGAGTTTAGATTCGACGTAGGCGACCTTATCATTGATTTTTCCGATAGTGTTTTCCAGCTTTTTCATGTTATCGTTAAATAGTTTCTCGTCAATTCTAAGATTTTGGATAGTTTCGTTGAAGTTTTTAATTACGGATGTGGTGACACTTATTTGGTTTTTTTGTAAGTTCTCAATTTGAAGTTGGCCTTGATTTAAGCGGTTTATGCTTTCGGTAAAGTATTTTCCGTCGGCGGCGTCTAAATTGCCGGTGATTGCCTTAAAAAGGGTACCTGCCCCATCAAGTATACCTCGTTTGTGTCTTTTAGTGTCCATGTGAATGTCAGTAAATTTCTGTTTGATTGAGTTAGAAATTTGATTGAGAAGATTAATGTGGGTTTATACGTCTGCGCGAAAGTAGTTCATAGCAAAAGAATTGAAGTTAACAGTTTTTACAAGAGTTTGCAATATTCTGTTATTTGTTGTAAATACTTGTTCTAGTGTAGAAATGTTTCTGTGTACTAAAAGTGTCCATTTATCATTGGATACAGTTATTTCTGCTTCGTTATGGAAGTAGATACCTAAAGTATTGTTTATTGGTTGTATTTGAAATTGGGGTACTGCTGACCCGAACAGCAGGCAAAACCTGAAACAGAAATTAACTTTCTGAGAACGGTTTCATTCGGTCGAAATTTACTTTTGATTTTTGGTTAGTTTTAGGGTTTAGTACTGTTGCGGAGTTTCTGTGAATCTCCAGGATTTCGAAAGGACCATTGAATTTATTTTGGAGTTTGTCCTTGATCTGGGATTCTTTAATATAGACTTTATCGCCTATTTGATAGTTAGGGAGATTTTCAGAAACGTGTTCATCAAATCTGACTTTCGCTTTATGTTTTTGGATTTCCGTTCTTTCGCGAGCAATTTTATAATAGTGAGAGATACGATTATTGAGATCTCTGATGTACTTAGTTATCAGGGCTTGTTGGTTGTAGAGAGTTTCTGGAGTCCTACTCGAAGTATGTCCATAAACAAGTTCGTAAGGGGTGAATCCATGAGTTTTGTTTACAGAATTGTTATATGCAATGATTGCATAAGGGAGGATGTTAAAAGTGTGTTCGTCAGGATTTTCTAGTTTATGGATTCTAATCATCTCTAATAAGGTCGAGTGGAATCGTTCTAATGAACCATTTGACTGGGGATGTCCCACACTAGAATAAGATAGTTTGATGTCAAATAGTTTACACAAGTCTCTCATTAGTGTGTTGTCGAATTCCCTGCCATAATCACAATGTATCCGTAATGGAGTACCGAAGTGTTGGAAATAAAGTAGTAAGGTACTAACAACGGTTTTTGCGGATTTGTCGGTTATGGGGTAGGCCTGAGAGAATTTTGTTAGTTCGTCCCGGATAGTTAATGCGTAGTTTTTTGTCGGGACTTCTAGAATATCGATGTTGACGCGTTCAAAGGGTGTCCGTGGGGTTTCAGTAATGACAAGTGGGCTGTCGAGATTTTTCCGGTAAACTTTTGCTCTCTGGCAAGATTGACAGTTTTTGATAAAATTGTCAACGTCCTTAGTCAGTCCTTGCCAATTGTATTTTTCTTTTATTCTGCGGATAGTTTCATTGATACCTCGGTGTATATTATTTTTGCCGTTATGGAATTGGTCGAGGATGATGGGTATTTGGTCTTTCTCAACCGTTTGGACGATATTTTGGCAAACTTTCCATTTGATATCGATTTCGGAAAAGATAAACGAAAGCATTTCCAAAATGGGCAGTTCAATGTTATTCTCAACACAGAATACTTCATTTTCAGTAAACACATCTCTACTATTATACAGAGATGCGAAAAGAATCTCGTTGACTATTTCTGGGTCAGAAGGGAGAGGGACGATGTAATAGCGTCTTTTTCTGACACTTTTGCTTGCAAAGACATTTACTCTAGGGGTACGGAAATCAGCATTTTCCTCAAAAATGTCTTTGATGATGTCATGGTGAAAATTTTTCATGAGAGAGCCTTGGGAAATACTAGGATGTTTTTGTTTCCTCGGTCTAGGAGTTGGCAATTAGAAAATTGAATTTTGTCGTAATCTATGAGAGAGACGGTTTGATATCGCTCGACAAAAGTTTTAAATTCTTCGGAGATTTGTTGGAGATTAATAGGACTTCTCGTCTGGGGTTCTTGTGAGTCATCGTCAGTTTCGTTTGTTGGGAGTACTGTAAATGGTGTTAGATGATTGTTTGCTTGAAATGATATGTATTCATTAAAGTTGTTAACTTTAATGCGAGAGAGAGCGTCGGCGTTTTTATTTACTTTGCCGGGTTTGTAAATTATTTGATAGTCGTACTCCTCGAGCTTAAGGCGCCATCTTGCAAGTCTACTTCCAGGATCCTTTATAGAAAACAGCCAAGTTAACGGGCGATGATCGGTCAGAAGTAAAAACTTACGACCAAAAATTATCGGACGAAAGTGCTTAACCGCCCACACTATTGCAAGGAGTTCTCGTTCTATGGTTGAATACTTAGTTTCAGCATTGCAGAGAGTTCTGGAGGCATAGGCTACGGGTAAATCTTTACCTACGGGGCCTTGAGAGAGCACTGCGCCGATAGCAAATGAACTGGCGTCGGTTGTAAGAATAAATGGCTCTTCAAAATTAGGGTATATGAGTATGGGAGTAGAAGTAAGGGCTCTTTTTAATTCATCAAAAGATTTGACACATTCTGAATCAAACTGGAAAGGTGTGTCTTTTTGAAGTAGTCTTGTCAAAGGTTTTGAAATCTTGGCGAAATTGGGGATGAATCGCCTGTAATAACCAGCTAACCCTAAGAAGGACTTGATATCTTTTGGGTTTTTTGGTTGGGGAAAATTTAAGATACAATCTACCTTTGAGGGGTTAGGCTTCACGCCTTCGGGAGTTATAAGGTGGCCAAGATACGCGACCTCTTTGCGAAGAAACTCGCATTTGTCGGGTTGGATTTTTAGATTGGCTTTTCGCAATCGTTTGAAAACTTCAGAAAGTCGGGTTATGTGCTCATGTATAGTCGGAGAATAAACGATAATGTCGTCCATATAGACTAAACATCTCTCGTTTTGAACACCTAAAAGAATATTATCCATTACCCTTTGGAAGGTGGATGGAGCGTTTTTAAGACCGAAAGGCATTCTAACAAATTCGAAATGGCCATTATCAACTGTGAATGCTGTTTTTTGGATGTCTTTAGTATCGATTTCGATTTGGTGAAACCCTGAAGCTAAGTCGAGAGTGGTGAAGTATTGGCATTTGCCAAGTTGGTCAAGTAAATCCGAAATGTTCGGTAGGGGATATTTGTCGTCAACGGTAAGTTCATTTAATTTACGATAATCGACGACGACACGCCATTTTTGGGTACCAGATGCGTCTAGTTTTTTGGGAACTACCCAAACCGGGGATGACCATGGCGAATTAGACGGACGTATAATGCCTTGGTCAAGCATCTTTGATATCTGACTTTTTACCTCTTGTTTGTGTATTTGGGGGTACCGATATGACTTTGTGAAAGAGGGTTTTGCGTTATTAGTGTCTATCGAATGTTTGATCTCGTTTGTAAAGGTCAGTTGGTCACCTTCTAAATAGAATATGTCGGAATATTCGAGGCAAAGTTGAGAAATAAGTTCGGCTTCCTCCTCGTTCAGATGTTCTAACCGAAGTTGTTCCATAATTGTAGTTTGTCTATCAGGCTGGGTCAAGTTTTGAGAGTAATTTTCAGAAAGAATGTTTACGGAAAAATTGTTTATCGGTTCGAGTTCCAAATTGTCGAAATTAACAGTCCTGGGGATAGCATTTGCATTTAAAACTGAAGTAAGGAATTCGCCTTTTTCATTAATTTTAACAAGGGCACGGGGAAGATAAACTTTTTCTATTTCGGCAGATGATAGGAAAGCATCAGTATTTTTGAGGTTACATTTTAATTTGCATATTTGTTCTGTTCGGGGTTCTAAACAGATTGTATTAACCGGGATGCAGTTATTGAAAGTTGAAGGGTTCTGAGTACGCATGACAGTATCATCCGTAACTTTGTAGAGAGGTAAAGTTTTAAAATTAGTGACAAGTTGTTTGCTGTTAAAGTCTATAACGCAGTTATAGTGTTCAAGGAAATCTGAACCCAGTAATCCGTCGAATTCAATGTCGATGTTGCAAATATATACCTTGTGTGGGTCGGCGACATTGAAAGGTACAAGGGTGGATTCGTTGATTAAGATTTTCTGATCGGTGATTCCTTGGATGACTACGTTTTCGGGAAATCGTTGTTTGAAGCGTTGGCAGGTTTCAGGTTTAAAAATTGAAAGTCCTGCACCCGTATCGATAAGAAGTTTATAGGTGTTTGAAGAGTCAGTAATATAATAAAGATTCTTTGAATTGACGGAAAGAAGGGGTCTTACAGAAAGTTCTGTTCTGGGAAGTTGACATTCGGGCTGAAGTCGTCCAAATTCATTGTCTGAATTTGGGTCTGAATTTCTGAAATTTCGTGGTCTGGGGGTTCTGATTGAGCAGGGGTCAACTGAAAATTTAGTTGAGGAGAATCAGGTTCGTCAGGGAAATATTCATTGAACTGTTCGGTGTTAAAATATTCTGGTTCACCGTTTTGTTCCAAATCGTTAGGGTAATATTGTTGTACGTTTCCGTACTCATTGGGTAAAGGGTCGTATTGATTTTCGCTTTGAGAGTAGTTGTAGTCATTGTGATGAGGACCGAATTGTAAATTGTTCAAGTGATGAGTCTTTGGTTGCTGATGTTTAAAGAAACTCGGGTTCGGTCTGTAATTGCCAGACATTTGGGGTTGTCTACTGATAGACGGACGAAATTGTTGTTGTGAAAATTGTTGACTGGGGTTAACATTTGTGGATTGATTAGAAGGTTGATTGGAAAAATGAGGGCGGTAATTCGAATAGTTCTGATTAGAATTCGGGTTGTGTTGAAATTGTCTCATTCTCGATAAGCATTCGTTGCTTAAATGGCCCATGCGTTTACAAAAGGAGCATTGTTTTGGAGGTGGACCGTTATTTGATTTACGAGGGGGTTGTTGGAAACTTCTATTACCTGAAAATTTCTGGGTTTCTAAATGTGATAGTTGTAGTTCTCGTTTAATTCTCGAAATGGCAGTGAGAATACTGCATGGGTCGCTAGCGCGAACGAGTTGACCAATTTTGGGCTCTAAACCCGTAAGAAGGCTATTAAGAGCCATTGACTCTATTAAGTCAATCTGTGCTTGTTTTTCTTTGATAGTTAAATTTTGCTTGTTTATAGCTGCTAGCATTTTCGCTTAATGCGTCTGGAGTCTAGCAGAGAAAGTGAGGGGGGATTCATTTGGAGTTTGCCGCATTCGTTGCAAGTCCTGTATGAGAGCCGAGAGATCCCGAGGATCTCCAAAATGATTTTCTAGGAGGGTTTGAATTTCGGCTAGTTGACTAGGGTTTCGTGAATTAATTAACTCAGCCGCTCTACCGCGTAACTTATTTTTGATATGGAGAATTAGCAGTACTTGCTGATTATCCGTTGCCATGCTGTAAGCAGTATTACAGGAGCATATGAAAGTATTCAAAAATATCGGATTACCATCATACTCAGGAATTATGGCAAATATTTCCGAAAGCTTATAGGGTTCTACAGTTGGTGTAGCTGCCTGTCTAGTCGTTGCCATTTTTTAAAATTGTATAGATTCGCACAATAAATCGAAATTAAACGTTGAATAAAAGTTTTAAATTGAAATGGTAGAAAATATACGGTTTATCGATTCAGTATTGAGTAATGTTTAATATAGTAATAACAAATTTAAAATAGGAATGTATAAATGGTAGATTAATAATAAACTAGAAATAATGTTTCAAATACTTCGAAATATGTGAGTCGAAGTAATGGAAATAAAATAATAAGATTATGTAAAATATATAGTTTCAAAATAATTATTTAGGAATGTAAGGTTATGAGGAATAAAATATTATATAAATGAAAGAACTGGTGGTCATTCAAAATAAAATCAAAATAAAAAATAGTTACTTTATGTGATTCTTACGTTATTATTCCTCGCATCGGACTGTTCTCCGCGTCACTTAGCACTGGTTAGCCTGGTTGCGTGTTCCCTTGCTAGTACTTGGTAGTTGTTGTCCTTTTCAAGTAGGTTTTGTCCACAATGATTTAGAAATCTCCACAGTTAGTTAGTATTCACGTGTTCTAACTGTGTTGGACAATCCTACTGACTGCGCCAATTTTATATTCACTTTTATTCAATTCACTTTTAAAAAAAATTATTTATTTAGAAACATACAATATTAAAAGTGAACAATTAAAATAATTAAAGTACTTGAATAACTTAATGCTATAAATGATATTATTTGAATGACAACACGAGAACGTTTCCAGTTGCTTTTATAACATTGCCAAAAGTGCTGATGCAAGTCAGCGTTTTTACTGGTTAAACGGACTCGTGTAGGTTTCCGGGAAGTTGTTTGCATATAATTCAAGATGTAATTTGATATCCCTGAGATGTCACGTACGCTTTAAATTCCGTTGACTTCTCGACTGTGTGAACTAAGTGCTGATATATTTTGCATATATCATATATATATATATATATATATATATATATATATATATATATATATATATATATATATATATATATATATATATATATTTGGACAGGGTCGTAATTGATTTACTATGGGACTATTTATTCTGTTGGACCTTATATTCATCTATGTGGATATTTTTTGTTGTAGGGTCGTATTTGAAATCAAATTAAGATGTGTATATAGTTTTGTTTAAATGTACTTGGGGGACATTTTAAGCGCACATTTAAGATTTTTTTATTGTTATAGTTTGTGTCATTACATTTTGGAGTCATTGCTTTGTTAGATTTCCATTTGTTCTAAAGAATATTTTAAGTTTCTAAGGCCGTCTGAAATTATTTTTAGAAATGGTGGCTCAATGCTAACTTTTTGTTAAACTATCGAGGATCAATTTATTGTAGTACCTAAAATAACAGAATTTATTATACGCCTGAATTTAAGTTGTCAAACTAACAACAAAACATTTAGGCATAAGGAAAGCTTTTTAAAACTTGCAAGGCGTAATTAAAACAATGCAAGGGCATCGTAATATATGAAGTGTTTCATTTGAAATAATTGAGAAAATTTGTATGTTCACTCACTCTTTATACTCAATGACAAAAATAAATATAAAATGGGTACAGTTACAAAATAGTGATATCAATTTTCTGTTACTATCTAACGCTCAAATGTAAATTTTCTGCTATATATAAGGCGTTAACGTAACTGAAAATTGTTCTAAATCATCCTATTTAATATAATGTTCTTGTTAATGGTATTTGTTATATATTTTACTATAAAGAAACAATTAAATCTTCACATTTTTTCATTGATTCTACCATTCAATATTCGTTTTGTTAACACTGTACCATATATATATATATATATATATACCACTTTGGCCATAACGTCTGGTGGTCAAAAAAAGTACTAGTTTTAGTGTGCACTTGAATACACAAGTATTTTGAGTAACCATTAAAATTAAATACTCTCTTCGAGGTGTCATTCCTTTGTACGCAAGACAATATATATTATATATAAATATAATACATATTGTTTCTGGTAGGGAACCTTCATCAGTTGCGCTTTCCACAATTGAATGTCCTCTCGAACACTTCTTTATCCATTTGATGCATTTCGTTAAATTTGAAGACGCGAGATGTAAGATCGACATCTAGGATTTTCAAGAGAATCAGTACGCAGAGGTTCCGAATCTGGAGCCGTTCCCTGTAATTGCTGTTCTCCCTTAACTCCTAGGACAGAATGTCACGATAAAATTTTTAGGTTACTTCACCTGTCAGAGATATTGAATACTCTCTTCGAGGTGTCATTCCTTTGTACGCAAGACAATATATATTATATATAAATATAATATATATTGTTTCTGGTCGGGAACCTTCATCAGTTGCGCTTCCCACAATTGAATGTCCTCTCGAACACTTCTTTATGCATTTGATGCATTTCGTTAAATTTGAAGACGCGAGATGTAAGACCGACATCTAGGATTTTCAAGAGAATCAGTACACAGAGGTTCCGAATCTGGAGCCGTTCCGTGTAATAGCTGTTCTCCCTTAACTCCTAGGACAGAATGTCACGATAAAATTTTTAGGTTACTTCACCTGTCAGAGATATTGAATACTCTGACAGGTGAAGTAACCTAAAAAATTTTTATCGTGACATTCTGTCCTAGGCAATATCTCTGACAGGTGAAGTAACCTAAAAATTTTATCGTGACATGCTGTCCTAGGAGTTAAGGGAGAACAGCAATTACACGGAACGGCTCCAGATTCGCAACCTCTGTGTACTGATTATATATATCTATATATATATATATATATATATATATATATATATATATATATATATTATATATATCTCGCGTCTTCAAACATTAAAATTAATTTTAACCATATACAGGGTGAGTTTTTTTCGATGATCAGTATGAGCATCTCGGAAACTAGCGGAGACAGAGCAATGGTTAAATTTGGAAAGATTTGAAATTTTACTGGCTCAATTTAATGACACTTTCGGATTTTTATAAAAGTCATGGCTTACTAGATATTTTGAAAAAACGAAAGGAACGTAATCAAATTAAAGAAGCAGCACAAATAAATGTTTTGGCAATGGTAAATCAAAATCCATCTACATCAACTCGTGAGATTGCGGCAGAAGCTGGCACATCTTAACGAACTGTAGTTAAAGTACTGAAAGCGCACAAGTTCCACTCGTACAAACTTTCAGTTTCTCAATCTTTGAATGCTGCTGACGAACATCGACGTATTTTGTTATGTACATGGTTTAGAGACATGTGCCTTGACAATCCACAGTTTCCATTAAAGGTAATATGGTCAGATGAAACTAGATTGAGTAAATGCGGTATGTTCAATACACACAATGAGCATATCTGGGCTAAAGAAAACCCTTTACATGTAGAACAAAGACGACCCCAGATAAAATTGTTCTATCTCCGCTAGCTTCTGAGATCCCCATACTGATTATCAAAAAGAACTCACCCTATATAAAATTTTTTTAATGAGAAATGGAACTCATTAAATCAATGCTTTGTACACAAACTAAGAGTACAATATTATTGTGAGGTGAATGGTTGTGATAGTATGTCCCTTGAAAATTTAGAAATTAGTTTTAATAAACCTGGTAGCAGTTTTGCTTGCATCGATTTTTTTTCGGAAAAACAGCAAAAATAGAGACTTAAATTTAAATTAAAAGAGGAAAATCCCCATATGAGAGTGTTTTCATTAGATTTTCAAAAGTGATTTCATCGTATCAGGTAAGTTGGGAATTTGTAACCTCAAAGATACGTAAAAATGTAAATTTTAAATTCAATATATTTTTTTAAATTATTGTTAAATAAAAATATTTTATAAAATAATAATAACTTTTTAGTTTCTCACTGAAATTTGAGGTTAGACAACTACTTAGGTACCGATAACAATATAATAAAGCAGCCACCATGTGCCTACATTGTGTGCCCTTACCAGAATGGAACGAGCATTCAACCAATAAAATTATTCCCGATTTTGAAACTGATACTTGTATATCATGAGATTTTCTTTTACATGAGATGTTTGTAAAGATAATGCAGTAAAAGTTACAACGACGCTGCTTGGATTATCATTATTTTTACTACATTTTATCAAATATCTAGGTTGCAGAATTTTTTCTGCGTCCCTCATATCCAGCAAAAAAAAACGTTTATAGAAAACATAAATAATTAAAAGTAATTCAATATAAACTTATGGTTAATTCTTTGCTTGCACACCACCAGACGTCGTGGACAAAATAGTCCGTTGCCAAAACTCATTACTAGTTTGTTATATCAAATATTGATAAGTGAAACACAGAGAGCACGAAAAACAAACTAATGCAAAAATCACTTAAAATACTTATTTTTCTTGTTAAAAAAATGCTCTTAATTTTGAAAACTACTTCTTGTGCACATTTAAACAACCATGGGCAAATTATTATCTAGCAAACTAGCAACAAGTTATTATTCGGTACATTATATCTTTCTCACTGATTCGAAGCTTAAAATTAATTGACAAAGCGTTATGTCGAATCTAATCCTGATTCAACATGTTATGAGGCTTTTCAGGTTCGAAAAGAACACCGCGCTGTTCACCTTCCGTAGAGTTCCGACAACTCCCGGAGGAGAATTCCCGGATTATACTCATGTGGATCGCTACTCTTTCCAATCTCAGTGCAGGTTTGGAATTCGTCGAGGATCGAGGGAGTATCGTCCTTCCTCTGCTGACGCGAATTTCGTTTCGTAACAACACCGGGAAGTCGTGATACCTGTAACTTCCTTTTGGACGGTTTTCAAAAAGTAAGTGAAAATTTATTTTAAGGCTTTTTATGGAGTAGGATTTTGAAAATGATTTTGGATTAGATGTAAAATAATACTCAGGCGAAGTTAAAGTAAAATATCTCAACCACATATGGTTAAAGGGAATCAGTCAAGTAGTAATAATGCATTTTGACTTTCCAGATATTTTTATATTTATTTATTATATTTATGTATTCATAACTATTTTTTATTCCCTAGAATAGAAGTTGTACAAGTGAAATATATAATGTTATGATAAAGTTTTTCATAAAATTCTAAAAGCAGACATTTTTGTTTGTTTTGAAAAACCTCAAATGCGTCTTGAGATTAATTTTTTACACATCTGATGACAGCTGTCAAAAAAGGAAAAAAGTACATTTGTCAAAGTGATGACGTCATTGAATTTGTTTTCAAATAGTAAGATATAATTTCATTATTAGATAGAGGACATTTTTTAGCAAATGACAACGTTCTTAAATCAGAAGGGTCAACTAATAATAATTGATATAAACTAATATTGAAAGACCCTCGACACCATTTTAATGATAATGCATTAAAATGAATAAAAATAAATAATGTATGTATGTCATGTTTTTCAAAATTTGTTCTAATTGTTCACCATTTCCAATTTGAAGACGCCTATATGCTGTAGAAACTGAATTTTGAATAATTTCGGGAGTCACGGCATTCGTCTATTGTCTAATGCCTTCCATCAACTCCTTAAAATTTTCTGGCCTGTCGACAAAAACTCTGTTCTTTAAATGGCTCCACAATAATAAATCAAGTGGTTAGCATTCCATTGGTCCTCATCTACTAATCTATAATTCATCAGTAGACTTTCTTACTTGTACACTATAACGCCGCGCTGCTCTTTCTTGCGTATTGTTGAGAAAAATTGATATCAGTAGAGAATGTAAATATCGGTCAGCTGACAAATTGGTTTCAAAAAAGATAGGACATATCAATTTTTGTTTACTATGATTGCTCAAACATTTGTTTTATGAGGATTCAGAGTGTGTTCCGTTTGTGTTCAGTAAGGATTTACCTGAGACCAGAATCGTTAAATGTAACGATTTTCTGCACCTCCTCTTTCCTGGTATCTTGCGGCAACTTTAACAATCCTTCTAGAAATCGGTACATTTTCATCATGGACTTCATTAAATAAGCCACATGCTTCTTCATGGCTTCATAACTTATCGCCCATCATTATTAAAATTTCTATATGTTGCCTCTCTAATAAACGAGCCGTTGATATTAGGTAAAGGCAGATAGAAACGCCGTGGAATGAGCGTCAAACGTTTAAAATTTAATGCAACTAGTCGAAAATAATTTGCATATAGTTATTATTCACTGGTAAGTTAGTACCAGAAATTAATGGATAAAAACTTAACATGACTTGCTTGTTATCAGATCCACAAATTGATCAAATACAAAAGCTTGAAACAAATAAAACAGACTATTTGTAAGAGGCATACGGAAAAAACTTGTATTATCTCTAAATTTATTTGTCATTTGAAGAAAATGTCGTTTATCTAATGGGACGAAGAAATCTTTAGGTTACTATTTGAAAAGAAGTTCGATGATGTCATCACTTTGACCCATATATACGAAGTGTTTACAGTTATACTATTTACACAGTTTGAAGTAAAATATCCCGATTTCTATCTTTCGTCCGTTCGTTCTACTCTCGTCATTCACTTCATTTGATCAAGGATATTCTTTACATTACATTTGTATTCGATTAATCGGATTAATATAAAATTTATTGTATTTAATATTGTATTGCGTACAAAAAAGTTCAAGAGGAATAAAATTAAATTGAAGAATCAATAGTGTCATTTACTCTAACATTTTTTATGAAATAAAATATTTATTATTTTATATATTTAACCGACTTCCAAACAGGAGGAGGTAACCAATTCGTCCGTACGTGTTTTTTATGTATACTCAGTGATCATTCAACAACATCTTGGGCAAGTTTGAAGATTTAAACGGCATTGTATTAAGTGATAATATACAAAGGTACCAATTAATTTTTTATAACGTCAGATTAATGGTTTTCCCGAAAATCATTAAAAGCAGTAATTAAGGGACTATTCTTCAGTGAATTTCAATGAATCTCCACTGTTTTATCTATAACGGCTTAATCAATTTGAATATTTTAATTTTTTTTCTACAAAGAGATGTTTCAGTTTGATCCCGTATAATTTTCAATAACGTATACGCTAGTAAAGTATCTTTGACATTAGGCATTTGCGCCATCTCGTGTTTTATTTGAGGAACGCTGGTTCTGTTTAAGGCCTTAATTTATGTTTGCTGTGTTATTGATTAAAATTTCGTTATTCCCATAAAATGGAAAGAAAATCATCAAACCGAAACTGCGGTGTAGTTGATTGTGAAAATACACCAAGAAAAAAACCCAAAATTACAATTATACTACTTTCATGGATTGCCATATCAATTAGAGATGAAGAAAAAATGAATTTCAGCAGTTCGACATCATGGGTAAATAAACTTGATTTCCACGTTGTTAGTTATTATTGTATGTATAAAATTAGTCATAATTGTTGTTCTATTAACAAAACTGAGATTTTTTAATTACAGCGGTGGGGCAATCCATTTCAACCAGAAACAAATTCAATGATTTGAAATGGTCAAGATCTTTGGAAACCAAGTAAACAATGCACATAACAAAAGTTACAATCCAACTATATTTCCTGCAATATGTATATAAAAAAGCAAAATCTTAATGCTCGTTTGTGGGCTGAAAGATTACGAGTATCTACTACACGAAAAAATTGCATAATAATAAAGCAACAACAGATGCAAATATACATGTTAATTCACAAAGAAATGAATATTGATTATATATTATTTAAAGCTTTGTTAATAACTAACAATAAAGAAGCGCTCATAAAAAAATAACAATAATGAGAATAAAAAGTGTTATTTATTTAAATGAGTAAAATATTGATATATTACAGGAAAGATAGTTGAATTGTAAACTTTGTTATCAATCTACATTGTTTGATTTTTCTGGTCCATCGAAATGAGCACAGCAAGTCCTTGAATATGTTCCTGGTTGCCATGACTTTTCATCCCTCCTGTAACTAAAAAGTTATTTTTTTTCTTTATTCCTAAAAGAAAATATTATTTAAAAAATTAAAAATTGTGTTAACCTTAAATTTCAATTTATTTTGGAAAGAAAATTGTTTACATGATTAACTTTTCTGATTACAAGAGTTATTGAATCTTATTTTTGTTAACAGAACAAAAATTGTGATTAATTTTATGTATTTAGTAATGAAAAACTTGGAAATTTAATTTAGTTGCCCTTAATGACGAACTGCCGTAATCCTTTTTTTCCTTCCTTTCCGATTGCTATAAAAATCCAGAATTGTAATTTTTGATTTTTCCTTGATGAATTTTCAAAATCAACTACACCATACTTTCGGTTTGATGTTTTTCTTTCCATTTTATGGGATAACTAAATTTTAGTCTATAACACAGCAAACATAAATTAAGGCCTTGACAGAACCAGCGTTCCACAAATAAAACACGAGATGGCGCAAATGCCTAATGTCAAAGATACTTTACTAGCATATAACATACCGTTTTCCGAAAATCAGAAAAATATGTGCAAAAAACATAAATGTAAATGTCAAATTTTCATAATAAATATCTAGCTTAAATGTTGAGATATGCCATGAAAGTATATGGTACAGGGTGTTTGTAATAGTTTTAATTTTATAGGGCTTGCGGTCTAGTGAAATAGCACAAAATATTTCATTAGTGTATAGAAAAGGAGAGTTGTTAGGTGGGGGATCTTTGCTATACGTTATATGGGGGTAGGTGTGAAATTCAAGTAATCAATGTGCGGAGTTGAAATATAGGGTGAAGAAAAATTACAGTTACAGAGGTGGGTTCAAAAAATCTTAAAAATAAATGTGATATTGGGTGGTACATAAGCCGTTTCATATACAGGATGGTTGAGATATAAGGTGAAATAGAATTAAAGTTATACAGTGTGGTTCAAATAATGTTGTATTGGGATGCACTATGCACATAAATAGTATACAAGGTGGTTGAAATAAGAGTGCAGTAAAGCTCTAGTTATCCAGAGTGAGAGGGGTGTCCAGGTTCTTTATAGATGTAACGATCTACTCTAGGGGTTTGAATGGAAGGATGAAAGATTGGGAGGTGATGGACGAGGAGTCCTTAAGCCTCCATAAGTACATATATTTCGAACTTGACGGAAACAGTAGCAAGGTAAGGCGTAGGGGCCTCCAACGTTCTGAGGAACTGAATGCTCCTGCTATGCTGGATAGTTATGAAATGCTCAGAGGTAGCATCGAGGGTAGCTATAAGCAATTGAACAGGGTCTTGAAATGTGTCCAAAACGCCGGCAAGCCAGAGACGGGAAGAAATAGAAGAGTGATTGCGTATTGGTGGAATAATGAGTTGGAGAACGTGAGGAAGGAGTGTCTGAAATGCAGGAGACTGCTAACTAGGAGTAGAGCGAGAGGGAACGCAGAACTCATTGAGCAGACGAGCAGGGAGTACGAAAAGGCAAAAAAGCCTCTGAGTATGGGGATTAAACGAGAGAAGGAAAAAGGCTGGGAAAAACTGGTCAAAGAGGTAGATCGTGATGTATGGGGGCAGGGGTACAGGATAGCCACCCGAAGGATTAAGGGGCCCTGTAGTCCATATGACATGCACGTGGACGTAAAGTATAGATTGGTGGATGTGAAAGGGGAGAGAGATGAGCTCGAGGTAGGAGAAATTGTGGGTGTTAGGGATTTCAATGCTGAAGAGGTGACAAATGCGGTAAGACCATTGAAAAATCCGTAGGCCTCGGGAATGGATGGATTGAAAACGGAAGTGCTGAAGATCGTGGCCGCATATGACTCAAAAAAGATGGTGAGGGTGTATAACGAACTCCTGAGAAAGCAGGTCTTTCCGGCTGAATGGAAGAAATGGGAGAACGATTCTTATCCCAAAGGGTGGACCAAATGAGGAGGGAGTGTTAAAATACAGACCTCTAACATTGCTAAATACTACTGGCAAACTGTATGAACATCTGATAAGAGGAAGGTTATTTAAGAAGATGGAGGAGAAGGGAGGAATATCGCAGCAACAGTACGGCTTTACTCCAGGAAGATTGACTTTGGATGCTCTACAGGAGATCATGCGATTGGTGGGAGAAAGGGAGTATATATGGGTGGTCCTAATAAACCTAGACATTTAGAATGCCTTTAACACGGCAGGATGGAGCATCATACTTGGGAGATTACGCGAAATAGGGGTTAGCCGATATCTCGAGAACGTTATAACATATTACTTTATAGGGAGGAAGATCAAAGTGGGAGACAGGCTGAATGAGTTGACACAGGGTGTACCACAGGGATCAGTGCTAGGGCCGACCCTATGGAACGTATTATATGATCCGGTACTACGTATAATGTTGCCGGAGGGGTGTCAGACGCTGGCCTATACAGATGATTTGTCAGTGGTTGTGAGAGCAATGAACAAGGAGGAGCTGAGGGTGAAGGAAGACGAGGCGATTCGTAAGATACTTGGGTGGATGGAGAGCAATCGCCTGAAAGTTGCGGAGGAAAAGACGGTGGCGGTAATCTTGAAAGGTCCGAGGGCAAGAGTGGACAGAGAGTGGTTATGCCAGGTAAAATATTTATGTTATTTTAGATGACAAACTGATTTTTAACCATCATGTCAGGTTTGTCACGACGAAAGCCGCAAAAATGGGTGCAGCTCTGGCTAGGCTAACCCAAACGTGAATGGGCCTCTAACGGTGAAAAGGAAGGACTTATGGAGAAAACGGTTAGACCGATCCTCCTAATAGTGGCATGTGCATATAGAACAGTAACGATGGAAGGGTTGTATGTGGTTACTGGGGAGGTACCCATTGAGCTTTTGCTTGAAGAGAGAACGAGAGTTCAGGGTGTAGATGGAGAGGGAAGGATGAGAGAGAGACAACGGACCATAGGAGTTATGGTAGAGTAGATGGGATGCAATCGTGGATAAAGCTCAGTGGACCAAACTACTAATAAGAAGGATAAAGGAAAGGATGAGTTCTAGTTTTAGGGAACTGAATTATGGGTTGACCCAGTTTTTAATTGGACATGGGGCGCTTAGATCCTATTTGATGAGAATGAGAAGGGCGGAGGATGATTTGTGTATATATTGTGGAGAGGTCGACACCCCGCAGCATACGCTAATGGAGTGTGAAAGATGGGGCGCCGAGAGAGGAGTGCTGAGAACAGAACTAGGGATGGGAGTAATCATGCCGCAAAATATAGTGGAGATTATAACCGCCGACCACAAAGGGTGGAAGAAATTTAGTGACTATATGATAAACATAATAAGAATTAAAGAAAGGGAGGAACGGGTGTACTTGACTGAGGGAGAAGTAATGGGTGAATAGTTACTACGCCGGGGTACCTGAAGATATATCTACCATGAGTTTCAGGTACCTAGAGGGCGATGGAGGTGTTTTAGTGGGTCGAACCTCACACGCCAGCACGTAACTGGAAAACACGTGCGGCTGTTAGTTCGGTTAGCGAATTTCACCTCCCCTTAAAAAAAAAAGAAGTTAGCCAGAGTGGATCAAAAACTTATAAGAAAATGTTAAATAAGTATATGCAGTAAGGATTTTCGAGTTATAGCGCGGAAGTTTCAAAAAATGTTAGAAGCAGTTGCATATACAGGATGATTGAAATATAAGGTGGAGTGGAATTATGGTTTAACAGTGTGCTTAAAAAAATGTTATATAGTGTGGAACGTAAATGGTTGTTTATACTTGACATATGGGGCGAAGTAACATTATAGGTATACAGAGTGATTTAAACAATAGAAAAATAATTTATATTGGGTGACCAAAACACAGTAACATATACAGGACGGTTGTAATATAGGGTGAATTAGAGTTAATAAGAAAACAAATAAAAAAGTTAAAAAAAGATATAGAAAAAAATACAAATTAGAGAGAGGAAGAGATAAGAACACGAGAAAATAATCATTAGAATTTGTACATTAAAAAATAAGATAAAAAAAAATATATGTCAGAAAATAGTTGTTGATTGCACTCCGTTTCTAAACGGTTTTTATTTTAAGACAGTTGAAGTCGGTTCTTATTTAAATATAAATTATTAATTATATATAATTAAAATTCTTAAAAACAATAATATTTGTTTTATAAATAATTATAAATTATAAACTTTTTGAGTAGTAAAAAAGCTCTGGCGCATTGACCAAAATGGATTATGAACGGTTGTTTGCATCAGGCTTAAAATGAAAAAAATATAGAGTATTCAAGTGCTCTTTTTTAAATATTTTTTAAGACAAACAGAAATTCTAGAGAACACTAGAAAAACATTGTGACATACGGGGAACAGTAAGAAAAAAAGATACTAAAAACAAGTTGGGCAGTCATAGGTACATTCTTAGTGCGACTAGTTTGAAGACGCGCTAGCCCAAATCATAAATCATCGCCCCAACTATTTGAATAACACAATGAAATTAAAGAATTTAATTAATTTGAGATTGTGAGGGGGGTAATTTATTCCGAATTTGATAAAGAATTCGAAAATAAAATAAAAAATACAATATTTTATTCAAATGTTTTTGTTATCTGCTTGCGATCGATATAAATGGAATGCGTCACTTTAGTATATATTTTTTTAAATCAGCATTATCAAAAACCTACTGTGGCAAAATTTATATTTTTCACTTACGACTGCATCCCAATAAACTTGAAATAAAAAACACTTTTTGCCACTCCATGTATAGACTTTGTGGTAAGTACGAATACATTTAAAACAATTTTTAGTGATGTAGTGGCTTAATTGGATATAATTTTCAAATCTAAATATAATTACTTTTAAGCAACATTCATTATTTTATCCAATTTTTACTGATTTGCATAATTAGATGCAGTTTCTGTTTCTAATTACTTCTGTTTGATAATAATTTTATGGATATTATCAACATATCAACAAGAAAGGTACTTCACTTTTAAGTCAAATTCTTATTTTCCGACAATCCATCTGACACAATTGAAAAAGTAACATGTAATAATTACAATTTTCGTTTAAGACCATAATTTTTTTATAAAGAATAACATTTTCTCTAAATACTATTTATAAGAATGTTTTCCGTTGAAGTCATTTTTTGATTTAATTCCAATTTATTTTCAATTTTTCAACACCCCAAAAACAGACATTTGTTTTTTTAATACCATCGCCTCCACCAAAGTTTACTATATAAGAAAGTCGGTTGAATTTTTTTTCCCGAACAGTGTAAGGCTATGCTCTTGAAAATAATATGGGACCACTTAGGGATCCCCCATAACAGAATCTAGTTTAAACGATCCAAATTGCCGGTTTCAAGTAAACGCTGAACACACATAAAAAACATATGTATAGACGAATTCAGAACTTTCTTCATTTTCAAGTTGGTTAAAAATACTAAAAAGTTTTAAAACAAGTGTCATTATTTTGTAGCCACACCCCAAATATTTATGGAATATAGGTGTCTCTCTATAAATTTAAATTTTCAAAGAGCTGATGGTTGCTGGGGCACGTTCCAATCAAATTATGAAAGTTTAACCAAAGTTTCTTTGGGAACTTTACGATTTTGCCTTATAACAACTTTATCGGATTAAGTTAATAATTACGACACCAACTACTTTGTTCGGTTCAAACTAACATTTTTCGTCGTAATTCTGAGCGATATTGAGCTCGAGGAAGTTAATCGAGTTATAATGAAGTTACGATATAACCTATAATTTCCTAAGTGCAGTTTTATGTTTATTGATGAAAAGTACATAATAAGAGTAATGATGTATTTACAGGACATTGTGCACTTCAATATTTCATAAATCCCTTGTTTTTTTTTCATAATACAAGCTTTCAATTTGAATGCTCCATTTTTAACTGAAAGTTTTTACGAACGTTTTGTGGGCTGTAAATGAAAATAACCCGCCAGGTGGCACTTTCGCACTATGAAAAACAAACAAACTACAAACACAAATACCTACTCATAGTATGCATAACATAGTTGATTAAAATACATATCAAACATGTAATATGAACTGCTCATAAGATATACAGGTATTAATTATATGAAGAGATAAAATTAAATTCTGTATTTTATGGGCAAGTTTTTTATTAATCAATTTTGTGCTTAGAATTTAACCCAAATTGGCGTGGATAAATCTCAGCAAACTACTTTCAATAACTCTTAAAATTTCTATTTTCACAAAATTATTCATTGTCAATAAAACCAATCTTGCGAGTAAATAAACTGTAATACCCATTCAATGATTCAAATAAACAATGAAGATATAAAGAAATATGTCCGGAAAATACAGTTGATGGTAAAAACAACTTCTAATACATTTCGGAATTAGAAGCAGACCGATAAATATCGAGAACAATTATGAGGGCGTGTAGGCGGTTGACCGATAACAGCAGTAGATAGCATCGTACCGATCATCTTTTTGCTAATGAATTATTATTGTTGATGTAAACATTTGGATAAGTCTAACGTATTGTGATTTATTTTGGTGTGAATTAAGACTTTTATTTTGAATGCAAAAACGTGTATTGAACCCACAGAAAATGTGTAACAATACATTTTTTTGGGATTTACCTGACATCTACTTTGGTCATTATCAAATAACAAAAATTCCCGGGAAGCTAAAATTTCGTGAAGAGTTCGGGTTCACCAAGAGAAAAAAAGTTTTAAAAGTCCCCATTAATCTCCTGTGCGCTACAAAAGTTTTGCGGGGTCAAAGGTCAAAATTTGAGGTTCTTTAGATTTCTTTTCGAAAACAGTAAGTTTTATCGGAAAATTCTTTCAGACCAAAATTGTAGATATTAAAATTATCTACAGAAATAGTTCTTATGATTTTTTTCCTAAGAGCCATCATTTCTGAGATATCGCGATTGTAAGAGTCACATTATACGTAATAGGTACCTATATGGCCTTGAATAACACCTGAATAATAGCAGCCAATAGCAGGCATATGAACACTATTATATGCCTGCTTGCCGTGAACCAATTTGCACAAAGGAAATGTGGAGGGGCCACATTCATGGATTCACAATGTCTACACGGGAAACACGAAGGATATCTCGCTAACATTAATAATAAATCTCGTTTTATTTCCATGTTAACTAACAAATTGCAATTATTTCAGTGAAACATGGTCAAAATGACGCAGAGGTCCTTATATTTGAAACAGCAATAGACAAATATAATGCAACAAACTGAACAATTGTAGTTGGCGAAGATGTTGATTTGTTGGTAGTACTCACTACCTATTGGTCGAATTATTTACTATCTGCAACCTGAAAAACCTGAACGGCAAACAGATAAATATTCTTCACAAAGTTTGTTTGTTTATCCAAAATGCCAAAATAATATTTTATTTTTATATATCATAATCAGCTGCGATACTTCATCAGTATGTATTGAAGGGTCAAAACTAAAAAAAAGATTTGATTGACTCTGTAAAAGTCTTTAAAGCAACTGATTCTTCTCTGCAAACAATAATCACAGCAAGAATTCGCTTTGATTGTCTAGATAAATAGCGATATTTAACCCTTGTCATAAATAGTTGACACAAGAAGCAAGTATAATTATCATGTCTCCCCCCCAACATCGTTACCTGTTATTCAACACTTGCATCGATTATTCTATCTATCAAGTTCAGACATGGCTCGGAAATCAACTTAACCCAGACGACTGGGAAATTCATAGATAATACTTTGGAACCGATTCAAAGTTTACTGCCAACCACTTCAGAAAAACTCCTTAATTCTATATTTTGCAATTGCAAAAAAGTTTTTAGTCGCAAATGTGGCTGAAAAAGAATAAGATTACTTTGTTATCCAGCATGTACCAATTGCCAAGGTCAGTCTTGCTCAAATTTCCAATTAAAGGAAGAGGAAGATTCATGAACAAGACATGACTGTTGAAGTAGACGTTAAAGAGTAAGAATCAGATTAAAATATCAAAAAAATCAAAACTAAAATTAAAGTCAATATCCAATATCAATATTCATTATGCATTTAAAAAAATATTGTCCCTGAAAATTACATTATAATAGTTCGTGGAATAGGCCTACTGGGGAAACACGTCGAATACAATACGTCACAGGAGGCGTGGAAATGTGTCCATATCATGTATAACCTTACTCTTACAATCAATACTTACAATATCTCAGAAATAGTGACTTTAAAAAAATCATAACAAATATTTTTGTAGATAATTTTAAGATCTACACTTTGATTCAAGGTATTTTTTAGATAAAACGTATCGTTTTCGAAAAAAATCTAAAAATCCTAAAATTTTGACATTTGATCCCGAATAAATATGTCTATATTGACTGGATTAAATAGATGATTTTAGCTTTTTAAGTTGACATCTCTTTTTAGTCAAAAGTAATAAGCACCATGAACCTGTCTTAGTTGGTTCGCGTGATTACATGGTATTCCCGAATACCTACTGCCACAAATTTCATGAAAATGTTTAATCAATATCTCAACCCAGTTTTGTGGAAGGTATATATCTCCTTAATTAGATTTAGTAAAATTGTTAGCCTCTAACAGAATGTATTGTAACGAAATAATCTATATTTATTTTATTCTTTAAATTGCCCAGTTATATACAACTTTAATTAAATTTTATTTGTTTGTTCGGAAATCTTTACGTTTTCTTATATTTATTCAAATTACCTGTGTTTTGCTACAAATTGCTTTAATTTTTAAACGAAGATGCTATCTAATGGTCTCTTGTTATTTCGCAACATTATTCAGGAGTGATTTTGTCGAAAGACTGCCATTCGCACAACAAATAAAAGGAAATTAGAAACCAATTGGAGAGTTTCCAGAAACTGTTCAATTTCGAATAATTGGAAAGACGCCAGTGAAATTTTAGATCGGAAATAGATAAGTGAAATTCTCTGTTACTCTATGACCTATATAAAGCAATGTTATGAAAAAGTAATAAGCAGTTCAAAAAAGCGTTAAGCTACAATTTTCGTTGACAACTAATTTGATTTCCCACTTGCACTCTTGTCATAAATGTGGTTATTGGAAATTTCAGTATTTTTAGTTGCGTTAGTATAGCTGCTGCAGATTTTTAACAAAATGGTTTGGGTACTGTACAGTACCGACTTGTAATATTCAAGAAAAAAAAATAGTCCTAATAAATCCAAACAAACTGAATTGTAGAATTCCCGGGTAATTCGTCCAAGCAACACCGATTTTCCTAAAAATTTTAATTTGAGTACTTCCTGCTACCCCTTCTCGGGGGTGAAAAATATTATGTGAAAAAAGTCCGTAAACGAATAAATTGACTAATTTTAAGCAACTTTTGTTCTATAAAGTTTTTTCTGAAAGTCAATTCTGTTCTTGTTAATCGCAAGTGAAATTATCGATTCTTCAACCAAAGGAAAAACAGCTCATAAAAAAAAGAAAAAAAATCTTGGGTTTGGGGTTTCTGTAGAACTAATACTTTAAATTTAACTTAACTTAATTTTTTTTTATTTGTTAAAACAAAAATTGAAAGTTTTATCGTGGAATAACTGATAAACAATACATTTTTGGAAAAAGTTTATAATTTTTTTTTAAAAGTGTTTAAAAATCTTTTAAGTTGTTTTATTACAACCCTAGTATAAAAATTAAGCGAATTATGTGATAAATAAGGTTGTTTTTTTTTGTTTTTTTTGACAAAAAAAGTACAAATTACCCCCAAAATACCACCCAAGTTGAAATTAATTGCTATTACTTCACAAATCACTTGATATACTTATTTCAAATAGGTTCAGAAAATTTGACCGCTTTAAAGGAAGTAGTTTTGAAAAAAGTTGAGCTTCAAGGTAATATTGTATTTTTGTAATTTAAAAATATGAGAGATAGGCAAAATTCTGTAGAGTACAAAATTCTAGGTTTTGTTTATTTTAATTTATGTTTATTTTCTAGGATAAAAATTAAGTTAGATATGACCGTTTAAAGTTTATACTAGGGATGTTACGCACCAGCGAATATTCGCGTGTTTTTTAATATTCGCATTCGCATTCATATTCGCGGTTATTCATGCGAATTTTTTGCGAATGTGTTTAACAGTGAAAAGCGAAAAAATTTTATTATGATGTTACTCATTAGGTACATTGCACACTGTATAACTTACTTGTCATTTCAAAAGTTAAGTACAGGTAGGTATTAACTTGTACTTGCAATGTGAAATAACAGTTGTATGATGACATAAATGTATTTATAAGTTTAAAGAACAAATACACTAGTTGTGTGTCAACTACATAATTATATTTCTTCTGGAATCCTCACATGCACATGTAATTAAGCAACAATTTAAGTGCTAAGTAAACTTAAGCAAGTTATGTCAGTTTCATAACATGATATAGGGTTTTATCCCAAAGTGAATTTCGAGATCTAGAATTTAGAGGGAAAACTAGTTGTCGGAGAACCTAAATCAGAGGTCATACTGCATATAACGCTGTTTCCTTGTGATTTCTAGGACAAAGAATTAGTAGATTCACGAAAACCTGTCAAAGAAATTATGATACCAACTATTGGAGGTTCAATCAATTGAGGGGAGCGCGACTGATGAACGTTCTCGACTAGAAGCAATATATTTTCAACAGTATTATATAAGGTTGTCCAATCCACAGACACCATTACATAGTTATTGAACTTGTCCCTTTGACTAAAAACGGTTAATGGTGTTTCAACTTTTTTTTTGGTTGCTAGGTAGATATACAACCTATCGATTTGTGCTGTTTATAATAAAACATTTCTCATTAAACTCATTCTCATTCTAAAAATTTTTAAAAGGTTTCGGCACCTTAATAGTTTCCTAGCTTTAGTTTCACGACCAAATTTAAATTTGACAATTTGTGGAACGCTCAGACTAGTTCCAGACCTTTTGTTAGGGCTAACTGCTAAATTCGAAGTAAACAGAATATTTTCCTAAGGGTGTGTCCCAAGTAAACGAGCTTTGCGCGGTTCGGGCCGTGCGTTGCGTCAAAGTGACAGGCACAAGCTGAAACTGGCGAGAACAAACCACTGAGCGATCTCCGACAATATAAAATCGCTACAAAAGCACTAATTGAATTTCCTGTAAAGACACAATAAATGCTTTGTATGTGTTTACAAGGGACACAGCCTATAAGTTAGATAAATCGAAATAAAAGTACCATAACTGTCGTACTTGCGTTCTTACACTCCTTGGGCACCTGCCTCCTTTGCGCCTGGCAATTGTGTTAGGTTAAATTTCTTAACAGAACTGTAAGTTATGCTTTTTTATTATAGAAACAATTTGTAGCCGAACTCGCCATGTATCCTTTTCAAATTTAAAGTATTGATAGAAATTTTGTCGTCATTAAGCTAGTACCATTTTCGCAGCTGTCAATTCTAATTAGCAGCGATAGCCAATGAAGCGAAATTTATCATTGCGTTTAGTTAATTTTGCAAAATAAGAGAAATTAGCTACCAGGATGTTTGTCATAAGTCAATTATTTTTTGACCGATTTTCATGCACTCAATCTCATTTTACTCAGAAATAAACAAGCTGGCAGAATCTTACTTTTAAAGCTATACAAAGGTTAGACTCGTTTGCCACTTTGCTTTTGAAACTGATTTTAAAAATATATAGTCTGACACCATCAATTGTCTCCTAAACAAGCCAACTTTAATTTAAATGGATCCATATAACATCTCAATCAAATTCCATTTTTTTGGCAACCCTATATAATTTTAGTTCTTATTTGGCTCATAAACATAATTATATAATTTTTCTGTTTAATTAAAAATAAATACATACAAACTTCTATAACTTCTCTCATAAACCAAAAAAGACTTTGTTGGTTCACTTCAATATGTTGACAGCTTAACTGTTGAAACAGCGGGTTTCGTGTTAGGATACAAACTTTTGTGTATATATACATCTGTGAGGCAACAATGGTTTCAAAGGTATTTCAGTTCATGTATTAAAAATAGAAGAATGGGTTTATATAATAATTACCAAGCACAGTTTAGTTTATTATTTTTGATTAAAACAAAATAAGTATTCGCGAATATTAGAAGAGAAAAATCGCATTCGCATTCGTATTCGGGAATATCGAAAATCAGACATTCGTTACATCCCTAGTTTGTACATATTCCTTCAAAAATAAGGGTTAAATATATTTTCAATTTAGATGAGCTTTTAGCTTATAACCAAACCTATAAATTGATGATTTGTGAAATCTTAGCAATTAATTTGAACTGGAGTGGTATTTAGGGGGTCAAAAAAAAAATCTTATTGATGTCATAACTCGCCTAATATTTATGCTAGAGACCTTAATAGAAAATTATTTTTTAAGCACTTTAAAAAATTTATAATCTTTTCCCGAAAAATTGTTTTTTAGTTATTTCAAGAAAAACCTTTCAATTATTCTTTTCACAAATAAAAACAAAATTTCAACAAGCTATAACTCCGTTTGTATTGATTCTATAGAAACCATAAACCCAACATTTTTTTTTGTTTTATAAGCTACATTTTTGATTTAAGTAATTTTTTTCTTAAAGAGCATATTTTTTATGAACCGTATAAAAACATATATTTTTTTTTGGTTGAAAAATCCATCGACTTGCAACTTCCGACAGAGGGTAAATACAAATTGGACAAATTACCCAGGATTAGTGTTTTTTTTGCTTTCATTGGCTGCACTATTGGTATTTTTTGCTGATTTGAATTTATTTGAAGGTGATGGATGTATTATTAAAGAATATCATTCATTCTGTATTTCCTAGAAAATTGAGAACACTTTCTGTTTGTGGTATGAAGTTCTAAATATGTGATAAAATACCTAATTACATAATTTCATTACAAATTTCATTTCATATAAACTGTATTTGGTATTATAATATTAAATTTCTGCATTCAATTATGATATACATTTCAATCTTATGACAAGCAAATACATTTGAAAAGTATGAAACATTTGGTTTGAAATGATCATAATACCGTCCTAACTGGGGCATTTTTCTGTGAGAAAATTCAGGAAGTTCATAAAAAGTTTAATAGAAATTGGAATGTTAATCTTAGTCATAGTTATAGCGTATGACTTAAAGATTGATTGTCCTGAATATTAATGTTGTCCGTTAATTAGTTTTTGCAGAATTCAAATAATTTAGAGAGATTTTTTTGTATACTGCACCGTATTAACCAGGATTGCCTGATCGGGATATACCAAAAATATTTTGAATGTTCTTATAATGGATTTTGGATATGTGTTACAATGCCGTGAAATTATTATATATAGTAGATAATTTTGCACAAAACGAGCGAATTTAAGACAGATCGCCTTTGAAATAATGACGAATGCTGTCAAGACATCTCATTGAAAGGAAGTGTTCCCTGTTTAATTCGACAGTTGCGAGCATTTTAACAAAACTTGCGGCACTTTAATGAAAAGCCCAGATATACAATGGAAAGTACATTTTATGAGCCTTCGAAATTTTTTGGTATACCGCGATTGAACTCTGCGTTGTGCATAATATCCTTCTAGATTATTCAAATTATTTTGCAAAAACGACCTAACCAACAGTGTTGATCCTGGCCCAATTAATCTGAACGTCACAACCAATCATTTTGATTATTAATAATGTTCCAGTTTTTATTACAACATAGTTATTAAATTATGAATAAAAATCTACGGTTACCGGTTTCTCCGGTTTGACTCTCGTGAAAATTTTCCTATAAGGATATATGACCATTATTTTGTAGAATTTGTGATTCTCTACAATTTTTCAATTGAAGGTATTACAATCGCTTGATCAATTTTCGTATATAAGCAAACACAAAAAACAAATTGTTTTCTGAAGGATACTTGTGGCATCTTTTTCAATGTCTAAGTGTTTATTGGGAAATAACACCACACTTTAAAGGAAATTGCTGTATATTCCAAAAGTTTCGGGGTCTAGATCAGACCCCGTTGTCAATGGCTAAGAAACTACGGATTAAAAAGGTACAATTCCAAGATGTAAATTTAAATATTTGACAATGTTTATTATTTGATTTTTGACGTAACTAAGAGAATTTTATTTGTAATATACAGGGTAGCACAGAAATTTCTAAAGATCATATAATCATAAAGTTCCTTTCAAATTGGAAGAATTTGAAAGGGAGATCTTCAGAACTTTATGTGGCGCTCCTAGGTGCGACTTTCTTATAAGATAGTGCTTTCGCCAAAAATGCGACCAAAGAACTTTGTTGATTCAGTGATCCCATTAAAATCATAAGGGAAAACCTAGGAAAAACCTTATGAACTATCCCGATATTGGGTTGTTCACAAGGACACGACCATTAGCAATTTCTTCCTTAATCATCGGCAACCAGGAAATTCTTCCAATTTGAAAGGGAGATCTTCCAGAAGAAAACAGAAAACCAACTCATACAAACAGGTATCTCAACTTTAAGTCTAATCATCCAAGTTCAGTAAAAAGAGGTATCATTAAATCTCTATATGACAGAGCAAAAACCAACTGTTCTAATATCAATAAATTCAATGAAGAAAAAACGTTTATAAAAAATATACTTTCTGCCAATCATTACCCAAATAAATTTGTTAATAACGAGTTAAACAAAATGGAATACCAAACAATCCCTAACAACCAACATCAAACTTCACCAAAAAACACTGACTCCCAAGATAATCACATTAATACGATAACTATGCCATACATACAGGGTCTATCAGAAAGACTAAAAAGAGTGGGAAACAGATATAATATCAAAACATCATTTTAAAACAAGAAATACACTAAAATCAATTATATCAAAAACCAAACCAAATAACACAACTCAAAATACAAAAAATTGCATTTATAAAATCCCTTGTGAATGTAATAAATTCTATATTGGAGAAACCTCTATAACCTCTGAATGTTCGCATAAACGAACACAAAAATTACATAAAAAAAACGACAATTTGAAAAATCCAAAATTTGTGAACATGCTTGGGACCTTGGTCATAAAATACAGTTTAAAAATTCAGATATATTACACAAAGAAGAACACAACACCAAAAGAAAACTAAAAGAGTCTGCTTTAATTTTGTTAAATGAAAACGATTGTATCGCTACTACCTCCGTAGAATTCAGTCGTTCCTGGTTGCCGATGATTAAGGAAGAAATTGCTAATGGTCGTGTCCTTGTGAACAACCCAATATCGGGATAGTTCATAAGGTTTTTCCTAGGTTTTCCCTTATGATTTTAATGGGATCACTGAATCAACAAAGTTCTTTGGTCGCATTTTTGGCGCAAGCACTATCTTATAAGAAAGTCGCACCTAGGAGCGCCACATAAAGTTCTGAAGATCTCCCTTTCAAATTCTTCCAATTTGAAAGGAACTTTATGATTATATGATCTTTAGAAATTTCTGTGCTACCCTGTATATTACAAATAAAATTCTCTTAGTTACGTCAAAAATCAAATAATAAACATTGTCAAATATTTAAATTTACATCTTGGAATTGTACCTTTTTAATCCGTAGTTTCTTATCCATTGACAACGGGGTCTGATCTAGACCCCGAAACGTTTGGAATATACAGCAATTTCCTTTAAAGTGTGGTGTTATTTCCCAATAAACACTTAGACACAAAAAACAAATTTGTTTTGTATATAAAACTTACTTCTATGTATTTGTTGTTCATAGTCTACAGACTATGAACTGTTTCTATAGAATAAGCAGTTTTTTGTTATTTTTAATAATAAATGCAATTACAAATTTTCTGATCTTCATAGATGCTCTCTGTCAAATTTCTTGATATTGTCTACCCGACTCCACATACACAAACTAAAAAAAATCGTTATTGAATATATAATACTCGCCGGACCTCATTTTAACGTCGGCTCCATGTCGGATTGCCACAAACATATATCCAGCTTCCTCTACCTTGACAGCACTTCCCACATATTGCGGCTAGGAATATTTATTCCAGCATATGGCATTTCCATCCTTTTAGGAGCCGAGGGTATATTCCTCTGGGTATTTGGAAATCTGAGAGGATTATGTCTTAAGTTGACAGGCGAAATAAATTCGGAAAAAAATGGCGTGTACAATAAATACCGGTTTGAGTTTCAATATTACGTGTCAGCTGCATGTGTTCGATTGATTTTGTTTCGGTTATTGTCAGATAAGTCACAGCATGGAAATAAATTTCAGTTAAACATGTGAACTTGTTTACAAATATTGTTAAAGGAGCAATCTGTTTATATAACAATAAGAAAATCGCAACCAGAATTTTACGCTAAGCTCAATATGACAACTAATTTGGATTTTGGATTTCAGTGAAGTATACAAATTTGACTTGAATTATAATTTTGTGCTAACATTAAGTTTATTTAATTATCTCAAATCAGAAATGATTCTGAAGGAGATTTGGTTAGTAGTAGACCAACTAGTTAATAATACAAAAATGTTCAAGAGGTATTTAAAAATTCCAGCTCATCTACAAAATATGAGAAGCTTAATTAAATCATATAGAATTGAATCAACATGATAATAATTGATTGGACATAATTACACAATATATTTAGTACTAGGTCAAGGTACATTAGGTAATCTTAATATATGAAAAATTAATCTCTATTTCATTCATTCATATATTTTTCTAGGATTTCTGTGTAGTATGTTCTTTCAGTAAGAAAAATATGCACAGAAAATTGTAAAAATCTTAACGACTATTTAAGCTTCTTGCGTCTAAAAGGTTGGATCGACTTTGATGAAACTGTTCGAATGAATTTGAGGGGGTCCCTGGAAGTCCCTGGAAATTTAATAATAATTAATAATATTATTCATAAGAATAATTTTTAATTTTATACAATTTTATATACATGAACAAAAATATAAATTTTGCAGACGTAATCACCCACCTCGAAAAACATTTCTGGCAACGATCTTGTCTGTATGTGGCGCTGCGATCGGGTTATACAATTTTTTAGCTCCTTAAACGGTTGGACCGGATTTGATGAAATTTTTTGTGTCTACCTGAGTGATTCGATTTACAATTTGACCTGGTAGGGGGCGCAGCAATTAGTTGTAGGATTTTCAAACTCCTCAAGGGCCGGTTTTGCTTAATTTTTTTTATGAATATGAAATAGTTTAGATTTGCAGTGGATCGAGTAGGTAGCGCTGCCATTGGGGTGGGGAATTCTTTAAAATACGCTGAAATTGCTGGTGTGAGTTTAAGTGGGTCCCTGGAATGTTTAACTGGACCCCTTACATGGAGCTGCGATTGGTTTGCAGGGAAAAAATTGGAACTTCTAAAGGATTGAATCGATTTTGATGAAACTGTTTGTGTGTGTTTGGGTGGGGTACACATAGAATTTGTCCCGGTAGTGCCTCATACCGGGGCAATCAAGTTGTAGGATTTTTTTAAATAACGGTATGGTCGATTTTGATGAAACTTGTTGTGTTAGTTTGAGAAAGTCCTGGATAAGTGGCAGTGCGGTTGGGTTCTAGGAATTTATTTTATTTAATGATTTTGATGAGTTTTTGTGTTTGTTTGAGGGGATCCCTGGAATGGTCTAGACTTACGGTTGGACCGCGTAGGAGGCGCTGCGATTGTGCTCTAGGAATTTGTTTATAATTTTAACTTTGCATTAAAATAAAACTCCAATTGTTCTAATAATTATTAAAATTGAGCGCTAACAATTTCGATGTGAATCATGTTTATTTTGTAACTTCTCAATCCTGGGGTTATAATTTTATGAATTAGTTGTTGTAATAATTATCAGTAACAGATGTTTGTAGAAAACCTTTTAGAGATTTTCTTTCAACTCTTCTTAGATTCCATACATTCAAAGGGTTTCCGAATCGTGGGAAGCTATGAAATCCTCGAGAATAACACTCCAGAGAGCCTAGGAGCCTCACAGGTAAAATTTCTGCAAAGTATAAGAAATAATACTCAGAAAAAAATCCGAGAGAGGAAGTTTGGAAAACTTAACGCTAAAAAGAGTACGAAATCGTTCCAGTCTTAGGATCAAAATATGGATTGAGCTATTTCATCAAACTTAAGAGTTTGAAGACGCGAGATGTAAGACCGACATCTAGGATTTTCGAGAGAATTAGCACACAGAGGTTCCGAATCTGGAGCCTTCAAATTTAACGAAATGTATCAAATACATAAAGAAGTGTTCGAGAGAGAGTTCAATTGTGGGAAGCGCAACTGATGATGGTTCCCTGACCAGAAACAATATATATTATATCTAATATATATATATATATATTGCCTTGCCTACAAAAGAATGACACCTCGAAGAGAGTAAACTTAAGAGTTCAGAGTTCTTGATTATTTTTATGGGGTTATCTAAATCTAGATTATAGAGGACGAAATCTTGGTATCAAGAAGAATTAATATTATTATTGTTAGGAAGTTCGCCAAGACATATTTGAAAACTTAACTTTGGGGTATTACTACCATTATTAACAAGTTTGAGAAGTTAAGGGATCATCAATCAATGAAGCACCATAAATCGAAATAAATCAGGCGATTCATTGACCAAAATCTAGGCTAATGTCTAAAATGAATTGTAGTTTCGCCAAGACAAATTTGAAAACTTAACTTTGGGCTATTACTACTATTATTAACAAGTTTGAGAAGTTAAGGGATCATCAATCAATGAAGCACCATAAAGCGAAATAAATCAGGCGATTCATTGACCAAAATCTAGGCTAATGTCTAATATGAATTCTAACTTGAAATCGAGGTAAAAGCTGTTTTAGAATTTAAATTTGTTACCTTTTTCCAGTTTAGTTTAGTCGTTTAACTTTGATTCTTGAGGCCTGAACTTGAGGTCTGTTCTAAATATTTAAAAAAATCTGCAATGAACCCTTGACTTTGAAATGAGTCTATATAGAACGATGCCTTTATAATAGTTAATTTAATAAAACAAATAAAAAAGGAGGTTATCTACTCTAGCCAAATGTGTGTAATATCGCACTATATTCATATATGTTTGTCTATGCGAGCTTCTAAACAGGTATACTAAGTATCACTAGTTTATAGAGGCATATTTATACACGTATGCCTCAAAAATTAGAGTTCGAATTATTATTTTATTGGATTGAGTGCCATTCAACATAGAGGGCAGTGCACGTTTATCAATACCGAGTCAATCGTATTGAAGATAGATATAGAGTGTCTCCCAATCTCAACACTACGTAATAAACAGTTATGTTATTACATATTTGGTATCTATGCACAGTTGTTAGGTATCTAAACACAAAATCATAAATTCAACCAATGAGAGTTGTTTATTTTATAAAAATTACCTACTTATGCAGTAGATGTTTGAAGACAGTGCCAATCAAGCATTAGCAAGTGTGATGAACAGGATTTTAGGTTTGCTGGGCACAAACCTCAAAATATACTAAGTACATAAGTACTTAGTAGGTACTTGCCTACATAACGTTTATTATGTAGTTTTTGTTTCGTTTTTGGGTTCTATTTGGAAGTCGGTTAATTTTTGTAAATTCATGTATTATTCTCCCCTTGTATTTAAGTGTCGCGCGTAAAATCAAACAAAAAAATATTTAAACTAATGTTATTATTAGTTCAAAGAGCCGGTTGCAATTATGTATTAATTTATTAAATGATTTCTAAAATCTCATTTAATTATTACAGTTATTGAAATGATTACCGTCATTGCGTTCTCAAATCCCTCGTTAGAATATCGATTGCATTTCCTAGAGGCATTAAACAAATAATATCCATTATAGTGCGCCATAATTTCACTGTATACAATTTCCATGAATCAATATTATAAATTAATAATTTAAATTTGCCTTTAGAGAAAAACCATTTCGCACGTAAAATTAAATATAAATTATAAATTTCTAAATATACCATGCATTTACTTTTTATGAATATGTGTACAAGGAATCCACTAAGGATATAACTTTTATTTAGGTTCAGATCCCTCCCTAAGAATTGTACTACAGTATTTAATTGATGTGTTGCCAACAAAATATTTCACAAGTATATCCAATCAATTTTTTACATTTATTTTTAACACATTATAGTTTTTAGGGTTCCGTATATACAATATACGGACACCCTTATAATATCACTCCGGATTTCTCCCTGTTTTACATCATAGCAATTTTCTCCTAAACTACTGGACGGAAGAAGTTGAAATTTGGTATCAATGTATAGTTTGGTGACCCTATCAGGAGGACATATCGTGAAAGAAGAGATTTTGATTTTAGGGGTACTTTTGGGGGAAAAACTAAAAAAAATCGACCGTTCTCCCCGTTTTATAAGAAAGAAAATTCTGAAAAAAAATAGAGAAATAGGGCGTCACCTGAATTTTACCTGAAAAATAAGGAGAAACCTCTACTATTAATTTTGGGAGGCAAAATACAGAATTAAATAAAAAATATAAAATTAAAATTATTTCTAACACATCATGTAATATATCAAATGAAAGGGCTCATTATTATTAAAATATATAAATTATTTTAAAAATATTAACAAAAATATAAAAATTTTTACCCATTCCCCCTACCTTATCTCCGAAACTATAACCAATAAAATTCTGAAAAAAATAGGTATATAGGACCTTACCTGAATTTTACTGGACAAATAAGGAGAAACCCATAATATTCATGTTAGGGGGCAAATTACAGTATTAAATGAAAAACATAAAATTAAAATTATTTCTAACGCATCATGTAACATATAAAATCAAAGGGCTCATTATAACGAATACAAATATATTTTTTTCATATTTTTAAAATGAATATTTTAAAATATATTAACAAAAATTTTTAAAAAAATTACCCATTCCCCCCTTTATTCCCCAAATTATAAGACTTTTTTTTTGTTGACAGGAAAAAAACGAAGAAATCCCTAATATTAATATTGCTGGTCAAATTATGGAATTAACGGAATATATATATATATATATATATATATATATATTTCATATTTTAAAATTAACTGTTAAGAAGATATTAACAAAAAGATATAAAACATTCTTATTTCCGGCTTATTTTCGAAACCATACTACCGAAAATTAGGGGAATTAGGGGAAAATAAAATTCAATTTTCAATAAATGATATGATGTGAATTACAAATATATCATATTTTTAAATCATTTGTTTGAAAGATATTAACAAAAATATGAATCATCGACTTAATTCCCAGAAACTACACTATCTAAAATTTTGAAAAATATATTTTATTTGTATTTTTAAATAATTTGTCTAACAGATTTAATAATTTATTATTTAAAACTTGACCTATTTTCCCTTTATCTTCCAATCTAGATCGCCTCAAAATCCAGACACTAGATTATAAAAGGCTTCTGTGAAAGTTTTTTTATAAAAATTAAGCGAATCATGTAGCCGATAAAATAAATAGTATATGCGTGGAAAATAAAAGTTTATATTTTTTATAAATTTAAAACGCTTCCTTTCAAAGATATTAGGGTAAATATAAGGAAATCATTACTGATTTTCTGAAACTGGAATATTAGAATCTTAAAGATGCTACGGAACCCTTAGTATGCGAGTCCAACTCGCACTTATTAATTATTTAACTTTCACTTACATCGTGTTTTAATGAATCACTTTTTGTGTTGAAAAGTGACAAAAAAATGAATAAATGGTGGCATTTTCTCGGACCACTAGACCCCGTATCAACATGGGTATCAAATTTAAAAACTTTTTTAACGGATTTCCAAAAAGGAGGAGGTTATCAATTCGTTGACACGTTTTTTTTTAAGTAAGCTCAGTGATTATTCAAAAACGGCTTGCGCTAATGGGATGATTTAAACGGCATTGTATTGAAGAATATATTATTTTCAATAACGTGAGATTTACGGTTTTCCTGAAAATCGAAAAAAAAAAACAGTAATTAAGGGACTACATTTCAATAAATATACACTCTTTTCTCTAAAACGGCTCAACCAACTTAAATATTTTAAATTGTATTCTATAAAGAGATGTTTCAGCGTGATTCTGTATAATTATCCATAACGTAAAACATACCATTTTTCGGAAAATCGTAAAAATATTTGCAAAAACTTGATAAATATAAATTTAGATGTCAAATTTTCATCATAAATATCTAGCTTAAATATCAGGATATGCCATGAAAATAGATCGTGCTTGTAACGGTTTTCATTGCAGTCCAGTGAAATGGTACCAAATAGTCCATTAGTGTATCAAAAACAAAATTTTTTAGTTGAGAGATGTTTTCTATATGGTATACGGTGGTAGGTAAATGCAAACAAAGTAGTTAAAACTACTTGACATATTTTGTTATGCAACCCATCAGAATCGTGTTCTCTCTCCTAGTACTAATGATCTTTTACAATAATTGCATTTCAATTAAGTAAGAGCTAAATCTAATAATCTTATAGTGGGTTCTTCTTTGTATTTAAAATTTATTGGATCCACAAATTGTTTTTATTGATTTAAACTTTAGGGATGTTGGAATATATACAGTTTCGAGATAATAGACAATACACCTTGGTTAACAGAGTCTTCTGTGCCTTCAATATCCGCCAAATTATAGGCAATTTAGATGAATTTGATGATGAATTTCATGGTTCAATCAACGCAACTGTCGTTGAGTAGAACTATAAAACTTTTCAACGTAGAGACTTCTAAGCCCGTTTTTATAGTACTACAATGTTTTTGAGTATATCGATTAGTGTTTTTAAACTGACAGTTTGGTTACGGTGGGATGCTTAGAGTTGTAGTTAAAGTAGTATCTTCTATGTGGAGCATATCAAGGGAAGCTAAATGAACACTTTCTTTATGAACAGAATGTAATGGATCCTAGTGACTAGTTAGATGGTCCAATAATATCTGTAGATTATCTCCTCCGTGTTGCCAAAAACTGAATGTTTCAATGACAAATACAGCCGACTTTCGTTAATTGAAACCTGCGATAACCATGTTATTGAAAAAAATATGGTACATCTTCGCGATCCTTTGGAACAGGATCCAGTACAAACGGTCGAAATTCCTTGAGCCGTTTGCGAGCAATCGCTGAACAAACATGAAGAAAACATAGATACAGACGACTTGAGAACCTCCTTCTTTTTGAAGTCGGTTAAAAATTAAAATATTCTCAATGTTTATAAAGAGAAATACACTCGCCTACCACGACCTATTTATCAAATTTCTACCAAAATTAAACCCTCTATTAACACTATTCCATTCTCAGAATGGCTTAAGCTTTAATTTATTAACTCTGTTAAAATTGCCTGTAGCTCTTAACGACTTATATCAACCTTTAAGGCATCTAGTTTTGTTTAATTAATTAATTAATTACGTACTTCAGATGTATGACCCTTTGAGTTACAAATGATAGAATGTTATTAACTGAATTCATCTGTAAACATTTGAGAAACCGTACCGCTGTAACTAATAATCTGTCACAGACAGATTGCTCGAGGTTGTGTTACATAGTGGTTAATTGATCGGAGACAATTATTTGATGCCAACATAAGCAGGCTATTGTATAAATCAACTCCTAAACCTGTATTGCTGTTATGCATTTGTGAAGGAGATGACGTATACATCAGTTTAGATTTGCCCTATATACACTATAGTATTTAAAAAATTGAAAATACTTTTCTGGATTTCGTAACTGAATTAATCCATTTCGATAATTTAAACTGTATTTTGTTACGTGTTAAGGGTGTGTTATAATTGTCTGTTAGTTAAGATATCGTTTATCAGAACATCGGAAAACCTTTATTAAAACTATTGGCCAATTAATGTTCACTAATTCTATTAAACTTAATTTATCTGAATATTTTCAATTGCATTCAATTAAGATAGATCTAAAAGGGATTCAACATTTATTACCGTAACTAAAACACAACTTTATCTAGAAAATCCTAGATTTACAAAATACTTCATTCAATACATGGCAAATTAATTCAGCAATGTCAGAAATTTTGTTGTACCTAATGCATATTGGAAAGTGCGTGATACAATTTATCCCACACAAAACTATTGTCTTCGCGGTGTCATTCTTTTGTACGCAAGACAATTATATGATATATAGTGTTTCTAGTCGGGAAACTTCATCAGTTGCGCTTCCCACAATAGAATGCCCTCTCGAACACTTATTTATGTATTTGATACATAACGGTAAATTTTTAGACGCGAGAGGTAAAGACCGACGTCTAGGATTTTATGTGGGCTAGTTTCCCCGAAAATTCTAGATGTCGGTCTGTACATCTCGCGTCTACAAATTAACCTAACAGTGTTGTGAGTTATTGTTCACTCTTTTTCAGTTCCTTGTACAATTTGGATCTAATTGTTACAGGAATATTAGTTTCCTGACTTTCAATCAATAATTTCGTAGAGATGTCAATAGCCTGATGATGCAGTTAGGTATTCACCATTACCCATTACCAACTATTTATTGTAGAGGCCAGCTTGAAAGCGAGTGTAGACTTTGCCGTGTTTTCAGTGTTGTCATTCCTTACAGGTTGACAAGGCTCAAGAAATATCCTATTGCTTCCTAAGGGAAGCAATCCAAGATATCTTCCGTGACAAAAAAATGGATTGCAATCAGAACATCGAATTGGTCGATTGCTATCGCATAGGCCCTTTGAAAGCAAGCAGCAGCAAACCCAGAGGTATTATGATAAAGTTTATTTCTGAAAGACTAAAGAATCTTATATTCTCAAACAAAAAGAATCTAAAAAACTCTAAATTTGTTATAACAGAAGATCTGATTCCGTCCAGGTTTAAATTACTTAGAGAAGCTAAAAACAAGTATGGAATGCGTAATGCTTGGTCTCAAGATGGTTACGTGTTTGTGAGAGTAAATGGCCAAAAATGCCAGCTGAAGACTCAAGAAGATTTGAATAGGTTGTTACCAAAATAACCGGTCACCACATATCTTATTATTAATCGGAACTGTATCTAACTTTGTTTGTCCAGTGTCGTTCTTCATTTCAGCAAGTATTGTTTTTTTTATTATTTTTCTTCCATTATACTTTTAATTGTTTACAAACAGTGCAGAAACATTTTGTTATCTCTTTAAGTTATTGCTTACTAGCTTTATTTTACTAAGTATTATTCATCTACATTTAAGCTGGGATGTCAAAAAATTTTAGGATTGGTCATTTAAATGTTAGATCATTAATAGCTCATTTTCAAGATGTAAAGGAGTTTGTTCAAAGTTTTGATTTAATGGCAGTAACAGAAACATGGTTAAATGATGGGATAATTAGCGGTTCTGTTGACATACCGAGTTATATATTTTACAGATTAGATAGAGAACGTATAAACGGTAGAGGGGGAGGTATAGGTATTTACGTAAGTAGTAAATTAAATTCCTATAAAGTGAAAGTGAAACTTAATTTTAATGATACCATAGAGCAATTGTGGGTTCAGGTTAAGATTAATAAACTTAATTATTTCGTCGGATGCATTTATAGACCTCATGGGAATCTTACTAACTTTTTAAACGAAATTGATGAAACCTTGTCACATATTTTACCTTTAAGTGGAAATATTATATGCTTGGGTGACATGAATGTTGATCAGCTGAATCCTGATAATGCACTTTATAAATGTTTTAAATCGCTATGGTTTTGATCAGTTAATTAAAGAACCTACTCGACTTGGCAAAGCCAAATCTGGGCAAGTCAAATTATCCCTTTTAGATGTAATATTTGTTTCCAACAATAATTTCATTAAGAATAGTGAGGTGAGAAACAATCAAAATATCTCTGATCACCTTTTAATTTGTTGTGAATTAACTTGCGTTAAAACTTCCGAATGGGCCAAATACATTACTTTTAGGGATTTTAAGAATTTTGTTCCAAAATTATTCCAATCCGATTTACTAGAAACACCGTTTCTAGATATTATATATATTAATGATATAGATGATAAAATCAAGTTATTCAATGAGCTTCTAATTTCACTATTCAGTAAACATGCTCCTATACGTACTGTTAGGGTTACAAAAAATAAAGCTCCTTGGATTACATATGCCATAAAAATAATGATAAAAGAGCGTGATCAAGCCTTATCCAAATATAAGTCTACAAAGTTACAATGTGATTGGAATCGGTATAAAGAATTACCAAATTTCACACTATCTGCTATACGCAGAGAAAAGAAAAGCTACTTTGATTCAGTTTTTGCTAATACAAATACAAAATTATTGTGGAAAGTAGTAAACAATACAATTGTAAATAAGCCAGTCATTCCTATACCACTTAATTTATCCAATCCTGATAAGGTAAATGATTATTTCGGCTCTGTATTTAGTGTTGTTGATGTAGACCCAGCTACTGTAGACTACTATGAAAATAATCATTTTACAAATAATAATGCATTATTTGCCGTCTCGATGGTCACTCCAGCTGTAATCCATAACATTCTTTATAATATTTCTTCGAACTCAGTTGGTGTTGATGGGATATCGATACATATGCTTAAGCTTTGTAGCCCCTATTTGGATAGCATACTAACTCATATTATTAATAGTTGTATTGAGCAAAGTTACTATCCCGATATATGGAAAAAAGCCATTGTAAAACCTCTGGCCAAAATCAACAACCCTGAAAAATACAGTGATCTCAGACCCATCAGTATTTTACCTGCACTTTCAAAAATACTGGAAAAAGTCATATTTCATCAACTTTCACACTTTATCACCACACAGAATATTTTATCTGATTTTCAAGCTGGATTTCGTAAAGGCCACAGTACTTCCACTGCTTTACTGAATGTCTGTGACGAAATTGTCTCTGCCATTGATCGTAAAAATGAAACTGTCCTGATGCTATTAGATTTCTCCAAGGCCTTTGACACTATTAGTCATAGTTTACTTTGCTCTAAACTCAAATATTATGGATGCAGCTGTGAATTTGTTACTCTCGTTAAATCTTATTTGACAAGTCGTAGGCAGATCGTCCAGGTCAATGACTCATTTTCATCAGAAAAAGTGGTTACCTCGGGTGTGCCCCAGGGGTCCATCCTTGGCCCCCTGTTCTTCTTAATTTATTCCACAGATGTCTTAAAGAGCGTTCAGCACTGTAAAGTTCAAGCATTTGCTGACGACTTGCAGATGTATTTAAACTTTGACATTGACAACATTAAACATGCTGAGTCGTGTATTAACGCTGACTTGGAAAGAATAATAAAGAGTTCCAAAAACCATAACTTAAATCTAAATAGTGCTAAAAGTCATTTAATGGCCCTGGGAAGGCATCAAAATCTTGTGCAGAACAACTTATGTGTTCATGCAGATGGTCAAGTCCTACAATTTAAAGAGAGTGTTCGGAATCTGGGTATTATTTTCGATAGAGATTTGAAATTCGTTTCTCATGTAAACAGTTTAATACAAAAATCGTATGCAACTATAAAGTTGCTATACCCACATCGATTTAATCTAAACACCTCAGTAAAGAAACTATTAATGAATTCCCTGGTCTTATCTCGTTTTAATTATGGGGACGCAGTATATGGCCCTTTTATTAATAAATATGATGCAGTCAGAATACAAAAGGTTCAAAATTGTTGTTGCCGTTTTGTTTGTGGTGTCAGAAAATACGAACACATTTCAAATCATTTGAGAAATATTTCCTGGCTTACTATGGACCAAAGAAGAGAATTTAATTACTGCACAATAGTTTATAAAGTCGTCAATTTTAAAATGCCTCCACCGTTATACCATAAATTAATATTTAGGAATACCCTCCATCCGCTTAATTTACGCTCAAACAGACTTCTTCATATCCCGCGTCACAATACTGCCTTATTCAAGCGTTCATTTTCTTACCTAGGTGTAAGGTACTTTAACAAACTCCTAATAAATAAGCCATTCACATCAATACTAGCATTTAAAAGTTGGCTTAGAAAGTTGATGCTGTCTGGTACTCACTGTTTGTAAAGCCTTTGTTCTCTGTAGACTGTTAGTATAATGTAAATTCTAATCATTTCTAACTTAAGTGGTGCCCTGTATTATAATGTATTATATTCATGAAAGTTACCTGTATGGCTAGGTTAAGTGTAAGAATAGCTTTAGCTAAACTTCGCCTAGCACATACCCATAGGATAAATAAAGACGTTTATTATTATTATTATTATTATATTGTTGTTGGACCAAGAACTAACATATGTGCAGAAAAGACATATAACGAAGGCAAATGTTACCAGAGTAGCACTATTGGTTGAGCCCGGTACAGTGTGGACCACAAAGGTGAAAATTTTTGGAAGATATACCAAACTCACAAATATCCAATTGGCTTGTTCCAGTTGCAAAACTATTGTAGATAAAAGCGATCATGATGTTATGTTGTTTATGTTGAGGAAACTACTAGGGGAAGAGAACAAATGAGGTCTGTAGATCACGTCCAACAGCAGAATATATACGTTTCGGCAGGGCAGGGCCAAGAAGTCAAATCACGCAAGGTTTTTAAATATCTGGGAACAACGGCTTTTCAACGAAGATATGTATGGAAAAAGTGGAGCCAAAACTTATATGGTTTGCTATAGACTGAGAACTATAACATTGTAAAAAAGACAGTACTCTACAGTGTAGAGATGGTGCCAATAACAACAGCAATTCGAGATAAGATAAGAACCGTATAACCACGTAACGTATTTAAAAACCCAAGATCTCTAACAGAGAATGGAAATAAAACAGTATGTAACAAAGATAATTATAAATCGGCGAATTCAATATTATGGGTCTGTTAAAATGATGACAGAAAAAGATGAGCCAAAAAATTATAGAATGGTCGCCAAATGGAAAAAGAAAAAGAGGCCGAACTATTTTGACTTGGCAAAAACCCATAAAAACGTGATGGCAGAAAGAGAAATGGTGGATCAGAAAAATACAGACTCTGTTCTAATGAGATCATATGAGTAATCATCTCTACAAAGTTCCATTTTATATGCCGTAATATGTAGAAACTTGTTTTGCACCTACTCCAAAAGATCGGCTTGTGATGCATATGATGGTGACCAGACCACACAGCCATATTCTAAAATTCATCTCACGAAAGTGCAGTACAACAATTTAAATGTAGTTATAGAAAATTCAGAGGAGAACGTTTGAATGAAACCCAGAATCTTTAGGGCGCGGGATGTTATATCTTCTATATGTGATCTAAAAGATAGCTTTTAAACCAACTTCTCGGCATTATAGCGAAAAACTAAAATAGACAAATTGAAGTGAAATTTATGAACTTTTGAAATATCTTTAGTATATCCCGCACGCATTAGTCTCGTTAATACGGTAGGATGTGCAAAATAGCTTTCTAAATTATTTAAAATTTGAATTGTTCAAAAACTGCTTATTCAGTAGTATCCACCGTGAGTCTATATAATCTTAATATAATAAACTATCGTTTTGACGATTACTAATATTTCAGTATTAGATATCAGAAACTTATAGATTTTTGAAAAAAAATCCACTTTTCACCAGTTTTCTGAGTTTACTCGGTAAATCCAATCACTTTGAAGACGCGAGATGTAAGACCGAAATCTAGGATTTTCAATCACGATGTATAAACACTCATTAAGAATGATATCTTATTCTCTACAACTTTCCTGTAGACACCATTACGACTCCTCCATTACTTTTCATTATATAAGCCAAAAACAAAAGGAATTCGTATTTTTGCGGGTTTTTATTATTTAAATCATTTCCTTTTAGGAGTTTGCTGTTAAAACCTTAGCAATAATTATCTATAAACTGCTATTGACGTGATGGTATAAGCGATTTGCTGTTGAATTTTATGTATGAAAATGAGTTCAATTTTGCTCTATAAACTGGTGTAGTTAGTATGCCGAAATTCGATCGCTCACCTAAATAGATAACTGTTGATCACACTTTGTAGGGAATAAGTAGATGACCCTTTCACCTATATCAGTTATCTGTTTTCAAAAGTTATATGAGTTTTGAGTACCTAAGTAACTTATGTAGTAACTCTATCAACAAATTCAAACAAATTGCTATTGCCGCACGTAACGATGAGACCAAAGTCTCTTCCATTTTGTAATTTCAATGTGGTAATTTCTGGTATAATTCGAAGCTCGAATTCAAATCACTGTTGGCAAATGAAGTTGGTGTAATATCAAAGTTTCGCAATAATTTGTGAACTTTCTCCATCCGATGTCGCTTTAAATGGATGTTTTGTGGGAGATATTATTATAAGCTTTTAAACTGCCATGTGGAAAAGCATTTTCTGAATTGGGAAAATTTTCGAATGACATTTCAGACTGATGGAAATTTGAGTGTTGGAAGCATATTCCCCATTTAGTTAGATGGAGTAAAGGCTCTATCTAGGCTCGTTTAAAATTTTGCTTGAGTACTCAGGTCATTTTTCTTGTTAGGTTATTATTAAGCATTTCTCCTTTAGAATCTGAACGGCATAAACGAAAAGTATCGGGGGTAACGGAAAGTGGAAGTTTTTTTTGAATCTTCAATGTGCCCACCGTCCCGTAATGGCTTCTTCCCTTCTGTCAAGTTGGACGTCCTTATTTCTCTTGTCAGGAAACCGAAATAGGCGTGATGGTATGGCAAACAGAAACATTATTTAATGGCCATACAATAATTTACAATTCAAAACATAACATTAATCAATAATGATCAATAGCATTATTTCAATAGGAAAATACATCAATCTGGTCGTACTTCGTCGCCTCTCCACGTCGATTCCAGATTCGCGAGGACGGAAGCGGAAGTGCCTCTGTCACTGTCAAAGCTTCACCAAGGTCCAAACTTATTCAAGGTGAACCAATTGTCTGCGCCAAGGTTGTTTATTTGCTTTTGAGATTCAAAGCCAACAAACTCACCCCTCAAACGAGCAAGTGTATTAGTAGAGGTAGGACGTACATAGCTTCCTTAAAAAGTAGTCACACAAGTGTAGAGTCAGGTCCTCATTTCCCCTGTTTCCTATCCAGCGTTGCGGCATGATGCATTCAAAAAGCCTCGTACGTGAAGGTGCCGCTGAGGCAGAGCTCTGTCCTCTTGGAAAACGAAGTCCCGGGAAAATTCCATAACTTCATGGAACAGTCAAGTCCAACATCTCCAGGTACGTTGTTAAGTTACAGTTCTTTCAGCAAAGAAAAAGGGTTCAAAAACCTTTGTATGGGATACGAAACAGACATTACCTACGGTGAGTCTCTTTCGTGTTGCAATGTTAAATGTAGATTTTGCAAACCCCGATTCCTAGCAGAAAATTTGAGATGCATCTTTTGTCATTAGTGTTGACAGTCTTCACAATTTGAAATCGGTGGGGGTTATTCTAAGGTCTCTACTAGTTCTACTGATAGACTTACTTGGACTGTGAAGAAAACTTTCTTCAATGCGTCTTACACCATCGTCTGGCACACGGAGGCGCTTTTCTCTTTACAGTCTGGTGAAATTCCGTAAACCAACGATTAGTGCTATTTTTAGTTGGTGGTTCAATACCGAATTATGTACGACATGTCCGCTGTACTAAAATTTGTGACTCATTTCTTGCGAACTCAAGAACGCACAAAATCTTGTGCTACACGGTAGTCATCTCATTCACAACTCAGAGGAAAACGAATAGCGGCCTATTACGATACGAACGCTACCGACAGCTACTGGAACCATTTTTTCTCCCGTGGAGCACCGTTTTGAATGAGTATATATCCGGATTGGTGAAACTTCAAATTTTGGAAAAGAATTATATTGGTAAAGTAATAAATGAAATAATGAACACATGGGTGCATGGAAATCGACCAATATCCTTAATATTTTAGTCGATTTTTCGATAACTCCTTATGGATGTGTATAGTTTTTTAACGTTTAATCTACTAAGGAAGATCCTTAGGTGATCTCATATACTTTTATGCGACGTGCAACTTGCAGTTTTGCAGAAAATCCCCGAAAATTCCAAAATTCTTAATAGAAATTTCATCGAAATGACATAACAGACATTTCCTCATAAATATTTTAATTCCAACGTAATAGTGCGGTAATTTTAGGCAATGGAAGTTTCACTTGCGAATTTGAAAATTTTCTATGTACATCTCAAGCATGTAGTGTTACCAATGAAGTGTGTACAATATTTAAAAGTACATTGCAGTATTTTATTTGAATACAATATCTTTGGCATTTTTAATTTCTATAATCAATGTTTTTTTATGTATTTTCTTTCTCTTGTGGTGAACCGTTTTGTTTAATAGAGTATATATCCAGATTGGTGAAACTTCAAATTTGAAATAGACTAATATCCTTCACATATTGGTCGATTTTTTGTAAACTCCATATGGATGTGTATAATTGCAATTTTGCCGAAAATTCCAAAATTATTATCAGAAATCTCATCGAAATGACATAACGGACATTTCCTCATAAATATTTTAATTCCAACGTAATAGAGCGGGAATTTTAGGCACTGGAAGTTTTAATTGCGAATTTGAAAATTTTCTATGTACATCTCAAGCATATAGGTAGTAAAGCATAGTATTTTCGGCTCCTTAAATCAATGAGTACCAAGCTCGTTTTGTTTGTATACCTATTTAAATGCAAATTTTTCCATTTTGCGAAGACGGTGCTTTTGGTTGTCACATTCTCCCGGCCTAATAGAAAATTCAGTGACAACACATGTCAAACTTTAAACAGCTATTTGATGCGTTTATAGACAAGGTGTTTAGTTATAGCAAACAAAATCACAAAGTAAAGTGGTAGAAGGAGTTGCATTTATATGAAGATTGAAATATAGGACGAATTAGAATGATAGTGGTCCGTAGGCAGCCGTATATACAGGATGGTTGGAATATAGGGTGGACTGGACGTTTGGTAGTATAAAAATGTTGGAAAAAATGTGAAAGTAAAATTATATAGGGTGATTAAAACACTGTTATATGATGTGGACGTAAGCAAATCATATACAGGTTGGTTGAAATATACGCTGAAGTTGAATTATATTTATACAGTGTGATTGAAAAATTATTTCTTTTATAGCCCATAAGAAGTTGCATAAAGTGTGGAAAGGAATTAATGTTAAACAGAGCGATAATATAAAATGTTAAAAAGGAAATAATTTATCGGGTAGCCCACAACGAGTTATATACTATGGTTGAAATATAAGACAGATTTGACTCCGTAAATATAGGATGGATTCTACTCCTTCCTATAGTTTACAGAAGGCAGCTAACAAATTTATGCTTGTCCGTGGACAGTCGTATGTACAGGATGGTTGGTACATAGGTTGGAGTGGAACTATCTATAGTTATACAGGATTGTCAAAAAAAGTTGAAAAAAGGTTACATGGCGTAGTCCATACGGCATAAATATATTTTGGGCTTATTAAGTCAACGTGTACTAGTACATTTTGTTGGTAAAGATTTACCTGTCAATTTAAATGAGAAAGTATCATTGTGTAATGTTAAGGCTTTCGATGTTTCCTGGTTCTGTCTATTAAGGTTATACATACAAAATAAAAAATAAAGAATGAAAACTACCTAGGTTAAAAAAAACTAAAAAGTTGAAAATAAAACATTTTTTAAAAAAATCCCCACTTATACCTATAACTAAAAAGCTAAAAATAATTATAACAAAATACAACTCTAGCAAATAAATAACACATTCAATGTTGTTGGCTACCTACCCAGAAAGTAAAAAATGTAAACTTAATAGGTGCTCATTCTATACAAATTAATTATCTACCAATCTAGTATATTTTTGAAGTCGGTGGCAAGCAACAATCAAGTTTGATGAATTAGTAGATAAGTACGCAATGAAGGATTTTAGATTTGCTTGGCACCGGCTTCAAAATATACTAGTTTGGTAGGTAATTAATTTGTACAAAATGAGCACCTTTTAATGTTTACATTTTTTACTTCCTGGGTAGGTACCTAACAACATTGAATGTGTTATTTATTTGCTAGATAAAACGGTTAACTTAAAAATCTTTTTTACTTAATTAATTTTCAAGTTTTTAGTTTCTTATTTTGTTAGATTATACTCCTCATTATTACAAGGTTTCTTTATTAATAATTTTTTGCAGTCTAACTCCTCAATACATATTCCTTCCAAAGACTTTACCCGACTCAGGGTCAGGGCAAGTAAACAATTTCGAGCCTAAATATATAACTTCGTTTGATCTTAACTTGAATGGTGTACCGCTAACGACGTATCAGTTGTAGGCCACCCTAACGCCACACAGTCCTCCACACGACACAAAATCTGGACGAGGCGGCGGGTGGGAGATCTATGCTTGTATCAGAGCTCTTTCATTTGATACTCATATTGAAGTGGTGAGAATAATATATACATAATCCGATCGATATTAACATCAGTATTGTCTTAATTTTAAATAAAACCGTTTAAATTAAAAATCTTTTTTATTTAATTTATGTTTTCTATCATTCCATAGCAAAGTAGGCTACTAAATGACCGAATGATGCGTTTTTCAGTGAATCTATGTTAGAATCTTTTTATTCACTCCAAAAATAATTAGTATTAGATCGAACCACAGTCAGGTCGAGCTTAGTTAGTGATATTGTAAATGTGTAGGATATAGTAATGTTACAACTAATGCCAATTAGTTTAGGATTTAGTTCCGTTCATGCTAAAGCGGAAAACGTTATCCTTTATTCACACCTCCCAGATTGTATCCAATAAATTTGGTGTTTGTTAGTTAAAATTGTCGTCAAAGGGAAAGAGATTAGCATCCAGGCTGTTACACTGACAAAGCCATCTACAAAATAAAAGATAAAAGGGTCAGAGGAAATTCCACTGGAACGTTTAAGTGTGACACAAAGAAATATCTGAATAAGGCTCTTACACTACAAAGATAAGTTCGTCCTTTAGTAAAGGAGAACTCTTATGGGCCCAATTAAATTAGAACTGAAATATAAGAGAATGTATTGTTTTGCAAGGATAATAGGAAAATAAATACTCATAGAATGTAACGTATTGTTATAAACTCCGTGGGTTCAATTAATTAAATTTTAAAAACTAATATTCACCGTCACTTTCCAGAAACTTTTATTTACCCATAAAACATCAAAAATTTCCAACAGCTGATTCTAATATTATTTACATCGAAATCATAACAACGAAATAAGCTGCACGCGTTAAAACTGACTCCTGCGATGATGGGCCTCTTTTAAAATCAGCATCGAATTCTTTCAATCGAGTGTCAACTTTACAGCTGTCGAGCGATTTCCAGGTTAACTTTATTTTTGTCAGCATTAGAAAATTCCAGTTCTTGTTTTTAAGCCCAGCAATTGATGACTTATCGGAATGAAGCCAGGGCCGGTTTAGGTAAATTTCGTAACAGTATGATACAATTTAAGTAATAAAGTTTAACTTCTAAAATAGTACGCACGAGAGTATAAACTCATCTTATTAATATGTATTTCGTTCACTTCTATAAAATTGTTTAACTTCAGATTATGGATTGTAGAGCAAAGGAGGACAAACTTATATGGGAATAAAACTGAAAAAGTGTCCAGAGGACGCTTTCAAATAAGAAGCTCAAGGATTGGCCAGAATGGCGCTAGTGTGACGACAGGGTACGTTAGGAAGGTAGCAATTGTCAACGAATTGAAATGCACTAATCCTACATTTAGAAGTGAAGTGGCTGAAAAAGTGAGAATGATTTAATTACTGATAAATATAATACAGAAAATCTGTTATGTGAACTTTGTAAACGATTGTCTCGATTTTTTGTAAGCAATTGATATGAGTTTATAATGTTTTAATTGTGACATAAATTAATAGGTGTGTGCCCCAGTTTTGAGTTTTTATAAAACTCAGTGATTTTATAATTGTTATTTTGATATAAAACTTTTTGAAGTAGTTAAACAATTGGAAAAATTTGTATATTTGTAATATTTTCATACTTAACAAATAGATGTTGGAGAATTAGATGTAAATAAATATTATTTATTTTTACATTCTTGTTTTCGTATTACATAGTTATTTTGAAAAGTGTCCCTTTACAAAGTTGGTGTGTCTACTTCCTTGTTCACCTCTCTCTTGATAAAAGGTAATTAATAATTCTTTTTATCACTGAATAAACTGCTATAATTAAATTATCTCTTCAGTTATCATTATGGAACAAATTTCCCTTGCATTTTATTCTAGAATAGTTTCTTTTTCAATGATTCTAACATTTTCCCACTGGTTTTCCATATATTTTTTCTTCTCTAGTTGGACAAAAAGCTTCATTAACTGCAATTAAATTAGTATTTTTGGCATCTTTCTGCTGTAGTTGTATTTTAAATATTTCCAAAGGTACGCCTAGTGAATGCCCTTGGGAAAATATCTACAGAAGTTTGTTGAAATTCTTGAGTTGGTAGACATGCCAGAATCAGCTTCGTAATTATGTAATAATGGGTTCTTGAGGGTTTAATTTACCCCTAAAAAATGTGCAGGTAAAAAATTTTGCTTGTTAGTCATTTTTATCTATGTACAAGGTATTTCATTGACTTAACACTTTATTAATGTTAAATACAAATCTGGTTGTTTAACTGTGATGGTTAAATTTGCATTTTTTGGATGTGAATTCTTCACATTAACCCAATTATATTCAGGTAGATTTGGTCGTAGTAAAGTGATTTCTACGAACAAATTACCCGGTCGTTCCAGTAGCTCCCAGAAATTGAAACCATTTTGTGGACACTTTTTTTACACAGAGTGTGTCCTCCTTTACTCAACCCTCCATACTCCAGATAAAACCTTTTTAATATCATAGAGCTATTATATACGTAGAGTGAATTATGTATGGGCGCTATTGTAAGTGGCAGTGTAATAACAGTAGAAAGAGAAAGACAATATCAGGGAGCGCTTGCTATGTCTCTATCCTACCAATAGTAGGCGTCACCACTGACACTGACCAATCAGGAACGACACGCGTATTCTCTCTCTCTCTTTCTATTGATATTACATGAATTCCGCTACTTCACGTGCTCTACAGTATTAACCTCTTTGTTTAATATACCTTAATATCATACGTCAAAATCACAATTCAATATCTTTCAATAACACAGAACTAAATCAATAAACTTTCATTGATGTACTGTCACTTGATATTAGGTTTGTCTGTACCTAAGAGCATCTAGTTTCTATAGATAGCCTGTAATGCACAAGGCTTGGAAGAGAGTGCAATAGAGAGGATAAAAGGATATTTGGGACCACATCCAGTGAGCTCATTGGCTTCACCTACCAATCGAGTGAAATAGCCTTTTGCTCTCTCTATTGCCCTCTCTTTCTATCCTTGGCACGAAATTCCTGCATTGCAGGCTACCTCTAGAAGGTATATGTTCTAAGGTTGTGATCAACACATGTATTGTTTGATGCAAAACAGTACATGTGTTGATCACCGTCATGGTTAGAGCCTGCTGGAGATAGCCTTCAGTGCACAAATGTTGTGGTAAGACTAAGGAGAGAGGGCAATAGAGATCAGCATGTTGTTCATTGGCTGCTTTCACCCACCAAGTTAAAAAGGACTATTACTGTCTATATTCTCTCTTTCTAGCCTTGCCACGAATTTGTGCATTGCAGGGGCAAGTAAAAATTGGCCCCACCAAGACTTGTTTTTTGTTTTTTTTTTCTTTGTGGTTATATGTTCGTCGTTGGTTCTTCATTGTTCGATCGTAAAAATTGACTTTATCCATAACTAATTAAATAAATTGCCATCCTTAAGTTAGCCCCCTTACGCGGTTTTTTAATTTCTTATATCTTAATTAAATGCATTTTTACAAAATATTATTTGTCTGATCTTTATTGACGATTGTTCAATCATAAATATTGTTTATTTACTTAAGTATTCGTAAGTAAGTATTCGGTGATTATAGACATAAACGCGTCCACAGACCATATTGGTTAAGACTACATCATAACGATAAACGCATACGCATGTGCAACAGAACTGCATGGGATTGACATTTCCAGAAATTAAAAATATCGAATAATTAGTAAATAAACAATATTTATGATCGAACAATCGTCAATAAAAATGGAACAAATAATAATTTGTAAAAATGCATGGAATTAAGATATAAAAAATTGAAAACCCTTGTAAGGGGGCTAACTTCAGGATGGAAATTTGTTTAATTAATTATGGATAAATAAAAGTAGAACAAACAATTTTTCTGATCGAACAATGAGGAACAAACAACGAACAAATAACACAGAAAAAAATCTTGGTGGGGCCAACTTTTACATGTCCATTGCAGGCTATCTTCAGAAGGTACATGCTCTATGTGAAGAAAAACTGTTCCAACCAAATTATGACAGTGCAGAGAACAGTGCATCACCGTGTTATAACCAAAAACCAAACAACGTATGGTTTATTGTATGATCATTTCGATCCCTGCATGATACAGAGCAAGAATCGTTGGAAGGGTCAAAATGATCATGCTCACTGGAACCTTTCAATCCCGGCATTTAATTATTATTAGGTAAAAAAATATATGTACATTTACAGTTTAGTTGTTTTTTGCCATGTTGATAATTCAATTATTTCTCTTATTTTAAAATAACAAAATGAGTGGCAAAACTGATAATTAAGATATTAAGACAATTCAGTTTATGGAATACGGAGTTCAGATAAAACCTGTCAACAAGGCGTTCTAACTTAGATTTTTTGTGACTATGTAATGGTGGTACATTGAACGGTGCTAAACACGTAGTTGCCCACAAAATCGATGAAGGCTATTTCATGACAGTTTCATGGCGAGTCGGAAACTGTAGGCAGGAACAAATCTATTATCTTCGCTTCTTCCTAACAGTAATATAAATATCAAGCAGGCTGAGAAAATAATCAAATATAGGGATTCGGAATTTCAAATAAAGACTAAGTGGGACATGAACAACACACGAACTGTACCAATTGTTATGTCAACGACAGGACTAGTCCCAAAACATCTATTAAACAATTTAAAATACTTCGGTCTGGACGAAGATCTTTACCAATAAGCAATAAGCCGTCCTGTTATGAGTAGCCTAGGCGGTCAGGAAATTCATGGGAAACTGCCGCCACAACTCCAACTACGGAGCTAAAAACCTGGCAAGGGCTCCCACAGAGGTAAACCCCTTTGATATGTAGTATATCTGGGGTTTAGTGAATTTTACCCTAAAGGCATGATATGCGTGCCTTATAGGCAGTGTGCTGCCATACATTGTATGGTCAGGTCAGGGATACTAATATTGTAAAAAGAAATTATCCAACCATACTTTGGTTATTACATAAATATAAAGGCAAACTTAGTTACTATTGAAGACGCGAGATGTAAGACCGACATCTAGGATTTTCAAGAGAAGGAGTACACAGATGTTCCGAATCTGGAGCCGTTCCGTGTAATTGCTGTTCTCCCTTAACTCCTAGGACAGAATGTCACGATAAAATTTTTCAGGTCCGAGATATTGAATACTCTCTTCGAGGTGTCATTCCTTTGTACGCAAGAGAATATATATTAATATAATAAATATAATATATATTGTTTCTGGTCGGGAACCTTCATCAGTTGCACTTCCCACAATTGAATGTCCTCTCGAACACTTCTTTATGCATTTGATGCATTTCGTTAAATTTGAAGACAAACTTAGTTACTATTGAAGACGCGAGATGTAAGACCGACATCTAGGATTTTCCAGAGAATCAGTACACAGAGGTTCCGAATCTGGAGCCGTTCCGTGTAATTGCTGTTCTCCCTTAACTCCTAGGAGAGAATGTCACGATAAAATTTTTCAGGTTACTTCACCTGTCAGAGATATTGAATACTCTCTTCGAGGTGTCATTCCTTTGTACGCAAGACAATATATATTATATATAAATATAATATATATAGTTTCGGAACCTCTGTGTACTGATTCTCTTGAAAATCCTAGATGTCGGTCTTACATCTCGCGTCTTCAAATTTAACGAAAGGCATCAACTGCATAAAGAAGTGTTTGAGAGGACATTCAATTGTGGGAAGCGCAACTGATAAAGGTTCCCGACCAGAAACAATATATATTATATTTATATATAATATATATTGTCTTGTGTACAAAGGAATGACACCTCGAAGAGAGTATTAGTTACTATTGTCCAGGAAATGGGTAAAACTGTAGTTAGTATTGTTACGTTATATTTTTGCCTTAGCTGCTCGTATGATTGAATGCGTTTAAGACCGGTCAAAATATTGCTTTTATTCGTTCGTCCGGTTAGCGATCGATAAGCTACTGATTGCGCGTCGATTTTTGAAGGATGTTTGAATTTGGCCTGTTGAGACGAATTGATTTATCGATATTTTTGTGTTTCTTGACAGTTGTCATTGTCGTCGACAAGGCGGGATGTGTGTGCAGAGTATTGTGTGAGGTTAACTGGAGAAGTCGTGCAGTTGTTTTTAAGGGATTTTCCACTAGTAAACTGGCTTTTGATAAGGCATCCGAGTTCGGGAGTTATATGGAAATCCCTAAATTGTGTTCCAGCATATTGTAGTACTGTTAATAAGTTGCAGGGATACTTCTCTCATTGAGGATTTGAAAAACTGCTGTTGTTGCGTAATTCTTCAGAGTGGTCATGGTATTTGGGGCCACCCTCACAATGGAACCTTTGGTATAAGAACCCCTTGGTTGATAGGGTAAGTGATTTTTGTTTGTTCACTAGCCGATTTCTCGTATTGTCAGACTATTGATAGATATTTTCTTCTTTTTTTTTAGGGTTCTTTTCTTTTCTTTCTTCCTGTTCTTTCGTTCTTTCTTCCATTTGTTTTTGTTTCTACGTGCGGCGTTCCTGTTTGTTCTCCATCCAGTGAGATTGGGGTTATATTTTGCTGTTCTATTACGACACTAGAACACAGACCTGGTTTGGCATTATGGTATCATGCCGATCATGGACTTAGCATGCAGATGAACTAGTTGATGGTGCATACACGAACACTGTATTTCTGGTATTTTTGTCATCAGAGTTCCAGTGGTGGAGTGAGCGCAAGGGACTCTAACTTCAGCTTCAGCTGTGGTTTCAGATAAGTGACAATTTGTGTATCAGGTTACTGTTTCTTTATCGGTTATTTTTACAATAATAATATAAACCGTAGTATTTGATTTGAAATTAGTAAGATGGAATTTGTTAACCGAAAGTAAAGACCATTAGCCTACTATCGGGTTTATTATTATTACTCTGATCAATTGCACTAACCCTCGAGCTCGAGTGTAGTATAGATGAGACATCAACGTCAGAATTTTGAATTTTATTGAATGATAAATATCAGGTAATTTATGATCGGTTCCCATTAATGTAGTATTTGATATTGACGATTTATTTAAATATTCTATTGATTAGATTTATTGTATTAGAGGAATGTTTAAATATTTGTAACCGGGTTATTCAGGATCTCACATGTTTATATGTACAGTTTGAATCTCTGTCCATAAGTGTATATTTGTTTCATTTCATTTTTACTTTAGGTATATTTAACTTAAACATTCTAAAACTGTTTTGCATTAATAGAGTGCCCTATGGCATATTTTTAGCGCCTTGTACTAATCTGTTCGCGCAAATTAAACTTATATTTTGGAACTGTTGTACGCTTATTATTCCTTTTAATTACAACGTTTAGTTATTTATATTTAGAAATCTAGCGCCCCCAAATTAGCAAAGATTACTACAGCAGATATTTTAGGACGGGTAAGGTGTCCTGATTATGTGTATTTAGAAGGTATAGGGGAATCTACCTGGCGCCCTTATTTTCTCTTTATTTATATTTATCCGCCAAGTAAAATCTGGCATATACGTTCAAATAAAACGAACCCCCCCGTCTTCACTGAGACTACCGGACATACCTTCTTCTGCCCTTAGCATAACTAGGTAGGGTAGAAATTTGGTGTCACGTAACATTTTGGTGTGGCATTTTAGCAGCCAACGGGTAGCGTGGCAGTATGACGGAAATGGGAGTTATTATTATATTGAACAATTATGTAACATTCCTGTGAATCACCCCCAATGCACTATAAAGTGCTACAAAAAGTACCTGAATTATTGGACCCAAATTAGCAATAATTTAAGGAGCAATCAACATAGATCAGCTAATTTATGTTATATCTTTACGAGGTACGAGTATTTAGATCCTAAAATACTCCTCTGTTGACCTTTTCGAGCACCTTACGGTCTTTTCTATACCTTTCTTTTTTAATTGAACTCAAATAAGGAGATTTTGTTAAATAAACGAATATCGAAGAAAAGTTTACAATAGTTTAGTACGTTTTCCTACTCTCAAGCGTATATATAAATTGTATTTAAGATTTTTTTATATATGTAGCAACCCTATTATTTTAAAATCAAATTTGAGCAACCCTAAGTTTGTAATATAAACATGAGATGCAATTAAATTTAGCAGGTAAATGTCGATAAGACCCAGTAAAATACCTATTTTAAGCCAAGGGGAAGGGCTACTCAAGCAAAACTAAGCAATTTTCAAAATCATTTTTCTCGAAAAGTTTATAAGCGATTTATTTGAAAATTGGTACAAGCAATTTTTAAAATTTTGTTTTTTTCACTTCAAATTGTTTGAATGCTATATATATTTCGCTTAACTTTATTTATTTTGACGTATTTTATATGTAAGTAAAAGTATGTAAAAATCCTTTTAAATGACATGTTTTATTAAAAATATTAAATTTAAAATACAAATTTGCCTGCCACTTTTGAATTCCTTAAGTAGGCCCCTACTAGTTTTGTGCCCAGGGGCCCCAATAGTGTTATGCCCAAGGCCCCCCACCAGTTTTGTGCCCAAAGGCTCCCACCAACGTGGGATATAGCATAGAACTTCCAGGCATATAATTAATTCTTAAAAACTTGAATGTGGACAGAAATTACATATACCAATTGGACATGATTTTTAAGTTTTTATGCGTATACCGCATTAAGTATAACCGGTTAATTTTTCGTTTCAATTATGTATTCATTTAAGATACCATTGTTTTCGACTAATATTACACGAATATTACACCAGCATTAATTGTTTCCGTTGATATAAAACAAAGTTACAATGTGCATTATCTATGGCATTAAACAATGGCCATCAAAGATGCATTATAAGCTGACCCAATAGGGGAAACCAGCAAAATATCTTTGACGATAGCATGTGAATTCTAAGAAATGATTTATTCTCATTAATGAAGTAATAGACGGAAATGGTAGTTGTAAGGTTTTAGAAATAGGAGATAAATTGCTTTCTGTTGGGAATTTACTTCAGGTAGATACAGAAAAATCGCGGAAATGTAATTTATCACTACAAATTACTTTCTGGATTTTTATTTCCAAGAAATGTATAGAGTGAAATTAAGAATCGTATGAAATTCGTGTGAATGGACTATTATTTCAAAGGCTGCTGTAAGAAACCCATCAAATATTTTACCCTGTGAATGAGCTGCGATTAGTTTCACTGAAGTTCGTTTGTAAATTTTTATATAAAAGCGTTATGGTAAAAATTAATCGACTAATAAAAATTATATTTTTTTTAATGTAGCTAGACGAAGAATGGTTATGACCTGCGAAAATGGCCTAGTTTGCAGAACTATTCGGGTCTATGTATACGGCTGAAGGTGACGCATGTGTCTTTAGTTCATTGACCATAACTAGAAAATGTGGAAATTCATAAAACTTAGAAGTTGGAAGGATAGGGTACTAGTGTCTCAGTATACTCTTTCGGCCTACTCATTGGGATTTTTCTATTCATAGTCATTTTCTGTAACAGATAATCACGATGGCTGATTTATTTTCAACCTCCTATAGGCAGTAAAGGAAAGATGGGAAAATATAAAAACATATTATCATCAAAAGTAATTTAGGTCACTCCTCTAAAAATTGCAAGAGCTTTCCCTTAAACTGTTGTCGACACTGATTTGAAGTGAGTTGTAATGTTTTCTTTCAGCTTGTCAGTTTGGAAATCCTGCCCCCAAGCAACCTCTTCTATTCAGGGAAAAAATGAAAATCACCTGGCGCTTTGTCGGTACTATGTAGTGGGCATTCGAAAATGTCTATAATTGAAATTGCATATGCAGTGGCTGGGTTATAAGAAGCATCTGAGGACCGGTATTGTCATCAATGAGAGAAATTTGAATATCTCTTCGTAGCCATTGCAAAGTTTCACAATAGGAATCTGCAGTAATTGTTGGTCACTGGTTGTATAAACTTTACACGCAATATACCTTTTTGGCGCAGAATCAATAAAGGTGCATTACTGCATCTCAACAAAAAATGGCAGGTTGAAGGAGATGCTCGGTCCCCTACTACGCACAACAGTTACGTGCTACACCCTTGGTATTTAACATATATAATTGAGCCAAGGCGTAGTAGTGTAAGTTCGAAAAAGTGTCCTTTAGAGAAAGTTTCGAAGAGAAAGAAATCCCTAGAATATGATGAACCAGTCTTCCTGTCTACAAACAAGTTTTTTATTTATTATATAATCTTATTTATTGTGAAACCGTTTCAATTCCAAGCCTGGAGCCTTTCTCAGTGATTATTGTATTAGTTTACTAGGTGGTCCGCCCTAAAGAATTCGAAAATGTCCGGTAAACGATCGCATGGCCACCTACCGGGCTAAATTGTAAATCTAACTCACTATAACATACGTGAAAAGTTTCATCAACATGGGCCTAACCATTTAGAAGGAGATAAAAAAAATTACTGCAACCTGAACGCAGCGCCACCTACCGGTTTAGGTGTGAATCTAAACCTTTCAGGAACCCATACAAATATCCATATAAGATTATCAATAAAGAAAAAAAAGTGTTCATAGCTATGAAATTTCCGTAAATGTAGCATTTTTAATCCGAATAGTGGTTATCAATAGGTCTAGGCCTGAAGTTTAAACGTTTCCACAGTCGATAACTCCACAGAAATACTGGTTCTTTTCTGAATGATTGTTATGGCAGCTCTAGTTTGTATATTAGGAATTTCTTGGGACTAACACACTTATGATGGGTGAGTCTATATGTCTAAATCAGACCCGTTATCAGTGACAAAAATATTAACACAATGGAATTAAAGAAAACAAAAAAAATAATAAAAGGTTCACAAAATTATAAAATACACAATTTGACATTCAAATGTTCGACCTTACATAGCCTACTTCTTAGGTTATGGGCCCTCTCCTATTTCTAAATTTAAAGACGAATGTGTCAATGAGATATTAATTATTTCATATTATTGAATTTAATTATTTTATCGATAAAAAGACATTCAAGATAAAATTCATCTAATGTGAACGTTGAATCTGATGTATTCTATGGAGTTTGTTATTATTTGGTTCGCCGCGGAAAGTAACATGGGGCCAGTGTTCTTTTTAGATACCAACTTTGCCACATACTAAAACTAAATTCTTCTGCAGATAAATAGGACATTGGAAATGCTATCAAAATTAGAATATCTCATACCATGCGAGTTCTCTATATGCAATGTTTCAATAGATACTTCGCCCACCAGCAGATTAAAGAGAAATCTATGACAACAGAATAATAAAAAATAAAATAAAACAATATTACAGTTTGCTTCAGTTTACTGCATACGTGGTTAGCGGGTCTTTTTCAGTATTGTTTTTAAACTATACTTTCTTATTCTGCCCTTGCCCTTTCCATGCCAATTCAATTACCCTTAATTTTCTCTACTGTCTTCTACTGTTTCCTTGAAAGCATCCAACGCCTACAAGGAAGTGCTACCGCCCACGTTGCCAACTCATAAGTTAAAGTCAGAATGTCATAGCCTCTACCAAAAGCGTTTCTTTAAATAACGAGTCTAAAAAGCATAGGCGCAAGATTTCGTGTCGCTATCAACAATAATAAATAATTTCATTCCAGACAAAGTTCAAAATAATCCCTTAATAAATTAGTTGATTCCTGGACTTTTACTCTTTCTTAACACGAACATCATTAAGTGGAATTGAATCACTTACGATTTTTTCGGAAAGGTTAGGAGTTAGAAATATTAGTAGGCAAAATATTGATGCAGTTCTACATTTTATATACGTTTCTTTAACTGTCAGATTAGGAAATCGACCACTTAATTAATATTGTTGTATTTATCTTGAACGTTTTTCACATCCCGTACATTTAATTTATATTTTTGTGTGAAGAGCGTTTTAATATCATCATTCATAAGCGAGATATGAAGAGCTACCAATGTAACGTGTTTGAGTTTTTAGACATTGTGGTTTTGTTGGTTTTCATTTTATGATTTTTTGACTATGTCGTCATAGCAATTCATGACATTTTTCAAATTTTTGAAGTTTTTGACATTTGTGAGTTTTGTGAAATTTTTCAAATTTGTGACTTTTTTACAGTTTTGACATTTTCGACATTTATGACATTTCTTAAATTTTTGAAATTATTGACATTTTTTGAACTTTTTGACATTTTTATTATTTTTTGACATTTTTTACCCTTTCTATTTAACATTTTTGAAATTTTGAAAACTTTGGACATTTTAAATATTCTGGTATTTTTGGCATTTTTGACATTTTTGACATTCATATTTGACATTTTTGACAATATTAACGTTTTTGACGCTTTCACATTTTCGACTGAATTCTACATTAACGGTCATGTTAACATTTTTATTTCGATTGGTTTTCGCATTTGTAAGTAATTTCAAATTTGTTTGACAAACAACAAATTCAAGATCGAAGCGAAAAATTGTTAGAAAAAACCTCGAAAAAACACTAAACGATTGACAACGACTCCAGACTCGGAGTTAAAAAAACGTCTCCAAACACAGATAAGTATTACACAGTATACAATACATTATTTATATACAGGAATACTGGTTGATCATTTTGTAGACATCTCATTCTCTCAGAATAACTGTGAGGAAGAATATCTGTACAGACAGCCAGTAATCCGGGCAATTTTACGAAATTGCCTTACTACACTTTGCTCTACATATACAATTTTTAAATACTTATCTATTGTAGGAAAAAATTTTGAAGAGAGAAAACCCAATGAACAGACAAAATATTTCGCATTTGTGACTATTTGCAATTTTAAATTTTGAAATTTATCTCAAAATGAAACAATTTTGACATTTTTGCCAGTTTTTATTAACCGACTTCCTAAAAGGAAGAGGTTATCAATTCGTCGGTACATTTTTTTTATGTATGCTCGGTGATTATTCAAAAACGGCTTGTGCAAATTTGGTGATTTAAAAGGCTGTATTAAGTAATATTATATAAAGGTTCCATTTTCTATAACTTGAATTTTTTAAGGGACTATATTTCACTGAATTTCAATAAATCTATTTTAAATTGTACTCTACAAAGAGATATAACGTAAAATATACCGTTTTTGCAAAAATCGTAAAAATATTTGCAAAAACACGGTAAACATCAATGTAAATGTCACATTTTCATCATAAATTCTGGCTTAAATGTCAAGATATGCCTTGAAAGTATATCGTACAGGGTGTTTGTAACGGTTTTCATAGCAGTTGAGTAAACTGGCACAAAATATTCCATTAGTGTATCGCAAAGAAAATAATTTGGGAAAGCGATGTTTTCTATATGGTTTACGGTGGTAGGCGTGTGTGCATCGAAATTCAAGCAACAAGCAATGTGCGCAGTTGAAATATTGGGCGTAGTAAAATTACAATTAGATAGATGGGTTCAAAAAATATTACAAATAAATGTGATATTGGGTTGTACATAAGTAGTTCCATATATAGGATGGTTTAAATATAAGTTGAAACAGAATTAAAGTTATACAAGGTGGCTCAAAAAATGTTGCATTGAGTGACATATAAGTAGTTGCGTATACAAGGTGGTAAAAATAAGAATCAAGTAAAACTATAGTTATACAGAGTAGATATAAGAAACTTTAAAAAATGGTTAAATGAGCATATTGAGTAAGGACATTCGAATTATAGGGCGGAGGGTTCATTGCATATACAGGATGATTGAAATATAAGGTGGAGTAAAATTATAGTTATACAGGGTGATTAAAAAAATCTTATATAGTGTGGAACATAAGTAGTTGCTTATACTCGGCATATTGGGCGAAATAAAATTATAGGTAGTTATACGGGATGATTTAAACAAAAGGAAAATAGAAACCGTCAGTAGGGTGGAGAGGATTAATACTTGTACATACCGGTTGCAACATCGTGTAGAGTTCAATTATAGTTGTACAGGGTGATTCAGAAAATAATAGACAAATAATTTATATTGGGTGACCAACACAAAGAAACATATACAGGGTGATTGCAATATAATGTAGGGTGAATTAGAGTTATAGAAAGTGGTCCAAAAGATAAAACAAATAAAAAAGTTAAAAAATATAATTATTAATAGAACTGTGCCCCAAATTAGATAAAAAAATATTGTCAGAAAATAGTTATTGATTGCAAACGGTTTCTAAACCGTTTTTATTTTAAGCCAGTTGAAGTCGGTTCTTTTTTAAATATAAATTATACTATTCTGATGTTTGTTATATTTACATTATTCCAAGTTTATGATATTTGGGTCAGTTTTTGGAATACATTTCCATTTTATAAAACTTATTAATCACTTTTCTAATTGTTTTGAGTTATTACCAGCAGTTAATCAGATAGTGAGCACTCCATAAATTCAATTTAAATGTTCTTAATATATGTATATTGGGTATTGTGAGCATATATACCTACTTCACAAAAAATAAAAAAGGTGTTAATATTATTAGAATGAATCTGCCGGGAACCCAAAATGAGAAAATTCTCAAAAAATAAAAAGTTCAAAATGTCTAAAATGACATTATTAACAGAAATAACTGAAAATGTCAACCTCATCGCAAATGTGAAAAAAAAATCAAAATGTAAAAGAAATAATCAAACACATCAAATATATCTTTCTGTTCATATTAAATCCAAAAATAATGTATTTTTAAAAGCGCCGATTTGTCTACCCCGTGCGAAGCTGAGACGCGGATCAGCTAGTTTTATAATTTAAACCTAGGGATCTATAATTCAGTGGTATAGCCTATTTAACTCTGAATTTGGTTTACGTTAGCTTGACTTACCCGGTATATGCCGCGATTTTGTGGGAGATTTTGCCAAAAATTATGGAGATTATTTTCATTATATTTCAAGTACCTTTTATCATCATGAAGTTTGAAATTTACTAGGTCTCAAGATTAATTACATTTAGAATTTCAAGCATGTTTGGAAACTTTTACTACTCTTTATATAATAAAGATTAATATTACCATTCTTGTTTATTCTAGTTTATTCTGCCTAAATTACTTCCATTTTCAGCCCAAATCCCATTACTGCTTAAGATATTCGGCTTAATACTTTTCTTCACTGTCATCACTTGTTAAGAATTCTAACCAATCTTTGGCATCAGCTTTCTGCCAAAACACATTTTCGAGGCAATCCCGTTCAATAAAAGATTAAGATATCCACTAAAAATGTATGCCAAGACAGACGGTTACATCAAAGAGGCCGAACTAAAAAATACATGAGATGTAATGGGCACAATATTTCTACTGCAGTAAAAGAAAGAAAGAAAAATAAGTCGGCAAATTATCTGCGAACTCGATTTTGTAAAATAGCTTTTAAGAAATACGTTACCAAAATCCATTCATTTACAATTTTATTGACTACTGCAAGGAAACCATTTAAATATCTTCATTACGGGCTCATAAAATGAACTCCCTTTTATAGTCTAACTTTCTTGGTAGCTTTCTAACTCAACTCCATTTTAATTACGCCAATTTATATTCCGAAGGAAACAGAAAAATTACAAGCTAACACGAATATTTATGCTGACTCATAAAATTCAATATTCAAAGGACGATATTATCGCCAACCGATTGCGCAATTCATTTAAATGATTGAATAGAGGAGGGTTTCTCAAAATTGCAGGCATCACGTACCACCGTTAAATTTCCCAAACTCGTGAGGACTCATTAGACACTATATAGAAGCAAATAAGAACATAAAATATTACTACATATTATAAAACAAAGACCTCCGCCGTGTCTGTTGGTCTGTTCGCGATAAATTTTAGAACCACTGAACAGATTTTCATGCAGTTTTCACCAATAGATAGAAAATTTCAAAAGGAAGGTTATACTTATACGTATAGTTTAATATTGTTTTGTGTTCCTTTGTTTAAATATGAGGATAATTGTTCAATCAACGCGTCGTTGTTATATACGCTCCACGACCGTTACATTAAAGACCACATTAGCTCAGTTGGCTAGGGCGTGCTGTTGGTAGTGCGAAGGTCTCAGGTTCGATCTCCATGATTACTTGTAATTTTTTGTGGGTATTTGACAGGGTTCCTGGAAGGTTTAAAGTCACATTTGAATCCGGTAGGTGGAGCTGCGATCGGGTTGTAGGAAAAAAAATTTAACTACTACGTAGCGGTTGGGATTATTTTGAGGAGATTTTTGTGTGAGTTTGAGTTATAACTTAACCCGGTTGTAATGAAACCTCTTGTGTATGTTTCAGTGGATTAGATTTACCATTTAACCCTGTAGGTGGCCTTGCAATCGGATTATGGGATTTTTTTGAAACTATTGGGCAGATTTTGAAAAATGTTTCTGTGTGTATCTGGGTGGGTGAGATTTACTATTTGACCCGGTAGAGGGTGCTGCTATCGGGTTGTAGCAATTTTTTTTAACTCCTCCTAAACGATTGGCACAATTCTGAAGTGAATAGGGTTTCTTACAATCTTCCCATTTAAATTTATAATTAACAAATGTTGTATATAATATCAAATTTGCCCAATGAAATCGTAATGCTGATCCCGCATCAAGTTGATAAATGTATAGATGCATATCAACCATTTCTTAACCTGCGTTTAGCGATTACCCGAAAATGACTTAGCGAATGTGGATATTTTAAACAGTATTCTATTATGGAGGATCCCGAAATGGTCGCATATGTTTTTTTCCAATGCTATGGTTTACAATAAGATGCCGCGAGGACCAAGTATTCAATGAAAGTAACTAGTGGCGTTCGAAATCTGGAATGAAAATAAAAATAGATTGGAATTAACTGAAATTAAAAGTTAATTGACCTACTCCAGAATGAAAATTCTCAGTTCAACTATATATACAGTGTGTACAAAAGTATGAATGAAATAGAAAACTTTCTTGTTAGAAATATTTTAAAAAAGTTCATAAAAGGATCTGCATAATCTGAAACTTAAACTCAAATCATCCCATATCCCTTTTTAACTTTGTAAGAAACCTGTTAAAAAATATGATTTTTCTTATAAGTGAAGTATCTTGATTTTGGTCATTAAAAGGTAATATGGCCTTTCAGAAAAATATGTCTTCCATAGGAATGACTGAAATTTTGCAAAAACTACCAGGGCAACAGTATTAGAACATGAATTGGGTAGGAGAGATCTATCGCTTTAGTTAATAGGAATGTTTTAGCTATTAAATAAAAAATATATAAGCTATTATTTATTTTTTTGGACTTTTTCATAATCTAAGAGACCAATTAACGAAGTTGAGCGTGTAGTAGCTCATTTTGTAGGTTTTTCATTTCTCTTCAACATTGCCCTTAGTAGCAAACACTGTTTCATAGGTGGATTTGGTGTAAAAGGTAAAAACCGATTTTTCAATTTTTTTTATTCCGAAACAAAAACACATCGATAAAAAATGTTGAATTTTATGTCAATTAGTCATGTTTTATCATTAGAACAAGTTGATGTCGTTTTTGTTCTACTATTAATTTTGTCACATATTTTCGTAAATGATTATTAAAAAAGTTAAATTTTGACGAAAGTGGATTACCTACATAAGTAAAAGTCCTTTGTTTACAATAATTAGTGAGTTCAAGTGACATTGTAAATGCAATAAACTCTAAAACTGTTAAATATGTATATTATATTCACATTAGATTTATTGATACCATTAACATATGTAACAGATTGTCTAATTCCCATAATAATGTAATTTATATGTGAAAGTGAAATGCACTTTTACCGTGTCTTTCTTGTGCGCTTGTTTGCAAAAAGAGTTATTGTCAATTATTTTTAATTTGCCCGAATATCGTCACAAACTGCACGATTTTTGCCTTTCACCAATATCTGGATCTTTATGGTCATTTAACGAATTACATATGTTAAAACTGTCTTATGAAAGAGTTAATTGTGGTTGAGGTTTTGTGGTTTGTGCTGCATATCCACCGTAGGAAATAAAATTTCGGTATGTAACCTCACTGGCTGTTCATTGACCGAACGGATTTGTTCTTTTCCGGAACGATCATAGTAATTGTATGATTTTTTTAAGAGGTAGTTAATAAACGAAGCATTTATCTGGTTAGCCTCATGAGTTTGATTCTGAAATTTGCAACTATATTTTAGTACGTGGTACTGAAATTATAGTGCACGTTGTATAAGAGAAATTGGCAATAAGCATCAGGTGGATAATGAAATGGAATATGAGCAACTAATAGAACATTACTCTCTTCGAGGTGTCATTCCTTTGTACGCAAGACAATATATATTATATATAATAAACATTGTTTCTGCTCAGGGAACCTTCATCAGTTGCGCTTCCCACAATTGAATGTCCGATTAAACACTTCTTTATGTATTTGAAACATTTCGTTAAATTTGAAGACGCGAGATGTAAGACCGACATCTAGGATTTTCGAGAGAATCAGCACACAGAGGTTCCGAATCTGGAGCCGTTCCGTGTAATTGTAGTTCTCCCTTAACTCCTAGGACAGAATGTTACTATAACATTTTCAGGTTACTTCTCCTGTCAGAGATATTAAATACTCTCTTCGGACGTGTCATTCCTTTGTACGCAAGACAATATATATTATATATAATATATATTGTTTCTGGTCAGGAAACCTTCATCAATTGTGCTTCCCACAACTGAATGTCCTCTCGAACACTTCTTTATGTATTTGAAACATTTCGTTAACTTTGAATACGCGAGATGTAAGACCGACATCTAGGATTTTCGAGAGAATCAGCACACAGAGGCTCCGAATCTGGAGCCGTTCAGTGTAATTGCAGTTCTCCCTTAACTCCTAGGACAGAATGTCACGATAAAATTTTCAGGTTACTTCACCTGTCAGAGATATTGAATACTCTCTTCGATGTGTCATTCGTTTGTACGCAAATTTAACGAAATGCATTAAATGCATAAAGAAGTGTTCGAGAGGACATTCAGTTGTGGGAAGCGCAACTGATGAAGGTTCCCGACCAGAAACAATATATATTATATTTATATATAATATATATTGTCTTGCGTACAAAGGAATGACATCTCGAAGAGAACATTCAATGTTGTTAGGTAGCTACCCAAGATGTAAAAACTGTAAACATTAAAAGGTGCTCATTCTGTACAAATTAATTACCTACCAATCTAGTGTATATTTTTGAAGTCGGTGCCAAGCAACCATCAAATTTGATGAACTAAAAGATAAGTAAGCAGTGAAGGATTTTAGATTTGCTGAGCACCGACTTCAAAAATATACTAGATTGGTAGGTAATTAATTTGTACAGAATGAGCAACTTTTAATGTTTACATTTTTTACTTCCTGTGTAGGTACCTAACAACACTGAATGTGTTATTTATTGGCTAGAGTTGCATTTTGTTATAATTATTTTTAGTTTTTTAGTTATAGGTGGAAGTCGGTTATATTTTTTTTAAATGTTTTATTAAATATACAAACGCTGCCATACAATAAGAGACTGATTGGACATAAAATAAAACTACGGTTTCAGCATTTACAAATTCAAAATATTTAAGTAAATTTGTTGAAAACTTTTTACAAACATTTTTTAGGTTATATATAATATATAATATATATTGTCTTGCGTACAAAGGAATGACACCTCGAAGAGAGTATTCAATATCTCTGACAGGTGAAGTAACCTGAAAATTTTGTCGTGACATTCTGTCCTAGGAGTTAAGGGAGAACTGCAATTACACGGAACGGCTCTAGATTCGGAACCTCTGTGTGCTGATTTTCTCGAAAATCCTAGATGTCGGTCTTACATCTAACGTCTTCAAATTTGATAGAACATTTTCAGTACTACCAAAAAACATATTTAAAATTAAAAAGGTAATGATCAAAATTTGAGCATTTAATTTTAATACGTATAAAGGCTTTATTCATTTTGATTTTTTACTCCACTCTCATCTTTCACTCAAATCTTCTAAACAAAATATCCGAAAATACTGGTATAAGCAATACACATATTTGAAAGAAATTCTATTCTCTATAAAACAGATCTGATAGCAAATTTTACTCAGACAAGCCGTTTTTCCATGTTATCATTCCTTGAATATTGATCACTCATTACGATTTTGATCTTGATAAACTTATTTTTTTTTAAAAGGGAACGATATATACTCACCGATAAAGAAAAGCAACACACAGAAGGAGATGTTTAAATTTAATATTGTTTTGGTAAACATAGATGCTATAGTAAAAGTAAATGATTAAAATTTGGTAAGTTTGATGAATGTTTTTTCATTTAAACTCTTTAGTAATATTAAAATATCTAGAGTATGTGTATGCCAGTTAAGAGAATTTCAAAGAAGTTGAATTATGGGTTTACGCGAGGCAAGTTTTTCATTCCGAGAAATCGCTACCGAACAAACAGAAATCCAACTACTATTATGAGATGTTATCAAGCGTAGTTTGATAAGACCCAAAATCGGAGAAGAGTAGGCACCGGACGTCGAAGTGCCACAAATGAAGTTCAGGATCTTCGTCTAAGACTTATGGCCTTTAGAGAACGATTTTTGACAACTCGAAATGTGGCTGTGAGTGGATGGGAGAACAAAGTCATCTGTAAGTGTCCGAACGGTTTATCACTGTATAAAGTCTTTTGGACTGCAGCATTATCTACCCTATATTGTGCTACTTCTGACCGCTGAGCATCGACGGCAACGAATACAGTGGTGCAGAGAACGACAACATTCGAATGTGGAATAGCATACAGTCGTTTTCTCTGATGAATCTCGATTCTGTGGACATGATGGCAGAAGAAGGGTTAGACGACGTCAAGAGAAAGACATCAACAGCTATCAGATGTTAAGCGACATTTACACAGAACGTTATGGTATGGGGTGCTATTGCACATGGATCACTATGTACTCCCCATATTTCAAGAAGATAATGCTCGGCCTCATGTTGCTCAAGTTAGTTTAAACTTTTTTGGAGAGGCCCATATGAATCTGTTGCCATGGCCGCCCAGATCGAACTTGGGGCTCAACCTGTCTTACCTTCGAGCCTCACTAAACGACTGAAAAATGCAATAGATTGAGCTCAGTTCCTTTCGGGGTTAAAACCAACCGATTCCTTTATTTATAGTTGTCGCTTGGTTGACAGAGGATATCACGTGATGATCAGGTTGCGTAGTGATAGGTCTACCGCTGGTGGGCGTGTCGGACCTTTCCGGTCTGGCTATTGTTGATCTCCATGCAGTGGGAAGACTGGTACTTCCTTACTTAAAGCAGGAGTCGTTTCTTTATTTCAGTAGCTTCACGAATAGTAGAGCCTCAAAGTGAATTAAGTGAATTGAGGGATATTGATGGTCCTGCTCTCCTCAGAATTAAATGTTCTGTTTGTATAGATATATATATATATATATGTGAGGGCCGAAGTTGGATCTTTCTTGCGTACTAATAGGAAGTGTTCATATATACGATTATTGATGCGTCTATTGGTACGACCGATGTCGCTAGGTATTTTACAAACTACTTGATCCTCATTCGGCACCTTGTCCTTTGGGGTTCTGGTTAGACCAGGCCTGGCCAACAGTTTTATGTCACGGGCCTGATTGAAAAAAAAATTTTTTCGCGGGCCAGGCGTCAAAAATACAAAAATGTTAAACAAAAAATGAACAAAATTTTATTATGAAAATATAAATAATGTAACAAATACCTATATATAAGATAAGAGGCGGTCTGCTTGGTGGCCTTCGCAACGGATGAAACGCGAGACGGGTAAGGATCTGTAGGCGAACTTCCAAGCGATCAAGTTATTACTAACAAGTTTGCTACTTACGGAAAGCATTGAATGAACTGGCGTACTGTTCAACTTCAAATACATAGATTATAGAGTTTGTAGTGTGATTATAGATAACAAATATGCACTAAAAGTTTAATTCATATGAAAAACCAGAAATATCTTGAATTTACTTGATTAATACTTTGTAAGTGTCAGGCAAACGTAAATATTGAAAAATTACTCGCGGGCCGCATAAATTCGTTACGCGGGCCGGATGTGGCCCGCGGGCCGTATGTTGGCCATGCGTGGGTTAGACCGTCTGTTATTTGGTTCGCCTACCAAATTGTCGAAGAGCTCCAAGAACTAAAGTTCTCCTGACAGAATTCAGTTGGGTAGGTGATGATGTGATTAGGCATGAAGGAGTCGATTTGTGAGAGTTGGTTTCCTGTAGACGATATTTGAGAATCTACCATTATTAATTTTAGTTATGAGGTTATCAAGAAACGGAAGCGAAGAATTGGATTCTAGTTCTATAGTGAACTGGGTATTTGGATGCATACAATGAAGATGTTGCAGAAAGGACTCTAATGAATTTTATCGTGAGGCCAAACGACAAAACATCAACATATCTAAGCCATAGGAAGCATTTAAGGTAGAAAATCCATGAAAATATTAACAAGTGCTGGGAAAAGGGGTGAGCACATCGGGGCCCGGGCTTCACGAACTTGGTTGTATAAAGTATTCGGAACTGAAAAATAGGTATTGGAAGAGCAGTTTTGCACCAGATCGTTAATACCAGAAGAATGTTGTGTGTGGCTTTTAGAATATTTATTGTCTCTTAAGTAGGAACATTGGTGAAGAGAGATACGACATCGACCACAGTATCAGTTTCTGAAATTCTATAAGAGCCTAATGCATCTTAGAAGGGAGAGGAGTTCTTAATTTGTGAACATGCTTGCTCGAGGACGGGTGGAAGAGTTTTGTCCCGAAACCTGTCTAATTCTTGAGTGAAGAATGTACCACACTGACAATGTTCATAGTTTTGGCAGCATCTGATAGGTGGCGCTGTAGTCAAGTTATAATCATTTTCTACCACATAACAAAAACAAACAAAGCTGTACAGAATTAATATTTTAACCAACAATCAAAGCAACTTTGTCTTATACGAGTACTAATGCACTTGTCATAAGATACTGTCACTTAATAGAACACGTAGATATTAATTTATTCTTAGTGTCTTATTTATGAATAGAAATACAATAAAAATTAAATCTCTAAATAAACGACACGGTTTTTAACAGAGGCATGCGCTGAATGAGATGAATAATGAATCAGCCATTAATATTGATTAAGGTAAATACATTTAAAAGGTTCCTCCTCTACTGGTAGATATTGAATTTGCCGCATAAAAATCACAGAACCCTCTTATAACGAGAGTAAACGCAAATTAATAACAAAACATCCATGATGGAACACTTTCATTGTCTACCTTTTTCGGCAAATATGTGATGTAGTCGGCCGTGAATATTTGATTAAAGAATTCGCTGTTTCGGTTGGTTTTCTAAATTGACGGTGCAGAGCAGTGAATTATTAACGTTGTGGAAAGCGTTGAGCAAAAGGTATTGAATAATGGAAATACGCATTTTTTATTGTTCGTTGAAACCTGAATGAATATTCCATGCACTAAAATGTTTTTTGTTTACTATATTGAAACGGTTTTTGTTGGAAATACACAGAAATACTGTTAGTGTAATTGGTGGTTTACAGTTACATTGGATGCGAAAAATGCCTTCTACAGACAGGGGAATTACAAAAGATCAAAATTATTAAGTAAATTGCTGTTTAATTACACAGGTGCACCTAAAAAATGTCTGTAAAAAGTTTTCAACAAATTTACTTAAATATTTTGAATTTGTAAATGCTGAAAGCGTAGTTTTATTTTATGTACAATCAGTCTCTTATTGTATGGCAGCGTTTGTATATTTAATAAAACATTTTTTAAAAAAATATAACCGACTTCCACCTATAACTAAAAAACTAAAAATAATTATAACAAAATGCAACTCTAGCAAATAAATAACACATTCAGTGTTGTTAGATACCTACACAGGAAGTAAAAAATGTAAACATTAAAAGTTGCTCATTCTGTACAAATTAATTACCTACCAATCTAGTATATTTTTGAAGTCGGTGCTCAGCAAATCTAAAATCCTTCATTGTTTACTTATCTCCTAGTTCATCAAATTTGATGGTTGCTTGGCACCGACTTCAAAAATATACACTAGATTGGTAGGTAATTAATTTGTACAGAATGAGCACCTTTTAATGTTTACAGTTTTTACATCTTGGGTAGCTACCTAAAAATATTGAATGTGTTATTTATTTGCTAGAGTTGTATTTTGTTATAATTATTTTTAGCTTTTTAGTTATAAGTAGAAGTAGGTTATATTTTTAAAAAAATGTTTTATTATCAACTTTCTAGTTTTTTTTGAACCTAGGTAGTTTTCATTCTTTATTTTTTATTTTGTATGTATAATCTTAATAAACAGAACCAGGTAATATCGAAAGCTTCAACATTAAACAATGATACATTTTCATTTAAATTGACAGGTAAATGTTTACGAGCAAAATGTACTAGTACGCGTTGACTTAATAAGCCCAAAATATATTTATGGCTTATGGACCACGCCATGTAACCTTTTTTCAACTTTTTGTGACAACTGTGTACCTATAGATAATTCCACCCCACCATATGTACCAACCATCCTGTACATACGATTGCCCACGGACAAGCATAAATTTGTTAGATACCTTCTGTAATCTAAAAGGACTGAGTAGAATCCATCCCATATTTACGGAGTCAAATCCGTCCTAAATTTCAGCCATAGTATATAACTCTTTGTGGGCTACCACATAAATTATTGCATTTTTAAAATTTTATATTATCGCCCTGTGTAACATTAATTCCTCTCCACACTTTATGCAATTTCTTATGGGCTATAAAATAAATAATTTTTTAATCACACTGTATAAATATAATTCAACTCCAACATATATTTCAACCATCCTGTATGATTTGCTTACGTCCACATCATATAACAGTTTTTTAATCACCCCATATAATTTTAATTTCAGATTTTTTCCAACATTTTTATACCACCAAACGTCCACTCCACACTATTCCCAACCATCCTGTATATACGGCTGCCTATGGACCACTATGATTCTATTCCGTCCTATATTTCAATCATTATATAAATGCAACTCCTATCACTTTACTTTGTGATTTTGTTTGCTATAACTAAACACCCTGTGTATAAACGCACCAAATAGCAGTTTAGAGTTTGACATGTGTTGTCAATGAATTTTCTATTAGGCCGGGAGAATGTGACAACCAAAAGCACCGTCTTCACAAAATGGAAAAATTTTCATTTAAATAGGTATTTGCCGGGTATACAAACAAAACGAGCTTGGTACTCATTGATTTAAGGAGCCGAAAATACTATGCTTTACTACCTATATGCTTGAGATGTACATAGAAAATTTTATAATTCGCAATTAAAACTTCCAGTGCCTAAAATTCCCGCTCTATTACGTTGGAATTAAAATATTTATGAGGAAATGTCCGTTATGTCATTTCGATGAAATTTTTGATAAGAATTTTGGAATTTTCGGCGATTTTCTGCAAAATTGCAATTATACACATCCATATGGAGTTTACGAAAAATCCAATATGTTAGGGATATTGGTCGATTTCAAATTTGAAGTTTCACCAATCCGGATATATACTCTATTAAACAAAACGGTTCACCACAAGAGAAAGAAAATACATAAAAAAACATTGATTATAGAAATTAAAAATGCCAAAGATATTGTATTCAAATAAAATACTGCAGTGGACTTTTAAATTTTGTACACACTTCATTGGTAACCTGAGGCAAGTGTAATAATTTTGAAATTGTTGTAATTGATACTGTGGAGAGTAAAATAAAATTTTGTATAATATTTAAGTTTTTAATAAATTCAATAGAATCTGCAGTTGGATTGTTATGAAACATTAACTCATAGTAACTCCTAATTGGGGGTCGTACAGTGTACGCCGTTTCCCTCTGATTCCCAGGACAGAAGCATTTAGATGTTGAAATTCATTTCGTGATAAAATATCTAACGCAGTTACGAATACCCAAAGAATTGTTCGATTTTTCAACAAGCTGAGGAGAATACAATTGATGAAGGTTCTTGACTAGACACAATATAATGTCTTGCGTACAAAAGATTGATAAATTTTTCAAAGATAGTATTTGGACATAATCAACTTGGAATTATTCAACACCCAGGGCAGTTTAATTAATGGATGGGCAAGACATAAAATTCCCGGACAATTACGTATTTTTCTACCATCTGGCTAACATAAATGCATGGCTATATCACACTATAGCAAAATCTTGACAGTTTAACACTTTTAGAGCATACTTTTTATCTGTAATGTAACATTATTGTTTATCATATCAGTAACAAAATATATGGAAATTTTACAAACACTGGTATTGAAGCCGTAGGTCTTCTGAATCAATCTGATTTACCACTCCCGTTGCCGTTACACAGCATGCTTGACGGACGGTTCAATTTATAAAATAAGGGCACTTCCGGTTGAACCGGAAATACATTACAAATACATAAAAATGACCCTAGATGCATTAGGCACCATCACACTTGCATGCACGCACGCTCGATCAATATCATTCTTACTAAAGATTTGTGTGGTTCCGTATTTTATACAAACCTTGAATAAACACTGATTGAACGTAAGTAACGACTTTACACAGTGAGCTCATTTCAATTCAATTTAACAATATTTATGAATCAAGTTTTCCTTTACTAACGTCCGTCCAAAAAAGTCGATTTAACACATTACTTCATGAAAACGTCACGTGAGCCATTCTTGGGTTTAATGCATGCGGTTTACATGTGCACCTTAACCATAAACATTTTCTGAGAAAACGCTCAATATAGGTATTGATGTTCCTAAAATGTTTTCACGTGAAGCCGACAGGAACGAGAAAATCAATAATCGTTTTACTAACACAGAAGGCATAAAATATTCATGAACGCATCAAACTTTGGTATGACAGAATGTAGTTTCTAGGTTTTCGGGTTACGGAGTTTGAAAACGTAAATATTTCAGTTTTTTCTGTGACTTACAATGATCTATCTAATACTATAATACGAGCAAGGTTTGTTTATATATGATGTATATACAGGGTATTCCATCTCAAACGAGCCACCTTGAATATCTTGGTTATTTTCAAAACTATTGCAATAAGAAAAATTGGTCGAGTTTTGTTTCGACGGGGAAATTTTTTTGTGGTGAATTAGCACTTGCGCGCATTCTACATAATTAGCCTAATTCAATGACCTTGAGATTCGAGATAGGGAAAATAGGTGTTGTCGTATATCATTTAAAAGCCCTTTTTACGGACTATACCGTCATAATAAATTTTTTTATTGCAATTCCTGTACATTTCATAATAAAAGAGTATTAAAAACGAATTTGCATTACAATACAATGCCTCTAAAGCAAATGTTCAAAGTGTCATCCATTGACTTCCATACAATAGTATAACATTGACTGAAAGTCGTCTCTGACATGGTTCAGCATAGTCGGTGTTATCTGACGACACTCCACTATAATTCGTTGACGTATTTTGCCCAAATTCACAGGCTGAGTCATAAAAATTTTGGATTTAACATGTCCCCACAAAAAAATCCAAAGGGTTCAGATCAGGTGATCAGGCAGGCCATTCTTCTTCCAATCCAGCGACCAGGGTATTCCGAATCGAGGGATTGTTGTTGGAAATGCAATTGTTCTCCATGTAGTAGAGGATCATTTCCTAATTTTCCTATTATCAATGCATTAAATTCATTCTCCAATATATTGTGATAAATTTCACCATTTAAATTACCAGGAATAAACTCTTGCCTTCGATCCCAATCATCCTCATTCAATTCATGAAGTAATTTAATTTTGTAAGGATGGAATTGTACTTATGCAAAATTCTAAAAAAGTATTGCTAATACTCCGGTATTAGCAGAAATTTGCTGGACAGACTGCGTGTTTGGTATAACTTGGACATGGCCCAATGTAGCCACAGCTACCCCTTCATCATTTACAATTCCAATGGGACCATTTTTTTTATTCATTACTGAGCCCGTCTCAACAAATTTTAAAATAACGCCAATATGTATTTATGACGAACGTTACGTTCGGAATGGTTTTGGTTAAAAACCCTTGCAACAGATCGAGCACAATTTTGATTTTGATAATTATCTTTTAAATTTTCAACAAATCAGTAAAGTAATAACTTGACAGGTAAATGTACAATGCTTCAAATGATCGAATAAAGGTCAGAACAGATAAACAAACTTAAATATGTAAATATGTATATATGCTGTAAATATTAACAAAAAATAATATATAATAAATGAATGTTTACATTTAATGTTTTTCTTTTATTGTGTGTTATTACAGGGCGCGCCAATGAAACAGGATGGTTTGAGAGCATACTATAAAAGAACCCCTTTTTAATATTTTTCCATGCAATAAAAACTTTTAATTTATTAATCCAGTTTTACTACTGGGTCCGTTAGGTTTTCTGTTACGTGAACAGGAATTGCAATAAAAAATTTTATTATGACGGTATAGTACGTAAAAAGGGCTTTAAAATAATTTACGACAACACCTATTTTCCCTATCTCAAATCTCAAGGTCATTGAATTGGCCTGTTTATGTTAAATGCGCGCAAGCGCTAATTCATCTCAAAAAATTTCCCCCTCGAAACAAAAATCGACCTGTTTTTTCTAATTGCAGTAGTGTTGAAAATAACCAACATATTCAAGGTGGCTCGTTTGAGATGGAATACCCTTTATATATGTATATATGTATTTGAGTTCTGGAAAACGGCTCTAACGATTTCGACGAAATCTTCCCATTTGGAAGTTTTGATGGATATAAATCTATTGGTGAGGGTCTCATCTTTGGGAAAAATCGTTTTACTGAGAAATAAAATTATTAAAGAATTTATTGACAGTTTGTGACAATCAAGACGGCTGCTTTGCAATTCGAAAGCTTTCAATTCAGGGCGATTTTGTAACATAATCCTTTGATCTTTGAATTGATTTGGTGACCTATTTGCGAGTGAAACTGTTGTAAATATTCTTTCAATACAAATTAATTAAATTAAAATAAATATTAAAGATTCTCTATTCTATAGCAAACCAGATTGCTCAAAATAATCAATGTTGCTTAAAAGTAAAATACCTTATTTTTGGCAATATCGAAAAAGCTAATTCGATTTGAAAATTGCATTAAATTAAGCTACTGCATCACTAAAAATTACAAAATAAATGTATGTAAAAGGGAACAAAAACAGACTAAAAAAAGTAATTTAACTCTAAAACATTTAAAAATATATATAACCGACTTCTACCTATAACTAAAAAGCTAAAAATAATTATAACAAAATACAACTCTAGCAAATAAATAACACATTCAATGTTGTTAGGTACCTACCCAGGAAGTAAAAAATGTAAACATTAAAAGGTGCTCATTCTGTACAAATTAATTACCCACCAATCTAGTATATTTTGAAGCCGGTGCCAAGCAAATCTAAAATCCTTCATTGCGTACTTATCTACTAATTCATCAAACTTGATTGTTGCTTGAATGTTATAATTATTTTTAGCTTTTTAGTTATAGGTAGAAGTCGGTTATATATATATTTTTAAATGTTTTATTTTCAACTTTTTAGTATTTTTGAACTCAGGTAGTTTTAATTTTTTATTTTGTATGTATAACCTTAATAGACAGAACCAGGTAAGTTTGAAAGCCCCAACATTACACAATGATGCATTTTCATTTAAATTGGCGGGTAAATGTTTACGAACAAAATGTACTAGTACGCCTTGACTTAATAAGCCCAAAATATATTTATGCCTTATGGATATGGCAGCATATATTTCAACCATCCTGTATATGTTTTGCTTATGTCCACATCATATGACAGTTTTTTAATCACCCTATATAATTTTAATTTCACATTTTTTCCAACATTTTTATAACACCAAACGTCCAGTCCACCCTATATTCCAACCATCCTGTATATACAGCTGCTTACGGACCACTATCATTTTAGTCCGTCCTATATTTCAATCTTCATATAAATGCAACTCCTTCTATCACTTTACTTTGTGATTTTGTTTGCTATAACTAAACACCCTATCTATAAACGTACCAAATAGCAGTTTAAAGTTTGACATGTGTTGTCACTGAATTTTCTATTAGGCCGGGAGAATGTGACAGCCAAAAGCACCGTCTTCGCAAAATGGAAAAATTTGCATTTAAATAGGCATTTGCTTAGTATACAAACAAAACGAGCTTGGTACTCATTGATTTAAGGAGCCGAAAATACTATGCTTTACTACTTATATGCTTGAGATGTATACAGAAAATTTTCAAATTCGCAATTAATGCTTCCAGTGCCTAAAATTTCCGCACTATTACGTTGGAATTAAAATATTTATGAGGAAATGTCTGTTATGTTATTTCGATGAAATTTCTGATAAGAATTTTGGAATTTTCGGGGATTTTCTGCAAAACTGCAAGTTGCACGTCGCAGAAAAGTATATGAAAATGATCTTTCTTAATAGATTAAACGTTACAAAGCTATACACATCCATAAGGAGTTATCGAAAAATCGACTAAAATATTAGGGATATTGGTCGATTTCCATGCACGCATGTGTTCATTCACAAATTTTATCACTTTACCAATAGAATTCTTTTCCAAAATTTGAAGTTTCACCAATCCGGATATATACCCTATTAAACAAGACCACATTCATTCAAAACGGTGCACCACAGGAGAAGAAATCAGGTAACATACATACAAAAAAAGGCGAAATAATAAAATAATAACCTCCTCCTTTTTGGAAGTCGGTTAAAAAAGCGAAAAATAGTTTTTCGCAAAAAATTCTGAAGTCGGTTCCGAGTTAAAGTCCAAATAATTAGGAAAGTGCATTAATGAGTTCTACTTGGCACCTACTTCAGAAAATGTACTTAATTGTTTTAGAAAAAAATATATTTTGATGCTTTTTAGTTGCATTAGTTTGGATTTATGGTCTATTTAGCAGTCATTGTCATTCAGATTTCTCACATTCCACCTAGTTAAATCGTTCAGCTCTTAGCTGTGTTGTTTATTAATATTTTATCTTGTTTAAATGTTTCAACTTTTCATCAAAGAGAATTGAATTGTACCAATTCAAATATTAATAGGGATTTCAACACACATTTAACAACATGTAACACATTGAATTACATAAAATCAATTTTAAAAGTGAATGTTTAATCAATAGTGTCGTTATAACTTTTTCAATATTTTGGTAATTCGCAATTTAATATCTTTACCCATAATATGGGTACAGAATTCTGAAGTTAAAAATAATCGACCAATAGACCAAAACATATAAGGAGGTTAATCACTTGTCTTGAGAACATAGGAAGACAATGATAATAGTTATTAAGTACCTAAGTTTTGATTGTTGGTTCATTATAACTACTCTCACAGCGGTAACTCATTGTTAAGACGAAGGTATATTACACATAATTAGACGTACGTTAAGCTCGTGGATAAGATCCATTGCTGTGTAAACACAAAATATAATGAAATTAATGACTCTGGTAAATTTGACACGACGATTTAAACACATGTTTCGGTTTCACTCTTTTACTAACCTACATATTTAGTTTACAGCATATTAGAAAAATATTTAAAAGAAATTTTCAAATAGCGGTTCACAAATACTACCCATTTATTAAAATTGTCGAGGTCATTTCTTTTTATGATTGTAAGAACGTGATATGAAACATGAATTATACAACACCAAAAACAATTTAATAAAACACAATTAAAAAGGTTAAAACTGCTAAAATTCTTAAATATATTGAAATACATATTTTCAATGGTTCAACAGTATCTAGATGATCTAGAACGTCAGTTGACGATAATGTTTGCTATTATAAAATATTTAGAATAATTATTACACTTGTATCCGAATTACAGCGACCAAATACTTAACGTCTAAGTGCTTCTTGGGAAATAACACCACAGTTTAAAGAAAATTGCGGTATATTCCAAACGTTTCAGGGTCTAGATCAGACCCCGTTGTCAATGGTTAAGAAACTACGGATTAAAAAGGCATAATTCTAACATGTAAATTAAAATATTTGACAATGTATTATTTGATTTTTCACTAAGAGAATTTTATTTGTAATATACAGGGTAGCACAGAAATTTCTGAAAATCATATAATCATAAAGTTCCTTTCAAATTGGAAGAATTTGAACGGAATTTCTTCAGAATTTTATGTGACGCTCCTAGGTGCTACTTTGTTATAAGATAGTGCATTCGCCAAAAAATGCGACCAAAGAACTCCGTTGATTTAGTGATCCCATTAAAATCATAAGGGAAAACCTAGGAAAAACCTTATGAACTATCCCGATATTGGGTTGTTCACAAGTACATGACCATTAGCAATTTCTTCCTTAATCATCGAGAACCAGGAACGACTGAATTCTACGGAGGTAGTAGCGATACAATCGTTTTCATTTAACAAAATTAAAGCAGACTCTTTTAGTTTTCTTTTGGTGTTGTGTTCTTCTTTGTGTAATATAACTGAATTTTGAAACTGTATTTTATGACCAAGGTCACAAGCATGTTCACAAATTTTGGATTTTTCAAATTGTAGTTGCTTAACCATTGACAACGGGGTCTGATCTAGACCCCGAAACGTTTGCAATATACAGCAATTTTCTTTAAACTGTGGTGTTATTTCCCAAGAAGCACTTAGACATTGAAAATATGCCACAAGTATCATTCAGAAAACGACAAATACTTAACATTAAGAACTCAGGTGTTTTTTAGTATATTAATCTTATGTTACAATGTTGCTGAGCGATTGACTTTATTCTATTTATTATGGTAATTAACATGTCTTATACTGAGACAGTCACTATAAATGCTGGTAATAGGAAACAATTTATCATGAAAACTTATTAAATAGGTGCTTCCACATTTACTAACTAAAATACTAAAGACTTGGTTGTACATGAGGCATCTCAGTTCTTTTTACGGTTTTTTGTGTTTTTTATAGGATCTCTTTTCATTTTGTAGACAGTGCTTTTTTTCCGAGTTATATTTCGTATACGCCAGCTACGGATTTTCTTAATTTTTTACAAGTGTACGCCAGCTACGAATTTTTGACAAGTCTAAACGGTAAGTGCTTTTAAGATGATTATATTCTGATAATGGGGCCTCCTAAGATTTGAATTATCACTCGAAAGTGCCGCATATAGTTGAACCCATCTGACTCAATGAAGAACCAATGTCCATGAGTACACTTTTTAGACTTATATCAGAAACTGTTGCTAATAAACGTATGCTCTATTAATAGTTTTAAAGAAGTTCGTAAAGAAGTTCATTGTTTAATGTACTCCAATTTTAATATATTTTTAAAGCATTTACGAGCCCTTTTCAAGCGATACTGGGGGTAAATCATCTAATGCTGTAGATTCTACCTCTGGATAAGGAAGAGGTTTAAGCATTGCATTGTTATATTGTTGGCACATTACATGTTTTTTGTGCCAATTTTGTCGTCAGCTCGTTACCAAAACATATTCCTTAATTTATTTTTTCTGAGTTCTTTGGAAATAGCACCACATTAACTTGTGTAATTTCAAAAGTCCAAACGTTTCAAGGTCTAAATCAGACCTCGTTTTCAATGGTAATAACACAAATTGCATGAGAAATTTAAAAAATTATAAAATTAATAGGATTCCCAATGACAAATATCGTATAATCACAATTTGAGTTTGACTAAAGTTCTTCTCCTTCTTCTTTCCAGACTAAAGTTTTCACGTTAATGCCAGGGTACGCTATAAACTAACTCTATCGTCAGAGTCTGTCTCCATGCAGCAATCTGTAGGTACTCGAGGTTATTTATCCCTTTCAAAAAGAAAACGTTTATTTTGTAACAAGACGTTTGTGCTTATATCCCACTAGAAATATTTTTATGTGTCAGTTGAATTTCATGACAGGCTACTTTATTGCCAACATTTCATCGGATTTTTGAAAATAAAAAAGCCTTGAATAAAGAAATAAAAATACCATTTAAACTAGATATCAGAAAAAGTTGATAGTGTCCATTTCATAGTGGCCAATGTGGTGTATCTTAATATTATGTCATAACTTGGCGTGGTTTTTGTTCGTTATCGAGATATTGTTCTATTCAATATTTAATGGGGAGGGGGACAATAACAGAGCCTACTGTATAAACATAGAACTTTTTGTTGAAATTTTGATGTATAAATAAATGACCTTTACTATTTAATTTTTTTTTGTATTTGTTAATTCAATAGTTTATAAATAATAGGTTATTTTTAAACAGATGTGGGTATTTGTGTTGTAAATGTTATTTGTGGCATATTGTTGATTATTTTTATGTGTTCTTGGGAAATAACACCAAAATCGAAATAAAAATCTGTATATTCAGGGAAATTCCAAACGTTTCCAGGTCTATTCTGACCTCGTTGTCAATGGCTTTAAACATGTATTGAAAATATAAAATGCAAAATGAAAGTTTATATATGACATTTAAGTTGACATAAGAAAAATTGGTTGTTTCTAGATATGCAGGCTGCACAAAAAATTCTAAAGATCATGTATTATAGTTAAACAACTTGCAGGTTGGAAGAACTTGAAAGAGTTGTCTTCAGAATTTAGAAGTGGCGTTTCTAGGTACGATATAAGATAGCGCATTCGCCAAAAATATGATCAAAGAATTCTTTTATTTCAGTGATCTCATTAACGTCATAAGGGGAAAACCTTATGAACTATCCCGATACTGAGTTATTCAAAAGGAGTTTGTCATTACTAATTTCTTCCTTCATTGTCGTTAACCAAACGTAGAAGCGATACAAACGTGTTCATTCAAAAGAATTAACGCACAGTTTTTTATTTGTGTTATGTTGCTCTTTATGAAGTATAGTTGAATTGTCAAAGTGTATTTTATGGCCTATGTTCTAAGCATGTTCACAATTTTTCGATTTTTCAAATTATTGTTTCTTTATATAATTTTTGTGTTCATTAATTCGTACGTTTCATGGCTTCGATGTTTCTCCAATATAAATTTTATTGCATTCCCAAGGAATCTTGTATAGGCAGTTTTTTGAGTTCTGAACTTTTGAACAACCCAGTATCGGGATAGTTCATAAGATTTTTCCTAGGTTTTCTCTTATGACGTTAATGGGATCACTGAAATAAAAGAATTCTTTGATTACATTTTTGGCGAATGCACTACCTTATAACAAAGTCTTACCTAGGGACGCCACTTATAAATTTTAAAGACAACTCTTTTAAGTTCTTTCAACTTGAAAGCTGTTTAAGGCTAATACATGATCTTTAGAATTTTTTGTGCTACCTGTATATCTAAAAACAACAAATTTTTCTTATGTCAACTTAAATGTCATATATCAAACTTGCATTTTGTATTTTATATCTTCAATACATGTTTAAAGCCATTGAATACGAGGTCAGAATAGACCTGGAAACGTTGGGTTTTTCTTGAATATACAGATTTTTGTTTCGATTTTGGTTTTATTTCCCAAGAACACATAAAAATAATGTTGGTATTTATTTAATTTCTAGTTTCCTTAACTGAGAATTTCCATATTAAAAGACAGTAGATTTCATGATATCTGAACCTCTTTCAGCTCATGTTATGCATAACAGTTCAGCTGAGGTTAAATTTAAACAACTAGAACTAGTGAACTATATAACCTGAAACATATTTTAGAAAATCTTCTTATAAAGATTCGTTCACAGTTAGTGCCCACAGAATACAATAAAGAATTATCCAGTCAATTGGTCTTTTATAGAAAGTTAAACGATATAATCTCAAATCATTCAAACACCACACTTTTTAAATATTATACAACAGTCTATTACGTAAATTGGAATAACTCGAATTGATCAGAAAAAAGTTAAATGGTCCAGTGACGATTAATATCGGTAAGGAGTTTTTAGACAACAGTTTAGCTACACAATGATACCGTTGGTACTTTTTAATTAAGATATCTTTGAGCGATTTCTGCTAAACGATGAATAAAATAGGTTGAATTCAATGCATATTCAATCAGTTGGAGATATAAACAAAATCTTGAGATAGAAAATGCTCAGCAACAGATTGTCACTTTCACCAAGCGTTCCACATTCTTTGTACGATAATATTTCTTATTATCATTATCTATTTGTCGTTCTAATACGGTACTCGGATTGTCTATTGATACCTCAAGCTGTTAACATGTTGTTAAACGTTGATAAATACTGTAGAAACTTTGATCGATTACTTCACAAAAGAAATTGAAAGTTTGGAAAATCTATGATGTTTTCTATCAGTATCGTGAACATCATTAACGACATATTTCTCGATTATTGTCATTTGTATCAATTGCCCATTCTGCCTAATGTTGTTGCACATAAGGCTTACTTATTCATTTCGTTTATGTTCCCAATTTGTTCTCCTTACAAAATTAATTAAAAAATATTACTTCCTGTCCTGTTGTGTACATTACTTAGTTCATAACGCCAATTAGTTTTCAAATATGTAGTTGAATATGTAGTTGATCTATTTTTTCTTCTTGCAAAATTTTACAAAAAGGTTTGCAAATTTTAAGGTATAATGATAATATTGCTTGTGTACTTGTTTAAATCCCCAAAATGCACACTTAACATCTCAATTATCAATAAAATTAAGCGTATTCTGTAAATCTTGTATGATACTGTAATGTAAAATTACAAACGAAGAATAATAGTTGATTCTGCTTTTTCCGGATTTGGACCGCATGATATTTTCGAATTAATTTATTTATATGCCTAAACCGATATAAACAGAATTTTCCGACATTTCGCCCACACTTATAAGGAGCTTTTTTACGGATGACAAAAAACAAAACAAATGTTACTTACCTTGCGGCGACGCCATTTATTTAGTCTTCTTCTCACAAACACACTTTAAAACTTTTTATTCAACTTGTCACACTGACCAACAAATTGTAAATGAATAGTAGGCACGAAGAAATAATAATTGGCCCCTCGAAATTTTCAGGTAAAAGAAGGGTAGGAGGCACTTAGTGGGATTATTTTGGATTGTTTTGTGATTGTGATGAAATTGTATTCATTCGGGGAATTTTATTAGTGGGTAATGAAAGTGATTTATTTTGTTGAGATTTCTGTTGAAATGTTGATGCAGGGTTGGCAGATGGGCGAAAGTTGAAATTCTTGGGTTTTTGGCGATTTCAACGGCCTCACCGAATTTTCTGGTGAAATAATACGGAGATTGGGCCACGACAGAGGAGCTGTCGAAGAGGATTTGGTGGCCCGTTTCGTGATGATGTTCAGCTACAGCAGAGTTTGAAAGCAAGCCCGTTTTCAAATAACGTTTATGCTCACCCAGACGAGTGTTTATAGATAGACCTGTTTCACCGATGTATGCTGCCCCACACGAGCATAGAATCGAATAAACACCCTTAGATGAAAGAGGATTTTGTTTATCCTTTGGAGAGGGTAACATTTGTAACATTTGAATATCTGCACGCCCGGTCCCATCATCATCCATCTCAGAAACGGTCAGTCGTGTACTCCCTGGTGCATCGAGCAATATCTATTTCCGAAGGCAAAAGTTTGAGAAGGAATTAGCTTAGATAGAGGGTAGCCTACTCACAAACTGCTACAGTAAACGAGAGATTCGCAATTCCATTTCTCGTCACCAAAATCTCGTTCCTAAGAAAGAATGGTTACCTAATAAATCAGTAGCATATTTGCCATATATCACAGATATGATTGGGGAGCGAGCTTCTCCATAAGCACGAGGTAAAAAAAGTCTACAAACCACGATCCAAGACCTCACAAATGTTTAAATATTATTTAAACTAGAATACATTAAAAAAGATAATATAAGACAATACAAGTTGATTAATTAACATTTTTAGTACCTTAAGTATTTAAATAATATCACATTGTTAACACATAATAAATAATAATAATATGTATAGGTCACATGACAATTTCGTATGCGGAGACGATTTAATAATGATTAAAATAATAATAATTCAAGTTTTAGATTATAAGATTCTATTCTTTTCTTAAAATATTCTCTGTTGGGAATAATATTTCGGACACAGATAAATTACATAAATCTTAGTATTTGCTTGTTTTTCAAACGATTTAAATATGTCTGTCCATTTTCTTTTGTACTGCTTATTTGTTTAATGTACAATTTTAACCAACTTCATATATATTTTCAGATTATTTTCACATCAAGCAAACTGACTGGAATTGAACAGAACGACCAATAAATGACGCAGTAAGTATCTAATCTTATTTATTAGGATCAGAACTTGTAGCCGGAATCAGAATCCATTAGCGATTAGATCTAATTGAGTCAGCACGCCCACCAATTGAGCACTGTCGGCGTCGAGTGAAGTTTCTACAAGTTCGGATCAATGCGAAAGTTTGAACCGTAAAGAACGTTATTAGATTCGCGTTGCCGTTCTTCAGGACGAGAACAAATTTTATTTCAAACTAGATTTGTCTAGGGAAAGAAATGCAAATTGACTAGTAGTGGAAAAAAGTGTGTGTGTCATTCATAGTTTCAAAGTAGATCATGACAAATAAGAATTTTACAAAGCCAAGTTTGATTTAACGTAATCATAGTCGAGGAAAGTTAGGGGGTTACTTCGCAAATATTCATAGAAGATATTGTATTACATTTCGTTCTTTAAGCTCTTAACCCAGAGAATCCCAATCTTTTGGAGTACAATCTAATACGCAGCCCAGGCGGCGAGCACCATTTACCGTTTTAAAGATTGTATAGTTAGACATTGTTAATAATGTAATTGGTCAATGTTTATTATAGTCTAAGAGAAAGAGACCGATTTTGCTCGTGACCGAGAAAATGGACAGAAGGTATCGTATTAAGTACAATTCCTGAACTATATCAAGTGTCTAGGAAGGCGTCAGTGGAAGCGATAACCGAGGATAGTTACAGGAGGTGAAAGTAGTATATTTTTGTCATGCTCGTGATCGAGTAAAAGTTTCAAAATTGGCTGCATACAAGATTGTGATGTATTTAAGCAAATTCCCGAGAGGCGTCTGCCTACAGTGTTATCATCAGGGTGGCGGACAGGGGTAAAGTGGTCAAAAATAATAGGGGTGTACCTGGCAATTAAGTAAACGGACGCCATTTGCACCAGTTTTTGTTTTTACACATGAGAAATCATAATCCAAAAGGGCGTACAGCTATGTGCTGACGGAGAACCTTGAAATGGGGTAAATTTGACTCACCCGGTTAATGGGTCATTAAACTCCCTATCTTTGGAGACTTTTCAGGGTTAAATCACTCATAGACTTTGCTTTTCGTTCAAGTGTTTTTGATGTTTTAAAAAAACTAATAACTACCTGAAAACACTGAATTATTTTAGAAAGTATTTTCTTCATTATTTTCATTTCCGTTTTATTTTTGAGAATTTAATTAGTCTCATTATTTTTTTTTTAGAAAGAATAGATTTTATTACGCGACTGAATCAGAAAATCATGGTACAATTTAAAACTGGTATTTTAATTAAATGTAGATGAATCCGTAAAAGATTTACAGAAGTGCAAATTACAATGCTGCTTTTCGGTTGTCTATATATAAACAGGCAAAGACCAAACGGTTCGGTACCATTTTCTCCTATGTCCCTCAACCGATTTTTTTTTATTTTTGTTTTTTTAGTATCTATTGGCGACCTTCAGTGCAGAAATATAAAGCATCTTTATTTATGTTATTGAAAATAAAAAAGTAATATAAAGATAAATTATTAATAAAATCCAAGTGATATGGCGCCCACTCTGAACAAGCAGCTTAAGCCCTAATCTGATTTTCGAAATTTGACACCAGTCGACAGTAAAAACCCAATTATACAATCGTGTAGCGAAGAATAAATATTACTAAAATAATACAAAGATTTATGCTCTAAATACCTCCTTTTCTATTCATTAGTGGCGGTATTTTTTACGAAAACGATGACGACAGCAACTATTAAAGTGACCAAATTGAATGTGTTTATAAGAAGTTTGTGCATTTACAGAAGAATCCGCATGAAGAATTTTACGTAAGTACAAGTAACAAATAACACAAACTATTTAGAGATTCTAGAGCTAATTGATATATTTGACTCTCCGAAATGTAATATGCAAATTTTTTGTAATTATTTATATTTGACATGTACAAATTGAACTTGAATCAGTTATAGTTATAAAATAAAACTGATTATTTTTCTTTTTTATTTCATGAATTAATTAAATTTAAATTAATTTTATCATGTCATCTAAATTGTTACGTCAGTCAAAAATTGTTTAATGTTCTTTTAATGAGATGAGATATATTGCAATATTTTTTTATTCTTTTATCTAATATTATAATACATACAGTGTTTGTTTATTTGTATAAATTTTATTTATATATAATTAAATTCTCCAACACCGGATTAACGATTTTGTCAAAATTTCACCATTTGAGGTTTTTGGGCGTTTTGGCATCTAGAAATCGATTGTTCTGGAAAAGATCGTATTACTGAAAAAGAACGAGATTGTGACAATAATGACAGCTGAGTGTTGAAATTACAAGGGTTTCAATACAGGTGATTTGTTAACATACTTGAGACTGAAACTGCTCTTGAAAAATTCTTTCAATACAAATTGATATGTAAGTTATCTATATATAAATAGGCTAAGACAAAACGATTAGGTACCATTTACTCCTCTGTTTCTCAACCAATTTTCTTCATTTTTGTTTTGTTTAGTAGCTACTGACGACCTTCAGTGCAGAATGATAATCTTAATTTATAATATTGGTTCATTCATTAAATAAAATGTAATAAAAATTCATTATTTACGTCATAATGTCAACGCCAAACAACTGAATGTGCCGCGTGCCGCCACCGCCAGAATCAAAACATTGAGTAATTATATATAGACAGACCAATGCTATTATATACTTAGAGCATGTACTTCTGGAGGTGGCATGCAAGCGTTGTTATTGTTTAGTGGGTAAAGTAATCGTTGAATATCATAATTATACAGGGCGATTCCAGATATGTTAGAAATAATTTTTTTAATGGGTGGCACATAAGCAGTTGCATATTTAGGGTGTTTAAAATATAGAGTAGAGTGCAATTATAACTAATAAAATAATTATATAGGGAAGCCCATTAGCGGTTGAATTTACAGGGTTCTTGGAATAGAAGGTGCAGTAAAATTACAGTTATACAGGGTGGTGCAAAAAATGTTATACATAGATGCATATACAGGGTGGCGGAAATGGAAATGCAACAATTCGTAACCCATAAGCAGTTGTATATATAGTTAAGATGAAATATAGGATAAGAGGAATTATAGATATACAGGATGATGATAAAAAATGTTAGAATAGGAATTCATTTATAGAGTAGACCACGAAGAGTTCCATATATATAATGATTGAAATATAGGTCGGAGTAGAATTATAGTTACAGAAGATAATTAAAAATTTCATAAACAAAAAGAGTAAATGTGGTGGGTCATAGGCAGTGGCATATACAGAATGGTATACCCGGTGGTTGAAAAATGTTAAAAAATATTATGCGTGGTCCATAAGCAGTTGCATATACAGGGTGGTTGAAATATATAATGAGATGGAATTATTATAATGAGGATTTTAATAAATGTTAGAGAATTGAGTGCAATAATAGCTATACAGGGGTGTTAGAAAAAATAAATATGTAGGGTAGCCCATTAGCAGTTGAATTGTTGTCATATTAAATTAAGAATTACGAATTTAAACATAAATAAAGTTCTATGAATTATATCTGAAAAAAACTTGAATTTCGTTACTTATTTGTAGAAGCGAGATGTAAGACCGACACATCTAGGATTTTCGAGGAAACTATCACACAGAGGTTCCGAATCTGGATCCGTTCTGTGTAATTGCTGTTCTCCCTAAAGTCCTAGGATAGAATGTCACGATAAAATTTTCATGTTTCTTAACCTGCCAGAGATATTGACACAATTGGTCGAATTTCGACCACTGGGCGACAGCTAGTTTTGAGAATTTTATCACTAAATGATATTTCCCATGTTAATTTGATGCACAAAATGACGTTGCCTTGAGCAGTTATATATGCATATATAAACTGACTGAGATATAAGAAACTGTAGATTATAATTATACAGTGTGATTCTAGATATGTTAGAAACCAAATGTTTCCTGGGAGGCCCATAAGCAGTTGTATACACAGACTGTATTGGGTAGTCCATAGGCTTATAAATAGTTACAAATACCGGGTGGTGGAAATATATTATAAAGTGGAATTATTATAATGACCATTTTAATAAGTGTTAGAGAATTGAAATTAAACTGAATCATCTTTGTATGTATATATGTACCAAAATTTTTGGTGAACCCTTGAATTACGAGTAACGCTCGGTCACTCATGTACTATTAATTAAATGTAGAAATGGAAATTGAATAAGTATTAGTAGTAAAATAAAACAGATTATTTCACAATTTCTATTCAATTGGAATTGTCATTTACGTTTATTTGTTATATTATTCTACCGGCTAATAGCTGGATTATTTAATTTTAGGAAATTTCAAGTTATCTAAATTTTTCTCTTTAATTTCCACTTACTGCCTCTTTACCACACTTTATATTTTATTAAGCTATAAGCTAAGCCTTTATAATCACACACACAATTGTTCAAATTTCGACAACAGGGCAGTTCAAATGTCGATAATAATGGAAAATGTGCAGTTATGGAGTGACACAAATCTATAATACATTCGTAAAACATATGGATTGGGCTGGCACTCTTTGCTCTTTTTGAATTAAATTTTCTTACACTTATTCCAAAATAAATTTATGTCAGCAGTTCATCAAATCATGGAGGACAACCCAGCGGAATCAACATATATTTAACGAGATGGCGCTCCACCCGAACATTTCCGACTGGTGGGGGAATATTTGTCGAAGGTAGTGCCATAAGGGTGGATAGGTCGACATGACGCAAAGGCCCAATCCAGTGACCAGCCTGTTCATCTAATGTGATCCTCCTTGAGAAAGCATTTAGGTAAAGAATAATTTTAGAATGAATACTGCAGATGAAAAATTTAGTATCTTTTGGAATCGCGTTGCCAAAAAGTAAGACCCCTATTTTGTAAAGTATTGGGAAATATATATAACCTATTAGAACAATTATATTTGTCGTTTAATACAAATGGTTAAGCTTTGATTTTGGCTAAAAGTTAACGGCAATGGGATCAATAAGGCCCTTCATTTGTCCCTATCGAAGTATATCTAGCAATTTGCAGTTCTGTGAAAATTATTCCGAAGTACCATGTCTCTTTCGAGTGCATTATAGAGGTCATTCCTAGGATTAAAAGCTTCTACGGTGATTAGTTGAATTACCTTTCATAATAAAAACATTACGCTTTTTTATTTACACTGCTTTTTATTGCATTCAATAGCCTCGCAGTCGTATTGCAGATACAAGTATCATTATACGAAGTTTTGAAGTCGCGAACTCGTGTTTCAGCCGATAAAAACGCCAACAAATATCGTTGCATTTTCTGCTCAACAGCGCTGAAACTTGAAAATAAACCATCTGTAAACAGAAGTACATAAAACAATAAATTGTGTTTGAAAAAAAAGGAACGTTTCATTAGTCAAAGAGTTTCAAATCTGAATAGACTGTGATGAAATGCAAAAAACGGTGTTTAAGTATAATAAATCTATTGTCTTGTCGAAAACACCAGCAAAAGAAGCTGTGATGTAATTGGATTGTTAAGAAATCTCGAAAGGTATCGTCTTTCGCCAATTGAATACAACTAATCTTCAGTTGTGTTGGTTGTGATGGTCAACGCTTTAAATCAACAAGTCAGTATCATATACTTCAGTCCATTGTAATACAAAACTTTATATGTGCCTGACCTTACTCTATGCTATTTTTTACTTCTTGTTTTTAAGGTAGGTACCGTAATGTTATAGGCACATTAAAAAAGAGAAAATTCGTCAAAAGGTCTTTTGCAACACTTTTGTCTGTCTCAATTCTTTTCTCATTTGTTTATACTAGGAATTGTATTGGAATTATGAAGTTTGGTAAATGGAACTTTCAATGTTGGTCAAATATAAAACATTAAAAAAATATATAACCGACTTCCACCTATAACTAAAAAGCTAAAAATAATTATAACAAAATACAACTCTAGCAAATAAATAACACATTCAATGTTGTTTGGTGCCTACTCAGGAAGTAAAAAATGTAAACAATAAGAGATGCTCATTCTGTACCAATTAATTACCTACCAATCTAGTATATTTTTGAAGTCGGTGCCAAGCAAATCTAAAATCATTCATTGCGTACTTATCTACTACTTCATCAAACTTGATTGTTGCTTGACACCGACTTCAAAAATATACTAGAGTGGTAGGTAATTAATTTGTAGACAATGAGCACCTCTTAATGTTTACATTTTTTACTTCCTGGGTAGGTACCTAATAACATTGAATGTGTTATTTACTTGCTGAGGGTTGTATTTTGTTATAATTATTTTTAGCTTTTTAGTTATAGGTGGAAGTCGGTTATATATATTTTTTAAAATGTTTTGTTTTCAACTTTTTAGTTTTTTTGAACTCAAGTAGTTTTCATTCTTTATTTTTTATTTTGTATGTATAACCTTAATAGATAGGACCAGCTAACATCGAAAGCCTCAACATTACACAAGCATAAATTTGTTATCTGCCTTCTGTAAACTATAGGATGGAGTAGAATCCATCCCATATATACGGAGTCAAATCCGTCCTATAATTCAACCATAGTATATAACTCCTTGTGGTCTGCCCCATAAATTATTTAATTTTTCATATTTGATATTATCGCCCTTTGTAACATTAATTCCTCTCCACACTTTATGCAACTTCTTATGTGCTATAAAATAAATATTTTTTTAATCACACTGTATAAATATAATTTAACTTCATCATATATTTCAACCGTCCTGGATATGATTTGTTTTCGTCCATATCATATAACAGTTCTTTATCTTTAATTTCACATTTTTTCCACCATTTTTATACCACCAATCGTCCACTCCACCCTATATGCCATACATCCTGTATATACAGCTAAACGGCTTATATTTCAATCATCATATAAATGCAACTCCTTCTATCACTTTACTTTGTGATTTTGTTTGCTATAACTAAACATCCTGTGTATAAACCCACAAATAGCAGTTTAGATTGACATGTGTTGTCACTGAATTTTCTATTAGGCCGGGAAAATGTGACAACCAAAAGCACCGTCTTCGCAAAGTGGAAAAAATTTCATTTAAATAGGCATTTGCCGGGTATACAAATAAAACGAGCTTGGTACTCATTGATTTAAGGAGTCGAAAATACTATGCTTTACTACCTATATGCTTGAGATGTACATAGACAATTTTCAAATTCACAATTAAAACTTCCAGTGCCTAAAATTCCCGCACTATTACGTTGGAATTAAAATATTTATGAGGAAATGTCCGTTATGTCATTTCGATGAAATTTTTTATAAGAATTTTGGAATTTTCGGAGATTTTCTGCAAAACTGCAAGTTGCACGTCGCAGAAAAGTATATGAGATCACCTAGGGATCTTCCTTAATAGATTAAACGTTAAAAAACTATACACATCCATAAGGAGTTTTCGCAAAATCGACCAATATGTTAGGGATATTGGTTGATTTCCATGCACGCATGTGTTCATTCACAAATTTCTTCACTTTACCAATAGAATTCTTTTCCTAATTTTGAAGTTTCACCAATCCGGATATATACTCAATAAAACAAGATCATATTCATACAAAACGGTTCACCACAGGAAAAGAATTCAGGTAACATACATACATACAAAAAAAATACGCGACGAATTGATAACCTCCTCCTTTTTGGAAGTCGGTTAAAAATGAATGACATCTTTGCAGGAATTAAACGTATAAAACTGAACATAACAGTTTTGACTGAGACAAGAGAGAAGAATTCTGGCTCTAATTGATCATAAATGGCTTGAACCAAACACGTCCTAGCGAGTTTGGTTAATACCAATGACATCACTGAAACGTTACAAAAGAGCCCTTTGTAACGTCAATGTTTGAAACGGTTAATAAACCAAAGCAATATTTGTTTTTAATTGCCTGTCTCTTTCTTAAATGGCACTTTAGGTTATGTATTTACTATTTTATGTATTCACACAAACGTTTATTAACAAAACCATTTATTTTATAAATATCACATAAGCCACAGGTGCAAGAAATTTAATTATATGCTCACTGACAAAGGATTGTATTGCATGGAGAACTGAGGAAAGGGCTAGAAGGGTCTGAGGCTTACTACTTAATTTTCGGATTCGAGTTTCTTTCGTTTCTTTGCATTTTCTGAGAATATTTATCATAATAAAATATTTCTTTCACACCATCATTAAGTAGAGATTTCAACGGCCAAAAAACCCAACGACTTTTTTAAGAAAGCAGATATTTTGACATGAGAATTGTCAATTGAATATTAGGGTGCTTTTCCGATATTGTCAAAAAAGTTGAAAAACTAAATATTTTAAATAAAAAAAATACAGTGTGTTTGGGACATAAAAAGGTAAGTTTTCACCAAATTTCGTACAAAAAAAATTTGGAGAAGATAAAAATAAAAAATCATGAACTTTTTTTAAAATTTTGAGGTTATGTTAAAAAAATGTAAACACAAAAGTTGTTAATTTTTTTTCACCTTCAGTTTTGCCATTTAACTTTTTTCTATAGTTATAGTTTTGCGCGAAATCGAGATAATCCGTTTTTATCCTTAAAAGCCCCCTTACACTTCTGTTTTCTTTTTACAGTTGTTGTATTCCCTTCCTTTTCCAATAGGTTTCATTCTACTACATATATATTTTTTTTGTTTAAAAAATTATCGACCCTAGTCACTGATATTCAACTAATTATTTTCGGTAACAAAAATATTTGTAGATCAGCCAGCTACTAATCATTTTTTTGATGCTCCTAATATATACTCTCACATAAAATTATTTTTGATTTTAAATTCTTTCCTGTCAGCTCGAAAACACTTTCTGATTTAGAGGTATTTGTTTAAAAAATTGCTTTGTTATTTTGCTCATTGCATTTTTACTAAATAGTGACAATTGTTAGTCACGGTCTGTTCAAGTAAAATCGGAAATAATTTGAAGTGATTTGAAGCACAAAACGAAAGATGCAAAAAGTATCACCTCTGTTCGAAAAACGAATAACGAAATTCTAACTTCTTTTTAATGTAGACAAATGAAATGAAGATTATTATAATTTATTATGCTGTTATGCAAATAAACAATTATCACTGGTTAACTAAAATTCATTTTTTTGTGTTTCGTAACATGAATTCTTTTTAACTGATTTTATTTTAGCAACAGGATTAGTAGAATACAAATGATTTTAAGATATTTCGAATAAGAAGTGTATCATTTTTACCTACCTCCTTTACCCATTTCATGTGTTTCGCTGAGCTGTAAGACATTTTAAGTTTTTTAGACCAAACTTTAGAACAAAGAATTATAAATAAATAAATAGCTAAAAGCTCTTGGAAGGTATTTTGTGTTCATTTAATCTGTAGTTATTACGTTGTTTAAATTCCTTCTTTCATCTACGTCTTGATCTGAAAGTTTTTCAACAACGCCGAGTTGTGGTGTTAAAAATGACTCACTAGTCATTCGATCGAAGTTTTTGTTTCAGCGCTAAATTGGAATCGGAAGCAATCGGGCCCCGTAAAATCTTACCAATTTTTTAAATTATCGATCGGACATCTTTAACTAAAATTTTTTTATTCACGTATAAATTATAACTATGTTAACTTATTGGGTATGTAAACTTTGAAGAGGCGAAAATTTTTTGCCTTAACACTTTTGCTCAATTCTAATATAAAAACACAAACACATATCTCCAATTGTACACCAGTCAATAGAGATTTTTATGTTACATGAAAATCTAAACAAAATGCATTAGAAATCAATTTGACACATTTAATGTATTGGTTAATTTAGCGAATGCTCATTTCTATTCACGACGAAAGAAATTATATTTTTATGACATTGTCAATGAAGGGCAACGAGAACCATTCTGAACTTAGAGCTTATACTTCTGGAGGTAGCATGCAAAGCACAAATAGCATCTGAGAACTAAAAAGAGAGAGCTATAGAGAGAGCATGAGGCTATTTAACTTAACTGCTTCCAATGAAATACTGCAGTATGTAGTTCATTGGCTGCTTACACTCACCAAGTGAAATAGCATGTTACTCTCTATTGCCGTCTCTTTCTGGTCTTGGCACAAATTTTCTGCATTTTAGGCTACCTTCAGAAGTAAATGCTCTAAAGTTCTAAGAAATTTTCAATAATATTTCTCAACAGAATTGCTTGCGAACTTCAGCCCATCGATTTGGCATTGACTGCACTGCCTATCTATTGACGTAAAGAGTTCTAATACCTCCGAAGTTTTTCTGTCAATATTTTAAGATCTGGTGCATGTGGCTAAATCCCAATCTGCTTAATAATATTTAGATCAAGGCTATTAGCAGAATTTTATGACAGTCGAGATGGGAAACAGAAAAGTTGCCTAAGGATTGGACAAAAGCAATCATATGTCCCATTTTCGCAAGAAAGGAAGCAAACTGAAATATTCTAATTATGGAGGCATAACACTATTGTTGGAGATATGCTACAAGGTACTGGCGCAATGCGTAACAAGCAGACTAGGACAGTACATCGAAGAACTAATAGGCCAGTATCTAGACCGACTTCAGACACATAAAAAATAGCTGCTATGAACATATTTGTGAATTTTAAACATGCTTACGAGTAAATCAACCGAAAACAGATTTATAACGCCATGAGAGAGCTGAGAGCAAATGAGGTTAGAACAGATAATAAACAAGGTCATATGGAAGGGCCAAAAATCAGATACTTTTGAAGTGGAGCACAGACACAGACAAGGGCACCCCGCATCATTAACACTGTTCAACTTGATACTGGAAACAATTATAAGAAGAAGTAAGATTAAAATAGGGGTGTTAGGAAGAATAGGGGCAGAGGCGAAGAAGTTTGGGTTGAAAAAAAATCAAGAGAACATTTATGGTAATGGGAACCATGGAGAGTAACACAGAATCAAACTAGAAATATGAGGTGGACAGACATGTAGTTTCAAGAGAGTGAGGGATTGTACATATTTGGGGCTCAAAATCGAAAAAATAGAACAGAGGACGCGGAGAAAAGCGAAGCAGGAAGTATGGAACGCTGAGGATTTGGAGTAAATCCAAATTCGTCTAAAGACCAACCAAAAAAGAGTATACAGTACATAACAGTAATTCTTGCGTCCGTTACGTATGGAAGCGAATCATGGGTTCTTAATAAAACAGAACAAGAGAGGATCGAATGATGGAAAAGGAATATATTAAGGAACATTGACGAAGGCATAAGAACGGAAAGTGGGTGGAGGAGAAGAAAAAATGAAGAACTAGAGAACGTATATGACGAAAGGCAGGATGCCAAAAATATGCATAAATAGAAAACCGATATGAGAGAAAAGAAAAGAACAGTGGAAAGCCATGGCTGCGAATAGAAATGAATGGAGGCGTATAGATAAGGAATCCCTGTATATATTGTAAATGAAATAAATATGACAATTGTTGAAAAAAATGTAATTCACGCCCTAGGCCGCCGGTGCTTGTTGTGCGTTATTGAATAATAAAAAAAGACAATCGAGAAAATTTTTGAAAAACTCTTCAACCTATTGAAATAAGCTTACTTAAAAATATTTGCTTCTGAATAAGAGAAAGAAAACAAAATTGAGAGTTTTACTTAATTTCGTCGGTAAAGCAAGTCTGAATTTAGGTTCAGATTTGAGTAGTTTGAAAAAAATTCAGACCACATGTGAGATTTTATCCAACAACACAATTTTCACATTTCGAAGAATATACTCCGTGCTTCCTATTAAACGAGACTGCTTTCATTTTTCTAGCAGAGTAATTATGTCGTGTGGATTATATATAATGAGGGTCCAATATATTCGAGACGTATGTTTGTTGTCATTATTTTATAACTTTCCCATCTCACTCTTTAAAATTTTAGATGGCATTCAAAAGCCATCTCCCACATACCATTGTTTTGCAATGTTTTTTAAGTGTTATTGTTCTTAGAAATTAATAGTAAAGTTATGTTCTACTTATTTTAATATTAATTATTATTCTGTCATAAAATATAAAAGTGCGAAAACTTTTATTATCTAAAAGTTTTTATCTCCTTATTTAATTTTCCCTGTAAAAACATTTTATAACATCCAAACAATAAGTTTACGAATGTTTTTAATACCTTTTAGCGTTTATTGAATATTTGTAAAAAAAGATTGAAATTTGCTTTCGATTATTTATCGACTAACTGAAAACAATGTGCCTTTATAATCCTTATTTTCGTGTTTTTGGGAAAATTACACCACATTTGGAGAACAAAAAATTGTACATTTACAATCCAAAGGATTCAAGGTCTGAATCTGAACTTATTTTCAATGGAATTATTATCTAAATTATAAAGAAATATATGTTTTTGCTAGTTTTTCAATGACAGGATATGCAGTTTTTTAGTTATATTATTGTAAAACTGTCAAATATCCAATGTCAAATATATAGTTTATTATAATTCAGATAACAATTCTATCTAAAACGTTATTCAGATCTTAAAACAGTTGAGTAAAGTAAGTAAGTTGAGTAAAGGAGGACACACTCTGTGTAAGTAAAAGAGTCCACAAAATGGTTTCAATTTGGGGGAGCCACTGGGACGACGGGGTAATTTGTTCGTAGAAATCAATTTTCTACATTTTTTTAGGAGTCAAGAACTCATTATTACATAATTACTAAGCTGATTATGGCTTTGTCCACCAATTCGAGAACTTCAACAAACTTCTGAAGATATTTTCCCAGACGCATACACCTGGCGTACCTTTGGAAATATTTAAAATACAACTGCAGCAGAAAGATGCCAAAAATAGTCATAATTGTAGCTATGGAGCGTTTTCTCCAACTAGACAAGAAAATATATATGAAAAACCAGTGTGTGAAAATGTTAGAACCCTTGAAAAAGAAACTATTTTAGAATAAAATGCAAGAGAAATTTGTTCCATAATAATAACGAAGACATAATTTAATTATAGCAATTTATTTAGTGATGAAAAGAATTTTTAGTTACCTTTTAACCAGAGAGGTGAATAAGGAAGTAGAAACTCCAACTTTGTAAAGGGACATTTTTCAAAATGAATATGTAATACAACCACAAGAATGTAGAAGTAAATAATTTTTATTTACATCTAATTCACCTACATCTATTTGTTAACAACTATAAAAATATTACAAATATACAAATTTTTCCCAAAATAACAACAACTATAAAAAGTCAAAACTTTTTAATTTATATTACAATTTTAACACACTATGAACTCATATCACTTGCAGAGATTACAAAAATTGGAGACAACCGTTTACAAAGAGAAGTTCACATAACATGTTTTCTAGGTTATATTTACGAATAATTAAATCATTCTCACTTTTTTAGCTACATCACTTCTAAATGTAGTATTTGTGCATTTCAATCTGTTGACAATTGCAAACTTCATAACATGCCCTGTCTTCACACTTGCGTCATTCTGGCCATTTCTTGAACTCCTTATTTGACTGCGTCCGCTGGACACCTATGCTCTACACTCCATATTAAATATACAGTTTTAGTTTTAAAGTGTGGTGTTATTTTGCTAAAAACAAACCATAAAAATAAACTAAATGTCAATAACCTTTAGAAAACAAATGAAATCACATTCAAACCTATGGAAAATTTTGGTTTGTATTGTGGAATACTTTGGTTCAAATAATGCACTTTTAATTAAAGTCGATGTTATTTATATACATCCTAAGGTCCTTTCTTAATTATTCTGGAAATACCTCCTTGCCTAACAACTTTTGACAAATTATTCTAATCGATTCTTTATCGAAATTCTGCATTCTCAGGCATTTCTGTTAATCAGTGGCTCCACCGTACTGAAACTTGTCCAGCAGAGTTTCTCTTAGGTAATGGATTCAGTTCTCTATTTAGTCAGTTTGCCTCCTTTCCTTGTTGTTTCATTTACTGGTGTAGGCTCAATACATTTGCTACATAGAGCTTGTCTGTGGCTCTTTAGTTTTCTAGGTTCTAACCTAATATTGTCGTAGTCCAATTCATCACCTAGGTTGAACCAAAACTTGGGCGTACTCCTCTAATGCGTCGTAAATTCTTGGTTTTACTGATTTCGGTACTCAAATCTGCATATCCTCCTTATCATAATCCATATACACTGGAAAGAACATAATGCGTCACAACAAAGAATTTTAAATAAAGTTTATTATGATGTTCGTAGTGATCTATTACTTTTTGAAGTAATTTCCATCGTTATGTATTATTCTATCTGAAATTTAACGAATTAAATAGTCTAGAAATACTTATCCAAATGCCTCTTTTGGCATGCCACAGGCCATCCAAATTTGCTCAGAGATGGACTAAGTAAAGTTCAAATTTAATATATTCCATACTTGTTCAATGGGGGAGAAATCAGATGACTTTGACGGCAGTTCAAGGGTTTCTATGCCAGATTTTGTATGAAAGTCATTGGCAGGAGAAATATAATGTCTGCTATTATCCTATTTATTTTTTCTGTTCATTGGGTTTTCTCTCCTCAAAATTTTTTCCTGCAACAGATAAGTATTTAAAAATTGTATATGTAGAACAAAGTGTAGTAAGGCAATTTCGTAAAATTATTCGGATTACTGGCTGTCTGTACAGAGATTCTTCCTCACAGTTATTCTGAGAGAAAGAGATGTCTTCAAAATGATCAACCAATATTCCTGTATATAAGTAATGTATTGTATATTGTGTAATACTTATCTGTGTATGGAGACGTTTCAACTCCAAATCTGAAGTCGTTGTCAATCGTTTAGTGTTGTTTTCGAGGTTTTTTCTAAAAAAAGTTTTTGACAAACAACAAATTCAAGATCAAAGCGAAAATTTTTTAGAAAAAACCTCGAAAACAACTCTAAACGATTGACAACGACTCCAGACTCGGAGTTGAAACGTCTCCATACACAGATAAGTATTACACAATATACAATACATTACTTATATATAGGAATACTGGTTGATCATTTTGAAGACATCTCTTTCTCCCAGAATACCTGTGAGGAAGAATCTCTGTACAGACAGCCAGTAATCCGGGCATTTTTACGAAATTGCCTTAATACACTTTGTTCTACATATACAATTTTTAAATACTTATCTGTTGCAGGAAAATATTTGGAGGAGAGAAAACCCAATGAACAGACAAAATAATTCAAGACCCCCTCAACAATCTTTTCGAAATTACTTGCTATTATCCAGTTGAAAAATTGAGTTTGGTGTAGGTAGGTATGTAAAATTGCCAGATTGTCTTTGATGAGATGAGCTGCTTCCTATAAAGAATTTGCCCCATACAATAACAATTGAATGTCTGATGTTCAACAGCAAAATCTGTATTTTGTTATCAGAAGTGGTCAGTAAGCTCTCAGTTTCATTCCAAGTAATCTCCGATTAACTTCAATCCAAAATTATATCTGAGAGCAAAAATCTGATACAGGGCAACAAACGCAATTGTAAAAGTCTCTGATGTCTACTATTGACTAGCTAGGGAACCAGACAGTACCCTCTTGCTCGTGGTGACGTTAGTTGTAAGTGAAAATCCGAGCAGTGTTCAAAAGGACACAGCTAATAGACAAAAGGACAGTGCGTGTCAAGTCACTCAAATACAGTCCACACCCTACGGAGCGATTAACAGAGCAAATACCACATTGTTAACACTCAATTAACAACATTTTTTGGTCATTATAGGACCACCTTCTTTCAGTTATTAACACCGTTAACCAAAATCATCCCATAATGCGTTCTTTTTCGAAATCGTTTATATGAAGAAAATTGGCGAATTCTTGTCATTTTTGCTGGCTTCACCTACCCACAGTTACACTTCTCCCTCACTATGTATTGACATGATCGCTAGTGCTAGTTCGTACTCTTACGGGCAATTCGGTGGAGTGTGTGTGGCCTAAAATCGCTGGGTATGACATTTATTATACCAGTGGCTGTTTCTAAAATTCATAATGTTATAACATAATCTCCACTGGTCACTGTGTTAATGGCTAGTTGGATTGTTATTATTAAATTGCTAATCGTTTATGAATCGTAAACATGAATACACAGATCAAAAGTTGCCAAAGCTCATCTTGCTATAATTAATTTAAATTTTGTACTGGGAATAGCTCTTTGATAAATTTAGATCGCAAAATGCAAAATAAAGTTAGAATATTGTAGTCTAAATCAATCATATCGTAAATATGCAAAAACACTGAATGCAAAAAATAGTGTTTTTCTTATGTGTAAGTCTTACCCGCCCCGCAAAAAATCTCTTTTAGAGCTCGTAAAGATAAAATGCTCTCTATATAGACACCCATAATTAGTATCAATTAGATGTCATAAAATTCTCCGAAAGGTCTCTTGTCCGACAATTTCTGCCATCTTAAAGACCTTTGTTGAGAGATACCTTATTGTTAACATTTTTAGAGATCTTAAAGGCTCTATTGAGAGATATCATAAAGTAATGAATTGAATGTTAATATTTGGATGTTGCTCATAATAATTTCAATCAAGGGTTAAAAAGTTTTTGTTTATTAAAAAACAATATTTTTTGAACACAATTATTTAGCTCAATTTATTTTTGAATTAAGCTCATATTTTTGGGTTGATGACAATCACCATCAGGCTCAAGTAATTTTTTATGAAGGTTCCAATTGAATTGTCCTTATTAAACTCCACTCGTTCTTAATACAATCTAAAAATGCCATTTATTTTTAAGCTAATCTAAGATTGTTATCATTTGTACATATGGAGAATAACAAAAAAATTGATTACAAAATAAGAATATTTAAACAAATGAAAAGAAAAAAACAAAAATTTAGAACTTAAGCATATAAATTTTTATATAATAGACATAAATAAAATAAAATTTTTGGAAACGATAAAATCAATTATCGTAATTCTCTTTTGAACTTAAAAATTAATTATATTATTCAAGAAACGAAGAACCTAAAATGATCAGATAAATATTACCATTTGAATCATTTCCTAAATCAACAATTTTAGGAACATCTACAAATAATAATATTATAACGAATAAAATGCACTTTCATACAAAATATGCATAATTGTTTTAGCCTAATTTGCCCTTTTTTCTAAAGAACTCAAGGAACATAATGTGCACATTTTATGACAAGTAGTTTCTGTATAATTAATAATAGATGCTTCAATAAAAAAATCAGTCAGGTTTTGATGAAGATCACAAATCTTTGTATACAACAATTTATACTATTAACGAATAGATCTATGGATCAGGAATTGATGAATAATTTATATTAAGAGAACAAATATAAAAAGAGAAATGCTCACTGTTATTTTTAATTTCATCATTTGATGACGGTGTATTAATATCTTTGAGGCTTACGAATTGTTCTTATCTTTGCTAAAGTAAAGTAAAACCTTCGTCATTGATGGTGGAATGATTTTAAGTCTATTTCAAAATATCTTGCTTTATTATCATAGGTATGAATCTGTGGAAAAAAATAACGAATTCATGAAAGCAGGCTTTCGAAAACTTACGTTGAGATATCTTACCGGAAGTTCCAACCACTCGCTGATATCGAAAAATGGAAAAATCATCATTTGGTAGAAGGACTTCGATAATTTATCAGGCTGGATTTATCCTTTTAGGACATCTAACAGTCTTATATTCTATTTCTATCCGATATTACATCAGATGTGTTATCTCAAAATACAACACTAGACTTCATACTTGATTTTAATGAATATGTAATAAACCAGACACCAGAAGCTATACAATGCTTGCCACAGGTCATAGAAAGAGAAATGCTTGCTATTGCTAAGTGCCAAGCTTATCGAAAACCTAACCTCTAAACTGACAAAATTGATGACTGATGGCGTCATTCTCTAACAAAATGGTGTTCTGGCGAACTTTCAGAATTCTTTAATAATTGATGTTAAATAGCCTTTTCGCAAACTCTTCGAATAAGTTTTTATTGGGCATTTTGATTGAATCAACACATTAGACAACTAGGGTTTGGTATCATAAGTTAAACTAAGTTACACTCACATAAAGATGATTTGGTATCTTATAGAAATCTTATTGATATCTGACATCGATAAAATCTCGCTAAGATATCGATAAACCGATCTCGAGAAACAGTTATATAAAGGATATTTTGGAAAAGAACAAACATCAAAACTCAAAATTCGAGTCGATGCGTTCCTCCATTGTATAGCACTTGGCGGATGTCGGTGCCGACAAATTCGTCTTTGCACTTTGACAATTTGAGCAAACTTCGTTCTTTGCTTTGAGAACTACTGCTTGAACCAACAAGATAAATTATTTGGTTGGTTGGTTTTCTAGTCATGAACACCTTTCGTCGCGTTTTGATCTCTTTTTTTTTGTTTTTCCATAAAGGATCGGTTACCACCATCGAAAATTTGATGTTTGTGGATCCGTTACTCATGGTTTTGCTTTTTACTTTTGATCAGGCGATACGAAACTGAGTCCACTCCAAAGGTTTCACCACAACCTTGCGTTATGAGTTGATCCCATTTCGTTATTGTCAGCTTTCGACTTTTTAGGGTCTCATCAGTTTGGCGAAGTTGCCAAAGAGCTAATTTGATATCAATTTATCTAAAGGATATCACTTTTCGGAGCTCTAAAATATAACTTGTTTTATATAAGATAATATCATTGAGACATTCATAAGGAGTGGGTATTTAATAATTGCTTTGAATGCTACTTAAATAACAATCAATCAGAATTAAATATTAATCTATGAACACAAACACATATCTACAATGAGCTAAAATGAACAGAAAGTTACAAATTACATACATTACATTAAATATATATATATATATATATATATATATATATATATATATATATAACCGACTTCTACCTATAACTAAAAAGCTAAAAATAATTATAACAAAATACAACACTAGCAAATAAATAACACATTCAATGTTGTTAGTTACCTACTCAGGAAGTAAAAAATGTAAACATAAAAAGGTGCTCTTTCTGTACAAATTAATTACCTACCAATCTAGTATATTTTGAAGCAATTGCCAAGCAAATCTAAAATCCTTCATTGCGTACTTATCTATTAATTCATCAAACTTGATTGTTGCTTGGCACCGACTTCAAAAATATACTAGATTGGTAGGTAATAATTTGTACAGAATGAGCACCTTTTAATGTTTACATTTTTTACTTCCTAAGTAGGTACCTAACAACATTGAATGTGTTATTTATTTGCTAGTGTTGTATTTTGTTATAATTATTTTTAGCTTTTTAGTTATAGGTAGAAGTCGGTTATATATATATTTTTAATGTTTTATTTTCAACTTTTTAGTATTTTTGAACTCAGGTAGTTTTCATTCTTTATTTTTTATGGGCTAGCCCACAAGTAGTTTATATACTATGGTTGAAATATAGGACGGATTTGACTCCGTAAATATGGGATGGATTCTACTCCGTCCTATAGAAGGCAGCTAACAAATTTATGCTTGTGCGTGGGCAGTCGTATGTACAGGATGGAGTGGAGTTATCTATAGCTATACAGGGTTGTCAAAAAAAGGTGAAAAAAGGTTACATGGCGTAGTCCATAAGGCATAAATATATTGTGGGCTTATTAAGTCAACAAGTACTAGTACATTTTGTACGTAAAGATTTACTTGTTAATTTAAATGAGAAAGTATCATTGTGTAATGTTGAGGCTTTCGATGTTACCTGGTTCTGTCTATTAAGGTTATACCTACAAAATAAAAAATAAAGAATGAAAACTACCTGAGTTCAAAAATACTAAAAAGTTGAAAATAAAACATTTAAAAATATATATAACCGACTTTTACCTATAACTAAAAAGCTAAAAATAATTATAAGAAAATACAACTCTAGCAAATAAATAACACATTCAATGTTGTTAGGTACCTACCCCGGAAGTAAAAAATGTAAACATTAAAAGGTGCTCATTCTGTACAAATTATTACCTACCAATCTAGTATATTTTTGAAGTCGGTGCCAAGCAACAATCAAGTTTGATGAATTAGTAGATAAGTACGCAATGAAGGATTTTAGATTTGCTTGGCAATTGCTTCAAAATATACTAGATTGGTAGGTAATTAATTTGTACACAAAGAGCACCTTTTTATGTTTACATTTTTTACTTCCGGGGTAGGTACCTAACAACATTGAATGTGTTATTTATTTGCTAGAGTTGTATTTTCTTATAATTATTTTTAGCTTTTTAGTTATAGGTAGAAGTCGGTTTTTTTTTTAAATGTTTTATTTTCAACTTTTTAGTATTTTTGAACACAGGTAGTTTTCATTCTTTATTTTTTATTTTGTAGGTATAACCTTAATAGACAGAACCAGGTAACATCGAAAGCCTCAACATTACACAATGATACTTTCTCATTTAAATTAACAAGTAAATCTTTACGTACAAAATGTACTAGTACTTGTTGACTTAATAAGCCCAAAATATATTTATGCCTTATGGACTACGCCATGTAACCTTTTTTCACCTTTTTTTGACAACCATGTATAGCTATAGATAACTCCACTCCATCCTGTACATACGACTGCCCACGCACAAGCATAAATTTGTTAGCTGCCTTCTATAGGACGGAGTAGAATCCATCCCATATTTACGGAGTCAAATCCGTCCTATATTTCAACCATAGTATATAAACTACTTGTGGGCTAGCCCATAAATTAGTTCATTTTTTACATTTTATATTATCGTAATTATGTAACATTAATTCCTCTCCACACTTTATGCAACTTCTTATAGGCTATAAAAGAAATAATTTTTTAATCACACTGTATAAATATAATTCATCTCCAGCATATATTTCAACCATCTTGTATATGATTTGCTTATGTCCACATCATATAACAGTTTTTTAATCGCCCTATATAATTTTAATCTCACATTTTTTCCAACATTTTTATACCACCAAACGTCCAGTCCACCCTAAATTCCAACCATGCTGTATATACGGCTGCCTACGGACCACTATCATTCTAGTCCGCCCTATATTTCAATCTTCATATAAATGCAACACCTTCTATAATTTTACTTTGTGATTTAGTTTGCTATAACTAATCACCCTGTTTATAAACGTACCAAATAGCAGTTTAAAGTTTGACATGTGTTGTCACTGAATTTTCTATTAGGCCGGGAGAATGTGACAACCAAAAGCACCGTCTTCGCAAAATGGAAAAATTTTCATTTAAATAGGTATTTGCCTGGTATACAAACAAAACGAGCTTGGTACTCATTGATTTAAGGAGCCGAAAATACTATGCTTTACTACCTATATGCTTGAGATGTACATAGAAAATTTTCAAATTCTCAATTAAAACTTCCAGTGCCTAAAATTACCGCACTATTACGCTGGAAATAAAATATTTATGAGGAAATGTCCGTTATGTTATTTCGATGAAATGTTTGATAAGAATTTTGGAATTTTCTGCGATTATCTGCAAAACTGCAAGTTGCACGTCGCAGAAAAGTCTATGAGATCACCTAAGGATCTTCCTTAATAGATTAAACGTTAAAAAACTATACACATCCATAAGGAGTTATCGAAAAATCGACTAAAATATTAGGGATATTGATCGATTTCCATGCACGCATGTGTTCATTCAGAAATTTTATCACTTTATCAATAGAATTCTTTTCCAAAATTTGATGTTTCACCAATCCGGATATATACTCTGTTAAACAAGACCATATTCATTCAAAACGGTGCACCACAGGAGAAGAAATCAGGTAACATATATACAAAAAACTCTGGTAACTCTGGTAACTCTCTGCTAACTCTGGTACTTGAAACTAAATGAAAAACTATGTCTCTTAAATAGAGATTGATTAAGTATTATTGTTGAAGATATTGATTGCTAATGACCGTAGAAAAATTAAAAGTGTGCCCGAACATTTTATATTAAATTACTGGTGCATGAACTTGCCTTTATTGAAAAGAGATATATTGGAGAGTAATGAAAATATTAGTCTCAGACACACAGAGCGACCGACCGCTATTTTATTTGCTTCTATCGCGGTGAATTATTTAACAATTTTTTTCGCATGAATATTTTTAAATATTTCTTGTGTGAAAGTGACAGTTCTCAATGACCGCTTCAGAAGGAGTGTGTACACCGGACGCTTAGTAAGACATTAACTTCTGTAGAAGTTGGTTCGTTCGACGAATATTAAGTACTGCGCGTTTATCGATTTTTTGGCTTTCGGTGTACAGTGGTTGCAATTTTTTAAATTTCTTTTGGATGGAATTTTACTTCGCAATGAGGACTATAACCTACTCTTAGGTAAGAAACTGGCATTTTATTAATGATAAGTCTTTCATGGTTTAGGTGAGATAATGATAATAGAGCAACCCTAGGAAGAAAATATTACTAGTATTAAATTATTTCAAATTTGACTTCTCACTTTTTTTATAAAATCTGCTTATGAAACAATGTGTTGAATTAAAAGATCTACCAAATGATTTAAACAAATGACAACAATTTTTGTTTTTTTAAATGTTTTTAATTGTCTATTTTTATTTGTAAAACCTACTTATAAACTGAAATAGTAGATCTCTTAGTACTCACCTTATGATATAATTTTATAAATCCAAAATACACTCGTATACTAAGGTTCCGTACAATGGTCCAGATTTTTGTAATCGAGCTAACTTTTAACATTGCTTTTTTAAATTTCCATATATTTTTTAAATTTTGTAATTAGTCGTTTCAGGGTGAAAGAAAGAAACGTCGATATTCGTTTATTTTGATTAATATACATACACCTACTTTAACTTCATTGACATTGATTTGTCACATGATGCAGATTGTTATAATTTTTTTGTCCCACATATATTAGGTAACCTTAGATTTTTCCATTGGCTAAACGTTTTGAGTGAAGACCTATTTTCTCTATTTTCTCAAACTTTTGGGTTTAATGGTTTGGAAAAATATCTCTCTTTTAAACTATACATATTAAGAATATAGGAGAACTTTTATTTTTTAATTGTCAGTTAATTTTTTACTTCATTCCAAAACTAATACTTAGATTTTCGGTCAGGTCTCTTGTTTATTATTTTTTCAAAATTTTGGATTCAATAGTTTTGGGCAAAACGAGGATCGATATTAGCATATTTTTTTAATATCTTTTAAACCATACATTCTGAAAATTAAAAAATACATATTTGGAATTCTCATAAGACTTTTCATTTCATGATTTCATAATGGTATTAAGAGAAAAAATATTTTCATTTAATTTGCCCTTTTGTCCCTCAAATATAAGCTAAGAATCTTTAATTCCGTTTTTCACAACTTTTGACTTAATAGTTTCGGAGGTAAGGGAATGATGACCGGTTTCAGTATATTTCCTCTTGAAAAATATTATATTTTAGTTTTATTCATTCATTTACAATTTGCATTTCCAACAAGCAGAATGGGCTACCCAATTACAGGATACCACATATTACAAGAACAATCACAAAAATATGTAACGCAAGATACAAAGAAAATGATGGGACGAATAAAAGATATGCAAAACTAGAAATAAAATAAGCTGGTCACATGTTTGCATACACTTTGAAGATTAAATAGGTCGCTTTTTTAACGCAGATAAAGAAATAATTTAACTTATTAATGAACAGGAGAAATCATTGGTGATTCTTAAAATAAATTTTACGTGGCCATAGTCTGTTCACAATATTTTCAACATGAAAATATATGAAAATATTTCAAATCAAAGTTTGGAAACCAATATATAATATAAGTTCCATGATGTAAACTAGTAGTGCTAAGTGCGTAATCAAAGGGAAGTATTATGTTTTAATCTTGAAAATGTGATGTGTTCACATTTTTTCCAGATTTAATACTACAATAATGACAAAAAAAGTATCATATGGACTGCGGCCAAGATAGTGTGGTGTAAATTCTGATTTTTTTGTTTATAGTGCAAGTAGTTGCAATTTCCGTATCGTAGCTGATTTTGAAACACTCTCGGCCTCAATTTCATTAGTGGAGTCGCTGATATTCTTTTCAGAACATGGGATAAATTGAAAAGAAATTGGATTAGTTCCGAGATATCTCGAATTGGTCCCATATTTTTAGGGGTTCGTATATACAATGTACGGATACCCTTATAATATCACTCCGGATTTCTCCCTCTTTCACATCACAGCAATTTTCTTCTAAACTACTAGGCGGAGAATGTTGAAATTTGGTATCAGTGTATTGGTTACCAAACAATAAACTGATACCCGATGAGGCGTATATATCGTAAATGAAGAAATTTTGATTTTAGGGGTACTTCTGGGGCGGGGGGAACTAAAATATTCTACCGTTCCCCCCTCTTATCGCGGAAACTATATGAAATAAAATTTTGAAGAAAAATAGAGACATTGGGCGTCACCTGAATTTTACCGGAAAAATAAGGAGAAACCTCTACTACTAATTTTGGTGGGGCTCATTAGAGGAATACAAATATATATTTTTCATATTTTTAAAATTAATTGTTTACAAGATATTCACAAATAGATATAAAAAATTTTAGAAAAACTTTGGGGTACTGGGGCCGACTTGAAATTTATAAGAAAAGTTAGTAGGAAACCCCCATAGTAATTTTAGGGACAAATTACAGAATTATATGGAAAACAAAAATTAAATTTTCAAACGCATCATATACTATATAAAAGGCTCATTATGTGAATTACAAATATATCATATTTTTAAATGATTTGTTTAAGAGATATTAACAAAAATATTAAACATCGACTTAATTCCGACTTTAGAAACTACACTATGTAAAATTTTGAACAATATATTTTAATTGTATTTTTAAATAATATGTCTTAAAGATTTAATAATTTATTATTTAAAACTTGACCTGTTTTCCTCTTTATCTTCCAATCTACAGAGCCTCAAAATTCAGACAGTAGAATATAGAAGGCTTCCCTGAAAGTTTATTAGTAATATAAAACTCTAATGTTTATTTTTGGGGGCCAAATTAGAAAATTAAATATATATTTTTATAAAAATCAAACGAATCATGTAGCAGATAAAATTAAAAGTCTATATGTGGAAAATAAAAGCGTGTATTTTTTATTATAAATTTAAAACACTAAGAAAATGCACTCATTCCCTGCTTGTCTGAAACTGTAATATTAGAATCTTGAAGGTGGTACGCAACCCTTAGTATGCGAGTTCAACTCGCACTTGATCAAATAATTTCAATAACATAGCTTGTACTATTTGTTTCAAAATCGGGAAAACATTTTTACCGACTTTCTTATACAGTAAACCTTGGTGGAGTCGCTGTTTGAAAAAATACGGAAATATTTTCTGTTCGGAACATGGGATGTAATACATTAAAAATAAATTGGATTAGTTCTGGGGGATCCCGGAGTGGTCCAATATATTTTTTTCAATAACATAGCTTGTACCGTTTTTTAGAAATTCGGGAAAACTTTTTTAACAAATTTTTATACAGTAAGCGTTGGTAAAGTTGCTGGTATTAAAAATATGAACATGTTTCTGTTCGGAACTTACGTACACTGTAATCAATCCATGTCACTTTTCTAACTGTAGAGTTTTTCATCAAATAGGAATTTTGATTAAAAGTATCTTTATTATTGTTAATATCTAAAATCGTTATCAGACAGAAGTAATTAGAATTAAAAACTGCATCTACTTATGCCATTGTACTAAAAAATGTATAATAAGTATTTATGTAACTTTTCCAACTATATACTAGGATTTAAATAAAAATATATCAATTTTGTTTGAAAGTGAGGTTTATTTTTTTATAATATCTCAAATTGTAATCAAACAAAGTTTATTAGGATTGAAAACTGCATACAATTGTGCTGTAGTATTAAAAATTGTAATAAATTGAAAGTTGATTGTAAATGAGACGAAATAAATGTCAGTTAATCAACTTCAAGATGTAGGTTCTAAGCTGGTTTCTATATAGAGTGTGTCTTCATAAGTTGGATGCAAACGGAAAACGTTTTCATGAATATTATTTAGAGAAAAGTGATTCTTCATAAAAATATTTGCATGATCAGAAACATATACTGTAATCATTATATGCCACTTTTTCAACTGTATACGAAGTTTGTCAGCAAATATGAATTTTGCTTAGAAGTAACATACCTTCATTACTCATAATATATAAAATTCTTATCAAACAGGAGTAATAAGAATTATAAAACGCATCTAATTACGCCACATCACTAAAAATTGTCTAATAAGTGTTTATGTCACTTTTCCAAATTGTGTACTAGATTTGATAAAGAATATATATTTTTTAAGTTAAGTAGGTACCTTCATTTTCAATAATAATTGTTATGAGACAAAGTTTATTAGAATTGAAAACTACGTCCTATTATGCTATATAATTAAAACTGTATAACGATTTATTATAAGATACCGCGAGAAGAGACTATTAAATTAATGCCAGTGTAATTAACAGACCTAAAGGATGATGATACTCAGATCGTCTACACTATTTTGGATCCACCTATATTAGAATCATATACAAAATTTTCTTAATACATATACATGTTTAGAAAACAAGTTATTCTATTCATCAGTAAACGAGGTTGGACAAACTAATAAATGATGCTCAAAAGTAAAATACCTTATTTTAGGCAATATCAAAAAAGTTAATTAAACTCGAAAACTACATCCAATTATGTCATCACTAAAATTATAAAATTAATACATTATTTAAAAAACAAAAACCGACTTCAAAAATAATAACTCAACTAAAAAGTATGAAATAATTTTGTGCTGCAACAATTAAATACTTTTCATGAAGTCGGTGCTAATTTGAACAGCGAAGTTGCGAAGTACAAGTTATAAATGCACCTTCTCAAAATATTTTCACTTTAGCTTGGCACCGACTTCATAAAAAGTATTTAATTGTTGCAGCAAAAATTTCGGTTTTTGTTTTTTTTATGTATTAATTGTCATAATTTGGAATTATTTTCTACAAATCAATTGTATCTATTGTCATCATTAAAGATCTAACCGACTACTAATTGTCCACTAATGTTAACGATGTCATATTTCATTCATAGGAATTTAAAAATTACAAGGTAGTTAGTTGCATAATATCCAAATCATCTTTGTATATACGACTCAATCAGGGTCAATATTCTTCAGATCGCTGGTAATGCATCACGACCCAGATCAAACTGCTTTATAATTCATTGTTGGCGAAGTTAAGAAATGATATTCAGAACTATTATTGTTTCTTTTTCCAATTCACATATAATTATAATATGTTAACGTTGAGTGAAACCTTTACTCTTACTTTTATTTATTCGTGTCTGTTCCAAAAAGAGTTTGATAATTTATTTATAATTAAATATGCTGAATACTTGATTTGTCGTTTTTAATTGCTATTTATTGAGTCGTACTATTGGACGATTTTCACACATACCTTTTCTGTATTAGCCTTGGTTCCTTTATATTTCTTTTAAGCCATCTGTTACGTTATTTTAATCTTGCTATCAGATCTTTAGTTTTCTATTTTTAATTAAAATTTATTAATTTTACCATGCTTTTCCATTGTAGCGCTGTCATACTCGTCATATTTTGCAACCATTCAATTATTTAGACAATAAAAATTCTATTAAGATTATTCCCTATTAATTTCATTTAATTTTATATTTGCCTTTGTAAAAACGGTTTCCCAACTATGTAACTTGTGTTGTTAGGGTGGATTTAAGTCATAAAGGACCCCGCATATTCCTTATGGAAAGTGGTCCCCGGTGGATTTGGCTGCAATTTTCCTATTTTGTACATTTTCAATAGCCGCAAAGTCCGATAGTTAGCCGATAGTTTTCAAGTTATGGTTAATTTTATATTTATAGGGTATACCACGATGAGCTGAGTCGATATGTATATCAGAAACTACTAGGACTATTTATCCGAAAATTAGTATACAGGAGGTTTTTGAAGAGCTGGTTTCAGTTAACATAATTTCAGTTATCTACGACTTCTGGTTCTACCGGAAGTAGACCCAAACATTTTTTTTATAAATGGAACACCCTGTTTTTAAAGCTTTTTTTAGAATCTACGATGAATTTCAATATAACTTTTATTAAAAGTATCATATGTCTGAAGGGCTCCAGTTGAAAGTTATTTAATCTTTTTGAAAATTTTGACAGATGCAGCTTTCTAAAAATATATATTTTTTGGAGACAAAGAGGGCCAGGTAAAAAATTACCAGAATTGCCTGAATTAAACGTGAAACTTCTTAAATCTTTGGAAACTTTTCAAAACAATATACGTTTTTTTCAAATGGATCTTATGTTTGAATCCCCATACCTAAATTAAAGGATTTTTGTGGTTATGAGAGATATTTGAATTATCACTAGGCTTTTTTGAAGGAATCGACAAGAAACAAATGCTGAAGTGTCATCAAACAATATTTGCTAATAATTTGGTGTTAAAGCACAATTATATGGAAAGCATTTATCCCGTTTAGAATTTAGTAACTAAGTTCCGGATAGACCAACACCCCCTCATGACACGCTGACGAGGCTCATACACAATTGGAAAACAGACGGACAGTTTGTGAAAAAGCACGAGAAAGGGAAACCTTTCGTAGATAATAAAGAGAATTAAGTTACAGTCTTTGAATGCTCAAGAACATATCCAGAAAATTCCTCAGTAGATGCAGAAAGAGATGTGGACATTCTATGATTAGTTTTCAAAAACGTAAGAACCACCCGTTTGCATTCTAATTAGTTAAAAAAGAGGAACATTTTCTACACAAAATGATTTGGACGGATGAAGCAAAATTTATGGAATAGTCAACCACATTACTGGAGTAATACTAATCCAACACGTTATTTTTAGGTGAGAGATATCTCGAAATTTTAGAAAATGGTTTACATCCACTAAAGTTGACTTAGAAACAGCTGTGGTCGTCTCAACACGAACTCTGAATATTGCACCTATGAATAACTTTTTAGACAATCATGGAAAGGTTTCACATATTTTTTTATAACCATATCAAATTCTCCATAAAGTAATGTATACACGTCTCTTAACGGTTCCTTCCAAAAAGCCTACTAATAATTCATATATATCTAATAGCTACATGAAAATTTTAATTTCTCCAAGTGTATATAAAAATTGTTTCATTTAGTCTTGTAAGCATAAACTCCTACTTTTTGGCCTAGATTCCAATGGTTTTGAGGAAAAATGGAGTTGCCATTTGAAAAAAATTAGTTATACGATTTTCGGATTCAGTACCAATTTCTGAGCTCTTCGTTTTTTTAACAGTTGGCAGAGATTTAGGATGCTTTAAGTTTTATTCAAGCAAATTCTGGTAGTTTTTGATAGGGCCTTATTTGCTTCCACAAAAATAATATTTTGTGAAGAACTGGATCTGCCAAAATTTTCAAAAAGTTGAAATAACTTTTAACCGGACCCCTTCAGACATATGATGTTTCTAATAAACTTATCTTAAAATTCATCATAGATTCTAAAAATTCTATAAAAACAGGATGTTCCATTTAAAAAAAAAATAAAGTTTGGGTCCACTTCCGGTAGAACCGGAAGTCGTAGACAATTGAAAATATTGTAACTAAAATCGGCTCCTGTATACTAAATTTCACATTAATACTCCCAGTAGTTCCTCATATACATATCGACTCCGCTCTTTATGGTATACTCTGACCATAAATATAAAATTAACCATAACTTGAAAACCATCAGTCATCGGACTTTGCGGCCATAAAAACATTTGATCATTTTGTTGAGATCTACAATATATCAAAATTTCAGCCAAATCCATTGAACATTGTAAATCATACTATTATTTTGTTAAATGTTAAGTCAAAATTGTGTTTTATGTTAATTTGTTTTGTTCCACAATTTAAAAGCTTTTATGTAAATCTAACTAAATTGTTTTAATAAAACTGCAAAGTCCACAAATCCAATGTAATTAAATAATTGTTAAAAAGTATGAAATAAGAATCCTTCAATTGTAAAAAAGGGTTGGGTGTGTTGGATATTTTTTTAGGGGTGGGGGGGTTGGATAATTTTTTCCAGGCTATATAAAATTTATTCTTATAAAAAAGATGATTAATTGGTTAAAATTGAACTTTGAAACCCAAAATTCCAAAGGTTTATATACATAAGTTTGTATTGTCATGAATTAAATTTAATACCTTTTAAAAATTCGCGAATTTCAATTTCTGAAGGTGTTCCCGCGTACTTTTATGATTACTGTAGGTACCGCTTTAAGTGTTGCTGACATTGTCAACACAAATTATCCCCCTATTAATTTCATACAATTCCAATTATGTGGATAAACTCGAGTAATATCTATATTTCAAATGATATTCGATCAGAAACATTTCTAAAATATTATTGATGCATTACTCATTGTTATAAAAATATTTTATCACATTATTGTGGTAAATTTTAATTGATAATTTTAAAGCGGATTTTATAAGAAAGAAGTAATCAAATAAATCAATACGAAGATTCACATTTTACTAATACCACTTATATTGTCTTCTAAACGTTGTTTGTGGCATATTCTTGATTACTTTTATGTTTTTTTGGGGAATAACACCACAATAGAAATAAAACTAAATAAAACTGCAATATACGTAGTTTTATTTCTATTGTGGTGTTATTCCCCAAAAAAACATAAAAGTAACCACTTATATTATCATGAAATTTACATAAATCAAACTCATATAATCGGCAATTATAATAAATATCAGGTAATGTTATTCGGACATTTCAAATTCTTTTTTATGTAATAAATTCAAATTTGCCTTTTGTTATGAGACTGTGGGCCAGACACGTTTGATAATTCTTAGAGGATGGTCGTGCTTGATTTCCTGCATTTGTTATACGATTATGGAAAATTTTTGCATAATAATGATTCCCAATTGCTTTGTGTTTATCAGGAAAGAATCATTTAAATAACCAGCGATTTAATTTAATTATTTAATTTAATGTATTGAAATTAATCGTCCGTTTTTAACTAAAAACGCCTAGTTATAACCAGTAGAATTTGTAGCATACTGAAGAAGATAAGGTATGTTCATACATTTTCCAAACAGCTAATTAGAAGAAATAAGGTAATCTGTGACTTTTACCATTATTGAATATGTCATTTTAAAGAAAGGCTATTTTCGCTACATTATATTGCACAGGTGTAAGTCATGTTTCTTGTTTTTCCTAAAATTTTATAAAATAAAATTCTCCCTCAGTGACTAACTACCATCTTACGAATACAAATTGTGTCAGACCCAACATACATTGTTTTGGAACAGATCTTCTTTATTTTATTCCTTATCTGGTCTGTCGACAGCTTTAAATCTAATTTAAAGAACCTGAAGTAAAAATTGTTTCACTATTAAAATTATAATCATTTGAAAGAAGCTGAATCAAAACTTCAAATTATTCTATTCAAAAATTATAAAAACAATCAAAACATATTTAAAAAATAAATGTTTGTCATAATTTTTGTCGCGGAAAAACATGTCTTATATTTCTTATTCATTAGTTTTTAAAACAATTCATAGAAAATTATGTTTAAAAATGCAAATTTTATTCAATATTTTATTGTTTTAAAACACATTCTGTCTTTTTGTCAGCGTTACGCTTCGAAACGACTCGATTATTTTTGAGAAAAATAAAAATCAATTGAAATTATGGGCGAACTATATAAATCACATCGCCGTTTCTCCAATATTAATTTTGGGGACAAATTATAGAATTAAATGAAAAATAAAAAATTTAAAAACTTCCAAATGAGTCATGTAACATATTAAATGAAAATGCTCATTCTGGGAAAAACAATATAACGAAAATATACAACATTTTACACATTCTCCTCCTTATCTACGGAACTATAAAACTTAAAATTTCGAAAAACCGAACTGAAATTTACAAAAAAAAAATAATTAGAAACCCTGCTTTGTTAAACGAAAAATATAAAATTAAAATTGCTTCTAACGCATCGTGTAATATATTAAATCGAAGAGCTCATTATGACGAAATAAATATTTTTTTTTCAAATTTTTAAAATAAATTTCTTAAGATATTAACAAAGATATAAAAAAATTACCTATTCATCACATAAGGCCTCACCTAAACTTTACAAGAAAAATAAGGAGAAACACCTAATGTGAATTTTGGGGGTAAAATCTAGAATAATATATTTTTTGACGCATCATGTGATATATCAAATGAAAGGGCGCATTATGAGAAATTCAAATATTTTTTTAATTTTTTTTTAATTATTTTTATTTTTTTAAGATATTAAAATAATATAAAAATCCACTTATTCTTCCCTTTATCTCAGAATCTACAGGACATAAAATTTTCAAAAACTAAAGGATTATAGGGTCTCACTTGAACTTTGCAGAAAACATAAAGAGTGAACCCTTTATTAAGTTCAGCTGCCAAATTACAGAATTACATGAAAAATAAAAAAAAAAAATTCAAACGCAGAAACAATTTTAAAATAATTTTTTAAACGTTATTAAAAAAATATATAGAAAATTTTAAAATTGCACCCCTAACGTAATGTATCCAATAAAAGGAATCGTCATAAAAATACAAATATACTTTATTTGTATTTTTAAAATAATTTCTTTAATAAAAGATTTAATAATTTATTTTACATTTGACCCATTCTCACCTTTGTCTTCCAAACCATTGAGCCTAAAATTCAGACAAAATATTATATAGGGCTCCACTGAAAGCTTATTGGTAAAATAAAGCAAAAATCTTAATCTTCATTTTGGGGCCTAAATTAGAAAATTAAATACATATTTTTGAAAAATCAAGCAAATCATGCAGATGCAACAAAAAGGCTTTGTGTAAGAAATAAAAGTGAATATTTTTATAAATTTAAAACGCTTAGTTTAAACGTTATTTAGGTAAATATAAGAAATTCCAATTTCTTGCTTTTCTAAAACTGTAATATTTGAAAAATATATTTCTAAAAGGTGGTAAAGAACCCTTAGTATGACAATCCAACTCGCACTTGATCAAAATATTCAGTATTGTAGTGAAAGTTACGGCATCAACATTGTTTTATATCACACTAATTCTTCATTGGGTAGTACAGTAAAAGAAATATGCGTTAGAAAAGAATACAAAGAACATGTTTGGTTGTTCACCATGAGGTAGTGGTGTCCATCGAGAAAAAACATTGATGTTTTCATTCGATGTAAAACATCGGAACCCTGCATCGATGTTTTTCGATACATCGCTAAAAAACATCAATGTTTTTTCAACATCGAATACTTTGTATAGTAGTTTGATATTCGCCATTTCCAATTATTTAAATGCGTTAAGTTCCGCTTTTGTGAGGTGAACATAGAGTCAGGGTATCAGAAGTGTAGTGCTAATAGCTGGAATAATGTATTTAGTTTTTTAAGTATTAGTTAGAAGTTCAATTACGTGAGCGCCATATATTATATAGCTTCATAAGTGAGCTGAAAAATACAAATAGAATTATTTTACTAAAACAACAATTACAAAAAACATTACCTACTATTAGGCAAGGCGCAAATTGAGACGCGTATAGCGCGTGTGAGGTGACATGACACGAGTGGCGCGACCAGCACGTGTCACACACGTCGCCTGGTGGTCCGCATATTGAGACGCAGTTCATAGCCAATTGCGTCAGAAAATATATGAATAACGAACGAATAAATTTTATATTTTGTCTTTACATAATTAGTATATTTTGTATTGCAGCACCCTTTTTGATATCTTACCGCCTCTATTAACGTCTGATCTTACCATTTTCCAAAACAATTGACAATCTGTTTACACGCGCGACACGAGAAACTGTTTCTCAACTACAGCGCAACGCGACTGACAGTAGACGCGTGTCGTGCCTCGCGACTTTTTGTTGCCAATTTGCGCTGTTCCATTCAATACTATACGTTACAAAAGTTTGCGCTGTGCTGTGTCATGTCACACGGGCTATACGCTTCTTAATTTGCGCCTAGCCTTAAAGTTTAATTTACTGGTTAATTTTCATTAAATTATGTCAATTTTCATACGACTTTCATCATCTTTGGAATAGTAGAGCCGTTGAATGGTAACAAGAATCGGGGCTCAATAGGGTACTAAAAACCTAGGTATTCTTCTCAGCCATTTTTGGTTCGTCTATCACTTTTGCCTTGTACCTATTTACAATGAATGCATTTTGGCTCCCCTTTAAGTATGAATTAATAATTTGTAGATAAACATTGAAACCTGAAAAATATTAAGTAAGCTTCTAAAGAAGGTTGGATTTGAGTTGTTGAGAACGCAGGAAGGCTTGTGTTAAGCCATTTATTATTAACACATTTGACACGAACAGAAGGGTTTATCGGCTTCTAAAATGTTATTTTACAAAATTTTCTCTTTAAAACTAAATTTAAAACCTAAAAATTTAAGGTTTTTTCTTTAAAGTATTATTTTCCTAATTTAATTCCCCGGTATAGAATTTTGGAATAGTAGTTACAGAAAATAATGTACAATTTAATAAGTAAAACAAACGAGAAAAAATATATATAGTTGTTGAATTTTTGGGAGATGGTAACAAAGTATTTCACACAAACGGGATTAGGTAGGCACTTTGATAGCCAATTTCCTTCCCATTCCATATGTTGAACCCATTTCATACTTTTAAGGTTATCAGTGGGACATAGATATATTTTTCAATCCGTTTGATTTTTTACACATAATAATAGTGTTTTTTTTTTCAGTTCCTCTGTAGAAAAACATACTGTGATTTTTACCATGTAAAATTCATTATCAAAACACTAATTTATCAAAAAAAAAGGAGTTTTAATACAATTTTTTATGGGAACCTTAACATACGTTTACTGATTCATACACTGCATATTTTCATTGATTTGAAACAGGCCTAATAAATTGTGAACATAGAGAAGCAGTCCCAGCAGGACCCAAAATGGGTGACGAGAATAATCATACTTTTAGTACCTTAGGTCCAATAGCTGCTCACAGATGTCACCCAGTGTTAATTAAAATTAAAAAAATTAATATTAATTAATTAATTTTATCTTGAATAAATGAACTAATATTATAATATATTTTTAATGCTCTATTTCATTATTAGTCAGACAGTTAGTTTTTTCATTGATTCGATGTTTTTTATAAAAAAACATCGATGCATCGAATGGAAAAGATCTTTGTCAAAACATCGAATCAATCCGATGTATCGTATGGTAAACATCGAATGGATTCGATACATCGATGTTTTGTTAATATCCCTACCATGAGGTAGTTTGTAAAGTTTTACATTTGATCTCGGTCAAGAAGCAATCATGATATTACTTTTTCAGTACAGTAAAGATAGTTATTGTTAAATTTCAAACTACGTCTATATTAAGGTTCGTTCCTTCATCCGATTGTCGACCGATCGGCAATTGGCTAATGCATCGGTACATGAACCGTTTATTGCGCAACTCGATGCATGTACCAGTCGGTGGCTGCACCGCCGGTTCTACCCTGAAGCCGGTGATCGAAATTGCCGTACATTAACTGGTTGCGAATCAATCACCGTGTCACTTGGAACACGAAACTGAACCGCTCACTAAGCGGTTATTGTTTTGAAGGAACGCTATTTTTCTTGCGCGCAGGTACGCGACCGTTGTGTATCGGTTATCTAGGCTGAAGGAACGAACCTTTAAAATTCTTTGAATAATTTTTGACCTAATGTGTACAAAATGAAATTGATATCATTGTAATTTTGTTATAACGTTAAAATTTATGACATGAGTTTAAGATGTTTGAAATGTTCAGTAGTTTGGAGACATTTAGAAAATTTATTAAAAGCATAAAACGAGATCCAAATCTGGACATTTGATGTTCAATAAAATTGCTTTAGAGGTTAGAGTAATAAATATGTAATCAAAATTTCTAGATGAGATCGTTGTTAAATATTTGTTTTATGAGAGAACATTCTTGGGCTTTAAGGATTCTCCTAGGTTATCCCTCTTATAAGCACTACTGATTTTCCAATTTTTTTTATGTTCAAGGTTTTCTTGGTCAATTTAATGATATTCGGAATCTCTCTTATAAGTAAGAGAAAATCATTTAGTCTGTATATGTCGGCTTATTTCAAGTCGGAACAAGTAGGTATAAACTGATTTCGTACACAGCAAAGTATTTAGCAAAGTATTTTCGTACAATGCGACTGTCAAGGTCAAACTAGTTTTTTTGCAATTACCTATAACCAAAGTGTGTGTATGTATGATTTCACAATTTTAATTGAAATTGTTGCTGCAATAAGTTGATATGTAGAGAGACAAAAAATTAATAACTCAAGAATTTAGTCAACCAGTACCAAATATCTTTTTTCCTGTAATAAAATCGGGTTACCATTTTAACTAACCTACATGATCAACTTTATTAATATTATTATTGTCTATAAACATATTATTTTGATACTAAATCTGCTATAAAATCTGCTACCAGCCATTTATTAAAAGTAAAACAAATAACGGTATATCTCTGTTCACTTACGAGTGAATGACTGACATAATGGGATACCCAAGGTTGCGGAACAGGTTAGAATGGTTTACTTTCAAGACATGCACTAGATATAAATTAAGCATTGTTACAACTAGTATAACAATTAAAGAAGAAATTATTCGTGTTATTATAGTGGAAAAGATTAAAGTAAAAGTGATTAAACGGACAGCATAATTTCTAATTTAACTTGCTCCTTTGGTAATCTTACTGCCGTATCTGATGTATTTGCAAGAGAGAAAAGAGACCTACATTATTGATTGATATGTTGTTGTAGTACTCTTAGCCAATAATAATTTCTCTTTGATGCTATTGTTGGATTCTTTAAGAGCGATGTAATTATTTATTCTTTATTGTATTAAACATAATATGTACACAACGTCGTAAAGATGAGGATGAACAGTCATGAAAGGAGTGTTGATTTTGGTTAGCGTTATAAAAACAGTTTTATATATGAATTTATTTTGAATTTATTAATATAATAGTTTATTAATTTTAAAAGGATATTACGCTTTGGTTGCACTGTTTATATTATTTACACGGAATCCATATACATTAAGGTCCTAAAGTAAATGATAATAAATTCTTTTTCCATGTAATTATCTATATATAAATAGGCAAAGACAAAACGATTAAGTACCATTTTCTCCTCTGTCTCTCAACCGATTTTCTTCATTTTTTTTGTTTAGTAGCTACTGACGATCTTCAGTGCAGAATCCTAATACTAATTTATAATATTGGTTCATTCATTAAATAAAATAAAATAAAAATTCATTATGTACGTCTATAATGTCAACGCCAAACAACTGAATGTGCCGCCGCCGCCAGACTCAAAACATTGCTGTTATATACTTAGAGCATGTACTTCTGGAAGTTGCATGCAAGCGTTGTTATTGTTTAGTGGTAAAGTAATCGTTGTATATTATAATTATACAGGGCGATTCCAGATATGTCAGAAATCATTTTTTTCGTGGGTGGCACATAAGCAGTTGCATATATAGGGTGTTTAAAATATAGAGTAGAGTGCAATTATAAATAATAAAATAATTATATAAGGAAGCCCATTAGCGGTTGAATATACAGGGTTCTTAGAATAGAAATGCAGTAGAATTACAGTTATACGGGGTGATGCAAAAAATATTATACAGAGATGTATATACAGGGTGGCGGAAATGGAAATGCAACATTTCGTAACCCATAAGCAGTTGTATATATAGGGAAGATGAAATATAGGGTGAAAGGAATTATAGATATACAGGATGATGATAAAAAATGTTAGAAAAGAAAATGATTTATAGAGTAGCCCACGAAGAGTTCCATATATATGATGATTGAAATATAGGTCGGAGTAGAATTATAGTTACAGAAGATATGTCTAAGTACTTCTTGGGAAATAACACCACAGTTAAGAAAATTGCTGTATATTCCAAACGTTTCGGGGTCTAGGTCAGACCCCGTTGTCAATGGTTAAGAAAGGCACAATTCTAAGATGTAAATTAAAATATTTGACAATATGTATTATTTGATTTCTGACGTAACTAAGAGAATTTTATTAGTAATATACAGGGTAGCACAGAAACTTCTAAAGATCATATAATCATAAAGTTCCTTTCAAATTGGAAGAATTTGAAAGGGATATCTTCAGAATTTTATGTGGCGTTCTTAGGTGCGCCAAAAATGCGAACAAAGAATTTTGTTGATTCAGTGACCTTATGAACTATCCCGATATTGGGTTGTTCACAAGGACATGACCATTAGCAATTTCTTCCTTAATCATCGGCAACCAGGAACGACTGAATTCTACGGAGGTAGTAGCGATACAATCGTTTTCATTTAACAAAATTAAAGCAGACTCTTTTAGTTTTCTTCTGGTGTTATGTTCTTCTTTGTGTTATATAACTGAATTTTGAAACTGTATTTTATGACCCAGGTCCCAAGCATGTTCACAAATTTTGGATTTTTCAAATTGTCGTTTTGTTATGTAATTTTTGAGTTCGTTTATTCGAACATTTAGAGGGCTAGAGGTTTCTCCAATATAGAATTTATTACATTCACAAATTATTATTATAAATGCAATTTTTTGTATTTTGAGATGTGTATATTCCAAACGTTTCGGGGTCTAGGTCAGACCCCGTTGTCAATGGTTAAGAAACTATGGATAAAAAAGGCACAATCCTAAGATGTAAATTAAAATATTTGACAATATATTATAGGGCTGCTTTTAATACGGTATCACATGTGCGTATCGAATGCATATTAAACTCGTAGAAACACAAATTTTCTAGAACTCAAATTAGAAATGTGTCAAGTAGTTTTTCAACACCGCAATTGTTGTACCAACAGTAAGCCAAGGTAGCCAAATATTGGTAAGAAAATGCTACACACATATATAAACACAAGAATCGAATGTTTTAAGAGTAATGGGGAATGGGTAGCAATTAAACGTTGGTCGAGAACAAGATAGCAGCTATGTGCCTAATAACTGAGCGAGGAAAATGAAATGAGACTTTATGATGGCCATAATCGTGACAATATTTCTGGCTTCCTACATGTTCTTGATCTTACAGAAGATAGTTAAAAATTTCATAAACAATGTGTAGCTCATAGGCAGTCGCATATACAGAATGGTTTACCGGGTGGTGCAAAAATGTTAAAAAATATTATGTGTGGTCCATGAGCAGTTGCATATACAGGGTGGTGGAAATATATAATGAGATGAAATTATTATAATCAGGATTTTAATAAATGTTAGAGAATTGAGTGCAATTATAGCTATACAGGGAGGTTAGAAAAAATAAATATGTAGGGTAGCCCATTAGCGGTTGAATTCTTGTCATATTAAATTAAGAATTACGAATTTGAACAGAAATATAATATATATATATTGAAATTTGTAACAGGGCAAAACATGAAGTAAAACAAGTCACTAAAATAACTTGCCCCCAATGCTGACACAGCTATGTCGAAGATTGGCCTTTCAATCTTTATACAAACAGGTTGAACTTTCTCTGTGACTTCGAATGGATATGTTTTGAATTTTATCAGTGCCACTCCATTAGTGGTTGTACCTTCTGGAGTGAAGTGCAAAGGTGTCTTCTTCTCAGCTAGAAATTGGGACACATTTTTTTTAAAGCTTCTGTGTTCGTAATTCTACCAAAATTACATGAATTGTTTTTCAGCAGTTTGTCAAAAGCATTCTGATGATGGGGTGAGTTTGTTCCTACTATTTGAGATACTGCTAAGTGATCGAATATTGAAACATTATTGCTAACAAATATTTCTACATTTTCGTCGACTTGTCTTAATTTAGGCATCAAGACATTTTGTAAAAAATCAATGCAATTTCCTGCAGTTAATACCTCAAATTTCTTGAAAGTTTAACGACTCAATGCATATTTTGTCCTGAAATGAGCCAAAAATGGTTACGACTGTTTTACTTTAAGTCACCAATATATATTTATTGGAGTCTATTATTTCGAGAAAAGTTTCATAAAAAAAGGTGGGCCACCAAATGGCTTGAGACCCCAAGTTACATTTAGAACCTGATTTTCGATAATAATATTTTCTTTTTTCATTTTGTCTGTTAATAATGGCTCCAAAGGAGTCGAAACTTTGAATATATCATAAATTTATACACGGTTCTCACCCTGAACTTAACACAGTTATATTATATACTCTCTTCGAGGTGTCATTCCTAGATGTCGGTCTTCTTATATCTCGCGTCTGCAAATGTATATATTACTTCAATTTTCGGGTTCTCCATAGCTATGGATCCAATTTAAAGTACCTTCCACTTTAAATTTATGATCATTTGAAAGAAATTAAATAAAAAATTTCAATTTATTCTATCCAAAATTGATAAAAACAATTATTTATAAAATAGAAATGTTTGTCATAATTTTTTCAACAGAATAGCATTTCTTATATTTCTTAATCATTGATTTCTAAAAGAATTGTTAGATAATGGTGAAATTTTGGTAGTCAATATTTACAAATATTTAAGTAGGTAAGTATTCGATTCGATTCGATATTCGATTCGATATTCGATTCGATAAATGAAGAATAAACAAAATGTCCAAAATAGGGATCCAATCGAAAAACTAGCGCAAAGACGAAAAGTTTTCGTTTTTCACTTTTCTTTCGGAACTCACCTTAAATATTGGGTAACAACTCCATTAAAAAAATCTGATCGGAAAAGGACATTTTCTGTCCAGACCGGACGTGCAATATGGGACATTTGACAAACCCCTTCAAACTCATAATTTGTATCTGAAACGTTTTTCGTAATAATGGAGATCACTCGAGAAATTAGCTTGTTTCAAGATAAATGCCCCGGTATTCGGTTTTCGCGATAAGTATAACTTTAGAGTTGTAAATTAAGCGAACATTTTTTGTAGGTTTTCACCAACAAAATTACAATTTTGTTGCCCCAAACAGTGGCGTCGCAAGACCTAAACTTAATGTGGGCAAGGTACATTTCGCGAGGCCCTCTAATGGTGCAAGAAGAAGGGAATTTAAAATAAAAAATCATTTGAAATTAAGGTGCGAGGTCCTTTGCACAGCGAGGCCTTGGACGGAGGCCGAAACAGCCTACGCCCTAAGCCGCCTCTGGCTCCAAACATTTTTGAGTGTCTAAATAGGTAATAAATTATTTGATAGTGTTTTTTTTTTGTATTTTGTTTATTTATCTGTGAAACACCAAATGTTCTAGACTTTCCAATGTTGTTTCAGACGCTAAATTTTTATGAATTTTTCGATATTTTTGAACACTTTAATCTACATGGTGTCCATCCTATAAATACACATATCCCAAATTGCAATGCTTTTAAATAAATCTAATTCCGGGCATATATTTCCTACTTCAGTTTTTATATTGGTATTATAAGAGCTTAAACTGATACTACATATAAATTTCATATGATATTTTAAATACGAAATTTGGATAAATCATTTGTCCATAATTCCAAACCATGCGACGACTTGAATTCTAGTGAAAATCATTAATTTTTATTGTTTTGCTCTGTTTCTAAGGGTTTTTCTCAAGGAGCTGTTTGTACTCTCTGAAGACAAAATTACTTTACCACTTACATTTATTTTCGGACATATTTTTCGATTAGAAAACCTCCTGAAACTGCCTCCGAATTAATGATTTCCTATGAAGTTTTCATCATGTTACGGTTTGCAACCGGAAGATGAAATGTTTCTCGCAAACTCTGACCCTGAAGAGCTACCCACTCGTTTCATGCCACCCAGGGAAATTAGCAGTTCGTAAGGACTTGGTCTGCGACGAGTGTTTCAGTTTACGTAGAGGTCAAGAAACGTAACATAAATATTTTTACCTCGAAGTAATTGTACAATTAACCCTGTGAGAATGTGGTGAGAAAATGTATCACCTAGAATGTAGCAGGGTTTGGCATTTATGGAATTTAATGTATCGTAGAAAAAAATTTATTTCCTCTAAACATCATGGACAAAAAATTCGAGCACCAGTTCAAGTTAAAAATAGGAGCTAATGATCAAAATATAAAATGGGACGTATGCATACAAATTGTTACTAATATACTGAGATATCTGTTGTATATTGTTAACAAAAAATGAAATTTGATGAGAACATTGAGAGATGTCAGTTAAACGACATATGGTCTAGTGAACATGACCAGTGACATCAAAATGGGTTCAGATTTTCTGAATTCTTTGTTGTTGGAATGAAGAAGGAATCTCGGCGCAGGAAGTTACATCACATCGACTATCCTTTCACACAAATATTGCAAAAAAAATAGTTTGCTGTAAAAACGGTTAAATTCTTTCGAACGTGTTCAAATTTTGTCGTTATTCTCATATTCTAATAGGATGAAAATGTTTTATTTTGAGTTATGTCATATGGAAGGTTCTCTTTCTGCTTATATTGCGTCCCCGTTTTGTACCTTGTGTACCTCTATGACTTCTTGGATGTATATGACCACGACCACTTTAAGAACTTTATTTATCTTCTGTACATATTTAGATATTGCCATTTGAAGTGTTATTAATAATTCTTTAGTCAAATGTAGGGAGTAATTCCCACATCCCTTGCTGTTGTAATGGGGTTTCTACAGATTGCGTCAATATCCCCTGCTTCTTCAAATGCCCCCTCCCCACATCTTATACAAAAGCTCAGCGTATTTTATAATATCTATTATCATAACGGTTTGGGTTCAATTACTCCGATCAGTCTCTTCGTTCCATTGTTGGTGTTATTTTACTGATGTAGAGGAGCCAGGATCAAATGTACTAATTAAATTCAGTTGTAGCAAATTATTTTGCAGCTGTTTCTTTTGGAACGGCATATAATATGCTCTTTTGTTATTATGTTCGATGGATCTGTTTCTTCTTCCTTCCATAGTTTGGATTCTTAGCCTGTTACGGTACATACCTTTTCCTTGGGGTGCTAACACTTTGTCTTTCAGAACTGTCTTTAATAAGTACCCTCCTAAGTTATTTATTTTATCTAATATCCAAATTCTTAACACGCCTATTATAAACACATATTGAAATAAGCCTTTGCGAAATCCTGACACAAAACTGATGGCACAGAGCGAACGTCGACAGGTTTCCCAGTTGTTTTCTCAGAAGAATGAAAATGGCAAGATAACGACTTGGCCCTGCGAAACTAAGGTTACAGTCGTTACAGACTTGTTGTTTTAAATAGTTGCAATAACAAGAACTGGAGTACAGATACAAAAGGAAAAGCTAAAAATTAATAAAACACTAAAATTTGCAACTAGTAAAAAAATAGTTTCCATAACTCCCACGGTATTTAAAATCGGAATTCGCGGATATTCTAGATATTAAAAAGAATTGTAGAGAACGCTAGAATATGTAGTAAAAACCTAACTCTATGCATGAAGAAAATATTTTCTATTGATTAGACCTAATAGTTTTTAAGTTAGAAGGAGAGAAAATTATCCAATTTTGGAAAAAAAAATTCCGAGAGGTAACCCCTCACAAGAGTTCGTTGGGTTGCTTAACACTCTATCTGTACCAAATTTGAAAAGTAGTCCAGAAGATTCGGAGAAAATGGGCTGTGACAGGCGAACTGATGCAAAAGTAGATCTATAAGAATTTCAGTTCACCATATGCACGGAATTCTAAAAATAAAAAAAAAAATCACCAATTGTAAATTATGAAGTCTTCAAATAGTAATACAAAGTATAGGAATCATAATAATATAGATTAGGTAAAATGTAAGTATATAAGTATAACAATGTTACAAAGTCTGTGGTTTCACTTTTAAAAACTTTTCAGTCACTATGAACTATGATAACTAATCTCGAAACAAATGTGCTACTCGTTGCCATCGACTAAACTTCTAACTTCCTATAATCGCATTTTACATAGGTACCGTCGCTAACTCGAGAATTCGCTGGTGTGCCCACGTTTATAATGTTCAATTCCATAATGAAATAGAAAACTGATAGCAAGAATATCAGTCGAATGGTTCGGGACTCTGTTTCTTCTTGTTTTTACTTATTTTTTTGGTCATTGTCGTATTCGCAAGTTTGGTTTCTATTTAGGATGTTTTTTTTTCGAAGGTTTGTAAATTTTTGACATTATTTTCAGACATACCTTGACTTTTAAATTTCGAATGATCATTATTTCTCTCTCTCTCTCTCCCTCTCTCTTTCTCTCTCTATATGTGCAACTGCTTCTAACATCTTTTGAACCCCTTTCTATAACTATAGTTATAATAAGCCCTATAGCTCAAACATCTTAAGTGCTTATACTTAAATAACAAATTTTTAATTTACCCTCAATAACTTATTTACTACAGCCTTATTTCAACTGCCTTCTATACGCAACTATTTATGTTCCACCCCGTTACAAACACCCTGTACAATATACTTTTATGCCATATCTTGACATTTTAGAGATTTATTTACAAAACTTAACATTTACATTTATGTTATTAGTTTTGTTTCACATATTTTACCGATTTTCTGAAAAACTGTATGTTTTACGTTGTAGAAAATATATTTCAGTAGACTGCAATTTAAAACATTCAAATTAGTTTATTCGTTTTAGAGAAAACAGCGAAGATTCATTGAAACCCATTGAATTACCCAAGAAGTGCTTAACCATTGAATTACTGTTTTTTTCTGATTTTCTCGAAAACCGTAAATCTTACATTATAGAAAATTATATGGTACCTTTCCGTAATATTCTTTAATATCATGCAGTTCAAATCATCAAAATTGCTAAAGCCGTTTTTGAATCACAGAGCATACATGAAAAAATTGCCGACGAATTGATAACCTTCTCCTCTGGAAGTCGGTTCAATAATGTAAAACTTGCCATAACATGTAAAAAACGTGAATCAGTATTGAGTAAATATAAACAATCAAATAAAGTAAGTAATTAAAGATAGTGCAAGCAATACAAACACTGCTAAAGAATATAACCCAAGTAAAAGCAATCATACTTTAATGTGGTGGGATAAACCTCTAGAGTTAAAAACAGATTATAATGTAATTAATCTTACATTGTGGGAATTTGCAGCATTTCGATCTGCTTTTATTTACCACAATAACTACCCAGTAAAATCGTAGCAATCTAATACTAGCACTCTGTGTTGCACCACACTGCATTTCCAAGAACTTATTACTTACTGTAATTTGCAATGTACTCTATTTACATGGATTTATTCATATGTTTTTCAAATATTTTTCAATTACAATATTAAAATGGATTCTAGTGAAAAAACACCATTTCGGAAATTATGAAATCCCACCTTTTATGAATTTCTGCAGATTTTAATCAACATTTACCTAATCCCGGTGATAATCTCTGTTTAATTCTACTCAAATAACAAAAGATGTAGTTACTTTATATCGGAGCTATTTTCGTATTAAGGAATATTAAATTGTGAAATTACCTTCGCACTTATAAACTTGAACTCACGCTTTTAAAATGAAAAATCGTTATGTGAAGAATCGCTGCTTTAATTTTCATTAAAACGTTTTAATATATCCAATGCGGAACATATAAGAAAGCTTCAGAATAAACCCTAGAACGTAATCGATATGACTCAGGCATCGGGTAAGAGCATATTGGAAAGCAGAAAAATATTATCCTATAGACCGTATCTTGAGCTTAAGTAAAGGATAAAATACCTTAACATGGCGTTTTGTGGAATAACGGGGGAAACCCATTTTATGACTGAACTGACATCGTAATTCTACTGACGTAACTTATTATTAAAATTGATAGTAGGTACGGACTTTCTTCTATAGACTTGCCTAAATGGAAAACTATAACGTAGATTATTAATTCCCTTTAAAGCTTTGACTTTAATAAATACTAACGTAATCCAAAAACTACAAGTAAAACAATTTAACATAAAGTTATTTTTTTATATACGCGCCATAAACGAAAAAGCTCTTACAAAAAAAGCATCCGCACTGAGTAGGTAGAGAGCTATACAAAAGGGATTCCACGGCTAAATGCTTAATTCTTTCAGCAGAGGAGCAATCAGGACATCATGTCTTAGTGACGTCACAACATAGAGTTCGGAGGTGACTAACAATAACATGGCGCCCATGTCGGCGACTTAGATCATTTACCATCTAGATTTAGCCTGTCAAGCATAAAATCATGGCAATGCTAGAGAGGGCAATAGAGACAGTAAGAGGCTATTTCACTTAGTGGGTGGAAGCAGCCAATGAACAACATGCTGAACGTATTTCATTGGAAGCAGCTCCCAACCGAGTGAAATAGCCTCTTACCCTCTCTTTTGCCTTCTCTCTCCTTAGTCGTTATTTGTGCACTGCAGGCTATCTCCAGAAAGTACATGCTCTAAGGTCGGCGATGAGGGTTGACGTCTTAATATGGCGGTCGTTTGTAATGACGAAAATATTGCAGCTGTGAGGTATGACATTAAAAAATAAATGCAATCAAGAGGCAGGTGAGAATGAACTAAAAAGAATGTGTCTTGCTCTGCGGAGTTAGAAAGTAGGTGATTGTGTCAAATACGTGAACTAACGAAACCTGTGAATTACCTATGTTTTAAAAAGAGATGAAGGCCCAGACAGGACGCCATTTGTTGAAGGAATTATCTGGGAAAACTAATTTTTTGTGGTATAAAGGTCAGGATATTTGTGAATAGGAACCTAGTGGTTTCTCAGCTATTGACGAGTATAGATCTAGTTTATTTTTAAGTGTTCTTGGGAAATAAATAAATCTTTATATTCAAGAAACCAAACGTTTCCAGGTCTACTCTGACCTCGTTTTCAATGGCTTTAACATGTACCGAAAATATAAAATGCAAAATGAACGTTTGATATATGTAATGAATGTAACATATTTATATTATTGGAAGTATACAGGGTAAGTTTTTTTGATGATCAGTATGGAGATCTCGGAAACTAGCGGAGATAGAGCAATGGTTAAATTTACTGGCCCAGTTTCATGACACTTTCGGATTTTTGTAAAAAGGCATGGCCTACTAGATATTTTGAAAAAACGAAATTCTGTCGATTTAGTCATATCCCTCTAGCTCTTTTGTTTTTGATTTTATAACAAAAGTGTAAATATCAAAATTGAAGGGAATTGTATCCCAAATATGATTGTCATGTCCTCGTTTGAGTGACAGCTCTCGTTTTCGAGATATGACACAAACTTATCTTTTTTTGAATGGACATTTTTAGAGCTTTTCAACGATATAATACTTGATATAGTATTCATAAAAATAACGGAGTTATGGATGTTTTTCTCTCTTATTTTCACTTTTAATGTAGTTAGCCATGAAATAGATTGATTTATTAACAACTATTCCAAAAAACATTGAACGATTTTTTTATTATATATATCAGATATAACGAAAAAAGTAAATAAGTAGGTACTTACTAAAAACTTAAGAAATTAAAGTACATAATAATGGTTACAATTTATTTTCGAAAAGTCCACCATTGTTATTTAGACAAAAATTGTATATTTTTAAGATTGATATTACCGCTTTCCTTACAGACCGCCTATCAATTTCTTCAATTGCTTGTAATACCGCCTCCCTTAGGTTACCAACTGTCTCATAGTTTCTTTTGTATACTTTGTTTTTTAGCGCACCCCATAAATATTATTATATTATAACTGCCAAATCGGGAGACCGGGGTGCCCATTCGCGTGGGTCATTTCTTCCTATTCAAGAGTTTGGATAGATATTATCTAAGTGTTGTCTTACCAATAACGAGGTATGAGCAGGTGCTCCATCATGTTGGAACCACTCAATTTCTACACGAGTTCTCAAATTCAAATTATACAACATGTCTTGAAAAGTGTATTGCAAGAAATGCAAGTAGCGCTCCCCAGTAAGTGATTTGTCATTGATAAAAGGCCCCAGAATAGTAGACCCTATGATACCACACCAAACATTAAAACCAAATTTTATCTGGGGTCGTCTTTGTTCTACATGGAAAGGGTTTTCTTTAGCCCAGATATGATCATTGTGTCTATTGAAAATACAGCAGTTAGTAAATCTAGTTTCATCTGACCATAATACCTTTAACTGTGGATTGTCGTGTCTCTAAACCCTTTACAAAACAAAATACGTCGATGTTCGTCACCAGCATGTAAAGTTTGAGAAACTGAAAGTTTGTACCGGTGGAACTTGTGCGCTTTCAATACCTTAACTACAGTTCGTTGAGATGTGCCAGCTTCTGCCGCAATCTCACGAGTTGATGTAGATGGATTTTGATTTACCATTGCCAAAATATTTATTTGTACTGCTTCGTTAATTTGATTACGTTCCTTTGGTGGTTTAGTAAAAGATCCATATCTGCGTAAACTATCGTAAAGCCTCTTAAATGTACATAGAGCAGGTTGACGACGATGAAAATATCTATGAAAGTATTCCTCAGCTGCACGAGCTGAATTTTTATGGCATATGATATAACATTCCACCATATTCAGTGTTTCGTTAGAATATTCCATTTTATCACGAGAACTTGTCAATATCGACTGTCAGTTCAGCACTACTAATGGAATTACTCTCAAATGAGGAAACGTCAATTTTTTTTATGGCTACCTACGTTAAAAGTGAAAATAAGAGAGAAAAGTATCCATAACTCCGTTATTTTAATGAATAACTATATTGTTGAAAAGCTCTAAAAATGTCCGATTTTTTGAGGTCATAGCCAACTATGATTTCCATTCAAAAAAAGATAAGTTTGTGTCATATCTCGAAAACGAGAGCTGTCACGAAACGAGGACATGACAATCATATTCGGGATATAACTCCCTTCAATTTTGCTATTTACTTTTTTTATAACATCAAAAACAAAGGAGTTAGAGGGATTTGACTAAATCGACAGAATTTAGTTTTTTCCAAATATCTAGTAAGCCATGACTTTTTACAAAAATCCGAAATTGTCATTATATTGGGCCAGTAAAACTGCAAATCTTTCCTAATTCCTAATCTCTAGAGGATCATTTCGCTGTCATTCGTCGAATAAGGAATTTAACCAGCATCGACCAATTTCAGTTCATAGCGACTTAATTCAGGGAAGCATAAAGAGCTAAATGAACAAATAATCAATAACAAATAAAATATGCATACATGTTTTATTAATAAAACTTAAAAGAATCCAGTAGAACTTTCATAATAATAAATATTTTTATGTTTGCACATATAAAATGCCGACTGCTATTGTTGGTTTTATTTTTTATGGGATTTCAATTCTCTCAATAACGACTAAACTTGAAATGGTTGTTGTTAGTATCTATTGCCTCGGGATCTCGCTCTATTGTTGTTTGATTTTCTCGTGGAATTAGCTGATTGTTGGGTCTCAAACTTGTATTATTTATATAGTGTATATTTTGGAAAAGCACAAATATTGACTAGGGTCGCGAGTTGAGATGGAGCAATTTCGAGTATTTTTGATTATTTTTTTGGAATTCTCAGCTTGTCTGAATATATGAAAGAAGAATGTTCAGAAATTACTCGAAATAAGCTTCACTGATTTGGATGGTTGCAACTGCATTCTGTTTCATTAAGTAGTATCGTTTTATTGTTGTGAGGTCTACCGTTTTTCATAAAAATCGGAAAGCCATCTTTGTGAAAGGCGCCTCTGCCAGCATGTATTTAATGCAAAGTATAAATATTATTCGCATATCGAATAATAGGATGAGTATAATTGAGAATAGTATCAAATAGCGAAAAAATAAATCTAAATTAATAGACCTCAAAGAAAATGCGGTTAATAATTCGCCCGTATATACAAGGTGTCTACTTATTTTAAGAAAAAAGTTAATCTTCCAAAAAAGTTCTGCATGATCTGAAACTTGAAATCATCCCCAAAAGGCTTGGCTAGAAATATAATTTTTGCTTAAACGTAAAGAACACTTTTTGTGTGTGGTTATGACATTATTTACAAATTCGGATCTATAGTAAGTTTATACATCACTAAAAATTATAACATAATTTTTTTTAACAAAAACCAACTTAAAAACATACAAAATTTAATTAACTAAGTAGTAAGAATAATATTTTGAGCAACCACTAAACATTTAAATTGAATTAAACATAAAATAAATATTTTTTAAGAATTAAGTTGGTATACATTTTAGGTTTTACTTTTTTAAATTAATACTGCTGAGAATTTCTGAGTATTCAAAAAATTAAATATAGATCTCCTCTATTTCATCGATGTCACACAAATCCACAATACATAATATCCTACATCAAGATTACTGTACTATTACACTGCCTTTTGCCGACGCTCGACATCCTTCTATAGCCATCGCCTTTTCTCATACTTCTGGAAACGTTTGCCGTCTTTATGTCAGCATATCCTTGCATCTTTCAAAGTTTTCAGCGCAAAGGTTTGCGTACCGTCTTTAACCTTAGTTATTTATTCTAATGGATGATTTTATTGTAGTGAGTGATGTATTTTACAGTGAAATAAAGAAGTTTTTGTATTTGATGTTGCTTATTTGTTTTGGATTCACAGATATTTATCAACTGGTGACATTCGGGACTTGTAGAAATCAAGTTTTAAGTAACTATGACAAGAGGTGATGAAATTGTAATGGAGAAGACAAGTAAGGAAATTTTCAAAAGGGTTACCGAAAGCTGGACAAAAAACTAAATAAGATATTGGAAAAGCGAGATAAAAAATAAACGCAGACTCTATACGAAATTCAAGAAAGGTTAGTAACAACTTTTGATGAGCAACTGGACAATCATGTAACTACAGAGGAAGAAAAACAACAGAACTTAAATGAACGAAAAGAAAGATAAGATAAACTTAAAAGTCAAAAGAACAGCTGAATCAACTGACGCAATTGGTAATACCAAGTCATCAAGTGATTAACCAGATTGTGGAATCATACATAAAAGAAATAAACATTGAAATAAGACACTAAAAAGTTCAGTCGAGAGCAACGTAGATAACATCTCATTGGTCCAAGCAAACTTTAACATGAAATCTATTCAAAACAAAATGTAAATCGCAATTAAAAGGATACAACTATACTTACAAATTGGAAAATAGCCAGACACCGTACAAACGACAATTAGGAGCGCTGGCCGTAGCTATTGGATGAAATATATTTTATCTTTATTTATTTCTTTAAGAGGTTTAGCATTAGAACTTCTTGAGGTCATTTCAGTAGATGAACAGGCTAACTTTGAGAAGATGATTTCAGTACTAGATAAATTACTGAGTCTGGGATACCAAGTGCAACTGAGTGGAAAAATACAAAAATCTGGAGAGAATCTGTAAATCTTAGAAGTGATATAAGCCGTTTAATACAGGGTATCCAGATGTACCAGAAACTAAAAACCTATTGGATACACAAAGTTTTATAACTGGTATTAGAGATGTCGTAATTCATGAGTCAGGATTGGTTAAGGCAATGATACAACCAGCAAGAACAGTAAGGTAGTCAGTATAAGGAGACAAATGCTAACCGACCCTCCACAAGCCACAAATGCAGTGTATATTAGAGGATTTTACACCATCAATGGCGGAGCACTCATCAATACATTTAACACCGGCGGCGGATTTATGTCTACTGCCTGGCCCAGAGTTTTGAGGTCATCTGAAATCCGGCCAATTAAGTACAGCATTCGACTCAGAATAGTAACCAGCGAGTCCATGTCAACGCCCAGTGAGGCAGACGTAGAGCTATAAAACATTAGTTCATGTTCCACTCAAGATATAACATTCTTCTATTTTTATATGGGAAAATTTATATTGACATAGCGCCATGAAAATTGTAGAGAAGTCCTCGGCAAGAACAACTTAGTCATGGGCAGCTAGAAAAAAATCCTGAGAGCTGCACTGGAATGAGGAGAGGGGCAGACAGTTACTTGGCTGAATGGACTATAGTTCAATCCGGACAAGACATACCTATTAGAGTACTGAAGATGTCAGACTACGACATCCGATTTTGAACCAGTAGATACCATCATTAATTACAAAGAAACTTGTAAGGCATCATCAAAAGCAACAGGTTCAAATAATGAATTTATAAAATCGTTTGTCAACGATTGCCCACCCTACAAAAGATGAACAGCAGTTGGCTAAAGAAATTATCTTGAATCACTGTCAAGTTTTCAATGATGGTACTATTGGTCGTAGAAACTTCATTCAACACCGAAAAGATATTGGAAAGTTTAGCACTTCATAATACCACCTAGGCAACCAAAAACAGAGTGATAATAAAGAAGATATATATTTGGACTTTTCAAAAGGAGGAATAAATTGATCTAAAGACGTTTTGATAAATTTTATCGGGGTGGTCCCAAGATTGAACTAGTTCCACATAAAAGAATGTAGTAATAATGACAATAATTTGTTAACATTTGGATCTCAGCAAGTCCTAAGAAACTTTAAGACTGTCTACTGTATCCTGCAGATAAATTCTTAAAGCTAGCGATTAAAGCTCATTAACATTCAAATATAGGTGCAAAGTGAGTAGGAACTGTCGTCGTCGTCGGTAAAAATGTTGAGGCAACAATTTTGGTGACAACAAGTTTACTAACGAGGCAAACATGTAAATAAACGTCTTATGGTTATATGTTCTTACAATTACATTTATTACAATGCTGTGAAAGCCTCGCGTAGCTATTTTAGAACTGTACAAATTTGTTTAATTATACCTTCAAAATAAATTTCTTGCTTAGCATTATACCGCATAATCATTGAGAATTTTAAATTTTGTTTAATCTTGTGAAGTGAAAATGTGAAAAGATATTCCCCTAGGCGAATTGAATTTTTGTCAAGTTCGCAACGTGCGAGATAACTCAGTATTTCGGTTTCTTGTTTGTAATACAAAATCAATTTCTCTCAGAAAAATTAAAAAACTTTCCGCGTAAAGGGCACTTCTTGTAATGGCAGACTTTGTTACCTTTTATGTTAAAGAAAATTAGGAATTACTTAATGGAAAATGTCTTCAACTGATGAATTTAAATTGATTGTTCCTCATTTTTAATCGCCCTAAAAAATTGGTTCTTAATTTGTCTATATATATATATATATATATATATATATATATATATATATATATATATGTTTGTTCAGCGATTATTCGAAACCGGCTCAAGGATTTGGATCGATTATACTGGGAGATCCTGAAGTGATCCTATATTTTTTCTGTAACATAGATTTTGGCTAAGGCGATAGTATTTAAAAAGCACATGTCTCTCTTTGAAACCTGCGATGCAATAAATTGAAAATAGGTTGAAATTAAATCAAAATAAATGTCAGTTATACAACATCAAGATGGAGGTAATTATTACATGTCACTTTTTCAACAAAACATACGAGGTTTGTCAGCAAATATGAATTTTGCTTAAAAGTATAGTACCTATAGTTTTGATAATATTTAAAATTTTTATCAAACAGAAATATGATGAAAATTCTTTTTTATGAAAAACTGATTTATTATAAAATGGAGGGGGGGGGGAGATTATTAAATGAATGTACTTGGACTTAAATCAAAATCTGTGTCCAGCTAAGCAGGAATCAAATTCAAATCTTTCTTAATACACATCAATATTTAGAAAACACGTTACTCTATTCTATTCAACAGTAAAGTACCTTATCTTCGGCAATATCGAAGAAGTTAATTAGATCTGAAAACTGCATTCAACTAAGTCATAACATCTCTAAAAATTATAAAATAAATGCATTAAAAATTCGACGACTTTTTAACTTAGGGTCTGTAAGTTGTTTAGCTTTTCAATGGCATACTCAGTTTTGTAGTGATCTGGTATCATTGAACAGAGACAGCTGACAAAACTACATTTTGGTTTTTCTCATCTTGAAAAACCTACATTTCTTTTTGTGTAAAATACATAGCCAAGGAAAAATGCCAACACGTCTGACAATCTATAGTACCTACAATTTTTTTATATTGCTTAAAGTATACCGGTTTAAGAAAAATGTAAATAATCTAATATCTTATATACTAAAATACAAACAGCGGACTGACATGCATTTTATCGAATTAGTTGGTTAGTTGTTTACTACATATGTTCCGGATGGTTTTAAATTAATGAGAAGCAATTGATTAGGTACTCATTATGCATATCAAATATGAAGCGGGTGAAACCGCTGGGTATTGTTAGTTTTAAATAAAACTGATTACCATTCCGAATCGCGAACTATACATGACGGAGAATGTATGTACTAAATTAAACTTGTATATCACAACTTCATCATCACTCTCATTAACTGAACAAACAATGCAAAGCTCTCATTATTCTAAATCATCACATTTCTCCCACTTTAACAAAAATTTGCATGTTGAAGCATAGGTATCTAATTTAATGTCAAAACAAATTTTGATGATCAATCAGAGATATATTATTCCACTACTATCAGATCAATATAGGGGTTTAGTAAAAACATTGATATGAAATAAACTGGACTTAAAAAAACAGTTAATAATAATACAACATCGTTTAGTAAAAACTTAAAGTTGCTCGATAAACTACCAAAATAGACTTGAAATAAATGTTAAAAGAAATACATAGTTGTTTCGTGAAAACATGGATTTGGAAAGAGTGGTAATTACAGAAAGTGTTAATAATAATACAACAAACATCGTCTGAAACAACTTGAAGCTACTCGATAAACTACCAAAATAAACTTGAAAAAAAAGTTCAAACAAATACAAGGAGTTTTGTGAAAATATGGATTTGGATAGTGACAATTACTAAAACAGTTAATAGTAATACAACATCGTTAAAAAAACGTAAAGCTACTCGATAAACTACGAAAATAAACTTGTAAAAATGTTAAAACAAATACGAGGTTCGCTCAAAAATTAATGACCCTAAAGGTAACGGTACCTGTAGCAGGGTTTTTGTTCAGATGGATGACTGGCTTTCAGTATGATCTTGTTGATTATCTTGTTTATATATTAAAGCATTGCATAGGTGTTCACATCACACTGAACCGGCCGTATTCAATAGGTATACAGCCATTTTATTTTACACTCTGAATAGCCATATACCTCCGAATGAGCATAACATTTGATCAGTTGTAATTTACTTGGACTAACTGAAATAGTTTTGATAGTTCTGCATAAATTTAGATAATTCAGATATTAGAATAGTCCGGTCCAGGCTTTTACGCTCTGTTCTTACTTATTGGTAAATATGAAAAGTAAATAAAAAATGCCCTTAGTCTCTGCCCCACACTTCTAACCTTCTAAGATGTTTCACATGCCCCATTCTGAAAACAGCAGTTAGCAGTAAAATACTTATAAATTCAAAAATCGAAAGCGTGTTTTGTAATGACGTGTTGTATTTTTCAATATTTCGAATACATCAAAAATTTAATAGTCACTGTGATTGTCCGATTTCAGTCTTGGTTTGGTGATATTTAAAATCTGTTGTGTACTGGACCTTATCTCAATCCATAAAAGATTGGGAATTTCGAGTGACGATATTTAAAATTCAGCACAGTCCTTCATTTATCGATTGAGATATTGTCTCCAATTTGCACATTAGCTCTGAAATCTTGCTGTTTCTATGTTAACTACATGGGCGTACCGATGAAGGGCAGGGGGCAGCTGCCCCCCCTGGGACCTGAAAAACCTGCCATGAGCCTTTAAAGATTCCCATATATACTGACTTGCCCCCCCCCTGGTCCAAGAAATTTTTGATTTGTCCCTCTCTAGGACAATTTTTCTTCCAATTTTGCCCCTTCTTTAACCAAAATCTGGTTAACTATTTTATGTAAGAAAACTTTAATTTTCATTAATATTTAAATTTTGTTCAATGTTTTATTTTAACTAATGGTCAAACAATCTGAGTGTCAGATTCATGATCAATAATTATATTAATCTATTGCCTAAAAAAATGTCCTTTTGAAAATCTAAAAATATTCAAATGTAAGGTAAAATCTTTAACGATACTTTGGTTCATTTTGTTCAAAATGAACGTATAAATATTTTTGAGATACAAGGTGTTAAACTTTTCAGAAAACGTTTTATGTCTACACGAAGTACTGAATATCAACACAATTTTGTAAATGTAAGGTAAACTCTGAGGAAGTTCGAAGTGTCATATATCGGTCGTGCTCGTACTGTTTGAACCACAAAAACACAGACATTACAACAAAGAGACCTGAGAACGAAAATGTCGAATCCATAAACACAGAAATTGAATATCGAAAATATGTAGTTTCAGCTAGACGGGATAATCAGTCATACACCAGCATATTTGTTGTATGTTTGATTTCTAGTTTTCTCTTGGCTCGCCAGCTTGTCAGATTTAGCAGTTATGAACTTATTTATTAGGAATGTCATAAGGTTACAGCCTCTGGCAACTAACTTTAGACAATTGAATTGTTAAAGCTTAATATTGGTGATCATACTTTGAAAATACCATTGGGAACACTGTGTTCGAGGTGTCATTCATTTGTACGCAGGACAATATGTATAATATATATTGTTTCTGGGGACACCAGCACACAGAGGTTTCCAATCTACACCCGTTCCAACCTCTGTGTACTAGTTTTCTCGAAAATCCTAGATGGCGATTCTTACGTCTATACGTCTCGCGTCTACTATTGCAAACTTGTCAAAAAGCATAGGAAAATTCAGTACTGAGGTCACGGGTCTGTAGGACACTCAAGGGTTGAAATTTGTCTTCTATTCTATCCCATACATAAATCGCAACATTAAACTGAAATATTGAAATCCAGAATATATGTTTTTAGGGTTCCGTATGTACAATATACGGATACCCTTATAATATCATTCCGGATTCCTGCCACTGTCACATAACAGCAATTTTCTCCTAAACTACTGGACGGAAAAGGTTGAAATTTGGTATCATTGTATAATTTGGTGACACGTCGGTAGTACATATCGTAAAAGAAGAAATTTTGATTTTAAGGGTACTTCTGGGGGGAAAAGCTAAAAAACTCGACCGTTCCCCCCCTGATCTCCGAAACTACTGAGCCCAAAATTTTGAAAAAAATAGGAAATATAGAACATTTCCCGAACTTTACAGGAAAAATATGGAGAAACCATTAATATTAATATTGGGGGGCAAATTATAGAATTAAATGAAAATTTAAAAATAAAAAATGTATCAAACGCATCATGTAATACAATAAATGAAAGGTCCCATTCTAAGGAACACTAATATATTTTTTTCATATTAAAAAAAAATAGTTAAAAAGATATTAATGTAAATATACCAAAATTTACCGATTCCCCCCCATTATCACCGAAACTATAAAACGTTAAGTTTTGAAAAAAATAAGAGGTATAGGGTCTGACCTGAAGATTACTGGAAAAATAAGAAGAAATCTCCACTTTTAATTTTGGGGGGCAAAATACAGAATTAAATGGAAAATATGAAATTAAAATTGTTTCTAACCCATCATGTTATATATCAAATGAAACAATTTACACTTTCTCCCCTCCTTATCGCCGAAACCATAAGCTGCAAAATTTTGAAAAAAATTGACATATAGCCCCTTACCTGAACTTTACTGGAAAAGTAAGGAGAAATCCCTAATATTAATTTTGGGGGGCAAATTATAGAATTAATTGGAAAATAAAAAATTACAAATGTTTCTAACGGATCATGTAATATATCAAACCACAGGGCTCATTATGACGAATACAAATATATATTTTTTTTAAATAATATTTTAAACTATATTTAAAAAAATATTTTAAAAAAATACCCATTCTCCCCTTTATTCATCAAACTGTAAGACCTAAATTTTTTTGTTTACAAGAAAAATACGAAGAAATCCCTAATATTAATATTGGGGTCAAATTATAGAATTAAACGGAAAATAAACAAATATTCATCATCATGAGGAATACAAATATATATATTTCATATTTTTTAAATTAATTTTTACAAGATATTAACATAAAGATTTAAAAAATTCTCATTTCTGGCATTATTTCCGAAACCATACTAACTAAAATTTAGAAAATAACTAGGGGTACTGGGTCTTACTTGAAGTTTATAAGAAAAAATATTAGAAAACCCCCATAATAATTTTAGGGGCAAATTGTAAAATTAAATGGAAAATAAAAACTCAATTTTTCAAACGCATCATGTAATATATCAGATAAACGGCTCATTATGTGAATTACAAATATATCATATTTTTAAATCATTTGTTTAAAAGATATTAACAAAAATATTAAACATCGACTTAATTCCCACTTTAGAAACTACACTATTTAAATTTTGAAAAATATATTTTATTTGTACCTATTTTTAAATAATTTGGATAACATATTTAATAATTTATAATTTAAAACTTGACCTATTTTGCCTTTTATCTTCCAATCTACAAAGCCTCAAAATTCAGACAGTAGAATATAGAAGGCTTCCCTGAAAGTTTATTAGTAAAACAAAACTCTAATGTTAATTTGTGGGGACCAAATTAGAAAATTATAAATATATATATATATATATATATATATATATATATGTTCTGATAAAAATCAAGCGAATCCTGAGGCAGATAAATAAAAAGTCTATCTGTGGAAAATCAAAGTGTATATTTTTTATAAATTTAAATCCCTTTCTTTAAAAGACATTAGGTTGAATATAAGAAAATGCACTCATTCCCTGCTTGTCTGAAACTGGAATATTAGAATCTTCAACTCGCACTTGACCAAATTATTTCCATTTAGGTTTCAAGGCATACCAAACAATTGTATACAGCCAAAGCCTACCCTTGACCATAACCAAAGCAATTATAAAACGGGCATTAGAAACGTTACATTACAGAGACTAGTTCTTTTGTAATCTTGCGTCTCTATCTTAGAGTCTAAATAAAAGTCTGGAGGCCTTCCAAGTAATTTTCCTTGTGTTATCTTTTTGTTGCCAACAAAGCCTCCGTCTGTTTATTAATAAGTCAACCCCAATTTAGATCTAATTACGTTGTTATTGCTAGTACTCAAAGACCCGTCAGCCACCCTTCATCAGCCGCTTTATTAAAGTAATACTGAATATTCATTACTCAAATTACTATCTCGACTTCGTCGTGTTGATAAAACCCTTCTCACTGTAAGAAAATTATGTGTCTGGTTTAATTAATAATTGTTATTATGAAACTGTAAGGCATCAGATTTGCATTTTTCTGCCATTGAACGTGGCATGTCTGAAGAGACCTTTTCAGACAAATTTCACTGACGTAATAGAGCAATTTAGCGAGGAAAAACACATTAAAAGAATTTGTGAGCCGAACTGAAAGCTTGAAAATGTCATTAAGAAATATTTGTACGAACTGAAGTTTTTAAATCACCACATAGATCATATAGTGGCTTACCTTATAATACTGCTCGAATGTTGTCTTTTATTTAACAGAATAGTAAACTCTTAACATTTTTAGATGTTTCACTGGAAAATATCTACACATTTCTAGTGTCTGTCCAATTAGCTAAACCACGATGAAAGAAATCCGAGTGGTTCTTTGCGTTTGTTTACGAACTTGAGTTGTATGAATTCGTTATATGCATACATAATGATACACAGACTTGAATTACATAATGATACACAGACTTGAATTGATATGTAAATATTGCGTCAGTATATTAGTTTTCATCTTATGGCAAGCGAAGGGCAAATCCTTCAAGGATATAGACTTATTATTCAAGGAAAAGAAAATACCCTGTACTAATTTCAACTAGGTTCAATTGTATTCTAGGAAAGTACAAGTGTTACTATCGAGTTTATTTAATATAATTTAGGTATATATATATATATATATATATATATATATATATATATATATATATATATATATATATTTGTTTTTAAGTTTTCGCGGGCACTAAATGTATTAGATGGTTTCCGGGAATTCATCCGCGTAGTTGATAACTGATCCCTGCCGGGATCGATGGTAAAATGACGACGTTTCGGCAGAGTCACATCTGCCCTCTTCAGGTCGGTTCGCATAATTCTTGTAGCCTTCTGCTTGCGCTTCTAGTTACTCGAATACTGATACTGAGTATCAACCATCTAATACATATATATATATATATATATATATATATATATATATATATATATATATATATATATATATATATATTTGTATTTTAATGTATTTTAATATAGTAATATATATTATATTTTATGTTTTTGGACCCAAGCATGTTTACATATTTTAAATTTTCAGATTTTCGTTTCTTTTTGTTATTTTTATATCCGTTTATTAGACCAGGAGATCTGAGTTGGAAGTTTAACTACGATTTTCTGAGTCCTGCCTTCTGGACTACTGAAAGGTTCTATGAAGTACTTACAATTCATAGAACAATCCTAGAGTTTCCTATGGGATTTTACAGTGATAATTCGATTTTCCAAACAAAAAAAAGTAGGTGCTGCGACAATTTTCTGAGTACAGACATGATAGACATGATAATGAAACGATAGGTTACCATCGATTTTATCACAAACATTTTTTTGACCGGAGGGTAGTAATGGGTCTAAGGGTTGAAATCGATATATGGACATTTAGGGAAAATGTTTAATTCTTGAATAATTTTCTGAGTTCTGCCAACCCTAATAATCAAAAATTTTTATTTTAAAATGATCAAAAATAATTGGGAAATTTTCTGGAAAAACGGAATAAAGATAAAAAATTTCTGCACAATTTTCCAAGTAAAAATTCGTTTATGCCTTAGGAGGCGACATGCCATTTTTTTTGTCATTTCGATATAAATATGTTTGATTAATTTAGTTGGCAAGACTCAGAAAATCATTCAAAATTGATAATATTTCTTACATATTTATATATCGATTTCAATTCTTTGACCTATTACTACCCTTCTGCCATTTTTTTTGTGTAAAATTGATACTAACCTATCGATTTATTAACATGGCAGTATTCAGAAAAGCGTCGTAGCACCTAATTTTTGTTGTTTGGAAAATCTAATTTTCACAGGAAAATCCTCAAGGAACTCTAGGATTTTTCCATGAATTGTAAGTACCTCATAGAACTTTTTCAGTACTCCAAAAGGCAGGACTCAGAAAATCGTAGTTGAACTTCTAATTCAGATCTCCCAGTCTATATGCCTACAGGTCTTGTAGACTATCCAATATAAAAAACATTTCAGTCGTAAGGAATTTAATGTAGGAAATTTTTTTATTTTAGGTTCTGTTTTACGTATATTTACAATTACTACTATACCGTTTATATAGGACCTGTGAGAAAGGTTGAAAAAATAGAGAACATACATAATGTCAAAGCCATATTCTAAACAAAAATACACTAAAATCAAATATACTGAATACAAAAAACAAAAAAAAACAACTCAATCACAAAAATTGTAATTACGATAATCCTTGCGAATGTACTAAATTTTATCTTGGAAAAACAATTAGGCCTGTAAGTGTACTAATATATGATTACAAAATCTTGAGACGACATAATTCTTTGATGGCATTTTTAACGACTGCAATATCTTATATTAAAATTGTCTCGAGGAGGACCACTTATAAAGTCTGAAAACAGTTTGATAATTATGTATGATCTTTGGAAATTTAATTTTTTTTTTTGTTTTATAAGAATTTCCAATTTTACATTTTTTTAGAATTGTTATTGTGAACTATTTAGTTTTTTTTTAATTTCAATGTGGTATAACAGCAAATGAGAACAGTGTCTGCTTCATATATGGAAACTTTTGAAAGTCATCTTCAAGTGTGGTGTTAATCCCAAAATCTCACGAATACAAAGAACAGATGCGACAATTCATCAGCTAACAAAAAAAAGGTTATGTAAACTTTACACACTTTCCCCATCGCCCATCAGTTCTTAAAATTCGCAATTTTTTGAACGTCTGTAGCGATTTTCTGTCGGATTTCAGTTATTTACGAAACACTGAAGGGTGATGGAGCAAAAGTGACTATGGATTCGAATTCAGGAGGCATCGAAAACCATATGTCACATGTAAAGTACACATAACTTGTTTCTGTTGGTAGTGAATCATTCCGAAAAGAAGGCATACCTGAAACTATGCGCAGAATATATAGCCACATTTTAAGCCTTTTAGATTTACAATTGAACAGGTAGGTGGCGCTGCAATCGAATTGTAGGAAGAGAAAAAAAAAGAAAGAGCGGCAGTCATTGGAGACTGAACGATGGAAGCGAAAGCTTCTTACGAATTATACTTTCCGTCTCTTGTTATCTCCTGTCTCTGTTTCTATTTCCTTGTGTTATCATTAGTAGTTGTTATAAATTTAAAGAGAATTTAAATAATTATCACTATTTTGTCAAGTATTAATCCTAATGTGTAATTGAATTCTCAATTTAAATTTCTATAAGTGCCAAATAAAATTTGTTGAATTATTAACTTTCAAGTTGAAGCTCATATCCGATCAATTGTAGATGCGGCAAAAAATTTAACAAAAGTTGAATGGAATTACTAGCGATCTTTCTGACTTTTGACATATGTCAAGTCCGTAATTTAATATATCGCAAAGAGATAATTGGAGTGTTTATTAGAAAAGCAAATTTTGTGCAGGTTTTCTATATTAATTGGATGTTATATTAGTTTATTTCCTATATATTGTTGATATTCTACATAAGAAGAAGTAACTCATAATGTATTTTACCTAGTCTCTGTTTCTTATACAGTGAACTGAATTGTATGAGTATTTCAAGATCAAGGTAGTGTGTGGGGTCGGTGTTGGTGAAATCAAATTTCAAGTTATCCAATTCATTACTTGCTCATCTATTTTCATATGTGTAAATGTGGGCCCCCATTAAGAAGCTTTCGCTTCAAAAAGATTAACTCATTTTAAACGATTGGACCGATTTTGATAAAACTTGTGTGTGTGTATGAGTCGATTAGAGTTTTTAACTCTTAAATTGCCGATTTTGATGAATCGTCTTGATTGGGTTGTTAGAACGATGTCGATTTACCACTGAATCCTGTAGGTGGCGCTGCGATCGGGTTCTAGAAAGTTCTTAGTATATTTTTAAGAATATTTGCTTTAAAATAAAACACCAATTTGTCTACCCCCTATGAAGCCGAGGCGGGTCAGCTAGTAAACAATAACAGTGTATCTTTCATGACAAATCTGTTTTCACATTAAATAAATTAATAAAACAATATTTAATACAAAGCATGTTATTAAACTACAACACTGACCTGTTTTTCTGATCTTTACCACAGCACAAAGCATGACCCAATTAATCATACCTGAAACAAGGACAGAAAGGGGATAAACGCCAGTCTCGTCGCTCTCCCGATTGTAGTTCAGAATGAAACCCGCAATTTACTTGTTACGGTTTAGATTTACGATCTAACAATCAAGAAGGGGACTCGAAATTGACTTGTTAGATTCAGTGGTAATTTCGTCAATAGCCAACCACACTAGTAAATTCTGTGATTTATTTTATAGGTTAAGAGTTTTTTGGTCTCAGGCTTTGTCACTTTAACACTACGGGTCAACATATTGGAATTGGTTTTATTTAATTTATAGAAGAAGAAGAAGCTTTACTGTTAGAATTTCATCTCATTTCTGATTGGACGTGTTTTATTTTTAACCGACTTCACAAAAAGAGGAGATTCTCAATTGGGTTGTATTTTTTAAATTTTTGTTACATCAGAACTGCATCAATTATGAACCAATTTGGAAAATTATATATATTTTTTGGAAATATGTTTTCTCTGAGTGGTCCCATATTTTTTTCTACAAACGCATTTGAAATAGAGTTATTTAACTACAATTTGGCGAAAGAGCGGCTATTCACTAACGTGAGATATTTAAATTCTAGGATAAAAATAATTGAAAATGGGATCAAAATCAATGCGAATTAATGTAAATGTAAATTAATGTTAATTAAGCCCCTTCAGAAAAGGTGAATGTTCTTTATTTGACTGTCTATACAATGTGCCTATTTAAACTGGAAATATATGGAAATGTTTCTTATTATTATTCTGCAGGGTCTGAAATCAGAAATGTTAGATTATAATGCCAGAAGATTATCTTTCGAATAAAGTAAATTTCATATCAATTTAAAAAATATATCCTTGTTTTATTCCATTTCAAAGTTCTATACCTCTAAAAAAAACACCTGTTATTAATTGAAAATTAAATTGGAATTATATCGAAGTAAATTTTAATAACCAACTTAAAACAATGTGGAGGTTCGTCGGTATATACAGTTGACATAAGTTTGGGAAAAATTTATTAATACTAATATTAACGAGAAAAATTTTTTACATAAAAACACTAAAATGAGATCATTATATGTAACTTTTTTTAATTGTAAACGAGGTTACTCAAAAATATGAATTTTGCTTAAAAGTGTCTTTGTTTTTAGCAGTATCGAAATTGGTTATGAACAAAGTTCATTATAATAGAAAATTGCATTCAATTGTCTCATTAAATTACAAAAATTATAACCTAATTAATTTATAAATAACAAAAACTGACTTCAAACAAATAACTTTAAAAAATATCAAAGGAATAATAACATTAACGGTAAAAAATAAAATATTTAGATATTTAAAACAATAAAATATTTGTCTACTATAGAAATATAAATAGCTTTATTAATAATATTGAGAGTGAAATATAGGTATTTCCCAGCACCAACTTCTCAGTTTTATAGTACATATAATACGTTTAAAATATCTAATTGAGCCAAATTATTACTTTTTGTTTCATTATTTTTTTATTTGAACAGAGGTTTTGTTTCATTTATACTTATTTATTTACAGGTAATATCTTAAGGCACAACATATTTTCAAAGAAAATAGTAAAAAATTATCGAAGTTCTAAAAAAATTACTTGATACAAGAGCTATTAATTGCACATTCACTGTTGTTAGGTAGCTACACAAAAAATAAATACATATTATGTACTCTCTTCGAGGTGTCATTATTTTCTATGCAAGTAATATATATTATATATAATACATATTGTTTCTGGTCAGGGATCTCTGACAGGTGAAGTAACCTGAAAATTTTATCGTGACATTCTGTTCTAGGAGTTAAAGGAGAACAGCAATTACACGGAACGGCTCCGGATTCGGAACCTCTGTGAACTGATTCTCTTGAAAATCCTAGATGTCGGTCTTATATCTCGTCTTCAAACAGATGTATTGTTAATAAATAAGCATGTGCTGAATTTATTGTCATGCAAGCCACAAAGCAATTTTTAACAAACTTTTCTAATTGAATATATAAAAGTTTGTGCTTGTGCACTGCTTCTATGCGTGAAGCTGAGGTTTTTGGCGTAGAGGTATACATAAATATTTTCAAATTATGTATTTAAATAACAATTATGACAATGCACAGCTATATGTTCGAAAGAATATTAGACCGTTGGTGAGAATAATAGGCATCAGCATAAAACAAATTATGGAAACCACCATCTGGGAATCACCATAACCAGATAGGAACATACAGAAACAGAAGTAAAAATTCAACTACAAAAACCCAGTACAACACCGGGTTGTCTAAATAACACAACATATTAAAACCTAAACTAAAACAATGATTTACAAAGCTATTATAAGTGCAATAATAACATATACACCAGCAAAAAGAAGTAAAACTTCCAAAACACAGAGGATTCTAATATCGCCAGAGTTGGGAATACTTCTGGTCATGAGGAGAACATTAAGAGACCGAATAAGAAGTGATGAACTCAGTACAGCATGCAGAGCAGAAAGAATAAACGACTGGATATGGTTCAGGAATATATAGTGGAAAAATCACATGCAGAATGGTAGTCGATAGAGTTTTAAGAATTGCAAGAGACAAATCGTCAATAGGTAAGAGGTTTGGGCTGACCTCGGAAAAGATGGACTAATAATATAATATAAAGAGACAATGTAAAAAATATAGAAGAAGAAGAAGAAGAAAGGCTTGTTGCAAACATATCTTCAAATTAAATTTTCACTTGGGAAAAAAATTTCTCGGGGTTCTGTGCCTCGATTCTATTGTATTTCTTTTGCTAACGTTAATTGTTGTGAAACTTTTGTACTACTTTTGCTTTAACAAAACAACAGAAATACACTGACAAAGCGTCTACCTTTAATACAGCAATATTGTTCAATTTGTTCGAAAATAGACCTTTTAGTATTCATTCCGAGAACGCAACAATTCAATCAAATTGGTTAAGTTAGCCATTTGTACGAAAGTTAGGGTCCGGAATATTGCTTTTAGAAGTATTCCAACTTTATTATAAACCACCAAACTTCCATGAGAAGCAACCTTTTATGATAAATTTTGTACGCCTATATAAATTTCGTTGATGTCAGAAGGAAACGCCGCAGAAACAAAAATGGTATATTTCATTTGCGTTTATTGCTGTTTGGGGCGACTTCGAAAAGCTCGAATTTTCATAGCACTGTCGGAAAAGCGAGACCTGTAGTAAATATTAATTCCATTTTAAATGCTGAATCCGCATATTTCGTTGGGATGAAGGGAACACATTTCCCAAAGTTGGGATAAGCTTATATTTATTGGGCATGTAATCTCTTGACAACCACAATGCAATAAAAAGTTTTTTTGTAATGCTCTAAGATGTAGGTATATTTATCAAAATATATTTCTTATAAAATGGTAAATATTAACTCAGTCTAATGAATGTCATTTATGTTTGGGTTCCTCAGAACAAAATAAAGAATATTATTAAAGACCTCCTACCTTTTCATTAATTTTCTATTTTCTGTAAGCACTCAGCGGTATAATTTAGTTTACGCATTCCATGATGCTGTACGAAAAGACTTAATTATGTACTGCTGAATTTATTTAATTTTGTAGGTTAATTATAATTTATAATACTTTATGACAAATTTTTTTCTAAAAAAAACGCATTTATATTTATATTCATATTATCGTAATATATGAACAAGATGCACCAAAATTGACTTTCCTATGGATTACAATCGTAAGGACATGATCTATGGAAATGTAGGTACTTATCGGCTCTTTTTGATAACAATACTAAATAAAAAGTAGACACACCTATATATTTACATTAATTATTCTCATATTAATATGTTTCATATTTTATGTACTTTCAATTACCTACTTTCTTTAGAGATTATCAATACTCTAGACCTCCTAACTGCCCACTGCTGAATACCTTGCAGTTGTGGGGAAGTATACATGAGTACTACAATAATCTATATTGAAAAAAGAACCGACTTCAGCTGACTTAAAATAAAAACCGTGTGCAACTATTCTCTCTCTCTCTCTCTCTCTCTCTCTCTCTCTCTCTGCCTGCTGGGATATTTATTTGTAAAGTTCACTTTACTTTACTTTACTTTTTAAACAGTTCTTCAAAATAATTTTGACAAATGTGTGACTACAATCGCGAATGAAACATGATTTTTAGCACAATATTGACAATTTATTTTCAGACTTATCTTCTTTTTTATCTGATTTAAGGTACAATTCACCTGAAAATTTTACCGTATTCTTATCTCTTTCTCTTTCTCCCTCTCTAATTTTTATTCTTTGTCTATATTTTTCAAATATATTTTAATTTTTTTATTTGTTTTACTATTTGGACCACTTTTTATAAGTGTAACTCTAATTCACTCTATATTGCATCCACAGTGTGTATGCTTCTCTGTATTGGCCACCCCTATACAACTTCTTGGTCTATCATTTCCTGAATCACCCTGTATAACTATAATTCAACTCAACACAATATTCCAACGCTCCTGATATCTTTAAAAGCACCCTGTATAAGTACACATCCTCTCCACACTATTGACTGTTTCCTTCTATTTTTCTATTGTTTAAATTATTCCTGTATACCAATGATTTTAATTCGCCCCATATGTCTATTATTCCATTTATGCAACTGGTCATGGCCTACCCTATATAAGAAAATTCACATTTTTACTATAATTTTACTCTAACATTTATTTCAACCACCCGGTATATGCAACTGCTTCTATAAATTCTTGAACCCATGTCTATAATTATACCCCGTCCTACGTCCTATAATTCAAATATCTATACAGCTTATGTTTATATAACAAATTTTTGATACACCCTGAATAACAACAATTTTACCCCACCCTTACTTCAAAATACTTGTATAAGCAACTACTTGTGTGTCAAACTATATAACTTTTTTAAACCGCCCTGAATAACTAAATTCAACCATCGTGTATATTCAGCTGCTTCTGACATTTTTTAAAGCCTTTTGTATAACAGTAATTATTCTCCGTCCTATAATGCAAATATCAACTCTGTATAACTATAGTTTTGCTCCACTCTTATTTCAAGCATCTTATATACACAACTACTTCTGTGTCACCCAATACAATATTTTTAGAACCACCCTGTATAAATAATTCAATTCCAACTTATATTTCAACCATCCTGTGTATAAAACGGCTTATGTTCCACCTAATATCACATGCACGCACACATACACCTACAACCGTATACCATATGGAAGAGTTCGCCGACATAACAATTTTTCGTTTCGATAAACTAACGGAATATTTTTTGCCATTTCACGCGACTATAAGCCCCCTAACTTAACTTCGTCTCTAAAAGAAACTTACTTAAAATGAATCAAAATGAAAACCATTCCGAACACCCTGTATAGTTTCATGGCATATCTAGACATTTAAACTTGATATTTATATTGAGAATTTAACATTTATGGTATGTCTACGTTATACGGAATCAAGCTGGATCATATAATACAATTTATAATATTCAAATTGCGTGAGCAGTTTTATAGAAAACAGTGAAGATTCATTGAAAATCGCTGAAATCTAGTTCCTTATTTTTTTCTAGAAAACCGTAAATCTCATGTTATAGCCAATTATATGGGACCTTTCTGTAATGATCCTTTATATAACTTAGTTTAAATCATCAAAATTGTCCAAGCCGTTTTTGAATAATAGCTCGTCATACACAAACAAAATTTGCAGACCAATTGAGAACCTCGTCCTTTTCGGAACTCGGTCAAAATCAAGTATCAACACAGTCAAGAAGTTCTAGCATCAATAAGCCATGTCTACCCTAGGATTTAAAGAGCAAGCAATTGAGATACAGGAACGTCCTAATTATTTCGATAGCAGCGACGGCGCACCAGACAACAATCTGCTATAAACAGGACATCGATGAAATGGAAGAATGGGCGAAGAAGTGGAAGACCAGGATAAACACAGAAAAGACACAAGCGGTAGCAATAGGAAGAAGAAAAAATGACTAGCCAACCAGGAGACTAACGGTAGGAGGAACACCCATCAACTGGCAGAAAGACGTAAAGTACCTAGGGATCCACATGGACAGGAAGCTAACATGGAGAAAAAAAGGAGAACAGTGAAGAGAGCCAAATATCGCATCAGCGTGATCAATGCATTAATAGGACGGATGAGCAAGCTTCACCTGAGCACAAAGAAGATTATGAAACAGCAGTAAAATCATTGCTGTTGTACGTAGCAAGCATATGGGGACAAGCAGCGGACAAACATACCAAAAAATTTGAAAGGATTCAATACAACGCCCTGAGAAGCATGACAGACGCCCCATGGTACATGAGAAAAGAGCAGCTAAGAAGAGACCCAGGGTTACACACCATAAAAGAAGGACGAAGGAGCCGACATCTGGAATGGAAAACCACAGGAACCCACTACTACGACAAAAACATGATACACAGGACCAAGAGACCAAGGATGGCGCTACTGCAGATAGAAGAGGATGTAACATGAAAATCTTAGGGAATGAAATATCTTAGTGAATGAAGTATCCTAAGGAATAGGTTAAGGAAAACAGCTCAGGGCAAAAATTAAATGTAACATATAGAACAAATTAGGGAAAGGAATATCAAAATTAGTAGTAAGAAATTTGTAAAAAAAATTAACTCTGACAATAAAGATATGATTAACTAACAGAGAACATAATCAGTAACCAAGTTGGGCGGCGATCACTTAGACTTAGCCTACCCCTTTGAAAATGCCTACCGTAGTTGTAGACGAAATTTAGGTACGAGATATTTCAACTGACCACGCCTCAATAGCCCGGAAAATGAAAACTCTCATTTATACTACGGCCGTAAAGTCTTCATTTTCTATGAATAAGTTTGTCAAAAATAAACTAACACATCTTATACTAGCATCAACAATTATAGCGTGATTCAAATCCCTAAAAAATATCATAAGCATAAAATCAACCAGTTCATGGTTTATGTACCAAATCTAATTTAAAAATTCGCGTCAACAGTGAAACCCTGAAGACCTTAAAGATATCAAATAAAAGTTTTAAAAATTCATTTTACGCTGCCAAAATAAGAAAACTTCGGAATTCATAATCTAAAACCAAAACTAGACTTGCAAATAAACTATAAAAACCAGTCAAATAAAAAATGCCCGACAAGAAAGAACTCCCGAAAATAAGACGAAAATAAAAAATGAATTCGAATCCATTCCAGAAACCGAAATTATAAACGATTACCATACCAACAAAGACAGAGAATCAGCTAGATGGCTCTGAAGGTCTAAGAAGACTATTGAAAGACAGCCGGCTGAAGTTGAGTTGCACCGAAAGTATCGAACCCTCATCTGTTCGGTATTAGTCATCATTGTTGATATAAATAAGTGTTGTGATTTATTTCAGTGGAATAAAGACGTTTATATTGAGTGTAAAGATTTGGAATTGAGCGCAAGGAAAACTCATAATAATATCTATTCAAAAATATTTTTATAACAAACTTACTTCAATATTGTGAGAGAACCTTACTTTCCTAAACCAACTGAAAGAAACTTTGGTCTGAACCAGTACTATTTTATAATAAAGCAGGATGGATAACACAGATGTGGTTGTGAAATGAATGAAAGTACCACAAATTTGAAGAAAACAATGGGGACGATACAAAATTGAACTCGAATGAGTTGAAGAACGAATGGTTAATTAATATTGAGTAAGGTATTTTATAAATGTCTTTCGTTTATTGATGGATTTTCAATACGCCACTTAAAAATTAAAGGATTCTGTTTAGAACAGGAGTAAATCCAAATTAATAACAAAACATTTATAATGGAACCACTTTACGGTACACCTTTTTCAGTATACCAATGCTGTAGTCGGCTGTGAATATTTGATTAAAGGATTCGTTGGCTGTTTCTGTTGGTTTTCTGAATTGACGCAATAAATTATTAGCGTTGTGGAAAGCGTTGAGAAAAAGGTATAATGGAAATATGCATTTTTTGTTCGTTCGAACACGAATGAATTTTCCATATATAAACATGTTTTTTTCCCATAATAAAAATTATTGTTTTAAAATATTGCAAGATAGGCTCTAATAAGTAGTGCATTGTATTATCCTCTTAATTACATCAATTTGCAAAGTTTCGTATCAACACAATTTGAAGTTTGGTAGGCTTATTTCTGGGATAGGTCGTTGGATACATAAAGTTGAAGCTAATAGTAATAAAAATATTTTTATAAAGATTTTACACTCGGTTTTAACAAACACCCAGTGAACCTGGTCGGTCGAAAGGTGAAATATATATTTTTGGGTTGCAAGAAATAAATCATAATGGACTTCGGCAAAGTTTAGTGTTTGTCATTTTATTTCTAAATAGGTTTATTTTGATATGTGGTGCCAATTAGTTGTTGTAAAATTATCAGCAATAGAAAAATTTGTGTATAATTTTTTTATGAAACAGTAAGAGATTGGAAAATATAGAAAAATATGTTTTCGAAATTACTTCAAAGAAATATATAAAATCTAAAATGACTGGTAAACATAAGCTGCCAAAAGTGCGCTTCTTTGAAATTTTGTTAAAAAGCATTTATTACAATTTTTAAGTCCGAAAAATACGTGTAGAAATCAAAATAAATGGATTAATGTAATTAAGTTGGGTATATGTAAATACCCAGAATATTAAAAACTTAAATGCTATTGACACAAATGATATCTATTTTCAGAAATGAAACAAATCAAAATGATGAATTTTTTATCGTTTAGGTTATTGTCCTTTACTAGACCTTCAACAACGTCATTTTGGTGTAGGCAGATGGAAGAGAGAAGAAAGTAGCTTTTGGTCATTTTCTTGAAACTTTACCATTTGATAGTTCTGAACTTATGTATCATAAGTCTCCACTAACACAAGCTGTGAAAGTATTCTTGTTATATGTGATAATTACGTTTTTATATAAAAATAAATGCTAATTTGTGATAGGTAAGTTTATCATATTATTCTAACTCAAGTATATATGCTGTCTATGCAGACGAATTGCGCTTTGATCTGTGTGAGGTCTGTTAATTAGGAATCATTCATTTTAATTTAACTCCATTTCCAGTTCCATTTATTCATGTGTCCTCCGCCAAATTATATCGTAAAATCAGTTTTTTTTTATTTAAAAAATATTAACTTTTTTTTTAGTGCTTTAGCTTCATTCATACCAACTTTCGATATTACTAGAAATGATGGCTTCACACCGCACCACATTTTTAAACGAACAATTTTTTTTCTAATTATAAATAAGAATGGTTCTATTTGATTCCAACTCATGAAGACACACTATAGTTATGAAGGCGAACTGAGAACTTTCATCTTGAAGTCGCTTAACTAACATCTATTTTGATTCAATTACAATCAGTTTTCAAATAATTTCATCCCAGAGCAATGATAACTACTTTCAGTTAATACTGTCGCCTTGGCAAAATTTTATTGTAAAATAAGTTTTTCCAATCTTCTATCGTTGAAAATAATTTGGGACTACTTTCAGGTACTCCTTAACAGAATACAGTTCAAAGTATCCAAATTACTTTAACCGTTTTCGGGTAATGGGATCCTCTTCCTTTTGTTGAATTACATTAAAATAAATAAATAGTCCATATGAAAATATTTGAAAAAATACAATGAAACTATAAGTTTCTCAAAGCCAATTTCTACTCCTGAATATATGAGGTCAGAACGAATTTACAGATATCGACGTATTCCTCATGTCGTGAAAAGTATGGATCTCTCTGGATTACAAATTTATTATTCCATACAAGAGGCAGCCACTTTTATTGTTTACTTTATAGCGCTTCCACGGTTTTACGTTTTCCAGTTCTAGTTACCTACAAACGAAACACAAATTACAACGTTCTAAAATGTGACGATACGGAATACATACTGATTTTATAGTGAAGTAAAACGAAGTAGTTCCAGAAATATTTTCAGTTAATTTAATAAATGTTTTAGCACTTTCTGGATAATAATTTCTGTATATTTAAAAAAGTTTCGGAGTCTAGGTCAGACTCCGTCATCAGTGACAAAGAAATTATGATAAAAGGCACAATTCTAAAATGTAAAATTAAAATGTTGACAATATGTATTATTTGACGTAACTAAGACAATTTAATTTGACTAGTGGTCGCCCAGTGGTCGAAATTCCACCCTATTTCATGAAATTGTAAAAAGTATATTTTTATACGAAATAAAGTTGTGGAAAAATCGGAGAAGTAGAAGTAATGACCAAATTCGTTCACTCATATTGACAAATCTATTGAAATAAAAAGAAAATAAAAATTTAATCAAATATGGGTATTAAAAATATTTTTGACAATTGAATGACCCCCAAATTTTTGGCTTTGCTCCTGACAAAATGTTCGATATAATAATTGGAAGATTATTCTAGCCGAAAGTTTTCGTCATTTATATTTAATACATTCTATATTGTCCGCTGACTGACAATTTTTTACACAACACCTTCGGGAAGATTGTGATAATAACATATTACTCCTATAATTAAATTTCACTTTACAAACAGAATATTTAATATGAAAGTTACTGCAACGCATCAGAAAAATCAATACTGATCTACTATTTACTATTTTACCACTAAACAATAACAACGCTTTATGCTAAACTATCCAAGATAGTTTTCGCATGATGGTCTGAAAGAGCGTTAGCCTGTCACTGTCAACCAATCTAATCATAGAGCTTGTACTTCCTGGTGGTAGCCAGCAATGCACAAATATCGTGCCAAGGCTAGAAAGAGAGGGCAAAAGGCTATTTCACTCGATTAAGAACTGCATCCAAAGAGCTATTTGCAGTATGTAGTTCATTGACTGCTCCTCCCAATCGTGTGAGATAGCCTCTTGCTCTCTCTATTGTCCTCTCATTATACTCTTGGTACGACATTTGTGTATTGCATGCTACCTCCAGAAGTACATGTTCTAAGAATATAACAGTATATCCAACGCTCGCTCCCTCCATATATATCTACTCAATGTTTTGAGTTTTGACCGTCTGGCGGCACTGTCAGTATTATTTGTTTGGCGTTGACAGTATGAAAGTAAATAATAAATTTTTTATTATATTTTATTTAATGAATGAAGCCAAATTACTATTAGGATTATGCACTTCAGTTACTACTAAACAAAACAAAAATAAAGCAAATCGGTTGAGAGACAGTGGAGAAAATGGTACCTAACCTATTTATATATAGAATAATTTTATTACAGGATAGCACAGAAACTTCCAGAGATTATATAATAATAAAGTTCTTTCCTAATTTGAAGAATTTATTGCTCTTACTAAACAATAAATATAATAATAAATATAATTTTTTAACAAATAATATTAAAGCATACTTTTGTTTACATATAAGGCTTTATTTACAAAAACCAGTACAGGAAATTTTTCGTGTTTAATACACATTCAGAAAAGTTGTTCCATCCTCTGTTGCATAAAATATCTGCAGGTAAAAAAATAATTAAGAATTTTTGCAACTTTCATGTTTTGATAAAACAGCATCCGGTTTGTTTGGGTTCAATGCTAAATGATAATCAATTTTGAGTATATAAAATTGAATTTGAGAAAAGTAAACTAAATTTGTAACTCATTCATTAAATTCCGACTAAGAAATGTACGAGTGTGTAACTGCAAAGAAAAAATTTCTTCGGTGACATGAAAACGACATTCCTTACAATCAATTAAGTACGAACTGGAACTTACACTAATTAATGATCTGTGTATAGTTGACCATTGCCAGAGAAAGCTCATAAGTTACGTAAATAAATTAGACCTGCCTAATTGCATAAGCATCGGCTTTGTACGTATATTAAAATTTCATGCTTCCAATAAGTTTAAATTTTGGAGGCTGATTTCTCCGGACCGTAGAAATTTCAATAACAGACTGCATCACGATTAACTAACACGACAAGAAATGTGCAAACCGATACAATTTTTTTAAACATTAAGCTCGGGTTTATAAATTCTACAAAAATACTAGTGATTTTTTCAAAATTACTTAAATATTACGTTCTTTGTATTTCATACATACGTTAAAAGACATATTGCACATTTATAGCAATTACAAAAGATATGAGACATAACTAGAGTACCTACCAAAATTTGCAAAACACTCTCTTTACTTATATGATAAAATTTTCTGATAGTTTTAATATGTCGGAAGGTAATTTATAAAGTATAAAGTTCAGTTTCACCCTTCATAATTTCCACATTGAAAAGTTTTATAAAGTTAATGTATAAACACAGCTTTGAATGTTTGTAGAAAATACTGTAACAAATTTAAACTATTTTTGCATGAATAAGATAGTTCATAGCATTTATGTGTGAAACAAAATATCGGCCACATGCTCTCCATGATTTCAGCGGTACACCTTCATTCGATGGTCTATATGACGCTGCGGCATTGTTGAGGTTCAATATTGTTAATGTGCCGAGTTTTTTCATCCTTTAGCTCTGGGGACGGTGATTATACATCCAAAGTCAGCTCTATTAGATTCAAGGTCATCTCAAGGTCAAACTGTGAACAAACTTAGAAAAATGTGAATTAGCATGTACATAGGTTTTGAGGTCGTTGAACACGAATATCGGGTTCGCTTAAGCCCACAAGTTTAGCCAGATGCCATTTTTAATTCATCTGAAGGAAAAAGTGGCAAAAAACCTTTTAGTAAGAACAAGCACGATATTTCTAAATGTAAATAAAAAAATATATTATACTTGAAATGACTTACATGCTGACATTGAATGTGACTTTTACAATGACATTAAATTTTATGGCAAGGTCAGTGAAGGCTAGATTGGAACCTAACCAGTTAATGAGAACTTTTTATATGACGAAATGCATTTACGCACACCATGTGCTAGGTTTAGCGTTTACACAAGGTTATGTGGGGCTCACCGTAGTCATAAAAATCGTGTTATCGATTCAAATCACATTCTATGTAGGTGTTTGGATTACTGAACGAATCCGTGATCTGGTCATTTCTAGGTCGAACAGAAATATATTCATGCAATCAATTGAATCATATAAAGTTTTTCAGGGTTATCATTATATGAAGAGCAGCCCAGCTCATGAAACCGGACAAATAGAAGCACAGATCGTGAGATTGTTCGAAAATCAGAACAACTCAAAGACGATAATGAAACGTAGCATAACGGGCATAACCACTTACGAAAAGTAGCAACTTTCTTGCTAGACTCAATGCGCTCTTTCGAAGAACAGCACAATTCATAGATTCTAATAGTGAGTAGCACGAGTAGGAGCTTAAAGAGTCGTGCTGGTCTATGTAGCTGTGCTAGTATTCGAAGTAGAGTTATTGAGAGGTGCTACTCGAAAGATCCAAAACGAGTAGTGCTGCTCTTCATAAGATCTTAATGTGCGGTGCTAGTCTACGTAATGGGGTTAAGAGCTGTTCTTCTCTTCATAAAGTGCCCCTGGTTCTGCTGAACTTCGTAAAATCTGAGTTGTGCAGCGTTCGTATGAAGGTTGAAGAAAAAGCCAATATAAAAATAGGAACAGTAGTCATAGATGTTATTCATATCGCTAAATTCAATTCGCAGGTGTGCTTAATCATTGTCAGTTTGGCTTTTAATTGACTTAGAATGTCCTTTAACTAACCTTCGTAGGCTTTAGAGAACCCGTTATTCCTATTCAGCGACCTATGTACCTGCTGCTTCACATTTGTCCACCGATTTTTTGACCTTGGGATGACCTTGAACCTGGCATGATAGAGGTTTGCTCACCTTGGATCTGTAATCAGCGTTCCCAAATACCCTTGTTTACCATAATTAAGTATGGTAATAAGCTTTATGCGAAATGACATACATTTAAACTCTTGTTGACTTTTAATCCGTAGACTTAGAATCCTATACCCTTGTTAGACCCTCTAGGAGGATTTCAGGTGCGTTGATTTCTTGAGAAATTTTTATTAGAAGGTCAAATACTATGAAAAAAAAAATCGGTTGCAACCAATTCGACGCGGATCCCAAATCCCATATCCGGGTTTTTATTTTTTCTGAGTTCTTTGGGAATAACACCACATAAACTTGAAAGTCTGTATATTTCAAAAGCCCAAACGTTTCAACGTTTCAAAAAGAACAATATATTTTTTTAATTTCTTGTTTTCTCGGGAGTGAAAAATATATGAAAAAAAGTACAGGAATAAATAAATTAACTAATTTTAAGCAACTTTTGTTTCATAAAGTTTTTTCTGAAAGGCAATTCTTTTCCAGTTAATAGCAAGTGGAATTATCGATTTTTCAACCAAAAAGAAAAAAAAATGTTTCCATGCGGTGTTTTGTAAATAACTTTAAAAATATGCACTTTCAGAAAAAAATCATTTCAATCAAAAATGTAGGTTATACAAAAACTAATAAATTGTTGGTTTGTGGTTTCTGTAGAACCCATACAAACGGAGTTATAGCTTGTTGAAATTTTGTTTTTATTTGTCAAAACAAAAATTGAATAGTTTATCTTGAAATAACTGAAAAACAATGCTTTTTTCGGGAAAAGTTTATAAAAACTTTTTTAAAGTGCTTAAAAAATCCTTTAATACAGTTTTTTTTATAAGTCTCTAGCATTAAAATTAAAGGAGTTATGATTTAATTAAGTTCGTTTTTTGTTTTTTCATAAAAAAAATTACAAATTACCCCCTAAATACCACCCCAGTTGAAATTAATTGCTACCTCTTCACAAATCACTTGACTTACTTATTTAAAAGTTTGACCGGTTTAAAGTAAGTAGGGAAAAAAGTCGAGATTCAAGTGAATATTATATTTTATAATTTTGCAAAAAAACTTTTTCAAAATAACTTAAAAACTTTGACAAATTTTGTAGAGTACAACATCGTAGGTTTTGTTTTTTTAAATTTATGTTTAAGCACTTTAAAAAAGTATTTATATACTTTTCCCGAAAAATGCATTGTTTTTCACTTATTTCACAATAAACATTTCAATTTTTGTTTAGACAAATAAAAACAAAATTTCTACAAGCTAGAACTCGGTTTGTATTAGTGCTACAGAAACCAAAAACCCAGCATTTTTTTTGTTTTTTTATAAGCTACATTTGTGATCCAGATGATTTTTTTCTTAAAGTACATATTTTTTAAGGTATTTACGAAATACCGTATGAAACATGTTTTTTGGCGTGATTAACTCGAAAAGAATTGACTTTCAGAAAAAACTTTTATGAAACAAAAGTTCCTTAAAATTAGTTATTTTATTCATTTCCCGACTTTTTTTCATATATTTTCCACCCCGAGAAGGGTCCCCCCCCCCCGGGAAAAACCCCTGGGAAAAAAGAAACCCCCGGCGTAGGGTCAACTTTGAAGTAGAGGGTAAGTAGAAATTAAATCCATTTTTTTAGGAAAATCGGTGCTGCTTGGACAAATTTTTTTGCCTTTATTGACTGGAGTACAGGCAAGCTTTCTGTTTTCAGTTTATTCGAAGGTTGTTCCTAGTTTCCCTATTCGTTCCCTTCTATTTAATAATCGATTTCTGAACAATCGACATATAAGGAATTGTTTATTAAATACAGATGCATAAAGCCTGTGTTCAATATCCTCTGTAATCAACAATTTGTCACAGAACAGACTCAGCCGTAGCTCATCCAGTGTTTTTTCCTCCATCATCTAGCGTGCAACTACTGAGCGTTTGCCAGTACGTTTTGGGGCAATCTGTATTATAAATTTGAATTAAATTGAATATCGTAATGCACCACAAGCATTTCAATTAATTTTTTTATCAAAAATACGTTACATAATTGAAAATTTGAAACTAGACTTGAAATCAAGTTTATCTATCGACTTCACAACTATTATGCAGATTTCATCAAAGGTAAAATCGAGCTTACTGAGTAAAAACATCTAACCCACATAATGAAACAATTTTTTATCAGGTGTCAATCAGCAAAACTGATTACAAATCTATTATTGCAAAATACGTACAGAACAACATGCAGATTCACTGAATGAATATGACCCGAAATAATAATAAAAAAATCCATGGCGCCAGATGGAGCGTAACTATTTTAAATAACATTGAATGCAAAGTATTATTTTTGTAAAAAGAAAAAATTGGAATTGTAGTACCTGCGTTTCCGATCGATCAAGCAATTCGATATCCTTAATTCATTTTTAATATGTAATCAGACGGGTCAGTTTGCTACCGCAGATGTGAAAGTTTTAATATTATTACAAATTTAATTCAATGCTTAATTGAATACGGCAAGGAGTCAACTCGTCTTTGAGTCATCGAAAAGGACATTAAACTTAACACAGATACGGTTTGAGATTGCGTGTCATTAGCATAATTCACTTCATGGCTTGTTTGCACTTGACTTTCTATGACAAATCGAAATGAGATGGCAATTTAAATATTTTAGTATCGTTATTATTGCTTGTGAAAAATATTACTTGTGGTAAGTGATTATAATTATGTTGATGCTTTCTCTGAACAATATTAAAACAGAATATAAAAATTAGATAAGTTTATTTACTTTTAGTTTATAAACACTAATTTAAAAAACAATCCATCTGTTATTGTACGAGCCTAGTAGCAAATGAACTGACTAAGAAAAAATATATTAATTAAGATACCTACAAACGAAAGCAAATAAGATAATTTAATGATTTGTGTCTTTAACAACTAACCAACAGTATGTGTTACTTATTTAAATTACAATAATATTAAAATAAATTTATTTAAAAAAATCACGGACATCAATGCATAGTAGGTAACAATAATGACACTAAAAAGAAAAAATAATTCAATTGGATATTTAAAACGAAAGATATTATATGTTCTTTAAGACTGCCTTTGAAGCTGATGCCAACTCTAAGAAATGCATATATTTTACATAGGAATACAATTAGATTTATGAATTAAACTGTTATTAATGTATAAACCTATTTATACGCCATGTTACACACACATTTTTCAGGCTCGGCCAAACTTCAAACACAGTCTCATAGAATATCTTTCGTTTTAAATATCCAATTGAATTATTTTTTACTTTTTGTGTATTTTTTTACCATGCATTGATGTCGGTGATTTTTTTAAAAGACTATTTATTTTGTGCTTTTTACTGATATAAAAATGGCGGAAATGGATGCATGTCTCAATTGTTACTCAGTTTGTTTTATAACAATTTTTTTATAGACAATACAAGGGTACTTAGTATTAGACAGAATTTAAATTATTTGATAATCTCATATAAAACTGAAAACTGACATATGACGACTTTATTATAGGTTCGGATCACGTAGATCTTTCTATGAAATCTGGAAGAATATATATATTTTTAAATATTAATATGTTAATATTTGGGTAACAAAACTTCACTCGCAAATTCAATGTTTCGAAAAAAATGTGGATACGTATATGTAAATATGCCTATTAACATAAATTTATCCTGAGACTAAATGAATTAGTTTTATTTCAATTCTCTAACACTTATTGAGACACTCTTTATAATAATTCCAGTTCATAATATACTTCATCTCTCTATATGCTTATGGACCGAATTTTGTGAACCACCCTATATAACTATAGCAGTTTATATACTATTATAAACACTTTTTGTTTGGAATTTTTTTAACCACCTACTATAAATTTATTTTTATTCAGCTCTATATTTCAACCCATCGTATACATATAACACCTTGTATAGCACCCAATAAAATAGTGGTTTTTCTAAAAAAATTTAAATCATCCTGTATAACTACAATTCTTCTCCAGACTATATTGCAACCACCCTATATATTCAACTGCAAATGGGCTACAAATATTGCACTTTTGTTCTAACATTTTTATATCAAGTTGCATGACTATAATTATACTCCAGTGTATACTTCACCACCCTGTATATGCATCTGCCAATAGCCACCCAATTTAACACGTTTTCAACTACTTTGTTAAACGATAATTCCGCTCTAACCTATACTCCAACCATTTTTTATTTGTAACTGAATGTTATACCGAACAGGTATAACATTCGTTTATCATTTTTGAAAACAACTTGTCTAACATATGTTCTACTCCACCCTATCTATATATCATATGTAATCAACTGTTTGTGGGTTTCACGGTATATTTTTTTTTCTAGCTTATTTTCTGACCAACCTGTATAACTACAATTTCTCTCCACTCCACACTATATTATAACTCCTGCTTATATGCCACCCAACAAAACATTTAGTTATTTTGTCTATTCATTGGGTTTTCTCTCCTCTAAATTTTTTCCTGTAACAGATAAGTATTTAAAAAATTGTATATGTAGACCAAAGTGTAGTAAGGCAATTTCGTAAAATTGCCCGGATTACTGGCTATCTGTACAGAGATTCTTCCTCACAGTTTTTCTGAGAGAAAGAGATGTCTATAAAATGATCAACCAGTATTCCTGTATATAAGTAATGTATTGTATATTGTGTAATACTTATCTGTGTATGGAGACGTTTCAACTGCGAGTCTGGAGTCGTTGTCAATCGTTTAGTGTTGTTTTCGAGGTTTTTTCTAAAAAATTTTCGCTTTGATTTTGAATTTGTTGTTTGTCAAAAAATTTGACACTGACAATTTGTCATTTGGCGATCACTTGACTCTGAGGTTACCGTTTTTTTGTTCTGTTAGCAGTAAATTCTTCCAGTCCAAACGAAGGTCGGCTGAAGGTGCTCCGATTTCAGTGTTGTTTATCATCATACAGCTGGCTTCTTTAAGTTTTCTCTTTTTTAAATTTTCTTCTTTCAACAAAATCTTTGTTTTATCCCAGTCTATCCTATGGCTGCCGGTGCTCGTTAATACATGATTGTCCAAATTTGATTTGTCCACATGTCTTCTGGAAATGTTATATTGATGTTCTTTTTTCCTTACTTCTAAAGGTCTTGAAGTTTCACCGGTATAAGAATGGCCACAGTCACACAAAACACTGTACACACAATTTTTAGAACTCTGGGTTGCGTTAAACGGTTTGGTATGTGTGAGGATAGAGCGCAAGGTATTATTTGTTTTAAAAACAGTTTTAACGCTGTATTTTTTTCCTATCCGCTTAATTTTTTCCGATACACCTGGGATATATGGAATTATGTTCATAATTTGGTTGTCTGTTTGTGTTTGGTTGGTATTAGTGTGATGGTTATTTGTGCTGGTTTGTTGTTGCGATTTTCTTTCTAATTGATTTATTGTTTTATTTATAAAGTCTTGGGGATATTCGTTTTGAAGTAGATGTTCTTTGATAATATTGACTTCTTTGTTAAAGATTTGGGTGGATGAAGATATGTTTTTTGCTCTATCATATAAGCACTTTACAACACCTTTCTTTACATTTAAAGGATGGTTGGAGTGAAAATTCAAATATCTATTAGTATTTGTAGGTTTTCGATTAGTACTTGTACTTATTGTGTTGTTTGTTCTATCTATAAGTACATCAAGTTAAGCAAGTTTATGCAAATTTTCCATCTCCATTGTAAATTTTATTGTGGGTTCTTGACTATTGATGTAATCTAGGAATGAGAGCAGTTCTTCAGCACCATACTCCCAAACCACAAAAATGTCATCAACGTATCTCCACCACACTTTTGGTTTATTTTTATATTTGCCTATGAATCTTGCTTCAAAATATGTCATGAATATATTACTGATTATAGGAGATAAAGAAGAACCCATGGCCATACCAAATTCTTGTTTATAGAAATCTCCTTCAAATTGAAAATATGTAGTGTTTTAGCAAAGTTCGGTTAGTTCCATAATTGTGTCAATGTTTAGTTTTGTTTTGTTGTGTATGGTAATATCTTGGAAACATTTAGTCTCTAACGTACTTTTACTATCCTGTATAATTATGATTCTAAAACCCCTATATTTCAACGACTTTATATAAGCATATAAAACTGCTTATTGGCTACATATAACATTTTTTTAATCATCTGGTATAATGGGTAACGATAAACTTCTATAACGATAGTAATGGCAGGAAATGACTGCGACACAGAGAACTCACCTTCATGTGTGCCTAAAATTTACATGTGACTCGTAAGCTTTTACTCATCTCAAGATCGGCAACTTTTTTTCTTTGACAACGTTAATTATCGTTAATTCATAACAAGTTTCGATATTGCCAAAAGAAATGGAATATCCTTCACTATTAAGGAAAATGCATCTTTTTGACAAACCTCGTATACAGTAATTGAATAAAACTAACATGTGATGATTTCGTTTTACGTTTCAAGACTATGCAATTTTTTTATGGAGATTAACGTATTATTTTCTAAATATTATTAATAAGGAAATTTTCGATACTATTCTAACTTAAGTGCACCATATATATATATATATATATATATATATATATATAAATTTTCTCCTCTGTTTCTCAACCGATTTTCTTTATTTTTGTTTTGTTTAGTAGCTACTGACGACCTTCAGTGCAGAATGCTAATCTTAATTTATAATATTGGTTCATTCATTAAATAAAATATAATAAAAATTCATTATTTACGTCAATAATGTCAATGCCAAACAAAACATTGAGTAATTATATATAGACAGACCAATGCTGTTATATACTTAGAGCATGTCCTTCTGGAAGTGGCATGCAAGCGTTGTTATTGTTGAGTGGGTAAAGTAATCGTTGTATATTATAATTATACAGGGCGAGTCCAGATATGTTAGAAATCATTTTTTTCGTGGGTGGCACATAAGCAGTTGCATATATAGAGTGTTTAAAATATAGAGAAGAGTGCAATTATAACTAATAAAATAATTATATAGGGAAGCCCATTAGCGGTTGAATTTACAGAGTTCTTGGAATAGAAGGTGCAGTAGAATTACAATTATACAGGGTGGTGCAAACAATGTTATACACAGATGCATATACAGGGTGGCGGAAATGGAAATGTAACCCATAAGCAGTTGTATATATAGTTAAGATGAAATATAGGGTGAGAGGAATTATAGATATACAGGATGGTGATAAAAAATGTTAGAAAAGGAAATGATTTATAGAGTAGACCACGAAGAGTTTCCATATATATAATGATTGAAATATAGCTCAGAGTAGAATTATAGTTACAGAAGATAATTAAAAATTTCATAAACAAAAAGAGTAAATATGGTGGGTCATAGGCGGTGGCATATACAGAATGGTTTACCCGGTGGTTCAAAAATGTTTAAAAATATTATGCGTGGTCCATGAGCAGTTGCATATACAGGGTCGTGGAAATATATGAGATGGAATTATTATAATGAGGATTTTAATAAATGTTAGAGAATTGAGTGCAATTATAGCTATACAGGGGGGTTAGAAAAAATAAATATGTAAGACCGACATCTAGGATTTTCGAGGAAACTATCACACAGAGGTTCCGAATCTGGATCCGTTCTGTGTAATTGCTGTTCTCCCTAAAGTCGTAGGATAGAATGTCACGATAAAATTTTCATGTTACTTAACCTGCCAGAGATATTGACACAATTGGTCGAATTTCGACCACTGGGCGACAGCTAGTATATATATATATATATATATATATATATATATATATATATATATATATATGCAGACACATTGAAAACATTTATCTGGAATTATTTTGATGGATGTCCAATCTATTCTCAATTAATTTCATCCTAGATTTCGAAGAATAACTAAAATGTTTTAATACCAGCGCATTCACCATATATTATGATATTTTATGAAGTCGGTCGGTTAAAAGATTTTTCCGATTTTTTTGCAAAATTCCATGTCATTGATGATTAAGTTCCAATCTATTTTCAAAGAATTTCATCCTAGATTTCCAATAACAATAAGCAAAATGTTTTAATAGGAGCGCATTCACCACATAATATGATAAAATTTTGAAGTCGGTTACAAGATTTTTCCGATTTGTTGCAAAATGGACAATTCCATGTCATTGAAAAAAATATGGGACCAATCTGGAAGTGTACTCTGTCAAGTGAAAAAAGAACAACTAAATTGAGAACCTCCTCCTTTTATGAAGTCGGTTAAAAACAAAATATAGTCCATAGTATTAGATGGTTACTTAAATCAATGCTGATTTAAGTAACCATCTGACACTGTTGATAAAGGCCTAAAAGGCGAAACATACATGTCCAGTATTTTTTAAACATATAAGAGCTATAATTTCAAAACCTTTTCACTTGAGTTATTTCGATAATGTTTCATAAGAACCCACTGCAGACTCTATTGACCTACTAGAGATAAATGTTCATTCAAAATTGAAAAATTAGTAAAAAATATTGATACTATTTTTGCCATGTCAATGGATGAAATGGCACATTTGAATATGGTTATTAGTTCTGATTAACTTTTCTTAGTACCAATTTCGGATATTGTCAAAAATACAGGTTCTTTACTCTTGTATAAAATTCGTATTTTTTGACAAACCGCGTATACACTAAAAAAATGTGATATCTTATGCTTGTATTTTTGATTTTAGAACATTCAGAACTTTTTAGAACATTTTTTTTTTCTAAAAATCACTAATCCATTTGGTTAGAACTTAGGGAGACATATTGTATAATTCCATATAGTAACTGTCTCTAGGTGACAATGAAGAAACCAAGAAATCATCTGACCAAAATGTTTTTTAAAATAGTGTTCCATGAGTTACATTGTTAATTTGTATTTTTGTGTAATGAAATACCATGTTCTTGCATATTATTTAGTCACTGGGTGACCGAGCTTCACTCGTAAATTTAAGGTTTCGAAAAATTTTGGGTCTTATATCCAAATAATCGCACATTTGCTAGGTAAACTAATTTTTCCAAGACAAAAGAATAAATTTTAATTTTAAATCACTAACAATTATTAAAACACTCTTTATAATAATTCCACTTTATAATATACTTCAACCACCCTGCATATTTAGCTGCTTATGGACTACCCAGTACAACAGTTTTTGCTAAAATTTGGTTTAGTGCACAGTATAACTATTCTTCTTGTCCGACCTGTATTTCAACCACCCTAGTATTTGCAACTGCTAATGAACCACCCTTTTAAACACTTTTTACAATATTTTTATAAACACCCTGTATAAACAACAATTCCACTACATCCCATATTCTAATCATTTTGTCTATTGACTGCTTAGAGGTCACCCTACAAACACTTTTTGTTGTTAAAATTTTCTTAACCACCTTCTGTAAGTATGACTCTACTTTGCCCTTTATATTAACCACCATATATGGGTAACTATTTGTGGGCTACCTTATAAAACATTTATTATCTAATATTATCTAATCACCCTGTATAAATATAATTACACTCCACTCTATATTGCAACTATCCTATTAACGCAACTATTATTTTACTCAACCATATAATTCAACCACCCTGTATATGCATTTGCTTATGGCACCCAATGAAACACCTTTTGAACCACCCTGTTTAAATCTAATTCCTTTCCATCCTATTGAATAACTACCCTGTAAATTCAACTGCTAATGGGCTACAGATATACCATTCTTTTAACTACGATTTCCTTCCACTCTATAGTTTAACCACCCAGTATATGCATCTGCTATGGGCCTCCCAATAAAACATATTGATTCTAACATATTTTAAAGCACCATGCATAAACATGATTTTACAGGGCATTATATTTAAACCAATTTGTGTATGCAACTGCTTATGGGCTAGATATAACATTTTTTAACGATATGATATGTAACAACACAAAGACCCAGCTTCAATGTGTGCCTCAAAATAATATACTAACTCATAAAATATTACCCGTCCAAAAACAGCATCACGTGCCAATTTTTAAATTAAAAAAATTGAAGGGTCCAGCTGCAAAGGATAATAACAGTATTAATATATACTCGCGAAATGAATTCCGACATCCAGGAGTTTCAGAAAAATCTAGCTCACAGTTTGCCTGTTATTCCTAGGATAGAAATCACACGAAAGAATTCGTAGGTTTACCAAAACCTGTCAACGAAATAACGACACTAACTTTTCGAGATTTTTCAATCCATTACACACAGTACAACTCCCGATTTGGGGTCTCTGTGAGCTAGATTTTCCTGAAATTCCTGAATGTCGGTATTCATTTCGCGATAAAATATTAAATTCAGTTATATGTACTATCTACATAAATAATTATTGGACAATTCAATCAGTTGAGGGGAGCGCAACTGATGAAGGTTCTCGACTAGAAACAATATATTAAGTTCAATGGATTGAAAAATCTCGAAAAGGTAGTATAGTATTAATATAGTAGTAGCAGATAATAATAATACAAAAAAGCCCAATTATATGAAAATAATGAATGAATCATGCTACAAATAGACTTATTTCAAACGTTTAGATGTTTTCTCCTCACCTTATTCCACCAGAATATAGCCCACAACTTCATGAATGAGTGTTTGTGCCACCTTATTTTCTTTTTTCTTAAAAAGGCCGGATTTTTTCCAAACACAAGTTTTAATATATTCCCCAAACATGTGGGGTATTTCTCTATGTATACTGGTAATGAAATTTTTTCAGCACAACTGTAACATGAAGGAGTAGACATTATTAAATTTCGTCAATCGCTTATATAAGCCTTGGTGCTGAATGCTGACCCTTAACTCCTGACTCATGAACAACAACGTCTGCATGCAGCAAGTCTAGAAATTCACAGCATGCATGCGTATTATTCGATTATATACGGGCTGTTGTTTACGTAATGAAAACTTACAGCTCATGAACTAATAACTTAATGTACCGTACGTGTTGTTCTCAATCTGAATCATACATGAAAACTGATCGTTTTTTCTAATGTTTGCAGTGTGGGGAAAATTATTATATAATATAATGGAATGCTAATCAAATTGCTGCATGTAAAAATAAAATATGGTCCGTTTCTGCCATTCGATGTTACGTGTATGAAAATTTATAATGCTGAACAAACGAACAGCTAAAACCACGATAATAATTCATAAAACACCAAATACTCAATGTTATTAATAATTCAATAATATTGAACTGACTTGACTGATATTTTATGGAAATTTATTACGATCTTTAGATTTTTATAGTGCTACCCTGTTTATATTAAATTAGCAGTAAATTCTCTTAATTACATCAGTTTTTTTGGCAAACATTTAATGTCAAATTGTTAATTAATATATTCCTAAATATACAGTAATTTCGTGACTTGTGGTGTTATTTCCCAAAAAGTGCTTAAACATTCAAAAATATGCCACAAATATCCTTCAGAAAGCAACCTGAAACATTTGGACTATATGAAATATAGCAATTGTGGTGTTATTCCTAAAAAATCAGGAAATACAACAATTGTTCAAAACACCATATATCAGAAGCACTGGAACTGTTCGACACATTTTTTAAGTTCGGAAGGAGGTTTTTGTTTTAAATTTTTCTGATTCGAAAAGATTTTTGTTGAAGATGATTAATTTCGAGAAGGATTCTTTTTAGTAGCATAAAAATTAAACATTGTTATACTGGTCTCTTTTAGTCTGATCTTCCCGATCGGAATTGTCCCTTTTATGATAGCAATAGCCAACATCGTTGAACCTGAAACCTAAGTTGGTGTGAATTTTGGAGACTTGCTTTTACACCTCTGGAGGTTGCAAAACCAGACCTAATCTCGTCGTTGGAAGCCCAGAGAATTTGCCTTGAGATCGCAACATGTCTTCAGCCAATGGTTGGTTGCCAACGTCAGCGTGTGATCGAATTCATGTGTGATTAAGCATGCTTTGTCGAAGATGTTGGCATAATAATTAACTTCCTTGAGCAGTTTTTCAGGTGAGCCAAAGGCCAGATCACAGGGTAATCTTAACTACTTCCCGAACAGTAATCTGACCGGAGTCAGTGCTGTGCTGCTGGACGTTTGAATAGGGATATATGTCTATCCCATTCAAGCTGGTTGTTACTAACGAACTTGGATAGATGTTGAATCTTTCCATCACTTCATCCGATTGTGGATGCAAAGAAATTCTCGTTGTTCTCGTTTTCTTGATGGAACCATTTTACATTTTCTGCCTCGAAGTTGGCAAATATAAATTAATGTAATCTTGCCCTAATATTCTGCTATTCGGAATAATATGCCGTAAAATAATTATGACATTTCCATGACAAAATATATTGCAAAATGTCGCAAGGTAAAACCTGGCATTTCACCTTATGACGACCCTAAATGTTCCTCGAAACAAGACTAACAAGACGAATGACTACAAAAATACTCCAAATATACACAACTTCCTTATCTTTATTATAATACTAGGTAAAAGACATATAGTCTAGTTGGAAAGAGAATTGTTCATTTAAGCGTTTGGATCAATCTACAACTAATTTTTTTTCTCTAAAAACATCGGCTTTAGTTATTTTGTAAATATGCTCAGTCTTCACAAATTTGTTACTGTTCATAATTTATTTAAGGTACACAACTTTAAAACACTGTTCTAAAATCTTTCTGGTTTCTGCTATGCAATGTTGCACACACTTTTTCTTTCACTTCTACCAGCACGAGGACTGCTTCTAATATCGTTTCATTTTCCTCATTGTCATCTTCAACTAGTTTTTCCAACTTATCGTCATCGTCACTACAATTCTGCCAGATATTTCTAGGTACATCATTATGATTAATAATAAATTGTATCATTACTTTTTAAACTTTAGGCTTAGACTTTTTTGTTAGTCAAGAATCCAGTTGAATCAATTTTTTCCGAGAGTTTGTGTTAATATTCTGGATTTGCCTTTCTTTCTACCCTTTTTTGTGCAAGCCTTGGATGGGAATTAATCATATAATGAATTATATATATATAACTGATCGAGATTTCCTTGTTTTGCCGGTAGCGCAAATGAAGACGGCTTTCGTGTAGAAACGATATATCGTCAGAAGTTTGACATAAATACCCAATGGAAATAATTATGTTTCGAAAGTTGTATATACATAATTTTACCTGATTTCGGTGTCTCGATAAACTTCTATTAGAAAAAAAGAATTTTATAGATCATTTCTGGCAAAAAAGTAATTTCGAATCGATTCCCTTCCTTGTAACTTTTAAATGAGCTTTACATGACATCTGGATAACTTACCAATCACATTGAGGTTATAACTCGATTTGAGCCACCCAAAACAGCCTGCCTTCCACTATCCGGTCTGATCATAAAAAAAGTTATTTTCTTTTCAGAATGAGTTTAAAATGACTTTTGAATAATTTTCGAATTACTATTGATATTCTCTAACTCTTAAAACTATCAATAATTAGATAAAATTGAATACAAAACAATTACTAACATTCAACACCCTGCTGCTCCAAACAGTACTAATACCCTTCAAAATCACATTACTACAACATCTATACCATATATAAAGGGCCTTTCAAAAAAACCGAGTGGACAACGGATATAATATTATAACAACATTCAAAACGCGAAATACACGAAAATCAATTATATGAAAACCTAAACCAAATAATGTAACCTAAAACTCAAATAACCGCTTTTATAAAATTCCTTGCGAATATAATAAATTTTATATTGGAGAAAACCTCTAGACCTATAAATTTTCGAATAATTGAACACAAAAATTTTAGAATCGTCGAGTCAAACATTTGTAAACATGGCTGGAATCTGGGTCATAACATACAATTTCAAAATTCAACCATATTCCACAAAGAAGTACACAATACAAAACGAAAGCTGCTTTAATTTTATTATACGAAACCGATTCTATCGCTAGTACTTCAGTAGAATTCAGCCCTATAATATAATAATTAAGGATGAAATTAATAAAGCTAAAGATATTTTGAACAACCTTGCATAGGGATAGTTCATAAGGTATTTCCTAGATTTTCCTTTGTGTCTTTAATGGGATCTCTGGAACATGAGATTCTTGATGAATCTTATAACAAAGTCTGAATTCTTTCAATTCCTTTCGATTAGAAAGAAGTTTTGTTATTTCACATGATCTTTAGTGGGGTACGTCAGAACGCAAATTTTGGCTGTAGGTAACGATAATCACATTATATTTTTAAAATATATAGTTGCTACAAATTCATGAGTAATTTTAATTGTGGGATTATAAAGTTGTTTTTTTGCACACTCGCAAATATTTGAAAAAAGTGCCGTACATGTCGGATCCGACTATCGTTCCCCGCGTGCAAAAGTATCTTGAATCCAATGTTGATAAAACCTATGTCGATATAAATGTTATGGCCGATGAACTTCAAAGACAATATAAAGAATATGCTAAACCAAATTATGGTTGGAATAATGACGAAGGAAGCTCAGCAAGCTCCGATCCTGAGACAGCAGAAAACAGTAGTGACGCAGGCTTGAGTCCAGATACGACAGCAAGCCATCTGAACAATTCTATGAACAACCAACTCATCAACTTGTACTCGAAATCGACACCAAATAAAGAAAAAGAAAAAGAAATGAACGAAAACGAATTGATCGACATAAGCAGCGATGATTCACAAGATTCTCCTCCGTCGTCAACTTATCCGACTCAAAAACAAAAAGAACAGTTCATGCAAGAAAGAGCCATTCAAGAAAGCCAATTACACGCAAGATTGCAGGAAAAGTATAACTATGAAGCCATGAAGGAGTACGAACGAAGTCGAAAACGGAAACTGGACTACGCCACCATATCTGCCGTGAGAAATATTCAAACGAAGAAGAAACGAACCACTATAGCAGAAAATATGGATTACACCTTCAAAGACGTAGGCGGTATGGATAAAACTTTGGAAGAAGTTTGCAAACTGTTGTTGCACATCAGCCATCCGGAAATCTATACGACCTTCGGAATTACTCCACCTAGGGGGTTCCTACTGCACGGACCTCCTGGAAGCGGTAAGACGCTGCTCGCTAACGCCATTGCTGGGGAACCCTTTTAAAAGTTGCCGCCCCAGAGTTAGTAGCAGGTGTTTCTGGTGGTAGTGAGGAAAGAATTCGTGATCTGTTTGATGGAGCTGGTAAAATTTCGCCATGCGTTCTATTCATCGATGAAATCGACGCCATTACACCAAACAGGCAAAACGTACAAAAAGACATGGAAAAAATAATTGTTGCGCAGTTGTTGAGTTGCCTTGATGATCTTAATAAAAGCGAAGCTGGAAGCAGAGTGCTGGTGATAGGAGCGACAAGTCGTCCCGATTCCATAGATCCAGCGTTAAGACGGGCGGGTCGATTCGATCGGGAAATCTCACTGGGATTTCCCAATAAGGAAAGCAGATCCAAGATTTTGAAAATTCTAACAAAGATATTGATGTTGTCGCAAGGATTCGATTTCGATGAACTTGCTAGTCACACTCCCGGTTATGTTGGAGCTGATTTGCTTGCGTTGGCAAGGGAAGCCGCCATGGTCGCTGTGAGCAGGCTAATGAAGGCTAGAAAAGATAATTTTTTAGTTACAGCAGTTTTATTGTCAAACGGTTAATGTCAAATTTTGAATGTTAAATTTTTTCATTGCGAACTTATTAATTTTTTTTGCTTTATTCAGTGTGTTAATTGTTTATTACCATTGAAAGCGGGGTTTGAGTTAAACCCCGAAACATTTGGAATTTTTGATTTATACACATTTTTCAGCAATAGTGTGTAGCAAGGAATCGTAAGAATATAATGGAGAAGTTTAAGCTGAAAAGGAGTATAAAGGAAAAATTTCATGGTTTGTTATTGTTCGTCTGAAAATATTCTTGTTTAAAATCCTGAATTTTTAAAGGAATTTTCCAGGTGTTTTAATTCCAAAAAAATACACCCCCTCAGCATTAGTTTAACCGGAAATAATTCAAAATGGGAAAAAAGTCCGGTTACATCATAGTGCGACTTGTGGTTTATCAAAAACTGTAGTAATAACCGTTAAAACATTAAATAATTGAAAAATAAAACAATGTAAGAAAAGTTTTGTGCATGTTACTACTGTCATACATTTTTCTTGCTAGATTTAGTTCAGCTGCCTCAAAATTCTTTCTCTTCACAATGCATAGAAAATGTTTCACTTTGCTTCGTGCATTGAAATCAGCACGGTCAAGAATAAATATTTCCGACTTAAATATTGTTCCAATATTTCAAAAGTTTGAAGTATCTTGAAAAGCTTGAAATGAAAAGAATACAGCTGAAAGTGTTCACAAAATACAGAAAATTGTTTTCCCCTATTACTCTAGGAACTGTTTCTTTGTATTGATTTATCCATAAACTTCAATCCGGATCGTACACACGTTAGTGTTCGTAACTGCAAACAAACCCTGCATCATTCAAAGTTGGTTATGTAAAACCTTTGTTATTTGTCGAATTGTGGTTCGGAATATAAATGAACACACAGGTGTTTCCACATGACGAAATTATTCATTGGTCGTCCTCAATGCTCTCTGGCGTTGAATACCCTCAGAGATTTCATTAATTGAGTACCAGAGTCTTTGACGTCATATTAATTTAGGATATTTGCCTTTAATCATGACCTGGCGCATATGTTGTTTTTTGTGATTAGCTTATGAAACTGCAATGAATGCGTAAAAAAATTGTTTTTGAATTTTATTGTTATGTTGATATGTGGAAATTATAAGTTTAGATAGCATTGTAAAATGTTTATATATTACTTTCTATTGCCTATTGATACTGTTAAATACATACACAAGAATGTAGTTTGTTTCAACAAATTAAAGTTAAAGAAAGAAGTTCTCAGTTTTAGTAAATAATTTGGAAAATAACAATATTTGAGAAATTAATTTAGAAATATTTTTAAAATTACGAATAAATTTTATTTCTGTTGGAAATTCTGTTGATCATTTGGTACGTCACATGTAGGAAAACACAGTTTGCACCTTACCACCGAAGCTTTATGTGAAAAAACTCATGCCCTTTCAACAACTCTGAGTTGTCATGTGTACGGAGTAAACCACACTAAATTTATTGTCAATTTTCCCTATTTTATACCAACAAATCTATTATGCAAATTACAGTAATCAATACAAAGTGTAAATCTAAATTCAAAATAACAGAGTTCTCAGAAAGATTTTTTGAAACAGAATTATGTTAATTTCGATAATTCTTAATTACCCACCTACTTTAACTTGAGTATAAAGTAATGAGGTATTTTGATATATTTTCTATGGGATCTTACAATTGTACGGTATAGGACCCTTGACCCAATTCATTAGTTTATTATTTTGTTAAACCATTATGCTTTCCAAAGAGTCCAGTTCTCTAAAATGATTTACTTGTTTTACTAATTTAACTCCATAAATACCCGACTTCTCGAAATCAGCTAATTTATCTTTAGGATTACCCAACCGTTTCAATAATGTTGTAGTTGCTTTACACAGGGCCGTCATTGCAAATTCCTTTAAAATCCTCTTAAAGCCCCTATTAGAAGGATTCTACAGAACAGAAACAAACATGTGTTCTTGTGACAATTGACAATCATTCGTAATCGAAGCTGTTTCTTCCTAGGAAGAAATTATGCATTTTTTAAACTTTTATAATTTGACCCCAACATTAAGCCTTCTTATTTCTTTTTTTTTTCAATTTTAGTGCCACTAGTTTTACAAATTAACAGAGATTTATTAATTCTCATATATTTTCTAAAGTATCTGTTAAACCATAAATTTTGTATCTTCGAAATGTATAAGTATTCCGTATTTTTCATTTGATATGTCGTATGATTTGGTTGAAAAATTTTTAATGTTGATTTTTATTTAATTTTCTCATTTGCTCCTCAAATTCAGTACTATTTTCGCTAGTTTTTTTTTGTAACTTTTGAGTGACACACCATTTTTACCGTAATAAGAAGGAGGTTCTCAAATAGTCTGAACATTTGTTTTGTCATGTGTTGAGCGATTATTGGAATCCTGCTCACCGTATTTGGATTTTTTAAAGGGAATTTTTGATTAGGAGCATCCCGAAGTTTGCTAAAACATCGGCAAAAACTCGTTCTTACATAAGTAACCTTGTGGATAGGTGATAGTATAAAAGAAAGTAACTGTTGCTGTTTGAAAACTTGGGTGAAATTAGTTGAAAGTAAACTGAAATTAAATCAAAATGTTACATAACCAACTTCAAGATGTAGATTCTCAATTTGTCTGTATAAAGTGTCTACTGAACTTAGAATTAAATGGAAATCTTTCTTAAGAATAATATTTAAAAAATGTTACTATTTATAAAAAGTTTGTCAAGATTATGAATTTTGCTTGAAAGTGAAGTAAGTATGAATGTTGCCTGAAAGAAAATCTTATTTTTGACAATATCGAGGTATCACCTAGCTTCGCGCCGCGGAATATGTCTGTCGTAGTTGCAGATGAAACGTTCGGAAGAAATTCCGATAGACCATGTACAAAGAGCCCGGAAAACTGTACTTCACAGTCAATAAGATGGTCGATGAAACAAAGAATTCATTTTTTTTCTACTCAGCCTCTCAAACGTGATATTCAATTTTATTAAATTACATGGATTCTTTAAAGGTTTGACGATTTTTTGGAAATCTTAAAATTAAATTTTTTGCTGTTACTATATATTAGTTTGCTATCATTTAGTTATTCAACTTATAGATACTTTCTGCAATCATAGAAACTCCCCATTATTTTGCCCTCCATCGTCTCCTGCATAAAAAAATTATTATTATTATCTCCTAAACTATAAAAAGTAAAATTAAAAAAATATATATATATAAATATAGGGCCTCACCTGAATTTTACCGGAAACATAAGGAGAAACTTCGACTATTAATTTTGGGGGGTCACATTACAGAATTAAATGAAAAATATAAAATTAAAATTGTTTCTAATATATCATGTAATATATCAAATGAAAGGGCTTATTATGGCGAAAACAAATATATTTTTTTCATATTTTTATATTATCTCCGAAACTATAAGCCGTAAAATTTGGAAAGAAATAGAGACATAGGGCCACATCTGAATTATACTGGAAAAATAAGGAAACCCCCAATAATAATTTTGGGGACAAATTATAGAATTTAAATTAAATTTTCAAACGCGTCATGTAATATATCAAATAAATATTCTATTTTTAAATAGTGTGTTTAAAAGATGTTATCAAAAATATTAAACATCGACTTAATTACCATGTTAAAACTATACTATCTGAAATTTTGAAAAATATATTTTATTGGTATTTTTAAATAATTTGTCTAAAACAATTAATAATTTATCATTTAAAATTTGACCTATTTTCCTGTTTATCTTACAATCTACAGAGCCTAAAATTCAGATAGTAGATAATGGAATTATGTTAATTTTGGGGGCCAAATTAGAAAATAAAATAAATATTTTTGCAAAAATCAAGCGAATCATGTATCAGATAAAATAAAAAGTCTATGAGGCAAAAAATTAAAGTGTATATTATTTTTATAAATTTAAAACGCTTCCGTTAAAAGATATTAGGGTAAATATAAGAAAATGCACTCATTCCCTGCTTGTCTAAAACTGGAGTATTAGATATACTTTGACTTACCTAAATTGCTTCAAATCTTGAAGGTGGTACGGAACCTTTCGTATGCAAGTCCAACGCGCACTTGACCAAATTATTTATTTAACATAAAACACATAAACTACCATAACTTCTTAAAATTAACGTGATTAAAATTTAAAAAAGGTAAGCAGTACCGGAAAATAGAATAAACTGTTTTTGTCTTTTGGTTTACTTTTGCAGCATTTTGTAGCTTTCTACATCATTATTATTTTGTAGCAACCCAGCATGCACCCTATAGTATCTCTTATGGTGCATTATTATTTTATTATTATGATATTTTTTGCTTAAATAACTTTAGTATAATTTCTGTATTTTTGACTATAATTAATGACACTGGTTCTTCTTATTTTCCAGGAGGAGCAGCCACTCCAAATTCATCAAATGGAAAAGCTAAAATTTCCCGAAAAAGCGCCTCTTATAACTTAACAAGTTCAATAAGTTATCATAATGACTTAGATCTTCTCCGCTACAATGAAGCTCTTAATATGCTTATGTGCTATCACGATAATAAGTGCTGTAAGGCCTCTAGTCATCAGAAGAGACACACATCCAAGAGGCCGACCGCTTCATATTACCAGAAGAAATCCCGATGTACCAGCGTATTTACGTGTTGTGAAGAGGAACGTTGTTCCATTATACTTGCATCCAAATCAGAAGTTCTTAGATCCAGTTCCCAGAAAAATACACAATTTGAAACATATACCAATACCCAGTATCGATAAAAGACCGATTGTAGAAAATGCACAAATCAAAACTAATGATTGGACTCCCATAGCTCCAACTAATAACAATTACGAAATTCAAACTCAGAAATCTTTACCAGTCAATCCAGTAGTTACGATTCCGTTACAGACATCAACGGGTCCAGTACCTCCATACAACTTTAGAGGGCCAAGTATTCAACCAAATATAAATCAACAGTCTTTCATTCCACCGCAGTTGCCTCATACAATTGTCCAAAACTCAGATATTCAAATGTTCCTAGAACCCAAACTGAATCAGCAACACTCGGTTCAGCAGCTACTACCGCAAAACCAATTAAACAATTTTGATATCAATGCTTTCATACAGCAAAATGTTAACCAAGTACCGCTTACTCCACAACAACTGCCTCAAACCAGTGTAGTTTCAAATCAGTTCAGATCACCAGTTAACCAAATAGTCCCAGAAAGTGCCATTAATCCTAAAGTAATTTATAATCCTTTCCAATCCAACGTCCAACAAACTAATGTAAACGAGTTCGTGAACGGTCTTCCTGTACGGACTTTGGATCCATTTTTTATTACACCAACGCAAAGACCTTTATCACCAATTTTTGCTCCGCCAGCCATCGTTCCCAGTCCTGATACATCAAGAAAAACGTTCTTAGAAAATTTTAACATAGAACAATTTTTGGAACAACAGAAAACCCTTAATCCGACTTCCACGCCATCTGTTAGTGATTCTCTGAAAAACAATCCATTCATCGATTATTTTAGTAATATCAAAACAGCACAAAATAATTACGATCCAGAAAACAATAAACGTGACTACACTCCCTTGTCACAAAATTATCGGGACGACAAAACTCATGAACCTCTTCCCATCGAAATTGAAAACGCAAACGACGAAGAGGAGCCAGAAGTCGAAAGGGCGGAACACGAAAAAGCACCTAAAATCAGTCAGGATACAGCTTTTGATGTTCCCACCAAACCGATATATCCTGGAGAAGGCAAGTGGGCAAAACCTGGAATAAAACATAAGCCTTACATAAAAACTCAACAATATGACACAATAAATGAGTCTGCAGAAAAACCAGATGGTTATGAAACTTTTGTTGAAGGACAGAAACTCTTTAATGATAAACAAGGTCAATTTCAAAATCAACTTAACCAACTTCCTGTCAAACATAACCTGGGTCAGTTTCTCAATAGCGATGATTCCAATCAAAACAATGCTGAAGGTTCCGAAGAACAAAATGAAGAGTCAGAACCAGAAGAAGAATTTGTTCCTTCGAGGCTGTACGCTCAAGTTCGCCACAGTGAAAATGAGGAACATTTGCCAGCTGAGGAAGCAGAAGATCCTAGATTAAAAGAAGTTGTAAAAGATTCAAAAATACAAACAGTTTACACAGAAGAAGGTTACGAAGATATCGGCTACGATCACGCAGGTCATGAAAAACTAGCAGAAAATGATGAAGGATACGAAGAAGCTGAAAGGGAGTTGCAAAAATCTGAAGAAAAGCAGCACCCAAAGAATAAAGAGACTAAAGAATCAAGCAGCTACACCAAAGGTGATACATTATTAACTGACGAAGAAATAGAGGCTGACAAAGCTTCGGTGGGAATTGTTGCAGATTCAGATTCCGCTGGATCCCAATATACTGGCGTTCCCGGTATAAACATAGTAGAAGCCCCTGAACGAAAAAATAAGAAAATGAAGAAAAATAGTGGATTAGAAAAGAAGAAACACAGCAAAAAAGACTTTATTAGTACCAAAGAGTTTAAAACAATGACTACTAAAGATAATGATGACGGCAACATGGAAATGGAGATAACTGGTGAAGTTAAAGTAGTAATGCAACCCAGCAACAGCTCAGAATCACACGAGTTTACAAGAAAATTACCAACCATTCATAAAGTGATGACAACTGATGACCCCAACGATGAGGAGATTGCTCAGGTTCAGGAAATTCAAGCAACTCTTAACAAACATAATGATACCAAAACTGATATACACATAGTTATTGGAGAAGATGTCTCAGAAGATGTAATTTTAACGACAAACCCACCTACTGAGATTGATTCTGCAGAAATACCTGTGACGGCGTTACCAACAATCGCTCTTCCAAAAACAACAGAAAGCGTTCCCAACAGTCCTAAGGAATTGAAACAAATAGGTAAAGCTTTCTCAAAAATTAACCGAAGAAAAAGATTTACGAACGATTTTCCGGAAATAAATGTTGATACCGATTTTATATCGAAAATCAATCACGAAATCGGAAAACCTCAACAAGAAGATTTGTCACTTGACAAATACCCATATTATAAAGATTTTCGAAAATTTGGTCTCCATGCGAACTCTCCATTGCGATATGCCGAAGATATGAGGAATATTCCCAAGAAAGAAGAAGGCAATATGGCGTTTTATAGACAAGCAGAATCTCGAATTACGTGTCCAGAAATTACTTCAGGTGTAAACCCCATACCAGATAGAGTTGTAAATGCCGAGAAAGAAGCTGACGAGAGTGAAGAAGAGGTTGATGAGGAGGAAAGTGAAAACGAGACAGACTACGATGAAGAAGCAGAAGAGGAGGACTCCCAACAGCAAGAGGCCCCTCAACAACCGCAAGCACCAAGACTTTCAGGATTGGGTGATAAGATTGACTGTCTTAAAGCTATGTACTTTGGTGAAAATCCACTAGATAGTCCGTTTTTCAAGGAAGAAACCGTTGGTCCTATTGTACCCATTTTTAATGACTTTAAAAGTGGTTTATTCCACCATGAAAAGGAAGAACAGTCTGCTATTTCTGAAAAAGTTGTTACAATAAATGGAGACCAAAACTTAGGTCAGACTGTAACGAATCCAAAAATTTCACCAGTAGTAATAGATAATGGTAGTATCGGACAAGTTTTACCGACAACTGAAGAACCTGCCAAACACGTCAAAGTGAGCGAAAATGAAACTGAATCTATAACAACATTCAGACCACACATTATTGATAACGGAGACACCGGCAAGATACAGCTAAACAACATCAATTCAACCACTGCTTCCACGGTTAGAAATGACACTAACCCGACCGAAGCTAATCTAATGACGACTCCTAACTACAAGATAAATTTAAAACCAAAAAATATATATGATCAAATTCGCCTTCTAAATTATTTACCAGAAGGAAGTAATAGCACAGTAGACATTTTGAGTATGCATACTGAAAATTCTGAATCCCCAAAAGCAGAAAAACTTATTGGTAGCAGTGTTCTAGATTCCGTTAGAATACCGAAAAAGCTAATAGATGCATCCACAAATGCAACTCCAGATGCGGAGAGTTTAATTAGAAATCGCCGCAGAAGGATAAGATTAAGACCTAAGCATCCATCATATCAAACATTTGATATTAGTAAATACATGCCAACTACTACATACTCCGTACTTACCACAACAACCACTGTTTCACCAAAACCTAGAATAAAAAGTGAAGTTTATTACAAAAACAATATAAAACCTAATGAACAAATGAACGTTTTTACCGACATCCTCAATAATATCAAAACATTCTCAGGAGACTCAATTGAGAGTTCTAGTATAAAAGACAAATCCATTATTACTGATAAAGTAAACGAAGTGCAAACTAATCTAATTCCACCTCAGTCAGCATTTGCAAATGCACCAAAGCCTATACCAAAAGAACCGTTTGGTCACGATTCGTATTTGCAAGCTTATAACAACATGGAGGTAGATCCAGATTATTATACTTCAGTAACAACAACTTCTAAACCTTTAAACATACCTCAGGCAACAAACATCTACGATATAAAGGAATCAACAATCGTACCTGTTTACCCACCGAAAATTGTCAAACCTATGAACAAACAACATTTTATGATTTTCCTGAGACCTACTGTTAAACCAATCCCAATAGAGACATCCACAACAGAGAAACCAAAACCAGCTGTCACTAATGCACCCAAAAATATATCTGTTGTTGAGGGTCTATTCCCCCCTAGACCACAAAATTTTTTACATACCTTTAAAAGAGATAATGCGATATTTGAATCAAGCCAAGAGAGAGATCCTGCAGATACTATAGTGAACAAATTTCTCTTCATGGGCATGAAACCGCCGCCTGTACAAAAAGTTTACGTTTACTCAGATTTTCTCAATAAACATCCTCATAGGAAGCGCAAATTTTCAAAACGAAGAAGCAAACGTAGTACAAGTAGAGTTGCTTATGCTCCTTTGTCAAGAAGAAGAGGTCCAGAAAAGGTAACCGAAAAAACGATGACAACTACAGAATCAGAAGACGACTACGTTCCACACAGATCAAAAAATTATTATTATGATGAGAAATCAGGGAAAATCGTGTACTTGAACCAGAATAACAAGAATGAAGAGGAGGAGCCCGAAGAAGAAGAGCAAGTCGACATTGTTTTCGAAGAGGTTAAAGAGGAGAGGAAAAAGACAAAGAGTACTACACCTAAACAAAACCCCATTTTTGCAACCGCAACTCCCCCTCCTCAAGGTCAAAGTTATATCGATTTCGTGAAGAAACTCAAGAGTGCTGCTAACTACCAAGAGATCCCTGATCCTGTTTCTACCGAAGCAAGTCAGCAAGTAACCACTACTCTGAAACCGATTTCTACAACACCACCCGAATTTCTTAATATCTTAGCGAAAGTCCATGGCGATACCAACTACAAGAGAATAGAAGATTCAGACGAGAAGAAATCAAAAAGGAAAACAACAACACCACCTACTGCAGAGGAAATTGAAGAAATCGAAGAGGACCCTGAAGAAGCAGAGACATATGCAAACACAAACATAAAGAATTCCGGAGGCGGTGAAATACTTGGTAATGAGTTCAAAATATTTGATATTACAGAATATATACCTAAACTGAAAAACTATCTTCCCCGAACATCTGTAGATACATCAAAATATAAAACCATTCAAAGAGAAAGTCATAGGACAACTCCCACTGACGAGCAAGAAATCAGCCCAGCAACTGAAGCTTCAGAGCACCATCAACAGACTCATCGCAGGCCTAGTAAAACAGAAGAACCAGAAACAGTAGCGTTAAAAATTGTTGTGGAGGATTCGGTAAATAAGGACACTAACCCTACACCAACCAGCGCAAGCTCTGTTGCATTGTCTACTTCTGCACCAGTCGACAATTCTAGGCGTGCTCAAGTGATTCGTACCAGAGGTAGAAGACCTCCTCGAACAACTGTCACTACTCCAGTGGCAACTACTACTGAACCTAGTCCGAGAAATACCAGACGTAGATTGACGAGGCCTAATACTAGAACCACAACGGAGAAGTACCTCAATGAACAAGAGGACAGTTCTACTAAAATTGTTCGAAGGAGATCCAATCTTCCAAAGAATGAAGAAACTAGTTCCGATAGTACACCAATAGAATCAGATAAACTTACAAACACTAGAAACCCAAAAAAAATCGATGCTGGAAATAATGCCTTCCAGCTGCTTAGTTCTAGCACAAATGAAGAAGTAAAGGATGTAAAAATCTTCAAAAATTATGACCCAAATGTTAAACACGGAGGAAACTACCGAAGAATATTTAGCGATGAAGACATCGCAAGCTTTAAACAAGACGTTTTAAGAGACAGTGAGATAAATCAGTCCACTAATCCAGATAAAATTCTAGTACCTAAGAACGTAAATATTTTTCAAAAATATGATCCCAATCAGAAACACGGAGGAAATTATAGAAAGGAGACTGTAGCAGATGTTAACAATCAAGAGCAAAACCAAGGAGATGATAATGCCCCAAAGGCTTCCGGACCTAAGACCGATGTAGAAATAATTGCTGATTACGATCAAACAAAAAAACATGGTGGCAACTATAAAAGTGAAGACGACGAAAGCAATGCAAAAGCTGAACCTGAGAACGTAGAGCAAGTGGCTCAATCCACTGATGAAGAGACAGTCAATCAGGAAGTAGTACAACCAGCTTTGCGTGAGAGCAATTTGAACAAAAGAGAACAATCGGCACCACTAAAATTGAGTTTACTGGGAGATTATTATGTAGAACAACCGAAACCACCAATTGACCAAAATATGAAACGAAGACGTAGACGCAAGCGTAAAAGATTCAATGGGAAAATTCCGAAGAAAACTTACAGGAATCCTAACAGACAAGTTACTAGGTTAACTGACGTTGTGCCTAAGCCAGAAATGTTTTTCACAGATCCCAATTTGCCTTTAGCTGTGAATATGTTAGTTGAAAAAGTTAATATACCGAGGGAGGATATAGAAGTACTTACAACTAGTAGAGAAAATAGTGAAGAGATTGTGACTACTACAGAAAGTTATTTCAATAATCGTGAAATAAAAAGAGACATTGCAGTGAAACCTGATAGTGTAATTAATAGTTCTAGTAAATATGAAACCAACGTTAGATCAATTCCTGTTGCACCCACTACCGAATCATTTTTTTACGAAAGTAGTAGCCAGATACCTAGAGAAGTAACTGAACGAGTTTTCAGGCCTCCGCTTAAAATTGAGGCTTCCACTAAAAAGCCTGTATTTATTAAGGATCCTAGTAAAAGATTATATTTTTATGCTCCACTTTAATTAAGTTATATTGTAAATAGTTTTATTTTATTTAAATTGTCGAAATAAATTACATGCCCTTCTAAAGAGTTTTAATTACACCTTATAGATACTGTAATTATAATGAGTGCAAAAAACATTTAGATAATTGTATTTGATATAATATTTCAATACTGGGGGAAGATAAATTTGTAAATTGAAATATTACCGTTCCAGATTTAGATCAAGAGGAAAACGAAAACAGCAATTTTCCAACGATAATTAAATTGTCAATGTCGACAAAAGTAGAAGTACGCACAAAAATTTATTTATTTTTCAAATTATTTGTTGCTATAATTTTAATGTTAAAACTTTAGAGATACTGATTATATATGTCTAGGCGATTTCAATATTGACTTTTTAAGTTCGGATAAATATATTACGAAACAATTCGGTGAATTTTTAGAAACAGTAGGTTTAAAACAAATTATTAATCAACCCACTAGAACAACCATTAAGAATGCATCATTATTAGACTTGATCCTGGTCTCTGATCGGGAACTAGTTTTGCGGTATGAAGTCATTCCTGTGCACGCTCTTTCAGACCACGATCTAATTTGCTGTTGTGTCGGTAAAAACAGAAATAATAATACTTACAGTCAAAAAACTTTTAGGGATTATAAAAATTTTGACATTCTTAGTTTACAGTCTGAATTAAACGCAGTCCCTTGGAGGATAATTTATGATATTGAGTCAATTGACGAAAAATTAGATTTTATCAATGAAACCCTACCATTGCCGCAGAATAAGCATGCACCTTTGGTAACTAGGATTTTAGGGGTGAAAAGTATGCAGGTTCTCCGAAATAAGGCTCTCGTACATTTTAAAAGGACACGTAGGGAATCGGATTATATTTATTATAAACAACTACGAAATCACACAAACTTAGTCATTCAACAGGAAGAAAAAGCATTTTTCAGACAAAACTCCCAGACCCTGCCCGAATTTTGGAAAACCTTTCAAAAATTCAATATAAATAAGAAAAAACAACCAGAGGAAACGATGCATTTGAAAGATGTAAATTTATTAAATAATTACTTCATTAACCTACCTTTGATAGCGCTGATAATAGCTCTATCTGGGCTCCCAGTAAAAATCACATGGCACTACCCAAATTTAATTTCGTTGAAGTAGATGAAATAAAGGTCTTAAATCATTTAAGAAGCATAAAATCTAAAGCCACTGGATCCGATGGATTACAATTACAATTCATACTTCTTTGTTGTCCAACTGTACTTCCATATTTAACTCATATTACAAATTTCTGTCTTCTGAACAGTGTATTTCCATCTGCTTGGAAAACAGCATTTGTCATTCCGCTATCAAAAGTTTCAGAACCTCGAAGTCCTAGCGATCTTCGACCGATTAGTGTATTGCCGTCTCTATCTAAAGTCTTAGAAAAGGAAGTAAATAATCAACTTAGAAAGTATCTAGAATCTAACAAATTACTTCCAGGGACCCAAGCTGGCTTCCGAAAAAATCATAGCTGCTGTAGTGCTCTAGCAAACGTAACTGACGGTATTTTCAAGGCTCGGGATGAAGGGCTAATAACAATACTAATTCTCCTCGACTACTCGAAGGCGTTTGATACCATAGAGCATAGTAAACTATTACAGTCACTCCAATATAATGGATTAACCAATAAAGTGGTAAAGTTTTTTGAATCTTACTTATCAAACAGAAGCCAATGCGTGGTCTTAAATAGTAGGGTTTCGGACGTTTTGAGGGTATCAAAAGTAGTACCGCAAGGTTCAATTCTTGGACCTTTATTATATATAATATATACCTCTCAACTATCAAAATGTTTGAAAAATTGCAGAAACCAGTGTTACGCTGTAATACGCAAATTTACTTGTCCTTCCATACTAATAAAATTCAGCAGAGTGTCAATAGTATAAATGAAGATCTAAATGCTTTATATGAAAATTCGTAGAAACTTTCTCTGTTAATAAATAAATCCCACAAAGTTCTTTTATATGATATTTGCATCTAATATTAAGAAAAATGACATAAATGTTGAAATCCAAATTGGAGACACAATCCTAGAAAGGCGTTTTGCTTCAAAAAATCTTGGATTGATCCTTGATGATGAATTGCGTTTCTTGAATCATACTAATAACTGTATAAGTAAAGCTTATATCAACCTGAGACAACTATATCAATTTAGACACTTTCTCAGTCAAAAGCAAAAGGTTTTAGTTGTTGATACAATTGTTCTCTCACATTTCAATTATTGTGACGTTATTTATGGCCCATGTATTGACAGAGACACCAGTCACAAAATTCAAAAAGTGCAAAATGCTTGCCTGCGCTTTGTATTCGCCATTCGTAAACACGAACATATTTCTCATAAACTAAAAGAAGCAAAATGGCACAATATGGAAATGACGCGTAAGATTCACTCAATATGTTCCTTCAATGAAATTATTAAAAATCGAAATCCCCAAAATCTCTTCGAAAAACTCACCTACAATGCAGAGGCACACAACCTAAATACGCGATCTAGACAAAAGTTAAAACTCCCTAAACATCACACAAAAATATTTGAGAGATCTTTTAGTCACAAAATAGTTAAACTAATCAATGATTTGCCCTAGCACATGCATAACTCAACAAAAAAGTTAATTTGTAATTATTATCGAAAAGAGAATGACATCATGTAGTAACAATTCCTGCTTCTCCCTCTCTATTTCGTATCGTCCGCCCGGCCACGTGGTGTCTTACCTCAGTTCTCTACTCCCTCAGTGCCTACCTCATAAATTAGTTTAATGATTAAGGATTTCCTTTTATTATGTATTTTGTCTGTAGTTTTGACTGTAGTCATTATTGTCTTCTATACATTTATAATCTCACACTCCAGTTTTAGTTTAAGTGTATTAGTTTTATTATTTCATGGTTAAGTGGAAGAACAGAGTGGGTATGGCTTGTTCCTACCCACAACTGAACTTCGCCATTTCATAATTTGATTGTCTTTGTATCAAGCATATGTTACATGACTAAAGCTTATTATTATTTCCCGACTTGACCATACAATGTATGGCATCACACTCCCTCTAAGGCACGCTATGAGTGCCTTTAGGGGAAAATTCACTAAACCCCAGATATCCTAGGTATCAAAAGGGTTTAGCTCTGTGGGAGCCCTTGCCAGGTTCTCAGGCCCGTGGTTGGAGTCGTGGCGACAGTTCCCCATGAATTTCCTGACCGTCCGGGCTGTTCCTAAAAGGACGGCTTTTTGCATTTGTTTGTAAAGATGTTCGTCCAGACCGAGGTATTTTAGATTGTTTAATAGATGTTTTGGGACTAGTCCTGTCGTTGACATAACAATTGGTACAGTTCGTGTGTTGTTCATGTTCCACTGAGTCTTTATTTGAAATTCCAAATCTCTATATTTGGTTATTTTCTCAGCCTGCTTGATATTTATATTATTGTTTTCTGAAGGATACTTGTGGCATAATTTTCAATGTCTAAGTGTTTATTGGGAAATAACACCACACTTTAAAGGAAATTGCTGTATATTCTTTTTTAATCCGTAGTTTCTTAGCCATTGACAACGGGGTCTGATCTAGACCCCGAAGCGTTTGGAATTTACAGCAATTTCCTTTAAAGTGTGGTGTTATTTCCCAATAAACACTTAGACATTTATATTATTGTTGTTAGGAATTGCTATGTCAATTAAAGTTGTTTTCCGAGAGACTTTATCTACCAAAACTATATTTGGTCTATTGTGAGCAACAGACCGATCGGTCAGTATCGTGATCAATACGTTGAGCCTGCTTTATTCCAAGGTATTTATAAGTATGACCTTCCCCCATAGATTCAATTGAGGTGCCATCTCCCATTTCGAAGTGCCCCTGCTGTATTTTGCCTTTAACTATATTAATAATTCGGCATTTGTCTAGGCCAAATTTCATATGGATGTCATTAGAGAACCCTTCTTCTATTTTAAGCATATCATGCAGCTGTTGTATATACAGTATTAATATTGTATTAGCGTTAGAATTACTTTATACATAAATTAGATGTTCAAAATGCCCGCCATTGTTGGTAAGACAATGGTAAAGTCGCAGCTCGAATTCTTACCAAAATAATGCAAAGAAGTGCCATCTTGTTAAAATGTTGTTTTTAAATTGCCGAATTCATCTGGAATATATTTCAGAAGTTCAAGAATTAGCGATTCAATTGCATCTGTAATTGAAAAACATACCTCACCGGTGTTCAGGTAGTCAAGACTAAATATTTTGTTTCCCAAAATACCTGCCCAATCTTGCCTGTCCAAACCTGCCTGGAAAAAGATGTGCGGATTTCTGTCTCTTCAATACCTTAAATTTTGTTTGCTCACATTTACATTGAGGGGAAAAAGGAATTTCGTCACTAAAGCAAATTATTTATGTTTACAATTGTAAATAACTTTACGTCACCTGTTACCACTGGTAGAAAGGTTTGTAATCCTTTAGTTTCACCCTCCAAATTTTATTTGTGTTAACTTTCCAACAATAGAAAAGCATGAAAAATTAATTCAGTTCAGACAACACAAAATACAGATATTCCACATTTCGGGAAATACTAATAAATTTTATATTTATCATTACTGAATAAAATATTTAAAATATATGTAAAAAGTTTTGGTTGCTAAGGATTACTAATTTGAAAATTAATGAATCGTAAAAATTGGTTTGCATAACAAATAAAATATAGCAAATTATACACCTACAATTAATTATAATATGAATATATTAATTAACAGAATATATCGATCACAATTTGTCAGTAGTTGGTAACTGAGTATTTAATTATTGTTGTTAATTGATCACGACAATCTAACACAATAAATAAAAAGCTTCACAAGTTAAGCAGCTAATTTCAGTTGTATTGTTGTCATCTCAGCAAGAATAAAAGGGTAGGCTTTGACAAATCACCCTATCTTCTCGATAAAAAAAGCTCACTATGCAACAAAATGTTGCGTGCAAGATTATGTGAAAAATTTGGTCAAGAGCAAAAAAGGGACATGAAAAATGGCTGTAAGAATGAATACGGATCAATAGTAATTGTATTTACAATTTATGTGTAGAATATGGAATTTTTGCACGGCATTAGAATAGTCATTCTATATATAGGAATTTTTAAAGGAATACTAAATAATAAAAATTCATATTGGATCTGAAATTGTTGAATTAATGAACGAAATCTGGTTTTGATGTTTAATAGTATATTACATACTATTTTATATACAGGGTGAGTTTTTTTGATGATCAATATGGGGATCTCGGAAACTAGCGGATATAGAGCAATGGTTAAATTGGGATAGATTTGCAGTTTTACTGGCCCAATTTAATGACACTTTCGGATTTTTGTAAAAAGTCATAGCTTACTAAATATTTTGGAAAAACGAAATTCTGTCGATTTAGTCAAATCCCTCTAGCTCCTATGTTTTTGATTTTATAAAAAAAGTGTAAAATATCAAAATTGAAGGAAATTATATCCCGAATATGATTGTCATGTCCTCGTTTGCGTGACAGGTCTCGTTTTCGAGATATGACACAAACTTATCTTTTTTTGAATGGAAACCATAGTTGGCTATGACTGCAAAAAAATTTAGAGCTTTTCAACGATATAATACTCCATAGTAGGTACTTACTAAAAACTTAAGAAATTAAAGTACATAATAATGGTTACAATTTATGTTTGAAAAGTCAACCATTGTTATTTAGACAAAAACTGCATCTTTTTAAGATTGACAATACCGCTTTCCTCACAGACCGCCGAGTTATGAGCAGGTGCTCCATCATGTTGGAACCACTCAATTTCTAAACGAGTTCTCAAATTCAAATTATGCAACATATCTTGAAAAGTGTATTGCAAGAAATGCAAGTGGCGCTCCCCAGTAAATGAGTCGTCATAGATAAAAGGCCCCATGATACCACACTAAACATTAAAACCAAATTTTATCTGGGGTCGTCTTTGTTCTACATGGAAATGGTTTTCTTTAGCCTAGATATGCTCGTTGTGTCTATTGAACCGCAGTTAGTAAATCTAGTTTCATCTGACCATAACACCTTTAATGGAAACAGTGGATTGTCAAGGCACATGTCTCTAAAACATGTACAAAACAAAATACGTCGATGTTCTTCACCAGCATGCAAAGTTTGAGAAACTGAAAGTTTGTACAGGTGAAACTTGTGCGCTTTCAGTACCTTAATTACAGTTCGTTGAGCTGTGCCAGCTTCTGCCGCAATCTCCCGAGTTGATGTAGATGGATTTTGATTTACCATTGCCAAAACATTTATTTGTGCTGCTTCGTTAATTTGATTACGTTCCTTTGGTGGTTTAGTAAAAGCCTCTTGAATGTACATAGAGCAGATTGACGACGATTAAAATATCTATGAAAGTATTCCTCAGCTGCACGAACTGAATTTTTATGCCATATGATATAACATTCCACCATATTCAGTTTTTCTTCGTTACAATATTCCATTTTATCATGAAAACTTGTCAATATCGACTGTCAGTTCAGCACTACTAATGAAATTACTCTCAAATGAGGAAACGTCAAAGTGAAAACAATCTTTTTCATGGCTACCTATGTTAAAAGTGAAAATAAGAGAGAAAAGCATCCATAACTCCGTTATTTTTATGAATAACTATATCGAGTATTATATCGTTTAAAAGCTCTAAAAATGTCCGATTCTTTGAGGTCATAGCCAACTATGGTTTCCATTTAAAAAAGATAAGTTTGTGTCATATCTCGAAAACGAGAGCTGTCACGCAAACGAGGACATGACAATCATATTCGGGATACAATTCCCTTCAATTTTGATATTTACACTTTTTTCATAAAATTAAAAACAAAGGAGCTAGAGGGAGGTGACTAAACCGACAGAATTTCGTTTTTTTCAAAATATTTAGTAAGCCATGACTTTTTACAAAAATCCGAAAGTGTCATTAAATTGGGCCAGTAAAAATGCAAATCTTTCCCAATTTAACCATTGCTCTATCTCCGCTAGTTTCCGAGATCCCCATACTGATCATCAAAAGAAAACTCACCCTGTATATAGAGTGAGGATACGTTACAGAAACCCAAAAAACATCCGAAACACTATATATTTCTCTGGGGATATGTAAATCAGCATATGCTTGCCGATAACTAAATCAGCACCTGGAAGTCAATATTCGACGTGTTGTGGTAGATTTATAAGGAGATTGATTCAAAACTGGATCTACAGAGTATAAGCGATATTGGGGATGATATTTTTCGAACGATCGATCGTTTTAACTGCGATTTTTGATGATTTTAATCGAACTTTTTGTAAGCAAAATGGATGTTTTCTTTCCTCTATACGAACGATGTAACGACCAATTATTAAAACACAGGTGGTGTGTTGACGAATAGATTTGTACTAAGTGTCATTACAAAATGCATCATAATTTAGGGGTTCCCCAAGCTTAGATTCTTGTACTAATACAGATTTGTGCAAAATACTGTCTACTTACGAAATTTTGATACTAACTTTTCGAGATTTTTCAATTCTGGATGTCGAAACTCAATTCGCGATAAAATATTATAAAATTTTATTCACGGATTGTAATATGTGGTTAATGAGTCATTCCGGTGTCATCGGTTCGTATGTTATATTCTGTTAAAACATCTCCTGACGTTTCGCCTAAATAATATTGGGCTTTCTCAAAGGGTACCAAGTAACTAAAAAACTTCCTGATTTAGATCTCGATTTATACCTGCCTCCTGAGCACCCGTTAGTGTTTGTTCCCTCAAGTAATATTCTCATTTATTAAAGAACAACCGCCACAGACAAAATAACTTCACATTTTAAAGCCACATTGGGCCAGATGGACAAGCGAAAGACGGAAGAAATTCGTTTCGAAGTCACTAAAATCATAACATATGCCAAACCTCCGAAAGCCATTATCTTAATAAAACCCTCAAAAGAACCAACTACTGACTATATTACCAGGCGGCAAAGTAGAACTACTATTGTAGTGGGCACCGAGAATTTAAGAAAAAGATGAAAGGAATACTGGAATATGCTGACTACAAACATATACCACGAGAGTCAACAACTTATCTCAAATAAACGACAACAAAAAAAATCAAACATCAGCTATAGAACCAGGAAGAAGTCAACGGGACATCAACACACGCGAGAAATCAAGTAGATGTCTCAAACTGCACAGATTACCAAAAATTTACATTTACATTTACTCATCATTTGCGGAATAAACTTACCAATGTAGAAACTAGAGAAATAGCTTACCCGATTTATGGAAGTAGTAGTTGAAATAGCACAATCACTCAAAATATTCAATTTTTTATAGAAATAATCAACATCATATCTCTCTATCCCAGCATACAACTCGATGAAGCTCTGGATAATGTGAACAAAAACTTGCCACACCACATCATAAATTAGACGACCATTATCTCAAAAACACGTATATCTCCTTCGACAGTCATTTTTACGAAAACAATAAGGGTGCTCCTATGGTTTCTGCTCTGTCACCAGTAGTCGCAAACGCAGCACTAAAACTAACCGTGTGTTCGCTATGTTGACATTTTTATTATATGGCATCACGGGCCATCAGAATTAACCAATTTCCTTACTGCTAAGAATTCCAGGCCTAACAAGATACGAATTACCCTAGAATATGATGAATATCCTTATAACAAAACAGAAGCTAAGCTTCCAGCACACGGTTTATGAAAAAGCAGCACATACTAATAGATATTTAGATCCAAGCAGTGGCGAATACGCTTATATCAACGTACTTCTAACACCAGTACACAAGAAAGGTAGAACAAGCTCACCAGGTCATCAAACAAGCAATTAGCAAACAATAGGGCAAGAGAAAATAAAAAATGATTACCAAAGCTACGTGGACCATGTCAGTTTATCATATTGTTGCGAAATTTACCTAAGTCGTTTCAATACGACATCGATCGGTGGGAGGAAAAAAAATTAATCTCCAAATAGCTCGGCAACTGTAGAATTGATAATGGATTGTGCGAGAGTTTTCGATGCTGATTTTAAAAGGAGCAGCCCATCATGGCAGCTGGAGTTAGTGCGGCGAAGAGCTTATGTTGTATTATATTTGTGATATTCGAATCAGCTGTTGTGTATGTTTCATATAAAGTGAGAGTGAAAATTAGTTTTTAAATTTTGATTGAACCCACGGAGTATATAACAATATATTAGGGAGAATTCTACGCAGATGTAACATTCAAACTGAGTGCCCCAAATTATACATCGGTTAGACAAACTGAGGAATATAGGCCTGCCGGTGTGAATATAAAGTCACCATAAAGAACAAATAGACCAGACATGAAGAAGAAACAGGACATAAAATAGACTTCAATAGCTGTAAAGAACTTACCAATTACAAAATCATAAGAGAGGCCATTGAGCTTTAAACCCCAAGCACCCTAAATAAAAGAAACCAAGCTGACCAAACCTGAATAATATGTTTAACCAAATTACTGACTAAATTCATAATTAATTTAATAAAAACGACGAAGTACCTGAGTGATTAAATACTAATGAGGACCCAGGAAGCACAAATTTCTTGAGTAACCTTCAGTATCCACTGAGAAAGCTAAATATGATTTTGGCGAAACATCACGAATTTTTTTAATAGAATGAAACACACGAACTACTGTGCACCGAAACGAATTATTTTGTTGGACAATGCGAAACTAAAGTATTTTTATATGTAAACAAAAAGATGCTTAGGAAATATAATAAATAACACGTTCGTTCTTCATGGATATCGATTTTTATGAAAATCAATCATTAATCGAATGAAAGTTAAACGATCTGAATCGATTCAGAAGATCGATCATTCCCAGACCCCTTACACAAGCATTAATACGATTAACTTATTTTCAAATAAACACAAATTTATGAATGTAAGACATTTTTGACGCGAAAGTTTCTTATCAGGGGCCCACATTTACACATAGGAAAATAGATAAGCAAAGGAATGAATTGGATAAATTGAGATTTCATTTGTGTGACACCGACACTACATACTGCCTCGATCTTGAAATGCCCATCCAATTTAGTTCTCTGTGTAAGAAACAGGGACCAGGTAATATATTAAGAGTCTCTTCTTTCATAGAAAATCAATAATATATAGAAACTATACTAATATACAATACCTGCACAAAATTCACTGTTCGTTCTAATAGAAAACTCCAATTATCTCTTTGCGATCCACTAAATTAGAGGCTTGACATGCGTAAAACACCAGAAAGAACATTAAACATGAAATTAAATGTATGTATGTATTGATTAGGTTCATATTATCAAGTAATCATTTTACATTAATTCTTCTGAATAAGAATTTAGAGAAAATCAATATAACATCCAAGTAATATAAAATACCTGCACAAAATTTGCTCTGTGTGTTAAGTCTCATACGTCAGAAATTAACAATAATACCACACATATTATCAATGAATATAGACTCATAGAAGGAAGGCAAAACATGTCCTTTGTTTACATAGTTTTGTTATCGTAATAATAAACAAAGTACTCAATAGAGAGAGTGCTGGATTAAATACATCCGGAGCGTTTATGTTCATCAAAGACAAGTGGCTCAGTGCTAACGCGCACGGCTCCGAATCAAAGTTTTCCTGTTTAAAAGCGAGAATTAATAAGTATTTAATTTATTGTTTTGAATAACTGTTATGTGTTTGTAATGATTTTAGCTAAGAACAAAAAGAAAGTTTCATTCACATCTGGTCTTCAAATACTTATTCAGATGAACAAAACTATTTACAAACACTTAATCAATATATAAAGTTATATTTCTTTGCTTTACGGTTCTCTTCCTCTAAAAAAACGCCCAGTATATAATATAGAACCCCCTACCATGCGAGACCTAATCTTCAGTTGTTTCCTATGACATTAAATGTAGTGTAGCCAACTTTTTACTAAATAACAAAGAAAGTTAAGTAACTAATTTCGTGAGATCATTTTAAAAATTAATTCCTCAGTAGACCGTTTTAAAACGATTTTCATCGACATAAACTCCTTAAGCTAACTAAAATCTCTCGGGAGAGTAAATCCAAGGTGAGTTCAGAGATTGGAGTATAAAACTTTAAGTCTGGGTTAGGTAATTTATCAAAAGGTATACTTATAGCGCTTCTGATTCATGACAACAGGAAAAAGAGAAAAGTTAAGAGAAGGTCGGTGTTGATCTTTATGGAGCCTAAATCGATTTTTATAGCCAAAACTTACGTTTGTAAGTTGATAGGGTGTTAAAATCTGTCTACACAGAATGATGGATAATTTATTTTCTTCGTAAGTTTATGATATATGAACCATTAATTTTTTTTATATGTTGTGTTCTTATGGTGCAAATTTTTGACAAGATTAAAAAACATATTTTCGATAAGACATTATTTGGGGAAAAACAGTATTTAGTTTTCTTTGTATGTTCGTCATAGGTGTATATGTAATAAAGTTGTAAGCAGAATTTCCACAATAGCTGAACTAATTGATATTTCAGATAAGTTTCAGCTAACTTTTATAACTGTTTACTATCTTTTCTATATTTTTCAATCCATTGAAAGCAAGATAATATATTGTTTCGAGTTTTCTAGTCGAGAAGCTTAATCTGTTACACTAATTGAAATCTTGAATAATTTTTTTTCTTAATGTGGTTTTGCTCAGTTCATACCTTTAGTTTAGTAGTTTAGTTTTTAAATTTGTTCATTGATGTGTATACGTACTGTGAATAAATCCCGTGATAGAAAACAAAAATTAGTTTCATTCGATCATTATGATTGACGGTTAACGGCTTCCACAATTCAATTATTTATGTATTTAGTAAATATAACCCAATTTAATATTTTATCACGAAATGAATGTCGACATCTAGGGGTTACAGGAAAAGCTAGCTCACAGAGACTCCAAATCGGGAGTAGTACTGTGTGTAACGCCGTGGCCCTGTGATATCTAGGACAGATAGCACACGAAAGAATTCGTAGGTTAACTAAAACCCTCTAGGCTATAAAACTGCTTATTATAATTCAATAAATTTTATAATGTGATAAAAAATTAATTTAGACATCATATATTCCTTTTAAGTTATATTTAAGAAATACATGTCAATTTATAAGACCTACACAAAGATGGAGATCGCGAGTGACGGAAAGTATTTTATTTAAGAAGCTTTCACATTCATCGCTCAGTTTAAATGACTACCGCCCTTTTTTTATATACTTGATAATTTAATATATCTGTTTTCGTACTGATTCTATCTAATCTGTAATAAACTCTTAACATATCTCGTCTTTCTTCATTTCTGAAACTCATTGTGTTTGAAACTATATGCACTCTTTTTCCTTTGGCAAGTAGGTACTGTCATTCTTAGGTGGAGTCAAGGGAAACTAAGGTGATATTTATTTTTTATTTAATTTTGTGCTTTCGAGAAAAAGCAAATTACAGAAGTTGTATATAAATGCAATCAGAATTAAATGGACTATTTTTTTATCGAAATATTTAATGTGGAATCCGTAAGAAAAAAAATTCATGATGGTAGCCAAAAAACGAAACGTTGGTTGATAAATCTGAAAAGATCATAGTATAGCTGAAAAAACTTGCAGTGAGAATACGTTTATGGATCTGGCTATCCTCGTCATACATCAAGCAATAAATTACGTCATTTTGCCCCCATTAAACTTATTCATATCTCCTGTAGTGTCCGAGAACCGAATGGTGAGGATCCATTTTGAATGCACTATTATCATAAAGTTGAGTTTTATTTAAGCAGGAAATTTTATTAAATATCATTATAACTGCTATTTTGTTCTGTCGTTTAAAAATGCAACAAAGAAACCACATTATTCACCATAAATGATATTTTTGTTCTTATAAATAATGTGAAGCCTAGTGCTGTTAGTATTAAATAGGGGTTAAAACTATCTCAGTTTTTATTTTATGTAGCATTGTTGTATGCCGAAACTTAACAAAAGTATCATGAACACAAAAAGCGACGTCATGAAAAATGTTTCTTTTGATAAATGAAAGTGTCTAGAAGAGAGGAAGAATATCGAAAAACTTCCATGTTGAAAGGAAAATAATTTATCAATCACACTTAATAAATTGCTGTTTTGATGTACTTTGAAAATGAGCTACAAAAGAACTGTATAAGCATTACGTTGTACTTCTACTAACACTAATATCGCCATTATAGTAACAGATCATTGATCATAATATTGTAATTGGACTAAATATTAAATTCACATGGGAGGAAATGTGTTAAAATGGTTGCAGTTTTGTTAAATGAACTAAAAATGATTTTATGTAAATGGAACAAAATTACAAAAGTCGTAACAAAGGTGGTTTTCTTGTTTGACAGTGGATTGTAAGACGAAATATATTAGAAGCGTCAGAAAACTTGAAAAAGATAAAGAGAGTATAGAAATCATTTTAAAAGTTGGGGATGCATAAAAAATTGGCCATTCTTTATAACCGATGCTGATGCTATATTCTCTTTGGAAATAACACCACCTAAACTTGAAAGTCTGTATACTTCTGAAAGTCCAAATGTTTCAAGGTCTAAATCAGACCCCGTTTTCAATAGTATTAACAAAAATGAACAAGAAATTAAAAAAAAAATAAAGAATTTAAAAGGATTCGTAATGAGAAATTTCGTAAATCATAATTTGACATTAATGTTTGACAATCAACCTGAAGAACTAAGGGAATTCACTGCAAACTTGATATATACAGGGTAGCGCTCAAAATTCTAAAGATCTTGTGAAATAACAAAGCTTCTTTCAAATTGGAAGAATTTGAAAGAGTTATCTTTAGAATATCATGTGGCGTTCCTAGGTACGACTTTCTTAGAAGATAGTGCATTCGCCAAAAATGAAACCAAAGAAATTCTGATATTCCAGAGATTTCATTAAAGTGATAAGGAGAAACATAGGAAAAACCTTATGAGATATCCTGATATAGGGCTGTTCAAAAGGACATTAACATTATTAATTTCATCCTCGATTATTGGTCACAAGGGACGGCTGAATTTCATAGAAGTACTAGCTGTATAATCGCTTTCATATATTAAAATTAAAGCAGACTCTTTCAGCTTTCGTTTTGTGTTGTGTTCTTCTTTGTGTAATATGGTTGAATTTTGAAATTGTTTGATACGACCAAGGTAACGTTTTGACTTTTGGAATTGTCGTTTCTTTATATACTTTTTGTGTTCATTTATTCGAACATTTATAGGTTTAGAGGTTTCTTTAATATAAAATTTGTTACATTCGCAAGGAATCTTATAAATGCAATCTTTTAAGTTTTGTGTTAAGTTATTTGGTTTTAGTTTTTGATAAAATTGATTTCAGCGTATTTCTTGTTTTGAAAGTTGTTTTAATATTAAATCTGTTTCTCACTCTTTTCAGTCTTTCTGAAAGACACTGTATGCATTGTATGATTATTGTAGTAATGTGGTGATCAAGGGTATTAGTATTGTTTGGAGTAGCTTGAAATTGAATGTTGGTGATTGTTTTGTGTTCAATTTTATCCAACTATTTATTGATGAACTTTTTATGATAATTGTTAGTAGATAATACATTTTTTATAAATATTTTTTCTATATTAAATTTATCCATATCAAAACAGTTGATTTTTGCTTTTAGAGTTAAAATTGAGATATCTGTTAGTGTGAGTAGGCTTTCTGTAGACTTGTGTATCAAATGACGATTTTGTTTTTGTTATTAGGATGTCTAAGAAAGGTAATTTTTTATTTTGTTCAATTTCTAATGTGAATTATACAGGGTGTTCCTAAATTGGAAGTACAAACGAAAAGGGGAGATTCCTTGAATAGTTTTAGGAAGAAAAAGTCCCATAAACATGGGTCCGGAAACGTTTCGTTTTCAAGATACAGAGTGTTAAAGTTTCAATTTTTTTCAAGTTTTTTTCTCATAGTGTCTGCACTTCACAAGATATTCAAATGAAATTTGTCATAGATATTACAATTAAGAGTTTACACCTTGTGACATGCCAATTTCGATTGCAAATATACAGGGTGATATTTTTTCGGGAACACTGTCCACTGTTGTCCTTCAGAACTTTTTTTTGGTGAGCCACTGGTACATTCAAAAACTGTAAAGAAAAGATTTGTTGTTATACCAAACTTTATGTTCTCTTGTAGTTTTGTCGTATCTACTACCGATTTCGAGAGAAAAATTTTGAATTATTAAACTAGCAATGATTCTTAAAGATTCGATAAACTGGTATATTCATCAAAAAAAATGTATTACTGCAAGAAACGTACAACTCAAAAATTAATCATAATAAAAAAACTAAATAACAACAAAGGAACTAAACTACAGCAATTGTTGAAAATGTCCTCCCCCAACCCTGTTCTTCTTCTCATAGACGATCGAACTCTTTCAAACACTCCTGGAGTATTCCTAATTGTATCAAACGCGCCTATTATACGATTTCTCAGTTCGTCTACGGTATTCAATGGCGTTATGTACACTAGAGATATCAGATGGCCCCATAGAAAGAAATCTAAACTATTTAAATCTGGGGATCTGGCGGGCCATGGCTGATGTCCACCTCGTCCAATCCATCTGTTTACATAATTTTCGTTCAAATACTCCCTAGCCAAAAGTGAAAAATGAGCAGGAGCACCGTCGTGCATGAACCACATTTCACGTCGCATCATAAGAGGTATATCATCCAATAACAAGGGCAAATCGTTCTCTAAAAATGTCTGTATGATTGACCAGTAAGCCGCCCTGGCCAGAAGAAAGGACCAATCAAATAATCGCCAACATTACCACCCCACACATTTAATGAAAATTCCTCTTGAAAATAAGCTTCTGCAATTTCATGTGGATTCTCCTCAGCCCATATGTGTTCATTATAAAAAATTATGATTGAAGTCCTTGAGAAACAGGCTTCATCAGTGAATAGGATTTGGCAATCAAAATGAGGATTGTTCAATAGTCTGAATGTGATAAGGATAGAGCAAAGAATCCCGCAAGATCCGCCAAACAACTTGATGACTTGTATTTAAGGTAACACTAATTTTTCTGGTACTGGTTCCTGGATGTTCTTCTTTTTCGTTCAGCACTGCCTCTTCGAGTCGTGGTGTTCTCACACTTCGTGGTCTACCTGCATTAATATTTTTCGCAGAAAAAGATCCAGTTTCTGAAAGACGCCTGTAAATATTAGAGAACATCCGATGACCAGGCATCACTCTATTGGGATAGCGTTCCATGTAAAGACGCTTAGCTTCTCTTGAATTACCATTTGCAAGACCATACATGAAATGCATGTCAGCCATTTCAGAATTCGTAAAATTCGACATGTTTTGATATTAAAATGCAACCATCTTTAATTTTCAAAACACAGGGGTTTAATTTGATGTGTCAAAACTAACAATAAATTTATTCATTCACCACTGCCTACACTAGGTAAGTAACTAGATTTCTATGACAATTCGAAATTTTCTGAGGATTTCAAGAGAATCATTCGAAATTTTTTTCTCGAAACCGGTAGTAGATACGACAAAACTACAAGAGAACATAAAGTTTGGTATAACAACAAAGCTTTTCTTTACAATTTTTGAAAGTACCAGTGGCTCACCAAAAAAAAGTTCTGAAGGACAACAGTAGACAGTGTTCCCGAAAAAACATCACCCTGTAGATTTGCAATCGAAATTGGCATGTCACCAGGTGTAAACTCTTAATCGTAATATCTATGCCAAATTTCATTTGAATATCTTGTGAAGTGCAGATACTATGAGAAAAAAAATTGAAAAAAATTCAAACTTTAACACTCTGTATCTTGAAAACGAAACGTTTGCGGACCCATGTTTATGGGACTTTTTCTTTCTAAAACTATTCAAGGAATCTCCCCTTTTCGTTTGTACCTCCAATTTAGGAACACCTTGTATAGTTGGTTCTTTGTTATTGATGTCGTTAAATAATTCATGTAAGTCTTCAAGAGAGTGAGTGTTCCCAAGTAGTCAATATATCGTCGACATAACGCCACCAAACTAAAGGTTTACATTTGTAAAAATTTTTTTTTCAAAATTTTCCAAGAAACCATGGCCATCTTGTTGACAGAAATCATCGTTGAGTTGAAAATATGTTGTTTTCATACAAAATGTTAGTAATTCCACTATTGTGTCAATTGTTAATTGTGTACGTTCGTTTAGTAACAAGTCATGTTCTAAGCGTTCTTTTACAATAGGAACTGTTTTGGCGACAAGGACATTATTGTATAGGTTTACAATGTCAAAACTGGCTAGTGTGAAAGTCTTACGTTGTATTCTGAAGAAGCCACTAACCTGGTGAAACAATTGTCAATAGTGAATAAATTTAAGTGAAAATTACATCAGTGTATTTATTTTAATATAATATTTATAATTTATATTTAAAAAAGAACCGACTTCAGCTGACTTAATATAAAAACCATTTAGAAACCGTGTACAATGAAACACTATTTTCAGACATATCTTCTTTTTTATCTGATTTAAGGTATAATTAAATTGAAAATTTTAACGTATTCTTATCTCTCTCTTTTGCTCCCTCTCTCTTTCTCCCTCCCTAATTTTTATTCTTTGACTAGATTTTCCACATATATTTAAACTTTTTTATTTATTTTATTATTTGGACCAGTTTCTATATATGTAACTAATTCACTCTATATTGCATCCACACTGTATGTGCTTCTCTTTATTGGCCACCCCTGTATAACTTATTGGTCTATCATTTCCTGAATCACCCTGTACAACAATTCAAATCAATACAATATTACAATAGTCCTGATATTTTTAAAACCACCCTGTAGAAGTGTCCTATCCATACTATTGACTCTTTCTATTTTTCTATTGATTAAATTATTCCTGAATACCAATGATTTTACTTCGCCCCATACGTCTAGTATTCCATTTATGCAACTGCTCATGATCTACCCAATATAACAAAAATCACCTTATTGCACCACATTTTAGGGCTGTAATTTTACTCTACCAATTTTTAAAACCATCCGGTATATGCAACGGCTTCTAAAATTATTTGAACCCATATCTATAATTATAGATAGACGTAGGACGGTCCTATAATTCAAATATCCTAACTGCATATGCTTATATAACAAATGTTTGATACACCCTGAATGACAATATTTTTACCCTACCCTTACTTCAAACACCTTGTCTAAGCAATTACTTATGTTCCAAACTATATAACTTTTTTAAACCGCCCTGTATAACTGTAATTATACTCCACCTTATATTTCAACCATCATGTATATTCAACTGCTTCTGACAATCTTCAAAGACTTTTGTATAACTGTTATTATTCTCCGTCTTAATACCCAAATAGCCACTCTGTATAACTATAGGTTTGCTCTAGTCTTATTTCAATCACCTTGTATACGCAAGTACTTGTGCCACACAATACAATATTTTTAGAACGACCCTTTATAACTAATTTCCAACTTATATTTCAACAATCCTATGTATACAACTGCTTATGTACGACCTAATATCACATGCACTCACGCACACACCTACAACCGTATACCATATAGAAGAGTTCGCCGACATAACAAATTTTCGTTTCGATAAAGTAACGGAATATTTTCTGCCATTTCACGCGACTATAAGCCCCCTAACTTAACTTCGTCTCTAAAAAAGAACTTACTACAAACAAACTAAAATGAAAACCATTACAAACACCCTGTATGATATACTTTCATGGCGTATCTTGACATTTAAACTACACATTTATGATGAAAATTTGACATTTACTATGATGTTTATAGTTTTTTTCCATACATTTTTCTGATTTTCAGAAAAATGGTAAGTATAACGTTATAAAAAAATATACCGAATCAAGCTGGAACATATCTTTTGTAGAATACAATTTATAATCAAATTTTTTGAGAGATTTTAGAGAAAAGAGTGAAGATTCATTGAAATTCACTGAAATCTAATCTATTATTTACTTTTTTCTGGAAAACCGCAAATCTCATATTATAAGCAATTATATGGGACTCTGTAATGTTCCATGATATAATGCCTTTTAAATCATCAAAATTGTCCAAGCCGTTTTTGAATAATCGCTCTTCATACATAAAAAAAAAGTTGCTGACGAATTGATAACTTCCTCCTTGTTGGCAGTCGGTTAAAAATATTTACTATTCCTGATCAAACAGCATGTATAATAATATTATAAAACACAATTCCTTAAGGTGGATGTTAAAGGTAACTTTGTATCAGCAACTCCTATATCATTTTCGCTCAAATCTCAATTTTTTACATTCTGTAATATTACCCCTAATTTTATCACCACATTCTCCTAGTGTAATTCAATAAAAATCCCAAACATTTTATCCTGACCCTTTTCTACCTAAGGATTCAGAAAACTCTAGTTCACATTCCTTGTAACACAGTCATCAAATTCTGCTAACGATTCACAACTCAGTCAGGAATCGTATGGAATATTTGAAAAGGACAAACGAAAAGGGAAAGCGATTTTTTCACCCGTCTGGAACCGTAAAAGCAAAATTCGATGCTCGAAATAGATATACATTTTGAACACCACTTATAGTTGAAGAAAACCTCTTCTGATCCTTGGTATAAAAGAGATAGAATAATGTAGATGTTGCGTATTTATGGAATTCGTTCGAAAATTTAACGATTGGTTTGCCAGACAACGGAGAGATATTCAAACTGGAAAATTGATACTGGTCGTTGCGGTAAAGGAAAATGTACAAACGTATTGGCAGGAAACAAATTCTAAAGTTAAATTTATGAATCTATAACTCTTATACTAGATGTTGTGATTTTATTAAGAACTGTATTATTTCTGATTATACTGAGTGGGCCATTTTAATCTACGCACCCGAATCGTTTCGTTCCTAAATATGGTATAGAAAAAGAGTTCATACAAAATTTGTTCAAGGCGAAAGGGGCCACCGTTTGGTGCAATTAATTTTGACTTGGAACTTTATTTTCAAGGTCATTTGAATGTCTATTTGTATTTTTTATAATGGCAACCCTTGATTTTTACACCGGATTCGAGAAGAGAGAGCAATTTTACGTCAGAAGTGAAATAAATACAATTTTTTGTGACTTTTAGGATGCCATTTCAAGGTCAACAGCTGTTAAAACTAGAAATAGCTACTCTTCATATTCTTTCGACTAAATAATAATAACAGAGGCACCTAAGTGATTAATATCGCATCTAGTATGCAGAGTTCCCTGAAAAGAGTGACTTTGGGAAAGTTTTCTAAGGTCATTTGAAGGACAAAGTGTATTTTTCGGAGAAATTCTCGTTTATGACGCCCGGCCTAAAAAAGCGCCATATTTATCGTTAGAGTTAATATTTCTGAATTAAACGAAATGAGTAAAATAATTATTACATAGGTGCCTGTTTCACTTTTATTTAGCCGAAAAAATGTAAAAAATACCCGTTTTAGCTTTTAAAGCTTTTGACCTTGAATGACCTTCCGAATGTCACAAAAAATCGTATTAATCTCACTTCGGACGTGAAATTTCCGGCTCTTCCCGAATACGGTGTCAAAAATAGCGGTTCCCATTAAAAAAAATTAACTCTGACCACCAAAAGACCTTGAAAACGAGGTTCAAGGTCAATATGAATTCCACCAAAAGATGCCCCCCTACTCCTTGAACAAGTTTTGTATATAGTCTTTTTTAATTCCACGCTCAGGAACGAAGCAATAGTAGTATAGTTAAAGAACCCAGTTGCAGTAATAAGTAATATCTGCAGACATTTTTCCAACAATTTCCTTCAATTATCTAACATTGTTAAATTTCGCTAAAATCACTTAGTCAAATACGTGTAAACTCGTGCAAATACCTTGATAATTTTTACTGAAAAATGTCAAAAAGCCTCAAATATGCCTCAAGAATTTAAAAAATTTCAAAATATCAAAAATGTTAAAAATTTCAAAACTGCCAAAAATGTAAAAACACAGCTTTGCACCCTAATACCAAACCTTTATTTTAAACACTCAACGCTGTTTCAACAACTCTATGTTGTCATCATCAAGAAGTAAACTAAAAATGTCAAAAATTTCAAAAAATGGCAAAAATGTTTAAGTTACCAATATTTCAAAAATGTCAAGTGTAAAAAAATATAAAAAATGACATTAATGTTAAGAATTAAAAAATGCTAAAAATGTCTAAAGTAACAAAATGTCAAAATATCAAAATGTCAAAAATGTTAAGATGTAATTGCCAAAATTTTCGTACACGTCCAGAAGGTCAAAGATTTGAGAAATGTCAAAAATTTAAAAACGTCAAAAAACTCAATAATATCAAGTGTTGAGGAGCTCTTGGGATCATTAAGGTTTTCTCTCCTCAGAAGAAAGTGTAATTTCGTATAATTGTCCGGATTACTGGCTGTCCGTACAGAAACTCCTTCCTCAGAGTTATTCTGAGAGAAAGAGATGTCTACAAAATAATCAACCAATATTCCTGTATATAAACAGTGTTTTATATATTGTGTGACACTTATCTGTGTTTGGAGAGAGACGTGTCAACTCTAATTCTGGAGTCGTTGTCAATCGCTTTGTACTGTAGTTCGAGGTTTATTCTAAAATTTTCGCTTTGATGCTGTGTATCATATGGCTCCATAGATCTTCTGGAAATGTTATATTGGTGTTCGTTTTTCGTTCCTTCTAAAGATCTTGAAGTTTCTACCGATATAGATATGACTGCAGTCATATTCACTCAATTTTTGGAGTTCTGAGCTGCCTAAATAGCTTGGTATGCAGATAGAGCTCAATGTACGAGTGGTATTAGTAATATAAGGTTCCCTATGCCGCCGATACAGAACGCGATGTGTTGGGAGATATCTGGCAACACTGTTTTACTCATCAGCTGTCCCTGTCTGTATTCATACCACTCGCGCCTCTCTACTTCCAACACTGCCGGCCTAGCTGCCTTCGAATATGGAGCTCCCTATCGCTGTTACCGCCAGATGCAAAATTCGTGCTTTTGATCGACTTTTTGCCTCATGGAACAGTAAACTTGGACAGATATTGCGACACATTAAGAAAACTGAGACGCGCGATCCAGAACCGCCGGAGAAGAAGATTGTCCAGTGGTATGAGGCTTCTCCATGACAACGCTCGACCTCATGTCTCACATCAAACTCAAGAAATGCTGACAAATTTTGGCTGGACTATTGTGCCCCACCCACCTACAGCCCGGACCTGGCTTCAAGTGATTATCACTTACTCCCAAAATAAAAGGGTGGCCTACGCTTCAGAACCGATGATGAAGTCAAGGAAGAGGTTATTCGATTTCTCGAAGGATTGGCGGCAGAATTCTACGACATGGGCATAGAAAAGTTGGAGCATCGTCTGGAAAAGTGTTTAGACAGAAACGGCGATTATGTGGAAAAATGCTTAAGTTTTAGGCTTTAAATTGATGTATAACTCTAAGTAAAAATATATAGCTGTCTATTTTAGAAAATCATGGGAACCTTAATTTACTAATACCCCTCGTATTATTTGTTTTATATCAGGGCACCTTCAATCGCCCTCGATTTTGGTTGGAGAAATCTATTGCCAGAGGAGCAAAAAAACGGTAATCTTAGTGAACGCCAAACAACAAATTGTCACTGTCAAAAATTTTGCCAAACATGAAAATGAGCATCAAAGCGAAAAATTTTGAAATTTAGGAAAAAACTCAACTACAATACAAAGCGATTGAAAACGAAAGTATAGCACATATACAAAACACTATTTATATACAAGAATACTCATTGATCATTTTGTACACAACTTTTTCTCTCAGAATAACTGCGAGGAAGAATTTCTTTACGGACAGCCAGTAATCCGGTCAATTTTACGAAATTGCCCTACTACACTTTGTTATACATATACAATTTTCAAATACTTATCTCTTACAGGAAAAAATCTGGCAAATTAATATCAACAATTTTGAAACCTCAAAAGCATATATAACCTCCAAGCACAAAAAAAATATAAAAAAATGTCAATAATATTAAAAATGAGACTAATATCAACCCTGACATGCCTGGCATGTCAAATGTGTCAAAAAAGTTGAATTAAATAGGTCGAAAATGTTAAAAATTTAATGTACTAAGAATGTAAAAAATGTCGGCCATCTCTAAATGATGATAGATGTTAATATATGACAAATAAATCCTGTGTGAGTAATGGGGGTGAATCAGCTAGTTAGCAGTAAATATCGAGTTAATTTGAGATAAGTCCCAACTTGATGCATACACCGTACATGAATCGTGGATCGGGTGCGCAATATTAAAAACAGGACCTCTTATTACACCAAATTTATCAATATTTTTATAAAAACTAATAACAAAGTTGAATTGCAAAACAAATAAAAAATAATCTAAGCAACATAGGGTGAACAATAATTGTCTATCAGTTAATTCAATATTATTCAAAAGTAAATATAAGTTGTGAATGTCTTTATGTTAGACAAATTGGCAAATACTTGTAAAAAGAGCATACCTACAATAATTTAGGTTTTTTCATTGAACAGTATAGTTTTTGTTTGCCTGTAGTAACCAAATTAATTGACTTATTACTGTAACATATTTGCAATTGAGTACAAATGTTGAAAAAAAATGTACATTATAAGCCTAACAATTCTTTAAATTTGCTGTAAAGTAGGCTCTGGGGCGTTAAAATTAAGGAAATTATGATTTAGAAATAAATGTAACTTCAGAGCATGTTAATATTATTATTCTCCATAATTTAGGAGCACTTATGGATATTAATCTAGTTATGAATTTTAAGGATCATCTTTTTAATCATAGGGATAGTTTTAGGGTTAAAATATTCTCATAAATATCAAATTATATCTAAACTTAGATTAGTTTTTATATATCTTCATAAATTGTAAGGGGTTGACGTTGTGGTAAATCATTCATTATACTATAAATAGTGAAAAGTCCATCCATCACAAAATAATCCATTTAAACATTTTAAGCTGTTGGAAAATTATTATTTTGGATTTAATCATTAGGTGTGTTTGTTAAGTAAACCATTTAAAAAATTCAAGTAGTTGAATACTAATATTTTCAATTTGGGCATAAATAGTGGTTTCTTTCTAAGGGTTGAAACGTAATAACATGAGAAACATATGACTTTATTTTGAGTGTAAGGTAAGTTTGAATCAAAAGGATTCTGAAGTGATTTTACCATCAAAAACATGGGAAAGAATCATTGTAAATGATGTTTTTAATTATTCTATTACAAACCTGTAATTGAAGGGTAAATAAGTAAAAACGAAATGTAAAACGTCACTTTATTTCAGATAAAGAGAGAATGCGGGAGTTCAACACCAGCAGTACAATATATTCAGCTGATAATGATATTTTGCGCTGAAGTGAAAATTTATATATTACCCACAAATATACAAAAAACGCTCTCCCTTTACCCATAAATAAATCTCAATCCGAGCAAATCTGAATTTTATCTGGCTCTTTATTTCATCCCTTCATTCTTTTCGACTTTAACCCAGCTTACTCATTCCGTTTTTGTTACAGGCGCCTAACTATGTGATCGAGACGTCTTTTCGCGGAGTTATGGATAAGGAGCACTGGAAACGCGAGCTCTTCTCCTTATACAATCAAAATGCTCTGGAAAATGAACACAATCACTTCGGCCATTTTAAGTCGACTTTGAAACCCCCTAAAGATGGTTTTTTATACGCCACAAAGGAGCCGTTCAAAGAAAGTGTCTTGTCCGAACAAACGAGGGACAATGCCTATGGGAATAGTGAGTATTACTTTCCATTATCAGATTGCTATCCAATATTTTGTATTAGATTACACTGGTCGACAGTAATTCTGTGAAATGGATAACTGTCGCCCTGTATTTTTAAAGCGTATTATAGCTAAAAAAGTTGCTTACAGTGCTCAGTTCTTTTTTTTTGTATTTTTACGTAGATTGAAAATATGTACAGGGTGTCTCAGAACACCTTTCGCCTTGTTTAAAATGAAAATATCACTTTATCTGAAAACATAAGGGAAATCAAGTTTTCGGAGAGCGATGATTTATAGCGGAGATCACAGATAAGAAAATTGACATATGCACAATATCTGAAGTAAAAACAAAAGGCAAGTAACGCAGTACATAAATAACTATATTTTAGCCTACAGTAGAAAATCGAAAACCGAGAGTAGGTAGATAGCAAAGACAGTACAGAAAGGATTGCTCGATAGGTGCAAATTTTTCCGAAAGCATACGTCAGAAAGTGGCTACTAATATTACCGCCGTAACCGTTTCTAATCTGTTTACCTTTTGTAATGCGCAGGTGCGTTTGGCGTGTAAAAAGGCAGGGATATGAGAGTTTCGAGCACTTTTCACAAATACGCATAGGGATTAATAAGGAAATAGTATTAATGCCGTTATTATCAATTAAGTTAACTGAAATATTAATTAGTGGAGCTTTATTTGTACATTTTTCAATTAAAGCAAATAACTGCATTAAATTTTAATGGTGGTTAAAATGATATTTTCATCCACAAGGCGAAAATAAGGCTGATCTATTTGAAAGGTTACGACAAAAATGATACTCATATTAGATTTAAAGTAATTAAGTAATTAATATACATAATGAAATAAATATTAGTAATACAAATTTAATTAATTTATTATTGCTATGGTTTTATTAGTCATTGTCTTTTTTACTACAATTTGTAATCTAAATTATGTTGGCTATTCATCTTTCGTCTGACAGATATATGAAAGTTAATTTATGAGATTTTCACGAAATCTGCACAAAAATTGTATGTAATATTACTGAAGGCTGTACAGTTGGTACAAATAAAATATAAAATTCAGTATACAAAGATTTATTTAAACTCAATTTACATCCTTATGTCTGGTCAGGGTACATTATGTACAACTGATTTTGAAAAAATAGCATTAGTCTTATTTAATGTTATATCTTTTAGCCAGTTATTGTCTTAAAAACACATACACATAAACACATATATGTATGTATCTTTATTTACATAATAAATTAATTACCTGTAATCGACCATCACTTAGTTCATAAATCACATTTAGCACATTTTAGATAAACTTTGAACTATTTATTCTTTTCGTTGATCTAATAAGCTTTCGATATAAAAACTTTGGGAAACTAATAAAGTCAAATAAATTCTCCAAAAATGATTTACTGTACATATGCCTCCCACATATCCCATGACATTAATGCTTCTTCCTCCATTATTTACTGATAAAATGTTATACATGTCAATTAAAATCGTTATACTGATAGTTCACTTTAAGTTTATAACTATTTAAAACTTTACTACTAATACTAAATTAGTAATTACATTGAAAATATTGTACATTTTTTCCAATATGAAAAGGCCTATTACCTTGTTACCAAGATCACATTAAACAGGTGAAACAAAACCAGACAAACTCTTCATCTGTCAACAGACAAAGCGCCACAACAACTCGAGAGCAGGCCCAACACTTGATAATACGTGCCAAGTACCTGTTTTTTTTTTCGAAATCTCTTAACATTGATCAAGCAATCCTTTGTAAATTATCCTTGGGTAGATAGAGGGTCTTCAAGGACAAGAATTTCAAAAACCGCCACGAGATAGCGCTGCGTTCGCAATCGCTATTGTAGATAACAGCGTATCGGGTCACACTATAGAGATCAGTGTTGACTAACAGCAACATGGCAACATCATAACATGACGGACATTAGTAACGGCAAAACATGGAGGCGTTCAGGTATATCAAGCTATTAAAAAATCTGTGGAAGCACTAACGTGGAGTAGGTGTGATGATTAATTAGAAAAAATGCAGTTGAGATATTCTTCTCCATAAAAAATATGAACAACATATACACGACATGGGCCATACTGGCGATACATTACTTCAAGTACTGCTCAACATTGACAATGAATACTTAACAAAGCGAAAGAAGAACGACGAAGTTTTATAAACAACTGAAATGGATAAACTATCCCCTTACCACAGGTTGACATTAATTCTTGAATTGGAATTGATATCCTACAAGAGGCAAAGCAACGATTCCACGAATATAATGAAGATTTTTTGGTAGAATTTGGCGCCTAGAACAATCTCAGAATCAACAACACATTCTTTGAATTTGACCTCAAATACAAATATACCTTCATAAAAGCACACAATACTAGACGTAAGAAACATGAACTCCGCAAGTATAGGTAGTGATCATTCACTGGTAATGGGCTAAATATTTAAAAACAAACCCAGTTCTGAATATAGAGAGAAATTGAATTGGGGATCTTTTTAGAACGACAGAACAAAAGATCTCTTCTCAAAAATATCTTTACAAAATATTTAACTAACTTAGATAGTATAGGCGATGTATGAAATCAAATTGTTTGACAATATGAACCGACCTAAGTAAGAGAATTTGCTGCTATTTGACATATGCAGAGTTGCACTAAAGATCTCTAGATAATATAAAAAAATAAAGCTTCTTTCAAATTGTAAAAATTTTATGTGGTGCTCCTAGGTGTGACTTTGTTATTAAAAATTCTGATGTTAGTCCTAGGGGAATTAAATCAGCAGTCATAGATAAGTGCAAAACAGCATGGTATACGGAGGAAGAATGACCAGAAAGGAGAAAGAGGCTTTCTTGCGCTACAAAACAATTAAAATCCAGATGGTTGGCAACCTTGCCAACGAGAACGAAACCTTTAAATGTATAAAACTGACAGCGTTCTGATGCATCACCGCACCACACGTCCGACAAATATAAATCTAGTTTAATTTGCACTTGTTAAATTGGTTTATAAAGATAGTGAATATATACAGATGACCAGCGCCACAGTTATAGGTTGGTGGAAAATAAGGCTCATTAGATTAATGCAAAATGTGTAATAAAATCATTAGATTATTTAAATTCAAAATATGCAAAACCTACTTAACATACAAATTAAATTTGGGCCAAATAGATACTAACATCATAAGTTATAATTTTGAAGTATATTAATGTTTCAGTTTTTATTACAAAAAGTTTATCAATTTTTGAATAAAATACTTTTAGTTTTAGGAATTCAAATGAGTCAAAAATGAAACTAGTCTAAAATATATTGATATGTAGATTTGGAAAGATATTTATGTGATATTACTTTGACATAATTAAATTCATCTTTCTCTCTACATCTCTCTGTGTCTCTCTTTCTAAATTGTATACTTTTTCTATTGTTCCACATATAAGTTTATTGGTCCACCTATATAACTTATTTGACTATCATTTTCTGAACCCCCTGTAAAAGTATAACTGAACTCCACAAGATATTTTTTAAACCACTCTATAAGTATAAATCCTCTCCACCATATTGCCTTTTTCTAATATTGTTTGAATCGCCCCTGTATAACTATAATTTATATTATTTCATTATATGACTTTTCACATTTTGAACCACCTTGTATAACTATAATTTTACCATCCTCTATATGCAACTGCTTCTAATATTTTTTGAACGCAACTGTATAACTATAGTTATACTCCGCCTTATATTTCAACCATACTAACTGCTTATGCTTATATTACAAATTTTGATCCACTCTGTATAATTATAATTATTTTACCACGTTTTATTTTTTCAGCTACTTATGTACAACCCAATATAACATTTTTTCCACCTTATATCCATATTACATTTCTTCTTAAGATGTTGTGAACCCACCTGTATAAGTGTAATTTTATTCCGCCCTATATTTCAACCGCGCACAATGCTTGCTACTCGAATTTCGATACTTACATCCTGTCCGATATACTTTTATATCATATCTTGACATTTTGGTTACAGATTTGTGTAGAAAATTTGACATTTATATTGATGTTTATCGTTTTTTGCGCGTGTCATATTTTTCCGATTTTCGGAAAAACGGTATGTTTTTTGTTATTGAATAAAACATTTTTAGAAAAAATATAACCGACTTCTACCTAAAAAGCTAAAAATAATTATAACAAAATACAACTTTAGCAAATAAATAACACATTCATTCAATGTAAACATTAAAAGGTGCTCATTCTGTACAAATTAATTACCTACCAATCTAGTATATTTTTGAAGTCGATGCCAAGCAAATCTAAAATCCTTCATTGCGTACTTATCTACTAATTCATCAAACTTGATTGTTGCTTGGCACCGGCTTCAAAATATACTAGATTGGTAGGTAATTAATTTGTACAGAATGAGCACCTTTTAATGTTTACATTTTTTACTTCCTGGGTAGGTACCTTAGAACATTGAATGCGTTATTTATTTGCTAAAGTTGTATTTTGTTATAATTATTTTTAGCTATTTAGTTATAGGTAGAAGTCGGTTATTTTTTTCTAAAAATGTTTTATTTTCAACGTTTTAGTTTTTTTTTTTTTGAACTCAGGTAGTTTTCATTCTTTATTTTTTATTTTGTATGTATAACCTTAATAGACAGAACCAGGTAACATCGAAAGCCTCAACATTACACAATGATACTTTATCATTTGAATTGACAGGTAAATCTTTACGAACAAAATGTACTAGTACGCGTTGACTTAATAAGCCCAAAATATATTTATGCCTTATGGACTACGCCATGTAACCTTTTTTCAACTTTTTTTGACAACCCTGTATAACTAGATATTTCCACTCCAACCTATGTACCAACCAGCCTGTACATACGACTGCCCACGGCAAGCATAAATTTGTTTGTTGCCTTCTGTAAACTATAGGACGGAGTAGAATCCATCCTATATTTACGGAGTCAAATCCGTCCTATATTTCAACCATAGTATATATACTACTCCTTGTGGGCTACCCCATAAATTATTTCCTTTTTAACATTTTATGTTATCGCCCTGTGTAACATTAATTCCTCTCCACACTTTATGCAACTTCTTATGGGCTATAAAAGAAATAATTTTTTAATCACACCGTATAAATATAATTCAACTCCAGCATATATTTCAACCATCCTGTATATGTTTTGCTTATGTCCACATCATATAACAGTTTTTTAATCACCCTATATAATTTTAATTTCACATTTTTTTCAACATTTTTAAACCACCAAACGTCCAGTCCACCCTATATTCCAACCATCCTGTATATACGGCTGCCTACAGACCACTATAATTCTAGTCCGTCCTATATTTCAATCTTCATATAAATGCAACTTCTTCAACTACTTTACTTTGTGATTTTGTTTGCTATAACTAAACACCCTGTCTATAGGCCACCAAGTACCAGTTTAAAGTTTGACATGTGTTGTCACTTAATTTTCTATTAGGCCGGGAGAATGTGACAACCAAAAGCACCGTGTTCGCAAAATGGAAAAATTTGCATTTAAATAGGTATTTACCTGGTATACAAACAAAACGAGCTTGGTACTCATTGATTTAAGGAGCCGAAAATACTATGCTTTACTACCTATATGCTTGAGATGTACATAGAAAATTTTCAAATTCGCAGTTAAAACTTCCAGTGCCTAAAATTACCGCACTATTACGTTGGAATTAAAATATTTATGAGGAAATGTCTGTTATGTCATTTCGATGAAATTTTTGATAAGAATTTTGGAATTTTCGGCGATTTTCTGCAAAACTGCAAGTTGCACGTCGCAGAAAAGTATATGAGATCATCTAAGGATCTTCCTTAATAGATTAAACGTTGAAAAATATACACATGCATAAGGAGTTATCGAAAAATCGATTAAAATATTAGGGATATTGGTCGATTTCCATGCACGCATGTGTTGATTCACAAATTTTATCACTTTACCAATAGAATTCTTTTCCAAAATTTGAAGTTTCACCAATCCGGATATATACTCTATTAAACAAAACCATATTCGTTCAAAACGGTGCACCACAGGAGAAGAAATCAGGTAACATATATACAAAAAAAAAGCGAAAAAATACGCGATGAATTGATAATCTCCTCCTTTTTGGAAGTCGGTTAAAAATAAACTGAATCAAGGTGAAGAACACGGTGAAGATTCATTGAAATGTAGAACCTTAATTACTGTTTTCCTGATTTTCTGAAAAACCCTAAATCTCACGTTATAGACAATTACATAGAACCTTTCTCTAATATTCCTTAATACTAAGCAGTTTAAATCATCAAAATTTCTTAAGCCGTTTTTGAACACATAAAAAAGATGCCAACGAATCGATAACCTCCTCCTTTTTGGCAGTTGGCGAATAAAATCCAAAATATCCTCTAAATATTTACTACTACCTACTACTCTAAACTGTTCTAAAATAACAGCATAAGTGGTAATATTGTCAAGTTTTACGTCACTTAAAAATCTTCACTGACTAAATTTATAGAACATGACCTACCAATTTCAATATTTCAATGTTTTTTTCTTTCGCGATTCAACTCAAATATGGAGAAAATTTTAAAATTACGTTCCCACCAGAAAGCTTTATCTTAACATAGAGATTTTCCTTTAATTACTTACTCATTCTTAACCAAAATACCTTTGAAATCAAAGATCAGAACGAAATTAATTATCCCAGTTAATTTAAATTAACAGTTTAGCTTCTCAGGTTTAATGGATACAAAAACAACTATTAAAACTCCTGTACATTTCAGCAATATTAAACTTTCGACAACTCGACTTCTTTTAACGAGGCTCGTAATCTGCCTGATTAATTTATGTAAACAAAGCTCAGCCTGTCGAGTTGAATATTTCAGAGAAATTGCGAAAATTTCCGGTTGTTTTACAACCAGTTCATCCGAATTCAATACAGAAATTCAAAGGACTATGACGGATGGAACAATATAGCAAAGTGGATAAATAAACATAAAAAGGCTATAGGAGCTACTGAATATGAAAGGAATTCTTTAGTGAGGAAGAAATACGAGGATTGTTTGATTTGCATATCCTTAACTAAATCATGGCAATGGATGAAGATATGTTGATTCGTAATGGCATTTTTTAAAAAAGAGTTGTAAAGATTTTGATAAAATGTATGTTCAAAGTCTCAACTTCGGAATTTATACACTACAAAGATAAATGACATCTGGTAGATAACACAAAGTTAGTTTAAACTGGTAGATAACGTAACTCGTTCCTCGAAGTTTTGGACTTCCATACTCTTGAAATTATTGATCTCACGTTTCAATAGTTTTGAATTTGTAATAGTCATCAGGTGAATGATGGGTAATTCATATTATCCGTTGGTATTTATACTCTTAACCGGTCATGCGTTGCTGGTCATTCTCATTGGTTCCCTTAATCCCTTATCTGGTCTACCCAGCATCGCCGCACGTGATTGTTGGTTGTCAGAAACGTAGCGACAGTGGGGTGGCTGAGGGGTTTTTAATTTGGACGCTAGGCTTGCTGATTATGTGGCAACCTCTACAAAGCGAACACTGGACACCAGTGTTCAGGAGCCCCGCGTAGATACTCAAAGGGCGGACCTAACTACGTCTGGAGTATGCCCCCCGCCTCCAAATAAAAATCCACTGTGGTCAAAACTTGTGATCTTAGCAGCCACTTAATTGGTTCATGTATATTAATGCATCTCTGAATAAAGGTGGTGTCTAGAAACCTTCTTACTTTAAATGTTGCGCATTGTTGGAATATGGGAATGCTTAAAGATATAAATATAACTCAGTTTTCAAATTGACACCAAAAAAGTAAAGCCCTGTTGTTTACTATGCTTACACAAATGAGGATTCTGGGTGTGTACCGTTTATACCAAGTAAAAGATTTTATTGAGACCAGTATCGACAATTTTAACTATTTACTGCATTATTTAAATAAAAAGAAGCCTCATTGCAATGCAGAACTTTCACAAAATTGTAATCGAAATCTTACGAGAACTTCACTTACAGCACTTCCAGAAATCGGAGCTCTTTCACCCTGGATTTCATTAAACAAAGAACAGGCTTCTTCATCGCTGTTATCCATACGTTCTCCATCTCTGATAAACAAGCCATTTTGATATATAATATAATTTAATGTCAAATAAGCAACGATGTTTACAACTCAAAGCTACTAATCGAAAATAGTGAACACAAAATAATTTGTTCGTAGTTTGATAACTATCAATCACGAAGTTATACCTAGCAAATTGCTTTCTATTAATACAAGAAAAGGATGAATAAAAGTTTACCAACACATTAGACCAAAAAATTTAACATTATTGAAATTGAAATTTGTACTTTTTTATTGCAGGTCCCTTTCTTCCTTACCTACTCGCTGCTGGGGCTGCCACCATATTGCTCATAATGACAGTGATTACTGTTTGCTTCTTTGCAAAGCGGAAGAGGCAAAAAGGGAAAGATGAGGAGCAGTCTTCCAGTATACTGATTTATCCGTCTCAACAGAGTGGATCGGCACCTCAATTTTTGTAAGTTCTATATATTATTAAATAAATAAAATGAATTTATCCCCCGTTGGGTTAATGGGAAATTCCTTCAGCTCCCAAAGTTGTAACAAAATTGTAGCTTGATAAGAGGTCTTGACCGGGATCGAACCCCGACAAAGTTAAATTTTTTCAATTAATAAAAAATGTAACACAAATGGCATTTTTTCCTTGCCACCCCGCACTGAGATAGCGTGGTAAGGTATACCTCATATCCCCTGTAAAATTCTAAAAATATTCTTTATCTCTATCCTTCGAGACAATTCTTGTCACAAAAAGACCTTAAGTTCTTCATCTTTTCCCTCAAGACCTTAAGTGTCTTCGATCAGCTCTTCATCTTTTCTCTTCAATAACACATTTATTCACACGTTTGGTTATTCAAAGGCAATTTCCTCAGCCGCTACCCTTGAGTTCCTCATAAAAACCGATAAAAAATATGAGCTTCCTCGTAGTACTGGAGCCAGTTCTGCAATTCTTCAGACCTACACTTCTCCTTCTTCTTCATTTCAGTTAGTCAAAAAGACCATTTGTTCACCTATCTTTAAATCTCTTCTCTTCTCATTTAGTCCTTCTCACGGCTCTTAAGCTCTTCTTCTTCGTTTCTTCCCAAGACCTTAACTTCACAATTTCCAGAGCTCTTCAAGTTCCTCTGCAATCCTTTAATTTTTCAGCGAGGCTACACCATAAAAAAATGATTGTATATAGCTGCATATGATGATGATGACATAAAATGAAATATTTTATTAATTGATATTATTTTTGTAAATATTTTGAATAAGTGATTTTCGTAAAAGTGTTCTGACAATAACTTAAAAACAGTTTGCTTTCTTCAGACAACTTAAACTTATTGGATTTCTTAATAGCCACGGATTAATTTGTTCGTTTCTATAGTACACAATCGTAATTTTTGTGCTGAATCAGAATTTACAAAAGAAAACACCAGATGGTGCAGCAGTCTCGCGCTAAAATACTTTTGCAACGTTTAATTTGACATTACTGATAAGGAAATTTTCGCGAAATTTACCACTATACTAAAAACTAATTCACAAAATAAATAAAACGTTCTTTTTGAGAGCTGGTCATCAAATATATTATAATAACAAAGATACTGCGAGAAAATCGAGACTAACTAGGATAGGGTACAAATGCGACCGCACAGCAGGAGCAGGACTGTAGAGGATGAGCTGATATACATTTGACTCATCTCCCTGAAATCATTGTGGACCCACTGGGACTCTCTAAGAGTAGAGAATGGGCCATTGCAGATGATTTGGGTAAGAAATGACAGCAGAGGAAGTCCCAACTGGTAGTGATAACTGTACCCGCGTCTTGACCGAAGTACATAATGGGATTGCCGGAGGTCATCTGGCCATGAATAAGACTCTGGATAAAATCCGTCCTCGATATTACTGGGTAAATTACTTCGAAGACGTCAAAGCCGGGTGCCGGAAATGTGATACCATTGCAACCAGTAAGTAAGTACAGATTAGAACAGTACAATGTGGGTGTCCCATTTGAGAGACTAGTTATAGATGTCGCTGGTCCATTCCCCGAATCTGAGAGGGGTAAGAAATACCTCCTGGTCGCTATGGATTATTTTAGTCAATGGCCTAAATTGTTTGTCTTGTCCAATCAGGCAACCATGGTGACAACATACTCCAGAAGGTTTGTACGATGTTAGGCATGAAGAAAACGAGTACCACACCCTTGTATCTACAATCGGACGGAATAATGAAAATATTCAACAGGATCTTGGTACATCATCTATTCATGGTTGTCAGCAGCAACCAACATGATTGAGATGAACATATTACCCTATTCCTATTGGCAGTAAGCAGTACACAACAACACAGGTCTGACACCAACCAAAGGTCGAACGAACACACTGCGAGTTCAAGACAAATTCCGTAGGGCTCCAAGAGAAAGAAAGATTTTGGCTATACAACCTCCAGTGGAGTAAGATTAAATCTTCAAGTCTCACACCAGCATGGGATGGGCCATACGAAGTAGTTAAAAGGATCGACGACGTGGTTTATCGCTTTTGACGAATGCCGAGGGTTAAGATAATGATGGTCTATTTGGATCGAATGACTAACCATATGAAAAAGACGAATCTGATCGGGACGATCTGAATTAAAGAGGGGGGAGTCTTACAACGTTTAATTTAACATTAGGGGAATTTTATCGAAATTAATCACCGTAATACTAACAAATTCACCAAACAAACAAAACGTTTAGCAAAAACGTATTTCTGGTCTTTATGGCGGCGGATATAAAAAAAAGTACCGAAATTACCATTCCGTTCTAGAGCTAGTCATCACATAAGTCAGACCGACAACGACACTACGAGAACAATCGAGAGTAATTTGGATAGGGTAGAAAGGCTGTCGAACAGCAGGAGAAGGACAGTTGTGGATAAGCTGATGTGCGTTTGAGTAATATCTCTTAGTCAAATAAAAGTAGTGTATTATTAATTATGAGTTGTTGGCGTTGAAATAAAGAAAATTTTGAACCTACAGGAATTTCATAACAATATATTACTAGCGTATATCTAACCGCATTAGCCTCACTCACTGATACAGCAGTAAAATTATGCGATTTTGAATGTAAAACCAATTTTTATAATAATAAAATACAGAATGTATAGTGTTGCTATTTAGTCAAGCTTGACTTGCATACTTTTTACATATTAATAATATTTAAGTAATGTTCATGTACGTTTTCTGTTTCATTCAAACTTTGTTTATAGAACTAGTTTTTGTTGTACATTTGTTTCTGTGAAACACTAAACAGATACAACCAGGGTTGAATGGTTGCTCTTAAATGTAACAGCATTACATACAAAATACAAACCCAGAGACATTGTAGTCGGGCAAACATTGAACTGCTATGAAGTGATAAGTTCAGCCATTGATCAACATTATCTCAGAAGTGTTGTGGGCCCGCACTTTCAATATTGGAACACCGTGCTCTATATTTCGAGCTTATCTAATCCGAATCTCGGTTGCGCCATCGGTTACTGAAGTTACGGGGGTCGGTAACGTACCGTGTATCCATAAGTAATTTAGATTATGCTCACTTGTGTGCCGACGTGATATGTTATGCTGTGGCTATATCGCTGCTAAACATCGAAATTGTACTTTGTAAACTTTGAATTGTTTGCCGAATGCAAATCATAATATATTAAACGAGCAAATTATGCGTGTATATCCAGTTGTTGTCGGAAACGGCTCTAACGATTTTTTTATGAAATTTTTGAATTTGGAGTTTTGTTGATTAGAAATTGCTTGTAGGGTCTCTTTTTGCAAATTGCGAATATTTGAATGTGTTGTTTATTAGGCACTTGAATCAAGTATATTTTATTTTCTGGTAGCTTATTTATTTATTTAACGTTTGGCAGAATTACAGAGACAAATATTTAAAAAATGTATCATCGAATCATATCGCACGATCCCAGGAATTTTCTGTTTGGTCATACTCGAACTATGTTTCTAACTGTCTGATGAGGTACTCTGCAGTCACAATGGAGATCGTCAGAGATATCCCACTTATCTAAGGAATCGTTACATCTGGTCAGTTCTGATCCTGTTCGGCCATATTTTCCTAGGTAATCCCATGCCAGCAAGAAGGATGGTTGGATCCAGTTGGGCTACGTTGGTATACATTACGAGAACCCATTTGGGTTTCCACTCGTCGTCCGTATTAAATGATCATGCAGACTGAGGTTCCTTTTTAACCGACTTTCAAAAAGGAGGAGGTTATCAAGGATAAGAATTCTATTGGTAAACTGAAGAAATTTGTGAATGAACACATGCGTGCATGGAAATCGACCAATATCCCTAACATATTGGTCGATTTTTCGAAAACTCCTTATGAATGTGTATAGTTTTTTAAGGTTTAATCTATTAAGAAAGATCCCTAGGTTATCGCATATACTTTTCTGCGACGTGCAACTTGAAGTTTTCAGAAAATCGCCGAAAATTCCAAAATTCTTGTCAAAAATTTCATCGAAATGACATAACGGACGTTTCCTCATAAATATTTTAATTCCAACGTAATAGTGCGGTAATTTTAGGCACTGGAGTTTTAATTGCGAATTTGAAAATTTTCTATGTATATCTCAAGCATATAGGTAGTAAAGCATAGTCTTTTCGACTCCTTAAATCAATGAGTACAAAGCTCGTTTTGTTTGAATACCCGGCAAATACCTATTTAAATGAAAATTTTTGCTTTTTGCGAAGACCGTGCTTTTGGTTGTCACATTCTCCCGGCCTAATAGAAAATTCAGTAACAACACATGTCAAGTCAACCTAAACTGCTATTTGTGGGTTTATACACAGGATGTTTAGTTATAGCAAACAAAATCACATATGATGATTGAAATATAAGTTAGGCCGTTTAGCTGTATATACAGGATGTGGATATAGGGTGGAGTGGACGATTGGTGGTATAAAAATGGTGGAAAAAATTTGAAATTAAAGTTATATAGGGTGATTAAATAACTGTTATATGATATGGACGTAAACAAATCATATGCAGGATGGTTGAAATATATGCTGAAGTTAAATTATATTTATACAGTGTGATTAAAAAATTATTTATTTTATAGCACATAAGAAGTCCCATAAAGTGTGAAGAGGAATTAATGTTACACAGGGCGATAACATAAAATGTGAAAAATGAAATAATTTTTGGGGTAGACCACAAGGAGTTATATACTATGGCTGAAATATAGGACAGATTTGACTCCGTATATATGGGATGGATTCTACTCCGTCCTATAGTTTACAGAAGGCAGCTAACAAATTTATGCTTGTCCATGGGCAGTCGTATGTACAGGATGGTTGGTACATAGGGTGGAGTGGAATTATATATAGTTATACAGAGTTGTCAAAAAAGTTGAAAAAAGGTTACATGTCGTGGTCCATAAGGCATAAATATATTTTGGGCTTATTAAGTCGCGTACTAGTACATTTTATTCATTTACATTACATTTACCTGTCAATTAAAATGAAAATGTATCATTGTGTAATGTTGAGGCTTTCGATGTTGCCTCGTCCTGTCTATTAAGGTTATACATACAAAATAAAAAATAAAGAATGAAAACTACCTGAGTTCAAAAAAACTAAAAAGTTGAAAATAAAACATTTAAAAAAAAATATAACCGACTTTCACCTGTAACTAAAAAGCTAAAAATAATTATAACAAAAGACAACTCTAGCAAATAAATAACACATTCCATGTTGTTAGGTATATACCCAGGAAGTAAAAAATGTAAATATTAAAAGGTGCTCATTCTCTACAAATTAATTACCTACCAATCTAGTATATTTTTGATGTCGGTGCCAAGAAACAATCAAGTTTGATGAAGTAGTAGATAAGTACGCAATGAAGAATTTTAGATTTGCTTGGCACCGACTTCCAAAATATACTAGATCGGTAGGTAATTAATTTGTACAGAATGAGCACCTTTTAATGTTTACATTTTTTACTACGTAACCTAACCTAACCTAACCTAACAACATTGAATGTGTTATTTATTTGCTAGAGTTGTATTTTGTTATAATTATTTTTAGCTTTTTAGTTATAGGTAGGAGTCGGTTATATATTTTTTTAATTTTTTTTATGTCATATGAAATTAGTGATTTTTTTAAAGCTAGGAATTCTGGACATGCACCTTGGACAACACATATCTTACGACTGACGGTGAGCCCAACGCATTAAAATGACCTCCATAACGATGGTCATATATTTCCCTATTATTAAATAATTTTTTTTAACTACAGCTTCCAAAAATGATTTTTAGCCACATTTTGATATCAAATAACCTATTTGTGACGGAAAATTTCAGTTTGAAGTAGTTAAAGCTGCTAATGTTGATAGTCACATACACTGGCGAATTTAAGGGTGTTAATAGCGTAAGGCAACAAAGATGTCTAAGCCCCTAATTATTTTTTAAACTAATTAAATAATCTTTTCTACGACCTTTGTGGTCGAGTTTTTAACAGCCCTTGTTTAAAATATCAAGTCTTCGTATAGATTACCAAAGTATTCTTCTTGATACCACGTCATATGCTAAGTCAACATCTCTATTATTTGTTCTTTGATTTCTTCTTTTCTATTAGTTACTGCTACTTTAGTATATAAGACACACAAAATGATGAACTTGACCTTTGCCTCGCGCAATATAGAGCTTTTCCTAAATTCCTAAATTTATTGACCAACTGAAAATTTCTTGATTTCTCAGCCAGTGTAAATCGAAGTTCTAGAAACATACCAATAAAATGATATGTGTAAAACAGCTATATGGTCAGGTCCTCATGTTAACACAAAAAAATTCCATTATTTGTTGTGTTTATTACACTGATCTACTAGCGACGTAATATCCTGGATTTAATCTCTAGCTCAACACGGGAGCCATTAGCTTACTGATCAAATACAAACCCACTTTTATAAGGAAAATTCAACCTTGAAATGAGTAAAAAACTTGTCATCAAGTTTATTCTTTAAACGTATTTGATTTGAAACTTTGCGAGATTGTTCTTTTCAAAGCTGCGTTTAACCTCCAGCTTTCTATTTAACTTTGTATTTCTTTTCACAGAACCAAGGAAATTCACTTTAGTTTACCGCCGTTAAGGAGCACTTCACTTGGAGATTTGTTCGAAGACAATCCTTATGACTCTGATGTTGGAACTAATACCCTGCTTTTACCGACCGTAGGGCACTATCGATCCAATTCTTTCAGTAAGTACTTAAGATTAAACAGGTAAATATGACACCTATAATAACTACTAGACACAACTAACATATTGTAAAACTTGTAATACAAATCAAATTCTTAAAATATTAAATCCCAAAAAATGTTAACTAGAGAATTACCATCTCTTTTGCAACAACTGAGAAATAATTGCGATTTGGATATGTAATTTATATTTGCCATATAAATGTGTAGAAGTATGCATATATCTTAAAGATCAATTATGGAATTTGTGAACCTGAAAAATGAATCCAAGAATTAAGCTTTTGAATATCACTATTTAAAAGATGCTGATATTTTCGTAGAAAAAATCATTATATCTAAAATAAATAAATAGAATAAACAAGATAAAAAATTATATCCATATAGACCAATCAATAGAGATTTTTTCGTGCAAAAAATACTATCAGGATACTGCCTGTGCCATCACATTAAGAACGATTTGTAGTGATATTTTGCTATGTTTTCCACTCGCATCTATGGTTTTTTACTTTATTATAAACAATTAAAACAAGAAAATTGCGTTTTTTTTTCGTTGCATGTTTTTAAAATGAAAAATAATAAACGAATCTCAATGGTGTCAACAGGTGATTTGTAAGCATGAAAATACCAATGAAATGAGCGCAGGATCGATCCGATAGGATCTCTAGCAACACGGGAAATCAAAAAATACTGGAAAATTTAGCGGTTTTTTTATATTATCATAACTCCGTCACTATCGAAATTGTAGAACTGGGCTTGTGGGAACTAATAGTAATTGATATCTACTTTATGCGTGACTAAACCAGGCGCTATTGGTTAATTAGTTTTTGAATAATTGTGATATGAAGTTTTCAGTCCACTATTCTTGCAGTGCGTCTCCATGCGACATGGATCGTCAAATATCAATTCATAGAGATATTGCAAGTAGCGGTATCATTCTACAACGCCTCTATTTTCATTTTTCGTTAAATGTCTGTGAAATATAGGAAAAATTTTAGCAATTATCACCAAAATTTGGTAAGCGTATGAATGTGTTCGCGTAGTGGGGGAACACGGTTGTTGAGGGGAACTGCTGACAATAATTATTATCGATAGTAACTGTCACTCTGACAGATGGTGAAAGAATCTAATCGCTAAAAAAGCTTATATACAGCGCGATTTGTTCGATTTTATTATATCAAACGAGAACTGTTTGTTTATTAATATATTTATATAATATTTTATAGAGAACTTCAGAATTTAGGCAATAGGTTTATATAAGTCAAAAAAAGTCTTGAAAATATCTAAATTAGTTTCTGACAAAAGCAATAAAAATGTTTATAAATTACAGGCAGCCTGCCTATATTGTATATTACTAAACGCTTCCCCTCAAGAACCGTGCTTCCCCCACTCCTTGGATACATTCATACGCTCGCCCATTTTTTGTCATATTTGCTAATATTTTTCAGATATTTCACAGATATTTAGTGCAAAATGAGAATAGAGGCTTTGTAGAATGTCACCTCTACTTTCAACAACTTTTTTCAAAATTGAAATTTGATTATCTATGACGCATGGAGGCACAAAGCAGAAATAGGAAACAAAAAACTTTATATCACAATTGTTCAAAAACTAATAAACCGCTAGCGCCTCGTTTTGGCATACATAAAATAGATATAAATTACTATCAGTTCTTACAAACCCAGTTCTACAGCTTCTAAAGTGACGAAGATTCGATTTTTTCTAAATGCTACATTTTCTAGTATTTTTTGTTTTTCCTTGTTACTAATGATCCAATCGGATCGAGTCTGGGCTCATTTTATTGGTATTTTCATGCTTTACAATTCACCTGTTGACACCATTGAGATTAGTTTATTAGTTTTGAATTTATAAACATGCTAAGAAAAAAAGTAATTTTCTTGCTTCAATTGTTTATAACAAAGTAAAAAAACCATAGTTGCGAGTGGAAAACATCGCAAAATATCGAATCGTTGTAAAGGTGATATTCCTTGATAATATGAAAATTTAATGCCAAGTTGTCTATTTGTGTGGTAATCTTTTTAAATACTGACATATGTCATGTCTCCAATTTAATCTATCACAAAGAGAGAATTAGAATAATTATTAAAATGAAAAGCAAATTTTGTGGAGGTATTCTATATTACTTAGATGTTATATTGTTTTATTTCCTATTTATTATTGATTTTCTCTGAAAGAAGAGACTCTTTATATATTATCTGGTCCCTGTTTCTTACACAGAGAACTGAATTGGATGGGTATTGCAAGATCGAGGCTGTGTGTGGTGTCGATCGTTTCGGTCGGTCGGGTCGAAACAAATGAAGTTTCAAGTTATGTATTTCATTCCCTTGCTCATCTATTTTCATATGTGTACGTGCTTCAGTTAAGGAGCTTTCGCTTCAAAAAATGTTTGGGTTATTAACCAACTTCTCAAACAGGTTATACTAATTACCCTCTAAATATCTCATTTTTATAATTGCATGTACCCATAACTGCATTTGCTTATCATTTCGGTTTTTGTGATTTAAATGTAAGAAGTAAGGCACATATAATATGTTATACCTATGATATCATGATGCTACGAAAAACTGGCGGTACTGTGTCGGTGTCGGTGCCGTCCTGAAGTCGTGTCGTCGGTATCGATAGATGTGAAAACGCCCTTTATCGAACCGGTGTGATGTTTTTTTCTTGTAATCGACTTCTACCAGCTCGTGTCGTGTGTTTCACATCTCTAACTTAACCAGTTGTTTCAAATTTTTCGGTTATCGATTTCACAGTAGATGAATTAGGAACATTTTGTGGACCGAATATTGAACTAGGAACTTTACGAATTGTGGCAATCAGTCTTCACCCTTTTGATAATATTGTTTAACAATCAAGACGCTTAGTTCTGCCGTGTAATTATCAATTTACAGAACATTTTGGAAAAAAACAAACATTAAAACTGGAAATTCGAGTCCATGAGTTCCTCCAATTTGTAGAACTCGGTGCAGACAAAATTCGTCTTTGCACTTTGATAATTTGAGCAAACTTCGCTATTTGCTTTGAGAACTACTTCTTGAACCAACAAGATAACTCAATATCAAATTAGGTCTTTGGTTACTTCGCTAAATTGATGAAACCCTGAAAGGTCGAATGCTGACCATAACGAAAGGGGATCGACACATAACGCAAGGTTATGTGTCGATCCTTAAGTGAAACTTTGGGACTGGACCCAGTTCGTATCGTCCAGATCAAAAGTTAAATACAAAACCAAACAAATTGGAGGAACGCATCGACTCGAATTTTGAGTTTTGATGTTTGTTCTTTTCCCAAATGTTGTGTAGATTCACTTCTCAGAAAAGAAATTCCAACTTGACTCGAGATACTTTCTCTGGCTGAAGATAACAAACTGAAATAGAAGGAAGCCGAATCTCCAAAAACGAGCTTGACTGGTTTTCTAGTCATGAACACCTTCCGTTTCGTTTTGATCTCTTGTCTTTTGCTACCATTATCACAATTTGATGTTCGTGGATCCGTTACCCATGGTTTTGCATTTGACTTTTGATCTGGGCGGATCAAAATGGGTCCAATCCTAAGGTTTCAGTAGCCAAAGACGTAATTTGATAACGATTAATTTGTCTAGTTATAGTATCGTGTCATTGTGACTGTGAAACATGAAGGGCAATTCAAACCGTGTGCTTTATTGGAAAAACTCTTTAGTCAGATTAACTAGAGCTTAGCATAAGCATCTTTATAAGAGTTTATGAAGTTATATTTGCATACTGTTCATGAACGCAATGAAAAATATTTCCAGTCGCCTCAAGAAACTAAAATATAAAATACATTCCAAAATTATAGTCCTGAATATGCTCTTAAAGTATTCGAAATAAACTGAAGAAATGTATTATATCTCACACAAACCGCAATAAACTTGTTCGAAAGAATTATGACTTTTTAATAATCCTATGAAAATCGTCACGTGCTCGCGTGAGAGTTTTACTCTCCATTTTATGTCGACTTTTATGCACGCAAGTGCATTTTATTTTTTACCAAAGCAAAAACGTAAATGACCTATTTGAAGCACTTATTCACATTTTAATACGTAGTACTTCATTTCTGACATAAAACTGCAAGTTTAAAAGTTATTTTCTCGTAATGAATTGTTTAAGTGTGCATTATCTTTTGTTAAAATCCTTGCAAAATTAGATTATTTTCTGAGTCAACTTTAAGTTTTTCTTTTAAATTTTTAATTTTTAATACTTCAAAGAAAATAGTTAATGTTTTATTCGTAGTTCTGTTGTAGTCATCAGTTTCTGACGTACATTCGTCATTCGGTGCTCGTCAATGTCATGTTTCAGTCGTCTTGCTATTGGCGCCCTTGTTTGGAAATAAACCATTTTTGAAGTTTAAACTGCCTCAATGCAAAGAGGTTAATACTGTAGAGCACGTGAAGTAGCGGAATTCATATAATATCAATAGAAAGAGAGAGAGAATACGCGTGTCGTTCCTGATTGGTCAGTGTCAGTGGTGACGCCTACTATTGGTAGGGTAGAGACATAGCAAGCGGTCCCTGATATTTTCTTTCTCTTTCTATTGTTATTACACTGCCACTTACAGTAACGCCCATACCTAATTCACTCTACGTATTAAGCTCTTTGCCTCAATGTAGATCTAAAAAGTCAAAAATAATGAACAAGACATATGTTGGGTTAGATACTTGCAAAGTAAAAAACATAAACAATAAAAGGTGTTTATTCAGTAGAAAATTACCTACCTATCTAGTATATTTGTGAATTGAATTGCTTAGATATCTACTAATTAATCATCCTTGATTCGTGTTTAATTTTTTAGAATATTTTATTTTCGATATTTTAGTTAGTTTTTTAACCATTTATTTTTAATTCTATCTTGTACTGGGCTAGTTTTTATTACTTTGAATTTAAAAACTTAATAGACCAGGAGTAAATAACACCGAAACCGACGACATAAAATAATGATAAATTTTCGATTCAATTGGCAGGTAAGGTTATACCAACAAAATTAACTTGGTTCGTGTTGACTTATTAAAAACTTCTAATGAAATTAATTATCATTACTATTGCTTTTATCAAATTACTTTATGATTTTGAAACGTTTGGTTTTAAAATATACACAAGTTTGAACTCTGATGTGGTATTATTCCCAAGAAAATCTAAAATAAACTAGAAGATGCCACAAATAACATTCAGAAAACAAGGCTAAACACCCTGTGTTTTATCACTCCGAATGGCATGTAGGTTTTCATGTAGGTTTTCACTCCTCACAATGGTTTCTGAAAAAACACAGATAAGTAAAGTAACGGAAAATCAAAGTGTAGTATCTAAGAGCAGTTTATGGAAACTGCCCGAAACACAAGTTGCCTTCTTATAGAAGAACTCTCTCGCAGAATTAGCTGTGAAAAAGCAGGTCTACGGATTTGTCAACTAGTTTTCCTGTAAAATATGTTGGCTTGTATTGTGTGTGATACTTATCTGATGAGACGTTTCGATTCCTTATCAGAAATCGTTGTCTAACAATGTAATTTGAAATAATTTACACAATATTATAGCTTGACTTCTTGGCAACGTCAATTGGTTGATTAATTGACTTTGAAGTTTCCTTTTTGATGTTCTTTTGCTAGGAGCCGTTGCCATGACACCGGCATCTCTACAGAGAGGATGTTCCTATTTCTTCATTATTCCACATCATGAAGACACATTCTTTGATTTTCCTCTTTTTGGTGTGCTCTTCTTTAAGTAATATTTTTGTCTCATTCCATACATGGTTTGCCAATCTTTATCTGTCTATACATCTTCTGAAGATGTTGTATTGGTGCTCTTTTGTTCTAATTTGAAGAAGTCTTGATGTTTCAACGGTATATGTTTTTCCGCAAGCAGAAAACACACTGTACACACAATTTCTGGAATTTCGAATAGTGATTTCCGGTTTTGTTTTTGTTATATTTGATCTTAATGTATTATTGGTTTTAAAAGACGTTTTTACTTGGTATTTATCTATTTATCCTACTTTCTCACAGTTAATCTTGGGAGAGAGTTTTTCTATAAGAGGGCAACTAGTGTTCCGGGCAGTTTCCACAAATTGCTCTTAGTTAAATAAGGTTCCCTATGCCGCCGAGACAGAATGAGATGTGTTGGGAGATATCTGGCAACACTGTTTTACTCATCAGCTGTCCCTGTCTGTATTCATAGCACTCGCGCCTCTCTTCTTCCAACACTGCCGGCCTAGCTGCCTTCGAATATGGAGCTCCCTATCGCTGTTACCGCCAGATGCGAAATTCGTGCTTTTGATCGACTTTTTGCCTCATGGAACAACAGTAAACTTTGACAGATATTGCGACACATTAAGAAAACTGAGACGCGCGATCCAGAACCGCCGGAGAAGAAGATTGTCCAGTGGTATGAGGCTTCTCCATGACAACGCTCGACCTCATGTCTCACATCAAACTGCTGACAAATTCTGGCTGGACTATTGTACTCCATCCCCCCAACAGCCCGGACCTAGACCCAAGTGATTATCACTTATTCCCAAAATTAAAGGAATACTTGGGTGGCATACGCTTCAGTCAAGGAAGAGGTTATTCGATTCCTCAAAGGGTTGGCGGCAGAACTCTACAACATGGGGATAGAAAAGTTGGAGCATCGTCTGCAAAAGTGTTTAGACAGAAACAGCGATTATGTGGAAAAATAACGTACGTTTTAAGCTTTGAATTGATGTATGACAATAAGTAAAAATATTTTAAAAAATCATGGGAATCTTACTTTACTAATACCCCTCGTAGATACTACACTTTGATTTTCAATTATTTTATATTATTTTTGTTTTTTCGGAAACCATTGTGAGGTGTAAACACCCACATGAATATCCTAAATAACTATTTGCCTCCTCAATCATTTAGAAACTACACGGAATAGCAATTAGAGTTCGACTATATACAGATAGAATGCGTAAGGTATGGGCACCTGTGGAATCGTAACGCTGTAATAAGACAGAAAGGAAACCGAGTGGACGTCTGTGTCTGTCTCTAGCGCTGCAAGGCGACTCTTGATTAATGCAAACAAACACCAGTCAGAGCTTAGATAGAGTTAGATAAGTCCATTTGGTTTTCTGTTGCTCTTACTGCGCGTTATATTTTTCTAAGTCGTACTCTCTAAGGATTGCACTCAATATTCCATTAGTTCGGGAGACGGTAATACTAAAAGCATCGCCATAGTTGAAAACTTTTCATGTAAAATCGATAGTTAACAGGTATACCGAGAAGATGTGCTTGGTACTATTTGAATTAATGAGCCGAAAATATGTTTAATAAAATTTATTATACTATACTAGTTCTGATTTACTCAATGATAATAATAGCTTCGTTGTTGAAACGTGCGTTCTTATATAAAAATATTATCCACATGAATTCGAACAAAGGTCAAATCCCAAGCAGCCCATTGTATAATTTATTGCCTAGGAATCCTTAGAAATTTGTATCTTAGGAACTTAGACATTTAATAACTCAATTAGGGTATTATGTTGAAAGGGTAGGTACTTAGGGATGAGTGTATTAGCATAAGGGTTTTCCCCGCTAATTTACCTAGAGTTTTTAAGTATTATATATTAAGGGATCACCGTAAATAGTTTCAGTTTTGATGTACTCCATGATGTTGACAGCTTCGCTGGTGAAACGTGCTTTGAGTGAAAAAAGAAAGGTTTGGTATTAGGGATCAAAACTTTGTGTTTAAACGTCTATACTATACTACTTGTATGATTATTTTTATGTTTTCTTGGGAAAAAACACCACAATTGGATGAAAAATCTGTATATACAGGAAAAAAACCAAACGTTTCCAGGTCTTTTCTAAGCTCGTTTTCAATGGCTTTAAACATGTATTGAAAATATAAAATGCAAAATGAAAGTCTGATTTATGACAGTTAAATTGAAATAAACAAAATTGGTGTTTCTATACATTCAAACAGCCGTTCAATCCAATTAATATCAAACAGCAAATTCTTTATATAAATTTTATTTTCAATCCTAATATCACAAATCAACTTTTTTTCGCTAGGCAATGTTGTTCTAATTTTAACCCCTATCATGTTATGAATAAGAAATTCGGTGGAATTATTTAATTTTGTATTAAAGCAAGCTTTGTCTGTCACGAAGTTTATAAAACTTCCGAACTAATATCAATACTTCTTTATAAATGAGTTTCCTTACTTAATATTTCAGATTATAATGACAGACAAATGATTTCTTCATATTAATATCTCAAGATTGTCTTTAAATTTAGTCTTTAGTGCTTGGCTGCTTTTTGAAATCAATTTAGTTTAAATCATGTTATAGGAGAAATGAATTCCATCATGCAATAATAATCACTTCGTACCTGGACGACCGGGCGGCGCTTGTAAATTTGAAAAGTCAAGTTTGCTATTTAACAATATTTTTCCTGAGGTGATTACTTTTCACTAGTGGTCACCCAATGGTCGAAACTCGACCCTATTTCATAAAATTGTAAAAAGTATATTTTTATAAGAAACAGAGTTGTGGAGAAATCGGTGGGGTATATGTAATGATCAAAATTGTTCACTCATATTGACAAATCTATTGCAATAAAAAAAATGTAATCAAATATCGGTATTCGAAATATTTTTGACTGGAACCGCTCGTGGCAAAATATTCGATATAATAATTAGAAGATTGTTCTTTGCAACCTAAAAGTTTTCTGCATTTGCCGTTTCAATCAAGTTCAGGAATTTTTAATAAAAGAGAGGACCAACAACCCTAGGAGAACCTAATTATTTAATACATTCTCTTTTGTCCGCTGTCTGACTTTTTTACACAACACCTTCGAGAAGGTTGTGATAATAATATATTCATCAAATAATTAAATTCACATTAAAAACAGAATATTTATTATCAGAGTTACTGCAACGCGTCCGAAAAATCAATACTGATCTACTACATTGACTATTTTACCACAAAATACTAACAACGCTTGTACATGCTCTAAGAATAACGATCACTCCATATTTAATTACTCAATGTTTGAAATTTTGACCTACTGGCTTCGGCGACACTGTCAGTTGTTTGGCGTTAACAATATGGACGTAAATAATGAATTTTTATTATATTTTATTTAATGAATGAACCAATATTATAAATTAATAAAAAGCATTATGCACTGAAGGTCGTCAGTAGCTACTTAACAAAACAAAAATGAAAAAATCTGTTTAGAGACAGAGGAGAAAATGGTACCTAATCGTTTTGTCTTGTCTATTTATACATAGATAACTCCTTCACACTTACCTCAGAAAAAATAATTTGTTTTATGATTTTTTTAATTTTAATTATGTTAATAAGTGCACAAGGTAGTCAAACAAGATTTCATAAAAAAACTGTAAATTAAACCAAAAATATTTATCCGCTCTGTGAAGCGGTGCGTGGTGCTATCTAATGAGTTCTACTTTTGGTATTTTTTTAATTGTTAGAAGTCAGTTAAAAAAGTAGCTGATTTCTGATTTTCAAATAAATTTCGAATACAATGTTCCATTTGTAAACGCAAAACAGGTCGAGTTTTGTTTGGAGGAGGAAATTTTTTGAGGTGAATTAGCGCATTCAACATAAACAGGCCAATTCAATGACCTTGAGATTTGAGATAGGGAAAATAGGTGTTGTCGTATGTCATTTGAAAGCCCTTTTTACAGATTATAACGTCGTAATAAAATTTTTTGTTGCAATTCCTGTTCATGTAACAGAAAACCTAACGTACCTAGTAGTAAAACAGGATTATTAAAAAGGAGTTCTTTTATAGTACGCTCTTAAACCATCCTGTTTCACTGCCGCACCCTGTAATAATACACAATTCAAGAAAAACATTAAATGTAAACATTCATTTATTTTACATTATTTTTTGCTGATATTTACAGCAAGTTTGTTTATCTCTTTTAACCATTATTCGATCATTTGAAGCATTGTACATTTATCTATCAAGTTATTAGTTTACTGATTATTGAAAATTTAAAAGATAAGTATGGTGTACACATTGCAAGAATGTTGAGCTGGTAAGTCAGTATTACCAAAATCAAACTTGAGCTGGATCTGCTGCAAGGGTTTTTAACCAAAACCATCCAGAACGTAACGTTCGTCATAAATACGTATTGGAGTTGATTTTAAAATTTGTTGAGACGGGCTCAGTAATGAATAAAGAAGAGCTCCCATGGGAATTGTAAATGATGAAGGGGTAGCTGTGGCTACATTGGGCCATGTCCAACTTATGTCCAGCAAATCTCTGCAGCTTCCGGTATTAGCAAAACTAACGTTTTTAGAATTTTGCATCAGTACAAACTTCATCCGTACAAAATTAAATTACTTCATGAATTGAACGAGGATGATTGGGAGCGAAGGCCCAGCGTATGATCGAAAACCCAAATTTCTTGTACAATGTTTGCTTTTCGGATGAGTACACTATTTTACTTCATGGGGAGGTTATCCGACATAACTGTAGATTTTGGAGCGATGCAAATCCTCATTTATTTAAAGAAGCTAATAACCAACATCCTGTAAAAGTAAACGTTTGGGCAGGGATTTTGGGAAATAACCTAATGTACCCCTGTTTATTCCTGGTAATTTAAATGGTGAAATTTAACACAATATATTGGAAAATGAAATGAATGCATTGATAAAAAAAATTAGAAAATCATCCTCTGCTACATGAACAGCAATTGCATTTCCAACAAGATGGCGCTCCTCCTCACTACGCCACTACATCTAGGATTTTCGGCTCCAGATTCGGAACCTCTGTGTGCTAATTCTCTCAAAAATCTTAGATGTCGGTCTTACATCTAGCGTCTTCAAATTTATCGAAATGTATCAAATAGATAAAGAAGTGTTCGAGAGGACATTCAATTGTGGGAAGCGCAACTGATGAAGATTCCCTCACCAGAAACAATATGTATTATATATAATATATATTGTCTTGCGTACAAAGGAATGACACCTCGAAGAGAGTGGCCTATCTATGTTGAATGCGCGCAAGCGCTAATTCACCACATAAAATTTCCCCCTCGAAACATAAATCGAACTGTTTTTTTCGAATTGCAATAGTTTTGAAAATAATCAAGAAATTCAAGGTGTCTCGTTTGGGATGGAATACCCTGTATATTATAACGCAACTCACTAAACTTTGTAAACATTAAAAAACTATCTATTATGGCTGCCACGGCTGGTAGTAGGGTTTGTGTGCCGGTGTGTAAACGCTGTAAAACTAAAGTAGTTAATGGCATCAAATGTGAAAACTGCGAAAATTACTTTCACACTAATTGTGCAAAAAGGAGAATAGTGTTACATTTATGGAATCTAAAAGTGTTGTGAAAATATTTCCGAAAGTATACCTAATTCCGTACTCTTAGACGCCATGGGAGATGTTTCAGGTACGAAAATTAATTTAAAAGTATTTTCATAAATTTTTAAACTAAAGTACAATATCATAGCCAAATTGCCAGATAAAATTAATATTTTGAATAACCATGTAAATTTATTGGAAATAAATAGCAGGAATGAAACAAAACAGGAAAAAATTTAACAAAAACTAAGACGATAACAAATAGGCCAAAAAATATATGTACCAGTAGATTTTAAAGATAAAGGCAGCAACGAAACATTAAGTGCCTCGTACAATTGGCGTGTCTTGTAAATATAAAAAAAGAAACGATATATAGTAAATATAGTAAATAACCAAAAATAACAAAGAATTAGGTGATACACAATACCTGCACAATATTTGCTTCTGTTTTTAACATTTCAATTTTCACATTTTGATATATTAAATTAGAGATTTGACATACGTCAGAAAGAGCACCACAAAAAAAACAATGTTACTTGCCATTAAATTTATGTGCTGACTAGCTTCATATTATAAAGTAAACATTTTACATTAATATTTCAAAATAATCCAACACGTCAACTGCTTATGCATGGTTATTCACCTTATTTGACTAAACGAATCAATTTAAAAAAATTCTATCGTATGTATAAAATGTAACCATAATGTTTCTTATATTTGGAGCTCCCTTTACATAACAAAAATATAATAGATATCTGTCGTTGATTCGTTTAGCCATACTAAAGTGAATTACCCTCTAAATGAATGAGTGTGTTGTGGGTTGCATTAGTGTAATGTGTAAATATGTTTTATAGCACACTATTTTAAAACAGTTTGGCTAATTGTAAAGTTGAAAAAAGAATAGACCAATTATCTGTCTTTAGTGTTGCAGAAGGACTAAAAGTCGAACGAAAAATGATTTTCAAAGAGTGTGTATGCAAAGATCATACTTCCAGATGATACCTATTAGTTGTTAATATTGTGCCACAAATAAATGACATAACGAGAAAAGAAGAAGTTATATCTTAAATGAAGAAGATGCACTTAAAGTTGGAACATACATATAAGTAACTGTTTTAAAATAAATTGTGTCAACTTTATTTGAAAAAAATTATGCATATAAAAATTTAATTTAACTTACACTTCATATGTTCCTTTGCAGATATATTTAAGATAAGAATTACACATTAAACCGGGTCCAGATCTATAAAAATTTGCCCCGAATGCGTTCGCCGCAAATATTTGCGCCGAAAGTTGAGATAAATTTTCACATAAATATTTACGTCGTGTGTCGTGTGTTTGTGCTCCAGCTGTGTGCAGAAATTTGACAGCTGATTTCAAATATATTTATTTGAGGTTAAGTTTTAACTATTGTTTTACTTCAAATGGTTCAAATAAGTCACAGTCAATATATCCAATAAACGGATACCACCTTCATATATTCTCTCTCTGTAAAGATCATTTGTCCAGTAGCGTCTTCTTGATCTTTGTTTTTTCTGTTTAATATGGTCATACAAAAACAATAAAAGCTGCACATATTCTCCTAATATCGCACATCACAAATTTGTTTATAAAGTGAAAGTGAGGTTAGTTAACGAATTCAGACTTAGATCATTTACCATCTAGATATAGCCTGTCAAGCATGAAATCGTGGCAATGCTAGAAAGAGAGGGCAATAGAGATAGTAAGGGGCTATTTCACTTAGTGGGTGGAAGCAGCCAATGAACAACATGCTGAACTTATTTCATTGGAAGCAGCTCCCAACTGAGTCAAATAGCCTCTTGCCCTCTCTATTGCCCTCTCTCTCCTTAGTCTTACCATGACATTTGTGCACTGCAGGCTATCTCTAGAAAGTAAATGCTCTAAGAATTCAGAAATTTTGCACGCCAGAATTTGCAAGCGCGTTCACTTCAATAACTGAATGCGGCGCAAATCCTTTGATGTTCGTCGAAAAACCGTGCGGATCGCGTGCGTTGAATGTCGAATAAATTCTTGCGTGCGTCAAAACGTCCACATTGACACAAATTCTCCCGCACACACAAAAATTTACGTTGAATTTGCCATTCGGCGCAAATTTTTATAGATCTGGACTCGGCTTTAGGATTAATACCTGAGTCGAAACATAATAGTGATAATTATTTTAATTCACCTGAAGTTTATATCCGTTACTCAGAATGACACAAAGAAAGAGAAACAGAAACAAACATAACGCCAGATGGGAACAACATTTCTTAAAAAACTTTCGTTTTCATCGTTCTGTCCCAAAAGAGTTTCTCTCTTTTTATTTATTATTGAAAATTTTTGCAGATTCACTAAATATTTGTATTTTGCAGGTTGTTATGGGCTTGGTGTGATCGAACCAGCCTTATACAAAAGCACTTTGGATCTGGATGAAATACAGTGGCCCGAAGGTCATATTGGTCGATTATGGTTTTCTCTTCGCTATGAACCGTCAACCGAAAAGCTGCTAGTTTCCCTTCTGAAAGCTAAGAACTTACCTTCAAGGACCGTCGGAACTGTCAATAGTTGTGATCCTTTTGTGAGGTATGTATTAATTTATATTAAACAAATACCCTTTTATTATGATACGTCTGACTGTCTACTCGTATGTTATAATCTTTTTTTTTCGAATATACTGGACAATATAAAATAAGTTAAAGTTTAAAATGGTTCATAGAAAAAATCAAAGCAAAATTTCTAAAATTAAATTTAACTTAAAATTGGAAAGAAAAACAAGTACAGCATGCATCAAATGAAAGATTTGTTGCGAAAATCCTAATACATATTTTTTATAATATTAAAATACAGATTATAAAATATTGTAATAACAATTCATTTTACGCTGCCAAAATAAAATAAAAACTAAACTTGCGAATAAATGAACGATAAAAATCATTCCAATAAACAATGACAACAAGAAAGGAATTCCCAAAAATGCAACTGATGATAAAAAAAACAGCTTTCGAATCCATTCCGGAATTAGAAACAGTACAAGATAGGGTACCAGAAGCGACAAAGAAACATCTCGATCCACTGTGGTGATATATAAATGCGATTGAAGTTGAGGCCGCAGTGGTCATCTGTTCCGTATTACTGATCGTTGTTTTTGATTACAAAAAGTATTTGAACGAATCCATGGAAAACTTATTATAACATATTAGAGTAAACATACGAAAATCGATCATACTATTTCGTACTCACTTGTTTCTAAAAACCAGGTCTATAATTTTCTGGAACATAGAACTAAGAGGTTCACTCTTCTTTTACAAGAAAACCTCAACAAAACCCATATTCTGTCTTGGTGTATTTTTCATGCAAAAAATTTTATCTTTAAAACACCCATTTTTTGCAATATATCAAACGCAATTTAACTTCGTTTGCTTGATGTTATGTTGGAATCTAGTTGTGTTCTTTTCCTGACCTAGCCGCTGCAGCTGCTACCAAAGCTGGTCCACGACCTGTACCGTGTTCAGATAACATAAAGTCGAATTTGGATTCGCTAATACCCTCATTTTCTCTATCATTAAATTGTGGATCTACACCAATTGTGACTTTTTTTTCCATTTTATTCAGCAACATTGCTAATCCAGCGGATGCTAAATACGCCGACTCTTCTGTTACAAGAAAATGTCAACAAAACCTATATTCTGTTTTTGTGTATTTTTCATGCATCAATTTTCATTTTTAACCGACTTCCAAAACGAAGGAGGTTATCAATTCTCGCGTATTTTTTCGCTTTTTTCGCTTTTTTTTTTGTATGTATGTTATCTGATTTCTTCTCCTGTGGTGCACTGTTTTGAATGAATATGGTCTTGTTTAATAGAGTATATATCCGGATTGGTGAAACTTCAAATTTTGGAAAAGAATTCTATTGGTAAAGTGATAAAATTTGTGAATGAAATTTTAATGCACGCATGAAATCGACCAATATCCCTAATATTTTAGTCGATTTTCCGATAATTCCTAATGGATGTGTATAGTTTTTTAACGTTTAATCTATTAAGGAAGATCCTTAGGTGATCTCATATACTTTTCTGTGACGTGCAACTTGCAGTTGTGCAGAAAATCGCCGAAATACCAAAATTCTTATCAAAAATTTCATCGAAATGACATAACGGACATTTCCTCATAAATATTTTAATTCCAACGTAATAATGCGGTACTTTTAGGCACTGGAAGTTTTTAATTGCAAATTTGAAAATTTTCTATGTACATCTCAAGCATATAGGTAGTAAAGCATAATATTTTCGGCTCCTTAAATCAATGAGTACCAAGCTCGTGTTGTTTGTATACCAGGCAAAAACCTATTTAAATGCAAATTTTTCCATTTTGGGAAGACGGTGCTTTTAGTTGTCACATTCTCCCGGCCTAATAGAAAATTCAGTGACAACACATGTCAAACTTTAAACTGCTATTTGGTGGGTTTATAGACAGGGTGTTTAGTTATAGCAAACAAAATCACCAAAGTTAAGTGGTAGATTGAAATATAGGACGGACTAGAATGATAGTGGTCCGTAGTACAGCCGTATATACAGGATGGTTATAAAATAGGGTGGACTGGACGTTTGGTGGTATAAAAATGTTGGAAAAAATGTGAAATTAAAATTATATAGGCTGATTAAAAACTGTTATATGATGTGGACATAAGCAAGTCATATACAGGATGGTTGAAATATATGCTGGAGTTGAATTATATTTATCGAGTGTGATTAATTTCTTTTATAGCCCATAAGAAGTTGCATAAAGTGTGGAGAGGAATTAATGTAACACAGGGCGATAATATAAATTGTTAAAAATAAAATAATTTATGGTGTAGCCTACAAGGAGTTATATACTATGGTTGAAATATAGGACGAATTTGACTCCGTAAATATAGGATGGATTCTACTCCGTCCTATACTTTACAGAAGGCGACTAATAAATTTATGCTTGTCCGTGGGCAGTCGTATGTAGAGGATGGTTGGTACATAGGGTGGAGTGGAATTATCTATAGTTATACAGAGTTGTCAAAAAAGTTGAAAAAAGGTTACATGGCGTAGTCCATAAGGCATAAATACATTTTGGGCTTATTAAGTCAACGCGTACTAGTACATTTTGTTCGTAAACATTTACCTGTCAATTTAAATGAAAATGTATCATTGTGTAATGTTGAGGCTTTCAATGTTACCTGGTTCTGTCTATTAAGGTTATACATACAAAATAAAAAAAAAAAGAATGAAAGAATAAAAACTACCTGAGTTAAAAAAAAACTAAAAAGTTGAAAATAAAACATTTTTTTAAAAAATATATAACCGACTTCTACCTATAACTAAAAAGCTAAAAATAATTATAACAAAATACAACTCTAGCAAATAAATAACACATTCAATGTTGTTAGGTACCTACCGAGGAAGTAAAAAATGTAAACATTAAAAGGTGCTCATTCTGTACAAATTAATTACCTACCAATCTAGTATATTTTTGAAGTCAGTGCCAAGCAACAATCAAGTTTGATGAATTAGTAGATACCTAAGTACGCAATGAAGGATTTTAGATTTGCTTGGCACCGGCTTCAAAATATACTAGATTGGTAGGTAATTAATTTGTACAGAATGAGCACCTTATAATGTTTACATTTTTTACTTCCTGGGTAGGTACCTAAGAACGTTGAATGTGTTATTTATTTGCTAGAGTTGTATTTTCTTATAATTATTTTTAGCTTTTTAGTTATAGGTAGAAGTTATATATTTTTAAAAAAATGTTTTATTAGAACACCCATTTTTTGCGTTATCAGTCTGAAAGGAGAAACAATCATCCCTTATTCATCAATAACTTTTAAAGGTTTCATTCCCAAAAGGTTCGGGGTATTAAGAGTTACTTACTTACTTAAGGTTTGCGTTCCCACAGTATACTTGTCACCATAAATGTCATTATAAGATGATTGTGGAAGACAGTCTTAGAGATGATATGGTGGAAAATACTCTGTCAATTGAAAGGAGACATTAGTTGTGAACGCGTGTTCAGACGTGATAATTAATAATAGTTTGCACATATCATAAGAAATATCGAAGATGGCAGGGATCATTACTTATATGTTATAGATAATTTACTTTTTATTTAATAGTATAAAGATATAGAAATGAAAAAACGGTACTGGAAGAAAGATAGATGGCATATACACAATAAACATAAGGAAGATTAGTGCAAAATCTGTAGGTAGATAATAGTTTTAAGTTTAAATCAACTGAATAGAAAACTGAGGAAGAGAACCCCATTTTCTATTTGTAGATCTGGCTAAAGCATATATACAGTCCCTACATACTAAGGTTCACATGAAAAAAATGGAATGCCATTGAATTGGACTTTTGGATCAGATCAGCAGGAATGTCTGGACTTGAAACAATGACAAATTACAGAATTAGAGAGATCATGCATATAAACCATAATTTGCTGAAGCATTTTAAACAAAACGTACACTATAGTAACTTTTAATAGATTTTTCTGTTGAGAATGATGATGATAATGCTCTAAACAAACAATGATAGGGTTTTTAGTTACTTCCTCATTATCAAAATATAAACTAGAAAAAAGTTTTGAATATAGAATTAACAGACAGATCAATACTACCTACTTACCTAAAAATTGAGGGTTTTAACTATGATTCGAAAAGGGTAGGAATAAAATGTTTTCGTAGTAACATGTCAGTACATAATCTAAAATTGATAAGAATTTTTTATAAATATGTACAATATCTGAAATAATAAATTTATTCTATTGAACTTGGATAAATATAAACATATAAATTGTACAAATTAATTAATTTTTAGAGCCACCTTTTAGTTTGATAAGATTAAACTTATTTATACTAGATTTTCTGCAATTAAATACGGTACCATAGAGAATTTTCACCTTACAGACTCTGCTCGCAATTTAATTGCCCAGACCATAATGTGGAATTATTGTTTAGCACTCAATGTATTTCCCTTACTATGATATTTAAATTACTCTAAAACTCAGACATACCAAAATTGTCTAGTTAACCCAAACTGTTAGCAGTTAAAATAATTATGTCGTCTTATAGTAGTAGAATTTGGTCTTTAAAAATAATTATCTCGCATGGAGTAACTAAATTAGCGCCAAGACTATTAACCTAATGAAAGGGAATGGAAACGTATTTCAGAGCTAATGGCTTCTGGAATTGTGGAATTTGATGCCCTTTGAACTGGCGTTAATGAGCTCAATAGCTCTGACGTGAACATAACTGGCATTTTGATACCATTCAACGTTTAATACTAACGTGTCTAAAGACTACTTCAATATGAAATTTAAATCACCTAGCGAGTGCCCAAATTATTATCGTCGATAGAAATTGGTTTCAACAAAGTGACAAACTTTTGTCAAACTGTCAGTTCTTGATAAATATATTAAAAATATCGAAACATGTTAGGATAGTTTTATACAAAGCTAAAAGTTGTGGAAATATTTGAATTTATTATAAGATAGCCTCACTACCGATTTTTGGTGCAGCAAGATAGATTAGGATTCGATATTTTGGATTTGACTCGTGAAAACGAAGTTTGTGACCACATATATTTATCTCTGTGGTATCACATTTCTGTTTCTTCTTAGGAATCGTTGTCGAGCAGTGTGTTTTCGTATTTTTTTGAAGCAATATTAGGTGGTCCGAGTTTTTTTTGTAACTGTCAATTTAGTGAATAACTGACTTTGAAGTTTCCTCTTTGTTGTTCAGTACACCGGATATATTGCTATGATATATCTATTTTTATAGATAGTGCTCCAGTTGCTTCATTATTTAACAACATACAGACATTTTCTTTGATTTTTCTTCTTGGTGTATTAATTTTTAAGAATATTTTTGTCTTGTCCCAGTTCATTTTATGTATACCATTGACGTTGTATTGGGTTTTTTTGCCTTGTTTGGTGAGATCTTGATGTTCAACCGGTATATCGGTTCCCGCTGATACAATGGACACTGTACACAATTTTTGAAACTTTAAGTAGTATTTGTTTTTGTCCGATTTATTCTCAGTGCATTGTTTTGTTTTAAAAATCGTTAGTTCTTTGTATTTATCTCTAACACTTTTTTTTCAGATAAACTGAGAACAAAGGGTATACAATTTATAATTTCTGAATTGGGTTTTCAGTTTACCCGATGTTATTCAAATCTTTGGTTGTTTGTTGGTTTGATCGGAAAACTTATTGGATATTGATTCAATTCTAAATTGACCTTACTTTTGTTAATGAAACTAATTTCCCTCTGACATATAAGGATTTTATCATTCATTTTTTAGTTTAAAGAGTGGTTTGAATAGAAATTCAAGTAGCTATTGTCATATGTTCCAAAAATGAAAGTTTGTTTAAATTCTCTGTTTCAAGTGTAAACTTAGTTGTAAATTTTTGCACTAAATGGGGTCCAAATAGGAATATAAATTGTCTATTCCATGCTTCTATGTCTCAAAAATATAACTTATTGGTATTCGTTCAATTCTAAATTGTCCTTCCTTTTCTTGATTGAACTAATTTCACTCTGCCATATAAGGATATAATGATTCGTTTTTTACTTTAAAGAGTGGTTTGAATGGAAATTCAAGTAGTCATATATTCCAAAAATGAAAGTTTTTTTAAATTCTCCATTTCAAGGGTAAATTTAATGGTAGATTTTTTTACAATAAATGGAGTCCAAATAGAAATATAAATTGTCGATTCTAAGCTTCTCTGTCACAAAAATATCATCAATACTACACTTGCACACTTTTTAAGACGACTAGTTTAAAAGGTATTAAGGAAAATAATGGGTGTTTTGTTTAGAGGTATAGAACTTTAAGTTGGCAACACTCTTTTAACCGGCGGTCATCTTGTCAGCTGTCAAGTGATGTATGTTTAGTTTAGTTTGGCATTTCATCATGAATAGACTGACGCGTGAACAACGCTTCCAAATTGTGTAAATTTATTTTGAACATAATGGTTATGTTCGAAATACCTATCGCGCACTACGTCCATTTTACGGTCAACATAATCGTCCATCAGAGCAATTAATTCTATTAACTATGCAACTTTTTCGCACCACATTTACTCTAAATGATAATACGTATCCACAGAGATGTCGTTCAGTGCGTACAGAAGAATCCATTGCTGCTGTAGAGCGTAGCGTAGACGAAAACCCGAATCAGCCTATCCGCCATCGTGTACAGGAATTGGATATGTGTCCATCCACTTTATGAAAGATTTTGCGGAAAGATCTTGGTTTGCGTGCTTACAAAATTCAACTCATGCAAGAATTGAAGCCACACGATCACCTATAAAGGAGTACATTCGGTGAATGGGCCTAAAACAAAATTGCCGTTGATCCCGATTTTCATAAGCGAATTTTGTTTACCGATGAAGCTCACTTCTGGTTGAATGAATACGTCAATAAACAAAACTGCCGTATTTGGAGTGATGATAATCCTCAAGTTCATGTTGAGACACAGTTACATCCAGAAAAACTCACTGTTTGGTGTGCTTTATGGGCTGGTGGAATAATTGGTCCGTACTTCTTTAAAAACGATGCTGGCCAGAACGTTACAGTCAATGGTGATCGCTATAGAGCCATGATTCGTCAATTGAACAATCATGATGCACACGAGCATTGGTTTCAACAAGGCGGGGCAACATGTCACACAGCTCGTGCCACAATTGATTTATTGAAAGAAACGTTTGGTAACCGCATAGTTTCACGTTATGGACCCTTGAATTGACCTTCAAGTCGTGAGATTTAACGCCGCTTGAGTATTTTCTGTGGGGATACGTGAAGTCGCTAGTCTACGCCGTTAAGTTCGAAACGATTGACCACTTGAAGTACAACATTCGCCGCGTTATTACCGACATACGGCCACAAATGTTGGAAAAAGTCATCGAAAATTGGACATTCAGATTAGACTACGTCCGAGCCAGCCGTTGCGGTCATATGCCAGAAGTCATATTCAAATTATAATGCCAGAAGATTATCTTTCGAATAAAATAAATTTCATTTCAAAGTTCTATACCTCTAAAAAACACCCCTTATAAGAAAATGGACTCATTCTGTACTGATTTCCGAGACTACTAAGCCAACAATCTTGTAAACCTGTCCTGAAAATAACACCACAATCGAAACAAAAATATGTATATTCAAGGAAAAACCAAACGTTTCCAGGTCTATTCTGACCACATTTTCAATACATGTTTAAAGCCATTGAAAACGAGGTCAGAATAGACCTGGAAACGTTTGTTTTTTTTCTTGAATATACAGATTTTAGGTTCGATTGTAGTGTTATTTCCCAAGAACACATAAAAATAATCAAGAATATGCCGCAAATAACATTTAGAAGACAATCTGTACTGGAAAACCAAAGCTAGATTGTAACAAATTTCAAAGATGATATGAGACTCTTAATATGCGAATACAACTCACATTTGAAATCCCAGTGTCAGTAAGCCTATGAAAATATTTCACTCCCAAAATAACAAATATTCCGAAGAATTTAAAAAATCAAAAAATCTCTCAAATGGCTTTGCTGACGACACTTTGTCTTCACATCAATGTAATCTACCCAAAGTACATGATATTTATTATTCGACAATGATAATAACCTTCCTTCGCTTTATTGTAAAACCACAAAGTTATAGTTGGGTATCGATATATCTAACGACCAATTGGATTACACAAAAAGCAATTCAACATTTATGATCCATATATGTACTCGCTTAAGTTAATACGAAACCATTATATATGTCTGTACCTCTTAGGATGTAAGTTAATGGCACATAAATCAAGGTTTTAGAGATTGCCATAAAATTCATTCTATGTGAACGTGATCTACTCGATGTTGATAATCTCAACGTATTTTATTGCGAAAATGCTTTTATGTTGTTCAGTTTATCCAATATTGATATTTAATAAATTCATTATCTGTACACTAATTGACGTCTTTATTGAAGTTGAACGGTAAAGTCCGCTCCAATTTATATACTAAAAAATAGTCAATTAAATCTTGGATGTCTGTAGCAGCGACCCCTATCTTGCCCAAAAATTAAACCAAACCATCCAGGGACCTACTTAAATATACACAAAAACAAATCATCAAAATCGCTCCATCCGTTTAGATAGAGTTCAGTGACATACACACTTAAAAAGCATGGTACAGGGTGTTCAAGAAGTATTGAACTCCTCCTCCTAGTACTAATCGGAGAAAAAATGAGTAGAACAAAAGTTAAGGAATTTTCCCTAGCTCTCTAGTGCTGCTAATATCAGACCTCCAAATGGCATTGAAATATTTTTTTAATATGTAACTTGATATAGTTACATTATACCAAAATACATATCACTGAACCAAATATTGAGTATTTAAAAGCGTTTACCAAGTATCATCCATATCAATTAAATTTTGGGTTTCGATATTGTTTCTCCGACGTTGTAATTTCAATTGAGTAGCACTTAGTATTCTCCATTTCAAACAAGATCTTTTGGAAATTTACTAGAAAATCCAATTAATCGACTCTCATAATTTGGAATTATATCTTCGGCTGAATACTCTGGCTTAACAACCTGCCAGCTACTGTTCTCCAACTGCTACTAAATTTGAAGCAACGTGAACTATTTTGTAACTATCCATTTCGTCATTGTAAGGGCTTGGATTTTTACTTGGTATAGCATAAAGTTATCTCTTATCCCACTTTCACCCACAATACAACTTTCCACCAACAGAAGTTGGTTTTCTTTATATAAATATTTACCATATTTACCTTTGGCTAACCTTTTCATACTCATCAATAAAAAAAAACACTATAATCGAATATTTGTTCCATATTGGAATAAAAACTGAGAACCCCACAAGAATAGATAATCCAAAAATTTCTGTTATTTTTTTAATTTGTATGTATTTTCATAACTTGTCATGCATTTGTATTTTCTGTTAAAATTCAGTTGGATTCAGCTGTTGATTTATCTCATTTTCCTTTTGAGATGGTCTCCAATGCTTCGTATGATCAGCCAATATATATCGTTTTCTACACTAAATGTCTTTATTGTTTTGGATGAGAAGTTTTCCACTATATCCTTTTGGAGTGCTTCATATATAGCCACATCTTCGTGCTCTATTTATGATTTTTCAGTATATTCTTCACTCGTTGGAAATGATTATATTATGCAATCTTTAAAGATACACCGGTATTCCCTATTAAAACTTCAATATTTTTCAAACCATAAAAACAATCTACCATTTGCATCGCATTTATCGAGAATTATATTGTCATTGACCAAGTATGATAAATTAGATAATGCCTCTTACCAAATAACTATCCTAACTCTGCTTGGGATAATGCATTACACTGATAAAAAATCAATATCAAAATATTTGATACTTGTGAATCCATTGAACGCAAGGCAGTGTATTTTTTCTAGTCGAGAACCATCATCAGTTGTACCTCTCTCTCTCTCATCTGATTAAAGTCTCTAACAATTATTTATGCATTAAGTTCGTTCATATATCTGAATTTTAAACGTGAAATGAATATCTACATCTAGGAGTTTCTAAAAAACTAGCTCATAAAGACGGGAAATGTGCTCGGTGTAAGGCCGTTTTCCTGTGGTTTATAGGATAGACTGGTTCAAAATTAAAGGCAATTATTCAGCTTACGGTGGTCATTTTTTTATCAACCGATTTAGCTGCAGTAAACAATATAATATATAAAAATCTCGACTCACGGTGTTATTGGTCGAACCCCTCCAAAATGGCTCAATCGATTTTTATAAAAAAAATATATGCATATCTGATAGGTATGAGAATAGGTCGTAGGTGTCCAGACCAAAAAAGAAATATATTTTTCTGAAAAAAAGTTTTTTTATTTGGCATCAAAGAATACTTATAACTGCAAATTTTAATATGTTTAACCAACTTCCTAAAACTGTGATATAGTGTGGAACATAAGTAGTTGCGTATACAAGGTGATAGAAAGTGTATAGTAAAATTATAGTTATAGAAGGTGGTTCAAAAATATGAAAAATTTTGTTATACAGAGTAGACCATTAGCAGTTGGATATATGGAATACTTCAAATAAGGGGCGAAGTAATTATACGTACACAGGGTGATTGAAACAATCTTAGAAAGAGACAATAAGGTGGACAGAATTTATTCTTATACAGGGTGGTTTTGAATATCAGGGTTTTGACAGTTATTATTGGTTTGCAATAACAATTATGCTTTAACAAAACAAACTTAAAAACCTAAAAACTATGAAGTCATTTGCTATTGAAAATGCTGCTACATCATTTTAATGAAATGAAATTTGCCTGATGACAGTTAACACGAAATGCCAAAATTTCGCTAAAATTAATAAATAAAATGCTTTGCCTCGATGCGATAATTGAATTTTCTGATTATTACTGATGGTGGATTTTTGCAAAATAGATTTTGACTGTATCAATTTCGTTTCCGATATATAATGTCACTAAGCACAATAGACAGTCTTCATCTAATAATTTAATACTTTAGCAAAATAGCATATTTCTAACATCTAACTTATTTTTATGTTGTTTGTGATTATAATCCCATCGGAATTGCTATTAAAACCAAATCTTGATACGGCTGGATTTTTAAAGATACAGAATCTGAATATACATATAGTTTTTGCTCTCTAAAAATAAAATAGCTTGTGTTACTTATGGATAATGTAGTTTATTTTAGTGAAATAGTTTTTAGAATCGGATCAGTACTTCCAGAGATTACCTCTTGCAAACAAACACATAAACAAACAAATGTGACCTCATTATAGATAGATCAGTATAAATTATAACTAATGATGTTAAAAATGGATACTGATTCGTTGTTTTAGTATTTACAATTTGAAACAAGGACAGCCAATACTACATAATTCATTTTGTATAGAAATTCTGCATATGAATTTATTCGTAAATATTATTTTCTTTGCACTGAGATATACCACGTGTATAACGACAACAGTAACTATATGGAATACACTAGAAAGGTATTAATATATTTTCAAATTGACTACGAAATTCCTCAACTAATCAATGAAAGAAAAAGAAACCATATCAAAAATTTACTATATCATAGCGTGGAGTAATGTACGATTTTCTGTCGTGAATCTAATCGTCTAGTCTTTAGCACGAACGGACGCAAATCACATAAACTGAAACAAAATACAAACAAAAAAAACTTATCTTGCCATAAATCTCCCTGACACGAATTTGGAAACATAAATTTGTTTTTAGTTTTTCTACTATTACGTCCTGATGAATGAATTATTATATTTTGGAAAATCAGATATTTATAACAGACCTATTTATAATATTTGAATAGGTTATGTGGTTTATTATAAAAGAAATAAAGGTTTTTAATTCGTCTGTATCTATTTCTTATGTTTTTTCAGCGATTACTCACAAACAGCTGTTTGCTCACATATTTTTTCAATAACATACTTTTACCGATTTTACTGACTTTCTTATACTGTAAGCTTTGGTGGAAGTGCTGGTATTAAAATATGGAAATGTTTCTGTTCGGAACTTGGGGTATAATAAATTGAAAAGAAATTATTAGTTTAGTTCCGGGGAGCACGAAGTGCTCCCGTATTTGCCCCTTGTCTCACGCCCCTCTTAATCGTGACTGGCATCGATGCTTTGTTATTCAGTGTAATGTTTGGCCCCTATGCAAATGTTTCTTCCTGTGCATCTTCTAAAAGCAAATTGCTCTAAATTCATAGCTTCCTCGCACTTGTAGCTGATTTTTTTTGAGAATTTGTAGAACTAATTTGAGCACATGACATTAGACTAATAATCCTGCAGTTTGAAATTTTTTTATGTTTGATTTTTTTGGCACGGGGAAGATGACACATTTAATAATTTCAACCATTCATTATGTATTTGATATGGTTCGTATGTTTTGTAGTTTTTTGTTGAACTCCTCATACTTTAGGAGCAACTCTTCTATCTCGTTGCACTTCGTTTGCATTCTCAGTTATTTCGCTTCATTGATTTTTGGCTTTATATGTTAATGAATTTTGCTTCGGCTTCCGAGTTTCCATCTTTGTTCCATTAGCCCAGTTATTTCTTCATCCATCGTTGTTATTTGTTATTGCTGTGAATTACAGTTTGTGTTGCTGTTTTAAGGATAGTGAACAAGAAAAATCACTCAATGCTATCCTAAGAGTATAAAGAAATAATTTGGTCATGTGCGAGTTGGACTCGCATACTAAGGGTTCCGTACCACCTTCAAGATTCTAATATTCCAGTCTCAGAGAAGCAGGGAATTAGTATACTTTCTTATATGTACCCTAATATCTTTTAAGGGAAGCGTTTTAAATTTATAAAAAATATACACTTACATTTTCCACACATAGACTTTTTTTATCTGCTTTAGAATTCGCTTGATTTTTATAACAATACATATGTATTTAATTTTCTAATTTAGCCCCAAAAAATTAACATTAGACTTTTATTTTACTAATAAACTTTTGAGGGAAGCCTTTTGTAATCTAATGTTTGAATTTTGAGGCTCTGTAGACCGGAAGATAAAGGGCAAAATAGCTTTAAGTTTTAAATTATAAATTATTGAATCTGTTATTCAAATTATTTAAAAATACAAATAAAATATATTTTTCAAAATATAAATAGTGTCATTTCTAAAGCGGGAATTAAGTCGATGGTTAATATTTTTGTTATATCTTTTAAACAAATGATTTAAAAATATGATATGTTTGTTATTCATATATAATGGGCCTTTTATCTGATATATTACATGATGCGTTTGAAAATTGAATTTTTATTTTCCATTTAATTGTATAATTTGTCCCTAAAATTACTAAATTTTTCTTATAAATTTCAAGTGAGCCCCAGTACCCCTAATTATTTTCATAATTTTAGGTAGTATGGTTTTGGAAATAAAGGGAGAAATGACAATTTTTTACATCTTTATGTTAATATCTGGTAAACAATTAATTTAAAAAATATGAAAAATATATATTCGTATTCCTCATAATGAGCCCTTTCATTTGATGTATTGCATGATGCGTTAAAAAATATTTTTTTATTTTACCTTTAATTCTATAATGTGGCCCCCAATATTAATTTTAGGGATTTCTTCGTATTTTTCCTGTAAACAAAAAAATGTAGGTCTTATAGTTTGGGAAATAAAGGGGAGAATGCTTAATTTTTTTAAATATTTTGTTAATATCTTTTAATTTATTTATTTTAAAAATATTTAAAAAATTAAATTGAATTTGTCATAATGAGCCCTTTGATTTGATATATTACTTGATCCGTTAGAAACAATTATAATTTTTTATTTTCCATTTAATTCTTAATATCTTTTAATTAATTATTTTAAAAATATGAAAAAAATATATTTGTTTTCGTCATAATGAGCCCTTTCATTTGATATATAACATGATGCCTTAGAAACAATTTTAATTTTATATTTTCCATTTAATTTTGTAATTTGACCATCAAAATTAGAAGTAGAGGTTTCTCCTTATTTTTCCAGTAAACTTCAGCTCAGACCCTATAACTCTATATTTTTTTTTCAAAACTTTACGTTCTATAGTTTCGGAGATAAGGGCGGGGAATGGGTAAATTTTGGTATATTTTCGTTTATATATCTTTAATTTTTTTTTAATATGAAAAAAATATATTTGTGTTCCTCAGAATGGGACCTTTCATTTGATGTATTACACTTAAAAAAAATATTTTTAAATTTTCATTTAATTCTATATTTTGCCCCCCAAAATTAATTTTAATGATTTCTCCTTATTTTTCCTGTAAAGTTCGGGCAACGTTCTATGTTTCCCAATTTTTTCAAAATTTTAGGCTAAGTTGTTTCGGATATCATGGGGGGAACGGTCGATTTTTTTAGTTTTTCCCCCAGTAGTACCCCTAAAATCAAAATTTCTTCTTTGACGATATATACTCCTAATCGGGTCACCAAACTATACACTCATACCAAATTTCAAACTCTTCCGTCCAGTAGTGTAGGAGAAAATTGCTGTGATGTGACAGGCAGAAATCCGGAGTGATATTATAAGGGTATCCGTATGTTGTATATATAGAACCCTAACAAATGAACCGCGCTTGTTTTCATGGTAATTACATGCATAATCTAATCTCAAAAGTCAAAAGAGGTGTCATAGCTAGAAGCAAAATAAAGCGAAAATATAACACGATAAGATGATCATGGTAGATATAAGATTGCACTGCACGCTAGAGTATTAATTGAATAAACCAGATCGATATTTAATGAAAACACTTAATATATGGTTTCAGCGATCTATCTAAAACTAACCATTGCGACCGATCTTGTGGCACTACATGGAAATTTTGGAATATCTTCACCCACCCATATTTCGGCAAAGATTAAAGAAGATTTAAATCTGCTAAAACACCTGTTTTAAACGAGGAAAATTACATTTATCATTTACATTAGAAAATCTCAGATATCTCCGCCCAACGAATTTTGCTTGGTTACCATGTAAAAATCGTAAGATGCGAATCAAAACTCGTAAATGCTTCATAAACAATTATAAGTGTCGAATAAAACCTTAACTACAGTAAAAAATTACGCCGGGTCATTAAACACCTCATAAACCTATTCCTAAATTCATTTGAGGGAATTTTTATAACATAATATAAATTCAAGTTACGTTCATTTAATGACGCAATCTCAGACACCCTTAAAACCATCTACTATTGAAATAATTGATTAAAGATATGGCACGTAATCCCGTGGAACAATCCCCGTAATATATTCTGTAGTTTACGTTTATCATCTGGCTCGGGAATTGATTTAGGGTTGTAATAACTCAAGTTTCGAACAGATTCGAGAATGATTGTACTGTTCCTCAGTATAATAACGTGTGATAAGGTGGGTGAGTGTTTTTCCACTCACGAGGATCAATACTAGACTATATACTCATACGTTGTCATAATTGAATTGATTATGTGTCAACAACAGAGTTTACATTGCTCAAATAAAATCTGCAGTTGTCTATAAACATACAACAAGCAATTTTTCCGGAACAACAGACAAAATAAAAACTTGCTATTGATCAAAATATTGTCCATTGACACATTATTTATATTTTTAGGGATACTGGGATTCAGAAATATTGACGTTTGGTAACATCCATTTTTTTTTTAACTATTACAACGTGAGCTATAAGAATTCCTCGAGTTAAGGGCAGAACAGCATATCTTTGTTTCAACATGATTTAAATATTGCATAAAAAACTAATTAATCAATTCAACATTTTAGTCTATTTCTTTACTAAATGAAACGTTTTAGTTCATTTCTTTTAAAATACACTGTTTTCTACATGAACATCCAAGATTCATTTGCCATAATTAACGTCATTGAAACAACTAATCGTACTCTCCATACTCATTGATACTTGAATCTTTGTCTTGAGGTACACCTTAATCCGCAAAAATTTTAAAGCTGCTACCCAGGAAAAATATCTCAAATAATGACAGTCAACATCGAAAAATAACTGCTGCGCCAACAGAACCTGTTTTAATTTTGTTAAATAAAAACGATATCTGTTCTATTTCTATTGCCGATTCTGTCGTTCCTGGTTGCCTACAATCAAGGACCTCAAACTGGGTCTGATTTAGACCCTGAACGCTTGGAAATTTGAAATATACAGACATTTTCTCAAATTTGGTGTATTTCCTACTGCTCTCCTAAGCATTCCAAATCGGTACGAACTCATTTTATAGGTTACACGAATCAAACATATATGGCAGTGTCCAGACGTTTTTTGTTTAAAGATTTTACTAATTAGAGAACATTCCTTTTCAGTGGGTAATTTTCTTGTATCCTAGCGCATGATTACTAATTATCTGTTTTCAATGAAATGCAAGTAAGGCAATTATAACTTTTGGCAACCCCTATTTGCGACCACGAGTGGCAACAGTTAATCCTATTTCATTGTATGAAGAAAAAATTAGCTTGAATATGATATATCAATAACTATATATGTGAACAAAAGTGTTGTTGTTTTGAATTAAACATATCTGCGGTCATGTTTCAGTATAAAACTCAGATGAAACGTATTCTGTACAAGCAATAGTCTATTAACATTATTGTTTATTTTTATGTTTTTTTGGGCAATAACACCACATTCGAAATAAAACGACGTTGTCAATGGCTGTAAATATATTGATTTAAATTGCAAAATGAAAAATTGATTTATGACATTTAAATTGACATTAGAAAATTTGTTGTTTTTAGATATACAGGTAGCAGTGATCCCATTAACGTCATAAGGGAAAACCTAGGAAAGAACCTTATGAACTATCCCGATACTGGGTTGTTCAAAAGGAGGTTACCATTAACAATTTCTTTCTTAATTGTCGGTAACCAGATACGATTAAATTCTACAGAAATAGAAGCGATACAATCATCTTCATTCACAAGAATTAAGGCAGACTCTTTTATTTTTCGTTTCGTGTTATATTGTTCTTTGTAAAGTATAGTTGAATTGTCAAATTGTATTTTATGGCCTAGGTCCCAAGCATAATCACACATTTTCGATTTTTCACATTGCCATTTCTTTATGTAATTCTTGTGTTCATTTATTCGTACGTTTAATGGTCTCGATGTTTCTCCAATATAAAATTTATTGCATTCGCAAGGAATCTTGTATATGCAGTTTTTTGAGTTCTGGGTTTTGTTGGTTGGTTTTTTTTTCGATATTAGAGATTTCAGTGTATTTCTTGTTTGGAATGTTGTTTTAAAATTAAATCTGTTGCCCACACTTTTCAAACTTTCTGACAGACCCTGTATATATGATATAGTTGTAACTTTAATGTAGTTGTCCTGAGTAATAGTAGTGTTAATAAGAGAAATTCTGGGTTGATTCGGATGGTTTATTTTTTGTTCAAGTCTGTTTATTTGTTCTAATTTGAAGGCTGTTTAACTATAATACATGATCTTTAGAATTTTTTATGCTACCTGAATATCTAAAAACAACAAATTTTCTAATGTCAATTTAAATGTCATAAATCAAATTTTCATTTTGCAATTTGAATCAATAAATATACAGCCACTGACAACAAAGTCAGAACAGACTTTGAAACGTTTGGTTTTCCATCAATACACGTCGTTTTATTTCGATAGTAGTGTTATTGCCCAAAAAAAAAATCAAGAATATGCCACAAACAACGTTTAGAAGACAAAAATTATTGTTGTTGTATAAATTGTTTGACTCTACTTTCCTACAAATACATCCTTGACACAATCCTCAACCATTACAACATTTTGAGGTTTCTATCCGGATCTAGATTCAAATTGTTGTAGTACTTCTTGTTTGTTTATAGTATATTTCATTATTGAGTCAGTTCTTATAGATTCAGAAATAAAAACATTTTATTTTAAAAATTTCAGTAAGATACTATGTTTTGTTTGTTTTACCTTTCCCAATATTTCTCTTACAATTTTTTCTTTCAATTTCTTTGATTTTTAGTTATTTTAGTCAGCCATATCGTAGTGGCAGATGGTTGTATCCCATGTTCTTTCTAGTTTTTGGATATATCATACTGCTTCCAAGCTTCTCTTGACTTTCGTCATTTTTGACATTTATTTTAGAGATTTATTAAGAAAATTTATTTGACATTTACTTTGAGGTTTAGCGTTTTATGCACATATTTTTCCGATTTTTTGAAAACAGTTTGTTTTATGATAAAAAAAATTATACTCAATCACCTCCTAATTTTCGCCGTTTCAGACAAATCACTAAACTTCATTGACCTTCAGTCTCTTAATAACTTTTTTTCCGATTTTCTCGAAAACCATATATCTCGCGTTATAGACAAGTACACGATACATTTTCGTGATATTCCCTAATACATTACAGTTTAAATCATCAAAATTGATGGCGCCATTTTTTGAATAATCGATGAGCATAAATAAAAAAAATACCGACGAATTGATTACATTTATTTTGGAAAATCTGCAAAATAAAAATAAACAGAATTTTAGAACTAGTCTTCTATCAAATTATTAATTTCAAATATCCTACATTTATAATAACTAATACTACTAAATACTGAGGCCAGAAAAATCAGTTGCCCTAAATTGAGTCTGTACAACTCGTAACCCGTGGATAACACACATAATACGATTTCAAATAGAATTAATTGAAAACAGATAAAGCACGTAAAATATGGGAGCACTTTCAGGGTTTTAGATGTCGACATTTATCAACACAGTCAGCGATTGATTTTTTGACGATAATCATTAATCTGCTCTAGCAGGTATGAAAAATCACTCCAACAATGATTACTTTAAGTACAAATCTTATAGTTATACTCAAAATTAATGAGTCATCTCAAAGAATATACCGATCGACAAAATGTAACCTTTCGCCTGTTACATTTATTGCAGTGACTGATTACGAATAATACATTTAGTGCAACTGATTATGTTATTTTTTATTTTTCAAAATATCTACAGATGCGGATTCTCAAATTATTTAAAACTAGGTGACCGTACCAGCTTCGCACGGACTATACAATTGAGCATATTTGACGTAGTTATCTTAAACATTTTGTTAATTTGGTAATTTTCAAATGGCTACAAAAGCTATTTCGGATTTAATATGATGCGCTATACATATTTGACGTTTTTAACATTTTTGATATTGCAGTTTTTCCTTTTCTATTTTAGTTTTAGTTGTGACATGTATTGTCATTGCCATTTTTGCCTTTTTGTGGTTTTTGAAATTTTTGACATTTTAACATTTTTGACATTTTTGATATCACTGACATTTTTAATATTTTTGACGTTCTTAATATTTTCTAGGTTTATAATATTTTTCTCATTTTTAGGGTTCCGTATATACAATATACGGATACCCTTATAATATCACTCAGGATTTCTGCCTCTGTCACATCACAGCAATTTTCTCCTAAACTACTGGACGGAAGAGGTTGAAATTTAGGATCAATGTATAGTTTGGTGACCCGATCTGGAGTACATATCGTATAACAAAAAAAATGATTTTAGGGGTACTTCTGGGGGGAAAAACTAAAAAAATCGACTGTTCCCCCCACCTGATCTCCGAAACTACTGAGCCTAAAATTTAGAAAAAAAAAGGAAATATAGAACGTTGCCCGAACTTTACAGGAAAAATAAGGAGAACCTATTAATATTCATTTTGGGGGGCAAATTATAGAATTAAATAAAAATTTAAAAATAAAAAAAAATTCCAACGCATCATGTAATATATCAAATGAAAGGCCTCATTCTGAGGAACACAAATATATTTTTTTCAGATTTAAAAAAAATATATTTAAAAAGATATTAAAGAAAGATCTGACCTGAAGTTTACTGGAAAAATAAGCAGAAACCTCTACTTTTAATTTTGGGGGGCAAATTACAGAATTAAATGGAAAATATAAAATTAAAAAAATAAATTTATTTTTTTCATATTTTAAAAAAAAAATAATGAAAAGATATTAACAAAAATATAAAAAATTTACCCATTCCCCCCATCCTTATCTCGGAAACCATAAGCTGGAAAATTTTGAAAAAAATGCAGGTATAGCCCCTCACCTGAACTTTACTGGAAAAATAAGGAGAAACCCCTAATATTTATTTTAGGGGGCCAATTATAAAATTAAATGGAAAATATAAAATTAAAATTGTTTCTAACCCATCATGTTATATGTCAAATAAAAGGGCTCGTTATGACGAAAACAAATATATTTTTTTCATATTTTTAAAATAAATAAACTAAAAGATATTAATAAAAATATAAAAAATTTTACCCATTCCCCCCCTTATCTCCGAAACCATAAGCTGAAAATTTAAAAAAAATAGAAGTATAGCCCCTCACCTGAACTTTCCTAATATTCATTTTGGAAAGCAAATTATAGAATTAAATGGAAAATAAAAAATTATAATTGTTTCTAACGGGTGATGTAATATATCAAATCACAGGGCTCATTATGACGAATACAAATATATTTTTTTAAAATGAATATTTTAAATTATATTAAAAAAAATTACATATTCCCTCCGTTATTACCCAAACTATAAGAGCTATTTTTTTTTGTTTATTGGAAAAATATGAAAAAATCCCTAATTCTATTATTTGGCCCACAAATAATAGAATTAAACGAAAAATAAATTATTAGAAAACCTCCATAGTAATTTTAGTGAGAAATTATACAATTAAATAGAAAATAAATATTCAATTTTCAAACGCATCATCTAATATATCAGATAAAAGGCTCATCATATTTTTAAATCATTTATTTAAAAGATATTAACAAAAATATTAAACATCGACTTAATTCCCACTTTAGAAACTACACTATTTCAATTTTGAAAAATATATTTTATTTGTATTTTTTAATAATTTGAATAACAGATTTAATAATTTATAATATAAAACTTGTCGTATTTTGCCCTTTATCTTCCAATCTACAGAGCCTCAAAACTCAGACAGTAGATTATAAAAGACTTCTCTAAAAGTTTATTAGTAACATAAAATTCTAATGGTACGGAATCCTAAGTATGCGAGTCCAACTCGCACTTGACCAAATTATTTTTAAACTTTAGTTTCTTAAATCTTTACCGCTCAACATTGTTTTTATATTTCCGGCATTTTCATTTTTTTTTTCATACAAATTCACCTGCAAACAATAAGAACACTTTTCAGTCTCCATCCCTGCATTGCAGCTTTGAAAAAAGGAAAGAGACTTATGTGTTATGATTCTAAACAATAGGCAGAAAAGCAATAACTTAATAAAATAAAGGAGTTTAGTACCAAGTATTAATTAAGCCTTGGTAAACTGATTTATTATCACAATTTTCATCTTGTGCAATTCACCAGTCGGAATAAACATGCTGCCATGTATTATTGTATTGTCCAATTGTAACCATCAAATATCCCGTCTCTCACTTAATCTTTGTAACTCTATAGCCAGTCTAAAAACATCATCCCTTATTAATGTAAGCTACTGTTATGTAAGCACCTTGACTGATTTTCTCAAATTATCGATATCTTCAAAGTGTATGTTACTCTAATGTGACCTCTACTGATACCTGGATATGATGAATTATATATTTTTTGCACTTTTTTAATATAAGGAAGTTAAATACTTGGTCTATCTTTCGGTTTTACTTTATGTGAAGATGTTTTTGACCTTATTTATTGTTCAATGACTGCACATATTATGTAATGGCATTTAAAATCTTAGTTAAATATGGGGTTTTTAATAATTTCTATGCGAAAATATTTGGTACAGGTGCGGTGATTTTAGGAACCAAGAAGTGTCACCAAAATCCCAAGTGAGATGACAAAGGAACAGGTTCTTCACTACTTAGAACCATGTTGTTCAAAATGCGATCTCCATTTGTTATTGTCTGGTTAAAAATCGCTTATTTAATATGTGAAATTGATTTCACTGTAACCGTAACTTTGTTTCTATCGAAGAATCTGCATCAGTTGCGCTTGCATAATTTATTGAGATCTTGGATAATATTTATATAGTTTGTACATATAAATCAATTAAAAATTTATCAGTTTTGTGTACTAAATACATACATTAGAGTTTTCAATCAGTTGAGGGAAGCATAGCTGAATAAGATACAGTACAATATATTCTCATGCTTTCAGTGAACTCTCGAAAAGATAATATAATAATTGTGCTGGTAGGTTTTAGTTAACCTACAAATTGTTTCTTGTAATTTATACCCTAGGAATCACAGGCAAACGGCGGTACACACAGTTTGACTCATGATTTGGGGTTTCTGTGGAAGAAAGTGGTTCCTGTAACTCCTATAGGTGGAAAGTACTTTCGCAATAAAATATATTAATTTTCTTTACTTCACAAATAATTCAACAGTTACTGCCAAAGCAAGTATTTTAAAATTTGAAGTTACATTATTATTTGTTGAAAAATTTTATTTCAAGCAATAATAATTTTTAACAAATGTTTCATCTCTTTGTGGTCCACTACTCGCATATGAAAAACAGAACTATATACTTAAAATTGAAAAAGTTATGTATCTATATCAAAATATATTAGATAAGCAAACTGAAATGTATTTTATTTTCAAAATTAAAAAATTCTCATATAATATGATAAATATTATTCAAAACTTATTGACCTCCGTCTTGATTTTCATAACTTTAGATGTTCTTTGAAAGAAAGTATATCCTCCATGGCAAAAAGTTGTAGGCAACGAAAAGTTTTTCCTCTATTGAATTTGGGGTTCAATATGGAAACGGAAACGACTCTTTTGTATGGAAACAAGATTATGAAAGAACGATGAAACGCCGAGAACACATGCTTGGGCATAAAAGGTAATAAAAGTTGGAAAACAATCACCCCTAATTGTATTTTCTGAATAAACTTCTACGGGAATTCAACACAAGATTGCACGTTCAAGCGGTTTACACATTTTCAATAAAATTTACGTAATAATTTTATTTTTTATTTTGAGACAACACAAATGATTTGTCGGAGATTAGGTTGCAGGATATTATTTATTCAAACATATAAACTACTAACTGACTCTTTCAACGCAGTTAAACCACTTTTTGTCAGTATATCACCAGCAATATTGTCAATTACACCAGTCACTAGAGATTTTAGGTAACATAAAATTCAACGGCAAACGGCATAAGCCATCACGTAAATAATAGTTTGTAAGTAAATTATTTGAGCTTGATGATGACAACTTAGAGTTATTGAAACGGCGTTGAGTGTTTAAAAAAAGGTTTGGTGTTATTGTGCAAAACTGTGTTTTTTTCATTTGCTCAGTAGGTTTAAAAACAGATTTAACTTGATGCTGTCTATGCAACTCCCTAATCCGATCCATCGTGTTTTTTATGTTTGGAAGTTATACCAATTAAGTCTGTAACAAACCGTATGTATAAGTTGAGTGACGTAAAATTGATATGGGGGCCGCAGAAAGTATGACGCAGCGTAACGACAGGGTGGGAGGGGGTCCGAAGAGGGAAAATTTTATGAATGCCCCCCTACACAGGTCTCCGGCGCGTTTAAGTCAGTATTTATTAAAGCTGGAATTAAAATATTTCTTGTTTTTTGCTTTGGATTCTTTTCTAGATAACTAGTTTTCTTGTCATTAGCATCCCTTAAAACCCCCTCATTACTTTATGGAATCTGAATATAACTGTGCCCAATCTATGTGTTCATTTTTTTTTGGCTTTTCGAGTCCTAACTTCTTGATATTACTTAATGCAGAATGGGCCATCTCATCCTAGTTACTTTAACAGACCACCATCTAATTTCAGAGGTTGTCGGTGTTTCTATATTGTCCCACCCCACTCGACTAGTTAATTATCTTCGCTTCAACTTATTGGCAGTTAAACTAACATAGGAAATCTCAGACACGTAGTACCTTTCTCCAGTTTAAAATGGTTCTAGAACACCTTGAAGTAATCATAACATATCAGTAAATAGACCACTGCTCTATCTACTCTGCCTGCTCATTTTTGATGACGTGTTTCAATCATCTATGTTCTCTTTAAGGCGGCAATATTAGTCCAAGCCAAGCTATAAACTCTAAGAATAGGCAGTCGGAAAATCACATGTAACCTTCACTTCAGTTCGACGTTATACAAAGACAATTTGTCAAGCACTTTACAGCATCTTTCTATATTGAAATTGTTTTGGTTATCCTAAATGTTGGCGGAATCTCAATCGTGAATCGATTCACTGGTCAACAAACAAATATATTTTCAAATTTTTCCTCTGATGATAATGTAGTTTTTTACTAATGCGTATGCTCTGATTTCAAAGCAACGCTGTTTTATTCGTAACAGCTTTTTTACTAAATATTTTCAAATTACCCAAAATTAAAGGTTATGTGCTGATTTTATTAAAAAAAAACGCTATTACTCGCATTGTCATATGATGGCTGATTACTGTTGAGGTTTACAAAGGGTGTTAATAACAAATAAATATATTAAATAATATTATATTTAAAAAAAAGTTGATTTCCATTAAATAAAAGAGTAGAGCTGATACAATTAAACTAACTATTTGTGCCGTTATTATTAACTTAAATAATCTTCAGAATATATATTTAATTTTAGGAAAAAAGTGTTATTGTTGCCCAATTGTTACTCCCAAATAGAGAAATGGCGTTGACTTTATGTCTACGACAATGAAGCCGACAAATAATAACAAATAAATGACGGGCGTCATTTTGACATACAACACCCCTCATACCTTCCTACGATACCCTCCAACCCTTTTAATGCCATGGTAAGACCTAGATCCCTAAGAAAATCTGAAAGCCTACTATTGTTAATCACCTCAACAGCTTATGTAGTTGGTACTTTACCTCTAGACCAGCGACCAGATAACACCACCAAGTCATCCTGCAATACACCATTTAAATCTAAGTTTGAAGAGATCGTTATCAACCCTTTATCCGTGGCTGTTATTTGGTTGAATCGCCTCTCATCAGCTACCTACTTCACTCGCTGGTACATTATCTTCCAAACTCTAAAGCCAACGACTGATTGAACATATACTGAAAGAGGAAATAAAATATTTTGCAATTTTGTTGGCTATTGCAATCTCTATATAGATGTTTTATCGCGAAATGACTTCGGACGTCCAGGAGTTTCAGGAAAATCTGGCTCACAGAGACTCCAAATCGGGAGTCGTACTGTGTGTAACGCCGTTTCCCTGTGATTCCTAGGATAGAAACCACACGAAAAAATGTCGGTTTACTAAAACCTTTCAAATAAATTACGATACTAACTTTTCAATTCAATTCATTGAACGCAAAAAATATAATGTTTCTAGTCGAGAACCTTCATATTGTCTCGCGTTCAATGGATTGAAAAATCTAGAAAAGTTAGTACTTATCGTAATTTCTCTAAAAGGTTTTAGTAAACCTACTTTTTTATCGTGTGATATATGTCCTAGGAATCACTGGGAAACGGCGTTACACACAGTGCGCCTCCCGCTTTAGAGTCTCTGTGAGCTAGATTTTCCTGAAACTCCTGAATGTCGGAATTCATTTCGCGGTAAAATATTAAATTCAGTTATATGTACATAAATAATTATTCGAGAATTCAATCAGTTGACGGGAGCGCAACTGATGAAGCTTATCGACTAGAAACAATATATTGTCTTGCGTTCAATTGATTGAAAAATCTTGAAATGTTAGTATCTACATAGATGCTTTTGAGACATCCAGTAGTAACACATTTTGCCATGTATCTAAACACTAGCTAGAATTATTCTTTTGTTTCAGGTTGCATTTAATGCCCGATGAGAGAAGATATCTCCAGTCGAAGCAGAAAAAGAAAACTTGCAACCCTTATTTTGATGAAACCTTGGTATTCCAGGTATGTTTTTAACTATTCATAAATTTAAATTGTTACATGTTAATTAATTTTCCACTGTGTACTATAAATATTTCTTGAAATTTCTTTCATCTTATGATTTATGGAAATTATATTATAGTGGTATGTGACACGACAAATATTTAAGTATTGAAAGTATTCTGAACACATTTATTATTATTAAAAAACAAATTAAAGAATGAAAATTATCCCCTTAAATCAATTAGAAAAAGTAAGTAATTTCTGAATGGAGATAAATAATTGCTATTTTGATTCTTCATGAAGACAAAAGCTCATAACGATTTATGAAAAACGTAAATAAATCTAAACGTGTGGTAAGAACATTTCTTGTAGAAAAATATAGAAAAACTCTCTCACAGAGACTGACAGAAAGATGGTCTATGAATTTGAGAATTAGTTTTCCTAAATATATATGTGTGAATATGTATTTCTACATACTTATCTTTCTGATTCCTTATTAGGAATCGTTGTCAAACAATATTTGTAAATTATGCTGAATTAGCTAGACTTTTCATAAATGTCATTTTGTTTAAGAATGTTGAATATTTTGTTTTGACTAATTAATTTGGAAGTTTATTTTCTGATATTAATTGGACATGATATGTTGTCATAAGGCATCTAGCTCTATAGAGATATGTCGATTTCTTCATTTATTAACATCACTAAAAAAATCTAATAACATATTATTTGTGTCTTGTTAAACAAGGAAGTATTCAAAATGTTAGTTAAGCAACCATACATGACAAATAATATTGGTTGTATAATATGCCATTATTTTGTGTACACTAAACCAACTAATTAAAAAAATTAAATATTATACATTGTTATCAAGGATTCAACAATTTATATATGTCTCCCCTTTGCTAATCTTGTACCTTTTATTGTTTAAAAATACAACTAATGAGTTAACTGTATCTCATTATTCGAGAAGTAACTTTCGCCTTAAAAACTATCAATATCTGAAAAACTGTATTGTTACCTGGTAAATTCTATCAAATTTATTCAGTTAGTTTAAGAAAATGCTGATCTGTCGCCCTACATCTGCCAATTAATTTCAAACTGTAATATTTGCTGATATACATCACAGTTTGAAACCAGACTTCCAGAACATTAATCCCGTGATTCATTTGTTTGCATTAACCAAGTGAATTTTGGTAATATCCTCAAATTTCAATGAAACACTTTTACCATCAAGATTTTCCATTTATATCTGACACAAAGCATTAGTTTTCCGTTCGTAACTTCATCTGACATTTATTGGGGTTGATGTTATCTCTTAGAATCGAAATAAAATGATGGAAGGACACTTTTATTGTAGCGTGTATGTCTGTTTAGGACTCTTAGGTCATTTCGATCGACCAGTTTGCACCCTTATGATTATTTTAGGAACATTTATTGGTAGGGAGAGGAATTGTGTTTAGAATACGTAATTTGTTGCATAAATGTTGTGTAACATGAATGAATAAATGTAATAAACAAATTCTTAGGTTCAAAATAACCAAGTAAACAGTACTATTATTGTTTTTCTCATGTGATAGTTTTTAGTAAACATCTGCTGACTGTACTGAGGGGTGATGGATGATTATCATAAAATTTCCTGTATGCACATGGCGAGCGTTGTGTCAGCCCAACTCTCCTGTCCCTAACCTAACCTACCCTTTTGTCATTCGATGGTTCTTGTGGCAGCCTATCTCTTATAATGGCATATATTCCTAAAGCGGAAATACTCTAACCTGTTGTCATTGGATTGGTCTTCCGTGGTTGGTAGTCGTACACCTCCAAGCCCTCTTGAAGGGGCAAGTACGTAGATATCGAAAACATTTGAATCTGGTGGACCTGATCTCGTTACTATGAGTCGGCTTCTCACACACATTCGTCACCATACAGGTGATCCATCTTTTTGGTTACATCTGGGTCTAATAAAATAGTTCTTACCACTTGTCTGGAGATAGTGAGCCCTGGTGTGTTCTCCAACGCACTAGGGAGTCCTGGGTTGTCCTTCTTTATGCCACTGAATCAGAAATTCCTCGTAGATTTGGTTTCTAATGATATTAATAAAATCTTGGATGGATAATTGCTCTTTAAATTCTATAGGTGCATATGGATAGGTTAGATTGTAGCCTTCAATTCCTGTAAGTTTTTGCAAGGCTTTTGATTTGGGATACTGAGGATAACCTGGTAAAATTGGCTTAACAATTTATTGCCATACCCTCTATGAAAGATTGGAATAATGTTATTCTACAGTTTTACTTTGGAGTAGTTCTAATATATGACATTTCCCACATTCTCCGATCCATTAGTCATAGCCCTGGTTATAGCAACTGTCTCAGATGCACCAGAACATCGTCTCGTCAAAAAGAGGCTAGAACACAGGCGGCTCAACAATAGAGCTTTTGATTTGAAGATTGTAGCTTATTTGGCAATGGTTGAAGTTAGGCTCAATAGTCCTTTTCATATTCGAAAATTTTTTGTTCGCATGCTTCAACTTCTGGCATTTTCTCCGATATCCATGGGATCCTGATCCTTAATTAGATTTCGTAAGACCCAACTGTTAATCAGCATTACTATCTCAAGGTTTTTACTCAGGTATGTTAAACAACAATAGAACTTTTGTCAATATTTGCCGATTTTCCCATATATTTTTTGGTTTATTTCTTGACTTTTATTGGACGCTTCCAAATCACTGGCTTGCACAGTACAACACACTGGACCTCCTTTTTCAGGCTGTATTAACCGACACGCTTACACAGTAGGGTTTAAATAAAAGCGCTTCACCCAAGGCCGTAGCCATGGGGGTTTCGACTAATGTCTTTGTCAAGGAACTAGACTAACTGTTAGTCTAGTTCATTGACAAAGACATTAGTCGAAACGCGTCGGACAGTTTTTTTTAATGTAAAATGTGGAAATTGCAATTATAGTATCAGTTAATTATTATAATGAATTTTCAACAATTATCGGCCGAATCAATTGAGCATTTAAAAATACAAATCGACGTATCCAAGCTTTTATCCCTACAAGCTCTCATTTATATTCACAATCCAAAGAAGCCCGAAAGTTCCATAAAAAAAATCCGACGGCAAATTTTCAGTCACACAAAAATTTTGTATTCGCCTCGAAATTAAAAAGATTTGTGAGAGAATGTTGACTTTCAACGAAAAAATAGACGATGAGCCTGTCAAATCTGAAAGTTTTGTAGACGCCAAAATTACTACTGAAGAAAATTTATTGCTTAAAGAAGAACTGGAAATGCAATTAATGAAACAAAAAGTAACAATTGCACAGACAATGTTTCAACGACATGTCAGAATTTTGAAAAAATAATTAAGACTGAAATAAATATGAAAATAGGGGAATAAAAGGCAAATACATGTCAATGATCACAAATATCTTAACGGCATCACCCCTACTAGCGTGGAAGAGGAGAGAGCATTTTCTCCAGCCGGTTATGTTTGTAGTCCAATAAAAAATAAGATGACTAACAACAGAATAGATACTATTTGGTTTTTGCGCTACTATTTCCAGAACAGAAAGTAACTTTTATTTTGATGACTTTTTGTTTCGTTTTGTTCTCAATACGAAGTTTTCTGATTTATTAGATGTTTGTTTATACGTAAAACTGTAAAAGTGTGTATAGTATGTCTAAATAAATGTTTGAAGACGTAAAGAATAAAATGTTACCAATGACTAATGACTAAATATTAACTTGAATATTGAATCAATCTCTGGTTTGTAGTCTCGGTAAATTTTTTTCTTTACATGTTTATTACAGTAATTTAACAGCAAGAAGTACATTAAGTAAATGGAGATATAATAATATATATGTATAAATAACAAAACTAGTGTATTATTGTTGTTGATTTGTGTATTATCTGCTTGATTTTTATATACTAAGATTTGTTTATATTGAATTTGATTAAATATAATCATTCCACAATTATAGCATATAAATATATTTATAAATGTCTCGCTGGAATTACAGCGGGATCCCGCTGTAAAGACGAATTTACCGCAAATTTCCAGCTGGAAAAAAGACTGCGGGATTGTAAACCCTAATTGTCGTTATAAATTTATTTGATATTTTCATTATTATATATTATACACTTATGTAGTTTCCTTACAAGTTTACCGCTGAAACAAAGACTATTTTTACTTCTCTCCAAAATCCGACTTCATATTTATTATTAACTGAGCCAAATGTATTCTAAATGTCTAGAACGGGGGTTGCAAATTTCTCTTTGTTGACGACAAAGAAAACGTCACATTATATCTCATCCACAGCGTCTGTAAACTTAAAAGAGACTTTACAAACCATTTAACATTATCTATAAATTCTCAACTTTTCCTCGTACGCGAAGTGTAGCTTGTTTACCACATCTGTGAGATATTATATAATATTTTTCGTGTTTAGAATGCACAAAACAAGTCACTCAAAAGCACACGATATGAAGTAATGCTTTGTTGCAGGTTTCCGCTAAGGATATGTCGGACCATATACTGAAACTGACAGTTATCGATGGAGGACGACAAAAGAAAAAGAGCGAAATTGGACACGTCACATTTCCATTGAAGGAGCTGGAAATTGGAGACGGAACTGAACAACAACTCTTTAAAATGGATCTCGAAAAAGTAAATAAAGCATATATTTAATGAATATATTTAAAAAAAGACATGTAATGGATTTAATGTTCATTTTAAATTCTTGTATACATAAAATATTAATAATTACATTTGGACAGATGATATACGATTTAAGAAAGACTAATTTAATTTTTAAATGATACAGTGTGCATGTAATGTCTTCGATGGCACATTACTTATAATATCCAAAAAAGTGTATGAGTTAGATGTTGCGGTTTTTAGTTCAATGCTGGTTCAAAGCAAATATCTAAAAACGAAGGACCTTTAACGGAACAATCGAAAAAAACAATGTAAAGTGGCGTAAATGAAATCACCAAGTAAGGGCTAAACACTGACCTTTAAATAGGTGGTGTTTTCTTGGTTCTTTCTTCTGTGGCAGGAGCAGTTGTTAAGTTGTTCGAGGGCTTCAAATCTGGACGTTACGTTACACAAAAATGGTGACGAAATATTCATCGATTGAATAAACAAAAAGTACAGGTTGAACAAACAAATTATCGGCTTTTGTAAACACAAAAGAAACGAATGAAATCGGTTAAGCAGTTGTTACGACCGAAACTTTTTACTCGCGAAATCGTAAAACAGTAACAACAAAAAGCGGCCGCCTTAAACGGAATCAAAAAGCAAGCGTCCGATTAGATCGGAAGTTAAAACAAGAGTCTCTTAGTTCGGTATTATATTAGGCGCGACGGAAGGTTTTCGAAAATGATGCAAAAGTATAAAATGAATTGCCTAATTCAATCAACTTTAAAAACTAATAATTTGGTCTAGTGCGAGTTGGACTCGCATACTAAGGGTTCCGTACCATCTTCAAGATTCTAATATTCCAGTTTCAGAATGAGTGCATTTTCTTATATTTGCCCTAATATCGGTTAAAGGAAGCTTTTTAAATTTATAAAAAGATACACTTTCATTTTCCTTACATAGACTTTTTATTTTATCTGCTTCAGGATTGGCTTCATTTTTATAAGAATACATATGTATTTAATTTTCTAATTTCGCCCACAAAAATTAACATTAGAGTTTTATTTTACTAATAAACTTTCAGGGAAGCCTTTTATAATCTACTGTCTGAATTTTGAGGCTCTGTAGATTGGAAGATATAGGGCAAAATAGGTCAAGTTTAAAATTATAAATTATTAAACTAGTTATGTAACCGATTTGAAACTTAAACGTCCTGTTTGTAGAAATACTAGATTTTCAAATCGATCTATGAAAAATAGGAGTAGCCATTTAAAAAAATGTTTTGACGTCATATAGAATACATTAATGAGAAATAGCATATTATTAAATTAAGATTGACGTGTCAGTGACTTTTCTCTGCTTTTATCTGAATATATTTTATTTGGTATGTTGTATACTTTAGGTGCACACTGCATATATACTGTGTACATAACCTTTTTTAATAAATTAATTTTTAGCTAAACATACAGTTTCAAGTAAAATTTTTGAGTTAGGTATAGTTTTGATTTTAATTTAATGTATTTTTACATGATAGTGAAAAATATAGGGCAAACCATCTGTGAGTAACAGCATATAGATATTTTTTGGATTTGGCATTACAAAACTATTCCAAAAACTTAATAAAATGAAAACTAATAAAGTATATTTAAGTAATACTAAATTGGCACAGGAAAAGTTACTTTAGTTACTTTAAGAGTTTGAACTGTCTTTTTTCTTCTGCTTGTCATTAACCTAGGCCATCAATAAATCTTTTCTAAACTTTATTAATGTAATTTATTCTTTTCTTATTTGATTTTTTTATCTTGACGGGTTTTTTCTTATATACCACACTTTTAGATGAATCCACAAAAATCAATCTAGTGATCTGAGATCCGGTGATCTTGGTGACCACTCAATCGGTCCTCGTCTACTTATTTGGGAAAACTTGATTAAGATATCATCAACATTTCTGAGATTGTTTGCGATAGGGAATAAACTCATTAAAGTCGGAATCAGGAAGTTAATAAAGAATTGTAGATGAGTCAAAAGCCTCGTTAATAAAATAGGGTCCAACGATTTCATTTCGAGCAATTACTGCACAAAACATTGTTTTTGTCGATATTGCGAGTGATTTTCTTTTATTTATTTAGGATTTTCTTTTCACCAAAATTAATCACTATTGCACCTATTAATAGCTATAGGATTTAGTGATATTATACAAAGAATGAAGCCAGTTGTATGATCGTAAAAACTTATTGCGAGAAGAAAAACATACGGTACCCTCTGAATCAAATGATCCTCAAACTCTCAATTGCCACTGCCACCATTTTTTGAGATGGAAGTGGCAGTGAGTGTCAGATAATATGAAAAACACATGTTTGTAACCAGGGATACTTGTTAATTATCTTGTAGGCGTGTCTTTCACTCACCGTATTTATGAGGAAGATTTTTAGTAGAGACAACCAGTAATTAGGACAACAGGAACGTAGATATTGAAAAAAAATTTTGCTAATCATGTGCACTTCTTAAGATTATTTTAAAATTGTTTTTTGCGCTTTAGAAGAAGACATGAAATAAGACACTTAAAATACTAGTTTTGAATAAAATAAAACATATATTTTTATAATGAAATTGGGAGTAAGTTGGTTTATTATAAACCATACATTTATTATAGCTTCTGACAAGATCTCGAACCATGTAAATTTTTCAAGCGCTAAATTACTTTCTCTTTTCACTTCAATTACTTCCTCGTTATTTAGTTCACTATATATATATAAACTTTTTCTTGGACGATTAATAAAAATTACAATATTTTATTTAAAGGTTAACTTTTTTATATTCTTTTTCAAAAATTTATTTTGTTTCCTCGTTGTTTGTACATAATTAGTAACTACACTTGTTTAACACACTTAACACTAAACTGAAAGAAGGTAAAAATTACATCATTACAACAATTTTTTTCATATATTTGTTGTTATTTGTTGTAGTGATTTAATTTGGTACGCCAGGGAAAGTACCCCTGACTGAAGAAGAAGAAGTAAAGTAGAAACAAGCTCCAAAATTTAGTTTTTGGTACCAAAGAATAATTTTGCTTCTTTGAATTCTTTTGCTTTGAACAAAAGAGTCAAACGCGCCACAAAATTCGAGGAGATTCCCAAAAGTTCGAAACAGTAGGAGGTTAGGTTTTCATGTTAATCCAACAATGTTTGGGGTGCATTATGGAAGCTTTCGGCTTTCCAGGTCTCATTAGTTAGTCTAAGAAGCCTAATGCCGTATCCCACGTTAGGCTGTGTCCCCCGTAAACGCGATTTTCGGGCGGTGCGATACGTCAATGCAACAGCACAAAATCCCTACAATCGCACGAATTTATTTTCCAGTAAGTACAAAATGAATTCTTTCATGTGTTTGATACTTTGCGGCTGTCACTTTGACTCAACGCACCGCCCGCGCATCTCAAATTGCGTTTACGTGGTGCGGGCGATGCGAAGCTTCAAAGTGACAGCCCCAAAATATCAAAAACATGAAAAGAATTCATTTTGTCCTTACAGGAAAATAAATTCGTAGGATTCCAGCAATTTTAAGTTGTCCCATCGCTCAGTTGGTTTGTTTTCGCCTGCAGTACAGTTTTTAATTGTCACGTATCGCACCTCCCGCACTGCGTATATCGCGTTTAGGCTGTGCCCCACGTAAGCGCGACTAGCGAGGTAAGGGCGGTGCGGGCGGTACGGGCGTTGCGATACGTGAATGTGAAAATTATAAACTTAAGCTAAAGGTTAAAACTAACCAATTGAACGATGCGACAAAACAAAATCGCTACAATCTCACGAATTTATTCTCCGGTAAGGACGCAATGAATTCTTTATGTTTTTGATAGTTTGCAGCTGTCACTTTGACGCAACGCACCGCTTGCACCGCGCAAATCGCGTTTACGGGGGACATGGCGTTAAGTGGGACACAGCCTAAGAGAAAACCCATTAATTTGATATTTCGAGTAGCTCAAGATTCGACAAAAAGAGAGAACAAAATTTGTCCAAATCAATGACACAAACGTTATATACCAGTTCTTAATCTCAAAAGAGAAGATATTTTCAAATAAATAAATAAAATTAATAAAAAATATAATTCTGGGTGAAATATGTATTCCGTTGGTAAAAATTGGTTGCCAAGTTAACATAATAATTACACTCACATAAACTTAATTATTTGATAAATATCGAGATTTTAATTTCTTTACAGGAAGTTCAAGAAATCAAAACTGATCTTGGTGAGCTGCTGATTTCCTTAGTTTACAACGAAAATCTAAGCAGACTAAGTGCAACTGTTATCGAAGCAAGGGGCCTTAAGGTAGGTGCACTTTCTATCAGTTATTAAATTGCGAAGACAAATATTTTTTAATATTCATTACAGGAGTTTTACATTGCATAGTATACAATGCTTATTGTTTTTATAAAACTACATTTATATATAGTAATTAAGGAAATACACTTAAAAATCAATTTGAAATCGCACCAAATAATAATTGGGCTTTCGCACGGTAGAAAGGAAAGTACTCTTATTTTCAGTTATGCTTATACCGTTCACATTTATCTAATAATAATTAATATTACATTATAACCCTATAATTTGAAAATGGCGTCTTAATAATTAAATTAATTGTAATTGAAAATTTAAATGTCTAGCGGCAAACAATGCTTCAATTATGAAAACGCATATATAATCTCATGTACATAAATAAAAGGTACTATTTTTCACCAGAATACAGACGATGTACACCGAGATGAGCCATCAATCACACATTGTTCTACTGCGTTATTCATTTTTAAATTCTGTCTACCCAGATTTGTGATTTTCATTAAAAAAATGTGATTAGTTAACAGTTTTTCCTCTAAAAGTTTTCACCATATTAGCTAATGATACATCGGAAACCGATTTCAGATTTTGTAAATGACAGGATGGTTGACAATTATCAATCTTGCTGTCCCATTACAAACACTGCGATTATGAGTTTCGCAATTTGTATGAATATAATATATTTAGTCCTATAAAGTACCTTAGTAGGAATCTTATTATTAACAACTGTTAATATTGCTGTCAAAATCTCGAGATTTCAACTTGGTAATTTCTAATTTCTGGTTCCATTATTGATTACGATTATAATTTTTTAATAAATTATGCGACCTAATATACCAAAATTATATTAAAACTCATTTATTCTAAATGTTTGCAGCATACCCTACCAATTACAGTAATAATGATACATCTAAAATCCGTTCACATGGATTTAAGAACATTTAGACAAAAATTTTGTAAACTTTCGGATTAATTTGAGTAAAAAAAAATGTTGACAAAAATGAAAATATTTAACAAAAATTTAAAAAACAACACAAGTTAAAGCTAGTCAGGTTGGTAGAGAATAAAAAAGTTTAAATTTTGCTTTAGGTCAGTAATTCGAACATGTACGTCAATTTGGGTTATACAATTTGATTTTGCCCCTCTGTGGGTCGGTTAATACAAAAGGGTCGTTCCGCGATTTCAACCGATTCCCAATTCATAAAGACCCTAAGACAATTGAGGAATATAATAATCTCCCCAAAATTGATAGAGTATCCTGTCTCTCTTATATTTCGGAATTGGACAACCCTAGTGTTGACAGCTCTATCGTAAAGTAAAATGGAATTAAATCGCTAACATTTTCGTGCGATTATTTTTTACAACTTTCGACGTGGATTAAGTCAGCAAGAGTGCATGGATGAACTTAATTTAATTTTTAGCGATGAAACTCCATCAAGGACCACTGTTTATCGATGGTATGGTGAATTCAATCGAGGTCGTAGTTCACTACAAGACGAATTTCGTAAAGGTCGTCCAAAAACAGTTGTTATTCCGGAAACCATTGATGCTGTGCGCGAACTGATATTGCAAGACCTTCATGTGACCTATCGTGAGATTGAGTCAACCTTACACATTAGTGGGACCAGCATACATTCAATATTGCATAAACATTTGAATGTCAAAAAAAAATTGTTCTCGTTGGATCCCACACAATTTGTCAATCGTTCTAAAAAAGGCTCGTGTCTATTGGTCGAAAGGAAAGCTCAAAAAATACGATCGCGGTGCTTCAAAACACGTTTATGACATAGTGACAGGTGATGAATCGTGGATTTACGCGTATGAGCCCGAAAGTAAAGAGCAGTCAACTGTATGGGTGTTTCAAGATGAGCCGAATCCAACAAAAGTTGTTCGCGCATGAAGCACTTCCAAGCAAATGATCGCCTGTTTTTTGGAAAAACCGTACCACTAGAAGAACACAGAACAGTCAATTCTGAGTGGTACACAACCATTTATTTGCCAGTTGTTTTCCAAGAAATGAGGAAAACCAATCGCCGAAGACGGATCACTATTCACCACCACAATGCGAGCTCTCACACATCGGCTCAAGCAACTGCATTTTTGACCACTCAAAACATCGATTTGATGAGTCATCCGCCGTATAATCCTGACTTGTCACCAAATGACTTCTCTTTATTCCCGTACGTAAAAAACAAACTGAGAGGTCAACGTTTTTCGACACCTGAAGAAGCGGTTGCTGCGTTTAGAATGCATGTTTTGGAGATACCTCAATCAGAGTGGAAAAAGTGCTTCGACAATTGGTTCAAAAGCATGCAAAAGTGTATAGATCTCCATGGGGAATATTTTGAAAAACAATAAAGCGATTTTCGATGATTAATATTTGTTTTTGTTCTCTAATCCCGAAATATAATAGGCAGCCCTCGTATAACATGAGACATGAGGGCTGCAGTGAATCTTTTTTATTTTATCACTCCGTGATAAAATATTAAAATCAGTTATATGTACTAAATAATTATTCGAGATTTCAATCAGTTGAGGGAAGCGCAATTAAATAAATTAAATTAAATGGATAGAAAAATCTGGACAAGGTAGTATTATAATTTATCTAATTGGTTTTACTTAACCTACGAATTAATTCTTGTGCTTTATTTCCTAGGAACCACAGGGAAACGGTGTTAGACACAGTACGACACCCTATTTCAAGTATCTGTGAGCTAATGTTTACTGAAACTCCTAGATGTCGAAATTTTGTTGGTGATAAAACATTAAATTCAGTTACCTCTATGTACTAAATACATAAATAATTGTTCGGGATTTTAATCAACTGAGGGGAGTGCAACTGACGAAGTTTCTCGATTAGAAACAATATAGAATATATTATCTTGCCTTCAGTGTAATGAAAAATCTCGATAAAGTAGTATGGGAATATTTTTTACATTCAATCATACAAATTACCAGCGTCCCTAACAACCAAATTTTATGGTGGATTGTTTTTCAGAAACTAACATAATAAAATACCTCGTTTGTAAAAATGAGTCATTTATTTAAAACAAATATATGTTTATTTAAAAATTACACCAAAAATCAATGAATATATAGAAACATTAACTACAAATGTTTTTCAGTATTATTATTTGTTAAAAACTTATAACTCCACATGCTTATGATCCCGAACAAACTAGGCAAGTCGTAGAAACACATAAACTCAAAATTGGACGCGGCCTAAACACAAGAACACAAAATAAGCAACAAAAGAACTTTCATTTTTGAATAGTAAACCTTGTTAAACTCAAACCCCGAGACCATATAACCTGAACACACGACATGGCCTCAACCCTGAAGCTGAATAATCCTAAAACCACAATATGTGACGATCACTTCGAGCGCCATACATGAACTGCCAAATACACACTTCGAACAAAGAAGCCACTGACCGAAACTCATAAACTTAAGCACTCGAACTTACATACCCTAGGGGCACCATACAGAGTAGGGTAACTAAACCCAAAATCGCAAGCCCACATACCCTGGGCACAGCATATCTTAGGAGCAGTAAGATGTAGGGTCACATCACACAGGCGGAACTCATGAAACCAAGCGTTCACCCTTATACCTAAGGTAAAACAAGAAAGCGTTAGGTTTGATACTAAACTCTATTTGCTTCTTTCTCCTCTTTGTAACAAACATGAATTTCGCTCAGACCAGAGAATGTGGGCTTGGCAGGTTTGGGAGCTTGCGTGTGAACGAAAGCTGACTGTGCTCGCTTGTCTGCTGTGTGATGAATAGGTATCTTGCTTAAGCTAATGAGTTTCGACCAGTGGCTTCATTGCTCAAAGTGTGTATCAACGTGTGTGACGATCGAAGTGATCGCCTTCCTCACCCTTATTAAGGCCGACCCTGGTTTTGAAGTTTTGGGGGCTAAGAGTTAGTCAGCTTGCCGGATTTGAGGTTTCAGATTGGGGCATGGTTATATTTTCAGATTATGAGGTTTCGGGGTTTACTCATCAAACATGAAGGTTTGTGCTCTATGTGTAAGTTTAATCGTAGCTTATTTTGGGTTTACGTTTTTTTTACACCTGCAATTTTGAGTTTATGTGTTTTTACGGTTGCTAATCATCATTTTAAGTACTCTCTTTGAGGTGTCATTCCTTTGTACGCAAGACAATATATATTATATATAATACATATTGTTTCTGGTCAGGGAACCTTCATCAGTTGCGCTTCCCACAATTGAATATCCTCTCGAACACTTCTTTATGTATTTGATACATTTCGTTAAATTTAAAGACGCGAGATGTAAGACCGACATCTAGGATTTTCGAGAGAATTAGCACACAGAGGTTCCGAATCTGGAACCGTTCCGTGTAATTGCTGTTCTCCCTTAACTCGCGTCTTCAAATTTAACGAAATGTATCGAATGCATAAAGAAGTGTTCGAGAGGACATTCAATTGTGGGAAGCGCAACTGATGAAGGTTTCCTGACCAGAAACAATATGTATTATATATAGTATATATTGTCTTGCGTACAAAGGAATAATACCTCGAAGAGAGTATTCAATATCTCCGACAGGTGAAGTAACCTGAAAATTTTTATCGTGACATTTTGTCCTAGGAGTTAAGGGAGAACAGCAATTACACGGAACGGCTCCAGATTCGGAACCTCTGTGTGCTAATTCTCTCGAAAATCCTACATGTCGGTCTTACATCTCGCGTCTTCAAACATCATTTTAAGGTTTGTGAAACTCGTTCGGGATCATAAGGATGTGGATTTATAAGATTTTAACACGTTTCTGGGTTGATTTTGTTGAATTCTAACAGTTTTCAGCTATTTTTGGGGTTATAAAAAAACCTGACGTGATGGGACCAAATGAGTTGAAGTTTCGGTTTCAGCGACCTCAAAATCATATAATACAATAGGTTTCCTGATTTTTTTCTGGTCCTGTGATATGCTTATTTTATATCATATCTTCTCAGCTTTTCTGTGTTTAACTTTTTTACTTTTTCATTAATTTTAAGAGTTTCAAGAGCCGCTGCAAGTTTTGGGCTCGTAGACTATAGACCCTGTCTACAAACGAACCAAGTAACATTTTAATCCATATAATTCAATCGTTTACTAAAATTTAATTTAAGAAAAAAATCAAATGGAAGAATCACGCGATCGCATCGTACAATGTTAAACCATTTTTACAATTTCGCTATTAATAGTGAATATTTAAATTGCTACTTAACATTTCGAATTTCTAGTGTCCATCAAGACCTCATTAACTGAATTTAATGATTTTTAATTCATTAAAGCTAACTGGAAATTAACGAACAAATGACGAAGTTTGGAACGCTTGCACGTTACTCGTCATCGTAATTAATTAACGTATTTTAAAGAGAATTATAAACCTACCCATAATTGAAAATTACAAAGCTCGATATTTAACGAAATCCTATCAATGCACAACTGTAATAAGTGATTATTACGTTTGGGAACACGTCCACACATCGAAGTTTCGTCATACAAATGTTAAGATTCCCACGAGCTATTGTATATTTTAAGAAAGTGGACTCCTTTTCGTCGACCTGGATAATAACGCAAGTTTATTGATTCTATTTGCAGTTAATACAGCGTGTTCATTATAAATTAATCTTAGTTTGTTAAATATTTATCGTTGGTATTATATAGAAAACTTTCTCGAAAGTAAAACTGTTTTGAAAATATTGGAAACCATGAGATTCATATCAACATGATTGGTATATTGTTAAATATTCAAGTATATCAGTTAAATCCGTGCGGTAGAGCTAAATTGTATCACTGTAATGATGTAGCTAAATTTTTAGAATTCGTATTGAATAATTGAATTGAACAGTGTCAGTCAAAACTCCTATCCCCTTCCAACGAACGGTTATATTTAACCAAATGCAAAGAGTAAAAATAAACGCTTGTAAATGTCTCTAGTAGTGGTAACAGATGACGTAACAGTGTAGATGACGCCACAGGACCACTTTGGCAGTTATTTTAAATAGGACCGTATGACCAGTGATATTACATTCTAAAGGTATTAAAAATACCTACTTACCCATATAATATTTTTGGGTTTAGGCCAATTTTGATGAATAAATTAAAATAAAATTTACGTTTTTTAATTGTCTAATAATTGTTAGTGTGAAAAGGTAGGTAGTTAAGCTGATAAAGTAGCAGCTGTCTTAATAATTGGTGAATGTAGAAAGAATATCCATGAAGCAGAACATTTATTTAATAAGAGGTACCGAGAAGTTTGAAGCAACAGGTAGTTTATAGATGTCAAACGATCTGGTCGATGAACAGTTTATCAGGACAAAAAAAAAATGAGATAACTGCACAAATTGTAGGAAACCTTTCTTCGTCTACACATAAAGTTGGGTCTATCTGTGAAGTTAGTTCAGTTACAGTACATTAGGTTTGAAGACGCGAGATGTAAGACCGATATCTAAGATTTTCAAGAGAATCAGTACACAGAGGTTCCGAATCTGGAGCCGTTCCGTGTAATTGCTGTTCTCCCTTAACTCCTAGGACAGAATGTCACGATAAAATTTTCAGGTTACTTCACCTGTCAGAGATATTGATACTCTCTTCGAGGTGTCATTCCTTTGTACACAAGACAATATATATTATATATAAATATAATATATATTGTTTCTGGTCGGGAACCTTCATCAGTTGCGCTTCCTACAATTGAATGTCCTCTCGAACACTTCAATATGCATTTGATGCATTTCGTTAAATTTGAAGACGCGAGATGTAAGACCGACATCTAGGATTTTCAAGATAATCAGTACACAGAAGTTCCGAATCTGGAGCCGTTCCGTGCAATTGCTGTTCTCCCTTAACTCCTAGGACAGAATGTCACGATAAAATTTTCAGGTTACTTCACCTGTCAGAGATATTGAGACTCTCTTCCAGGTGTCATTCCTTTGTACGCAAGACAATATATATTATATATAAATATAATATATATTGTTTCTGGTCGGGAACCTTCATCAGTTGCGCTTCCCATAATTGAGTGTCCTCTCGAACACTTCTTTATGCATTTGATGCATTTCGTTAAATTTGAAGACGCGAGATGTAAGACCGACATCTAGGATTTTCAAGATAATCAGTACACAGAAGTTCCGAATCTGGAGCCGTTCCGTGTAATTGCTGTTCTCCCTTAACTCCTAGGACAGAATGTCACGATAAAATTTTCAGGTTACTTCACCTGTCAGAGATATTGAATACTCTCTTCAAGGTGTCATTTCTTTGTACATTAGGTGTTGATAAAAGTAAATTTCTTAATAGAAATTAAGAATGGTGTACCAACTTTTAGATGACGACCCCGACAGAAGACTGGAATTCTATGAAATTATGATAAATAAAATTAATCGAAACAAACACTACACAAAAAACATTTGACATAGTGATGAAAGTATTTTTTTCCTCAATGGAAATGTCAAAATACAAAATGTACGGTATTGGAGTGCCACAAAGCTTCATCTTTCGTGAAACACATACTCAATTTCCACTAAAAGTGGATGTTTGGGCAGACATTTTGGGAAACCACATGGTTGGACCTGTTTTGCTCAATACAAACTTAACCCGTGAGGTGTATCTGAAGGTGTTACAAACTGCAATTGAGCTGCTAATTATTAAAAATCTGGCAGAACTTCGAGACGAATTCGGCAATTTGACGTTACCTGGATGAAGAATGTCATGACAGATAGATTAGACGGCTAGGTCACATAGAATAGCCAGCTAGATCACCGAAACTGACACTATTGGATTGTTTAAAGGGGGTATTAATATTTTAAAACAACAAAGCTTATTTTGAAGACTTGCTGTAAGAAATTAATCTTAATACTTCCACGCGTAAAAGCAAAAGTTGAATGGTAAATAGGGACAAATGCAAAAAACCTTTTTTGGTGGTTCTTTCAAAGTCCCAGAAGACCCAGAAATCAATTAGAAAGGAAAACTTTATATCATATAGTATAGCGAAATTTTGTTTTGAAAAAAGAATTAAAGTTTTCGATGTCGCTTTTACATTGATCGATTTTTTGGGACCGCCGTTGTTTTTTTGAATTCGCCGGTTTTTTATTACCGTATTCGCAATATTTTTATTAGAATTACTGACTTCTAGAAGGTTTCTTAATTTTGTTATATATTAATAATAATAATAAATAATAAAGCGTATTTATTGTTTCATCCATGTAATACATATATCTATACAGCATCCACATACATAAATCTATACAGTATACACATACATAGCAAAACAAAAGGCGGAGTTTAGCCTACGGCTATTCTTCCACTTAACCCTTAACAAAACAAATTTCTTCACAAAATATTTATTACCAAAGTAGGTAATTGAGGCAATAGAACAATATGGAGGAAAGTATTGACATTGACAAACTACATTAAGACAATTTAAAAACAAAAGTGTTGTTAAACAAGAGCTTTTTAATTTTCTTTTGAAAACCAAGTAAAGTTGTATCATCTAAATTTTCCAGAATAATTTTGTTATACATTTTAACTGCGTTAAATGAGAAAGACCGCTGTCACATGACTGATGAATGTCTAGGGACATATAAGAGGTTGCTGAATCTTGTAGGTCTATTGTGAATTTGATTAGCCTAAACTATTTTTTCCCAAAGATAATTCGGTTTTCTCGTGTGAACAATACGATAGACAAATTTACAAAAATGATATTACCAAGTCTTTTTCATTGTTTTATCTCTATTAGTTTTTGACTTATATGGTCAAATTTACGAAGTGCGCAAACAAATCTACAACAGGTATTTTGTACTTTTTGAATTCTTTTCTTGGTAAACTCAGTTAGGTACAGATAGTACACTGTATAACAGTAATAGAAGATTGGCAAAACAAATGTTTCACACAATTTCTTCCTCATTTTGAAGTTTAAAATTGACTTGTTTGTATAGAGTAGTTTTGAAACAACGAATGACTTTTTAAATAACTGGTTAACATGCGTCGGAAATCTTAAGTAACGATCAAACGTGATACTTAAAATTTTTGCTTCGTCTACAAAAGAAATTAATTCATTTCCCATTTTTTTCGTAAGGTTTTCTTTGAGGTAACTATAGTATTATGTTGTATCAATATGTTTTACAAATATAATTATTGTGCACTTACCTCGTCATTCTTTGAACTAATTTCAAATTAATTTATTTTTAATACATCTTTTAAAAGATCATTTAGATTAAACAAACTATTATAATTAATTTTATCAATACCTTTGATAAGTAACCCGTATTTCCTATATATAAAAAATGTATAACAAATACGTAATTCCCTCTCTCAAATCGGTAACAGTTTGCCCGTTTACTTTAGCCAATGATAAAGAACAATATCAATTCCTCATTGCATCTGAACAACATGCGCCTTACATAATACCCTTCTGAGATTCCTCGTTGGTAGCTATTCACAGACGCGATATTTACGGTAATCGTTTGACGATCCTCCAACGTCCAGCTAGTTGCTGACTTGCTTTCTTTATGTAATCGTATTCAAATCGCTCTTGTAAGTAAACACACGAGTTCGCGTGCGGAACATGCCGAAAATAGAAAGTGAAAGTGATAATAACGCGAGAGGAAGCAATAAATCCAAGCAAAACAATGCCTGGGAGAATGTCATTGACATCGACGAAGACGTTTCTTGCAAGAGATCGGCCAAGGAAGTCGTGGAGATCGCGAGGGCGGCCTTCCGAACCGGAAGGACCATTCCTTTGAAGTTTCGCGAGAAGCAGTTGAAGGGATTGTTGAGATTTTTAGAAGAAGAAAGAGAAAAAATTGAGGAAGCTGTTTACAAGGTGAGGATTTGGGATTTGAATTCTTTTTACAGTTTAGTTTATTAGCAAGAAAAATTCGTTTATTTTTGGTATGCCTGAAAGTAATAAATAAATGCGGAATATATACGTATATATATATATATATATATATATATATATATATATATATATATATATATATATGCCCATGTAAACTTTTTAAGAATATTCAAATATCCCTTGTTTGGTCATTTTTTTAAAATTAAATTTACTCTAGTTTATATAAGAAAAAATCCTTGTCTTGTTTGAGTCGTTTCCGACAACTTTAATGGAAACTGAAAAATTGAATATTACATAGGTTGTTAAGTGGTTTCGTATATAAAACAGATACCTAATGGTATCATTGTTGTAGATGTCCGTACATCTATCATAACTCGACAAAAATATTTCAGAATAAGTACTTATAAAAAAATATATAATTGACCGGCGCAAATTAAAAAAAAATACCTTAATTACTGATGTAACATATCCCGCTGTGAGTAATGCAAGTATATTTTTCAAAACAGAGCTTTTCTCATTTTTTTTCTTTTGAAAATATTTTTAAAAAATCCACTACATTTTCTATATGCACCCACTATTTGCGACTCTTTGATGATATGTTATATTTTATTTATACTATCAACTATTTTCCAGTCAACTAAACTTGATTTCTAAACAATTATATTATGATGAATCACTACATATTATAATTATAAAACAAAGTCCTCCGCCGCGTCTGTCTGTCTGTCTATCTGTCTGTAAGCGATAAACACAAAAACCACCACAGCGATTTTCATGCTGTTTTTACCAGTGGATAAAGTGGTTCTCGAGAAAGATTTTAATCTATGTTAAGTTTTTATATAAATTGGGTAAAATACAACGATGTTCGTTGGAAGTGTCGGAATAAATCAGCCGACGGGGAACTTTTAACGAAAACGCGGCCTAAACCCTTTGACATTTTAATACTTAAAAAATGAGCAATTATACAGCGGTAATTGCAACGCTATTTAGACAAATACGTATTAATCCTTATCATTTTAAATACGTTTGGCTTGAGCATTTCATGAAGAATATATTTCCCTTTAACCCATGCAAATTAAAGAATACCTTAGGAGATATAGCAAAATCAAAATATGTACGCAACGAAAGTAATTTCGTGTCGCCATGATTCGACCGGGCAGGGCGGGCTCCCCGTGACCCCGCGCCCGAAGTCCGATCCGTAGATGTTACTCCACCCTACTTCTTTCAGTAGTCTACGTACTTTTCAAGGCATAACATATGAAACATTTCAAGGATTTTGTAAAGCAATGATTCTGTTAGAAGACGACTCTCATTGGGAAAGTACGCGTTCTAAAGCTGCCTTATGCTGTTCAGCTAAATCAGTTAGACATGTATTTACCATGATGATATCCTTTAGTCAAGTTACCGACCCAGATCTCCTGGGTCGTCAAAGCACGGCTAAAGATTTCTGTGCGTAGGCATCACAGAGGTCAAGAATTATCATTAAACAATTTTGAATAAACTATTTTATCAAGCTTTATTAGAATTAAATAAACAAGTGAAACCTCTGTCAGAAAAATCTATAAAAGTTTTTGATTCACCTTGCCATTAAATTTCAATTTAATTGCAACAATCAATACAAAGTATTTACAATAAACTAACTATAACCATTTGAGACTTTTACAAATCATTGAAGATGAATGTCGCTGAATGATGAATGAGTGAATGCTGAAGAAAAAAATTGTATGACCTTATATTGCCCTCAAATAATAATATTAATGAAGGTAAAATAGTAGATGATCCTATTATATTACTCAGAAATTTGAGCCCACTGAAACTGTGCAACGCAACTGGTGAAACTGTTTTTATACCAAGAATTACCATGATACCGTCAGAATTGCCTTTCCAATTTAAACGGCTACAATTTCCCGTAAAAATAGTGTTTGGAATGTGACTTAATTCTGCGCCAGGGTTAAAAATTAAAAGTTGCTGGAGCCAAGAATAATTTTTTCAGGTGGCTTGGATAATTTTTTTGATTGATGAAATAAATATTTCCCAACCAATAACCAAATTATGAATTATCTTTCCTAAATTGACTATGGCCTGTATTAAAAATGTTCAGCCACTTTTATAATAAATAATACTACCTTATTAATCTGGGGGCGAGTTAAAGTTTCAACCATTTTATCCTCTTCTTTCTACTTTGCTCAAATCTGTATGTGATGGATGGCTCTATCTGCATAGTCCCCCCTAACCTAACTGCAATTCTACCGCTCCTCGGTACGCCTGCTCCCTCTGTAATCTTACTCCAAATATTACTATTCACCTGCTCCTTAATATGCCTGCTCTCATTGCTCTCTCTCTCTCTTAACTCTGTCCTTTCCTAATTACTTATCAAATAATTCAATAATCGCTTTTACTATTTCAGCTCACCCAATTTCATTTTTATTTGTTACCAATTGAAGACTATGGTTGCTTGTAACTTGACCAATTGAATTCTTGGATTACTTTTTTAAAACTAAATTTTCAAAATTTATCAAAATCTTCGAACAGCAACTAAATATCAAATTATCCGACCGATATTTACTGAACGACAGAAACATTCAGAGACAAATATTAATAAGTTATAATGGCCAAAGTGTAGTAAGGGCAATTACGAAAAATTTCCCGGATTGCTGGTTATTTCTTAAAGGAAAGTATTCCTCACAGATGTTCTGAGAGAGAAAAATCTCTAAAATGTGATGAATTATCTAAAGATTTCGACGGGTTTTACTTCATTTACTCTCAAGACCATAGACGTATTTACGGAGGCGAACCCCAAAATTTATCTGAAATGATGGGATAGAGTAAAATGAACAACGCTAAAGATACGCCCCTGCACAGGGCTTCAGATATCACTGACATCTGTGTTCATACACTGACTGACCGCAAATCATAACAAATATACCTACTGCTAGGTTATTAAAAAATCTCGCAAAAAAAGATTAAATCACATTCTTCACGATAATTAACCTTCAGTTGCTACTGACATTCACATTTTCTTCAGTAGTTCCCGAAAGACTCCTTCAATATATTCTTTTAACCTTCTTTTAAAACAATCAAAATAAAAGTGCAAGGATATTGCGTATTCAGTATCGCTAAATAATAGATACCGGTTTAAGACTACACATTAGCAAACATGCGAACTGCATTGCATATTCTTCTCAAATTCCAAGGTATGATGGTATAGTGTGTACGCTTAGAACTTTCTACAAACATGTTATTACGTTAGATATTATAGATCTTTTCTATCTTTTTCTTGTGAAACCAGCAGGGATAGCCAATCTTAACCCATCTGTGAGTTACTTTACTTTTTTTTTTTGTAATGAATTTTTTTAGCAAAAAATATTCCTCCTTCATTGGATCTATTCAGTCGAGTACATTAATTCTTGTATTAATTCAGCAGTAATTTTAAATTGTTTAAGGCACCAATAAAAATTTCAAGAAATTTGAGTAAGTAAGTAACACAAGTAAGAGCAGACACGGCTTTAAATTGATCACGATGATTAGTAAATAGATAGCGAAGTAAATAATCTCCTACGATAATTATAATAAACTATATACGACACATACCTTATACATTATGTGTATCAAGTAACACTGGAGCACTCCAAAAAATATATTCTAGTTTTAGTTAGTGATAGCAAGTCTTGTACTTTCTGGAAACAGCAGAGGTTCCGAATCTGGAGCCGTTCTGTGTACTTACTCTCTCGAAAATCCTAGATGTCGTTCTACATCTCGCGTCTTCAAATTTAAAGAAATGTTTCCAAAAGAAGTGTTCGAGAGGAGATTCAATTGTGGGAAGCGCACCTGATGAAGGTTCCCTGACCAGAAACAATGTATATTATATATAATATATATTGTCTTGCGTACAAAGGAATGACACCTCGAAGAGAGTGCATAATATGATTGATGCGTTAATAATTATGTCCTAACCTATATGGCTATCACTAAGGGATTTCCAAGGTTTAAGCAGCAACAACCAATAAGCCCTTGATATGTTTCGGTCGTGTTAAGCATGAAAGAGAACCTTACCACCCAATTTTGTGTCGACTACAAGAATTTAAATTATATCAAGAAGAGAGTTATCCACTTTTCCGTTTAGATATTCATGATACGACCAGGATCCATTAGGACAAAGATTAGACACAATTATCCATTACTAGAAGTTTGTTTCATTTCACTGGCATTGTTATAAGGAAAGAATTATTGACAATAATTCAAACAGTTATTGAAACACTTTTCTGTCTAAAATAAGTCTTAAGTACAAGAACTCGAGAAGAGTTTTTCGCCAGCTGGATGGCAAAATTATAACAGTTCACTTCAACATTCAGCATACTGCACACGTAAAAATGCCAATGCATTATCCTAAAGACCTCAAACGCAAGAAACTATTTCTGTAAGTCAAATTGGGTCCACAGTAAATTACGATTTAACTTCAAAACAAAAGCAAAATGGACCAGAGAGCACTATTTTAACATATATCAGCAGGCAGAAATTTTTAATCAAGGTATAACGCTAAAATCATTTTGTTCACCTACTAAACAAAAATATTAATTTTGGAAAAAATCTGGAAAATTGTTTGTGGAGCCGAACCCAAGTGATTTTACCAAAGAAAAACATTTGACAAAGTACAACAGCTGTTCTTCGTCACATAATATCCTCGTAATTTTTTATTTAAAAAGAGTCACAAATTATTTCGAAAATCATTTAGAAGAAATTAGTTAATTATTTTTCACTAAACATACTATATTCGCTATTTAGGTAGTATAACAAAAACCAACTTAACTTTGATCATCTGCTCTTCGGTTCGAACAAACACATCTTAATAAGTAGGATATAAATATTACTAGGTAATCTAATGTAGCATGTAGGTATTTTACCTATATGGAATTTTGAAAAGAATCCCAACAGTAAGTATTAAACAAATTCTTGACTTTCCCTATTATAGAGTTCAGAACACTCAGTAAGAGGCCATACCACTATGAGACCAAAACAACATTAATTTCCTTAGGTTTCACTTCTCCAAATCTAAAAAAAAATATTTATCCCTTCGCTGCTAGGAAGTTTATTGTGTAGAATGTACTAAGGGTATATAGATGGTTTGACGTTTTGTATATAAAGCAACTGTAATATTATTCGGGATACTGGCTCTCAATATTCAAAGTGATATACTATAAATAGAACAGATAACTTCCAAGTCACTCTATATCTTTAATAATGTTTTTCACTCTAACAAAAACCGGACTAAGCTTGAAGGAAGATGTGGATGTATAGTATAGTGATTTCTTCAAAAGAACTAAAGATATTGTATAATGAATGAATTAAATATGCAATAATAATTAACTGATACTACAAGTGCAATTTCCACAATTTACGTTTTTTTAAAAAAACTGTCCGACGCGTTTCGACTAATGTCTTTGTCAAGGAACTAGACTAACTGGGTATTCCTTGAGGAAGTTGTATTTATATTCAAGGAGTGATATAATTACCAGGTACTTAATTTTGAAACAAGATTATTTAATTTTATTATAGGTAAAAGGATTAACTAAAGAGATTTATTAAGGGGGAATTATTTATTTCTGTCTGGTCGTTTAATAAATTACCAGTATTTTTAAGTTTATTAATCTCCAATGATTCTAAAAGGTTTAATTTATTGCCTTTATTTTCTGAATGTAATAATTTTAAATTTTGGTCGAAAATATGATTTTCTGTTACTAAATGTTGAGCATAATTGGAATCTGTTTTTTGATTAATGAAAGAATTACGGTGCTCATAGATACGTTTTTTACATGCTCTGCCGCTTTGACCAATATAGGCTTTAGGGCATGACCCACATGATAATTTATAAACTCCAGATTTATTTTTTGGATCGATTTTTGATTTGTTATTTTTGATAAATTTTCCAAGACTATTGTTTGTTTTGAATATAACGTTAATATTCTCTTTTCTTAAAAAGGATGCTATTTTTAAACTTGGTTTGCCAAAATAGGTTATACTTTTATATGAATCATTATTGGTTTTGCTGTCTGGGTAAACATCTCTTAATGCCTTTTTTGTGTTTTTGATTTCCAAGAATATTTTCTATTAATTCGGCTTCAAACCCGTTATTTACTGCTATCTGTTTGATTATATTTAATTCTTTCTGAAAATTTTCTGGTGATTGTTTTATGGAAAGTAATCTATGAACCATACTATTGAAAGCGGAAAGTTTTTGTTGATATGGGTGTATAGAAGTGCGGTGAATCGTTAGATCGGTTTGAGATGGCTTGTGTTTTTTAAAAATCAATTCAGTATTTAAATATGCAATCACAATTACAATTTGCTTAACCTACCTACTAGTGAAAAACATTTAAAAATTGTGAATGATAATAAAAAACTTTACATATTAATAAATAAACGTTTTTTAATTAAAAAATGATTTTCTCAGTTTGTGTAACATCAAATGGGACATAGACTTTGGTTTGTAAATAAAACCAGCTATTGAATGAAATAAATAAATAAATAGACTACAGTTCCTTCCAGTTAATAATCTTATTTGTAAATAATATAAAATATCACACCTATATTATTATGAACTTCTAATTAACGTCTCATATTTGGCCAACAAATTCCATCAACTAACTACATAGAAAAAAAATTACATAAGAAAATTTTAACAAACACACAGAAATAGAAGTCATTATCATAATTTTGAGATTTGTGTTGATAGTAAAATGTAACAAAATTTTATCCTTGTACATACCCTTGAAATTTTATTAACAAACTTACAATTATAATGACAAGTCTACAATATCAACTTCAGACATTGTCATACAATACAACACAATTTAGGATTACTACTGATATCGACCCTATCATAAAAGCAAAACGTGTAAATCTATTTATATTATTTATACTAAACGCTATTATGTTAACTAGTAGTCGCCCTATTTCATCAAATTTGATAAAAGTATATTTTTATAAGAAATAAAGGGGAACTAGGAAAAGTAGGTGTAATGGCCAAGATTGCTCACTTCATATTGACAACTCTGTTGAAATAAAAAGAAAATAAAAATTTAATTTTTTTTTTAAATATAGTCATTCGAAATAATTTTGACAAATACGTGACCCCCCAAATTTTTCGCTGGACGATATAATAATTGGAAGATTGTTCTTTGCAACCTAAAAGTTTCCGTCATTTCCAGTTTCAATCAAGTTCGTCAATATTGCAGAAAGGAGATGACCAACAACCTTACGAGAACTTTAATCTATAATATATTCTCTATTGACACAACACCTTAAGATGATTGTAATAATAATATCTATATTAATCAAATAATTAAATTCACATCAAAAACAGAATACTTAATATGATAGATACTGGAGCTTGTCCGTAAAATCAATACTGATCTATTACAATTAATATTTTACCATTAAACAATAATAACGCTTAATGCTGAACTATTAAAGATAGTCTTTATATAATGGTCTGAAAGAGCCTTATCCTGTCACTGTAAACCTATCTAACATCATCTAACACTTTCTCCGTATATAATTACTCAATATTTAGACCGTCAAGTCCAATTATGCAAGATTTCGAAAGAAAAATACATTGTATTCTAGAATGATGAGTAGGTACCTCACTTACCATAACAAAATAGTAGATGCCTAGAATTTTAAATAATACCCATCTTAAAATATGAATTAGATGCTTATTTTACTTAAAAGTCCACCTTGTGATAAAACCCAGATATTTGCAGGGCCCAGTAATGTAAAAAACAGTAAAAAGATTCGGCCTTTAAATATATTTAAAGATGTAGTTATAATTATTTACATAAAAGATATTAATTCTCTATAAAAATATTGACATTATATTAAATAATCTAGTAATATTGAATATAATATTTTTAAACATTAGTTAATACATATTTTGGGATATGAGACTGAACAAATTTAACGAACGTCTTAAATTGAGTACTTAAAACGAATTATAATCGAATTCAACTCCTAAGCAGAAATTGCCAGTAACCCACTCAAAAGTTAGTATTAGTTTAAAGACGCGAGATGTAAGACCGACTATTTGAAATTAATTTAAAATTAATTTAAAATTAATATCAAATACATAAATAAGTGTTCGAGAGACATTCAATTGTGGGAAGCGCAACTGATGAAGGTTGTCTGACCAGAAACAATGTATGTTACATTTAATATATATTGTCTTACGTACAAAGGAATGACACCTCGAAGAGAGTATGTTAGTATTAGTATTACAAAATAACTACAAAACATAAGAGCATTTTAATAAACTACATCTTAAGATTCAATATATTTTTCATTAATTTTAATGAATCCCACATAGTAAGCGGTGACTATTTCTCTTTCGTCTGGGAAATATAAAGAAAAACAATGCACCTGCTGTTAATTAATGTTAGAACCTTTTTTTACTGACTGAAACTCAAATCTTGATCTTAACTCGTTGAATTAAAACCTTACCTTTACCACGTGCTATAATAAATAACCTAACAGCTAACAATATTATGAAATGTCAAAATTTAAATCAAAGTCCCTACAACAAAGATGGCCATGACTATTATTTGGCATTGACAATATAGTAAATTATGATTTTTTTATTATATTTTATTTAATGAATGAACCAATATTATAAATACATTTTGGTATTCTGCACTGAAAGTCGTCAGTAGCTACTAAACAAAACAAAAATAAAGTAAATCGGTTGAGGGACAGAGGAGAAAATGGTACCTAACCGTTTTGTCTTTGCCTATTTATATATAGATTATTTTGTACGATTCAAAAAAAAAGCTGTCTAATTATCATAAAAATACTCATACGCAAGTTATGTATAACAAAATAACATTATTTACGCCCATTGGCCTGTTTCTTAGATGCAAAATGTTGTCAATAACAAAGACTATAGGGAAAACAAATACAGTCATTGAATAATTTTATAAACAGCGACTTTAATTCAGCGTTGTCGAAATAAAGGTCGGTGTTGCGATTGTTGCTAACCTTCGAAACAATTTAATCACGAATAATTACTTAAAAAGTGATTTGCACTTTGGCTTTTACAAGGGTTCAGAACCTTGCTAGTATGCTTGCATACTACAACAAATAATTACATTTAAAAACACTTACTGGTCTGGGGTACCTACACATTTATTTAACTAATGTCACTTCTCCATTGAAGCTTTAAATTCCCTTGTATTTTTTAGGTTGTTTATCTAGGCCTTATTTCCATGAACGAAAGGGGTCGAAATTTGATAAAATATGGTCGATTTTATCAAATTTTTAAGTTTGATGATTATTAAGTTTCTTTTGTCTAACAGTACATCTCTATAGAAAACAAAGTTAATGCGAAAACGGAAAAGTAGGTATGGTTTCTGCAATCCATAAATTAATATAAATTAACTGACAAAATTATTTTTCTATTTGTATAGTTTACTGTAGGAAGATATTTATTTTTACATAAATGTTTCCGAACGTTTAAATTATTCATTTATTAATGTTCAGTATAAGAATTGATGGATTATTCTTTGGGAACTAAAACTTGATTAGTCTTAAAACGTGAGTGAGTAATAAAACCAAATCAAAATCTTTATTCGAACATTTCACACTAACGATTTCAACTCGTAAGAATAAAATGCAAGAAAGCAACAAAAATGTTAGTACACGTTAATCTTATATATATATATATATATATATCATCATCATCATATGCAGCTAATTTCAACCATTATTTTATGGTGTAGCCTCTCTTACATATTCGTTTCGCAAATCTCTCCATGTTGTTCTGTTGTACGCTTTTTGGGACCAGGTTATGCCTGGTTATATATATATATATATATATATATATATATATATATATATATATATATATATATAAATCTTCTATACGTGTGTTAGTCATTGAACTCCTCCTAAACGGCTGGACCGATTTTGATGAAAATTTTTTTGTGTATTCCAGGAGGTTTGAGGATGGTTTAGATTCACAATACGGTCAACTAGATATTGTTTTTTAGTTAAATTATTTATTTAAAAATTGTTGTTGATGTTAGCACAACTTACATGGATCCGGCAGAGTGTGCTTTAGTTTCAGTTACGTCTGATAGATGGCGATCAGATTATATTGTTACAGCTAATTTTTAAAAGTTTACATGGGACAGGACAACGTCTGTCGGGTCCGCTAGTCTTCTATATATAAATAGGCAAAGACAAAACGATTAGGTACCATTTTCTCCTCTGTCTCTCAACCGATTTTGTTCATTTTTATTTTGTTAAGTAGCTACTGACGACCTTCAGTATTGATTTTTCTGACGCGTTGCAGTAACTTTCATGTTAAATATTCTGTTTTTAATGTGAATTTAATTATTTGATTAATATATTATTATCACAACCTTCTCGAATGTGTTGTGTAAAATATTGACAGACAGCGGACAATAGAGGAGGTATTAAATATTTAAGTTCGCCTAGGGCTGCTGGTCCTCTTTTTTCTTTAATATTCCTGAACTTGATTGAAACCGCAAATAACGAAAACTTTTAGGTTGCAAAGAACAATCTTCCAATTATTATATCGAATATTTTGCCAGGAGCGGTTCCAGCAAAAAATTTAAGAAGTCATTCATTTGTCAAAAGTATTTCGAATACAGATATTTGATACCATTTTTATTTTTTTTTTATTGCAATAGATTTGTCAATATGAGTAAACTATTTTGGTAATTACGTCTACTTCTCCAATTTCTCCACAACTCTGTTTCTTATAAAATTATACTTTTTATAATTTCATGAAATAGGGTTGCTACTTAATTACGAGGGTGAATCAAATATGAACCAGACTTTTCTGTTTCTCGCCCTGTAGGTAATTCGAGTGGCGTGACGTCTCGATATATGTTAGGTAGAGGTGTTAAGAAGAGGGAAATTTGTCGGTTTGGCGAGGCGTAGTCGATGCGCTGTTAGTAGCATCATGTCAGAGCCAGAGGTGCACACGTCTGTTGCGCAACGTGTTGTTATCAAATTTTTGGCGCGGGAGGGCGTTAGACCGTCTGAAATTTTGCGTCGACTATCTGCACAGTTCGGCAATGAAACACTTTCAAGGACCCAAGTGTACGACTGGCACAAAAAGTTTTCAGATGGCCGAGAGACAGTGGAAAATGAGCCTCATGCACGCCGTCCCACGACAAGCATCAATGAGGCGAATATCTACGCAATTCGTGAGCTGATTGAAGGCATACTGCTGATCGATTTTCTGCACGAACGCTGTACAATTAATGCTGAGTATTACTGCGAACTACTCCAACAAGTGAAACTTGCCTATCGGCAAAAGAGGCGGGATATGTCTATCCGAAGTGTGATTCTGTTGCATGACAACGCTCGGTCACATACAGCTGCATTGACTCAAGGAAAATTGAACAAAATGCATTGGGAAACCCTTGAACACCCGCCTTACAGTCCTGATTTGTCGCCATGTCACTACCACATGTTTGGGCCACTTAAAGAAGAACTGGGAGGCCACCACTTTGAGGACAACGAAGGTGTAGAAACGTTTGTGCGCAATTGGTTATCGACACGACCAGTTTCATTCTTTGAAAAAGGTATTAACAAACTTCCGATTCGGTGGGAAAAATGTATACATAAGAGAGGAGACTATGTAGAAAAATAATATGTATTAAAATTTGTATTGATCGTACCAATAAAATTTTTAAAACAAAAGTCCGGTTCATATTTGATTCACCCTCGTATATTTTAAGAATATCTCCGGAACTATTGTCAGACATATAAAATATCACTCTAGAAAACATTAGAAGTAATTATATTTTGCAATTTTCTTCCGTTTGTAATCTTATTGTTGAGATGACGAAGCCCTAGTTTGACTCTTATGTCAATGATAAATCCAAAGTCGTAATTACAATAATAATAATTTATTGGTTTGGCTTAATTTTTAAATTCGTTGATGTCGAATAAATTGGTTTGTATTTCGAATCATTTATCATTTATTTCATATTACTAATGGGAGTTTTAGTTACAAATACAATACTTTTGTGTACACAAAAAAAGTTCAGTCACAAAAACTGACTTGCTAATAAGTAAATATTTTTATACATAATATTAAGCATAGTGATTACCATCAAAAACAGATCAAAAGTAAATAGACTGATCATATCTTCAATACGTTATATCAACACAAGCCTAGTATTCAAACAAACTTACTAATTATTTAACAACGAATCTAATCAAATATCATGTGGTAGATAATGGATTTATGTAACTTCAACAATAATATATACGGATTTTTTAATTCATCGGTCATCCAGGTTAGAATCAAGCAATTGAAAAAAAAACTTTTTTTTTGTCTCAGATAACAAACGATAATTGTTTTAACAAGAATCCTGACATGCATTTTCCCGACTAATTAATTAGTATCAAAAACTTAATTATGCCAGCTAGATTATTACAAAATGCCTTGCAACACCATTGTTGTACCTCAAGTCTTCGATATTTTGCGGTATAAACCAGTTCTATTAGATATCCCTAAATTTAAACACCTAAGTGATTTAAATCTGGAGAACTAGGTGGCCAAATTTATGTCCACTTTGACGGAGAGCATATGTGCTAGTTCAAGGTTAAACTGTACTGGAGAACCATATTGCTTATACCATTTTTAACTACATGTGGCGCGACTTTAAGAAGAGCAAGTAATGATTCTCCAGCTAAGCATAAATGTACATTTTATCGCGAAAAAAAATATTATGAATTTTGTTCATCTTATACGTGCTTTTTAAGGGGTAGACAAAGTTTAGCAGGGGCCATTTCGAACAGTTGCCCATATTACTGATTCTCAGCGAACATTAAAGGAACGTTTACTGATACGTATGCAGTCATTTCGATTCAAATAATTGTAATAAAAATTATAAACCTCCTTCCTCTTAGTTTCCTTGAACTTCCATCATCTTGAAATTGTTTAATTTACTGACTGAGCTGACTAATTATACTCTTGTTCGAAATTATGTATACCGTCTCTACAATTTTTTAATACCAGTGCACTAGTGCTCTTCGTTGGGGATTACCCAGGAGTGGTCCTAGTTGATGTTGTGTTGTTCGGTCCATACGTGATCAGCTAACCCAGACTTCGTTTGCTCTGTCCTTTGAGTAGCTATACGGTGCTCCTTAACCCTGATGTCCAGGGGTCACTTTGTCTCTCCAATGTAGAGATTCCCATATTCACAAGCCTCTCGTGTGGTGCAGATATTTTTGCCTTTACTGTGGACTATGGAAGAACACAGAAACTGGTCCATCATTTTCAGACAAACAAAAATTATGAATTTTGTTCAGCTCATACGTGCTTTTTAAGAGGTAGATATAGTTTAGCAGGGGCAATTTCGAACAGTTGCCAAATTACTGATTCTCAGCGAATATTAAAAAATAACTAATAAAAACAATGACTGAAGAGAGACCAGATTTGGGGGTGGAAACGTCACAGATAAGTATAAATAATATACAAATTCTGCCTAGGAAGAGTGGTTGATCATATTCTAGAGATTTCTGTCTTTCAAAACATCTTTAGGTAGTACTTTCTGCAACGAACAGCCAATAATTTGTCAATTTTTCAAAATTGCTTTTACCAAAATCTATTTTCCTTGCCAGTTTTAAATACTTATATGTGAGAACACCAATGATCAATAATCAAGGACCCCCTAAACAATCATTTCTAAAATCAAATGTGCTCATTGTGAAAATTATTTTTGATGTCTCGCTTTGTTTCAAATTTGCAGTCTTTTTGATCATACAATTAATGTAGTCATTGTCAAAAATTAGCCTTGCTTCGATATCTCTAGGTAGAGACCTTCAACAGTCTACATAAATTGTAATTTGACTATTCGAAATTTTTCGGGTCTTCCAGAAGCTAGACACTTTTATAATAATTTGCAAATAAACATTGTTTAGGAATATCTTTCTGCGTAGAGGCGACAACTCTCCAAGGAATTTCAGTCTGCACAGCCATACAAATATTGTTTTGTTCACTTTGAACAGTTGGTAGAGAACACTTCGAAATTTTAAAAATGCAACAGCTTCCAGACAAAACAGAAATGTTTCCATTACAATGCTGTCTACTTTACACTATTATCATTATTGTTAAAATAACAGCGGCCTTCTAGATTTTTTTATAATAACTCGAACAACCTTTCACTTTCTGACATGTATAGCTTCAAAAAATTAGTTTGAACAAATCATTTGTTTAACGATTATTAGCACCTTGTTTTTCATTTATAAATAGTAAATAGAGCTTATTAAGTAACATAAGTCATAGTTTGTAGACCATAACTGAGATGATTTTGACAGCAAACTTGTAGAAGTAAATCATTTGAAATATTTTTTACTTCGGGTCAATTGAGAATTAGGAAGAATAGGCTGAACATAAACAATAAAATTAGTATAAGTAAAAAAGCAAAAGTGTTTTGTGTCATGTTTTCTGAATTTTAACCCTGGTCTGGCTATTAAAATCGCAAGGTCGAAACAATTCTCTTCCCGTGTGGGACAACATTGAAAGAAGAAGATGCAGAAAAGGTTTTTATTTAATGCTTATATTGTTCAATCCTCATATAAACCAAGGGACACTATATTACATGGTCCATGTTTCTTAAACAGAGAGCTGAGTTTTATGGGTATTTCAAGGTCATAAAGGGTCATTTCTTCGGAAGTGTTGTGTTGGTCGGAACAAAGACTACACACAAATATATTTTTAGCATTAAGAAGCTTCCACTTCAAAAACGTGTATTTTACATATGTTAAAAACGAAACTGATTGCTTAACATTAATATTATTTTATATTCCCACTTTCTACACCAGTGTCATTCTGGTCACTTCTTGAACATGCATTTAATTCTTTCAGGTGGATACTTTTCAGTTGAATTCCCAGATAAGTTTGTCAACCTAGTCCCTACCATCCATAAACTTGGTAACATTGCCATATTGGTAGAGTTCTAGTTTGTCATCCTTGTCTCTACCATCCATAAACTTACTAATGTTGCCCTATTTTATGGTATTCTGACTTCTGAGTTATGTGAACTCTCTAATTTAAAATCTTAGAGTATATACTTCTGGAGGTAGCCTGCAATGCAGAAATATCGTGACATGACTAGAAAAAGATGGCAATAGAGAAAGCAAGAGGCTATTTCAATCGATTGGGACTGCTTCCAATGAAATACACCGAGCATGTAGTTCATTGGCTGTTTCCACCTACCAAGTGTTATACCCTGTTACTGTCTCCATTGACAGTCTTGTCTCTCTCTCTCTCTAGTCTTGTCACGATAATTGTGTATTCCAGGCTACCTCAAGAAGTATATCGCAAACAGAAAACTGGAATGTTCATTTGAAAGAAAAGAAATTTTTCTTCTTGTGTTGTATATTAATTGGATGTTATATTTGTTTATTTACTATAATTTAGAGATTTTCTATAAACAAAACAAAATGACATCAATTTTGGTTTTTAAAATGGTGTATTAAGTTTTGTAATAACTCGCAATTTGGCGACTTAGTTTAGTTTAATTTGGCGTTTTAGACCTCTCGGTTCTCTAAAACTCCTAGATGTTATGTGAACGTCGCGCTTAAAGGAATTAATATCTATATTACCACTTTCTCCTGTGTTTCTCGACCGATTTTCTTTATTATTTTATTGTTTAGTAGCTATTGGCGACCTTCAGTGCAGAATATATAAAGAATATTTATTTATATCTTTTAAATTAACTAATTGTTAGATAAATTATTAATAAAATTCAAGTGAGTAGCGCCCACTAGAAGACTAGAACAAGTAGCTTAATCTAATATTCGAATTTTGACAGTCGTCAACAGTAAAAATCCAATTGTGGATAATCGTAGCGAAGTATAAAAAATATTACTAAATTAATCGACTTTTACTTACAAAGATGTATGCTGTGAAAGCTTTCTTTTGTATTCATTTATGACGTTAATTTTTTACAAAAACGATGACAGCTATTACTAAAGTGACCAACGCGAATGTGTTTACCTATACGAAGTTTGCGCATTTACAGAATACTCCAAATGAAAAGTTTTATGTAAGTACACAATTTAGAGTTTCTAAAAGCTAATTGATACATTTAATTTCCGAACCTGAAGAGTTAAGTATGTCATAAATGTCTCACAAATCTAATAACAATTTGCATAAGCATCCATTATCAAAAACTACGAAAACACTCAGGAGATGTGATATGCAAATATATTTTTAATTATTTATATTTAGGCCATGTGCAAATAAAACTTGAATAAGTATTAGCAATAAAATAAGACCAATCAATTTGCAGTTTTATTTGATATAAGGTAATCTTATAAATTAATTTTAACATCTCATCTAAAAATTAGCAGTCAGTTAGAAATTGTTTAATGTTGTTTTAACGAGATGTTATATGCTGCAAATATATTTTTTCTTATTTGTCGAATAATATAATACCTGTAATGTTTCTTTATTTACATGCATCTTATTTATATGTAATTCTTGCAAACGACACTACGATTTTGTCGAAATTCCATTTCGGGGTTTTGGCATGTACAAATCGAGATCAATCGTATTACCGAGAAAGAACGAGATTGTGACAAATAAAACTGCTCTAGAAAAATTCATTCAATACAAATTAATGTCTAGGACCTAATAAAAATTTTATCAGTACTTGATATTTTTCTAACATTACATTTTTACAGTTGAACCTTTTAAAATTTTAAAGTAAAAAGTGCTGGTTAGGCGATTAATTGATGGGTAAAAAGTTATGTGTTCTTATGTTAATTTGAGGCCCTCAATGAATTTGCCATGAGCAGTTACATATGCATATATAAACTGACTGAGATATAAGGCGTTGTAGGTTATAATTATACAATGTGATTCCAGAAATGTTAGAAACCAAATGTTTTATTGGGTGGCCTATAAACTCAACTGTTTATACACACAGTGTATTATATTGTTACGAAATTTACCCAAAGCCGACCCTGTGTCATTTCAGCACGACAACAAACGCTTTACGACAAAAAAATACGATTCTCGAAAAGACTCGGCAGCGGAAGGAACTACGATGATTTCTACGCTGGTGATATAAAAGAAGAACGCCACGATCGCCAGGCAGTGATACCGCGACGACTAGCTTATATGAAAATGTATTGTGAATCAGCTGTTTTAAATGTAAATAAAGTTCTAGAAAAGTGAAAGTAAATATTAGTTGTTATAATTTTTCAATTAAACCCACGAAGTACATTGCAATTTGGTGTCAGAAGTGGGATTAAGTCAGTTAAAATCGTAATTTGATTCATGGAAACTCGAAGTATGGAAAAAACCGACGAAACTACCAGAAAAATGATCAAACAGGTTACGGAGGGACTAGACGAAAAAATAGCACAGATTCTAGAAAAACGTGACAAGAAGGAGAAACAACATCAAAAAGAAATTCAACAAAGGTTAGTGAAATCTTTTGATGATAAACTTAAAGTTGAGTTAGGAAATCTTGTCACTAATATCGATGAAAAACGTAAAGTAGAATTAGAAAATCTTGTTTCCACGATGGAAGAAAAACAACAAAATTTATTGGAAGGATTGTTCTCGAAATTTGAAGAAAAACGAGAAAATGATTTTAAAATATTTGAACAAAAACAAGATCAAACTGAAGAAAAAAGACAAATGCAATTTGAACAACTAATGCAAATAGTATCACAAGTTAACGAAACAGTTAATGATAGAATGCAAATAGTAGAATCAGATATAAAAGAGATAAACGACGACATAAAGATCCTAAAAAATAATGTGGAGGCCCTTGAAACCAAAGTAGATGACATCGATTCCATACAGAGCCAGGTGAAATTTGAAATCAGTGCTATTCAAAACAAGGTGGAAACAGAAATCAAAAAAATGCAACAGGACTTACAGCGAGGAAAATACCAGAACACCGTGAGTACCAAAGGTTCCTTTAGTAAATCACCCACATTCGACGGCAGTTCATCTTGGCCCATGTATAAACGGCAATTTGAGGCCGTGGCTACAGCTAACGGATGGGATAATCAAGAAAAATCTACTTCTCTGGTAATTTCGTTAAGAGGTCCGGCCCTAGAACTCCTCCAAAGAATTCCAGTCGAGGAACAAGGCAATTTCGACAAGATCATCGCCATCCTGGACAAACGTTACGACAATCAATCCTTGAGCCAGGTATACCAAGTCCAACTGAGTGGAAAAACGAAAAAATCCGGTGAAAGTCTTCAAGAATTCGAAGCAGATATTAGACGGTTAGTACACTTGTCCTACCCAGACCTGCCAGAGGAAACGAAAGACCAGTTGGCCACACAGAATTTCATAAACGGCATCAGAGATGTGGAAGTACAAAGAAATTTAAGACTGAGTGGCGTCAAGAAGAGTAATGAAGCTCTACTTCGGGCTTTGGAAGTAGAGGCCGTCATGAACATGTCCAAGCCGAGGGTCCGAGCAGTTTCCTTCAACCAGGAAGAGTCAGAGTCACAATTTCAAGCGCTGCTGGCTGGTCTGAACAAATTATTAGACCGGTCACCAAGAACTGGCACCAGAGGGGCATGTTACGGCTGCGGACGGACAGGGCACTTCCAACGTAATTGTAGAGTGAGGCCACCTGAACGATCACCGACCAGGGGTAACCAACAGAACAGCCACATGTCCAGGGACCGTCAGTCAGTCAGCATAGGGGGGCGAATGCTGACTGTCCCTCCACCAGCCCCCAAAACGTTATCCATCCGGGGATTTTGCCGAGACAGCAGCAGCCTAGTCATCAGAGGCACCATCAATGGGCGAGCAGTTACCATCACAATCGATACCGGCGCCGCTGTGTCCATTGCCAAGTCCAGGGTTTTGAGAGCATCAGAAATTCGGCCAGTTACCAATAACATCCAGCTCAGAACAGTCACCGGCGAGTCCATGTCAATACAGGGTGAGGCAGATGTCGTGCTACAGATAGGGGACAACATGATCCGGCATAGGGTCCTGGTAGCGAATATTGAGGACGATTTTATACTGGGAATGGACCTAATTAGCCAGCATGGATTTATGTTCGACCCGAGATATGATGTTCTTCGGTTCCTAAATGAGGAATTTGTATTGACACGGCCCGTCAACACATCAGTCACGCCCATAAAAATTGTGGCAAAGTCTTCAGCTAGAATTCCCGGTCGAACGGAACAGATTATTCATGGGCAGCTAGACAGCAATCCTGGGAGCTACGTTGGAATGGTGGAGCCCGTACACTCAGCTCATGACTACTTAGTTGGACGGGCTATAGTTAAAACCGGACGAGATATACCAATCAGAGTCCTGAATTTGTCCAACAACGACATCAGAATTACCAATGGTCAAGAGATAGCTTGTTTCGAGCCAGTAGAGACCATCATCAATTGCGAAGAAGAGTACCAGACGTCGGTGAAGGAGACAGGGCCCGATAGAGAGTTCCTACAACAGTTTGCTGACCACTTAACACACTTGACACCAGAGAACCAGAAAAAAGCCAAGCAATTTATCACAAAACACTGGCAAATTTTTAACAGTAAAAATGGAACCACCGGTCGCACCAACATCATCCAGCATCGAATAGATACCGGAAAGGCTCAGCCCATCAGAATACCACCTAGACGACTACCATTGGGGCAACAACAGGCAGTCGAGGAAAACATCGAGTCCATGTTACAAAATGGAGTTATTGAGCCATCCATCAGTCCATGGTCTGCTCCCGTCGTGCTAGTTAAAAAGAAGGATGGAACCACCCGATTTTGCGTGGATTACAGAAAGCTCAATGACTTCACGAAGAAAGACAGCTATCCACTACCCCGAATCGATGACACTTTGACCACACTAGCAGGCTCCCGTTGGTTCTCCACACTAGACCTAAAAAGTGGATATTGGCAGGTTGGTCTGCACGCAAACGCCAGAGAGAAGACAGCGTTCTCCACCAGTAAAGTGCTGTTTCAGTTCACGGTCATGCCCTTTGGGTTATGTAATGCACCCGCTACATTTGAGAGGCTAATGGAGTATGTACTGAGCGGGTTAACATGGAGGACGTGCTTAGTATACCTCGACGACATTCTAGTCATGGGCCAGACATTCGACGACCATCTGAAGAACCTGGGCGAAGTATTCTCCAGAATTAATAATGCCAACCTGAGACTCAATCCGAAGAAGTGTTCCTTGTTTCAAAAAGAAGTAGAGTTTTTGGGCCACGTAGTGTCCGAGTCAGGAATCCGCACCAACGAAGACAAGATAGAAGCCATCCGCGATTGGCCAGTTCCAAGAGATAAACATGAACTCCGAAGCTTCTTGGGCCTATGTTCATACTACCGGCGTTTTGTTGAGGGATTTGCCACCATCGCCGCCCCTCTACATCGGCAGACCACTGATAAAGAGACCTTCCATTGGAATCAGGATTGCGAAACATCATTCAGGCGACTGAAGGCAGCACTATGTTCCAGCCCAATCCTAGCCTTTCCTACACAGTCCGGCAAGTTCATCTTAGACACCGACGCCAGCAATACAGGTTTGGGGGCCGTCCTATCCCAGGTGCAAGATGGTGAAGAGAGGGTGATCGAGTACTACAGCCGTGGATTCTCGAAGCCAGAAAGAAATTATTGCGTCACCAGAAAAGAACTTCTTGCAATAATAAGGGCTGTGGACCATTTCCATAAATACCTGTATGGTCGCCATTTCTTAATCCGAACAGATCATGCCGCACTCAAATGGCTGCTGGACATGAAGACACCGGAAGGACAACTGGCCAGATGGATGGAGAAATTACAGCAATACGACTTCAAGGTGGAACACCGTGCCGGCCGGTTGCACAATAATGCCGATGCCCTATCCAGAAGACCCTGTAGAGCGAAATGCAAGCATTGTCTGAAGACGGAACAGCGAGAGGGTATCTCCATCAGGCAGATTCGAGTGCAGGCCAATGAAGACTGGACAACGGAACAGTGCATTCAGGACCAAATGGCTGATCCAGACATCGAACCAATCTTGTCACTCAAAATGAGAGGGGCACCCAGGCCACGATGGGACGAGGTAGCTAGATACTCCGGCGTGCTGAAATCGTTATGGGCTCAGTGGGACTCTCTACGAGTAGACAATGGAATGCTCAAGCGAGTTTGGGAAAGCGCTGATGGACGAGAAACCAAGTCCCAACTGGTAGTTCCGAAGAAAAAGGTACCAGCCATCCTGACCGAAGTACATGATGGAATTACCGGAGGCCACCTGGGCATGAATAAAACCCTAGACAAAGTTCGCCAGCGGTACTACTGGGTGAATTACTTCGAAGATGTCAGAGCTTGGTGCCGCAAATGTGCCACATGTGCCGCCAGTAAGGGCCCGAAGACCCGGACCAAGGGCAGAATGCAGCAGTACAATGTGGGCGTCCCATTTGAGAGAATCGCCATCGATGTCGCCGGTCCGTTTCCCGAGTCTGAGAGGGGGAACAAATACATTCTGGTCGCAATGGATTACTTCAGCAAATGGCCTGAGGCATATGCGATACCCAACCAAGAGGCAACCACGGTAGCGACGGTGCTAGTAGAACAACTATTCAGCCGGTTTGGCGTCCCGATGGAATTACATTCAGACCAGGGGCGTAACTTCGAATCGAATGTATTCCAGAAGGTCTGCACGATGTTGGGGATCAGGAAAACGCGAACAACACCATTACACCCACAGTCAGACGGAATGGTGGAAAGATTCAACAGGACCTTGGAACAACACCTATCCAAGGTCGTCAGCAATAACCAGCGTGATTGGGATGAGCATATCCCCCTATTCCTGTTGTCATATCGCTCTGCTTTACATAATAGTACAGGCCTGACCCCAGCCAGGGTCCTATTCGGAAAGGAGCTGCGATTACCATGCGACTTGGCATTTGGCTCCCCCGAAGAACCTCCCCAAGACATCGACGATTATGCCGACCAACTCCGACATAACATGCTGGCAATACACGAATTAGCCCGAACGCAGATGTTGGCCAGCAGTGACCGGATGAAGACGCGATACGACCTCAAGGCCAATTCAGTCGGGTTCCAGGAGAGGGACAAAGTCTGGTTGTACAACCCGCAACGGAGCAAGGGTAAATCCCCAAAGCTTACACCCGCCTGGGATGGTCCATACGAGGTGGTCAAGAGGCTTAATGACGTCGTCTACCGGATCCGTCGAAACCCCAAGGCTAAATTGAAGGTGGTTCATTTAGATCGACTAGCTCCCTATCATGGAGAGGATGTTTCTGATCGGGAAGATCAGAATTAAAGGGGGGGCAGTGTTACGAAATTTACCCAAAGCCGACCCTGTGTCATTTCAGCACGACAACAAACGCTTTACGACAAAAAAATACGATTCTCGAAAAGACTCGGCAGCGGAAGGAACTACGATGATTTCTACTGGAGAATTCTACGCTGGTGATATAAAAGAAGAACGCCACGATCGCCAGGCAGTGATACCGCGACGACTAGCTTATATGAAAATGTATTGTGAATCAGCTGTTTTAAATGTAAATAAAGTTCTAGAAAAGTGAAAGTAAATATTAGTTGTTATAATTTTTCAATTGAACCCACGAAGTACATTGCATATATATATATATATATATATATATATATATATATATTGGGTAGACCATAGGCACTTACATATACAGGGTGGTGGAAATATATTATAAAGTGAAATTATTGTAATGGGTATTTTAATAAGTGTTAGAGAGTTGAAATTAAACTGAATCTTGAGAAAAATTCGACCAAATATCCGATTATATGTATATATGTATGTACCTACCAATATTTTTGAGTAACCTTTGCTTTTACCACTAAAGCTCGTGGTCACCAATGTACTATTGACTAAACATACAAATGGAAATTGAATAAGTATTAGTAGTAAAATGAAACAGATTATTTTGAAATTTTAATTGAAATAGAATTGTCATTACGATTATTTGTTATATTATCCTACCGGTTAACAGCTGAATTATTTAATTTTAAAAAATTTCATGTTAACTAAATTTTTGTCTTTAATTTCCACTTACTGCCTCTTTGTCATACCTTATATCATTAAGCTATGCATTAAAAATGTGCTCACAAATAAAGTCTTATTAATTACATATGAAAAACATTTTGAATTTTGTTAGGAATTGACACAATTGGTCGAATTTCGACCACTGGGATTTTTATAAATCTAATTAATAAACTCTTTCCTGTAAAATTCAGCAATTAGTTTAGTGAAACATGCCCTTTCCTGTAACTCAATTTGTCTACATGGAATCAGAACTTCACAAATTTTATTTTAACTCAGGTCCCAGACGGAATGAAAGGTAATTCATGTACCTAGTAATATTAACACTCTATACTCTGCATGTGCTAGAAAATCTAAACAGCCCGTTCTATAGAGAAAAACTTCAACAATAATTACTCAATGTTATTCGGCAAAACAGGTTCCCGACAAATTAACTTTTGGGTTTATTCCCCTCAGAACAGTTACCGGTGCAGAATACATGTTCGGGGGTGTAACTTGAAGCACCGTCGAGACTATTCGAATGAATTAATTACAACGTAATTCAAAAGCGGCCTGCGGTTAATTTCGGCTGAATGCTGGGAAATTTTGGTAGCAACTCAGAAATAAATAGGGCAGAATTGTGTGCTTCGAAAGTAATATGTACTTAATTCTCCAGAGGATTTCTTACAAGAAGTGGACAACACGAATGGTAATGAAACTAATTGGTACATTGTTGTTTAAATGTACGACAGAGACTGAATAAAGTTTTACTATCTTCATTATCAAAGAGATATTTAGTTAGAACTAGATTTCTGATTTGACAAAATTAATGCACTAGCCGAAGTTGTCTGCTAAACGTTGTTTGTGGCATATTTTTGATTACTTTTATGTTTTTTTGGGCAATAACACCACAATACAAATAATGATGACTTTTACCAGCAGGGTTTTGGCATAGCCATGGGTTCTTGTCTCTCACCAGCATTAAGTAACACATTTATGGAAAACTTTGAAGAACAAGTAATTTTATCAAAAGAAAATAAACATTTAATTTGGTGGCGTTACGTTAACGACATTTTCGTAATTTGGGAACACAATCTTGAAGAACTAGATAAATTATTAAATGACATAAATAACAAAGAGCCAACTATCAAATTTACCCTAGAAATTGAAGAAAATAACAAACTATCTTTCCTAGACATATTAATAACAAAAACAGAATCTTCATTCGAAACAGAAGTTTATAGAAAACCAACTCATACAAACAGATACCTAAATTTCAATTCAAATCATCCGAATACAGTAAAGAAAGGTCTCATTAAGTCATTATATGATAGAGCAAAGACCAAGTGTTCTGATGATAATAAATTCAACAAAGAAAAAATAATTATAAAAAATGTTCTCACTGGAAACAATTACCCCACAAAATTTATTAACAAAGAGTTAAACAGACTTGAACACAAAACAAACCTTCCGAATCAACCCAGAACTTCTCTTAACACTACTACTACTCAAGACAACAACATTACAGTTACAACTATACCATATATACAGTGTCTGTCAGAAAGATTGAAAAGAGTGGGCAACAGATTTAATGTTAAAACAACATTCCAAACAAGAAATACACTGAAATCTTTAATATCGAAAACAAAACCAACAAACAAACCCAGAACTCAAAAAACTGCATATATAGGATTCCTTGCGAATGCAATAAATTTTATATTGGAGAAACATCGAGACCATTAAAGGTACGAATAAATGAACACAAGAATTACATAAAGAAACGACAATTTGAAAAATCAAAAATTTGTGAACATGCTTGTGACCTAGGCCATAGAATACAATTTGACAATTCAACTATACTTCACAAAGAACAACATAACACAAAACGAAAAATAAATGAGTCTGCCTTAATTCTTTTGAATGAAGACGATTGTATCGCTTCTACTTCTGTAGAATTTAATCGTATCTGGTTACCGACAATTAAGGAAGAAATTATTAATGGTAACTTCCTTTTGAACAACCCAATATCGGGATAGTTCATAAGGTTTTTCCTAGGTTTTCCATTATGACGTTAATGGGATCACTGAAACAATAGAATTCTATGATCGGATTTTTGGCGAATGCGCTATCTTATAACAAAGTCGTACCTAGGAACGCCACTTATAAATTCTAAAGACAACTCTTTCAAATTCTTCTAATTTGAAAGCTGGTTAACCATAATTCATGATCTTTAGAATTTTTTGTGCTACCTATATTTCTAAAAACAACAAATTTTCTAATGTCAGTTTTAAATGTCATAAATCAAATTTTCATTTTGTAATCTACATCAATAAATATAAAGCCATTGACAACGAAGTCAGAATAGACTTTGAAACGTTTGGTATTCCTGCAATATACGTCGTTTTATTTCTATTGTGGTGTTATTGCCCAAAAAAAAACATAAAAGTTAGCCGAAGTTATTTACCAAATGTTTTTGTCGTATTCGAGTTGGGTTCAAATGGTTCCATGCCACCTCTCAAATTTGTTTTATTTTTGGTAAATAATAATATTAATTTCTTAACCGAGGGCCTCACTAACAAATACAAAACTATGTGATTGTGATAGTGTAATGAAAAAAATACATTTGTCTAAGTATTTCTTGGGATATAATACCACAGTTAAGAAAATTGCTGTATATTCCAAACTTGGATAAAAAGGCACAATTTTAAGATGTAAATTAAAATATTTGACAATATGTATTATTTCAATTAAGATAGCTTATAAAGTTGAATTAAATTGGCCAATTCTAAGATGTAAATTAAAATATTTTAATTTACATCTTAGAATTGTGCCTTTTTTATCCAAGTTTCTTAACCATTGACAACGGGGTCTGACCTAGACCCCGAAACGTTTGGAATATACAGTAATTTTCTTAACTGTGGTGTTATTTCCCAAGAAATAGTTAGACATTTAAAAATATGCCACAAATATCTTTCAGGAAAATTACATTTGTTTCTAGACTTCATTCTGACCGAGACGACCCTGGTTTTACTTTGAAATAACCATGCAAGTCAGGTATCTCAAACGGGGACCAGATTATATATTAACACTCTCTTTTATAGAAATCAATAAGTCATAGTAGATAAACAAATATAACATCCAACAAATATACAATACCAACACATAAAATTGCTTGTCGTTCTAATAAAAATCCCATTTTTATGTTTGCGATAGTTTAAGTTAGAGACATAAATCAGAACTCACACCCACACAAAAAAAGTAAGCTCTACCAAGTGACACTTATATGGGGGATTAAAGTGAAAACGTGTACAGCTGAATACATTAAACATGTGCAAGAAGTGCCAGAAGGGCGCTGGTGCAGAAAGAGGGTATAATGTGATTGTAAAATAATATTAATATTAAACCACCGGTTTTGTATTTTGCTCAACTAACGATATTTAAAATATTTACGTTTTTAAATATCTACAGCAGCGCCACCCTAATTTAATGCATTTTGATGAACACTTTTGTTAATATACATGAAATAAAACTATATTACATTACTACAACTACTCTGTAAATAATGTTCCCGTAATTTAATGTTGTCTTGCTGATGTATATTACATCCAAGCGTATCTGACGAGAACTCCTGGTTCGAAACGGCTGTTATACGTTGAATGATGTAGTTCTAAATATGTGGATATATATCTGTATATATTTACTTTTGTGTTTTTATATAAAACACTCGAACCATCTGTCAAGAGTATGGTATATGTTATAGCATAGTATGCCTTCATATACTTAAATTACTCACTAGACGATAGATGTCACCGACATCTATTAGGTTCAATACACTGACTGTTATTTTAGTTCTCCTAAAATTTTGATCCATTACTAAGAATGACAAAGAAAGGGAAACAGAGACAGATAGATAACCATAGACGGAAAGTGTATTTCGTAAGAGGCTTCCACTTCCGTCAATAAGTCTCAAATGACTCAAAGCACTTGATGAGGATTTTCTTATAGTTTCCTTAATATCTTTTAAACCATGCATTTTAAATAAAAATATACATTTTAGTACGACAAGCCTTTTCATTTAATCTATATCATTTTATCCCCATTATTTTTATAAAAATATTTATTTACTTTCGTAATTTGGCCCCCAAAAGTAAAATTCAATATTTCTCTTTTTCCACTAAACTTTTAGACAGGCCTTCTTTAACCTTTTTTTTTATAAATTTATGCTCAGTTGGTGAGAAAGTAAAGGTGTCAAAATTTCAACATTAAAATATAAGATTTTTTACAATTTTTTTTTTTAAATTCAAGTAAAATATTTGTCTATTTTATGATGAATTGATAAATTACAGATGCCCTTAAAAAAATTAATGTTTTATTTTCCATTATATTATTAAATTATAATAGAATTTTCGCATAAATTTTCCTGTATACTATGAGTTAGGTCTCAAAAAATATAGTCTCAGTAGCTTGTGTGATGAAGCGAGAATGAGTGGATTTCTATATATTTTCTTTAATATTTTCTAAACATTTATAATATTACTTTTATGTTTTTTGGGCAATAACACCACAATAGAAATAAAACGACGTATATTGCAGAAATACCAAACGTTTCAAAGTCTATTCTGACTTCGTTGTCAATGGCTTTATATTTATTGATGTAAATTGCAAAATGAAAATTTGATGTATGATATTTAAAATTAACATTAGAAAATTTGTGGTTTTTAGATATACAGGTAGCAAAGATCATGAATTATAGTTAACCAGCTTTAAAATTAGAAGAATTTGAAAGAGTTGTCTTTAGAATTTATAAGTGGCGTTCCTAGGTACGACTTTGTTATAAGATAGCGCATTTGCCAAAAATGCGATCATAGAATTCTATTGTTTCAGTGATCCCATTAACGTCATAAGGGAAAACCTAGGAAAAACCTTATGAACTGTCCCGATATTGGGTTGTTCAAAAGGAGGTTACCATTAATAATTTCTTCCTTAATTGTCGGTAACCAGATACGATTAAATTCTACAGAAGTAGAATCGATACAATCGTCCTCATTCAAAAGAATTAAGGCAGACTCTTTTATTTTTCGTTTTGTGTTATGTTGTTCTTTGTGAAGTATAGTTGAATTGTCAAATTGTATTTTATGGCCTAGGTCCCAGGCATGTTCACAAATTTTTGATTTTTCAAATTGTCGTTTTTTGTTTATGTAATTCTTGTGTTCATTTATTCGTACGTTTAATGGTCTCGATGTTTCTCCAATATAAAATTTATTGCATTCGCAAGGAATCCTATATATGCAGTTTTTTGAGTTCTGGGTTTTGTTTGTTGAACATTTATAATATTAAAATTCAAAATATATATTTGTACTTCCTTTCTTTTAATAAATTACATGGTGCGTTTTGAAAGAATTTTACTTTTAATTTTTCATTTAAAATTATGAAACAAATATATTTGTATTACTCAATGGGAGCCCTTTTAATTGATATATTACATAATATTTGATAAGATAATATATTTTTTAATTTTTGATTTTATTCCATAGTTTGCCAAAAAAAAAATATTAGAACTTTCACTATATTTTTGCTATAAACTTTGGACCAGGCCCTATTTTCAAAATTTAGGCTTAATAGTTTCGGAGTTAAGGAAGGGAAAATACATACAGGTATTGAAAACATCTAAAAATCAGAAAAAAGTACTTTTTGCGACTAAAATTTATCTTTTACTTTTGTAATTCACGTTTTTACTAAAAGCTTGATTTTATTTTTTGACTTTTAATTTATTAACTTTTTCATTTTAGAATTTTAAGAACATATATTTCTGTATTTCTAAGAACGAGCCCTTTCATTTGAATATATCAAATATAAGATTTTTAATTTTCATTTAATTTTCTAATTTGTGCCCAACATTAACATTAGTGTTTTAACTTAGGTTCACCTAATATTTGCATTCCTTTTCCTTTTTGATATGATACGGCCTAGAAAAAATTAGTTTTAATTTGTAATTTTCAAAAATTAAAATTAGGAATTTGGCTTAGATTTTTCTGTAAACTTTGAGTAAGACCTAATTCTTTTAAATTTTGGAGAAAAGGGGAATAATTGTCTTAACTACCCCCTAAAATCAGAATTCATTAATTTACGCTATAGGTACACTCCTGATTGCGGAATAACTTTTTTTCTTAAAGCATTGTCATAGAAAATAGGCTACAATAGACAGAGACTCAAGAGTGATATTAAAAGTCTTTCTTTTCAACTCAATGGGAAAGAATCAGCTAACACTAAAATATTCATTATCGTTACCAATAAAATATTATCTTGAGTATTCAAGGAGCCTTATTGCTTTACTGATGATAACCATTAAAAGCGAAATCTTTAAACAGTTATTTCATTTCATAAGCACTCGGTCTTTGACAAATAATTGAATAGGACAATAGAAAGTTTCATAAGCTCTCAAATAATTTATTTATGTTTCCAATGACTCCTACACATTCTTGTGCATGTAATAACATAAATCAATGCAAGGTAATTGAATCCACATTACAGTAATAGTTCAACTGTATATTCGAACCACATAATTACAAAATATTGACGTTAAAAAGGCAATTTAAATGTAGACAGCTATTCAAGTAATGGTGTAAACGTTTTGTGGTATGAGCTAACCGCATCACATAAAAAAACAAATTGAATTATGAGTTATCAGTAAGAATTTGCAAATTCTTAATTAATATTTAATTTACTTAGGAAAATAAAGTGTAATAAATTAGTTGTTGAATTCCTGGGAAGCAGATTCTCTAATCTCTCCTTGGATTATGAATAGAGTGACGAAATTTCGGTAAATACACAGCTGTCTTCTTTAAATCGGTCAAATGCAAGAGAGCCCTCAAAACGAGATTGAAGATGAGCTGAATTGAAAATTATTCAAAATACAACAAATACAGCCAGTATGGTAAACTAGGATACGGTCTAAAACGAAGTCAGATTCAAACCTTGGATCGTTTCAATTTATAAATATACTGTTGTCTTTTCTCAGGTGTCGTGTTATTCTCCAAAAAAACAGCTCCTATAGTAAGATAAATAAATAGTTTTTTGTAAATAATTCGGCATAAGGTGTCATAAATATATTACCCATTCTAGTGCCAATTACTCAATTATTTTATTAACATTTTATCGTACGATATAAAATAAAAGCAGAAAGTTTTTTTATTTTGAACTGATATTGGGTACTTGTATTAAAAATATAGTTCGGACTGATGAAATCCTAAATGATAATATTTTTTTCTAATTATGTAAATTTATTTAGGAAATTCAATTAAACTTGTAATAAAGGTAAAAGAAAATTAACATTTTAAAAACCCTATTCACGTGATCAAACGCTCTGAAATTCGTCGTGACTTAGATACCTCAATTTACATAATCTGATATAATTTAATTACGTAAATATCTATAACTAAATTTTAGTGTAAATAGAAATAAAGTGTAGAAGTGATCTTGGCACATTATTTAAGCACAGTGGCATTAAACTACTGACAACTGACATGTAAATTGAATTTGCAAGAAAAAACCCTAAAGCCCCTTTTTGATAGTTGCTTTTTACTTCGATGTCTACTGTTCATCCAAATTAGTGCTTAGAAATGGCTTCTAGTGGCGAGACAATTTTGTCAAGATCTAAAAATTCTTCATTGTCCCGAATATTAATAAAACATTTTTAAAAAATGTATAACCGCCTTCCACCTATAACTAACAAGCTGAAAATAATTATAACAAAATACAACTCTAGCAAATAAATAACACATTCAATGGTGTTAGGTACCTACATTCATTTTCAACATTTTATATTATCGCCCTGTATAATATTAATTCCTTTCGACACTTTAGGCAACTTCTTATGGGCTATGTATGAAATAAATAATTTTTTAATCACACTGTATAAATATAATTCAATTCCAGCATATATTTAAACCATCCTGTGTATGATTTGTTTACGTCCACTTTTTTAATCACCTATATAATTTTAATTCCACATTTTTTTCAACATTATCACTTTACTTTGTGATTTTGTTTGCTATAACTAAACACCCTGTGTATAAAAGCACCAAATAGCAGTTAAGAGCAAGGTGTATTAATACACCCTGGTTTAGAGTTTGACATGTGTTGTCACTGAATTTTCTATTATGCCGGGAAAATGTGACACCAAAAGCACCGTCTTCGCAAAATGGAATTTTTTTTATTTAAATAGGTATTTGCCTGGTGAACAAATAAAACCTGTTTGGTACTTATTGATTTAAGGAGCCGAAAAATTTTTGTTTTTGTTTTTGCTTTTGAAAAATCGACCAATATGTTAGGTATATTGATCGATTTCCATGCACGAATGTCTTCATTCACAAGTTTCATCATTTTACCAATATAATTCTTTTCCCAAATTTGAAGTTTCACCAATCCGGATATATACTCTATTAAACAAGACTATATTCATTCAAAACGGTTGACGACAAAAGAAGAAATCAGGTAACATACATACAAAAAAATACGCGACGAATTGATAACCTCCTCCTTTTTGGAAGTCGGTTCCAGGACTTTATAAACTGATGTAGCTACTTGTAATAGCTCTGGGAGATTGAATTTACGTTATATGCGCTATTGGTCCCAAACAAATCCACATTAAGTGCGCGAAGCAGTTCACCAGAACAGGCGGATTGGTATCGTGTGATTAAAGAATAATTGGACCTTTCAATTTTTATATCCATGTAAATGACGAAGTTACTTTTCGAACGAATTTGAGCTAGTGTTCCCTAAAACTCCTATATATAACATTAAATTATATTGTATGTACAAAATACATAAAGAAGTATTCGAGTTTTCAATAACAGAAGGAACTAATGAAGGTCCTCGACTAGAAATAATATATTGTCTTGCGCTCAATGGATTGTGAAATCTCGAAAAGTGGCAATAATAGAAAACGAATTTTTCTTGTATAATAAATTTCAAACTATGATATTATGAGTTTTAAGGCAGTGTATGTAAACTATACTATTATAGGATTTAGGTAAACATAAACAGGAAACTGATACTTGCGAAATAGAGATGACGGCTAACGATTTGAGACACACTCTAATTGACTTAAAACATTGGGCGAAACCACAAAAGCAACCCAAAAGGTTAATAAACTTAATGGACGACGTTTACATCCAAAGCGATCCTTATGGGGTTGTTTTGATAATTGGAGCATGGAATTACCCGATTCTCCTAACCATCGGACCTTTAATAGGTAAGTTTTCATTATTAAAACATCTAAAACATTCTCTGGCAACTTCATTTTTAAAACAGATCACCACTACAAAAAAGTAGAATCGGAAAAAAAGTTTTTATAGCCGCCCTATTTCACTTTCCTAAAACTTCTTTTGTTCGAATTTTTGCAAGGAAATTCTCAAAATTAATTCTTAGTAATAAATATTGTTTCATTCATATTTTACTAATATTCTGTTTGTAATGAATCCCAGTTAAAACATCAAACTTGACCAAAAGTTGAATGATTATAAATTTCAAATGAAATTAAGAAAAAAATTGATAAAAACACTTATTATTTCAAACACTCCAAACAAACAAGATACAAATGGAAACTAAGAGAATCACTGATAAAATTCATCAGTGATTGCGATAATTTAAATCAAAGACTGTACTTTTTACACTAAGTTGCTGACTTTTGTCTTGAAAACAGCTATCACGAACACACATTCTTTAAGCTCTTGAGGAACTAATCGAAAATCAGAGGTCACAGCCTCCGTACGAATCAAAATGTTTTAGAAACTAAGCAAGAGAAACATCAACTGGAGAAACAAATAAACAATGAAGACAAGCAGCATGTCACATAATATAAGAAAAGTCACTAATCAAATACCAGGAAGCATAGCAGAACCATGGAATGTATCTAAAATCCTAACATAAATGCAAAAATAGAGACCATAAAAATACCAAAAATGGGTATATAAATCTATAGGATCCTCAACAGAAATATGGAAAATGAAGATAAGGAATAAATACAGAAATAAGAGGAATATACAAAGATTAAATATAATAATAAATCTATTCTATCTCCAGAACAAACTAATGCACTAATAAAAAGGACAATTGTCAAACTGATACAACTGGCAAGAATGATAAAGCTACAGGTACTGGAAATTATTAAACAAAAGCTGTAACAAACCTGGTAATAGTATCTATGAAAGTTCGGATATAGCAACTGTTGGTTGATATCAATCCTTGTTAAACTCCCTAGGAAGAACGGAGCGCTGAACATAGGATTCGCAACCTGATAAGTAGAATCTTCGTAGGTATTCCACATGGAAGGGTAAGTAGTTTGAAGAAAACATTCGAGGCTTCAGGATTTTGACTTACAAGTCTTGATCCAAAGATGCCGCTGTCATTTATTATCTATGTACAGTTCGAAACTGATTTTGATCAAGCACGGCAAGACAAGTTTCTAGGTACGCCTGGGATAAATTGCAAAAATTTGAATATTCAAATTGTCATGATGTGTATTGGCTCTAGAAAGTCACAATGAAGATTGAATATTATCCGCGGGCTAGGCAGGTGATAACTTGCTCGTAGCTGACAACAGTGAATACCTGCAATTATTCATTACCCGAATTACGAACACAAATGAAAATTACAGGTTAACTTTAATATTAAAAAATGAAAATATATAATTATTAGTAAATAAAAGATGGAACCCCCGGGCAAAAAAAGTCGAGGCACTAGTGTACTAGAGGAGTCTTATTAGCTACAAGATGGATCGTGCGGGAAGATTTCTACAACTTCTGTGTGAAATATTTTTCTGTTCACCGCCTTTTTTCAAGTCATCTATCTACAATATCCAAAATGGTAATAAGATTATATCCACTGAATCTCCTGTCAATAAATGTTTAATAGAAAATGTATACCCAAAAATCAGCTACAAAACTTGAATACAACCAGTCAACAGTATTGCAAATGATCCATGGTCAAGCTTTCATAAAATATACACTATAAATTGCCCCCAAGACCACCAAAAACTGAATGTAACTGCATTGACTATAATTATTTAAAGTTAAAATGGCGCGATATGAAGCTCGGAAGAATTCCAGTGTGTTAAAGTTAACAAATCACATGAACTCACAGCATACATATTTAGGATAAATGCAAGTTACTACAATCATTTCCCCACCAACATCTGTAAGAGCTGCAGAAACTGTATACATTGGAACTTCTTGCTTCTATTAAATATAACAATTGGAAAACTGGATCAAACTACTGAGTATAGGGCTAAAGTTGCGGCCCGAGATTGGCATCAACAAGACACCTTTTTGTGCCATATCGGCTAACTTTGACTTCTACTACAACCTGAGTACCCAAAGCAGAAATATTAGAAATGTCTCAAACTTCCAGTAATTCGTTGAGTTGAAAGTTTTGGAACACCCTGTATATTATGACGTTCTAAGAGCCTAAGTAAAATTCAGCTAACGAGGAATAGCAACTTTTAAGGCATTTTAAGATTATTGAATTTAACTTAACATTTTGACTATTGCTCCAAAACAATTGAATTTTCGCTTTTCAAAGCATATCGCTCTTAAAAAATAATGTACAAGAAGTATTACACTCTGTTTTAGGTGCTTTGGCTGCGGGAAATGCCATAATTTTAAAACCTTCTGAATTATCTCCAGCAACTGCCAACTTACTGGGGACCGTTTTAACAACATATTTAGATTCAGAATTCTTTCAAGTTTTTCAAGGTGGCATAGATGAGACAACAGAAATATTGAAAGAAAAATTTGACTACATATTTTTCACGGGCTCAACTACAGTAGGAAAAATTATTCATCAAGCTGCTGCTAAACATTTGACACCTACCACACTAGAACTGGGTAAGCTATTTAAAAAAAATAATACATCTTATCTCCTATGGTATAGGAAAGTTAACAATATGTTTATGAGAATTGACAAACAACAACTCCCAACTTTTTTACACAAAACTTCATTGTGATAATACTATGTCTACTGATAACACACATAAATTAATTTTTTTAAACATATTATAACTTTTATGTGTAAAAAATATACAGGCATATATTTTGTTAAATAATTAACATATTATGTTTTTCTATGTTTACTAAATTTCCACCAATTTTTCTTTAGTGTAATTATGTGTATCAGAAATAAATATTTCACAGGTTTGAGTTCTTAAAATAACAACCTTGACGTACTAGTTTATCACTGGATAATTCCTTTAAAATTCACTCGGTCTATTCAATCTGTTACATTTTTTAAAACTTCCTCTACTTGTAATTTACCATTTGAGTTCCAAAAATTAATTGTCATATAACTGATGCTATACAAAAAATGGAACATAAAAAACACATTGTAAAACAAAAAGAGGGTACACCTATATTACGCTCTTACCGTGAATGTATTTAAATTGAGTTCTCATGTGTTCATTTATTACAAGTAGTTGTATATAAGTGACATTCTTAATTCTTTAGGAGAGGATTTTGGTATCTAGGAAAATAGGCTCAAACAGTATACATAGGCTTACATTTTCTACCATAGTAGGTTGGTTACATAGTTTAAATCAATTTGTATAACATTTTTATAAAATCTAGAACAATTTTTCCAATAACTAGCATTGTCATATTTTGTGTTGCTCTGCTTACTTAACTGGCTTTCTTGTTACAGCAAATTGTGATTGTTTATCGTCTTTCCTCTTAGATGGCATTATTCATTTGTCTTTGTAATATATACTTAATATTAAGACAAAAGTTTTTCATTATAACTACTAACAAAAAATTGTTTCAGGTGGCAAATCTCCCGTATATGTAGATGACACAGTAGATATGGAACTAACAGCAAGACGCATACTATGGGGAAAGCTCCTCAATAGCGGACAAACATGCGTGTCACCAGATTACCTACTATGTTCAAAACAAGTTCAAAACCTATTTCTTCGTGAAGCTAATAAGGTGTTGACGGAATTCTATGGATCAGATCCGAAAGGAAGTCCCTATTTGAGCAAAATTGTTAACGAGAAACAATTTAAAAGATTAATAGATTTCATTAAACCTGACCAAGTAGCTATTGGTGGCAAATTTAATATTTCAGAACGAATGATTGCTCCTACAATTTTAATAAACGTAAACCAAGATGAACCTGTAATGCAAGAGGAAATTTTTGGTCCAATACTGGTCATCATGGTAACAAAGAATCTTGATGAGGCCATAGAGTTCATAAACTCCAGAGAAAAACCTCTGGCTTTGTACATATTTTCCAAGAACAAAGAAGTTCAAAAAAGAATCCTCGATGAAACCTCAGCAGGTGGCGTAACTATTAACGACACTGCTACTCACATAACAACCGAGAACATACCATTTGGTGGTGTGGGAGCAAGTGGTATGGGTTCTTATCATGGTAAACAAGGGTTCCTTACATTTTCACACCAAAAAGGAGTTCTTGTAAAGGACTCCAGTTATTTCACTGAACTAGGGTTGTCCATGAGGTATCCTCCTTACAGTGATTCAAAGACAGATTTCATGAATTTTGTACTCAAGAAAAGGCGAGGTATTTCTCTTTCTAGCATGAAAAATATTGGTATCTTTGTACTCGGACTAGTCTGTGCTTACATATTCCATTGTCTATGGAAAATTCTTTGTTCTGAGTGATTCAGTAAGGAGTTAAGATTGAAAGTTTGCCATCACTCATTTGGACTGTGATTGTTGATGTAGAGTTTTTAAAGTTTATTGCAGAAGTTTATATAGATCTCTTATAAGTTACGTGCTTGAGATGTTGTTTATCTAATAAATAAACCTAACCTACTCTTTAGTAACAGAACATCTTTTTATTTATTAGCTCTGCCAGCTCTATATTTCTCTACCATATACTGAAGGTATGTTAATTTGATTTTTGTATTTTCGTATTTGGTGATTATTTTAAGTATTAAGTAGAATGTGTCCTCCTTTCTTTTGTTTTTGACAAATTGGACTTATTTATCCCATTGGTGTTTTTTATTGAAAGAGAAATCTCCCAAAGATATTGAGTAAAAATTTCCTGAAAACATATTTTACATGTGGGAAATTTTCAGACAAGTTATTGATGCATTCTGGCCTTTATTTTGTTTTCTACGTGAGGTCATCATCTACGTTTGACTTTATGTTGGTTGCTTTTGCCTGAAATAAGTTTTCCAAATTAAAAAATCTGCTAAAATTATCGTAAAGTCGAGAAAATGGATTTTACGATATTCCATTGTATGTAACACAACTATTGGTGAAAGCTACCTGCAACAGTCAGAACAGAACCTTCTTTTACCATGTTCCTGCTTTACGGTGAATGCATTGATCAGCTAAATTTACTACTTCCATGAAATTTATGAATTTGTACCTTGTCTCAAAATAGTTGTCTCCTGATTTATTAGTCATTAACCATGTTGTTCAATGTAGTACATGTATTAAGTTATGCTTCATTTCAACATGTCCGTCGTGCTTGAGGACGACCGCCAACGTTGATAATAATTATTAGGATTTAATCTACCTGTCAAAAGTTTAAAGGCATTTCAAAATGGAGGATTTAAGGGTTGCTATGTGTTATATCACTTTAAAAACCCAGATAACTAAATTATTTGGTATGCTTGCTTTCTTTAGGTATTTGCAGGTATTTATAACTCTATTAATACTTTTGGCCTGGCAATTACTGGAATTTCCTACCCGCCAAGGACCCGAAAACATGAACCCGTTGCATCAGTTCGTCCTTTTGAATTTACCGACCTTTAGTGGATAGGACGTATCGAACCAAAACCACCTTCATTAATTATGTTAAGACCCAACGAAAGGACAAAAGGATAGTTGAGAGAATGGAATATATACACACGTACATAAAAAACACCCTTTCAGCAGGGGTACGATACCAACGTGTGTGGTCGTTCTCAAGAATCACGGACACGTTGAAATGAAGCCTTAGAGTAGTGAGTATCTTGGTTATCATGTTCTAACTCCATTTAGAAAATATTGATGAAATTTAGCATTGCATAAATCATCAGAACCGGAAGGATTTCCAAATAGCAAACAGAAAAAGTCTATATTATGGAAATCCAAAAACCTTTCGTGGAATACTTCCCAACAATTTGGAATCGTTTGATAAGTTTAAGTTGTCTTCTTTTTTATACCCGTTTATTTCCATTTTAATACAATTCTTAAAATACTTCATATAATGGTTGAGTTAGTAGTGAGCCTCCTAGTGTAAAATCTCACATTGTGAGAGTCATTTTTTGTTCTTTAACTGAAAAAATGGTCCTACAGATGTTTATGGCTATAGCTACCATGGAGCAGAATAGGGTGCTTGCTCCCCCGGTCATAATAAAAAACAGATATTTGGCAAGAAACACTAGGACTAATAAAATCGAAATTTTCAACAATTTTAGTTAGACAAGAATCTTAACCCCTGGAAAAAAATGTTGAACCACACTTGAGAATATCTATCAGTCTACTATGGGCAAAGTTCTAATTAAGTTGTTGAGTCACATCTGGGTCTGCAAATGTTTTCAATATAGGAAAATGGCAGGAAAATAAAGGAAAATGACGCTACATATCTCATCTCTCTCAAATAAGCTGTAACGGATATGCAGAGACCTAAGTATACAATTATGGTGAAAAAGTAACTACATCATGGTAAAAGTTGCCTTTTGTACGAACATAGTTTTTAAATAGTAATAATTCAGTATTATGTTAGTGAGAGTAGTATAATCAAATTGTTCAATGCAAAAAATCAAATGTACATGCTTACAATAAAGTTATATTACTTGTTAAAATTATTATAATTGTGTAACTTGTGACTTTGTTGTCTCAAGAGGACCAAAAAGTGGTTAATCCTGATATACATTTGTGACCCCAAAATGATGAGTAAATTTCAAATTGTCTAGAAAAAGTTTTAGACATCTGCAGCAGTCATTGAAACATGGATAGTACACGTTTTGTAATACAAGTTTCAGCGTAACACAATCTTCTTCTTCTTCACTTTAAGGACTTTCAGCCTGCCCCGCATTCATTGGCTTCATACTTCATATTCTCAAACGTCTGTTCTTCCTTGTGCCCCATAATTTATCATTTGCTCTTTTATTTTCTTATTCATGAATACATGTTTATTCCTGTTCTTTAATACTTATTTCTTATTTAATCTTTAATAATTATATTATATTTTCTTAAAATTATTATTCTTAACGCGTGAATGTTGTCTCTACTGATTTACATATATGTACTTAGTTTTCCATGAAGGTTATCTGTTATGGAGATATTTCAACACATATTTTGGAGTCCTTGTCAATCTCAGTATGTGTTTCTTTTACGTTACTTCATGTATGTGAACACAAATTTTAAATTTGTCAAATAAATAAATTTGACAGTGAACACTTTTGCAGAAATTAGTATGATAATATATTTTGATAAGTGTACGTTAATAATCAATCTTTGATAGAAACTTTTGACAAAAAAAATATTGGAATCTTCTAAACGGTATATTTGCTAAAAAAGATAGTAACTACAAAAGTGAATTTATTTACTTTATAAATTTATAAGAGCATTGAAGTCAGCCATAAGATACAATTCTATAGCTATTCTAAGTGTACTCCAAAGACTATTTCAGATGTAGAAAAATTGCATTCTGTCCAAACCTGTCCTTTCATCGGATCTGTAAATCTAAATATCCCTAATGATTAAACTAAATTATTCATCTTCCTGCAAGTACAGATGCAAGTAATATGAACCCACTGTAACAGCTACTCCTAACGCAAACGTGCAAATGTACGGAATGTATTTAGTAGGGAGGGTAAAATTGTACCTGAAAATAAAATAAAAAATAAAAATAGTTTAAATAATAACATTTTTTATAGAAAGTTTCACATAGCGGAATGCACTGGAACCCTTTCAGACCATGGAAACTGTTACCAAACTTTGTTTCCCAATTCAACAAAAATATTTACGGCGTTGTCATATTTATAGATTTTTATATTTTGAACATTAATTCATCTGCCAAATATTAGTTCAACATTTTCTATCGTTTGGAATATTATAGCAACCAGCATTTTTAGAAATAAGAATAGAAACAATGAATCTATTCCCGACCCATCATTCCATTCGATGGGTAAATAAAAAACATTTTCGGGGTTGCCACATTTATATATATTTTTTGAAAAATACTTTCATACCAACATTTGTTTCATTCAAATTTGTAGTGCCACAACAAATAATCGATGGTGTTTTATTTTCGAAAATGCCGGTTTGGCAGAGCTCACAGGTAATATTGAAGAGGTGTATTAATTTATTAATATATAAGTAAATGTGGCAACGGTGCAAATATTTTAATTGAATAGAGCGAGTTGGTTGATATCTCTATACAAATTTGCTAAATTTCGCTTGTTTGATGTCATAAAACGGTTCTAACGGTTTGTAAAGTTCTGTGCCAATCAGCGAGCTCGGTAGTTAACTGTGCGAACGCTTGATTGACGTATAATTTCTCATACTACTACTATGAATAAGCCTATTATTGCAAGAAATATTCAGTTATAATATTTTAACTAACTGTAAAACATCAAACCTTTATGTTTTGTGACGTCATGGCAACCATCAACTTTACTTTGTTTAAAATATCGTTAAGAGATAATAAAACGGTATATCATACTGCTACGTATCCCGTGGGTTCAATTATACACCTGTTGCACAATTAATACTCCTTTATTTACGGTGAAAACAAATTCTTAACCTTCAAAATCAATACAAATTTCTTGAAACACAGATCATACAATACAACACAAAACACAATTTACTATTCACTTTGAAATATACTTTACTACTTATAATCACTGAACGTATGAATTAGACTGACCATAACGCTCACAGAACATCTATTTATATAAATTTTTACATTCGAGGGTCTTCGAGTTTACTCTATGGCGCTAATATCCAACTATGTAGATGTCTCCCGAGCTGACAGTTACACTTGGTAGGGCTATATACAGGGTCCTCCTTCGGCCGACGTTATAACTTTCCGTAACAATACGTTGAAAGTTTGAAGGAAAAAAATATTTCTAATGCAAATAACAAAATCTCTCTAGTTCTTTAGCTACTTCGCCAAACGGATGTAACGCAATGGGTAACAACACATAACCCAAGGTTATTGTGAAAGTATAGATTTTGAGCATAGTTTCCACCTCCTAGATCCCCCAGGGTTAAGAAGTTATTCAAAGAGATAGATAGATAGAGAGAGAGAGAGAGAGAAAGAGAGAGAGAGATAGAGAAATTTCCTCGGAATAATAAAAACACAAATCCTGTACTAGTGTACTAGTATTGTGGACTAGTCAAAGTTGCACAAATGTATAGGTTCCATACATCTTATGGATGCTGTGCGTCCGTGACCTAAAAGGTTTGGCTACTATTCATCAAAATTCCCATGCTGTGGATCCGTAAACACGATTTGTAAAAAAATATTTTAGTATAGCTTTGTCAGAAGTCTAAAATATTTACCACTACAGTATAGGCTCGTATGTCAATTAACGTCTATAATAATGTACATACTGAAATGTGTACTGAGGTCTAAAAAATGTTTTCTTTACAATTCAATCACTTTAATTTTACATTGATTGGATATCATCATATTTGTTTCGGTACTTACTTAAACAATGTTTTCGTTAAAGATACGTTAAAGTCCGAGCTTGGTGGGTAACGTATCGCCTGTGTCATTTCATCAGCAAAGAAAAAGCTTTTGAATAGAACGCTCTTTTTATGTACAAATGTGTCAAAACCTTTTTGTTCATGATACGCACCAAAACCTGCAATAAAAAGTACAAATAATATAAAATTATTGTTAAGTAGTTTAAATATTTTTAATGATTATATAGCTAACTGTATTTTTATTAAATGCCAATAAGTACCTACTAAGCAACTTTTGTACGTATTAATTAGTTTACTCCTTTTTTCAATTTTCTAGTTCTTTAATTCCAGTATTTAAAAAATATGATTTACTATCCTAAATTTTTAGCAATTTCAAATTCAACAAAAACCCAAATGTTTCGCTACCGAAAACAATATTTAACCGTTTTTTTTTTGAAAAAATTAATTTCTTCTGGCTATATTTCAGCCAAAATTTCAGTTTTTTACCTTTAAAAACAAACCTCATAAGAACATTTCTGATTTTAAGGAGATAATTGTATCAATTATCAGGTTATTAGATATGCGGATAATGTTTGAGGTATTCAAAGCAGCAAGAAGTTTCTGCGATGTTAATGATTTGGACAAATATGCACAAAGTTTCAGAATCTGAAATGTGCTTGGTTGCAAAGCTCATCAATTGAACAGATTTACTGCTAAAGATCTGCCTAACTGCATAAAACATTTATGGGCTGTGAATATGTGAATTTGAAAAAGTCTGGCGTTTTAAGGTCTTACCAGCAACCTAATCATACATCAGAATGGAGTTACAGTTTTTTGATTTTGTATGAAATCAAACATGAAACAAGTGAAAATGATTCTAGGTACATAATTTTTCACACAATTATGCATCGAGATTATGGACGGCTTTTATAAGTTTGATGTAGTTAAGTCACATTAATTTTCATTCCTTTACTGGCAGAGTACGTGATATGACTTCATTTGGCGTATTTTGGAATATCCCAACTTCAAACTGTAAGACTATACAGGGTATTTTGTAGAAGGTTCGCCAAACATGGAGGGCAGATAGGTGGGCCCATGTGCTATATTATGTAGCCGGTATATAGATAGCCTACGGTTTTTGTTTTTTTTAATTTAATTTTTTTTTCTTAATTCTCAGATTTTTACCTTTTAACAATTGTAACTTTTTTATTTTTCACAGTATCTTCATCGAATAAACTTAAATCGAATCTATGATGTTTGTTTGCTCTTCTGCATTCGATATTTGACACAAATGATTGGTTGACAAAAATTATTGAAGTCCACAAATGACGGGTTCATAAAAAAGTAATTAAGTTTAACACTTTATTACGTTACATAAAAAAAGAAGCACATCGAGAACTTCGAATGCTTTGAAAAACTTTTCTACTTCAACCCCTTTCCAACAATACATCACACGTATTCGAAAGTAATCAGTATCATAATAAAATTTGAGATTGTAACTTACAAGGTAAGAACTACAAAAAATAAAACATACACCAAATTGCAATAATTTGTTATAAATTTTGTCCAAACCGGCTTCTACCGCTACAGATGCAATTGCGAAACCTTTTTCTGACTACTACAGTGGTAGCCTCCAGTCGTATCTCATCCCATATTATTTCAAAAGCAACATTTATTCTTTCTCTTAATTGCTCCTTGGTTTTTATTTCTCTCTCATAAACGAGTTGCTTAGCACGTCCCCATACAAAAAAATCAAAGGGAGTCGTTTCTGGCGACCTTGGAGGCCAGAGTATAGGGATTCTTTGAATCTACGCGTTTGGGAATGAATTGTCTAGGAGCTCTCTGACAGTTCGCCTATAATGTGCTGAACAGTCATTTTTTTTAATATTAGGTCTGCCTCCAATGGTATTTCATCTCATAAGATCGATCATCTAGCATTTTTTTTGATCGCAACATTAATTCTTTCCCTTAAATGCTCGTTGGTTTCTATTTCTAGCTCGTAAATGACTTGAATTTTTAATGAATGATTTATCGATGTTATTAGATGAAGTCCTATTGGAACAAAGACCAAAAATATTCGGAAAAGATTGCTGCCTAGCACATTATAGGCGAACTGTCAGAGAACTCTTGGATAATTCATTCCCAAACGCCTGGATATTCTGGCCTCCAAGGTATTTTTTTGTAATTAGCATCATCGCAAGCAGGTTTAGAGTAAACCAAACTAATTTAAATTACAGCATGCCACAAGAATGTGTTTCGAGTATTATCTTGTACCTGCTGTCAACGAGAAACATTTTTACAATTAAAATCCCATCCTAACAATAAGCAACGGTAATCCATATCAGTACTTAGACCAAATAGTGCTGAATAAATCTGAACGAAGCTAAATCTGAAAATACTAACTGTTGAAATCGTAGAAAACAACAACTTTTAGTCGACACTTATTATATTTTAGCAAAATATATGAACACCGCATTTCTGGAATGTCTTGGTCAGAAACAAAAGAGGGGAGTTTCATTAAAGACAACGAAATCTACTAGATATTTAAATATTAGTATTGATTAACCACTTATTACAAACATATTTCCAAACCGGTGGAGATCCATTGCATATGGGTTTTGAGCGAAAGTAACATTTTACTTATACAGAGATTCTAAAATAAACTAAATGGAGACTTCAGATAAACATTAGATCTAGTAAAGACACCACTATATTACGTTCGAAATTTTGTATTCGCAAATTGGATCTATGTGAAAATAACAGGAAATACGCAAATTTCTTTCAAATTTAAAGACTAATCTTCTTTCCTAATTTTTGTTTTTTTTATATATTTTTGTACATATTACATTTCTATAAAAACAGAAAAAAACTACTCATAAACTGATGGACATCACCCCTAGAAACGATATATTGTCTTGCGTTAAAGAACCTATACAGTTTCAAGTGGCTACTAAAATCGGTTGTTTTTTTTCTGTATTTCAGTAATTCAAAAACAAGGAGATGTTGTTAAATTTTGAGGTACAAATTATGCTATTTTACTTTTAAATCACGTGCCGGCTTTTCCTACTGTTTCCTGAGGCCGATGCCATACTGTCTTATATACTTGCCTGAGTTCCCTACTCCTCCAAACGGTAGACCTTTTGCAGATATATGCATTATCGTGTCGTTGATAAGTGCTCCACCACTAGACGTGTTATTTAGAAAAGCTTTCTTAACTTTACTCTTCTTCGTAAACACATATAATGCAAGTGGTTTCTCCCTTGAATTGATAAACTCAATAGCTTCGTCTGGTGATCTGACGTTAACTATAGGAAGGATCGGTCCAAAGATTTCCTCTTGCATAACTGGGTCATCTGGATGAACATCTACTAATATCGTTGGTTCTATAAAAAGGTCTTTTGAGTCAATGTGTCCTCCTACGGCTACTTTTTGATTTCTAAGAAGATTGGCAACTCTATCGAAGTTCCTTTGGTTAATTATTCTGGCATAGTCTGGATTGCTTTGTATTTTATCTAAAAGAAAAAACTATACTTCAACAGTTATTCGGATGTAACTACAAATGGAAAATTTTGTGTTAGAATCGAGTAACAATGTAGTATGTTCAATTATAGCAATTTTGTCTGCAACATTCCAAGACCTGTTACAAGTGATGATTGTTTCGGTCATTCCTTGGTGTGAAAACGGTCTGATATATTGAGACCTCGAAATGGTATTAGAATCGTGTGAATCTTGTAACAGGTTAAAACACTAACCACTGATGGTAATTTTCACAAATTTATTATTTTTTTGACAATTGTTTCGCCAAATTTGTGAAAAATACCACAGTGGTTAGTGTTTTAACCTGTTACAAGATTCACACGATTCTAGTATACCATTTTGAGGTCTCAATATATCAGAAACTGTTTGGAAACAAACGAAAAAAATGAAGATTCAGTCGGGTACTAACCTGGTTTAATCAACTACGGGAATTTTCGTACCAAAATTCTAGTGTGATTTTGCCAGATTCACACTGCTACTCTTTTAATGGCTCCCCATCCCTTTGTAGACTAAAGGAAAAAATAGTGTTCCAGTGGAGTACTAACGTGATACAATTAATTGTGGATAAGGACAAATGGCAGGTAAAATATATGAAGAAGTGGAACACCTAAATCTACAACATAGGATATTTTAACTTGCACAGAAATTGACAGAGGTAGCATATTGAAATGTTGACCATACTCTTCCTAGATGTAAATCACCAGGTATAATACCTGAGAAGATAATTTAAACACATCTGAATCACAAAAGTTCGACCTATCTACAATTTATAAAACAAAATGTTTAACAATTCAATTTTCCTTTGAGGTGAGTTAAAATTCAACATTGTTAATTAGACAGCTGTTAATTATCTTTCTGAGAGGCAAGCAGGAATTTATATTAGCCTGTTTTACGGATTTTATCTTGTTCGTGCCGAACAAAAACAAACAATAGAAATTCGATATTGGGAACTCCAAAACATGAAGAAACTGCAGTTCACTTCGTACGTAGCATGGATTTCATTAATCAGCATTGGCTTAAAGATACAATAAATTTAAATTTTAAACGAGTCATGTCCTGAGAATTATCTATAGAAAAATAATTTGGTCAAGTGCGTGTTAGACTCGTATACTAAGGGTTCCGTACCACCTTCAAGATTTGATACAATGTAGTTGGTGCGTTCCCGCAATTTGTTTAGTGTATTGTTTTCAATTTGATTGAATTACTTCATTGATTTTTAAACTTCTGCACCTTTTCTAAAACATCCCGTCGCGCTTATGCTAATTGTAAGTGTGTTTTTTGCGTGTAAAATATCGACAGTATTGACTTTCGTGTTTCGGATCCCTAGCTGTTAAGACGCTTGGGAGATTCGTGCAATGTACTCCGAACTTTTCGGTGGCTTTGATCCCGTCTGAAGAGACGACGCTTATTGTTGTTTATTGTGTTACGAGTCCGCGAGTTCTTTAGCTCCATTCGTGACGACCGCTAAACCGCTTTCATTTTATTTCTTTTGTGTTTACAAAAGCGCATCATCTGTTGTTAAACCCGCATTTTTTGTATGCTCAATCAAGGAACATTAAGTCGCTATTTTTTTGTGTAACGTGTTGTCCAGAAGAAGCTCTAAAAAACTGTTCACGGGGCTAGCCTCTAAAGAAAGAAGAACCAAGAAAACACCCTTTGCAGAGCTTCGACGTAAAAGGTCAGTGACTAACTTTTATTTGGTGAATTAATTTACGTGTTTATTGATTGTTCCGCTAAAGGTCCTTCGTCAATTATATACTTGCATTGAACCAGCATTGAACTAAAACCGCAACATCTAATTCATACATTTTTTTGAATATTATTCTCTCTATGGAATGTGCATCGAAGACATTCCAGTAGTTAAATTAAAGTATATCTTTTCTAATATTCCAGTTTCAGACAAGCAGTGAATGAGTACATTTTCTTATATTTACCATAATACCTTTCAGAGGAAGCATTTTAAATTTATAAAAGATATACCCTTTTATTTTCCAAGCATAGACTTTTTATTTTATCTGCTACATGTTTTACTTGATTTTTATAAAAATATGTATTTGATTTTCTAATTTTGCCTCCAAACTTAACATTAGATTTTATTAATTTTCTAATAAACTTCTAGAGAAGCCTTTTATAATCTACTGTCTGAAGTTTAGGCTTCTGTAGATTGGAAAATAAAGGGGATAGTAGGTCAAGTTTTAAATAATAAATTATTAAATAATTTAGAAAAAATATTTACAAATACAAATAAAACATATTTTTCAAAATTTTAGAAAGTGTAGTTTCTAAAGGGGTAATAAGTCGATGTTTAATATTTTTGTTTATATATTTTAAACAAATGATTCAAGATTATAAAAAAAATATATTTGTAATACTCATAATGCGCCTTCTATTTGATATATTACATGATGCGTTTGAAAATTTTTTTCTCCATTTAATTCTATAATTTTTCCCTAAAATTAATATTAAGGTTTTCTACTAATTTTTTTTTAAATTTCAAGTGAGCCGCAGTACCCCTAATTATTCTCAAAATTTTAGGTAGTATTTTTTTCGGTTTCTGAAATAAAGCGAGAAAATCTTGTAAACAAATAATTTAAAAAATATGAAAAATATAAATTTGTATTCCTCATAATGAGTCCTTTCATTTGATATATTGCATGATGGGTTAGAAACAATTTTAATTTTATATTTTCCATTTAATTCTGTAATTTGCCCCTCTAAATTACTAGTAGAGGTTTCTCCTTATTTTTCCGGTAAAATTCGAGTGAGGCCCTATATCCATAATTTTATTTCAAAATTTTACATCTTATAGTTTCGGAAATAGAGGGGGGAAACGGTAGATTTTTTTAGTTTTTCCCCCAGAAGTACTCCTAAAATCAAAATTTCATCATTTACGATATATACTCCTGATCGGGTCACCAATCTATACACTGATACCAAAAATTTCAATTTTTCCATTTCCGTTCAGTAGTTTAGGAGAAAATTGCTGTGATGTGAAACAGGGGGAAATCCGGAGTAATATTATAAGGGTATCCGTATATTATATATAAGGAACCCTAAATAAGAGGCATTTATTTACAAATGATATTTAATTTGTGGTTAGTATTTACCAAAAATGGAATTAAATTCGATTCCAATGCTTACCACCATAGAAACCTTCTAATACTTTTTTGGCATGCTTTAGAAACTCCTCTTGTACTTCTTTGGTACACAACAGATAATCAGGCGCTATACATGTCTGTCCAGAATTTATCGTTTTGCCCCATAATACTCGTTTTACTGCTAATTTTATGTCCGCTGAACTATCGATATACACTGGGCACTTTCCTCCTAACTCCAAAGTTGTAGGTGTTAAATGTTTGGCAGCAGCCTGGTGTATGATTTTGCCTACCTGTGGAGATCCAGTAAAGAATATGTAGTCAAATCGTTCATTAAGTAATTCGGTGGTTTCAGGGATGCCGCCTTGATATACAGGATAACATTCCGGATCGAGGTATTTTGGTAAAAGTGTAGCTATAGCCCTGGATGTAGCAGGCGCAATTTCTGGAACTTTAATAATGACACAGTTTCCTGCGGCAATAGCACCTGAAAGCAAATAAAACAGATTTCAAAGTAATTTATCCCAATTAGTTTAGTAAAACTTATCGTAATACGAAAATATTTAAGTATGCATACAAACGCAAAATTTAACATAATTCAATGAAAAAATGTTTGGCGCGTGTTATAGTTAAATCGATCACGTATGAAAAATACCGTCAGAAGTCTGGAAAGTAGCAAAGAATCTGAAATCTGATCATCGCCAACCTTCAAATGACATAAAACTTGGAAACAACAATATATACCAAAATTTCGCTACCAATATCTCTCAAAATCCCAACTGTATTGCAAGTTGAAGGTTTAAAAAATAATAGAAACAGTTGACCAGAAGTATTACATAACTACGGAATTATTAAAATTTGCTACGACAAAACTAATAGATTTAATGCAAATTCTTTCTGAAACCTATATAAATGGAGATATGATACCGAATCAACAGAAAATATTATCTGAAACTAACACCATCAGTCAATTATATGGAGAACATCGTTTGAAATCGAACACAAGGTAGAATATAGAGCAAGTAGAACATGCATCAAAAACATTTTCAGTTTAAATAAACCGGGGGAAAAACTGTAACGAATGAAAAAACTCATCTTTTATTTGTAGATACAACTCAAGCATCTGATACAGTACTTCTTAGTAAAATCTGAGAACTACTTGTAAAATCAACGAATGACGCAATAAGAGTAGAACCCATAAAGGAGTATAAAGATTTCAGACTAGAAGTTTAATCGCGCAGAGAACTATCCGAAAGCTTCTCATTTACAAAAGCCTCACACAAGGTTGTTGTTTATTTTTATGTGTTCTTGGGATATAACACCACAATCGAAACAAAAATCTGTATATTCCAGGATAAACCAATCGTTTTCAGGTCTATTCTGACCTCGTTTTCAATGACTTTAAAAATGTATTGAAAACATAAAAAGCAAAATGAAAGTTTGATATATGACATTTAAGTCGACATAAGAAAAATTTGTTGTTTCTAGATATACAGGTAGCACAAATAATTCTAAAGATCATGTATTCCAGTTAAACAGCTTTCAAGTTGGAAGAGTTGTCTTTAGAATTTATAAGTGGCATTCGCCAAAAATGCGATCAAATAATTTCAGTTATCCCATTAACGTAGGAAAAACCTTATGAACTATCCCGATACTTGGTCCCTTGTCTTTGGTGAACATAAACGCTCCGGATGTACATAACTCCATCTGTCCCTCTATTGAGTACTTTGTTTAATATTACGATAACATAACGATGTAAACAAAGGACATGTTTTGCTTAATGTGTATCCTATGAGTCTATATTCGTTGATAATATGAAAATTTAATGCCAACTTGCCTTTTTGTGTGGTATTCTTTTTAATTTCTGAGGTATGAGACTTATCACAAAGAGAGAATTGGAGTGTGTTTTAGACCGAAAAGCAAATTTTGTGCAGGTATTCTATATTACTTGGATGTTATATTGGTTTTTTCCTATTTATTATTGATTTTTCTATGAAATTATTATTCATGTAAAATGTTTACTTGATAATATGAAGTTAGTCAATACATACATTTAATCGCAAGTTTCTTTCTGATGTCTGACGTATGTCAAGTCTCTAATTTAATGTATCGCAAAGAGAGAATTAGAGTTTTTATTAGAACGAACGGCGAATTTTGTGCAGGTATTGTATATTAGTTTATTTTCTATATATTATTGATTTTCTATGAAAGAAGAGACTCTTAATATATTACCTGGTCCCTGTTTTTACACAGAGAACTAAATTGGATGGACAGTTCAAGATCGAGGCAGTTTGTAGTGTCGGTGTCGGTGTCAAAACAAATGAAATCTCAAGTTATCCAATTCATTCCCTTGCTCATCTATTTTCGTATATGTAAATGTGGGCCCCTAATAAGAAGCTTTCGCTTCAAAAACAAAAAAAGGAATTTAACTAAAGTACAGAAAAAATCTGTAACAATTAAATACTTTTTCTGAAGTCGGTGCCAAGTTAAAGTGAAACTAATTTGGTAAAATGTTCAACCTGGCACCGACATCAGAAAAAGTATTTAGTTGTTGCAGATAAAAAATAGTTTTTGCTTTTTAGTTAAATTCCTTATTTTAATGTCGGCTTTTGTATTTTAAATGTATTTATTCTTATTAATTCAATTTTCCTGTGCTTTTATTCAGTTCAGTTGCATGCTTTGTAGTTCTGAAGGATCGGTGCTGAACACAATTATATCGTCTACGAACCTTAACAGGCTAATACCTCTTGGGTCTTTAGTTGACCAATCGATTCTGTGGCGTACATCTTCTAATACTGTGATAATTATTTTCGAAAATGAGCTGCCTCCTTGCCTTACCGCTCTCATAATAGAACGATTAAAGCTCTCATCTATCTTCTATACTTTTTGTTTGTTTGTTTGTTGGTTTGTTTGTTTGTTACCTCATCACGTAATAACTACTGAACTGTTTTTACTGAATCTTTTTTTGTTGCAAAGCTTATAGTTTGACTTAAAATCTGGTATACATTTTATCTCCCTACATTGAAAGAAACGGTAGATATAAGGAAAAAACTACTACCATGTTCGGTAATACACAATTAGTCAATTGGTTCCATCACATGTACCAAATATTAGATAGTTGCATCAGCTTTGCTTTTATTCAAAATTCGGAATATGGCAATATGTAACATGGTTCGCTTTAAAAGAAAATTCAACTGATATATCAAGTGTAATTTTACAGGGTGTTCTATATATAGGATAGGTAAAACTTAGAGCGGAATAGAATTATATGTATTTAAGAAATCTTGAAAAAAAGGCCCGTAAGTAGCTGTGGTTGAAATAAGGGGGAAGTTATACGGGGTGGTTCGAAAAAGATATATTGAGTGGACCATAAACAGTTGTATATATCAGGTAGTTGAAACACGGGTGGGGTTGAATTATATTTAAGCAGGGTGGATAACAAAATGTTATATTGTTAGGGTCATAACTAGTTGCATATACAATGAGGGAGAAATACGGAATAAAATAGAATTATATTTATACAGAGTGGATAAAAAAATATGTTATGTAAGCAGTTAGGATATTTGAATTTTCTTGAGCGGTTATTAAAGTGATGAAATGAGTTGAAAAAAATGTTAGAAGCAGTTGTTTATACTCGGTGGTTGAAATATAAGATGAAGTGGAATTATAGTTAATAGGAGTGGTTAAAAATTGTTTTATATTCACAAGTAAGTTTACAAATTTCCAAGTAGCACATTATAGTATGGTGAAATATTTAGCAGAGTATGATTACAGCTATACAGGAAGGTTTAAAAAATATTATAAAGAAATGTTATGATCCACAAGCTGTTTCATATACCGAATAGATAAAATATAGGGTGGACTAGAATTCTAAGTATACAGAGTGGTGAAAAAATGTTATATTGGGTGGACCCATAAGTATTTGCATATAAAAGGTTGTTGAAATATAGCATGGAGTAGAATAATAATTATACAGTGTGGGTAAAAAAAGTTAGAAGAATTTTGTTATAGAGGGTAGGGTAGAGCATGACTGTTGCATATATGGAGTACCTGAAATATGGGGCGAAGTCAAGTTATCCTTACACAGTGTGATTCAAACAAGGTTAGAAAAAGTTGCAAATGAAGAGAAATTATACTTTATATTGTGCTTTAAAAAATGTAAGGAAAAAATGTGAAATAGCGTAGCTCATAATCAGTTGCACAGATAGGACATTTGAACTATAGGGAGGAATAGAGTTAAGTAGTTTAATCTTTTAAAGTTATTACATAGGGTGCTCCAAAGCAGTTGCAGTTTTGATGAAATTTATTGGGAATTGATGGATTTATATTTATACAGGGTGGTACAAAAAATGTCAAACTGGGTCACCGATAAGTAGTTGCACATACAAGGTGGTTAAAATAGAGTGGAGTTGAATTAAAGTTAAATAGTGTGGACACAAAATTGTTCTACATTTTTTTAAGAAAGAACATGAGCTGTTGCATATATGCAATATCTGAAACATGGGGCGAATTAAAATTATAGTTATACAGTGTGATTAAAAAATATTCGAAAAAGTTGCATATACGGGGTAGTTGACATATAAGGTGGAGACAAATTATATTTTCCAGGATGGTTAAAAAATATCTCAAAAATGGTTATTTAACGTAGTTATACAGGATGGTTCAAAAACTGATAGACCAGTAAGTTATAATGGGTGAATAATTGGCAGCAGCATATACAAGATAGTTTAAATATAGATGGAAGTTATAGCTATAGAAGGCAGTTCTTAAAAATATTAAATAAAATTGTTATGTACGGTGGCCATCAATAGTTGCGGTTTTAGTGAAATGGGTTGGGGATTGGTGAATGTAGTTGTATAGAGTGGTACAAAAATATTATATTGGGTGGCCCATAAGTAGTTGTATATATATGGTGGTTGAGATCGGGACTTAGTAGAGTTATAGTTTTACAGGGTGGATTAAAAAATGTTAACAAATTGTTATATAAGGTAGAGCAGGAACAATTGCATCCTGCTATATGAAATACCAGAAATATAGAGCAAAAATATATTAATATATATATATATATATATATATATATATATATATATATATATAATTTTAGAAAAGTTGCATATAATAGCCGGTTAAATTTATAGTTTACGAAGTGGCTCAAAAATTATCAGAAATAATTGTTACATAGCGTATAGGGTGGAGTAGAACTATAGTTAGGTAATTCAAAAATGTTATATTGGGTGACAAATAAACAATAGCATATACAGTATGGTTGCACTATAGGGTGAAGCAAAGTTACAATCATACAAGGTGGTTTCAAAACAATGTTGAATAAAATTGTTATATAATGTGGCCCATAACCACTTGCAGTTTGGGTGAAATGTGTTCGGGATTGGTATATTTTAGTTATGCTAAGTGGTTCAACGAAGTTAGAAAAAATTGTTATATTCCATAGCCCATATATTTATTTCATAAGCCATTTCTATTTGCAAAGAAAAAATCAGGGTCTTTGATGATGAAATAGTCTAAAAAATACTCCTCTAACGCCTACTATGTTCAAATGGAAATAAGATCTTATTTCTATGAAATAGTAGAACTTACGCTGTTGTACATGAAAATACTTCGTACCTTTCGACTTGAACTTATTTTCAATATTAGATGTTTTTACAGTTAAGTATGCAATAACCATTAATATTTCATGAATTACATAAATTTGTTGTCAACATAATCAGCGGAATCAATACAATGATATCCTTTCACCGCAAACAGCATTTAAACGATAAAAACCTTAAATGCATGTGAAGGTAATCCAGTATAAATAAAACTCCTAGAATGTGAATAACACATTTGGAAAATAAAAATATCTACAGGATGTTTCAAATCAAATACGATAAACTTCCCAGGATTATTTTTTAGAATTAAACATAGTTTGTTTATTTAACTATTCCTCAAAAAAATAAGTAACTAGGAAGATATTGCGTGGCGAGAGAAGTAACGGCTTAATCAATACCTATAATTTAAACCATCTTCTATTAAAGAATATCACGAAGGGATACCAAATAAGTTTGAATAACCTGGAATCAGTCGTTTTCTGAAAAATCTGAGAGTACTGTTATTAAGACAGTGTCGTTCAATGAATCCCCATTGATTTCTTTGAAAGAGCTTAGTAAATTTGAATATATTAACTTGCAGTCTATTAACTTAGAGTCAAAGGTGATTCTATATATTTTTCTAAATCTTTATTCACAGAAATTATGTCTTCTTATTGTTCGCACAAAGGCAGGAACAAGAAATTTTGTGTTTTTTTCACAATTAGTTTATCTATATATTTTAACAATGCCTGTATTTGTAAGGGTCTAATTCAAGGAAGAAATGTACTAATTGTATTACCTTGAGCCGACTACTATACTAGTATTATCCTTTCTTACCGCAGAATTCACAAAAAATTCACTTTTAAAGTTGTCACACTTGCACAGTGCACAGATGCACAGTTTCGTAATTATTTTTAATTTGTGCATCATTGGGGCTGACAAGTTTAAAAGTGAAATGTTTGTGTTTTGTGCTGTAGAAAGGAAAATTCTAGTATGTAGCCGCCGCAAGATTAAGCAATTATTTTATTTCTTCCTTGAAAAGACTCAAGAGTGAACGAAAAGTCGGTAAATTGTATCTATATGTCTGTTAATCAGATCCATATCCGGAAACAGAATCAGCTATCACTCTGTAAAAATATACGTTCTCACAAGATCCCAAAAAAATTCCGAAACAGCACAATAACTCTTCAGGAATAGATTATCAATCAAAGCTAATACTCGTAAAATAATAAAAAAATAAGTAAAATTACGGAATGATATTTGTGGCATATTTTTCAATTTTTAAGTACTTCTTTGGAAATAACACCACAAAATTTGCTGTATATTCTGACCTAGACCCCGAAACGTTTGGAATATACAGCAATTTTCGTAACTGTGGTATTATTTTCCAAGAAGTACGTAAAAATTAAAATTACGGAATCGGCAAATGGGGAAGCTGTATGTTGTTGATATTGTAAGTAGTTCTTTTCTTGGACCATATGGTTTATACATAGAACTCGATTGTTTTCTTTGTAGTTGTCAAATGAATTCTCGCAGTGGTGTTTTGTCCAGTATTTTTTATTTTCAGTGTCTGGTGTGTATTGTGAGAGATTTCTTTTTTTTTGGTTCTTTCGATTTTCAATCTTATGTATATAAAGCGTAGCTCAGTAGCTTTTTCTGTTACGTTGTTTTGTACTGAGTCGATCCTGAGGCTGAATGGCATCTTCAAGAGTGTACTTTTTATCTACATGCAATTTATTATTTTTTATATGGGTTTTTTCTTGACTTAATTGTTCAATATACTATTTTTTATAAGGCTAAATTTGTTTGTGAATTTACCCCAAAAAATCATAAAGTTATGCTCTAAACAATTTATTAGGTTAAGCAGGTCCATTCAGAAGTTATTATTGATGAAGAAAGTTGAAGTCTACTCTACTCCGATGACGACCACTAACTTATGAGAGGTTAACAAAGGAGTTCTATCAGAATAAACTAGGGGTACTTAGAACAAGGAAGTCTATAGTATGACGTGTGTATTGAATAGGACAGGCAAACACTTGAACTCTAACGTAGAAAAGCTACTGAAAAATTAAATACCGTTCTTCAGTTTAATCTCCCATGGTAGGTATGCTTAAATGTAAAGATATTTAAACTCAGGAACATTAGCTGTCACTAAAATGATCATTAAGAAAATTCATCTCATGCACCATAAGCTAGATAGATCAATTTTCGGAACTACTATATGAAAATATCTCTAACAGCATTATCATCCGCCACCCAGGTATACGGGACACAATCGAAAATATTCTGCATTTAAACTGGCTAATCCTTTAGTAAAGGAACGGTATCCATGCACAGCAACTATTTTTTAATGGAGGCTAACATCAAATTAATACAAAATTATAGTATGGCACCCACAGCTAGAGGAATTATATAAAGCGGTTCATTGAAAACTAATAGAAGTAACATATTTCTATTTGTTTTTAGCTTCTGTAGCGAATTACTTGATGTTGTTATATTCCAGCTTTAAGAGACATGTCAATATAATAAAAGTCTGATATCAATGTATTTCAACCCCTTTCAACAAATTTAAAAAAGCGAAATTATATACAATAATATTCACACAAAATTAGAGAACAATCTCTCTTTAATTCCTGGGAAAACAATAAAACGTTTTTCCACACGATATCTCCATACTTCTAAGGCAATAAGACAAATTACTTTCAATTCTCAGATGTTTGCATTTGTTTAGAAACACCCTGTATAATAAACGCATCGACTATGAAGCAGGTTCTCTTATTTAGAAGTAGAATTTTTATTGCTTTCAGAACCGGATTGTTTATTGATACTGAAATGAGTTTACGAAAAAAACGCGGTTTATAAATAATTTCAAAATATTCGTTGAGATAAAATCTTTACATAGTTCAGCGGCCTTCAAGCATTTTTGCCAACTGAACAATTATATTTACATACAACTTTTTTCACGACGAGCGGAATATATTAGTATACCAGAAACTATTTAGACTTGCTCTCTGAATTTTTATGGAGAGTAGCTTTCGGCTATTCTGCCATTTCGTTTAAATGGGCAGTTTGAAGTTCCTTAGTTTTCAGTGTACAGGTCTTCAAAGCTGATTTTTTTTATCACTTGCATTGCATAACAGGAAATGGCCAATTTCATTAAAACTTTGGCGTTTGATAGTTGTAAATGCGTAGATCAAGAGTCTTAATGGGCACTTATTCTGAAAATCCTATGCTTTTGGTCTACAGCCCTTCAAATGAACTTTTATACCTCTTATGCTATGGATATTGAAAGAAAGTGGCTTTTTGATTATTTTTTTAAAAATTTGATATTTGAAAATCCCTGAAGCTCTAGGTAGAATGTATAAAAGTTCTTTAATTTGAGCTATGCAATGTAAAAGGTAGAACGAAAGCAAACTACATTTAACCTTCGTTCAAATAACAGAGCTACGCATCGAAAAGAGATCAATTTTTAATACCTTCAAATAATAATTTGGTCAAGTGCGAGTTGGACTCGCATACTTAGGGTTCCGTACCACCTTCAAGATTCGAATATTCCAGTTTCAGACAAGCAGGGAATGAGTGCATTTTCTTATACTTACCCTTATATCTTTTAAAGGAAGCGTTTTAAATTTATAAAAAATATACACTTTGATTTTCCACACATAGACTTTTTATTTTATCTGCTTTAGGATTCGCTTGATTTTTATCACAATACATATGTATTTAATTTTCTAATTTGGCCCCCAAAAAGTAACATTAGAGTTTTATTTTACTAATAAACTTTCAGAAATGCCTTTTATAATCTACTGTCTGAGTTTTGAGGCTCTGTAGATTGGAAGAAAAACGGCAAAATAGGTCAAAGTTTAAATTATAAATTATTAAATCTGTTATTCAAATTATTTAAAAATATAAATAAAATATATTTTTCAAATGTTAAATAGTGTAGTTTCTAAAGTGGAAATTAAGTCGTTGTTTAATATTTTTAATATCTTTTATACAAATGATTTAAAAATATGATATATTTGTAATTCACATAATGAGCCTTTTATCTGATATATTACATGATGCGTTTGAAAATTGAATCTTTATTTTCCATTTAATTGTATAATTTGTCCCTAAAATTACTATGGGGGTTTTCTAATAATCTATTTTCCGTTTAATTCTATTATTTGGAGGCCAAATAATAGAATTAGGGATTTTTTTTCATATTTTTCCTATAAACAAAAAAAAGAGGTCTGAGAGTTTGGGGAATAACGGGGAGAATGGGTAATTTTTTTAAAATATTTTTTTAATATATTTTAAAATATTCATTTTAAAAAAATTAAAAAAATATATTTGTACCCTTTCATTTTATATATAACATGATGGGTTAGAAACAATTTTAATTTTAATTTTCCATTTAATTCTATAATTTGTCCCCCCCCCAAATAAATATTAGGGGTTTCTACTTAATTTTCCAGTGAAGTTCAGGTGAGGGGCTATACCCCCATTTTTTTCAAAATTTTCCAGCTTATGGTTTCGGAGATAAAGGGAGGGGAATGGGTAAATTTTTTTATATTTTTGTTAATTTCTTTTAATTAATTTATTTTAAAAATATGAAAAAAATATATTTGTTTTCCTCGTAATGAGCCCTTTCATTTAATATATAACATGATGGGTTAGAAACAATTTCAATTTTATATTTTCGATTTAATTCTGTAATTGGCCCCCCAAAATTAAAAGTAGAGGTTTCTCCTTATTTTTCCAGTAAACTTCAGGTCAGAACCTATAAATCTATTTTTTTTTCAAAACTTTACGTTTTATAATTTCGTTGATAAGGGGGGGGGAATGGGTTAATTTTGGTATATTTTCGTTAATATCTTTTTAAATAATTTTTTTAATATGAAAAAAATATATTTGTGTTCCTCAGAATGAGACCTTTCATTTGATATATTACATGATGCGTTTGAAAAAATTTTATTTTTAAATTTTTATTTAATTCTATAATTTGCCCCCCAAAATTAATATTAATGGTTTCTCCTTAATTTTCCTGTAAAGTCCGGGCAACACTCTATATTTTCTATTTTTTTCAAAATTTTAGCTCAGTAGTTTTGGAGATCAGGGGGGGAACGGTCGATTTTTTTAGTTTTTCCCCCCAGAAGTACCCCTAAAATCAATTTTTTTTCTTTTACGATATGTACTCCTGATCGGGTCACCAAACTATATATTACTACCAAATTTCAACCTCTTCCGTCCAGTAGTTTAGGACAAAATTGCTGTGATGTGACAGAGGCAGAAATCCGGAGTGATATTATAAGGGTATCCGTATATTGTATATACGGAACCCTAAAAAATGACTACCAGAGTTTGAACCCAAAAGGACTTTTGATCCAAGCGTTCAGAACTATCACCTTACAGAGTCTCAGTAGAATTAGCGAAAGCCATTATTTTCTTGCGAATCAAAAAAAGAAGTAAAAAATTTCAACTTCGAACCTACAAACTATGAAATATGACTAGTGACTATGTTGATGAACAAAGTTGAATTAAAAAAAAATGTTTTAACGCATTTAGAATGGCATTGCTAACCAATAGACACACAAATCATGAAGACAAGAGAGTTTCTAAAAATAAAGGTGTAAATACTACAGTTTTTTTTTTGTTTAATATAACATTCCTTATTTGTTTGATTATCCGTTTACCTAAGGCGCCTAATGACGAAACTTTGTAGATACCTGAGAACGTACGTTTTCACGGCCAGAGTCACAGCTGATTGTGCTTTTTCCCGACTTGGACCTCATCATTTATTCGAATTAATTTATTTATATATCTGAAACCAGCACATAAACAAAGTTTTCTGACGTTTCGCCCATAGTTATAAGGGGCTTTTTCAAGGATGAGACAACAAAACAAATGTTACTTACCTTGCGTCGACTCCATTCTTTTTCTCATCCTTAAGAAAGCCCCTTATAAGTGTGGGCGAAACGTCGGAAAACTTTGTTTATATGCTGGTTTCAAATATATAAATTAATTAATTCGAAAAAATTACGTCATCCAAATCCGGAAAAAGCAGCAACAGGTTTGTAAATACCTACTTTGCAATTTGTAAAAAATTACTAAAACTGTATATTCTTAGTCTAATAAGGTATGAACGAAAGCTTCAATAAAAAAAACTGTGCAAGCTCTATTGATTCTGGTCGTGGGAAAGAAAAATCTTATTTAATTGAAGCTTAAAGTTAATGGTCGGTATTTTACAAAACATTAAGTCAAACAAATGAGAAAGAGCTACATTGTCAAAAGCAATCTGAATATTTTAACGAAAATGACTGGTGCGTTCCCGCAATTTGTTTAGTGTATTGTGTTCAATTTGATTGAATTACTTCATTGATTTTTAAACTTCTGCACCTTTTCTAAAACATTCCGTCGCGCTAATGCTAATTGTAAGTGTGTTTTTTGCGTGTAAAATATAGACAGTATTGTGATTCGTGGTTCGCATCCCGAGCTGTTAAGAAGCTTGGGAGTTTCGTGCAATGTACTCCGAACTTTTCGGTGGCTTTGATTCCGTCTGAAGAGACGCCGCTTTTTGTTGTCTTTTGCGTTACGATCCGCGAGTTTGTAGCTCCATTCGTGGCGACCGCTAAACCGCTTTCATTTTGTTTCTTTTGTGTTTACAAAAGCGCATCATTTGTTGTTAAACCCGCATTTTTTGTATGTTCAATCAATGAACATTACGTCACTATTTTTTGTGTAACGTGTTGTCCCGACGAAGCTCTAAGAAACTGTTCCTGTTCACGGGGCTAGCCTCAGAAGAAAGAACCACCAAGAAAACACCCTTTGCAGAGCTTCGACGTAAAAGGTCAGTGATTAACTTTTATTTGGTGAATTACTTTACGTGTTTATTGATTGTTCCGCTAAAGGTCCTTCGTCAATTATATACTTGCATTGAACCAGCATTGAACTAAAACCGCAACATCTATTTCATACATTTTTTTGAATATTATTCTCTCTATGGAATGTGCATCGAAGACATTCCATAACAATGACTATGGTAGACGTCTAGACCTTTATGAAATTTGTTTTTATATATTTATACCTACAAATGTTGTTATTGTAGTAAATATATTGTCTTGCACTTTAGTTAGTTACAAATGGAAATTTTCTTATAAATCACATGTACACGATCTTTACCATGATCCCCCTTCCAACAAAAGCTACTAATCAAAAGTTCATAATTTTCGAATGTTAACAATAACAAACAAAAGGTAATGTGTTTGATGATTTTTCAAAATTGCCCTTAAGGGTTTACTTTTGGGTTTTGCATTCATAAATAAAATACAATTTACAAAAATTATTAACAATGAAAACATTCATCAAAAAAAAGGTACATCTTTATGCAAACAATCTCAAGGTCAACAGGTTATTAAACCGGATCAGAACCACATATCCACCACATTTCCCTAGATGCCAATATCTACTGTCCTCCCTTCTTCTCTAAAGTTGAACTCATTGTATAACTTTCTTTGGTACTGTTTCATTTCCCATTCTCTTAACATAGTCCTGCCATTTAGTTGTCTCGTTTATAAGTCTTCCATTGCCGTTCTTTCTTTGTATACTAATCGTCTTCATTTCTTACTATCTCCATCCTTCACTTTTTAGCAGATCTTCGTAGGTAATCCATATTGACAGAACTTTATTTTCAATTTTTTTAAATAATTTGCCATACTTCACAGCAATAGTTCAGGTTGCTTTTTACGATAATTTCAAACATAATATGTAACTTAGTTTTTCTTCTTATGCTTCTCCCTGAAGATTGAATTCAATGTACTCGTGATTTTCTGTTGGATATTAATCCTATTAATCTTTCTCTACATCAAAACCCCAGGTGTTCCTTTGTAGGTAAGTTGTACTACTAGGTGGTCTGTATATATTCCTATTGTATATGTATTCGGTATATTTAAGGTCGGATCCTCTCCTGGACATGTGTTAAGTTTTTTGCCAATTGATGGTAAGCCTCCATTCTGTATATTATCGTAAAGTTTCTTCATCTGTTTATATCATCGTAGTCTTTTGCTGCAATGAAGCGTAAACAGTGATGTATCTCCATCCAAGGGCGTACCCAGCTTTTGGTTTAAGGACTGGCAAAATTCAGAAAAAAATTGTCCTAGAGAGAGGCACAAATAAGAATTTTTTGGTTCAGGGGGGAGGGAAGCAAGTCAGCAATTTTATGGGAAGATTTAATGGCTCATGGCAGGTTTTTCAGGTCCACGGGGGCAGCTGCCCCCCTCTGCCCCTCCCTCGGTACGCCCATTTCTCCATCTCCAATCGGTATACCCATTGTACTTTATTTTTTTCGTCATTTTGTCAGGGCATAATCAAGATTTATATTAAATAATATTGGAGACATGATGCCAAAAAGGCTAACAGAAAATTGAATTGTGATGGAATATCGGAAATGAACTCACTATAAAATTTATGAACCAGCTTGAATAATTTGAAATTAACGGAAGACAAACGTCGCATATAATAGGATCATACAATTACATATTGATTCTCGAAAAATTACACTGCAAATGTTAGTTTAATAAATTATATTATTATTTTATTCAGATAAAATAGAGATCAGTATCTTAGCTTCTACTTAATGTTGGATTGGCCAAAGTGTTTTGTATTTACAAACAATAGAAATCTACTTAAATCAGGAATTTTTCACATGTCACTTAAACTAAATATAACATTTGCGATGGACGTATTTTACAAATGTCACGACAATAAACAAATTCTATAAAAACAGAAAATAACTTACCGACTACTGGAGCAAAAGTAAGTTGTATAGGATAATTCCAAGCACTAATCACAAGAACAACACCAAGCGGATCACTATAAATGTACAAACTATCAAAAAAGTTCATGAAAGTTTTCCTAACACTTTTCGGTTTAGCCCAATCATCGATGTTACTTAAAGCAATGTTTATTTCCGAAACTGTCAAATTAGTTTCATGCACGATAGTTTCCGCTTTAGGTTTCTTCAAATCTTCATAAGTCGCTCTGCAGAGCGCCTCTTCTTCTTTAAGCAAAAACTCCCTCAAATTCTTCAGCTGTTTTTTTCTGAAAGCTATCGGTAGTGTTTTTCCGGACCGGAAGACCTCTCTAGTGCGAGCCACCAGTTCTTTAGCAGCTTTCGGTACATAAAACTCATTATCGACACCGACTATCGTAATGCCCTGTATATTCTTCGAGTCGAAACTCATCTTCGTTGTTTACTAAATGTGATACACTAGCGGAATGAAGTCCGAATCAAAAACACAACACTATCGCTTTTCGTAACCTTGTGGCAACATTTATGCAAGTTCAAGTTTTGCCTGTATGTGCCTCAGGTGCAATTTTTCTACCTGTTTTTTTTTTTCAAATCAAATCGGTTATTCAGCAAGCCGGTTTTAAGTGAACTATGAACGGTTTTTATCGGTAATTTGCCAAATTATAAACTTGATGAAATAGCACGGTATTTATAACTAATTTTGATAATTGGTAAGGTACTACTGTATTAAATCTCATATCAGATATCAAGGTTGAACGCATTTAAACAAACCAATTGAGATACTGGAATGATAACATTTTTCATATGTGGTCATTTTAAATTGTTAATTATATAACAAACAAACATGTGTTTTGTTGTGTTATTGTTAGACACGAAAAAAAAAACTCATAATACAAATAATTACTTTTCTATAAATAGACAACCGATACGAATTCAAATTAAAGTAGGTAAATTGTTGTCTTCTAAACGTTGTTTGTGGCATATTCTTGATTATTTTTATGTTTTTTGTGCAATAACACCACAATAGAAATAACACGACGTATATTGCAGGAATACCAAACGTTTCAAAGTCTATTCTGACTTCGTTGTCAATGGCTTTATATTTATTTTGCAATCTACATCAATAAATATAAAGCCATTGACAACGACGTCAGAATAGACTTTGAAACGTTTGGTATTCCTGCAATATACGTCGTTTTATTTCTATTGTGGTGTTATTGCCCAAAAAACATAAAAATAATCAGGTAAATTGTGTCCCCACGTTTGTGGCAATATAATATGAGATCAATTCTACTTCTTCATGTTTCTATATTTTTCATATCTTTGGTTGAACAAAAAACATTAATATGAGTTTATATTTAACAATTCATATCATACCCTGTTTCCACTTCACTTCTTGAACTTGCTATATAATGCTTTCAGTTGGCTCTACCTTTGATAAACTTGATAATGTCGCTTTTTTGTGGTGTGATGACTTCTGACGAATGTTAGGTCCAACAACCACATCAGAATTGCCAATGGTCAAGAGACAACTTGTTTCGAGCCAGTAGAGACCATCATCAATTGCGAAGAAGAGTACCAGACGTCGGTGAAGGAGACAGGGCCCAGGAAAGAGTTCCTTCAACAGTTTGCTGACCATTTGATACACCTGACACCAGAGAACCAGAAGAAAGCCAAGCAATTTATCACAAAGCACTGGCAAATTTTTAACAGTCAAGATGGAACCACCGGTCGCACCAACATCATCCAGCATCGAATAAATACCGGAAAGGCTCAACCCATCAGAATACCACCTAGACGACTACCATTGGGGCAACAACAGGCAGTCGAGGAAAACATCGAGTCCATGTTATAAAATGGAGTTATTGAGCCATCCATCAGCCCATGGTCTGCTGTCGTCGTGCTAGTTAAAAAGAAGGATGGAACCACCCGATTTTGTGTGGATTACAGAAAGCTGAATGACGTCGTCTACCGGATCCGTCGAAACCCCAAGGCTAAATTGAAGGCGGTTCATTTAGATCGACTCGCTGCCTACCATGGAGACGATGTTTCTGATCGGTACGATCAGAATTAAAGGGGGGAAGATTTTACTGGAGAATTCGACGCTGGTTTTATAAAGGAAGCAGGTCACGATCGCGAGTTCAGTTGATGGAGCGAAGAGCTTATATGAAAAATTGTTATTGTGATATTTGAATCAGCTGTTGTATATTCGATGTAAATAAAAGTTTCTAGAAAGGTGATAGTGAATATTAGTTTTATAATTTTAAATTGAACCCAAGGACTTTACAACAATATATTACTTTTTGAACTAGTAAACAATAACTCCAATAACACATGCTGTTTTAAACTTAAAAAAATAATTTTGTCAAGGGATAAATATGAGTTCCATAGGATGATTGAAAGTCACTATTGCATAGCTGGTATTATTTTTTTTTTTTTAGGGAGTGTCACCCTTAAAAGTAGTTATTAATTAAGTGGAAATTGTAACTTCTAACATTAAATATTTGTTAAAAATTATTATTATTATTCCTAAAACACTATCTTACTCGCTACGCTATTACAATTAAGTTGAGTTTATTCCATTAATTACCTCCGAATATTAGATATACTGAAACAAAAGTAATTAAGCCCCGTCTAAACTATTGCCCAAACATATAATTGAAGTTAATGACAGTATTGCTTTTGAGTAGTTAGTCCGCACCTTATTACGAATTTTTTGACATTAAATCCTTTCACTATTTCGATATTCAGTCTATATTTTTGAGAGAATTTTTCCATAATAAATAACAGTTGGCTGCTTCGTTCGTGGAAAATAACCATCAATCGGTCTCCAAGATTCGTCTAGACCTTCACACAATCGCGGTCTGAAAAGGACGCCAACACGTTTTTGTTGGCTTATACAACATTATCGCATTTGTATTCGATATTATATTAAGTTACGAGAATTATGTTAATCTTATGTTATTAAATATATTATATTACAAACTGAAAATATTTGCGTTATTTAAATGTTTCCTTTATTTGTCGACTTCGTAGACGTTATTAAAAGGTAGTCAATTGCTTCCAGTTTTTTTGATTCCCTTGACGCAAACGTTCGCACAATTTGAAGACTACTGAAACTGGTAACTGAATTTTCGTGAATGCCAACAAGTTTTATAATGTTATCAGCTTCCTTACTCCGTCTTTATTTATAAATTCATCAAGGTGATGATGTTATTTTGCCGTAAAACCTACGTAAATATTTCTATCAAACTATAAAATATAAATATCAATTGCAGTTATATGAATATCGTTTTTATTGTTGGCTAACGTTTATCATCTACAATTTTAATCATATTTCCATTTTACAACTTCAATATTCATGTCCGTTTGTTATAATACGTCCTATCACATTGTTGGATGTGGTCAAGGATAGAGTCCAACGTATCCAAAGTTCAATGAGTTTCATTGATAATTTATTTAAAAAAAGAACCGATACAAATAAATAATAATTAGGTCAATTATGAGTGGAACTCGCATACCAAGGGTGCCGTACAACCTTTGAGATTTGTTATAATCTAGGTAAATTATAACATTTTTTTTAATTTTCTTTATGAAACGTTGACTAAATAGTTTCCAAGGTAAGTAGGGAATGAGTCGATTTCCGAATTAGTAATATTTTCCTTAATATGTCGTTTTAAAATTATAAAAAACACACTTTTACTTCACACAACGAACCTTTTCAATTGATCTGCTCTTTAATTTCAATAACATACCGGATAGAATGGGTTTTCAGTTTCAGAATTAAAACTTTTTTTTTCTTAAAATATGCGAGAAAAAAATATAAAATAAATGTAAATATCGGTTTCGTTTATAGTGTCCATTTCTTTCATAAAAATATTATTTTTCTCATTATTTTTCGAGAAAAAATAACATACCGTAGAATGGGGTAACTTTGATCAGTTTCAGAATTAAAACATTTTTTTTTTAATATGCGAGAAAAAAATTAAAAATAAATGTAAATATCGGTTTTGTCTATAGTGTCCATTTCCTTCATAAAAATATTGTTTTTCTCATTATTTTTCGAGAAAAAAAATAAAATGTTCATTTTTCTTACAGAATTTGAAAGTATTCGCAACGAGGAACAAAACACAAATAAATAGTTTTGTAAATGCATCCATGGGTCTAAGCTTTTTATCGTTTATATGTATTTGGGGTAGCTTTGACTAAGTGCGAGTTGGACTCGCATACTAAGGGTTCCATACGACCTTCAAGATTCTAATATTCCAGTTTCAGACAAGCAGGGAATGAGTGCATTTTCTTACATGTACCCTAGTATCTTTTAAAGGAAGCGTTTTAAATTTATAAAAAATATACACTTTGATTTTCCACACATAGACTTTTTATTTTATCTGCTTCAGGATTCGCTTGATTTTTATAAGAATATATATGTATTTAATTTTCTAATTTGGCCCCCAAAAATTACCATTAGAGTTTTATTTTACTAATAAATTTTCAGGGAAGCCTTCTATATTCTACTGTCTAAATTTTGAGGCTCTGTAGATTGGAAGATAAAGGGCAAAATAGGTCAAGTTTTAAATTATAAATTATTAATCTGTTATTCAAGTTATTTAAAAATACAAATAAAATATATTTTTCAAAATTTAAATAGTGTAGTTTCTAAAGTGGGAATTTAGTCGATGTTTAATATTTTTGTTAATATCTTTTAAACAAATGATTTAAAAATATAATATATTTGTAATTCACATAATGAGCCTGTTATTTGATATATTACATGATGCGTTTGAAAATTGAATTTTTATTTTCCATTTAATTGTATAATTTGTCCCTAAAATTACTATGGGGGTTTTCTAATAATTTTTCTTATAAATTTCAAGTGTTCAAGCGAGAAATGAGAATTTTTTATATTTTTATGTTAATATCTTGTAAACAATTAATTGTAAAAATATGAAAAATATATATTTGTATTCCTCATGATGAGCCCTTTCATTTGATGTATTGCATGATGCGTTAAAAAATATTTTTTTATTTTCCGTTTAATTCTATAATTTGGCCTTCAATTTATATTACAGATTTCTTCGTATTTTTTTGTAAACAAAAAAATTAGGTCTTACAATTTGGGGAATAAAGGGTGGACTAGTCCTTTTTTTAATTATTTTTTTAATATATTTTAAAATATTCATTTTTTAAATATTAGGGATTTCTCCTTATTTTTCCAGTAAAGTTCGGGTAAGGGGATATATGTTTTTTTTAAAATTTTACAGCTTATGGTTTCGGAGATAAGATATATTTTTGTTCATATCTTTTAATTTATTTATTTTAAAATTATGAAAAAAAAATAGATTTGTTTTTATCATAATGAGCCCTTTCATTGGATGTATAACATGATGGGTTAGAAACAATTTTAATTTTATATTCTCCATTTAATTCTGTAATTTGCCCCCCAAAATTGAAAGTAGAAATTTCTCCTTATTTTTCCAGTAAAGCTCAGGTAAGCGGCTATATGTCTATTTTTCCAAAATTTTACAGCTTATGGTTTCGGAAATAATGGGGGGGGTTATTTTTTATATTTTTGTTAATACTTTTTAATTAACTTATTTTAAAATTATGAAAAAAATATATTTGTTTTCGTCATAATGAGCCGTTTCATTTGATATATAACATGATGGGTTAGAAACTATTTTAATTTTATATTTTCCATTTAATTCTGTAATTTGCCTCCCCAAAATTAAAAATATAGATTTCTCCTTATTTTTCAAGTAAACTTCAGATCAGACCCTATACTTCTATTATTTTTTCATAACTTTAGGTTTTATAGTTTCGGAGAAACCCAGAAGTACTCCTAAATTCAAAATTTCTTCTTTTGCGATATGTACTCCCGATCGGGTCAACAAACTATAGATTGATACCAAATTTCAATGTGACAGGGGCAGAAATCCGAAGTGTTATTATAAGGGTATCCGTATATTGTATATACGGAACCCTAAAAACAAAGGAATTTTATGAAACAATCGACTTTATTATGAAAAGACATATTTTTGTCTTAAGAATATCTTATAAACATTTAGAAAATTTTATTAAATCTTAGCTTGTAACAATTATATAAATCAGTTCCTTGCATAAACCCAATCTACACTTTTCGCTGCCGATTTCAATATCACATTCTCTTCATTTTCGGAGAAAACTGATTGTGCAACCAGGTCTTGCTACAAATTTTCAATGGTACTTGTTATATATTGTTCCATAGGGAATATTATACTTTACAATACGCTCCATGTAACGTCAACGTCAATCGGTTTTCAATGACTTCCCTAATAGCCTTATTCAGAATCTCTTCGTAATTCCGGTATTTTCGGGAGCCTAAACGCTTTTTATAGGTCCTAGGCATGATGTTAGAACAATAAAAAACATCACTGTTAATAAAAAGACAACTCATTAATCAATCTAAGTAACTCAAACTAATAACCTCATGGGGTAACATTGATGATTGACCAAAGTAAACACGCATAGGTGATCAATGACAACCCGTACAAAATATGCCACCAAAAAAACAGTGAACTTCGACGTTATGGCTTGCAATAAAGGTCCTTATTATAGCTGAATAAAATTGTGTTCTGGTGAATTGTAAAGATTTGATGTGTTACTCATACTAAAAGTTGTAGTTTAGTTATTCAAGTGTCAATATTACAAAAAACTAGTACTTATCTATTTTAAACATTTTTTCACAGACCGGCACAAATCCATCTACTGCGACTCATGAATGAGTCAGTGCTGCCAACCGTAAAAAAAGAATAAAAAGATGCGTTCAGAAATCGCTCAATTTTAGTTTAAAAACTGAACGAAGTTTTTATCAAAGTCACCCCTGAATTCAAAGTAACCCCATTCCACAGTATCTATTTACATTTCTATTTTGCCGTCCAAAATTAAGATTAGGATATTCGGTTTATTTTGCCGATATACTCTGAGAAAGTTCGTATATTATCTTTTTTGTAAGTTTCAAGAGATTAGGAGATTCAGAAAGAATTGGATCAAAATTTAAATATTTTCCTGAAAATCTTATTAAAAAATGCAAGTAAAAGATATTTGTATTTTTTATGATGAGCTTTCATTTGATATATTACGTGATGCGCTTGAAGAAATAAAGGTCTTGGTTTTCATTTAATTTGATAGTCCCGCCCCCGAACCAGGAAATTTGCTTTTTCCTCTTTATTTTTCCCTTATACGATGATTCAAGCCCTATATTTAATATTTAACCGCGAAATAAGTTGCAACATCTAGGAGTTTGGAGAAAAACTAGCTCACTGTGTCTCGACATCGGGAATCGTACTGTGTATAAGGCCGTTTTCCAGTGATTCCTATGATAGAAATAACACGAAAAAGTTCCTAGGTTAATTAAAACATATCAAAGGAATTACGATATTAACTTTTCGAAATTTTCTACTCGAGAACCTTCATCAGTTGCGCTCCCCTCAATCGACTGAAATTTTAAATAATTATTTATGTATTTAGTACATAATAATTATTTAATAATATAACGCTTTAAATATCGGTTCGATATTTTCGATTCTTAGAAGTATATATATATTTTTTTAAATCAAGGGTTTTTAAATAGTGGCTCATATAGACACTCGAATATATCAAAGCTTATTCGTATAAATGCAAGTAAACATTATAATTACCTACAGGGTATTTTGGGATTTGTGTAGTGTTTAATGAAGAAGAAACTTCATGTATTTTTGTAGTGTATAATGGAGAAGAAATTTTGTGGATCATACCGTGGCCACTACAACAAAGACACTCGTTTACTACTACTAGTGATACGCGCTTCAAATTGATCCTTCAATCTGAAGCTGGCGGGACTTTGATCCAACAAAGCAATGTGTTAGAAAAAGAAAACTTAACAAAAATACTCAGGTCATGTTATTTACAATATATTCTAATTTACTGACCTATTTTTTTATTTTATTAATACAATCGTTACAATATTTTCACTTAAGTGAAAGTGTAATGTTTACATAAACTAATGTTAAGTACGGACAAAGTTGTGGAACTTATTTTTAAACACAATCAAAACAAATTTCGATTTACTCTATTTCCCTTGAAATTTTGAATTTATAAGTTTATCGTTTAAGAATTACAGAATCTGCTTCCATCTCTATTGGGTAATCTGTAAGAAATCCCCGCTTACCCAAATAATTGCTGAATTGCTTATCTAGTCATATCAAAAATAATTTTCTTTGTTTAGTTCCAGGGTGATAAGGAAGAGGCTTACGTTCGCATTACGCTCTATCAGCATTACAGAGCTGTCAAAGAGAAGCGCACCGATATCGTCAAATTACGAGACAACTCAGTGACGTTTACAGAGGGCTTCAACTTCAAAGTGACACCGACTCAAGTGGATCTCAGCAGTTTGGCGTTCCATGTATTCGAATCGACATCTGGTTACGGTAGGGGTACGTGTGACGTTTGTAGATAGAAATGAAAACCCTCTGTGTATTCTAAACAATCCGGTGTAACCCAACATTTCTTTGTGGGGTGACATTTATAGAAAACATTCACTTAATAGTCCAGATTTGGACAATTGTTGAGGATATCAAATATATTGAATATATTTCACTAACATTTTTTTGGTAGCACCCAAACTCGCCTCTGCCATTTTCAAAGGTTAATTCTGAAGTGGAATCTGCAATCTAGAAACTATATTTTTATATTATTCTTCATGGTCCATAAAAGCGGGGACAGATTCTAGTTTTTTCAAATTATTTCATAATATTTCAGTTTGAATTGAGCGAGCCAATATAGGGGGGACCTTTGTGTACTAATTTTTAACCTTTTATCTAATGTTGTGTAACTACGAGTTCTTGTATTTCAATAGGTTTGAAGCCTAATAGCATAATTATTTAGATCCAGGATCTCTATTGGTAAATCCTTCAACAAATATGAGTTTACGATGCATTATTTTCACTGCACTGTAAGTACATTTATAGTATATTGACTGAGTAATATTTCTCACCTAAAATCTAATCATCAGCATAGAAATGATCCATCTTGTTCGGCTTTCTTTTGGTTTAGATTGTGTATGAACTTCTTCCAGTCTGCTTCAGAGTTACGAAGCTTTTATTTTAAATTCAAAAAGAGTTTCATAAAGGATGTCTCAAGTGTACAGCTCTATTATTCATGAGGGCTAGAAGTCGTAGACTACCACTCCAACCACCTCATTATCATTTATTCAAGTGGTCAAAATGATTTCTATGTCCGGATTAGTCATTTCTGCGTTTTCCTGTCTACGAAGGACAATAGTTAACGTTCGTCCATATTCTTTAAAAGTTTAAATAATAATAACTCCACTGTTAGATTGTACAGTGATTAGAACATTCAAGTAAAGTAGTTATGGCCAACAAATTATAGACTATCACTTTTGCCTGTTTTGATGAACAGTTATGAATTTATACTCCACATCAGGCTATCTGTCCATTTTTCATCTTGTTAACATGCGACATTTCCTACTTGGGATCAGTTTTAATATTTTATTCATATGAAACACCTTTTAAATGTCTTTTATGTTTCGTATATTCCTTCAAAGTTCAGTTAGATACACCCCTTGATATTATTTATCTTCAAAATAAGCAGAAATCTGTGAGTTACTAGATCTTTGTAAGGTCAAGGGAAAAGAAATTCGGGTCCAGGCTCCATAATGGATAACGCCTGTATGCAGGCAACAATTTCTGTGAAATCTATACTCAGGGTATTCCCTCTACACTGCGTTATTGCTCTAATATTACATCATGATAGTCACAATGACCTGTCAGACATGTTGTGAACTCATAAAAGCAGCAGCCTCGGCTAGAGAGGTCTCCACAAGGATATTCAATTGCTCTAGTCACTGCAGCATGCTGTATCGGGTGATGTACTGTCAACTCGGTGACTGTAATCAGTTATATCGACCAGTTGTTTCGTGTAGGAGATCGGCCACGGCGTCTACCACTCGAGGCATAGCTCTGAATAACTAGTTTTTCAATATTGTCGTTCCTATGAAGCATCCGAAGAATGAAAGATTGCATTTGACACAGTCGTCTAAGATTCCTTAGAGACCTTAATTATGTAAACGATATATGAAACTCCAACAAGATTACATTGCAAAAGCCTCTACCCGGCTAGGATCTACATTTTTGACTGTCCAAATTGCAGAATCAAATAAGGAAATGGGGAAGATAGCACTGAACCAGAGCCATCTTAGTGAACTTTGTAATATTGTCATCACACCAGAGTGTAGTTTGTCATTAAACAAATTTTCCTATCTAGTTAGGGAACGACGATTTTAGATGTGACATTATTTCCAAAATTTACATATAAGCTGGTATTTCATATATTTACAGTAATTTATACATACAATAGATTTTCTTGCATTTTATACATAGGGTTTTCTTAGAATTTCATGTTTAGCATAGTATATAGTTTAGATCAGATATTAAGGCTAGAATTTAATGAAATATTCTTGCTGGCATGTTCCAAACAAAACCACTGTTTGATTAGTAGAATTTTTATTTATGTATAAAGTCTGTTACACACCCTATTAGAATTAGAGTCTTCCGTTCAAGATGGCGGGGCAGCCACACGTGTACATATTTGGTTAATTTTTTTTTATATTATAAATTAAAATTGTTAAAGAGATTTGGAATCTAGTAACACATTGGCCCTTTTACCGAGTTAGTATATTGAAATTCGGTGTTTGGTCGCTCAGGAACTAATGCACGCTCTAGAAATGATAACTATTAGAATACTTAACACGGAAGTCCATTTTTTAGTTGCTATGCTCTCTCTCACACACACACACATAGACTCTCACTAGTAATATCCTCTTTCGTATTCGAAGTATTTACTTACACATCGTTGCCATCTTTTATGTTGCCCAAAACACCTTTAACAAATGCTTACATAATGGTCGTTAACAATTTACAATTGCTTCATTCAATTTAGAAACCTTAGCTTTCTTTGAAGGATTGACTTTTGCCCAAACCTTCTTCATAAGAATTATAACAGAAAAAAATCATTTGTAATTATTTTCTTTACTCTCTTTACTATCCAATAACAATAATTCATGAAATTTTTCTACACACCTAAGAAGTGCAGCGTTCCCAATTAATGATTTGATTGCCTCTAAAAACGTAGCCGAAGGAAATATTTTCTCTGCATGCAGTCCTTTTTAACTGCTTTTACTGCAGTCATTAGCAAACTGAAACTCTGGATTATGCTATACACCTGACTAAGTGTATAACATAACCAAAGTAGAAAAATGTACCCATTGATCTAAATGGAAAGTTTTAAATTGCAAACCAAAATGATTAGTTCCGATTTATTGAATACATTAAGCCAACTGTTATGTGGTTGAGAACAGTACCCTTTTATATATTAAGCCCAGTGGTGAACACTTTATACACTACCAGTTGGAGTATATGTGGAGATGTCGGATATAATATACACATTATGTATATGCCTGGTACAAGTATATTTGGCTGCGTATTTTAGCGTCTATCCTCATTGCTTTCTGCTTTGACATCTTTCATGTTCCATCAATTTTCCTTCAGTAGCTTCTTTATTTTACCGTTGATTATTTTTCAAAAATTCTGTCGTATTTGCATAAAATGTATTAATATTCACTGAAATTGAGAAGTTAACAAAATTGTTGTTTGTTGTTGTTGTTGTTTGTTTGTGAGTTACTCATAGAGCAAACACCACAATATAAACAGGTTATGAAGAAACAAATCACCATAGCAATTAACCGATCTCCAGTGATGGCCTTTGTGAATGGCCAGTGAAGTATGACTGATTTCAGTTATAAATACAATAGAATTTCTAATTTTGCATTATGCTACCCCACCCAAAGCTATCCATACGTTTTGAGATCAACTAGATTTAGGAGGATGTAATATAGCTTTTTCTATAATAGGATATTGTCTTGAATATAAATACTTCATGTAGGTTTTCGCATTTTCAATAAAAATTACACAAATTGCTCATTTTACTTTTAAGGCCTTCGGGAATCTCCGATTTTTTGTTCTTAAGTAAGTTCTGTAGGAGAAGTTCTTCCAATATTACGTCTCTGATTTATCTAAAACAATAACACTTTTACACAAAGTATATTTTTAACATAATCTTCCTTTAACGTACTCCACTTGCCTTTGCGATGCTAGAGCATTTCATTTTCAGTTTAGGTAAAATTCTCTAATACCAAAGTCTGGAAGCATTCTTGATTATTTACAATCATTGCAAATCAAAGGTGTGTCTGTGAGCACACTTTTAGACAATTTTCCACGACGTTTTACTTTTTTAAAGCAGGTAAAAAAAACTTTTTGCTGTTTTGATACAACAATATATCTGATAAACATATTTTTTCATGTAAAAATGTGATCTATATAATATGATAGGTCAGGCTCCTCATGTATTAGTCAAACGCCGAAAAGTCGCTATCTAATACAAATCATATATCTTTTTAGTTTTGTTTTTTGTTAACCCGTCATTGTTGGACCTCAGACCTGAAGAGGCTAACATGCAAGCTCCCTATACTTGAATTTATGGCGCCAGCATATCACTATTTTTTGGATACAGAAAACTTGCCTAATGTTGATATTAAAATGGGAATGAATCTCAATGTACGCCGGGGCCCTTGGGCAAATATTTTGTAATAATAAGTCTTCACCAGACGATTTCCATTTTTATGAAAACGTATCACTAAACAAACATCAGAATACTAATATCACGACTTACAATCATAGAGGTAATGTTTAACATCGAGTCCGTGAGGAATGGACGGCTGTACTTACAAGTGGAATCTTGAAGCTGGATGAGTGAGAAGAGAAATCGAATGGACGGAGTTATTTCTCTCTGCAAGCAATGGCTATACGTCACTTGTGTGACACACTCAAGTACCAATTAGAAGCGAGCTAAAACAAAGATAAATACGTCCACTCAGTTTTCTTTCTCTCTCAGCGCGTGTTAGGGTTTTCACAGAACCTGTCGTACTCTATATTAGGTGCTAAAGTACTACACCCCCATGGTTACAAAACTACCACCACATACACATAACCTACATTGTCAGGGTCACAAACTGTTAAAAATATAAATCTTATCTACTCTAATAAGGTAGGGAGCGTAACAACCCTCTTTTAATATCATCGATCTGTTGTCATTTGTTGTTTTTTGTTTTTTTGTGTGGACTAGATTCTTATACATTACTTTTGTTTATTTGTTATAGTTAAGTTTTGTGTTTATTACTTGTTTACTCCCTTGTTGTTCTAGTAGCTTCTTCTGGAAAAGTATGGAGTTTCTTTTTAAACTGTTGTTGTTTATATTGCCAATCTGGTTCTTCTTTTAATTCTTTGACGAGCATATTACCATTGTTCGTTAAGATGGAATATGTGTAATGCGTTATATATTCCAATAAAGTCTATGGGTTCAAAATAAATTTAAGACTGATAGTCACTTTCACTTTCGATGTGTTTATTTCCACAAAAAATAAATCCACTTGTTTACAAACAATGAGTAATACTACAGCTGATTGACTTCTATCGATTCAATTCACACAGCAATGTAAAACTAAACTAAACTACTCAACTCTTCTATTTATAATCAGTGGAGAAAAGATTGGAATGCCAAGATTATTCCATTGTTGTCGGAGAGTTCTTCAAGAACCTTCCCGAGGTAACCGCTTTTTCCACCTATCGAAATTTTGGGATAGTCCTTTTTTTATTATCTCAGCCGGTTGTATATTTACTTTTTTTTTCAACAGGATTACTTCAGAAAGTTTCTTAATTTTTTTTCTCTCTCAAGTAAAATCAATTTTATAACAATATTGATGCAATGGGGCCTCTCACGTCAGCTATGATCTTTTCGATGGCACATTACATATAATATCCAAAAAAATGTATGAATTAGATGTTGCGGTTTTAGTTTAATGCTGGTTCAACGCAAGTAGGTAATTGACGAAGGACCTTTAGCGGAACAATCGATAAAAAATGTACCGTTGCGTAAATGAAATCACCAAGTAAAAGTTAATCACTGACCTTTTAAGTCGAAGCCCTGCAGGTGGTGTTTTCTTGGTTCTTCTTTGTTCAGAGGCTAGCCCCGCAGCAGCAGGAACTGTTTGAGAGCTTCCTCTGTTTTTAAAGTAATCTGCACAACACCTTACACAAAACATAGCGACGTAATGTTCATTGATAGAGCAAACAAAAAATGCGGGTTTAACAAATACATGATGCACTTTGTAAACACCAAAGAAACAAATGAAAGCGGTTTAGCGGTTGTTACGACCGGAACTAATAACTCGCGAAATCGTAACACAATAACAACAAAAAGCGGCCGTCTTAAGACGGATTCAAAAGCAGCATCCGAACTCGTCGGTGATCACAACACGAGTCTCTTAGTTCTCTCTGTTTTAGAGACAAAAATGTACAAATATAAATTAGCGTTGGCGCGACGGAGAGTTTTCGAAAAGGGTGCAAAAGTTTAAAAATCAAATTCAAAAACTAAGAATAAACAAGTGGCGGGGACTGAACAACTATCCTTACCAGTTTTTGGTAATTGTACAATATTAAATATTATTTTTCTCCTCAGGTTTTGTTATTTTCCAGTTGATTTTGTTACCCACAGGTTTTGAACATTTTAAAACGGGCCCTGTATTTGCATCAGAAGTTGTAGAAACTAGAATATTTTTTATAAGTACACAAATTAAATGCATGTGCGTATTAATAATGAAATATATTAAGCCATTCTTTTTTATCATTTAGCAATGTTAAAACAATCATTTTTAAACTTCTTTCAGATAAATTAATAGGAAAAGTTGTCCTGGGATCTTACATGTTTGCAAGAGGAAAAGCCTTGATTCAGTGGAACACAGCTATAGCAAATCCTATGGAACAGTCCCAGCAGTGGCATACTCTATGTGAATAAACTATTTAGTTTTCTCAGCAATCGAATTTGATCAACTAGAGACATCAAACTTCTACAAATTATTTACTGCTTTTAATGGCAGATTTCTTAATGTCTAATTCACTGTAATTTCTTCGCATTAATTTACTAAGCAAAGTTTGTTTTAATTGTTGTATTTCAATAAATTCACAATTTTTTTAATTGTAATAATCTGTAACTGAGTTGGGATAGTGTATGGACCTTATTTTATCTTGTTAGTTTTTTAAAAGCACTCTATGATATTTAGAGACATATTTCAAGCAAAAGAAGATAAATGTAGATCAAGGAGAACCATAAAAATAAAAAAAAATAAAAATGCTCAATTCCTATTCGATTGACTGAAGACATGGCTGTTTTATTGTTTTTAAAACTGACAAGTTACCAAAAAATATATTTGAAAATTTTATTTAGTGACACATAAATTTTAGCAACATTTTCTTTGAACTTATCTGTAAGATTACATGGTATAATAAAATATTAAAGTATTTACGTATACCCATATTTAGTGTTAACAAACGGAAAATATATATTGAAATGTTTAGAATAATATTGTCTATGTAATAAATGTTCCTAAATAAATTTTATCTTCAACAAAAATCCCTTTTTATTATTCAGGAAGACACCATAAAAGAAAATACTCTATAACGTCTGAAATAATTCTGTTAAAAGATAAACGACAATGCACGTTGTATTATTGAATTATAATTTCCGTTTAAACAAAGAATGTACCATGATAGTATATTATTAAAAACATAATTTTATGGAGCATTAAACAGTATGAGTATTTCTAGTTTGGCCTCGACAATAATTTTTCGTTGGCAGAATAAAATTCACGTAATCCAAAGTGCGACACATTTTATAGAGAAACATTAATAATTAGATGCAAGGTTGTAATCAAAAGGCAAGATTAAAATCGATAAGTTTTTTAACCGACTTCAAAAAGGATGCTTTGACAAGATTATGGGTTTCATCTGTTAATCATTACATTTTGAGTAATATTCGCCATTTTCAGTAACGTATTTTAAGGTAGAATCAAAAATATCATTGAGAACACATAAAACTATTGTCAAATTGAAGTTAAGATAATTAAATTTAGTGTTTTTTATGGCCAACTTTACCTCTAAATCTTAGAAAAACTCCGCAGCAATCAAGAACTGAGGTTTATAAGGTAAGTATTAGAGACAGATACAGCTTGTATCTATTGAAAGATAATGTGAAATTTGATATTAATTCGCATGCGAAATTAAACTCCATTGCCTTCTATGAAAAAAAAAAATTTATGAGTCATCAGAAAACACACAAATACCATATATCATTTTAATTTCTTAAGAAACGTCAGAAGTAAATACACAGAACCTTATATCAGGCGAAAGAAATAACTAAATGGCGTCAGATATGATGAAACGCATATGGGGTTTCATTTGAAAAAATTAAAAAAAGCCGATATCTGGCATAATTTCATCATTTGTTATTTTGGCCCTTGGTAGTATGGAGGGTGAACAGCAGATTCTCCCAATTACATCCTCCTATCATACCGGACACGTCTCATATTCAATTATTTCTTCTTTTGTCAAAAAAGCATAAACTCATACTAAATTAACTGGGGAAGTCAGCCCAAGTCTGATTAATTTAAATGAACTATGACATTTTTAGTACATTCGCCATATGATTTATAAACTTTGTAAACAAATACTTGTAATCTTTATCAATTTTGATATTGTTATCTTAAAAAAGTAAAACGTTTATTTACTGTTAAACATTAATAAATCTAGGGTTTTTTACTATTATTTTAGCAAACAATGTACTGTTTTGTTCAAAAATCAGCTGGCAACACTGGACAGTAGCTTATATGACTGGATTCACCTATGTCGGCTGCATTCTTCGTTGCTTTATGTTTTTTCGGTTTCGAGTAGCGAGTCAAAGAAAAAAAATTCCCAATAGAAGGGCTTCCGAACAAAATACAAAATGGCTGGAGTTATAATAGGGATTTGAGTATAGCGCTTTTTGACATAAAATTCCTGGTTCATATCGCTATTTTTTCCTTTTTACCTGTACAACATTGTTAGCTTGACGTATTTTAACCGCTTTAAATACAGTATGAACTATGATCAGGGTGCAAGTACAATAAGGCTGTAAGCAGCTGGGTAAAAGCAGGGGAGGGGTTCAAACCTCCTCACCTACACTGTAGGCTATAGGTGTCCACTATCAGGTCAGCAACTCGCGTTGTATAACTCATCCCTTAGCTAAGTACATAGTGTTATCAGGTGCCCCGACTTAAGTGAAAGGCAATGATTCATAATCAGTTAATTAATATTGCATATTGACTAGTTTTTATAATATTGGAGACATCAGAATAAAAAAACTGTTCAAAAATTTATCAAAATACCAAAACATTAGCCAGTTTTAAATAATAAGCATTTCTGCTTTGTTTATTAAAGCAAGTTATAACGTTTAGTAACCAATGTCGTATAAATATAATTTCAAAGTCGGTAACACTTTATCATCGTATTTAACAACATAGATAGCCTTCAAACAACTTCCTCTGGTTTAGATAGGAACATCACATAGTCAAGGTGTTAATTACCTCAAATTACATATTCAAACACGACTTCCTTGAAACAAACATTTATTAGCAAAAAAACAGTTGTAAACAAAACAATTAAATCTGTTCTATTGTAGTCCACATTTAGTTAACATAAGTTTAGGTAACATTTTGTTTGAATTTCGAGTGAAATGCCGAATTTGCACCAGAAAGTAATCACAGAAGTTTTGAACAGCCGAACATCAAACTAGCTTAATCTCCAGTCATCATTTCCATGAATTCTGTAAAAAGCAGAATTTAGATTAAACTTTTTAATTTAAGACCAATTTAAATGTATTGTTATAAACATATAATTAACAGTAAGCGTTTGCCTTGTTTAATACCTTATATAAATTTTACAATTTTGGATAGGTACGTAAATAATGGGAGGTTATTTAAAACTTGTCAAATTCATTCGTACAATAAAAGCTTAACAATAACTTGACAAGAGAACAAAAATAATTTTTATTTAATTAAGTAATTTCATAATAGTTTGTTTAGACAAAAACCAACAGAAGTTTTGCAGGTGTATTACAATTCAATGGCGGATCCAACAGCCGAACATCAAAGACTTCCAAAAAGGAAGAGTTATCAATTCGTTGCGTATTTTTCTTATGTTACCTGATCTCCAGTCATCGGATTTCCATGAATTCTATTGATAAAGTGATAAAATTTGTGAAAAGCAGAAATCGACCACCATATCCCTAATATTTAGATTAAACTTATGAATGTGTATAGTTTTTTTTTAATTTAAGGAAGATCCTTAGGTGATCTCATATACTTTCCTGCGACCAATTTATCGCCGAAAATTCCAAAATTATTATCAAAATTTCATTGAAATGACATGTATAAATATTTTAATTCCAATTAGTGCGGTATTTTAGGCACTGGAATAATGCGAATTTGAAAATTTTCTATTAACAGCATATAGGTAGTAAAGCATAGTATTTTCGGCTCCTTAAATCAATGAGTACCAAGCTCCTTTTGTTTGTATACCAGGCAAATACTATTTAAATATCTTTGCAAAGACCATTTGGTTGTCACATTTCGGCCTAAGTGCGTATGGTTTATATACTTGTTTAATCACCATTTATATGAAGATTGAAATATAGGACAGACTAGAATGATAGTGGTCCGTAGCCGTATATTTTGGATAGGTACGTAAATAATGGGAAATTAAAATTATATAGGGTGATTTAAACTTAAGATGTGGACATCAAATTACATATCATACAATAAGAAGCTGATACAACATATAACTCCGTAAATATGGGATGGATTCTAATCCTAACTTTACAGAAGGCAGCTAACAAATTTATGCTTGTCCGTGAGCATTCGTATGTACAGGATAACATAGGTTGGAGTGGAATTTCTATTTAATTAGATGTTATTTATTTATATCATTTCGCATAATGAGGGTATGTTTTAGACAAAATAAAAAATAAAGAATGAAAAACCTGAGTTCAACAGTATATGTGAAACACTTCTGAGAAATATTTGCAGACGTGTTACAATTCAATGGTGGATCCAGGGGGGACTAAGAGGCTCAAGGCCCCCCAAAATCATCTGAGTTGTATAGTTTTTTAGTGTTTATTTTGCTAAAACCTACCCATCAGCGGTGTCAAGTCCTTCCCCCTAACGAGGCGAAGCCTACCCAAATGAAAATCCTAGATCCGCCACTGTTAAAATTAACATTTTATTATTAGTCCACAGTACCAAAAATTTCTTGAGCAGCTTCTTTTCGAAAACATAATTTTTTTATTACTAACGGTTATTTTTTTAATGTAGGGATAATATCATAATTAACACAAAAGAATGTCTTTCTTTCTAAACTAATAATGGTAAGCGAGGATGCTCCGCCCATGGGCGGATCCAGGGAGGGGGCGATGGGGGCGATTGCCCCCTCCGACAGCCTCAAAGTTAGTAAATTTAATATTATAACGAAGTATTCTTAACCCCAACAGCCTAGAAGAAAGTCACTTCTGTGTTTAAACCTCAGAACTACTATTTTTATGTAATACTCCAAGAAATCTTAGTTTAAAATTATATTTAGGTAAATTAAATACAGGATCGCCCTCCTGAAGCATGAAATGAAAAATTGATTCCTAACACCACGATTTTCCTTTTATCGCTTAAGCATTTAAAATTAAACGAGGCGATTGTCGTATAAATTGTGCAGTAAGTTTCTTCAGTACAAGGCGCGGCAATTTTCGTATAGTAATGGATAGAAAATTTGAATATGTTGAAGATATACTTTTAATGCTTTTTTATTTATTGCTTATTAGTTTATAATCTTATTGCTTAATTTAATGGTGTAAATCATGAATATGATAGTTGACAAGATAAGGAAGAATAGATTGATACCTTCAGCTACGATAGATAGAAATTAATATCTACAAATATTTTTTTAACATTGTCCGTTTATCATGTAAATTGTGATATTTTTAAATTGAACTAACAAATCAAAATTAAAACTAATATTAAATTAATTAAAATAGAAAAAAATTCCATGTTACAGTTTATATCGCATAGATAAATTCATATTTATAGTTTTAACCCAAAAAATCAAAAATGTATTGCCTCTTGAACTTTTGTGCATTTTAATTAAACTGCAAGAGAATTACTATGCTGAGTATAGGAGTAAATGAGTTATTTTGCTCCATGACTTAGTTAAAAGATTTATGTATAGACCCAAATACCCTTGTCTTGCATGCGAGTATTATGTTTACTTACCATCGAAATCTACGGTTCCCGATCCATCAGTGTCAATCTCAGCGATGATACCGTCAAGATCTCTGCTTGAGAGTTTGTCATCCAATGCTTTTAAAATTTCCTTTAATGTGGACGTTGTTATGTATCCGTTACCTTCCTTGTCATACAATCTGCAAAAAATATTCAATTGTTAAAACTTTCTTAGTATGGTTTTTCGGTCTACGAAAAACATAAATAATCATTTCGCTGAAATAATGATTCTCATGGTAAACGCAACAAATATTTTGTGACTGAATTCTATTTTAAATAAAGCTGTAATTATAATAATGTTAGCTAATAGGCTGAGAACAAAAATTTGTTCCCAAATTTAGTAGTCATATCAATTTAATGCATATTTGTATGATGGTGCATACACAAGGACAATTGTCAGTTACAGTTTATTCTTTATGGATCAATGTGGCTCAATAAAAATAAATGAATTCAAAATTATCTTTTCAAAAACATTTTTTCCACTATTGACAATATGACAATGTAAACTCAATTATATATTTATTTTTGTATTGCTTATTTTAGCGTATTCTTCTCTCTCTCTCTCTCTCTCTCTCTCTCTCTCTCTCTCTCTCTCTCTCTCTCTCTCTCTCTCTCCACATGTTTTTTTTATTTGTATTACTATATGGACCACTTTCTATAAGCGTAACTCTCATGCACCCTATACTGCAACACCCTGTATATGTTTCTGTGTATTGGTCACCCAATATAAATTGTTATGTAACTGTTTCTAACATCTTTTGAACTCTACGACCTATAACTCAATTGTCCTTAACGTTTTTTGATCCACTCTGTATAACTGTAGTTTTACTCTTATTATATATAAATATAGTTTTATTTCACTCTTATTTCAAGCACCTTATATAGGCAACTACATATGTACCACCCAATACAACGTTTTTTGAACCACCCTAATTTCAACCATCCTATATATGGAATTGCTTATTTACCACCCAATATCACCTTTAATTGTAAGATTTTTTGAACCCACCTAACTGTCTAACTATAATTTCACTTCGCCCTATATTTTTACTGCGCACATTGGTTGTGGCTTGAATTTCCATGCATATAAACACACTCATACACCTATCACGGTATAGCGTATAGAAAAGATCGCTCACATAGCAATTTTTCTTTTCGATCCACTAATAGAATATTTTGTGACATTTCACTCGACTGTAAGACCCGTAAAAAGAAAAGCGTTACAATCACCCTGTACGATATACTTTCCTGGCATATCCTGACCTGACATTTAAGCTAGATATTTATGATGAAAATTTAACACTGATGTTACCGTTTTTTACACATTTTTTTCCAATTTTCAGAAAAACGGCATGTTTTACGTTATAGAAAATTATACGAAATCAAGCTGGAAGGTCTCTTTGTAGAATACAATTTAAAATATTGAAATTGATTGAACCGTTTTTGAAGAAATAGTATAGATTAATTGAAATTCACTTAAGTGTAGTCTCTTAATTACTGCCCTTAATTACTGTTTCTGAAAAAGCGTAAATTTCACGTATAAAAAAATTATATGGTAGCTTTCTGTAATATTGCTCAATACAATGCCGTTTAAGTCATCAAAATTGCCCAAGTCGTTGTTGAATAATCACTGAACATACATAAAAAAAAAGATGCCGACCAATTGTTAACGTCCTCCTTTTTGGAGGTCGGTTAAAAATAAAATGACATAAACCAGAAAACAACAGTACAAATAATTTTGATACATTTGGAGAGTCTTGAAAAATGTTAATGAATCAAAAATAAATTTTTATTTTTGTATAAGATTTGTTGTTTGTCAAAATAGTTTAAGAGAATTCTATTAAATCAAAATGGCACAAGCACAAAACAACACTGTTGTCGAAGAAACTGAAAAATATAGGCTATCGGAAATATTTTCAATAATTACAGAGTTTGAAGGCGACCAAATTTCTTTGGCCACATTTATTCATGCTTGCAATTAATTAAGGGGAAAAGCGGCGCTTCTGTCAAAATTTTGAGAGTTGAAACGTCTCCAAACAAAGATAAGTACCACCCGAAGTACCTACAAAACACTATTTATACAGAAGTCGTTGATCATATTTCTCTCAAAATATCTGAAGGGCGAATTTCTGTAAAAACAACCAGTAATCGGGGCAATTTTTCGAACTGGCAATAACACACTTGGATCCACCTTTTCAAGCACTTGTAAAGAAAACTGAGGAAATTGAGCAAATACGCCTTTATGCGCAAAATTATCAAAGACCTCATTAAGCAATCACTCAGATATTACTCAAAAATATCATTCTATATTTATACGAAACGATAAATGAGTAGATAATTTATGTAAAGAATGTCCGGAAAGGTTGGCAACAGTGTAACGTATTCTTGTTAATTGAACAAAACTATGTGAAAATGGTGTAAACATATTTTAATGGGCTAATTAATTGGCAGAAACACTGAGGCGACTCTTCCAGCTTGCGAACATAATGGTGAACTAGATGAATATCGTACAGATTGTTACCCTTAGATAAAGACTTACTATAAACAGCTGGCAGAATATAATATAAATTAGTACTGCAAATGGGAGCATACCTGAAAGCTTCCTTAAGTTCTTGTTGGGTGGATTCATCGTCATCTTCTTCCAAAAAGTGTATAGCAATATCACAGAAACCATCGAAATTTACTTGACCTGTTCTGTCGGGATCATTCTTGGTAATTAGATTGTTCAATTCCGTCTCGTCGAATAACTGGCCCATGGAATTCAAAATGGTGGCTATTTTGATGGTGTCGATGTAACCAGATTTTTTAGTATCAAACACTTGGAATGCTTTCCGCAGAATTGCCATTTTCTGCTCATCTTCATTCTATACAACAGATCAAAGAAACACTTATCAGGCAAAAAGTACGAATGAAATGAAATGTACAAGGAAAATGAAGCATTTGTTAAATGCCCAACGAAAGGCAAGTATTTCAGTCCCGTGCAAATTGAGTGGTATATTGAAAGTACAAACGATCTTTACCTATAGACCTTTCTGAAAATTTTTGTTCATTACTTTCATACCTAAGCACTGTGTTGATAGTCCTCACTCTGGTCTAATAAGGACCAGATATATACAAAACATTTTTAACAAATAAATTTTTTTATCTTTTGCTAAGCCCGATGAATAGTTTCAGCTATTTTTTAAATTATGTTTTTAAATAAGCTAACAAGCATTGGTCATTTTTAACCGACCGCCAAAAAGAAAGAAGTTCTTAATTCGTCTGTATCTATGTTTTTTGTATGTTTGTTAACCGATTACTCGCTACCGGCTCAAGGAATTTCGATCGTTTATATCGGATCCTGTTCCGAGGGATCGCGAAGTGGTCCCAAATTTTTTTCATTAACATAGCTTGTACTGTTTCGTAGAAAATGGGGAAAAACTATTTTACCTATTCTCTTACACTCTATGTCTTGGTGCAGCCACCGGTATTAAAAAAAATATTCGGAACATGGGACAAATTGAAAAGAAATTGGATTAGTTCCGGGATATCCCGAAGTGGTCGTCCCATATTTTTTTCAATAATATAGCTTTTATCGTTTCTTAGATAAAAATTGAGAAAAACTATTCACAAATTTTCTTATATTATATGCCTTGGTGGAGTCGCCGGTATAAAAAATATTGAAAAAAAAATATTCGAAACATGGGACAAATTGAAAAGAAGTTGGATTAGTTCAGAGATCTTCCAAAGTGGTCTCATATTTTTTTCAATAACATAGCTTGTACCGTTTCTTAGAAAATCGGGAAAAACCTTTTCGACTTTCTTATAATATTTCATGCATTTTAGTTAATTTATATCAAAAAGTTTGGTAAAACGCCAGTGATTGTCTTCTTTATTCAGTTCCATGATATTCACTTGATATTAAACTTAATAAATCAATTTAATTTGACACAAATAGATAATAACAAAGTAAATTATTGGTCCATATTTCTACGATGGAACTCTCACCAATATTCTGACTATTTTAGTAAATAATTTGTCTTGTTAATAGAAAATGTCCCTATCCAAAAAGAACAATTCCAACAGTATAGGGCTTCATCACATAATATTTACTTTGTTAGGAACTGCTTGAATAGTGTTCATATTTATAACTCGATTGTAAACAACTGCCAGAAAATGGCCAGCCAGCTTACCAGTTCTTACAGATCTTGATTTCATTCTTAAAGGGCAAGAAGTAGGGACTCTCCAAAGAGACTTCACGAAGGTTAGCAGTAAATCGCAAATAGTTTTGAAAATATTCGAGATATTAAACATGTAATTTACTTTTCTTCATATGATTGTTTTAAATATAAACTTGGCAAAACTGACATTATTATTTTTTTTTAACGTACAAAGTAAGTGTGAACATTTCTTACGTAAGTGTATTCTCATAAAAACTAGTATTACAAATCGTAAAAATATTTATTCTATTTAAAATACAAAAGTTGGCACCTGTCC